>OU342743.1:137404540-138690192 GCA_910589775.1 Avena eriantha
TGGTGACTAAGGAGAGGTGGAGATGGTTTTCCTAGATAGGATCCACCAAAACCAAAGAAAAACCAATGGAGGAAAAGGTGGTGGAGAAGCTTGCATGGCCCATGCAAAATAATAATGCCATGATTTATTTGTGAAAACAATAATAATATGATGGCATTAATCTTATGCATTTCCAAGAAGTGGAAAATAAGCCAAGCAAAGAATTTGGAGAGATTGATCCACCCCAAACTACATGAGCTAGAATTAAATAGCAAAGAAAAAGAAACAAGCTCATGTTAAGGGGATGGTGGGATTATAAAGTGGTGGAAGAGAAAGGTGGTGGATGGAAATAAAAGATATGCCCCAACTCAACTTGGGCATTTGAACAATATATCAATAGCCAAATACAATATCAAGAGGCAAATACATTAATAATGCATGTGAGAGAAGAACCCAAAAAAAAGGGTTTTATATGATGCTCAAATGCAAGGTGGCATGATGACATGAGCATGATATAATTATGATGCAACAATAATATATATGGAGTAGCCAATATCTTACTAGGACAAGTAGCATTACAATTGTTAGACAATTGGGGTGCTACAACTCTCCCCACTAAACAGGAATCTCGCCCCGAGATTCTAGGAAGAAGAAGACTCAAAGAGGGTAGGATACTTGGCACGGAGCTCATCTTCACGTTCCCAGGTGGCTTCATCAACGGAATGGTGCGACCACTGCACCTTGCAGAACTTGATGGACTTGTTGCGAGTCCTTCTTTCTGCGACTTCAAGAATTTTTGTGGGGTGTTCTTGATAAGAAAGGTCTTCTTCGAGATTAATGAGTTCATGGTCCACGGTCCTGCCGGGATCCTTGAAGCACTTCTTGAGTTGAGAGATGTGGAAAACATCATGGACTTTGAGTTGTTCAGGGAGCTCAAGAGCATAAGCAACTTCTCCTCTCTTCCACGAATTTTGAAAGGACCGATGTATCTAGGAAGCCAGCTTTCCTTTGATACCAAAGAAGGTGCGTGCTCTCATGGGAGTGACACGAAGGTAAACGAGATCACCAGGGACATACTCCATGTCCGTGTGCTTCCTATCCTAATTGCTCTTCTAGCGGACTTTGAGAAAACTTCAGATTTTCAAGAATGATGTGAACTTTCTCTTCCGCTTGAGTTACATGTCGGGGCCAAACAATATTCTTTCACCTGCGCCCCGACCAACCAATCGGCAGTTCTGCATTTGCGACCATTAGAGAGCCTCAAATGGTGCCATCTTTTAGACTTTTCTGGAAACTGTTATTGGAAGAGAATTCAGCATAAGGAAGACATTCTTCCCACTTCATGCGAAAGAGATAACGCAAGCACGGAGCATATCTTCTAGAATCTGATTGATCCTTTCAACTTGTCCTTGCGACTGAGGGTGGTAAGCTGTGCTGAAATTTAGTTTGGTTCCCAAAGCACTTTGGAAACTTCCCCAGAACTTGGAAGTGAAGATGCTTCCACGGTCTGAACTGATCTCAAGAGGAACTCCATACAGAGAGAGAATTCTGTTTATATAGAGCTCAGCCAACTGATTGCAGAAATTGTTTCCTTGACTGGAAAGAAGTGAGCTACTTTGGAAAGCCTGTCAATGACAACAAAGATTGCATTGTTGCCCTTCTGTGACCTTGGAAAACCAGTGATGAAGTCCATCTCTACTTTCTCCCATTTCCATTCCGGAGGCTTCAATGGCTGTAGAAGACCGGAAGGTTTCTGATGGACAGCTTTAACTCTGCGACAAACATCACACTCTGAGACATACTTGGCACAATATCGTTTCAAACCAGGCCACCAATATTGTGTTTTCAAGTCCATGTACATCTTAGTGCTGCCAGGGTGGATAGAAAGAACAGAATCATGCGCCTCCTTGAGAACTTGCTCTCTTAAACCCGGGTAGTTTGGAACAAACATCCGGTGTTCAAAGAAAAGAGTGCCTTGGTCATCCACGTGGAAACGACTCGTACTTCGGAAGTTGAATGTTGGAGATGATCTTTTTAGTGTAAGGATCCCCAAGCTGAATGGAACGGACCTTTTCTTCCAAGAGGGTGTTGCTAGAAGGTTCAGAAGATAACCTTGATCCACAATTTCAAGGTTGAGCTTGCGGAATTCCTCGCACAAGAGAGGCTGTTGTTCTTCCACCATGAGATTGTTGACATAAGCTTTTCGGCTGAGAGCATCTGCCATGACATTAGCTTTGCCCGGAGTGTAGTTAATGGTCAAATAAAAATCATTGATTGTTTCAATCCACCTCCTCTGACGAAGGTTGAGATCAGACTGTGTGAAGATATACTTCAGACTCTTGTGGTCAGAAAAGATCTCACAACGGTTGCCAAGCAAATAATGCCTCCATACTTTCAAAGCAAAGACAACTACTGCGAGCTCAAGGTCATGTGTAGGATAGTTGATCTCATGCGTCTTCAACTGACGAGATGCATAAGCAACAACTTGCTTTTCTTGCATAAGGACCGCACCCAATCCTTGCAATGAAGCATCACAGAAAATCTGGAAAGGCTTTGATGTATCTGGAGGAACCAAGACTGGTGTGGAAGTGAGCTTCTCTTTGAGTGTTTCAAAGCTTGCTTGACATGCAGGAGTCCAAAGATATTTCTTGCCTTTCTTGAGGAGATCGGTAAGAGGCTTCGCAATCTTTGAGAAGTTTTGAACGAATCGACGACAGTAACTGGCCAAACCAAGGAAACTTCCGACTTCTTTGACATTTATGGGTGGAAGCCATTCCATAATTGTCTTAATAGTTTCTGGGTTGACGGCAATGCCCTTGGCAGAGATGACGTGACCAAGGTAGGTGACTTGAGGCAGCCAAAACTCACACTTAGAGAACTTTGCATACAGGCGGTTCTCACTGAAGCTTGTTTAGGACACATCGAAGGTGTTCTTCATGTTCTTCTTTTGACTTAGAATAGACTAGAATGTCATCCAGATAGACCACAACGAACTTATCAAGATACTCCATGAAAACCGAGTTCATAAGCCTCGAGAAGGTGGCAGGTGCATTGGTGAGACCGAAAGACATGACCGTGTACTCATACAGGCCATAGCGGGTGGTGAAAGCTGTTTTAGGAACATCTTCCTTGCGAATCTTGATTTGATGATAACCACTTCTCAAATCAAGCTTAGAGAATACCACAGCTCCAGCTAGCTGATCGAAGAGATCATTAATCCGTGGAAGGGGATATTTATTCTTGATTGTTTTAGCATTGAGTGCCCGATAGTCAACACAAAGTCTATCAGTCTTGTCTCGCTTCTTCACAAAGATGGTTGGACTACCCCAAGAAGAAGTACTGTGCTGAATGAAACCCAACTTCTCTTGTTCATCCAACTGACGCTTAAGTTCCGCCAACTCAGCAGGACCCATTTTATAAGGCCGCTTGGAAATAGGAGCGGTACTAGGTTCAAGTTCAATGACAAACTCAACCTCACGATCCGGAGGCATACCTGGCAACTCTTCAGGAAAGACATCTGGAAACTCACAAACTACAGGAACACTCTGAATACCTTCCATAGCATCATCATTCAGAGCCGCCAAAGAATAAAGCTGAATTGCAGGAGTCAGACTTGGAGAATAGACTATATGGCCTTCAGGAATTTTCAGAGAAACCGAACGTTCAGCACAATCAATCACAGCTTCATTTGCTGTCAACCAATCCATGCCCAAGATAACATCAATATCAGAATTGGCCAGAACAATTAAGGAAGCCGGAAAAGAAGAACCACCAATCTCAATTTGATTGCCATGGCTGATCTTAGTAGATAACAATCTTGCCCCGGGAGAAAGAACCATTAACTTTTTATCCAGCTGGTCCATAACAAGCTCATGCTCATTTGCAAATTTGTGAGAAACGAAAGAATGTGAAGCACCAGAATCAAGCAAAACTCGTGCAGGAACTGAGTTAACAGGAAGCATACCCATGACAACTCCAGGTGCATGCTCAGCTTGAGCGACGTTGACACAGTTGGCACGAGCAACCGTAGATCCCGGCTTAGTGTTGATGTTGAGAGCCCGAGGTGGAGGTGCACGAATCATAGGAGCACTTGCCGCAGGTCTTGGAGGTGGTGGTGGAAGAGCTTTGTTGTTCATTGGACAATTCCATTGCTGATGCCCAGTGTTTCCACAAGTATAGCAAGCACCAGGTGGACGTGGAGCAACGTAGCCAGGGACTCCGCCAGGCGCTCCAGGGTAGTTGTGGTTGTAGCCCCTGGGAGCCGCAGTGAAGGAGTTTGGTGGCCTTGGTGCATAGCTTGAAGGTCTTGGTGGATCAGGGAGAGACGGTGGGGTGTTAGGAACCCAGACACGACGCTTAGAAGGAGCTGTCATAGCATGAAGAGCTTGCTGTATCACGGTTGTGTTTCTTTGACTCCTCAAACACTTGCCTACTTGCTTCTTCCTGCAGAGCTGTGTGCTGAAGTTCCAGGAAAGATGCTGGCCTTGCATGAGTGATTGCATATTTGATGGAAGCATTGAGGCCTTGCCGAAACCTATTTTGCTTCTTCTTGTCATCAGAGATCTCATCGCCACCATAACGAGACAGGTTCATGAAGTTTCTGATGTAGGTGTTGACATTGTCAGTGCCCTGCTTGAGGTTGAGAAACACTTCCTTCATCCTTTCCATGACAATTTCTGACAAATATTGCTCTTTGAAAGCAGCAGTGAACCGCTCCCAAGTAGGCTGAAAACCAGAAAGATCTTCCTTGAGATAATTTTCCCACCAGAGAGCTGCATCTCCCTTCAGAAGGTGAGTAGCACACTTGACCCATTCTTGCTCGGGAACATCCACAGTCATGAGCAACCTTGACACTTCACGAAGCCAATCATCAGCATCAAGTGGCTGATCAGACACTTCGAATTGACGTGGGTTGAACTTGAGAAAACTCTTGATGTCTCCTCGCTTGGGAGGTGGAGGTAGCGGAGCAAACTCATTCCTACTGACACTTTCCTCGAAGCGTTGCTGGTTCTGCTGCATAGTGCCCAAAGCATTTGCAATACTTTCCAAAGCGGCCCCAAGTTCAGGTGGTATATCCTCCTCAGAACGGCGTGGTGGTGCCATCCTGTGATTGATATAAAACACAAGTCAGTACTATAATGGAGAATGATTATAATCCAAAATAGTACCAAAATGGAATTAATCAAGATTAAAGAATGCAATTCACTGAGATGATATTAAAATATCAACAAAGTTCAAGGCAATTAGAAGATATTAAGCATAACACACACGACTGAACAAGGAGTGTGGTATACAAACTAACAAAGAAAAATTTTCCGCAAATTTCGGCATTAAAATACCACTAAATGCGCAAAACCACTTAACGAATCAAGATTAGTAACTCTACTAGTTCAATATACAAAAGCAAATGACAAAAGTAGTGGTATGGTCGCGACTCCATCCCGCACTCAAATCATTACTCTGCACATGAATCAGTAAAACACATATCCCAACAACTTCTTCTTAAGATGAACCTAAAGATTGTTAACTACGGAAAAGAACACCCCAACAAGATAACGTCGGATAACAAAGAGTAAGATAGATCGCACCGGTGTACAACGAATCAGAATAGATCGCGTCGGTTTACAAAGGACTGTCGGTAGGGAATGTACCAACAGTTGATAACCAAAAGGCAGATAGTGATAACATTTGGATGCAACAGATAGACAAGGAATTCACACACACACACAAACATAACCTATGGTATTACGGAACGCAGAACACGTGAATCCTAGTTTGAAGCTTAGAAGAGGATTGAAAACGTTACACTTCCTTACCAGGAAAAGGGTGGGTGGGTGGGTAAGAAGAAAAATGGAAGCAGTCCTACTCTCACGTTTGTTTTTCCCTAATATACATAACTACCAAAATATTTGCTAGATTGACAACGACCATTTTGGCTGAGACCCTGAAGGGCGGGATGGCTCTGATACCAATTGTAACTACCTCGGTGAATTACGCTCTTAGTTAATGCCTGGATGAACGAAAGTGGTTAAAATAGTACGGTGGGGCCTAGGGCCACTCACGGTAGACCTTTCGGCCGCCCTAACCACTTTCAGACAACGGGACAAGAACGAGCGGCGTAATCGGCAGGCGAAGGGATCAACTACATACACAAGTGAGTATGTATGCAAGCCACATACAATAGTCCTCAGAGCCATTCCATCTAAAAGAAATAGAAATATTGCAACACCATACGGCAAGATCCAAATGTCCTAGATAGATATAATATTTAGGATAGCTCCTCATACATCACACATCAGAGTAACAGGCGGAAGCGGAAAACAAGATCCGAGTACGGATAAGAAGCAAATTGGCATAAGATGCCCCATAAATAAACACATCCCGCCCACAGATCACACGGATCCCCGTTCCCGGAATCTCTACACCGAATGATCGTTGCCAACATCATCTGTCTCTTCCACCCAGTATCCATCTTGCGGGTACACCTGTTCATCTGAATCAAACAATTTATCGTGTGAGACCCTAGGGGTACTCAGCAAGTCTTTATGGCACTAAAGGGGACACAACCTGGGGTGACGCAATTGCAGCAAAAGATAACACCTAACAATTCTACAGATACTCGCTAACCTTCCGCCTAACCAATGATAGACGGAAGTCCGTGAATTAAGAACAACAGTTATAACAGTATAATTAACAGATCCATCCTCCTCCTCGCTTACCAACGAGGAAGCGGACGAACAACCCCCATCATCCGTTGGCAGTTTAATTAACCATTCCATGAGTATTGCACTATTTACTAGTCAAGTACTAAGTCAATTTAAAAGCGGTACTTAGTTATACTTGTCTATGATCGACAAACTGTGCTCCAAGTCGTCCATAACCGCGGACACAGCTTTCAGAAAGATTTACCCTGCAGGGGTGCATGAATAGCAACACACACTCCATCAACCTCGGAAAAACCAAATCAAAACCCAACGAGGCATTCACGACAAAGCAATCACAGGATTCAGAAATATTTCAGGGGGCCACCCCATTAAGATACCCGCAACGAAGTTGGCCGGCTCCGAGACGGACCCAAGGTTTGTGTCAATGGCTGTAAACGGCTGGGAACCCGAAAGTGTGACTGGGCTTGTCGATACCGCGAAACCATTCCACGATCCAAAATAGTACAGGTGCTCCTCGCACAATCTTAAATAAAGTAGTAACATGGCATAAGTACATGATAGTAATAAAGCCCCAAACTACTTGTGGCCCCAAGAAATAAGAATGAATCAAGCTCTGACTCAGGGGGGTCCATAAGGCCTCCCGGATGTGGATAGTGCAAATAGTCAAGGAACAGGAATCAAGTACTCGGGGTCCTACGGGACACAAGTGAGCATGAAAAACCAAATAGCAGATATTGCTCACCGTTGCCTCTTTCATTAGTTATCCCATTACTACTCAGGTTATGTTGTTTAGGTACCTCGTTATCCATCAGGCACTCACATACCCTACTCATGCTTTTCTACGACTCGCATGGCTCAAACAACTCCTGTAGTAATGGCTCATGGGACCGGAACAGGCTTAATGTGGTTTAAAAGTAAAGGCTATGCAGTACTTGGGATTCAATTTAATGCAATCGCGACTCAATGATGCAAGAATAAGATAGAGGCAATAGGTACTGTATGTATGCAATCATGTGGTAGTGCTTGCCTGGCAGCTCAGTTGAAGCGAGAGATGGATCTGGGTAATACTCCTGTGAATCCTGGTAATTCTCCTGCGAGGCGTCTATTCGAAGAAGAACCAAACAAACAAGAGCCAACATAAATAAAGTGCACAAGCATATGAATTAAAATGCAACAAGCAACCAAGCATGCCATGATGAATGATGCACAATTACATGGCATTAAAGTAGCATGGCAAAGGTGAGGTGTGGATACAAGAAATAAAGCATTTTATCATTTATTTGCCCAAGTTTTATTGTCATAAACGGTTCAGATTTTAAATGACAACACGATGCATGCTTCAATTCAGAACAAGGATTGCATAAATAGAACGGGCTCATCGCGCTGATCGATTTAGACATATTATTTGTCAAATTTGGAGTTATGAAACAAAAGTTATTAATTAAATAAGGAGAAGGGCATTTTCTTGTAATTTTAATCATCTCGAAAATTAAAGTGTTCAAAATATATTTTGAAGTGCATATTTGGATTCCTCACATTTTTCTGATTCCAAAACATATATTATTTGTATTATTTGGATTTGTATTTTAAAAATTATTTGAATCTGAAAAGAATTTGAATTTAAATTAATTTGAAAAAGATTTGAATAAAAACAGACTCAGGGAATTACTTTTTACACCGCAGGCAAACTCAGACACAGGCATTGACGGGTGGGGCTTCGCTGACTGGGCCACACGCGCGCAAAACACTTTTGTGACGCGGGGCTGGGCTAGCCCACAGCGGCTGACAGGCGGGCCAGCGGCGGAAGGGGCCACGTGCCAGTGGGAAAGGCCCCAGCGGCTGACTAGTGGGGCACCAGCTGGACCGCGGGTTGCGTCTGAGAAAACGGAGGGGTTTTACTGCAAATCTTCCAGAGCGGCTGGCAGGTGGGGACACTGGGAGCGCGGGTTGCGAGAATTAAAAAGGGTGGGGGCTTTTTGCAATTTAACCACGGCCCGGTTTACTGTTTCTCTTCTCCTCGCGTCTGACGCGAATCTGGCGCACGGCGCGGGGTGGGGGTTCGATCCGGGGACGTGTGCGTGCGCGCTGGGGTGGCTAACCAGTGCGGCGTGCTAGGGGAGCTGACAAGGAGGTGGGCGCGGGCTAGATAGGGCGAGGGTGGCACGGGAAAGCTGCAGACGTCGGCGAGCTCTAGCGCGCGGAGGATGCTCGACGAAACGCACGGCGAGGCTATAGCGGTACGGTGAGGCGGAGGTTGTCAGGGAGAGGGAGATGCTCACCGCGAGTTGCCTGGTGGTGTTGGATCGGCGCGAGGGGCTGCGGAACGGCGAGGATGCAGACGCACCGGCGGGCTAGGGTTTCGGGGACGGCGAGGTACTGGCGACGCGGTGGAGCTTCTCGTCCACGTCTGCGTGCACGGGGCGTCGCAGGGGGCCGTGCTCGGTCTTCTCCGCCACTTCACGGTCACGCTGCACGGCTGGTTCGTCAGGGCGGGGTGGTACCTGGCGGCGACCGGCGGCGGCTGCTGGTGGACGGAGAGGAAGAAGGGGAAGGAGGAGGGCGTCTCGGCCAGATCCAGGGAGGCCAGAGAGGCGTGGAGAGGAAGAAAAAGTGGGAGAGAGAGGGAGGAAAAGAGGGCGGGGCACGGCAGGGATAAGGGGCTAGGGCTTTGCCCTTTCTCCCTCGAGCACGTGCTCGGCCAGGCTGGGGCTTGTCCTGGAGCTGGACGGCGCGGCAGGGAGGCTGCAGGTGGGGTAGGCGATGGTGGTGCGGCTAGGCCCGCACGGCAGAGAGAGAAGGAGAGAAGGGCCTCGGGTGAGCTCGGTTTAGCTAGGGCATGGCTATGGTTAGGGTTAGGCTTAGCTAGGTTAGAGAGAGGAGAGGCTGGGGTGGTGGTCAGGTAGAGAGAGGGTGTCCAGGTGGTACCCAAGTCAGAGAGGAAGGGTGTAGAGAGAGAAGTGAGTTAGGGTTTAGTAGATTTAGAGAGAGAGATAGACTTAGCTAGGTTAGGTTTTAATTAGATATTTAGATTTTAATTTTTTATTATGAGGCCAAAACAAGAAGACACATGGGCTTGATCTTGCATGGGCTAATGTAGAGAAGAAACTAGAAAGAAAGAAGAAGAAAAGAATTAGGTGGAATAAGGCTCATGTGATCTTATATGTAGATAAAGAAAAATAAGATAGAAGAATGTGGTAAGATCATCTCAAGTGGAACATGGTGAGTGCTAGAATTGACATGAGGTGGAGGTGAAAGGAAATCCAAGAAAAAGGAAAAGAAAAGAATTATGGGCTAAGCCTCATATGGTTCATGCATGGAGAAAATAATAATAAAAGAAGATGGTATGGTGTGACTAAGGAGAGGTGGAGATGGTTTTTCCTAGATAGGATCCACCAAAACCAAAGAAAAACTAATGGAGGAAAAATGTGGTGGAGAAGCTTGCATGGCCCATGCAAAATATTAATGACATGATTTATTATGTGAAAACAATAATAATATGATGGCATTAATCTTGTGCATTTCCAAGAAGTGGAAAATAAGCCAAGCAAAGAATTTGGGAGATTGATCCACCCCAAACTACATGAGCTAGAATTAAATAGCTAAAGAAAAAGAAACAAGCTCATGTTTAATGGGATGGTGGGATTATAAAGTGGTGGAAGAGAAAGGTGGTAGGATGGAAATAAAAGATATGCCCCCAACTCAACTTGGGCATTTGAACAATATATCAATAGCCAAATATAATATCAAGAAGCAAATACATTTAATAATGCATGTGAGAGAAGAACCCAAAGAAAATGAGTTTTATATGATGCTCAAATGCAAGGTGGCATGATGACATGAGCATGATATAATTATGATGCAACAATAATATCTATGGAGTAGCCAATATATTACTAGGACAAGTAGCATTACAATTGTTAGACAATTGGGGGTGCTATAGACGCGGAGGCGGATAACGCACTCAAAGCACTCAAAGAAGTGCTACTCGTGGCTCCACTCCTTGTAGCCCCAATTGATAAAGAGCCCATGCTCGTTTACTTGGCGGCCTCTACTCGAGTCGTTAGCGTCGTGATGGTCGTCGAACGGCCAGAGGAGGGCAAGGAGCGCCCCGTACAATGCCCCGTCAACGAAGTCCTAACGGACTCAAGACAACACTACCTGCAATACCAGAAACTGGTATACGTGGTATTCCGGGCTCAACGGCGACTCCCCCATTACTTTCAGGAGCACCCGATCACAGTCGTCTCCTCCGCACCACTACAGGACATAATATGCAATCGCGAGGCAACTGGGCGAGTCGCCAAGTGGGCCATCAAAATCGGCGGCCACAACATCAAATACGAACCCCGCAAAGCGATCAAGTCGCAAGCCCTGGCCGATTTCCTCGCAGACTGGGAAGAAGCACAATAGCCGGAGAAGCTACAATACCTCCATTACTGGTCGCTCCATTTCGACGGGTCCAACAACACCGACGATGCAGGGGCCGGGGTCATACTGACCTCCCCCAAAGGAGACAAGCTCCACTACGTGCTCCACCTCAACTTCAAGCTCTACACCAACAACATGGCAGAATACGAGGCCCTCCTTCACGGCATGCGGGCCACCAAGGAGATGAATGTCAACCTCTTACGGTGCTATGGCGACTTCGAGCTAGTCGCTGGAACCTGCGACACCGTCTCCCCAACAATGATAGCATACCGCCAAGTGGTAGACCAGCTGGGAGGACACTTCGATGGCTACTCAGTCGAGTGGATCGACAGGCGAAAGAATGAGGAGGCGGATGCCCTCTCCCGCATCGGATCGGCTAGGCAAACGCCACCTGTAGGCGTCTTCCTTGACATCATCCACAAGCCTTCGGTATCCCCACCGAAGGAGATCGACATCAGGATACCACTACAACCCGAGCCGGCCCTAGTCGCCATGATCGTGGAGCCCAGCGACTGGAGGACACCATATGTCGCCTTCCTCGAGCACAAGATCCTCCCTAGCAACGAGACGGAAGCTCGAATGATTTTGCTCTGCTGCAAATCCTTCGTCATCATCAACGGCGAGCTCCACAAACGCAGCGTGACCGGCGTGTTCCAGCGACGCGTACAACCAGAAGAAGGCCGCAAGATCCTCCAGGACATCCACGTAGGCGACTGTGGCCACCACGTTGGTGCCAAGTCACTGGTCACGAAGGCCATGCGGCATGGTTTCTACTGGCCCACCGCGCACACCGACGCCATAGACATCGTCCAACAATGCGTCGGGTGGTAGAAGTACGCCAACCAGACGCATCTCCCTGGTTCGGCACTCAAGACCATCCTCATCACATGGCCATTCGCAGTATGGGGCATGGACATGGTCGGCCCATTCAAGAAGGCCCCATCCGGCGTCACCCACCTCCTGGTCGTCGTCGACAAGTTCACCAAATGGGTCAAAGCCAAGCCAATCAAAAAGTGTGACGGTAATACGGCTACCAAGTTCCTACGCGAACTCATCTACCGGTACGGCTACCCGCACATCATCATAACGGACAACGACACCAACTTCACCAAAGGCGCCATGGCAGAATTCTGCGAAGAACACAACATATGACTCGACCTCGCCTCAGTCGCCCACCCGGAGTCGAACGGCCAAGCAGAACACGCCAATCAGAGCGTCCTCCACGGGCTCAAGCCGCGACTCCAAGCGCCCGTAATATGGGGGATCCGAGGTTGCTGGGTCGAAGAGCTCCCCTCCGTAATATGGGGGATCCGCACCTCCGTCAACCACTCCATGGGATTCACACCTTTCTTCATGGTGTACGGCGCCGAAGCCGTAATGCCAACCGACCTGGAGCACGACTCACCTCGGGTTGCCAACTATGTCTAGGCGACAAACGAGATCGCTCGCCAAGACAACATCGACCAGATAGACGAGGCACGTGACCTGGCTCACTCCCGCACCGCCATCTACTAGCAGGGACTCTGCCGCTACCACAGTCACCGAGTCCGGACCCGCACCTTCCAAGAGGGCGATTTGGTCCTACGACTGGTTCAGGACAAGAAGGGCATGCACAAACTCTCCCCCCATGGGTGGGGCCATTTCCCATAGGGCGAGTCCTCGTCAACGACGCCTACTACCTCATCGACATACGAGGCGATGGCCAGCTTGAGGTTGGGAGGCCATGGAATGTAAACCTTCTTCGAATGTTCTATACATAGAACTCAAACTTCTGCCTAGTTGATATATAATGAAATTCATTTGGATCACACAAATTGTGTTTACTCGTCGTGCTCTTGTGCCACTCGCACTCGTACATTTAGCAATATGCTACCTACAGAAGTCAACCCTTGGTCGAGCGACCGACACGGCTAAGTAGTGCGGCCTAAGGGCACCAAAAAATGTTCGGGCTTTGGGTCGTCCATGAATACGCCAACCCGGAGCCACCATCGGAGTCGCCAGGTCGACTGGCCCACCGGGCCAAGACGACCGACATACGCTTCCCACAACGACCTGTCCTTCCCATCCTCGTGCAAAGCGACTCGAACGGTTAAGTACCATGCACGGGGACTTCGCAAACCCTCACACGGCTCGGGAATACACCAAGTAAGAGAGCTACCTTGGACTCGCCTAGCGACTGGCTCTCCGAACCAGGAGAAGAGATGCGTTACAAACAATGCACCAATAACTCACAATAGGCACGCGCCCAAAACGACTAAGTACTATGGGACTCGCCTAAAAACAATCTTACCCGTGCTCGGGGACTCGCCCCTTTAGAGACGCAAGGGAAAACCAACACAAAAATCCAAAGAAAACATATATGTATACAAACGAGTTATACCCCACTAAAGGGCGGACACGCTCGGGGAGTTGCTCAAACAAAAGATAAATATACCACACAATTAAGCTTGCATTGCAAGTTGATTGACTCCTCTTACTCCCATACAAAATATTGTTCATATTACAAAAGTCACCACTTGGCATATCTTACAAACTACCCAAAAAAGCTATCTATTTCGCAGGCCCTGATGAAGAAGCATCTCCACCACCCTTGACATGGACGAATGGTTGCCACGGGTTCGTCGGTTAGGTCATCAGCGACTTTGATATCGTCGACCGGAAAGGTTGCTCCGACTTCAGGTCGCGATGTTTTGGCTCGGGGTCGCCCGGCGCAACCACTGTCTCCTGGTATGGCAGCAGGTCTCCCATCGCCAGCACAGGATCAGCAAAGGGGCAGCCTTGGCGGTCAGCTTCAACACCTCCGACATCTCCACCACGCCAGTCGCCGAAGGATAGCCGCTGGTGATGTCGTCGAGGTCGAAGTCGTCAGGGAAGTGCGCGAGTCCCAGGCTCAACGCCATGGTGGCCCCGCACCTGAAAGCTGAACGCGCCATCCACTCTACGATGTTGGGTACCTCCTCTAGGTAGCGCCAAACTTCAGTCAGTCCCCTAGGTATAAAATCGGTGGGAGACATTCCCTGGAGAACCGCCTGGTCGCACAACGCCGAGGCGGTGGCTGCGTTCACCACCACGGTCACACACTGTGAGGCATTGAAGGTTTGCACCACTGGATCGCTTTGACCTATTATTGCTGCAACATCAGGCGTCAGTGCCACCACGAGATCACCCACTCGGGGACTCTTCACACACATCAAAAGGAGAGCAATGACTCACCAAGGAGCTTCCGGCAGTGTTCGGTGACATGCTTCTCCAAGGCAGCAAGGTCGCCCTACAGCCCAAGGATGATGAAGTACGCAGCCTTTTACTCCTCCTCAGCCGTGGAGACTGCGGCCTTCGCCCTATCCTCAGAGGAGACCACGACCGCTCTCACCTCCTCCAACTCCTTCACAAGCGAGTTGATACGCCCAGTCGCCACATCTAGCTCGACAGCTGGAACATACCCTTCCAGGGCTCTGGCAATGGCGGCCGGAAGACCATCTGCACGGAACAGAAACAAACAGTCAGAATTCCGTCAACATTAGCAGCTCGCAATCGCCAAGTAAAAAAAGTATTCACCGGCGGTCTCCTAGAGTCACTGGTTTGCCTCCTGCGCCACGTGCAGATGACGCCCCAGACGCTCTTTTGCGGCCTGCCGATTAGACGACTCCCTCTGCGAGCCCTACAAGTAGAATGAAAAATTAGAAAGTGCAAAAACACAAATTCAGTGTCCAGCCGCTGAAATTCAGCGACTAGACACTTGGGGACTGGCGACTAGAAGAAACTCAGTGCCTAGCCACTGAAATTCAGTGACTAGACACTCGGGGACTGGACGTACCTGAATGGCGGCGCCAACCATATTTTGAAGTTCTCTGGCGTCCGTCGAAGGGACCACGAAGGAGGTACGCCTGTGATGAGATCTGACGTCCTCATCAAAGATCTCCGGCATCTGCGGAGATTGGGTTTCCGCCATGATCGGAAAGCCCCTCGCCATGAAGCGCGGGAACGACGCGGACACCCTCGCTGGGGTACTGGTTGCTGGAGCCGGCGGTACTACCGTCGGAGCCCCATCATCTGGCTCCGATTGGGTGGCTGCCACCTCCTCGTCATCGGTGGCGACGTCACTCCCTCTGGAGCTATCTTTTGTTGCAGCCTTGTCAGGCTCACCCATCTTCTTCTTCGCGTCTTCAGCATGCGTAGCCTCTGCAGCAGGCTTCCTCTTCATGGGGAGATCGCCTTCCCCCATGGTGATGGTCGGCAGGATTTTAGCTACCGAAGGGCAACCTATCTTCTTAGCACCGGACCTACAAAAACCTCTAAAGTCAGCAAAGAAATCACATGAAAAGTTATCCACAAATTGGAAAGAAAACCTGAGACTTACTTGGCGACTGGAAGAACAGGCAACCCCGTGCTAATGTGGGCGGGCTTATCTAACTCCAGGCCTAGCTTGCGCGTGAGACCCTTCTCGAAGACATCTGAAGCCCACAACACCACGGGCCTCTTTGACGATGAAGCCGCAGTTGCAGGAACATCTGGCTTAGAAAACGCCGCCGTCCCTGAAGGTCGTGGCGACTTTGACGCCGCACCGTCAGCTACCTCCTGTTTTGGCGCCATCGAAGTTGTTGGCGCGATCACCGCAAGAGGAACTTCCACCGCCGCTTCGGTGCCCTCAGCCTCCAATCCCGTCATCAGAAACGCGCCCTCCGGGATCTTGCATGAGGTCTCGGCCACATCATCGTCAGATTCGTCATTTGACTTGAACACCACCGCTGACCTGGGCGGTGACGCCGGCTTCTTCGCTGGCGACTTAGGTTTGCGCGCAGGCTTTGCTGGCGTGGCTGTTCGCCGAGAAGTGTGCTCTTGCAAGATCTCATCGCCTTCTTTGCAGTCTTCGAGAGTACGACTCGCCTCAAACTCGTGCTACTTCTGCATGCGAGTCTTGCGGGTCGCGAGCGCTGGGGGACGAACCTCCATTTCCTCCTCTTCGTCTTCAAAAGATTCTCCTACGGCACCCTCCTCGAACTCGTGGGGAACCTCTTCGTCAAGTGGGGGAGCCAACCTTCCAAAACCTGGAACAACTGAGAGTGGACACAAATAAATTTCAGACGATGTGGCTGCAAATTGCACCGCTGGAATTACGACTGAAGATAAATTTGGAGGAAAGGACTTACTGTGGGGGCTTCGTTCTTCACAGGCACGTACGGAGCGAGCCCGGCTGACGTGGTTGTAAATTCCGTGTCAGTGATCTTCTTCAAGGCGGCCTTGTAGTCTTTAGCATCCCATGACTCCTTGCTGGTCTAGGAAGGATCATTCTTCCTGATGTACTTGTACATCCAGTGCGGCCAGGCCGCCAATGGAACCAGTCGCCGCCTGAGCCAGCAGTTATACAGGTTGATCAAGGACAACCCTTGGCTCTTCATCTTCTAGATCTGGTCCATCATTTCTGCGACAGCCATCCTTTGATCATCGGGGAGCCTGTCCATTGCCGGCTGACGGGGTTCGCTTCTCTCCGTGATGAATTCCGGCAACGCCACTTCGTCGGAGGGGGTGGACTCCTTCACCTAGAACCAGCTCCTCTTCCACTCGCTCGCGGCCTTCTTTGGCAGCATAAGCTTGACAAAGTTGACCTTCGGCTTCAGCTGAAAGGTGACACATCCGGCCGCCAAGACCGAGCCGGCGAACCCTTCGCGTCTGATGCGGCTGTGGAAAAGCTCCAGCCACAGCAGGAAGTACGGCCGGCAACCAAGGTAACACTCGCAGAAGGCGACGAAGATCGTCAGTTGCTCGATGCTATGCGGGCCGAGATCCGACGGCTTGATCGCATAATATGCGCAGAACCACCGGAAGAATAGTGAGGTAGGGAACCCCAAGCCCCTCTCCAAATATCGTGGGAAGCAGATGAACTCGCTGGCACACGGCTTCGGCTCGATCTCGAAAGACACGGGGATCTGCCAATTCCCTTTGCGGAGGACCCCAACATCCTCGAAGTACCTGAGCTGTGCCGTGACGCACTTGGATTTTCCCCACGAGCCTTTTAGAGGCGGTATCCGGGAAGAAGGCCGGATCGCTTGGATTGGACAGTTTGGACCGAGGGAAGACAAGAAGGAATGAATGCGCGAGAATGAAGAACGTGAGGAAGGATCTGTAGGACTGAGCTGTCACTCCCCTTATAAAGGGGTGCTACCCGCCAATCTCGGGGTAGCCATTACCCGCGGTAATTGCACCGAAGTTACCGTTGGACTACCCAACGGATAGTTTGACCAAGTTGACGGTCCAACTCCTTCACTCGACTCGCTTGCAACTGTGCCCTCTCCATTCGCCAAAACAACGACTAGAAACCTAGTGGAAAATTTCTTTGGTTTCGGCAGAGTCCAACGCCGATTCGACTAGGCGTCCAAATTGGACCCGCATACTCCGCCTGCCAAATGAACACCTGCGTCTGAATCAACGATGGCCTCGGGGACTACTGATGGGGATATGCCCAGCAGGACGTTCCGATTGGGTCAAAGGCTTGGCGAGTGGACCTGCAAGATGATGACTGGAATGCGACTGAAGATAAGGCCTAGCGATTAGAGACTGTATGCCCAGAAGCGTACTTGAAGCCCAGTCGGATTAGGTCAAAACCTCTGAATCCATATCTTGTTCGGTTGCAAACTGTAAACCCTAGCAAGGTGTCTCCTATATAAACCTCCCTAGGGTACTCTGAGGATAGAGGTTCCATCATACACCCCTTCAAGCGACTCGTTGCTTAGACGCTGAGCTCGCTACCCCTGTAACTCGCTCTCCATCAATCTAATCTAGCAGGAGTAGGTTTTGCCCTCTGGGGGCTGAACCTGGGTAAACCATGTGCATCCGCCCCCATCTCGCACCATAGATGGCCGCCAGCTCTCGCCCTCAATTCAATCAATCGCTGCCCGTAGCAGCGACTGCCATGGCCATTTCCACGACAGTCTGTGAAAAGAACACACATGCAATGACACTGGTGGATCCATATGTGTTTTTTGAAAAGAACGCACATTCAATGACACTGGTGGATCCATATGTGGTTTGTGAAAAGAACACACATGCTCATGTGGTTTATGAAAACAACACACATGGAATGACACTACTGGATCCATATGCGGTTTGTGAAAATAACACACATGCAATGACTCTGGTGGATCCATATGTAGTTTATGAAAAGAACACACATGCAATGACTCTGGTGGATCCATATAGGGTTTATGAAAGGAACACACATGCAATGACTCTAGTTGTGGTTAATGAAAAGAACACACATGAAATGACTCTGGTGGATCCATATGTGGTTTGTGAAAAGAACACACATTCAATGACACTGGTGGATCCATATGTGGTTTGTGAAAAGAACACACATTTAAAGACTCTAGTTGAGGTTTATGAAAAGAACACACATCCCATGACACTGGTGGATCCATATGTGGTTTGTGAAAAAAACACACATTCAATGACACTAGGGGATCCATATGTGGTTAATGAAAAGAACACACATGCAGTGACACTGGTGGATCCATATGTGGTTTGTGAAAAGAACACACATCCAATGACACTAGTGGATCCATGTGTGGTTTGTGAAAAGAACACATATGCAATGACACACTAGGGGATCCATGTGTGGTCTATTAAAAGAACACACATGCAATGACACTGGTGGATCCATATGTGGTTTGTGAAAAGAACACACATGCAATGACTCTAGTGGATCCATATGTGTTTTAGGAAAAGAACACACATGCAATGACTATGGTGGATCCATATGTGGTTTGTGAAAAGAACACACATTCAATGACAGTAGTGGATCCATATGTGGTTTGTGAAAAGAACACACACTTAATGAATCTAGTTGTGGTTTATGAAAAGAACACACATCCAATGACTCTAGTAGTGGTTTATGAAAACAACACACGTGCAATGACTCTGGTGGATCCATATGTGGTTTGTGAAAAGAACACACATGAAATGATTCTAGATGTCATTTATGAAAAGAACACACATGCAATAACTCTGGTGGATCCATATGTGGTTTGTGAAAAGAACAACATGCAATGACACTAGTGGATCCATATGTGGTCTGTGAAAATTACACACATGCAATGACACTGGTGGATCCATATGGGGTCTGTGAAAAGAACACACATTCAATGACAATGGTGGATCCACATGTGGTTTGTGAAAAGAACACACATACATATGTGGTTTATGAAAAGAACACACATGGAATAACACTGGTGGATCCATATGTGGTTCGTGAAAAGAACACACATGCAATGAATCTGGTGGATCCATATGTGGTTTATGAAAAGAACACACATGCAATAACTCTGGTGGATCCATATGGGCTTTATGAAAAGAACACACATGATATGACTCTAGCTGTGGTTAATGAAAAGAACACACATGCAATGACTCTGGTGGATCCATATGTGGTTTGTGAAAAGAACACATATTCAATGACACTAGTGGATCCATACGTGGTTTCTGGAAAGAACACACATTTAATGACTCTGGCTGTGGTTTATGAAAACAACACACATCCCATGAAACTGGTGGATCCATATGTGGTTTGTGAAAATAACACACATTCAATGACACTAGGGGATCCATATGTGGTTAATGAAAAGAACACACATGGAATGACACTGGTGGATCCATATGTGGTTTGTGAAAAGAACACACATGCAATGACTCTGGTGGATCCATATGTGTTTTAGGAAAAGAACACACATGCAATGACTCTGGTAGATCCATTGTGGTTTGTGAAAAGAACACACATTCAACGACACTCGTGGATCCATATGTGGTTTGTGAAAAGAACACACATTTAATGAGTCTAGTTGTGTGATACGTCCAAAACGTATCTACTTTCCCGAACACTTTTGCTATTGTTTCTCCTCTATACTTGTCTGATTAGGATGCAACTAATGCAAACTGACGCTGTTTTCAGCAAAATTGCCTTGGTGTCTACTTTTTGTGCAGAAAATCAACTATCAGGAAAAATCCCGGAAAATATGCCAAAAATCCTATTTCACCCGAAGACTCCAGGAGCCAGAATACGAGACGAAGAAGAGCCCTGGGGTGGCCACACCACCTGGTGGCGTTGGCCAGGCCAGGCCGCGCCAGGGGGTGGTGTGGGCCCCCCAGGCACCCCCTTGGGCTCTCTCTACACCTATAAGGAGCCTTTTGACATAAAAACTTCGGGGGGTTCGACGTTTTTCGAGGAGTTCCACCACCAGATTCCACGAAACAGCACCAGAAACTCCGTTCTAGCACCCTGCCGGGACGGGGAATTGGAGGAGATCATCGCTATCATCATCACCATCGCTTCTCCATCGACCATCCATGTTTCCCCCATCTATGAGTGAGTATTCCCCCGCTGTAGGCTATGGGGATGGTAGGGATTGGATGAGATCGTTCATGTAATGGCATCAGATTGTTAGGGCATGGTGCCTAGTAACTTTTATTAGTGCTTTATGACTTTGTTGCGACTTGTTGTGCTTAATGCTTGTCACTAGGGCCCGAGTGCCATGATTTCAGATCTGAACTTATTATTGATTCATTATGATAGTATTGTTCTTGGTCTTATCTACAAGTTGTATACACACGTTGTTGTCCGGAACCTATGGCCCCGAAGTGACAGAAATCGGGATAACCGAAAGGGAAAGGCTTTGATGTGAGGATCACGTGTGTTCACAGAGTGTTAATGCTTTGCTCCGGTGCTCTATTAAAAGGAGCACCTTAATTGCCAGTAGTTCCCTAGAGGCCCCGCTGCAAACGGGGTGGCAGGACAAAATATGTTGTGCAAGTTCTCATTGCGAGCACGTATGACTATATATGGAACACATGCCTAGGATTGTCTAGTACTTGGATGCTTTATCTTATTTATCTGCAATTGCCCTATGTTCTGATTGCTATGTGAATTGTCTTGTCCATGCAACACCCGTCCATCCATCCCTATGCCTACCGCACTCGAATCGCACTGTTTACTACTTTTGTTACTACTATATTTGCTTTACTACTGCTGTTACTTTACTATTCCTACTACAAAACTATTGCTACTGATAAACTGCTGTGAGCAAGATTGTTTCCAGGTGCAGCTGAATTGACAACTCAGTTGTTAAGGCTGATAAATATTCTTTGGCTCCCCTTGTGTCGAATCAATAAATTGGATTTCACTTCCCTCGAAAATACCGCGATACACCCCCTATACTTGTGGGTCATCAAGACTATTTTCTGGCACCGTTGCCGGGGAGCATAGCTTTATTTATCAAGTTCACTTGGATTCTCTATTGTTCACTGCTATCCATCCATCATGGGTAAGTCTCGTGATGGCAAGGTTCCTATTTTACCATCCACTACAAGAAGAGGTACGATTCTGAACACATCTACTGCTCTTGATTCACCGTCTGTTTTGAGTAAGTTCCTTACACCACCACATACACATGCTACACATACTGCTACTACTGCTGAATCTGAAACTTCTGATACTTATGATGCTGCTTCTACTGTTCTTGATAAGAGTGGTTCATTAGGTCCTTTCCTAGATGCTACGATTTCTAGAACTATAGCTGGAAATACCGAAACTCCTAATGAAAACACCACCACACTCGTTAGCTCACCTGAGTCTAGTGAGAGTTATGATGCTGAAGAAGATTATGTTGAGATGACTGATGAGTTTATTGAAGAATGTAGGAACACCCATGATAGGAGCGCTACTAAGAGTCTCCTTGAGAGGCGTACTATTAGACCCAAATAATCTCTTGATGCTAAATTTGCTGCTTCTCCCATAAACATTATAGATGAAGATTATGATTTCTCTCTCGATCTATCTTACATAGCTATGGTCGAGAAAGAACCTTTTTGTGGGACTAAGAATGAAAGTGCGGTAGCACATATGAATGAACTTTCTACTATGAGTGGCTTGTTTTCTGATGATATTAAGATGCGTACTTATTTTGTTGCTAAGATTTTTCCTTTTTCACTGAAAGGAGAAGCTAAAACATGGTTTAGTAATTTATCTCCTGGATCTATTGATAGCCCTGAGTGCTTGATTAGTACTTTCCTGCAGAAATATTTTCCTCCCAGTGCTAGACATGCTATTTTGCAGGAACTTTTTGATTTTAAACAGGGAGAAAAAGAGGTATTGCCCGAATCTTGGGCAAGGTTTTGCGCTTTTATTCATGCACAGGCTGGAAGTCCATTACCTAAGAATGAGCTTCTTGATATATTTTATAATGGACTAACCGAGGAATCTAGGACATACCTAGATAGTTGTGCTGATTCTGTTTTCAGGAATAGGACTCCAAAGGAAGCTGAGGAATTAATGGCTAAAATAAGCAAGAATTATGAAGACTGGACTCCTCCTAAACAAGCTATACCTGAAGTAATTGTACCTGAACCATTTATTCATGTGCCTATTCCAACATCAAAGAAGAGGGGAGTTATTGAATTAAATGATGAAGTGATGAAGGAAGCTAAGAAATGTCTTAAGGAGAAGGGAATTAAAGCTGCAGATGTCAAGAATTTACCTCCTATAGAAGAATTATGTAAGCCTATTCCCTACTCATCCACTATTGAGGTACACTCTCTCCAACACTTTGATGAAGGTGATATCCCTTATTTGAAACCTCCTGATCAATGCTTAGAAGAATTCGATATCTTTATTGTTAAGCAAGATAACTTTAATAAAAGGGTGCAAAATCATCTAATGGAAAACACTAGAGCTATTGTTGAGTTGAAAGATATTGTGGAAAGAACCTCCAATGATGTTAAAATGATTGTTAAACACTTTCAAATGGTTCAAACTCAAATAGATCAACTCGTTAAAGTGCAAAATGACTTGCTAGTTAATGCTACTAAAGAAAAACATGCTTATGAAATTAGAACTAGAAGTGGTGCTTCTACCCAGGATCCTCTATATCCTGAGGGGCATCCCAAAGAATTGAGCAGGATTCTCAACAAGCTGAAAATAGTGGTTCTACTCGTAAGAAAAGGAAAAGGAAACATAAAACTGTTGTAGAACCCTCTGAACCTGCTATAGATCATAATAGTATATCTATCTCTGATGCTGAAACTGAAAGTGGTAATGAAGAAAATGAAGTTACTAATGAAGAAAAGTTGAAGAAGAACCCGAAAACCACACTAAGACTACTAAATACAGCAAAGAAGATTTTATTGCTAAGAAACAGGGTAGTGAAAGAGAACCTTGGGTCCAAAAACCTATGCCTTTCCCGGATAAGAAACACAAGTCAAAGGAAGATGAACACTACAATAAGTTTTGTGGGTGGATGAAGCCTTTATTCTTGCAAATTCCTTTGACTAATGATATTAAATTGCCTCCTTACTCAAAGTATATGAAGGATATTGTCTCGAATAAAAGGAAGATCCCTAATGAAGAAATCTCTACTTCGCTTGCTAATTATTCTTAGAATGGTAAGGTTCCTAAGAAACTTGGAGACCCAGGGATTCCAACTATCCCTTGCTCTATTAAGAACAGTTATGTTAGATTTGCTTTGTGTGATTTGGGAGCTGGAGTTAGTGTTATGCCTTTTTCTCTCTATAAGAGGCTTCAGCTTGAAAAATTGATACCAACTGATATATCTTTGCAAATGGCTGATAAATCTACCACTATTCCTGTGGGTATATGTGAGGATGTACCTGTTCAGGTGGCTCATAATTGCTTGATATTAACTGATTTTGTTGTGCTTGAAATGCCTGAAGATGATAATATGTCTATTATTCTTGGGAGACCTTTTCTTAATACTGCAGGAGCTGTTATTAATTGTAATCAAGGAAAGGTGACCTTCAATGTTAATGACAAGGAACATACTGTCTATTTCCCCAAGAAGATTGAAAGTACTTATGGCTTGAATTCAATTGAACATGTTGAAGGCATTCAAGTTGGAGAAATATATTGTCCCATACCAAGAGAAAAATTTGAAACTATTATGATTAGGACCATTGCTATCAAGGTTAAGGTAACATAATCATTAGTGGAGTACAAAGTTTTGTCTCATATGCAATTGTTTTGGTAGCAAGACTTGATCAACCTTGCTAACAAAAGGATTCCATTGAACAAAACAATGTTTTCATTATGATTATCTCCGTTTATTTCTATCCTTTGCATCTTAGTTTTTGTTTTCGTTTAGTTTTCTTTGTGTTGTTAGTTGCTTGCATGCTAGAACTTCTGTAGTTCTATCCTTGTTTTGTCCTTGCATCCTGCTTCCAAAATAAAAAAATTCTATCTGTTAGAGAAATCATTCTTCTATTTCTGAAAAATGCCCAAAAATAAAGTGTCCCGAAAAATTCCAGAAAATTCATATTAAATTTTTACATGAAAAAAGGGGCAGAGGAGTACCTGGTAGGTACCAGGGGGGCCCACCAGGCAGGCACACCATGTGGTGGCGCGGCCAGCCCTGGGTGGCGCCATGCCCTGGTGTGGGCCACCCTTGGCCCCCTACTACTTCTCTCACCTGCCACTTTCTTCTCTCTCCCGAGTAAGCTCCAGTTCATAGCTCAAAATCACATTCTATCTGTGCTTGCTCTCGATTTATTAGATCTCTTTGCTCTTTTTTGCTGAAATTTGGAGCAATTGTTCCTTGGTATGTTACTCCTCCCCTTGTCCAAGTAGATTTGTGTTTAGTGGATTATTTGTTGAGTATTTTGCTGCTGTAGGTGACTGGTTATGAGGGCTTGTAAGCTTGTTTGATGCTTAGAGATATAGTTTTGATGCATGTTTAGGCCTCTTGCAAGTCCATATGAGTAGAATCCTTCATTATATTTACTTTGCAATCACTTGTTTAATAGGTGTTTAAATTTCAGAATAGAAGATGAGTGAACACCACCTAAACCAACATGAGCTTTGGGTGCCTGAGGTCATGAAGGTCCATCGGGAGGAGGAAGTTTTTCCCTCCATTTATCCATGCTCTAAGTTCATGAGAGCAGCAGGAATTCTACAAGATTTCCACACTTTGGTTTTTAATGCAGGGTTAGAGCACTTTTTGGAAGATGAACCTTGTCAATTTGTGAAGCTAACCATGTCTATGGTGCAGGACTTCAAATTTAGTCACTCTTTGCCTAACCCCATGGTCCATTACAAAATTTACAATATAGCTATCAACCTTTCTCTTGATGATTTTTGTGTAGCTATTAAGGTACCTCAATGGGGATCATGTAGGAAGATTAAAGAGAGACCTGAGCCACTCATGGATTTATATCTAGAAATTTGCCAAGGGAGTAGCTTCTCGAAGGAGAGTGGAAAAATCCGTAACATTCATCTTCCCTCCATTCGCTACTTTGCCTACTTTATTTCCAAGTGTGTTCTTGCTAGGAAAACTGCCAATAAGTTATCTTCGTTTGATCTAGCATTTATCTCTGCTGCTCTTAAACGAGATAGATCTTACAACCTGGGTGCTTTGATAGCTTTCCGTCTCGCTGCTAACCGTGAGAAAGGTGGAATTTGTGGAGGCCTCATTGCTTCTCGTTTGCTAGCATTGCATGGTTTAGTGCCTCATCATCTAGACCTACAGTTTCCCATAGAGAGGCTTGATTTTAATTCCATGATACAGCATAAATTTATTTCCTCATGGGCTAGTTTGAGTGAGTTATCTTATGAAATAACCTTTCTCAAGGCTGGCTGGAGAAAGAGCAAGTCCGGGCGTGTTGTTCTTTTGCCTGCACCTGTTTTGTTTAACCTTGATAACAGGGAAGGATGGTCCCTCACTGAGGCGGAGCTTGACACGTACCTGGGAGAGCTTTCCCAGCAGGAGCATGACACTAGAAGGGAGGTCACGGATGATTTGGTCCAGCCCTCGAATGAGGGAGAGTCTTCATATCAGCATCCCGCTTATGATTGGGGAGCTTCCTCTTCTTCTCATGGGCCCAGCTACGACTATTCTTACCAAGATCTGCCCGCTTGGAACCCCTATTCGTACATGGATTGATACCCACTTAGGCCAAAAGCCTAAGCTTGGGGGGAGGTACGCCGACACCGCACTCATCTCCATATCATGTTGCGTCGGTACTTTGTATATTCATGTTTTCATTCTCTTTTTAGTTTTCGTTCTTGTTTGATTTTGCTTTCTAAATACACAAAAATACCAAAAATATTTTTGTTGTTTCTCTTTGGTTTGCTTCTTCTTTTTGCCTTGGTTTGTTTTTACCTTTTTGCTTTGTTTGAACTATTCGAAAAACCCAAAAAGATTTTGCTTTGCTTGTTTTTCTCTTTTGGTTCTTGTTTAAAAATCGAAAACACCAAAAATATTTGTCGTTCTTCTTTGGTTTTTGCGAGTTTGCTACAGGGTCTGGCTGTCCTCAGTGGATATTGGTTTCATATTATTATTCAAGCCACACAAGTGAAGAGCAATAATGAAGATCAATGACAGCTTGAGGCATGGTAAGAGGCAGGTAACGAACTCTATTTGTCTTCATTTTTCTACATATACTCATCATTGTGAGCTTGCTTAGTTTGTTCATGTAGAGTGTATGTTATCTTTGGATGCTTAGTAGTTCTTGCTTTCTTGTGATTGGCTCCAGCTCGCTAATAGTTTGTAGCATGTCTTATGAATGTTTGCTTGCATTACTCTATTTATAAATTGGTATGACACTGTGGTATCCTCCTTTGAATGTTTCATTTGATTGACTTGGCACATGCTCATGCATGCTCATGACTGTAATAATCAGTTAAGCCTTGATGAATTATTTTTCCTTGAGGATCTTGAATCACTTTCATGCCATGAGTAGTCTTGTTTTGTTGCAAGCATGATAATGATAGCTATTGCTCTCTCGTTTGTCGCTCCCTTACTATTGCTAGCCTTCACTTCCGTTGAGTGTTTTACTCATGTCTCCAACTCCCTAAACCAAACATTTCCAAAGTGTCCACCATACCTACCCATTAGCATCATTTGCTACCTCCAGCATATTCAATGTGCCTTGTTTTCTTTCGAATAAAATGTTTGCTTGTTATGGGAAAATTAGTTAGTAAAGCTCTCACGAACTATATGGCACACTTTATTTTCCTGCACTTAATAAACCTGAACCATTGTGAACTCTCCATGAAAGTTATATGCTTGCAAATTATAGGCTGGGGATTAGCGGAACCGTGTTGTCACGGGGAACACTTTAAACACTTGTAAATATATACCCAGTGATACCTTGCTCTTTTGAATTGCGGATGTCGTCGGTGTGAAATAAAAGGGGATCTTGTAAGTCCATGGAGTTATGTATGTGTGTTAGAGAAACGCCTGGGCCGCTGGTCTAATCCATGCTGACATGGTGGAAACCTGCAGCGTAACCATAATGATATCTATGAAGCATTCTTCTTATAAAAAAAGAGAGATAGCTATTGAGAAAAAGAAAAAAAAAGAGATTTATGAAAAGAGGAAAGAGAGAAAAAAGCACCATTTTCCCATGGTAAATAAGAAGATTGCTGAGATACTCATTGTCTGCTTGCCTTGTCATTTTGATATGGGGATTCTTCCGTAACATCGAGCAAGGGGTACCCCGTTGGCGGTTCTTAATGATACGCACATACTTACGATGACAAGAACTTACCGGTAACTAAAGTTGAGTAGCATGAGGAGCGGCCCTCGTACTCAAGGGACTTGGGATTTCCAGTTTATAGTCTGTCAAGCATATAACTCAGATTGGACCTCACTTTCACCTTAACCACATTAAAAATGCTTATGATAGGGGCAATGAGAGCTCAAAGCTAACGAGTACCATACTTTCAGCATTTGGAAGCCTTTCAAAATTATTCAAAACCTTTTTCCTCTACTTGTTGAGTCTCCATATATTCTTTGAGCACCTTCTTGAGAGCATAGTTGTCATTCTTTGTGTTTGTTCTATTACTTGATTATTTGTGTTATGACTTTGATGCTTGTATCTTTGATATCTTTACTTCTAGTCATCACTTGAACTTCAGAGGTGCCTTGGCATTCATAATGAAAGGTAAGCGAGATACCACTCTATCATACCTTTTTATGAGCATTGTAATGTTGCTTATGTTTATGCTTCATGCTACTTATTATTCTTGAGTTGGGATCTCCTCATAGCTTGCAATGACTATTAAGTAGACTTAGTTGCATGCTCTTTATTATGAATTGTCTAAGTAGTTGATCACATTGCTGAGAATATTTACATCATATGAAGCAAATGTGTTCGTGAAAGTTCTTTTATCACACTCAGTTTTCAACTGAATTGCTTGAGGACAAGCAATAAGCTAAGCTTGGGGGAGTTGATACGTCCAAAACGTATCTACTTTCCCGAACACTTTTGCTATTGTTTCTCCTCTATGCTTGTGTGATTTGGCTGCAACTAATGCGAACTGACGCTGTTTTCAGTAGAATTGCCTTGGTGTCTACTTTTTGTGTAGAAAATCAACTATCAGGAAAAATCCCGGAAAATATGCCAAAAATCCTATTTCACCCGAAGACTCCAGGAGCCAGAATACGAGACGGAGAAGAGCCCTAGGGTGGCCACACCACCTGGTGGAGCAGGCCAGGCCAGGGGGTGCTGTGGGCCCCCCAGGCACCCCCTCGGCTTCTCTCTTCGCCTATAAGGATCCTTCTGACCTAAAAACTTCGGGGGGTTCGATGTTTTTCCAGAAGGAGTTCCGCTCCGCCGCCACCACCAGATTCCACGAAACAGCACCAGAAACTCTGTTCTGGCACCCTGCCGGGACAGGAAATTGGAGGAGATCATCGCCATCATCATCACCATCGCTTCTCTATCGACAATCCATGTTCCCCCCTTCTATCAGTGAGTAATCCCCCGCTGTAGGCTATGGGGATGGTAGGGATTGGATGAGATCATTCATGTAATGGCATCAAATTTTTAGGGCATGGTGCCTAGTATCTTTTATTAGTGCTTTATGACTTTGTTGCGACTTGTTGTGCTTAATGCTTGTCACTAGGGCCCGAGTGCCGTGATTTCAGATCTGAACTTATTATTGATTCATTATGATAGTATTGTTCTTGGTCTTATCTGCAAGTTGTATACACACATTGTTGTCCGGAACCTATGGCCCCGAAGTGACAGAAATCGGGATAACTGGAAGGGAAAGGCTTTGATGTGAGGATCACGTGTGTTCATGGAGTGTTAATGCTTTGCTCTGGTGCTCTACTAAAAGGAGCACCTTAATTGCCACTAGTTCCCTAGAGGCCCCGCTGCAAACGGGCTAGCAAGACAAAAGATGTTGTGAAAGTTCTCATTGCGAGCACGTATGACTATATATGGAACACATGCCTAGGATTGTCCAGTACTTGGATGCTTTATCTTATTTATCTGCAATTGCCCTATGTTCTGATTGCTATGTGAATTGTCTTGTCCATGCAACACCCGTCCATCCATCCCTATGCCTACCACACTCGAATCGCACTGTTTACTGCTTTTGTTACTACTGTCTTTTCTTTACTACTGTTGTTACTTCACTATTCCTACTACAAAACTGTTGCTACTGATAAACTGCTGTGAGCAAGATTGTTTCCAGGTGCAGCTGAATTGACAACTCAGTTGTTAAGGCTGATAAATATTCTTTGGCTCCCCTTGTGTCGAACCAATAAATTGGGTTTCACTTCCCTCGAAAATACTGCGATACACCCCCTATACTTGTGGGTCATCATTGTGGTTTATGAAAAGAACACACATCCAATGACTCTCGCGGTGGTTTATGAAAAGAACACACATGAAATTATTCTGGTGGATCCATGTGGTTTATGGAAAGAACAAACATGCAATGACTCTGGTGGATCCATATGTCGTTTGTGAAAAGAACACAGAAGAAATGACTCTAGGTGCGGTTAATGAAAAGAACACACATGCAATGACTCTGGTGGATCCATATGTGGTTTGTGAAAAGAACACACATGAAATAACTCTGGTGGATCCAAATGTGGTTTGTGAAAAGAACAGACATCCAATGACTCTAGCTGTGGTTAATGAAAAGAACACACATGCAATGACACTAGGGGATCCATATGTGGTCTATGAAAAGAACAGACATCCAATGACTCTAGCTGTGGTTAATGAAAAGAACACACATGCAATGACACTAGGGGATCCATATGTGGTCTATGAAAAGAACACACATGCAATGACTCTGGTGGATCCATATGTGGTTTGTGAAAAGAACTCACATGCAATGACTCTGGTGGATCCATATGTGGTTTGTGAAAAGTACACACATTCAATGACACTGGTGGATCCATGTGTGGTTTGTGAAAAGAACACACATTTAATGACTCTGGTTGTGGTTTATGAAAAGAACACACATCCAATGACTCTAGCCGTGGTTTATGAAAAGAACACACATGCACTGACTCTGGTGGATCCATGTGGTTTATGAAAAGAACAGACATGCAATGACTCTGGTGGATCCATATGTGGTTTGTGAAAGGAACACACATGAAATGACTCTGGTGGATCCATATGTGGTTTGTGAAAAGAACAGACATGCAATGACTCTAGCTGTGGTTAATGAAAGAACACACGTGCAATGACACTAGGGGATCCATATGTGGTCTATGAAAAGAACACACATGCAATGACACTGGTGGATCCTGATGTCTACGCACTTCTATTCTTGTTTCTAGTTGTTGGGCCTCCAAGTGTAGAGGTTTGTAGAACATCAGCAAGTTTCCCTTAAGTGGATTATCCAAGGTTTATCGAACTCGGGGAGGAAGTGGTCTAAGGTATCCCCTCTCAAGCAACCCTGCAATCAAGATACAAGAAGTCTCTTGTGTCCCCAACACACCCAATACACTTTCCAGGTGTATAGTTGCACTAGTTGGGTGAAGAGATAGTGAAATACAAGTGCTATGGATAATTATAAGTGGCAACGATGCTGGAAAATAGCTTGATGGCGTGGAAGAGACTAAAGGAAAACTGAAATAAAGATGGAAGCAAGCAAACATCTAACAGATCTAATTGCAAACGGTGTTTCAATGCTTAGAAACAAGGCATAGGGATAATACTTTCACTAGTGAACACTCTCATATAAATATATTATCTTCATGATACTACTCTTAACTACTCTCCGGTTGAACACTCTAATCGATGGTAGGGCTATAACAGCACACCTCAAAGTTCGCTTTCCCCATCTAGATAACCCCACACTATCACCTTGAGCTCTAGATGGTTCTAACAAACACCACAATTTCATAGAGACATCCAACTCCAAATATAACTCATAACAAGTATTTGTAATCTCTAGCCTAAGTGCCACAATGGTGTGCACGCTGTCACTTTCACACACATGGGGAGAGCAGAGATCTATTAAAGCACTTGAGTAGCAAGGTAGATCTATAGATTACAAGCTCATGATCACAATATGATCACGCATAGAGAGAGAGAGATGAACACATAGCTACCAGTAGAACCCTTAGCCTCGAGAGAGAACTACTCCATCCTCATCATGGGAATCATCAACGGTGATGGAGATGGCGGTGGAGATCGATGAAGATGGCTCTAGGGGCACTTCCCCGTCCCGGCAAGGTGCCGGAACAGAGACTTTATGTCCCTCGAATCTCCCCTTCGGTGGTGGCGGCGCTTTGGAACTTTTCATGGCTGGAGGCTTGTCTATTTAGGGTTTTTGCATCGGGAGGCATCTTATAGGCGAAGAGGCAAGGTCGGTGGGTGGCCAGGGGGCCCACACCACCTGGTGGCGCGGCCAGGGCTAGACGCGCCACCACATGGTGTGGCCGCCCTGTGGCCCCTCTCCGTCTTGTCTTCTGGCTCCGTGAGTCTTCTGGTAAAATATCAACTTTGGCTTTTGTCCCGTCCAATTCCGAGAATATTCATTTTCTGACTTTCTGGAACCAAAAACAGCAGAAAACAGGCAACTAGCATTGCGGCATCTTGTTAATAGGTTAGTCCAAGAAATCATATGAAAATTACTCCAACGTGTGGACAAAACATAAAAAAGTAGATAAAACCAAGCATGGAACATCAAAAATTATGGATACGTTTGCAACGTATCAGATCTATATGTGGTTTGTGAAACGAACACACATGTGATGACTCTAGTGGATCCATATGTGGTTTATGAAAAGAACACACATCCAATGACTCTAGCTGTGGTTTATGAAAAGAACACACATTCAATGACTCTGGTGGATCCATGTGGTTTATGAAAAGAATAGACATGCAATGACTCTAGTGGATCCATATGTGGTTTGTGAAAAGAACACACATTCAATGACATTGGTGGTTCCATGTGGTTTATGAGAATATCACACATGAAATGAACTCTAGTGGATCCATGTGGTTTATGGGAAGAACACACATCCAATGAACTCTAGTGGATCCATATTAGCATAATTTGATGTATGCCATGATGTATTTCAATGTACAAGACACTCACTTTCCATTTTTATACTACTCAGTTTTGCCCTTGGTTTTTTTATACTACTCAGTTTTGCCATCTTTCTCTCTCTTTCGTAGAAGCCCAAACATGTGCTCACTCTGTCTACTACGCCCTGATTGGTTGTCATAGTTGTCACGTGGATCATGCGCACCAACCATTGATGCTGTGTGATCCAATGAGGATCGTTGCACATGTCGTGCCCTTCACAGTGCAGCGTGAGACAGCACATACGTCTCCCTCAGCGAGACTTCTACAAGAAGGACCACGAAGTCATCAATGGAAAAAGTCATCGATTGGTCATGTCATGTTTAATCAAGTGTGAAAAGCCTACTACACTGCTACTACTATGCCACAACACATGCGTCATCGAGTGCACGGTCGTCGACGAGTAGCTGCAATTTATTGCCACTTGATTTTACATAGCGGCTCTCAATCTCACTTCCAACTGGGCCCCATCGTAAGAAACTTCCACGCGTTAGCCAGAGTCCGAAGAGCTAATAAATGGGTCTCGAGGGGGGCCTCGACGAGACCTAACATCTCCGCCTTCATCGAGTCCCTCACAGTCATCCACAAATCCCTCTACCTGATCTAGCACAACCCCACAAATCTCGCCGTCCAGCCACCTACCTTCTCCTCTACATTTCCCCTTTTAATTATTGCCAATTTTATGTCCATGTCAAACTTCGTACAAATAAATTGTGTCTATACCCTTTGCATGTGGCTGAATACAGAACTGCCATGAATGGCCCGGGAAAAAAACGTGACGTATCGTGCGCGTGTCGCGGTGCACGGTGCAGTAGCCTACGCGGCGCGTTGCACGGTGGTGCAACAAAACGTGCCTTACTTCCATTCACCTTAGCTATAGAGCCCCTCTTCGCATACCCACTCTCACTCTCGCTCACTCTCCTCATGCAACCCTCTCCACTATCCCACTAGCTTCTTCAAACTCATGAGAAAACCCCATCTGCACCGGTGATGGCGGAGGAGGATGCGGTGGCCATCATCGCCTCCAAGGCCACCGGCGAGGAGGCCCCTGTCTCCGTCTCGGTCCCCCTTGACGCATTGAAAGCAGCCGCCGTCCCCGTCTAGGCCCCCGTCGAGGCATCGATGGCAGCCGCCGTTCTCGTCCAGGCCCCCGTCCTTGCTACTGATGTATCTGTCGGTGAGGAGTCCCCTGCCAGTCACGATCAGATCCATCTCATCTGGGACCCCTATGTTCCAGAGGAGTACATTGCTCCGGTGAACACCTACGACACCGACATCGACAACCCATGGTCGAAGGTAACTAGGGTTTGCTCCCCTTCCCTGGTTCTTCTCCCATTCTCTTTATTGGATGCTAGATCTTGGTTTATTAGGGTTCGCTTGTTCGCATTTCGATTGCTTGATCTTCTTACATCATCTAATCCTCCCTTTTTCTTTTCTTCCAACACGTCTACGGCAGCGATGCCTGCAGTGATGATGAGTCCAGACACACCAAGACTCGTTAGGTGCTGAGGAGGCTGCAGGCCAGCCAGTACGACGCCTTCTTCGCTGGCGGTGTCTATAGTTGCCCCTTCTGCAGGACGAGACTCGTCGGCACCGACTTCAACTGTGTCGTGGTGCATGCAGAGGGCTCGAGCTCTGGCACCCCCAAAGTCGGCCAGACCGTGAACGTCAACACCTACATCGCTGAACACCAGGCTCTTGGCATTCCCCTCCAAAACCTCTAGCGGGTGGCCATCGAAGAGGGTCGCATGCTTCCAATCAAGCCCAAGGCCCCCAAGATCAAGGGACTAGGCAGCAAGAAGTGGAGGAAGCACTAGAGGGAGGAGGCAGAGGCGCAAGCGCATGCAAGGAGGGGTTGAACATGTATGTTGCTGCTACTAAGCAGCTTCTTTTGATTTTGTATATTTTGCATGTGATGGCTGCTGAGCAGCTAATGTATCGAACCTCGTTAAGCAACCTACTTTCTATCGCTATATCCTATTTAGCTGCGTAGAGGTATATCTATATTTTTTTTCTAAATGAATGTATTCTGCCTGGTGTGATTTGCTGCTCTAGAGTTGCTACTAGATCGGGCCAAAAAGAGGTCCAAAAGGGAACGAATGATCGAAGAGAGAAGCTGCTCTAGATTTGCTACCAATTTGGGCAAAATGAAACATATCTTTTTAGCGAGAGAGGAAAAAAGGTACTCTTTCAAACTGCCATTTAACGAGCTACCATCTTGACAAGCTACCAGACACATACTGATACATAACACAAAGAAGTTAAATCTATTTTACTACTCTCACTTGAGGCGCTAGCCATCTTGACAAGATAACTCAGTTCCACAAAACAGAAACATAACACAAAGGAGTAAAATTTAATTCACTTCACATCAGAACACTTGAGGCGCTTGCCATCGTTCCTAGGCGACCAACTGCCATCATTCCAGGTGTCTCTTACATTTTTGGCCCTCCACAGCTCACAAAGTTCGTCCCACCTGGAATCTAACATGGCTTCCCTATCTTCAGCATCCTGTGGCACAATTTAGCGTTGCATTACAGGACTGATTGTTGCCGCTAGAAGATGCTTCCTCTCTGTTTTCTGCTTCAGCTACAACCTCTCTGTCAGCTTCTTCTGCAACCTCTTTGTCAGCTGCTTCAGATGCAGCCATTTTCTTTGCATATATAGCATCACGCTCAGCTATGCTGCATTTTCTACAAAGGGCTCCCCTAAGCTCGTCTTCCCTCTTGCAACTAGGGCAAAACACGAGGTAACGTAGAAAGAAATGGATCTTCTTGTATAGCTGGTAGGTCACGTAAGCATCTATAGCTGCATACTTCAGGTTTATATCAGACAACGGCCACTCCTCCCAGAAATAATGCCTATCCGTAGGGAAATCTACCTTCATTCTATCGTACGACTCATCGAGGATTCTAGTTGCGAGTGTAGCCATTCCATCCTTCCTCGAGCCCCCAATTATCTTGACAAGACTCTGAATATCGATCCACTTGTGTTCAGGAATTGTAATTCCCTCTTGACGAAATTTTCAAAATTTAGTTGTATTGTCGACAGTGCAGAAAACAATTCCTTTTTCTACAAGGAATTAGCGCAGTGCCGGACAATTTTTGTTAGTCCTGAAAGTATGTAGTTTGTCATCACCAAAATTTGTAACTACAAATGTTTTGTCAATGCAAGATCATCATATGAATATAATTTCAAAAAGTTTAGTAAATGCAAGATCAAGACTCTCAACATTGGCTTGTCATAATTTATTTGGTCCTAAATAAAATTCAGTAGTTGGAAGATGAGCAAATGGATAAAGAACAAGAGGAGAAAACCCTAAAACCGGTTAAATACAGAGAGTAGATCTACAAACCAGGAGAAGTGGTAGACGGGGACGTGTTTCCTCATGGCCAGTTGAACGACGGTGCTTCATTCTCGTCATATGGGTTCTCCGTGTGTACTCGAGGTCCAATCCCACAAACTTGTCCTCTTCTATCTCAACCCAACCCTCGTACATCCTCAGGACTTGCACCACTATCTCATCCTTGTTGGTGTAGACAAAGTTTATCTTCTTATTGTCATGGGTAATGAAGCTTGTCTCTAGAGTGCGACGACCTTCCATGGTGGAAAGGAGAAGATGGAAAGAAGACAGATAATAGGAAGAAGAAGAGCGGTTTCTGCGAGACAGGGGAACGGTGGAACCGTCAATGCATTTCTAAGGTAGTGGTTAATGATGGGGACAAAAGTCCAATGGAGAGACGCGTGGCGATGGCCGTTCCAACTTTTGAGTAAACAAAAAATAATAATAACAAGAATATATGCGCCCTGTTTTGTCACATCAATACAATAGGCCGGTCGTGTTGTCCTATCGACTGCGCCAGCGCTGCAAGCCTATGCGACAGCCACCACGCCTAAGCGACGGGAGCGACATAACGGCGAAAACTAACAGGGGGGCCCAACTTGATGGGCGTTAGCCTGATATTTTGTATTGAAACATAAAGTTGAGTTCGTTCCAAAAAAGACCCTCTAAGTATTTGGCACGCCAACTGTGGTCAACGCGGCTGGTTACAGGCAACTTGGGTACCACGTTGCCTGGGCGCCTCAACTTTTGGGCCACAACATTATATTCTCCCACCTATGACCCACTATTTATATTATCTTTTTGGTTCCTCTTCTTCCTCACTCTTCATCAATGCATGTGAACCTCATGATCGTACAATCTGATATAATTCCTGTAGTATATGCAACCGGGTTTGACTGTGGGGTGTAGCCTCGTGTCAATGGAGATAGATCGATGGTAATCAACAAAGAGGGCACGACTTCCAATGTCACCGATGGCCTCGAGAGAGCGGTTCTCCGTGTCCACCCACTACAACACCAGTTGCCCTTTGGTGAAATCCCTGTTCAACACAAGAAGAAGATCACCATCTGACTCCACTAGGTAAAATATGTAGGTTCCGTGTACCTGTTCAAAGAATGGGGCTGAAATTATTTTGGCCATCGTGATAGTGCTCACGCGCTGCTCTAACTAGATGTTGGTCGACATGATGTCTCCATTCTCAAGTAATGCATATACTTCCCCTCGGAATGTCATCATGCAGAACAGAAACATATCAGGTGGTGGCGAATACATTCCTTCTCCAAATGATTCATTGAATTTCCAAGTTGGGGTGCTCTCATCATCCCATGCAATAATATAGGGATAATCTGTGCAAACGAACACCATCGTCAGGGATTTCGTCACGGCGATAGATTGTAGAAGATCATATGGTATTTGTGCTTGAAACTCAGTGTTAGACTTATGAGTGATTGGGTTCAGAAGAGAAATCTTGTACGGCTCCACCCTCTGAGCAAGCACGATAATGCCACGAGAAACACCGACGAAGTATAATCTTTTGGAAGGAGAGGACATCAGTTAGCACTAAGATGTTTACAATGGAAAATCCAAATAAATTAATGTTCTGTATATATCGGATGTGAATGTGAACCTGCGATGGCCGTCCATTAGATTCATCCTGAAGCAACGACCAGTGGCGAGGTTGAGGAAGGTGAAGTCGCTAACGTCTAGAAGTGTGTGATCTATCATGATCCAGTTGTTCAGATGGAATTCAGGCACCTTTTTAATGTGTGGCGCCAATCGGTACAGACTTCCTGACAAGCATCATAGGTGTTGACGTACTCCTCTTTCTCCAGCAAGTAGTCGGTGATCTTGCAAAGTGTGTCGGCCAGGAGATCGGACCAGTTCCTCTTCATCCGGCTGCTGGCCATGGCTTATGTGCGGGAATGTTTTGATCAAGGAAGAAAGAATAACTACCACTACGAGGAGAAGAAGAAGAGGAGAAGAGATGAGGGAGACGGAGCGGAACTGCCACTGTGAGGAGATGAGGGAGACAAAGCGGAACTGCCACTACAAGGAGACAAGGAGAGGAGGGAGAAGAAGCGGAACTGCCACTTCAAGTTTGGATCGACGAGCTTTTTTTGGAACTAGCGCATGAGCTAGCCATCACTACATGCAAGTTTTGATCAAACAGACTGACATGTGAGACCGGCTAAAAAATCACCCCTAGATTCCGTGAAGTGCTACCATGCATAGTGCGCTGACAGGTGGGGTTGAATTACGGAGGAGACGTTCGATGCGAAAAAAGTGCCGAACATGTGCCATGACGAAATCCACGATGAATTTGGCACCAAACGAAATGGAAACGGGGATTTATGGCCTGGGATGAAATCTGCAATGAATTTTCCACGACGAAACCAAGGAACATCATGGATAACCCGGTTGAGGGGCTTGGAGCTCGTTGTGATGAATCGTTCTAGAACATCATGGATCTGCGACGTTTTTAGGTCGCGTCATAAAAAAACATCACGGATCGTCCAGATTCTTGTAGTGAGGAGCCCTCGAAGTGCCTGACGAAGGCGTCGCGCATCTCCTCCCACGAGTCGATGCTGTCTACGGGGAGGGTGTTGATCCATTGCCTGGTCGCTCCCTCCATCATCAAGGGAAGGTAGCGAGCGGTGACCAGGTTAGTGTGGCCGGCGATTCCCATTGCCATCAGGTACGTATCTAGCCACACTGTTGGGTCGTACGTTGGATCGTACTTCTCGATCTCCTTGGGTGCCTTGAAGTTGGCGGGGTACTTCTCGCCTCGGATCATTGGTCCGAAGCACTGAGCGCCGACTTGGCTGAGCGAGCCCCTTGGCTCGAGGTTGCCGCGGTTGGTGAGGGTGTGTCTCAAATCATTGGAATGGCACGCCCGCCAAGCCTGGTTGTTGATGATGTGTGTTTGTGCATCGATGGGTTGGCCGTTGGCGGCTGTAACACCCTCAAATCGGCCCTATGCAGATCTTCGCGATTCCTGCCAAACCCGCATAAAAACGATTCAAGGACGCCCACCAGGAACTTGCGTGCGGGTGGAAAACGAAGTAATACCATTACACAATAGTCCACGATGGAACCCACAAAATAGATATATATACAACAACGACTCACTGAGTCAAAAATACAAATATACAATACAAAGATCCAAATCACCTTGAAAACGATTCAACATCCGAGTACGGATAAGATGCAAATGGGGCTAAGAAGCCTGAAGAATAACCAATGGCGTCCATAACCCTGCCCAGGCCAAGCCGGAAGGGTAACCCTGCTAACGACGTCGATCTCAAACCTGCTAAAACAAAAGGGGTGCCGACAAAGGGCAAAGGAAAAAGAGGAGCTTTAGTACTGAGGCCAGTACACGGCGAGGCTAGAATTCGGCGGCTATCGCCTACATAGGTATGGTGGGCTGAAGCGGCAGCGAAGCATGCACTAAACAACCTATAGAGACTCGATAAACTGTCGGCTATTAGAGAGAGATAAGAAATACCTATTCGGAACCAAACTTATACTAGCACCAATCATACCCATCCTGGTATTCCCCCTCGAGACTAAACGAGGAAGTCAAACTGAGGAACTCACACAGTTGGCAGTTTTATTCATTCTATTATAGTTGCAGCACTTACTAGTCAGATATAGATAGAATGAGTCATCCTGATAGCATAAGTAGTGGGAAGTTTTAGTTAACCATTCAGTTGTAGTTGAAGTACTTACTAGTCAGATACAATTAGCACGTGACATTCCAAACCCAGCAGTTGTTAGCAGTTTTATTTCATTCCATTGGAGTTCTGATACTTACTAGGAGGTATAACATGACACGATACACCCCAGTTCCACCAGTTGTTGGCACTTTTATTATCCTTTCCATTGTAGTGAAGCTGATTACTAGTCACATATTAAGTCAAATTTATAGCACTACTTTAGTTATGCTTGTCTATGATCGAGATACTATGCTCCAAGTCGTCCCTAACCGTGGACACGACTTTCAGAACGATTTACCCTGCAGGGGTGCACAAATAGCAACACACACACGATCAACCTCGGAAAAACCAAATCAAAACCCAACGAGGCTTTCACGACAAAGCAATCACAGGATTCATAAAAGATTTCAGGGGGCCACCCCACTAAGCTACCCGCAACGAAGTTGGCCGGCTCCGGAACGGATCCAGGATTTGTGACGACGGCTATAAACGACTGGGAACCCGAAAGTGTGACTGGGCTTGTCGATACCGCGAAAATGTGGCACGAGCCAAAACAGTACAGGTGCTCCACGCACAATCTTAAATAAAGCAGTAAAGCATGGCATAAGTACAGGATAGTAATAAAGCCTCAAACCAGTTTGTGGCCCCAAGAAATAAGAAATGAATCAAGATCTGGCTAAGAGGGATCCATAGGGTCTCCCGGATGTGGATAGTGCGAATAATCAAGGAACAGGTATCAAGTACTCGGGGCCTACGGGACACAAGTGGTCATGAAAAATCAAATAGCATATATTGCCCACCAGTGCCCCTTTCATTAGTTATCCCAGCAATTTAATAGTTGTATTTAAAGTCATGATCATCTCCACCATTAATCATCTCCACCATTAAGCATGTGCCAACCTTCCATCAACAGTGGAACGACAACGACACGAAGCAGCACCTGAGCAAGCAACTACGACTCGCAAGGCCGACTATCTATCAAGCAACAGGCAATAGGATGTGTCCAAGGCAATATAAAGGCTGCACAGAATATATCTGGTACGGAACACTATAGCATCGCGACACGGATAGCAGTAGATCAACAGGAAGGAAGTAAAGATTATAAATGCAAAATAGGTAGAAAGGGGGAGATTGCTCGCCTGGAAAACATGCAGAAGATACACCGGAGAACTTGTCGATACTCGCATCCACTCAACGGCCTAATCCGTGAAGAAGCAAAGCACTAAAAGAAACACTGGATGCACTATTTAATACTACGACAGAAGATCGGACATGTTTATGAGATGATGGATGACATGGAAAATATGCGATGCAACTAGGCAATATTAAGCGGAACCAGGGCCCCGACAATTAATTAGACGGTTCAAGTTGTTTAGATACCCCGCAATTTAAATGTTGTATTAATAAGGCAAAACATGGCATCGGTTCGCTACACAAGTTTAGCTGGAGGCGATATATATAAGACTAGAATAGCCTGCATATAGCCTCCATGTTTAATTATTAGATGAATCAATATAATGCCCCAAAACCACACAATATGTATGCGACATGATCAAATTAATATGCAACAATTATATATAGCATTTATAAAATAGGTATAGGTAGGGGCACACAGCTAGGGTCGAAGGTCTTGGGGTTCGACGGGGTGCGGGTCCGGGTCTCGACTCCGGGATCCATGAAGAAGGTCATGGCGGTTCCGTCCAACCCATGAAGGAGATCGTGTTGCTCGGTGTCCGTGTAGGAGAACTCCAGGTCTTGCAGCTTCAATTGTCGATGTCGGACTCGGGTCTCGGTGCCGGTTCTATCAAGGTATCTCGATGTCCTTCGGGTCCCTTGAATCTACGGCGAAGATCTTGTCAAGGCATGTATACACGGATCCTCGGATGTAGATGGCGTAGCTCTGCGGTGCTAGAACATATGCATCATCGACACGCCTCAGTCCACCACACATACTGTCTTCGCACATCTTCTGTATGTATCACAACCTCAGTAGTACAGTAGAGACACTTCACCACACATCTCCTTGCCAAAAACACACAGAGCTGGGGATCGGTTAGAACGAAACAGCAGGAAAGCCACCAAGACAGATAAAGGAGGACAACACCCAGGAGGCGATGTCCTGGCAGCTGCACGCGGCAGGATCAAACTTAGTGACAGAGGCCCGAGAAGATGTTCTCGCGGGCGAGTAGGAGGAGACGAGAAGAACCACAGTCGCCTTGAACTGCAACTAGGCGGCTCCACCACGAGGAAGAAGGCACTCAGGATGAGGTCGACGAGCAGCAGGATGCAGGTCGACGCCAGGGAAGCGCTCGGCGATGATGGAGCCTCCAACACCGCAGCGGCGGAGGAGCTCCAAGGCGTGCTCGGGGAGGTAGCTCGCAAAGGGAGAGATCGGCGGTGAACAACGAGGAAGGGGTGCCAGAGAAGAGGGTTGAGGCTGTGGCGCTAGAGAGGAGCTCAAGAAGCGGTGGCGACCACGAACGGCGAAGAGGTCGGCGCGGCGGTGCACAGAGGCTCGGCAGCGTCCACGGCTTAGGGTGGCACCGGGGATGGCGGGGCAGAGCAACTCCAGAAGGAGGACGAGGACGAGCGCGGACTGAGGTCGATGTGGAGCAGAGAAGGGCACGTCCCTAGCGGCGGACATGGCGGCGGGCCGGTCGTCGTCGGGAGAGACGGGGGCTGAGGCAGGGGTGGCGGAGGCTAGCGGCGGCTGGGCAAGCTCGCACGGGCCAAGGCGCTCTGCGGGGCGGCTCGAGGGGGCGGCGGCGGCGCTGGGCATTGCAGCGGGGCTCGAGGAGATCGTGGGGAGGCGCGTGGTTTCGGGAGCGGTCACGAGGCACTCGCGATGTGGGGCCGGGAGGGAGAGGAGCGGGGGAGGTAGGATCGGGTTCGGGGCCAGGGAGCGACGCCTTGCGTGCGTGACACACGCGTTCGCGGGGTGGGGCCAGGGGACGGGCAGCGTGTCATGCTAGCGTGCGTGTCTGGTGCACCGCAACTACGTGCAGGGGCTGGGGATCGTGGCCAGGGTGTGGGGTGGGCCCAGCTACAGGCGGGTGTGTGCTTGTGCGAGTGGAAGGTTGGCGGCGGCTAGATGAAGGGAGTGGCTGGCGGGGTGGTTAGGGTAGGGTTTGGATCTGGGGTAGGTAGGGTTTCTTTCTTGGGGGTGGCTGGCTGGGCCAGGTCGGGCCTGGTTCGGCTACCCCTAAAATAATAATTTAAATTTTTATACATTATATAAAAGGCTTTTGTAATTCGTTTTTAGACAACAAAATATTCCAGACAAGTCTAGGGTTTTGGTTTGAAATTAAAGACGGGGTATTTAGAAAACAAAGGTAGGCTTTTCGAAGATAATTTTTGACAAACACATGCATGATGATGTCATGATGATGCGCAACATTCAAACAACATGCGATTTTCTAGTAGTGGTTTTAGCGGGGTGCTACAGCGGCGACCTTGTTGTTCGCAGGTCGCGGCTCGTTGGTGGAGAGCGTAGGGTTGGCAGCCCGTGGTTGGAGCTGTGGGGGCTCGGGCGGTGGGAAGTTTAGAGTGTTGGCGACAGTTGGAGGGCCACTTGAAGCCGCCAAGCTTGCCGATGAGCGGGAGTACATCCGCCCGCGTGGGTCGACTCCCACGACTAGCTGCTCAACAGCCCTGGCGAGTAGGGCCTTGGCATACCGGACCTGCAACACGCCCTCTCCTTGGATGTCGAGGTTGGCGACCGCGGCGTGCCCCATGATGACAGTGTCCGTCGGGGTGGAATAAAGCGGGAGCCCATTGGCGTCGCGGGATTGTGGCGAGATGATGATCCGCGGTTGGTCCGGTAGGGGCATGCGACCTATGGGTGGCGGTGGGGCTCCAGTCGCAGGCGCTCCAGGTGCTGGGCGATTGCTGTTGCCGGGTGGCACGTTCTCGTAGACTGCGCGCTAAGCCGCGTGAGCAGGGCCGCTCTTGTCGTTGAAGTTCAGGACGCATCCCTGGACATTGGAGTTCAGGCGAGTTCTGATGTGGCGTTGATGGTAGAGCAACAGATCCTGCGTTGTTTCCTGCTTGAGGCAGAATTTGTCGCACTTAGCCTGCTCCTTGCGCGTTGCCTCCTCCAGTCGCAGGCGAGCTTCTTCAACCTCCGTTGTCATCGTGGTCAGCGGGATCGGCATGGAGAAGGGATCTGGCGGGGCGCTCGTGTTGCCCACCATGTAGATCGTGTCGAAGCGATTGGATCTGGCGTGGAAGTCCTTAGGGGACTCCGATCCAGAGTCAGAGTCGAAGATACCGAGGATGGAGGGGTCCTCGAAATCCTCAGGGTTGGAGACTCGTGTGATGGAGTCCTCGCGCGATACGGTAGTGATGGATCTGGAGACCGAGGCAGGGGTCGCCGAATCAGCATCGTTGTGGAGGGTCGCATCGTCCACGGCAGCGTCAGTCCCGGCCGTGTTGCTGGCAGCCAAGTCGAACTTGGAGGAGAGGTGGCTGGTGGAGCGGATATGGCCTCCCGAGAACAGATCGCGACATGGTGGTGACCCGCCGACGATCATCGTCTCTGCCGAGTCGATGGCGTCGGTGAAGCCGACGAATAGGTTGATGGTGCCGACCGGCATCACCGCGCTATGCGTGATCGGGCGCGACACCAGGATGTAGCTGCTGGGCAGGATCTAGAGGATCTCGGCACTGGCGATCATGCGGCTGGTGGTGATCGGCCGATCGATTGGCGAATAGGGTCTCGCCACAGAACTCAGACCGGACTGGCCATGCCCCACGGTGGGCGCAACTTTCGTGGGAATGACCACGCCAGTCGCTATCAGGGGTAGCAATTGATAGAATTGGGGGCAAGAGCTGGTGGCCGTCTGTGGAGCTAGATGAGGGCTGGGACACATGAGTTTACCTAGGTTCGGTCCCCCATAGGTAAATACCTACTCCTGCTAGATTGTATTATCGGCGAGTGAGTTACAAAGGTGGCGAGCTCGGCGGCTAGGCAGCGAGTCGCTTGGATGGGGTGTATGAAGGAACGTGAGTACATAGAGTACCCTAGGGAGGTTTATATAGGGGGTACCTCGCTAGGGTTTACAGATATCCAACAGAGTCAGTTAGGAACTCGGAGGATTTGACCTAATCCGACTAGGCTTCTGCTATGCTTCTAGGCCTCTAGCTTGTAGTTGCTAGGCTTCTTCTCAATCGCATTCTAGTCACTGTCCTGCAGGCCCACTCACAGAGGCCATGAGCCACTCGAAATGTCCTGCTGGGTATACCCCATTCGGCATATCCCCATCATGCTACGTGCGGCCAGCGTGGTGCTACAAGACCCTGCAGCGATGCTATACACAGTGTCAGAGTTCTACTACAATTTGTTTTGCTACTACAACTCTATTGTTTTGCTACAATAGTACAAAGGTTTTGCTACGAGATCTTCGGCGAAACTCCGACAAGGTGTCCATCGAGATCTATCTTTTTAGTTTCTCTATAGTAAGTGAATCATTTTTTGCTATATGTAGCAAAAGTAGGACTTTTTATAGCAAAAACGTATATGTTTATAGTAAAAGCAGGATTAGAGGCTTTTTTGGGACACGTGTCAGTAGAGGAAGAAGGGGATCTGGGAAATATCCCCGAGAGATGCCTAGCACTCCCCGTAATATATGATCTTTTTCCTGCTATACAGTTTGTCCGAAATTTCACATTAATATTGTAGGAATGTTGTCACAAACTGTGTTGGGTTGCCATACCAGGCCGCCTGGGCCGCTGCTAGAAGGGAGGAACATGCGCAAGGTGCACGGGAGAACAAGGCAAGCTAGTGCAGTTCAGAGGTTTGGCAGCAGTTGAGACGCAGAGACATAGCGGGATCGAGGTACCCCTAAAAAAATGCATGGAACATCATTTTTAAATATAATACCACAAGGCCCGGTGATAAATTAGTAGCACCAAGAATGGCGAAAGCATACGTGATGCTGAACCCAGCTTATAAGAGCGGAAACACACTCATACACTAGATAGAGCTACCATGAGAGCTACCACCAGCAATGCGTGCAGAAGGCACGACCATTACAAAAAATACACAAACTCAGAGAAAAATCTGACAACAACAGTATTAGACCAAAGCTCACCCAAAGAGTGAACCAATGAACACGCACGCCGTCGAAGCAACACCATCGTCACAGACCATGCCACCAGAGGCCGACCACCACCAGGAACCGGCCCGCGCTGCACACAACCAAGAAGCAACCCCGAGATAGCAGTCAACAAGGAACCGAGGTGTGGAACCTGAAGCAAGCCTTACCGAAGAAGGTACACCACATATCCGACACCATCCGAAGAATCACTGCAACACCGCCGCACCACCGATGTAGAGCCACAGGCCGAGAGCTCCAAGGCGCCATATTTAAGAAGAAAAACGACACAAGAGCACTATCACCGCTCGATCTATGGATCTTGGGTTTTCAACCAGATCTAGTAGAGAGAATGAAAGAAGCCACTACGACACCTTCACGAAGGGGATGACGTCCTCGGACATCGATGTCGCTGCCTAAAAGGCAAGGGTTTCCCCTCAACGAACTTTGCCTCCTACACGATGGATAGGACTACACACTGAAGTTGTATCCGCACCGCCTCTACAACATGTGACTCGCTAGGACCACGCCGCCCTCATGGCCGTGGACACCGACCGGTACTAGAGCCTGTGGCTCGCCCTCCAACCAGCAAGCCTCCCACCGACCAGTGCCACCATCCTGGGACCCAAACTGAGTGCACCACCAAGAGGAAGAGATGATGGGAGAAACTGCTGCGAGATCCTTGGGAGCCGGCAAAACTATGAGAGGGGTACCGCTCCAGATCGGTGACCAGCCGACCCTATGGCTTCTAGCGCCATTGCACTAGCACGGAGGAAGATGGGCACGAAATGGGCCCGAGGCCCTTGCCCCATCCCAAGTTTGCATCGGCCGCATCCGCACTTCCCTTCCCTGCTAGCCGCCCTCCAAGCAGTCACCGCACCGCTGCCAGTCGGGCCAAGGCCGCACGTCCCCACAGAAGGCCTTACCCGACCTTCTGGATCTAGATCGAGTGCCAGCTCACGCCACTCACTAATGTCGCAGTTGCCGAGAGCACCACCACCGCCGTGAGCTAGCTAAGACCCGCAAACGCCTCGCCACCGGAGACCGACAACGCCCCACGCTAGCGTTGTGCCCACGCTGACCGCATCGGCCCGCACCACCACCATCGCACGAAGGGGAGAATAGGCCACACCGCTGCCGGCTCCCAGGGACTTTGCCTGGCGATGCCCTTGGGCGGTGGAGTGGGAGGAGGAGGGGCCGACGGCGCGGAAAACTAGGCTTACAACCTGCCGCTCACGGGGAAGGGCGGGATGAAACACGCTGATGGGTCTTTTTCGGCATGAATTGAACATAACATTTGAACACAAAATATCACGCTAACACCCGTCAAGTTGGGCCCCGCACTGTTACATAATCGGGCTTTGTATCATCCACTCATAGTGCATTTTTGCCTATAAAATTCGAACCACCTCCTAAACCCATTTCCATAGGTGGTTTTTGTGAAACATCCGCCGCTAATAACTCACCTTCCTATCAATTTTGACCGTTATGTCGCTGCCATCGTGGCCGCCATGTAGACTTGTAGTGTTGGCACCTGCATCCATTCCCCATTCTTCTTGACACCTCCTTCTTCTCGAGAGAGAGGCGATCTGTGGTCGTGGCCATGGCACAGAGCTAGGACGCCAATTCCTTCAGTGGTGGGATCCGGCTCCCGACCGAACTTTCTCGGCTCCGCTCTCCTCCTCCTCCCAAATCGAAGCTCACCCTCGCACCCATGGCATGGCACCAGGACGAGAATTCATTCCTGGAGGAGATCTCTCACCATGCTGAAACTGCTCTATCCTGCTATCCTCCTCCCAAATCGGAGCTCATCATCTTCGTGGTCGCACCCACACAAGCCACCGCTTCTTCCTCTCCGAACCCCAAGGCCACATCTATTGTGTTTGGCACAATGCCAACAAGGTGAATTTCCATCCACTTTTCTTCTTGTGATTGAGCTAGAAGAACATGTACACATGTTATTTACTAGATTTTCCTTTGAAATTAGTAGCTCCATGATGAAGAAACAGAGAGAACCTAAATGGAATGATGATAAAGATCATGCTATGTACTTTGCATTGCATCATCAAGGGCTCATTGACGAAGCATGTTATGAAGAGAGTGGAGTTCATCAGCCATTGCCAAAAATTGGAGCAAATCCTTCAGCGATTCAATGCAAATACAAGAAGAGAAGCTAGATCCTTGTCAGCAATCATGAATACAAGAGGAGAACCTCCTGTTCTACATTATTGAAACTAGAAACCGACCGCATTAACGCGCTCGAGACAATCCAAGTGCGCAAACATGGTGAACGAAATTAAGGTTCTGCTTAAAGACGGGAAGAAAGGGTGTCGACTGTTCAAGACCGCTGAGTCAATGGCAACTTTTCCATAATTTAATCAGCATACGGTTAAGTCACACTCTAGGATAAATGCATACTATACGTTCATACTCCCTCCATTCACAATTACCTTGCATCCTAGGTTTAGTTAAAGTCAAACTTTGTAAACTTTGACCATATTATTAGAAAAAAATATCAATATTAACAACATAAAAAGTATTGTATTATATTACAAATTATATTTTCATATTATATACATTGAAAATCATGGATGTTGATATTTTTCCTTATATTGTTGGTCAAATTTTGTAAAACTTGACTTTGACTAAACCCAGAACGCGAGGAAATTGAGAACGGATGGAGTACTACCGTATAATTTGTGCTATTTAGGAGGTACTCCTCTTACTTTTTCTTGAGGAAGTATATCTATCTATGCAAAAAACAACATAGAGAAGATCTCTCATTATTTCAAGGAAAACAATCCATGCACATACGTAGATAAGAAATATGATGAGTCACGTAAACAGATAAAAATGTACAATCGAACAAGTAAAAAAATGATCAAGCAAGTAGTTACACTCATCGTGGATACATGGATAAATAAGAGGAACGGAATACATGAAATACAAAAAGATGCATCTTCACTATCTAGACATAGGGATAAGGTGATATGAGGCCACTACGCCACTTATTATTCCAGGAATAGCATGTTGTGACGATCCATAAGCTAACTCTGGGCTGGGACACCATGTAATCCCATCAAATGTCAGTTGACGGTGGCTTGCCTTTCGGTGGTGGCTCTGGTTTGGGTTCAGGTTCAGGCTTGGGTTCTGGTTTAGGCAATGGTTCAGGTTTAGGCTCTGGCTTAGGTTTGGGTTCAGGCATGGGCTCCGGCTTAGGCTTGGGCTCCGGTTTAGGCTCTGGTTTAGGCATTGGTTTAGGCTTAGGCTGAGGTTTGGGCTCCGGCTTAGGTTCAGGTTTGGGCTTTGGCTCAGGTTTAGGTTCAGGCTTGGGTTCCGGTTTTGGCATTGGTTCAGGCTTTGGTTCTGGTTTTGGCATTGGTTTAGGCTTTGGTTCCGGTTTCGGCTCCGGTTTTGGCATTGGTTCAGGCTTAGGTTCAGGTTTGGGTTCTGGTTTTGGCATTGGTTCAGGCTTTGGTTCCGGTTTTGGGTCTGGTTTTGGCATTGGTTCAGGCTTGGGTTCCGGTTTGGGCTCCGGTTTGGGCATCGGTTCAGGCTTGGGCTCTGGTTTGGGCTCCGGTTTGGGCATCGGTTCAGGCTTGGGTTCCGGTTTGGGCAAAGGTTCAGGCTTGGGTTCCGGTTTGGGCATTGGTTCAGGCTTAGGTTCTGGTTTGGGCAGTGGTTCAGGTTTTGGCTCCGGCTTAGGCATCGGTTCAGGTTTAGGCTCCGGTTTTGGCTCTGGCTTAGGCAACGGTTTGGGCATGGGCTCGGGTTTGGGCTCTGGTTTAGGTTCCGGCTTGGGCATGGGTTCAGGTTTTGGCATAGGCTTGGGTTCCGGTTGTGGCATTGGCTCTGGTTTGGGTTCAGGCTTCGGCTCCGGCTCCGGGAGCTTGTCGACGGCAGCGAGGCCTCGGCCAGCGGCGGCCGCTTGGTGGAAAGCGGAGGCTGCCACCACCCCGATGAGGAGCAGGGCAAGGAGGCGATGCCTCGCCATGGCCGCCAGCTTCTCGTGCTCCCAGCTAGCGTTGCTTCTCTGCTCTCTCAGCTAGCTCTGTCCTGGATGGATGGGTGGATGAATGGATGGGTGTGCTTGTGTATGTGGAGATACATCTGGTGTTGTGTTGGTTTATATAGCACAGAGGAGCCAAGCAGATTTGGACGCGTGTGCCACCCTCCCGGTGATTACCGGTGCCCGTGGGTGGGTGTTTGTGTGTGTATGGACCAGCTGAATTCATCTTCTCCCTCGGCCGTACCATAATATCTGCAATCTCATTAACGTGAGTCTTGCAGAAGAGACCCGTCCTGCGCCTGCGGGTCGTTTAATTATTTATTATGCGTGCAGATGCCGGACGGCTAGCTGGTCGCCATCTCGCCTTAAGATCGATCCTTGTCGATCTTTCTCTTAATGGCGTGTCGTACCATTGACGACACATGATGGTTGCAGGTCAAGTTTAAGGACCGATTCAACTAATTAATTACTAGCCCTGCTGTGCGCAGTTAGCAGATGACCGACGGCGGCTGGGCATTCATCTAGCTAAACATCAATTCGATAGGAGTATATGTGTGTGTGTGTGTGCCGTACTATGCGCGTGGATCGTACGTACTGCAGCTAGCACAGACAGACACAGTAGAGTCAGTGTGTGGTCGCTGGGCAGATGCTGAACACGTCTTGGAGGAGCGTTGCGTGCGTGCTTGCTTTGTTCTTGGACCATCCCATGTCCGACCGTCGATCTATCTGTGCATTGTGTAGGGCAAGCCGCCATCGACGACAATTGTCCGCGCCTCGAACCATCGTCAGCTAGCTTTGAAATTCTTCACCGTCGATGGGTGGAGGGACCGGCCCACCGACCTTGCTTGCTCTTGTTTCCAGTGGTATTAATTGGATGGTAAGCAGGCAGGTCAGTCATACTACTGTGTTGATACGCGTTTAAGCTAGCTAGCTAGCGTTCAGCTGAATCTCCAAAACTGCACGTGTTTTTCTAGCTTCCACTGATCAACATTGATATGCCACAGAGATACACATTGCGTAACATGGTGATGGATTTATATCGATCGATGGACGGACGAAGCAACCTAGTAGCAGCAGTATTTCAATTCCATTAGTAGTTGCTTTGTCGTCCCCTCTTGGCACGTCCCATTTATTTTAAGGGAATCGACTGGCCATCATCTAGACTAGAAATGAAGCTCGACCGACATAGCTAGTACCACACGTTAATTAGAGCAAGTAAAAGTCGATCGTGTCGAGCAGTGGCCGGTCAAAAGTGGAGCCACGCAACGCACAGAATCCCTCTCCCCCTCTCTGCCTTTTGTTTCAAAAAGTAGAAGTGGAACCACGCGTCCTGTACTATCAGTCACCCAGCTCAGCTTAAATCCAGATGCCCGATTAAACCAACTAGATGATCAAGAACGGATCGAATCGGATCGGATCGCAAGCATCGGATCCATACTAAGATAGCTAGCCTAGCAAGCAAGCTTTTGTACGTACACGTAAGGGAATCGCATCGATACCTTGGGGCTACACAGCAACCGCTTCGTTTCAAAATTCTCTAGGGGAAAGAAAGGTCGCCGGGAAGGAATGGGACGGGCCGATCGAAGGATAGCTAGCATGATGTACAGATGCGATTTGTATTGCTGTGGCGTGCGGCGTGCACCGCGCAGTACCGACCGACATACGTGCGAGATCATACACATGGACAGGCACGGCACCGGAGCACCGTACGTAGGGCGGGGCCGACCTAGGGTAGAGGTATCCTTGTCCTGGGGACGGGGCTGCTCGCCTTTTCCAGTTTGTTTGCGATAGGTGAGGGAGACGTACATTCAATCCGGTGGATCCGCCCAAAATCTTCCATGGACTCGTTGCGCGGACACGAAAACGACGCCCCATCCGCTCCTCACTGCTCCATGTCCTTTCTTCTACGCAGGCCCCGCTTTCCTTTCGCTTCTCGTTGTAGCGGTAGGGCATGGGGCATCTCTGTGCCCGCGATGGCTACATATCGGGTCTATTAAGACAGTCTTCACATACGAGAGGTCTTTCCGTTTGTTTCCACGGGCAAAACGTCTTTTTGAACCGTAACAAATACATGGCATACGGCTAAGTAAAGAGAAATCGTCTGCTTACTAGGGAAACATCCCCACGATTAGTAGAAAAAGGGCCTTTGGTTCGGGCCACTAGTCCCGGCCGTGGCTAGGGCCGGGACTAATGGTCCGAACCGGATGGCCCGGGGTCGTCAAATTCTGTGTCCCGGTCCGTAAGAGGCCACTAGTTCCGGTTTGAGACCCAAACCGGGACTAGTGGGTCTGGGCACGTCCGCATGGTCCTGGCAGAACCATTAGTCCCGGTTTATGTCTCAAACCGGGACTAATGGTCTGGCCCTATATATATGCACCCAGCCCTCCACTCTCTCCTGTTTTTTTTTCCTATGTGAGGTGGGTATAACTTTGTGCTAACTTTTTTTCTTCATATGCACTAGAGGTGTTCGGTGAAATGCATGTTAGAGCGATGCCACTTGAGTTCACACAAGACAAAACATATGATATGAGGTGCCAGAGCGACACTTAAGGTTTGTCCTCTTTGTTTTAAAGTGTCCTAAAAGGTTAGCAACTATTTTCTCGTTTTGACCGCGCGGTACTAATTTAAGCATCGTGATTGCGTTTGATATATATGCATGGTTGTATGATGCAGATGAGCCACCCATGGATGTACGGTGACCAACGCTCTGACGCTTACTGAGAAGGCGTGCGTTCTTTTCACCTTGTGGCCGAGGCGAATAAGCGGCGGGATGGTTTTATGTGTTGTCCATGTGTTGAATGTCGGAATGAGCAGGCTCACACTTCCTCAAGAGTCATTCAGAGCCACCTGCTTCGGTCCGGTTTCATGTCCGGCTATAATGTTTGGACCAAGCACGGAGAAAGAGGGGTTATGATGGAAGACGGCGACGAAGAAGAGAACGATGATGACAACTACCGATCTATGTTCCCTGAATACGATGATACCGTAGTTGAAGATAATGAAGAAGAAGGGGGTGAAGAATGGGAACCAGATGAGCCCGTTGATGATTTTGGTCGGGTCATTAGTGATGCAAGGCGAGACTGTGACACAGAAAAGGAGAGGTTGCAGTTCGAGCAGATGTTACAGGACCACAACAAATTGCTGTACCCAACTTGTGAAGATGGCCAGAAGAAGTTGGGTAGCACACTGGAATTGTTGAAGTGGAAGGCAGAGACCGGTATGACTGACTCGGGATTTGAAAAGTTGCTGGTAATAATGAAGAAGCTGCTTCCAAGAAATAACCAATTGCCCTCCAGTACGTACGAAGCAAAGAAACTTGTCTGCCCTCTAGGATTAGACATGTAGAAGATACATGCATGCCCTAATGACTGGATCCTCTACCGCGGTGAGAAGTACGAGAATATGGATAAATGCCCGGTATGCACTGCATTGCGGTATACGATCAGAAAAGATGACCCTGGTGACGTTGAGGACGAGCCACCCAGGAAGAGGGTTCCTGCCAAGGTGATGTGGTATGCTCCTATAATACCACGGTTGAAACGTTTATTCAGAAATAAAGAGCATGCCAAGTTGTTGCGATGGCACATGGAAGACCGTAAGAAAGACGGGATGTTGAGGCACCCTGCTGATAGTCGGCAGTGGAGAAAAATCGAGAGAGACTTCCCGGACTTTGCTGGTGACGCAAGAAACTTATGGTTTGGTCTAAGTACCGATGGCATGAATCCTTTTGGAGAGCGGAACTGCAGTCACAACACCTGGCCCGTGACTCTATGTATCTACAACCTTCCTCCTTGGTTGTGCATGAAGGAGAAGTTCATTATGATGCCAGTGCTCATCCAAGGCCCGAAGCAACCCGGCAACGACATTGATGTGTACCTAAGACCATTAGTTGATGAACTTCTACAGTTGTGGGCCAAACCAGGTGTACATGTGTGGGATGAGCACAAACAGCAGGAATTTGACCTACAAGCATTGTTGTTCGTAATCATCAATGATTGGCCTGCTCTTAGTAACATTTCTGGACAAACGAACAAAGGATACAATGCATGCACGCACTGTTTAGATGAGACTGAAAGTATATATCTAGATAAATGTAGAAAGAATATGTACCCGTACAATCGTCGTTTTCTTCCGCCCAGTCATCCCTTAAAGAAGAAAGGCAAGCATTTCAATGGCAAGGCAGAAACCCGGACGAAGCCTGTCCCCCGTAGTGGTGCTGATGTATTTGGTATGGTCAAGGATTTGGATGTAATCTTTGGAAAGGGTCCTGGAGGACAACCTGTTCCGAAAGACGCCGACGGACACGCACCCATGTGGAAGAAGAAATCTATATTTTGGGAGCTACCCTATTGGAAAGTGTATGAGGTCTACTCTGTAATCGACGTGATGCACCTGACGAAGAATCTTTGCGTGAATATTCTAGGCTTCTTGGGCTTGTATGGGAAGTCAAAAGATACCCCGGCAGCATGGGAGGACCAGAAACATCATAAAGGACGAGACAGCAAGCATCCAGGGCAGTTTCAAGGGCTTGCCAGCTACGCTCTTACCAAATAAGAGAAGGAAATCTTTTTTGAAGTCCTTTTCAGTATCAAGGTCCCGTCTGGCTTCTCGTCAAATATAAAGGGAATAATAATAATGAAAGAGAAAAAATTTCAAAACCTAAAGTCTCATGACTGCCACGTGCTTATGACGCAATTGCTTCCGGTTGCATTGAGGGGAATTCTACCAAAAAATGTTCGACTAGCCATTGTGAAGGTATGTGCATTCCTCAATGCAATTTCTCAGAAGGTAATCAATCGAGAAAGTCTATCAGGGTTATAGATTGATGTGGTCCAATGTCTGGTCAGCTTCGAGTTGTTGTTCTCGCCATCCTTCTTCAATATTATGACGCACCTCCTAGTTCACCTAGTCGAAGAGATTAGAATTCTCGGTCCTGTGTTTCTACACAATATGTTCCCCTTCGAGAGGTTCATGGGAGTCTTAAAGAAATATGTTCATAATCGTGCTAGGCCAGAAGGAAGCATCTCCAAGGGCTATGGAACAGAGGAGGTCATTGAGTTTTGTGTTAACTTTCTTCCTGACCTTAAGCCGATTGGTGTTCCTGAATCTCGGTATGAGGGGAGGATGACTGGAAAAGGGACACTAGGAAGGAAATCAATGGTATGTAGGGACGGTAATTCTTTCACTCAAGCACACTACACAGTTCTACACAATTCCACCGTGGTGGCTCCGTATATCGAGAAACACAAGAATATTCTACGCTCCGAAAACCCGGGGAAGCCCGAAACCTTGATTAAAGGGGAACACGAGAAGAATTTTGGCAGTTGGTTGCAGACACATCTCATGAATAACACCACTGTTGGAGATGAGTTGTACTCGTTGGCCAGGTTACCATCTTCGACTATATGTACTTTCCAAGTGTACGAGATAAATGGGAATACATTTTACACGATCGCCCAAGATAAATAGAGCACCAACCAAAACAGTGGTGTCCGCTTTGATGCAACAGATGACAATGGGCAGAAGGACACATATTATGGGTACATAGAGGAGATATGGGAACTTGACTATGGACCTACTTTTAAGGTCCCTTTGTTTCGGTGCAAATGGTCGGTCGTGTTGTAGGCCATGACACCCTGGAGAGTCCGGCCGCGCCACCACAGCCGACGGCCGGCCTCATTGAAGTTCGAAGGAGGTGGGCCGTCCTCCTCGTGCTTGGCGAGCGCCCTCTCATGCCGATTGATGAAGAAGGCTTCCCAAGTCGGGAAATAGTCAGGATGCCAGTTGGGATTCCTCCGCTGCTCTGGCGTGAGCTCGAGGTAGTAGTGGTTCGTGATGGCCATCCGGCGCTCCACACCTAGAGGGACAGGAGGGACCGGCACACCTCCGGTGCTCAGCATCCAGCCGGTGGGGACTCGGTAGCCTGGTGGGCAGGGGTAGTTCGAGGCCCAAAGCGCCTCCGCCTCCCTGGTGGTTAGAGGTATGGTGGAAGCCATGGGAGAGAGTGGAGAGAGACGGCAGATATGAGTCTAGATGTGCTATGACAACAACCAAGCCTACATATATATAGTGAGAAATGGCGGGAAGTCAGACGAGGGAAGCGGTGGAAAAGGCGGGAAGAAAACGGGCGGGAAAAAATAAGGCGGGAAGAAATAAGGCGGGAAGAAACAGACCTTTAGTACCGGTTTTGTGCGAATTTTTTATCAACCGGGACTAAAGGGGCTTATATTTTGTAATAAAAAAATAAAAAAATACATTTCTTTAGAACCAAGTGTTAACGGAACAAATATGACATTGATTTCCATGTTGAGATAGATATGTGCGCCAAAACCTGAAACCCTAACCCTAAACCTGTATTTTTAAATTGAAAATGGAAAAATGGTTAATAGTTTCACTAGTTAGAATAATTATTTTATAAAACAGAAAATATATTTGGATTACTTATTCAAATTCAAGAAGTTTTCATGTTGAAAATTTTCTCAAATTCATAAGTATGCAAAAACTGTATAATTCAAATGTTTAAATAATATGCAAATTGATTTTGTTTAAAACATATGCAAAAGGACCTTTAGTCCCGGTGTGTGCTACCGTTTGGCGCGCATGGCCGAAAACCCTTTGGTCCCGGCCCGTGGCACGCACCGGGACCAAAGACCCCCCCTTTAGTCCCGGTTGCAGCCACGAACCGGGACTAAAGGGTCGGGGTATATAACCGCCCCCTTCTTCCCCCGGTCGAATCCATCGACCGGGAGCAATCGCGAGGAGCACGCTAGAGTGCCGCCAGGCTGCCGAAATTTTTTGTCGATGTCCGCGCCTCTGGCCGCCACCGCACCTCCTCCTCCCTCTCCGGGCGCCGCACCTCCAGCCGCCGCCGCTGCCACCACCTCCATCTGCGTCGGCTAGTTCCAGCCGCCACCGCGCCACCACCTCGTCCTCCCTCTCCGGCCTCCCCACCTCCAGCCGCCACCGCGCCGCCGCCCTGCCACCGCGCCGCCGCCCCGCGCAGGTAATCCATCTAGTATTTTTTCTAGTGTTTTTTTAGTATTTTCTAGTATTTTTCCTAGTGTTTTTTCTAGTACTTAGTGTATTTATAGTCTTAGTGTATGTTTTATAGTTTTAGTGTACTTAGTGTATTTTTTGTATTTTTTATAGTCTTAGTGTACTTAGTGTATTTATAGTTTTAGTGTACTTTGTGTATTTTTTATAGTCTTAGTGTACTTCGTGTATTTATAATCTTAGTGTATTTTTTTATAGTCTTAGTTTACTTAGTGTATTTTTTTTCTAGTGGAGATAGGGTTAGGGTGGTGGTGCTCGCGGGCCCCCGGACTTAGGGTGGTGGTGCTCGTGGGCCCCCGGACTTAGGGTCAGAGTGGTGGTGCTCGTGGGCCCCCAGAGATAGGGTTTGGGTGGTGGTGCTCGCGTGCCCCTGGAGATAGGGTTAGGGTAGTGGTGCTCGCGGGGCCCTAGAGATAGGGTTAGGGTAGTGGTGCTTGCGGGCCGCCCGGACTTAGGGTTAGGGTTAGGGCATCACTAGAATTTTGCTATTGTTTAGTATTATTGTAGCAAATTGTGTGTTCATATTATTGTTTAGTATTATTTTATGCAGCAATATTGAATGAAAAATGTTATTGTGTGCATTTTGTAGAAAACTATGGATCCAATCCAGAGAGACCTAGCACAGGAAGAAATTCTCGAGGATATGATCAACGACACCCCCCATGTTGATCCAACCGAATCTCCGTCGATTTATCTGAACCCCTCCGGTGAGGGAGAGGAGGTCGACCGAAATGATCAAGGAGAAGCCGACGGCTCCGATGGTGGAGAAGCCGACGGCTTCGGTGGTGGAGAAGCCAACGGCGAGGTATACATATGAAGTCTGGTGATCAGTAGATGCATTAACTGAGTTGTATATATGTAAATTGACGAATGTTTCTTCTCTTAGGCCTCCACATCGAGCAAAAAATATTCCAAACGAGGCCCGACCAAAAAGTTGGACGCATCTACGCGTTATACAATTGCGGTGGTATCACCACGGGGTGAACCGTTGGAACCCGAAAAGGCTAAAACTGTATTTGTACAACAATGCGGAGTTATGGTTAGGGATCGCATCCTGATCACCGTCCAAGAGTGGAATAAGACCAAAGGGGCGAAAGAGAGTGAGTATGTCACCGACAGGTACAAAGAGGGTCTTTGGAATGACCTTATGGCACATTTCACCCTGCCAGAATGTGAGGATGAAGCCGACACAGGTGCATTGAGGAAGAAAGTCAAGCAGTGGACTCTTACGAAGATGGCCGAACTATTCAAGAACTGGAAGAAAGCATTATGGAAAAAGTATCAGAAGACGAAGACTCCTCCTAAATTTGAATGCTATCTAACGAAGCAGCATGCTAACCGGGATGCATTTGTGAAGTACAAGGAGTTAGAACCTGCTATGGAAAAATTAGAAAAAACAAGAAAAATGCCGCGATGAAGAAATATCACCATCACCTGGGGCCAGGGGCTACGCGGCTGCCATGCCAAAGTGGGATGCTAAAGAGAATGAGCTGCTTGCTAAAGGGATCACTCCAGAACCAATACGCGAAGAATGGGATCTGAGGGCAAGGAATTGGTTCCTTGGGCATGGGAGTGAGTATGATGAAAGTACAGGGGACATTATTTGGAGTGACAGGATGAGGATACCCCGGGATACATGGCAGAAAGTGGTGAAGGAGATTAAAGCGGGGACAACAAAGTTCTGTCCCGATAGAGAGAAAGACTTGCTGACAAAGGTCCTCGGGAATGACGAATGCGGAGGACGTGTACGAGGCCTTGGCCCTAGTTATACGTGGGAGATGGGGTTTCCCAAAGACAGAGATACTTATAGGAGCCGAGAGAGAGCAAAGAGGCAACGACAGGAGGCGGAGGGAGACAGGTTCACCGAGTTGCTAGGAACACTTCGAATGCATCATCAACAGATTGACGAACTTCGAGGAGCAGCGCGCCTGCAAGATCATGTACTCGATATTACCGCTGTCCCATCTCAGCGGAGAAGCAGCGTGGCTGAATCGGAGGTCCCTTCTGATGATGCACGTATGGTAGATGGCGGTCCCGGCTACCCCGTGGATGGAATCAAGGAGCAGGCATCTTGTGAGCTCCATTAGAAGGTGAAGAACCTATCCATCAAGGTGGCGGTCAGATGTGCTTTACCTTGTCCACCTGGCGCACGCTGGCATGGCCGTGAGATTCCAGCTGGCTATGCTAAAGTTGCTGTGGATGAATTCGCAATGGGGGGGGGGACTCAATGGAGCTTGACATCCCTGATCCTGAAGGTAAGAGGACACTCGGAGAAGTACTGGGTGGTATCGTTCTATGGGACAGGAACAACATCAAGCTTCCAGGCTCGACACCAAAGCCAACACCGCCTCCGAGTCGTCACATGTCACCTTCACCTCCATCACCTCCAAGAAGCCCACCCCATGACTACGACCACCACAGCCCGAGTCCATCTCGATCTCCGCCGCAGCCTCCGATTAGTACTAAACGACGCAGCAGCCCAAAACGACAAATGTCGCTCCTCCCAAGAGTACCTCATAAGAATCTTCCCACCAGACCTTACGATCGTACTGATGAGGAAAATGCAGCAATCACAAAGGCCCATTGTGATGCGCATTTTCAAAAGAAGAAACCCGAGCCCGCCCCGGTATACACTGAGAAGCAAAAAGCGTATGCACATTCTTTTCTGAACACAAAATCGCAGTATGAGTTGCACCATAAGCCAGATGACTATGTACGCACACTTCAGAAGGAAGCAAAGAAGAGCAAATCAAGTAGAAGTGCAAGCGGGAGTAAATCATCAGGTCAAAGTGCAACCGGGAAAAGAATGGACGTCCCCCAGCTCAGGAAACAGGCCAAAAAATTGATCCCACCCCTCCAGGTGTTATCCTATGACACTCCCCAGTAAGATATGGAAGAAGCTAAGAAGCTTGCGGCCGCTATGAATGTGACTGTTGAGGAATTGCTAGGTGCCTAGGACGACAAGTTACCCAAGGCTCAGGTAGTCCCTAAATATGTCCCAGGGAAGCAGCTGGTCCCATTTGAGCAGTTCCAACAACTGCGAACACACATGCGGAGTTTACATAAATGGTACATGAATGCCGTAAAGGAGGACAGAATAATGATCGTGGGGAATGTCCCACATGACTACTACTTCCGAGCCAACGAGGTCCATGTTGAGTTTCGAGAACTCTTCCAGTTATACAGTTTCGACACCCTCGACAAAAGTCTCATGAGTTGCTATTGTATGTAAGTCGTTGAATTCATTGTCTATATATAAGTTGTTCATTTTTTCAATTGTTCGGTTCATTGCATATAATTATCCTCATTATATCCTTTTGTACTCTGCTATTATGAAGAATGAAGATCATGGAATGTAAAAGAAGGTCACTCTTTAGTGTTGGGTTCATTGACCCAGATAAAATACATTGTAAGACGCTAAAGGATAAACCCGAGGAGACGCAGGAAAACCTTCTAAGGTTTCTAACATAGCAACATTTCTGTGACCACATACTGTTTCCTTACAATTTCTAGTGAGGGTCTTACTATGTTGTACACATTCACTTTTTATTACTCGATGTTAAATGTAATTGATGAGTTACTTATGTATATATAAATGTGTGCAGTTTCCACTGGATTCTCATGGACATTCAACTTGATAAGGGAAGAGTTGAAGTCATGGACCCATTGAAGAGACCCCTGGAATAGTTTAGGGACATGCAGGACATGCTCTAGAGGTAATTTCCGTGCTACATCGGTCTCTTTATTTGATTTCCTGAGATATCACGTAATAAATAACTCATTCATTCATTTTCTTTGCCGGGCAGGGTTTGGAGCATGTTCAAGAGTAGGGTTACGGGTTCCTTTAGTAAGGTGCTGGCGTTTACTCCGGTCTCGGTAAGTAATACGTGATATGTTCGCGCATCTCTTTACTTCTAGTTTCAAGACAATTATGATGCTAGATTATAATTTTGATTCAATTCTATTCTCGTAAAGTGCGCGAGGCGGCCACAGGGGACGAATCTATGTGGATACTACGTTTGCGAGTTCATTCGCACGTTTACCACTGAGCACAATGATAATAGAGTCGACGTAAGCAATACATTCACAACATTATTTTATTACCGTCACTTTTTATTATCATGATTGATATTCATATTGATCTCCTTTTCTTATATAGTTCGAGACAATGTGGGATCAGCTCCTACCAGAGCAATGCGTACTAGGAATTGGTGAAGAACTGGCAGGATTCTTGATGACCGAGATGATAGATGACGCCGGGGAATTTAGCGTGAATAGGCGCTACCGATGATCCCCGACCGTGTAATTAAATCGTCGAATTGTGATCTCCATGTAACTATCATGATCATGTATATATTTGTATGCTCGATCTTAAGAGAAGTTATCTTATGTATGCACGAACGTGTACGGTATGTGGTAGCGTAGAAAACTATTTTTAAATGAAAAAGAGAAAAAAAGATACAAATTGAATTATCTGGCATGGCAGAGAAAGTGCCTAAACTTCTGCCGCGGCAGAGAACCATTTGTCCCGGTTCGTAATACGAACCGGGACTAATGGGAGGGCACCCAGCGCCCGCAGAGACGGCCACGTGGATACCCATTGGTCCCGGATGGTAAGCGGTCCGGGACTAGTGGGGGGGGGGGCTTTAGTCTTCTCAAATGCTAAAGCCCCTTACGGGCCGGGACTGTAGGCCCTTTTTCCACTAGTGGATTCATTAATTACGGCAAATCATGGGCTTCATTTTGAAAATGTTTTGCCAAGTTTTCGAAGTTTATTTTCCTAACCTTTCTCAAACCGTGACTCATAAACCATAGTGTGTTTTTCTCGAATTCCATGGCATTTGAGAAGATTGTGTCCGGCTGTAGATGAAGCTATATTTCTCCACAATTTTGTAATGTATGTACCCGATTTTGGAGTGATTTAATGTCCCGCACAAAAGTTTAGCCGATAAATTAGCTAGCATTTTCTTGTTTCCACTCAAGCTCTTAAGTAGGATTTTCATTGTTCAAATGTTAGCAGGATTTTCATTATGTCATTTATGACAATGTAGGGTTAATGGCCAAGCATGGTTTTTACATTGACATTACGAGTGGCAGCAATGTCGATGTCGAGCGTCCTGTTCAGCGTAGAGTCTTCAAAAAATAACAAAATGCAACATCATTTATCATGGAGGTTCGATTAATCATACTTTGTTCACTTATTTACTAGTTGAATTATGTTTTACTTAGTACATATATTATTCATGCTTGTGTATATAGGTCCTTGTTTTGGAGGGGAAGTTTGAGCGTCGCTGCGTATGGGGAAATGTTATAGAGATGACTAGTTCACAATTCAATGAATGTAGGAGGTAAGGTGAACCAGTACACCACTGCATGTTGTAGTGTACAAGTCGTTGATATAACACTTACAAAATTCCTCTTCCCCAAATATTACCTCTCTTGGAGTGGTACAATAGAAACATTGTGGGTCCAACTTCTTATTTATTCATACAAGAGTTAAACGTGTACAAAAGCTTCATGATCCTCCTCGGTCGAATGAGTATTCGCAACACACTGAAAATTCAAATGTAGATGACGAAGCTTTGTAATCAATGGTAATACTAAGCTTAGAACCATTAGAGATGGCAACTTTTTGGAGAAGCTACACTATTGCTAGCTCAACTACCTATGCATGCTTTGGTGAATTCTATATCTACATCTATATTGCCTACTTTATTCTGATACCATGTCATTGAATTCTCCCTATGTGTTGTTGTCTTCTTACAACCTGAGCAAGGGTTTTAAGAAGGATAGATTGAGTACAAGTGTACTCAACAATTTATACGGTGGTTGGTTGATGCTCTAGCTACAGCCATAGATCCATGATGAATGGCTCGTGCAAGTTTCTGAAAACGGTTTTTAGAAAAAGTAAGTTTAAGATTTTAGAAACTCTAAGTCTGCTAGTCTTCACAGGTTGTCTGAACTTCGTGGAGTTCCTTTCTATGTTTCGATCGTAAAGCTTTCCTAGGATAGAGAGTAACATGTCATGTTTATACACTCTCAAGAGATGCGCTACTTTTCCTACAAACGTCCTTGGCCTTATTGCTCTCATCCAACCTGGGAGCGGTTACCAAGTTTATCAAATTCATGCCAAGTCCCCCTGCATGGCCCCACTACCCACCCATTGTAACAAATTTCGATCGAGAGACCTACATTCAATTACCATTTGATAACACCCGGATTTTTAATCCCAGATGCCTGTTATGCCATACATCGCAATCCCAGGATTACCATTTTTGCGAGACATAACAGATTGGATATCGCAGTACATCATCCATTACAAACCATAATAAGGTCTTACACAAATAAAGGATCTCAGGATCCAGTCTTAATACAACAAGCAGCGAAATAATAAGCGTAGTAGTGGGCTCCATCTTCAGGGTCACAGGAATGCTGACGATGGAAGATGATCCTAGTTGTCGTAGCCGTCCTGCTGTCCATCATCCTGGTAGTCCTCCTCATAGTATGGCCACGGGAATAGCCAGGGACAAAGCCATGAGTACTCTTTAAGTACTCGCAAACTATCACTAACAAGTAAGGTAGTTCAAGTAGGAAACTTAAGCTCTAGGTTTATTTGCAAAAAGCCAGATTTATCTAAACTGAGTTCAGGAGTAAAGAAAACTAAGTAAAGGTTCTAAATCACTTAAGTGGGAACCTAGTTTTCATATTCAAAACCCTATTGTGGTCAAGTCAAAATCATAGTTCACTTCACAAGTCATTTTGAAAACATCTGACGACGGAACAGTATGGCCACTCCAACTGTCCATGACCGCGGACGCGGCTATTCGAATAGTTTAACACTCTACAGAGGTGGTACACTTTCACCACAAAATTCGATACATTCGTCAGGGATAACCCAGAATCATCATACTTAGTATGTGGATAATCAAGCATAACATTTCAATTACACACTCTAGTATAGGCACCTCCCCTATGAGCTTGGCCTCCCAGCCATGGCCATCTGCCATCCTGGGCACTGCATAGGTGGACAATCATCAAGAGGTAGCCTTAGCTCAAACCTCTTCTATGAGGGAACCCATACTAATGCATATAAAATTTCGGCTAAGCCTTACTCAATTCAGATATTGTGGTTGTACGGTAAAATTGGAAGGTATCGCATCCGAACCCAACCATCAGTTTTTATAAAAGGGCTAAGGCTCATGCCTCGACATTTTCATCACCAAATCCATTTGTGTTTCTCAACACATGTCAAAACATTTCAATAGAATGAAGCATCATTCCAAGGTTTTCATAATCATTTTCACCAAGTATTCCCATCTAAAGTGATCCACTTTTATGCTTAGCACTAGCCACTATAGTTAAGAGTGTTCACTAATGAGGGGTGCTAATCTTCAATCTCATACCTCAGAATGACATCTAAGTATAGGACTAGTTTATACTCTTTATGCTATCTATACTACTTTTCCAAATACTCACAAAGCACTAACTAAAAGTAAAGAACTTTGGTAAAGAAAAAAGAATAAAGCTTGCAAGTAAAACTTGGGATTGGAATAAATCAAAGGTATATAACCAAAGCATGCCAAATGCATCTTTCTTAGGTTAATACTTGCAAGGGTCTAGCTTGCTTAGTAATGATGGCTTGCCTTGATTGGTGCAGTGATTGAAGTTTTCTTCGTCTTATGCTTGGTAGTACTCCTCCTCTTCGTATCCTTGCTCGGTACTATCGTCTATAAATGAATATGGGGTACACAATCACCAAACAATACTTAACTAATTCTATTTAGCACACTAAGGCTCACACTTGATGATCTAGCATTATCACAATCATCACATGAATTAAAGAACTAGTCTTATTTATTTTATTTTAGAAAAGTAATTTCTACTCATTGAAATTAATTAAGATTTAATATTCTCCAATTAAAATATGGGATCATGTTAACACATGTCATCACCACATATTCTAATACATGGGAATTTGATTTAAAGTGTTGGTCACATTTTATAAAGCTTAAGATTACTATTTAATAGATTTAAAGTGACTAGAAGTACCTATATATCATTATTTTGGTACTACTTCAAAGTCACTACATGCAACCTAAATGTTTTTACATATTCAGATAGATATTGTCAAATGTGATTTTTGAGAGTTGGAATCACATCAAAAGCATTTATGGTTGATTTTTGAAAAATGTTTGAAGTTGCAAAAGTCTCTGTCTTATTATTTTTACTATAGATTACGTCTAGCTCCAAATGATTTAAATCCAACGGGATTGGATAGATAATTTAATTACCTTTCTAGAAAAATTTCAATCATGCAATTTGGTTCTGTGAAACTCTCTGAATTAATTTTTGAATCTATGGACAGAAACTAGTTTAAACTAAAAAGGAAAATCAATATTGAATTTCCTGGGCTGCGTGAGAAAGCTAAACGGGCCGGCCCAGCTGCACTGCATAGAACAGAGGGCTGCTAAAAGATGGGGTCCACCAGTCAGCAACTCTTCTAACGCGAAACAATATCGGTGAATCTAGGTCGTGCGATCTAATTCTAATTCAACAGCGGTGAGTCGTCATCGACGACGAACTACTCCGGCGAGGAACCAACCCTAACGCGGCGGTGGGGGTCTTGCGGGGCTCACCTGGGCTCTAGCTAGGGTCGGCAACGGGGGTGATCGACGTGGTAGAAGGCGGCGAGGCGAGGTGCGGTCACGGCAGGGCTTGGGGTGGTCAAAATCGCCGACGCCCTTTTCCTCCAGCAGCGGCGGGCTCCGGTCAAATTCCGACGCGGTGGTGCCCGCCTTGCTCCGGGGAGAAGTGGGGAGAGTCAGGGAGAAGTGGTGAGTGGAATGGTGTGGAGAAAAGAGGCAGGGCTGAGCGGCGAGGGGACCGAGCGGTGCGGCGCGAGCTCGACAGTGGCGTCGCTACATGCGGCTATTGTCGTGGCGGAGGTAGGTGGATGGTGCTGTGTTCCCTGGGGATTCTTATGGGTGTAAAGGCGAGGCGTGGGGTGGTGTGGTTCGGTCGGGAGCGTGCGATGCTCCGCACGGACGCATAGGTGTTTGTGGTGGCGTGCGACAGCTGCGGGTCACGCGGCGGCGACCGGGGTTGTCTGCTGGGTTTCTATGATCATGGCGGGCGTGAGCGTGCGCGGTGAGGTCAAGGCATGCTCTGGGTGAGCTGGTCGGGCGTTGCCAGCTGGCGCGCTCTGGACATGGCGACAAGGGACGGTGCGCGGCATAGCTGGGGTGGTCCAGGGCTTGGATGGGGTCATGGCCTGGACAAGGGGTGTCGGTGGACCAAGGCGTTCTTCCTGGACATCATGGCTGGCTGCGGCGGTGTCTGCTATGACCTGGCCGTGGTCGGTCGGCGATGACCACAATCGGGCGGCGCTCCACTGTGCATAACGGCCAAAGGGGGGATGGTCTGGGGCTTGGTTAGACTCAGGGGAAACCAGAGAGTGAAGAGGGGACCAAATGGTCGAGGATCACTGTGCACAACTATGAAGATAGGCCAGGGGTTAATTAGTGCAGGCCAGGTGTTTTTGAAAATGGCCGCAAGAACTAATGTTTGGAATTTTTGATTCAATTTTTTTGAGTGATCTTAAGTTAAGCTTGAGAGTCTATGTTTTCTTGGAGATGTCAAGGGGAAATGATTTGATAGGTTTTTGAAAAAGTGGGACCTTAACATATGAACAAGATTCAATTTTCAAATGTCCATTAAATTGACTTGGAGAATGTTTTTGTAAGTTTGTAAAGTGGGCCTTGATACATTTTTACTTGGTCTACCAAGGGGTGAAAAGAAGTAGAATTATTTCTGTTCAAATTTCTCTTCTAGGAACACCTAAGGTGACCTAGTGGTTAACATCTAAAGATGCATTAGGCATGCTTTGGTTATATACCTTTGATTTATACCCATCCCAAGTTTTACTTGCAAGCTTTACTCTTTTACTTTACCAAAGTTCTTTACTTTTAGGTTATGTTTTGTGAGGATTTGGAAAGTATTATAGATAGCCTAAGGAGTATAAAACTAGGCCTATACTAGATGTCATTCTATGGCATGAGATTGAAGATTAGCACCCCTCATTAGTGAATACTCTTAACTTACTGGCTAGTGCTAAGCATAAAACTTGATCACTTTAGATGGAAATACTTGGTGAAAAGGATTATGAAAACCTTGGAATGATGAGTCATTCTATTGAGATGGTTTGACATGTGTTGTGAAACACAATTGGATTTTGATGAAGAAAATGTTGAGGCATGAGCCTTAGCCCTTTTATAAAAACTGATGGTTTGGTTCAGATGAGATACCATTCCAATTTTACCGTACAACCACAATACCTGAATTGGGTAAGGCTTAGCCGGAAGTTCATATGCATTTTAGTATGGGTTCCCTCGCGGAAGAGGTTTGAACTGAGGCTACCTCTTGATGATGTCCACCTATGTAGTGCTCAGGATGGCAGATGGCCATGGCTGGGAGGCCAAGCTCATAGGGGAGGTGCCTATACTAGAGTGTGTAATTGAAAGGTTATGATTGATTATCCACATACTAAGTATGATGATTCAGGGTTATCCCTGACGGATGTATCGAATTTTGTGGTGAAAGTGTACCACCTCTGCAGAGTGTCAAACTATTCGAATAGCCGCGTCCGCGGTCATGGACAGTTGGAGTGGCCATACTGTTTCGTCGTCAGATGTTTTCAAAATGACTTGTGAAGTGAACTATGATTTTGACTTGACCACAATAGGGTTGTGAACATGAAAACTAGTTTCCCACTTAAGTGATTTAGAACTTTTGCTTAGTTTTCTTTACTTCTGAACTCAGTTTAGATAAACCTGGCTATTTGCAAACAAACCTAGAGCTTAAGATTCCTATTAGAACTACCTTACTTCTTAGTGATAGTTTGCGAGTACTTAATGAGTACTCATGGCTTTGTCCCTGGCTATTCCCGTGGCCAGACTATGAAGAGGACTATCAGGAAGATTGACAGCAGGACGGCTACGACAACTAGGATCATCTCCCATCATCAGCATTGCTTGTGACACTGAAGATGGAGCCCACTACTACGCTTATTATTTCGCTGCTTGTTTGTATTAAGACTGGATCATGAGATCCTTTATTTGTGTAAGACCTTATTATGGTTTGTAATGGATAATGTACTGTGATATGCAATCTGTTATGTCTCGCAAAACTGGTAATCCTAGGATTGCGATGTATGGCATAACATGCATCTAGGATTAAAAATACGGGTGTTGACAAGTTGGGATCGGAGCTTTCCTGACCATAGGAGACCCTAGTTAGAATGGACGACCGAACAAAAAATTTAGTTTCAACACAAAAGAAGTGATTATTTATGAAAACCTATTCTCATTCTTATTCGTGAGATTCTTTCAAAAAAATTCATGTTCCTCAAAATTCTTACATTACTCCATAAAATTTGACACACTTGATCACCTCACGAATTTACTCATCCTAAATTCTTATAGATGGAAGTTCAGTATTGCAAGTTCTTCCAGTTGGGCAACGGATGCCAACTGATCTTTGAGAGGGATCTAGATTCACTGTCAGAATACCTTGAGCGCCCACATCCAGAATTCTTCGGTGCACAACTCAAGGGTTACCCAGGAGGAGATCTACAATGGCTGATAGTTGCAGATCTCAGAGGCAAAATGGAAGCACCCCTTTCTGAGAAGATTCAATACACCATGCAAGAGAACAACTGGCAAGATGGATTAGCCAGGGCTATGCATGAAGCTCTTGCCCATCTCTATGGGAAAAACATCAACTTGATCTAGGGAACTCGCTTTGCGTACTTCGCAAGGCATGATTCTATGGGAATGCCATTGGAGATGCCAAGTCACCCGGAGATGAAGCGCCAGGTGGAGAATCTTGACTTCCTATTGTAAGATAGGCAGAAGGAATTGGACAATGCTCGAGCCTACACCAACCAAAACCTTGCCATTGCCACCAAGAAGGACCAGACTCTCGCCATGCTTGTCAAGGATCGCCAATCACTTCATCATCAACGGAGAAGAAGGATCGCACCATCACTCGTCTTCACAAGAAGGTGGCCGACCTCCAGAAGACCATCGGTGAGCAAGAAGTCCATCTTGAAGCAAAGGAAGATGAAGAAGGTGAAGACATCCAGGGAGATATTCACTCGTACCTTAGTGATGACAACGACTACTTGGAGGATGATGCCATGGATTTCTACACCGATGATGAGGACTCCGACTACATTGATGATGAGTAGATTGACTTGATCACTACCGTAGGACTGAGTTGTATCGGTCCCACTTTATCTTAGATCACAAAATGGTTCTTAAAATCATCTGCTTTCCATTTGTGTTGTGGTGTGTGTTTGTATTGTGTGCTTGAATGAATGAATGAATGAATGAGAGGAAGAGTTAGTTTACAAAACCTGAGTCAAACTCAAAGTTTAAAAGCTTTTGAAACAAAACCATGAACCTTAGAACTTTCCCTCTTACCTCATTATCTATCTCAATCTTCAGATGACTCGTGGAAACCAAGGAGGAAGCAGCTCACCGCAGGACCCGATGTTGCAGATTCTGCAAATGCTAGTTTCCGACCGCGAAGCTAGTAGAGACGAACGCCAAGCCAACCTAGCCACCCTTCAATAGATAGCTCAGATGGCCGACAATAATCAAGGCCATGGAAATCAGGATCATCATGGATCCAAGCTTAAGAACTTTCAGAATACCAATCCCCCTATCTTTAAGAAATCTGAGGATCCCCTAGATGCTGATGACTGGCTGCAAACCATGGAGAATAATCTGGAAGTCGTAGGAGTGGACGCCAACGAGAAGGTAATGTTTGCCACCCACTATCTGGCAGGAGATGCAAGAGCCTAGTGGATAGCACCCATACTATGAACCACAGTTAGATAGACTTGGGAAGCATTCAATATCAAGTTTAGCCGCACCCATGTGCCACAAGGTTTGGTCACCAGAATGAGAGATGAGTTCAGGGAACTGAAGCAAGGAAGGATGACGGTAGTTGAATACCGTGACAAATTTCTGTCCTTAGCTAGATATGCCCCTGATGAGATCAACACTGAAGCCAAGAAGAAGGAAAGGTTCCTGAACGGATTGCATGATGAGATGCAGACTGTCTTAGTCAACATCCATTTTGAAGACCTAGAAGAGCTAGTTGACTCTGCCATCCAGATGGAAGGGAAGATAAACCAAGCCAATGACAACCGCAAGCGCAGAATGATGCATCAGACTAGCTCCCACAATACCTAGAAATATTGCCCCAACCCGTCTGTAGGATATGCCCCGAGAAACAATAGACCCCCGATGAACCGTCCAAGGTACCCCAATCGTAGAGGAGCAAACTTGAAGACCGGAGGAAACGACAACAACAACCATGGCAACTCCAACAATTTCAACCGTGCACCGCCCAAGTCCAACAACAACAACAACAATACTGACCCAAGGACTAGAAGCAATGCGATGCCTGTCGCAGCCAAAGACTACTTGCTTTGAGTGTGGAGTCAAGGGTCACTACTCCAACGAGTGTCCCAAGAAGCTTGCAGCCACCACCTATGTGAATGCCCCAGCTCAATAGCAGTGCCGTGTTCAGCCTGGACGAAGATTTGCCCCAAGGAATTTGCTCAACCGCAATGGCCGTTTGTTCCAAATGAATGCTGAAGAAGCCCAGGAAGCACCAGATGTTGTGCTGGGTATGTTTTCTGTTAACTCAGTACTTGCAAGAGTGTTGTTTGATTCTGGAGCATCGCACTTGTTTGTTACAGAAGAATTTGCATGCACTAGTAAGATTCAACCAACAAAATGGAAGCATGTTATGATAGTTCAAATACATGGTTCAACCACCAAAGCTAGAAAAATTTGCAAGGCTGTACCTATCAGAATCCATGGGATAGATTTTTATGCCAATCTAATAGTACTTGGAACCAAAGGTTTGGAAGTCGTACTAGGAATGGACTGGATGTCGAAACATAAAGGATTGATCGACTGTGCCAAGAAAGCCATAACCATGACTAGTAGCTCTGGAGTATCAGTAGAGAATATTTCTGAAACCTTGCGCCGTCAATTCAAATGCACCAAGAGTCTAGCCCAACCAACCATAGACCAAGTCAGCATAGTCTGTGAATACCCCGACGTATTCCCAAATGAATTGCCCGGTATACCCCTAGATCGGGATATAGAGTTCATTATTGAGCTAATTCCCGGAACTGGACCCATAACTCAGATACCTTATAGTATGAACCCATTTGAACTAGTGGAGCTGAAGAAAAAACTTGATGCTATGCTGGAGAAAGGTCTAATTCAACCAAGTCCATCACCATGGAGATCGCCAGTTTGTTGATAAGAAGGATGGAGGTAACCGTTTGTGCACGGATTGCCGGAAGTTGAATGATGTCACCTTCAAGAACAAGTACCCACTGCCCAAGATAGAGGATCTGTTTGTTCAGTTGACTGGTGTCAGAGTGTTCTCTAAGATTGATCTTAGAACTGGTTATCACCAACTCAAGATTCATGCAACGGATATTCCAAAGACCGCCTTTACCACCAGATATGGATTGTATGAGTATACGGTCATGTCTTTTGGGTTAACCAATGCCCCCGCTTATTTCATGAACCTCATGAATAAATTTTTATGAACTTTCTGGATAAGTTTGTCATTGTTTTTATCGACGGTATTCTAATCTACTCCAAGTCAAAAGAAGACCATGTGTTACATCTGGAACCATCATTGAAACCCTTAGAGAGCATCAGTTGTATGCCAAGTTTAGCAATGTGAGTTCTAGCTAAAAGAAGTAGCATTCCTAGGACATATTGTGTCAGTAGGAGGAGTCACTGTTGATCCCGCCAAGATCAAAGATGTTGAAGAATGGGAAGCCGCAACCACTTGAACCCAAGTCCATGCATTTCTCCTATTAGCGGGATATTACCGCAAGTTTGTTGAAGGATTTTCAAGCATCGCAAGACCGATGACCCAATTGTTGAAGAAAGAGAAGAAGTTTGAATGGACCAACAAATGTGAAGCAAGTTTTCAAGAGCTCAAGAAGAGATTGATTTCAGCCCCAATCTTGATTATGCTAGATATCAAGAAGCCTTTTGATGTGTATTGTGATGCATCCAAGATTGGTCTCGGGTGTGTGTTGATGCAAGAAGGCAAAGTCATAGCATATTTGTCGAGACAACTGAAGCAACATGAGCAAAACTACCCAACCCATGACCTTGAACTAGCAGTTGTAGTTTTAGCTTTGAAGACATGGCGTCATTACCATGGGTAACCGCTATGAGATTTATTCAGACCACAAGAGTCTAAAGTATATTTTCACTCAGAAGGAGCTTAATATGAGGCAAAGGAGATGTATAGAGTTAATCAAGGATTATGACCTTGACATTCACTATCACCCCGGCAAAGCCAATGTGGTAGCGGATGCTCTTAGCAGATTTCCATGTAGATTAAACACCATGATCAAGGAAGCCCAGCCAAGTTTGCATGAAGAGTTGGAGCAGTTTAGAACGGAGCTAGTTAGCCAAGATTTTTAGCTAGCATTGAACTTGAACCCACGTTGATCAGTCAGATCAAGGAGGCACAGAAGGGAAATGCAAGTATCAACGGAATCAAGCATCGTATTGGTACAAGAAAGGTACCTGGATTTATCGAAGATGAAGAGGGGTTTTGTGGTACAAAGGACGTATCTGTGTGCCAGCAGATTCGGATCTGAAGCAAGTTATCATGCAAGAAGCTCATGATACTCTTTATTCTATCCACCCCGGAGGAACGAAGATGTATCAGGATTTGAAGGAGCAATTTTGGTGGCACGAGATGAAGAGAGAAATTGGAAGCTACATAGCCAAGTGTGATATCTGTCAGCGAGTCAAAGCAGAACATTAGAGACCCGCAGGACTGTCGCAACCATTGCAGATTCCGGAATGGAAATGGGATTCTGTCGGAATCGACTTTATCACCAGTTTACCTACTTCTAGTAAGGGAAATGACTCTATCTGGGTCATAGTTGATAGACTATCCAAGGTAGCCCATTTTATACCTATCAAGACAATCTACCATAGTTCAAAGCTAGCAGAGTTGTACATTGCTAGAATTGTCAGTTTGCGTGGAACCCCCAAGACCATAGTGTCGGATTGAGGAACCCAATTTACGTTAAGATTTTGGCAGAAAGTCCAAGAAAGATTAGGAACCAAGTTGAATTTCAGCACAGCTTATCACCCGCAGACAGATGGACAAACTGAAAGAGTCAACCAAATCTTAGAAGATATGTTTAGAGCTTGTGTGTTAGAGTGTGGATCAAAATGGGAAGATTGTCTGCCTTTCACAGAATTCTCATACAACAACATTTATCAAGCCAGTTTGCAAATGGCCCCATTTGAATTTCTGTATGGAAGGAAGTGCCGTACCCCCTTGAATTGGTCGCAAGTAGGAGAGAGTCAGATTTCCGGACCCGACATCCTACGAGAAGCTAAAGAGAAGGTTCACCATGTCCGTGAGCACCTCAAGACCACCCAATCTAGACAAAAGAGTTATGCTGACAAGAGACGTAGAGACCCGACTTTCAATGTTAGAGATTTTTTGTATCTCAAAGTGTCACCGTTGAAAGGAATGCTATGTTTTCAGCTGAAAGGAAAGTTAGCCCCCAGATATATTGGACCCTTCAAGATTTTGAATCGCCAGGAGAAGTATCTTATCAACTGGAACTGCCAGAGGAGATGTCAGCCATCCACGATGTGTTCCATATCTCGTTACTTCGCAAATGCTTGGACGTTCCGGAGAAGACCGAAGTGTTCAAGAACATCGATCACCGAGCCATAGATATCAACAAGCATCTAACGTATCGTGAAGTACCCATTGGTATTTTGGAAGAAGCCTTCAGAACCACCAGGACCCAGAGTATCAAGTTTCTCAAGATCCAGTGGAGGAACCATACCAAAGAAGAAGCTACTTGGGAGCGAGAAGATTACATTAGGATTGAGTTTCTAGATCTCTTTAGTTCCTAGTTTTTCTTAAATATCGGGAGATTTTGTTTAAGGAGGGAAGGTTTGTAACACCCCAAATCTTCTAATCAAGATTATCAAATTCTAATCACCCAATTTAGGGTTAACAAAAACTTTTATTAAGAAAATGAATATGAATGCATGTGTGTTTGCATTAGTATAGAATTGAGTGTATATGCCATGCTTGATTGTTCTAAATGATGTGAAATGGTTTAAGGCTAAATACTACATCATCTAGACCAATTACAAACAAAATCAAAAGCAAAAGAAATCAACATGAATAAATAAAGCAAATGGTAATTTTGACCAAAATCAACCACTAGGTCACTTTGTGTGTTCCTAGAAGAAGATTTCTAATAGAAACATTTCTAATTCTTTTCACCCCTTGCTAGACCAAGTAAAAATGTATCAAGGCCCACTTCATAAACTTACAAAAATATCTAGCAAATCAATTTAATGGACATTTGAAAATTGAATCAAGTGTATGAGTTAAGATCCCACTTTTACCAAAACCACCCAAATCAATTCCACTTGACAATCCCAAACAATCCTAGACACTCAAGCATGACACAAGCACCCCCACCAAAATTCACCCAAAAATTTGAATTTGAAATTCTTTGGGCCATTTCATCAAACACTTGGCATGAATAGAAAAATCAGCTGCCTAACTTCACAGTGTGTGCAGTAATCCTCGACCAATTTGGTCCCTCTCCACTCCCCTTGTCCCCCGTGGTGTCGAGTAGCAGCAGACCAGCACCCCTCTTCGCTGTGTGCACCGTGGAGCATTGCCCGCAAATGGTCACCGCTGGTCGACCGAGGCCAGCTTGCTCGAGACAGCCCCGTGCCCAACCAGGATATCTAGGAGCCTCGCCGCAGCCTACCATAACCCCCTGTCCAGCCCACGATCGTAACCCAGCCGTGGACCACCCTAGCATCGCCGTGCTCTACGCCTCTGCTCCATGTCCAGAGCGCGCCAATGTGCCATGCCCGACCAGTCCCGCTAGCTCACGCCTTGCCCTCACCGCGCACGCGCAACCTCGCCATGATCACGCCAACCCTGCAGACACCCCCATTCGCCACCCCGTGACCCATAGCTCCCGCGCACCGTCGAGAATGCCGCCTGTCCCACGCGGAGCGCCGCACACGCCAGACCAAGCTATACCGCCCCGTGACGCTCCCTTACTTCCGTGAGAACTGCCAGGGAGCACCGCACTGTCCTACACCCTCGCCCATGCCTTTAGCTCGTTGTACCATCCTCGCTGGAGATGCCAACCCATCCCGCTTAGTCGCCTCGTCGGTGTATAAATAGAGGGCCTCTCTGTAACATCCCAATTTCAGCAACCCTGATCAGTTGTCCAGAATGCAAAAATCAGGGGGAACAAACACTTTTTCTTGTTCATGGGTGCAATTTTTGCTTGTTGTTTGTTTGCACTTGTGCATGTGAGTGTATACCAAATGATACTCCTTACCTCACCCTCAGTTGACAAAAGCTACTTACCAAAACTATCCTGGCTCAATTTACATATTCTCAAATGTTCTAGCATTTCAAAACATGAGCCAAGACGCTATTGTAACCAAAACTATTTTAGTAGCTTATATTGACAAAACTATGGAGAGATATATAACATAATCTCCTTATGTTTTCAAGACAGAACCCTCAACTAACCTTATCCCTAGTTTTCCCACAACCTCTTTTCAAAGCTTTTGAATTCTACTCTTGGTAGAGATAACAAGGACTCTCATCTTAATCAAAACCCTAACCTCTTAAAAATACCCCAACCTTACCATTAGCTAAGCTTGATGGTAACCCCCAATAGTGGTTGTGCTTAGTTATAAGATGAGTTGCCTTGATCTGCTGTCTGATGAGTTGCCTTGATCTGTTGTTTGACTTGTTTGCTTAGGAAGTAGTATGAGCCACTCTAGGAGCTCATCAATAATATCAATAGGTTTCCAAATCACCACATCCTAAGCAAGAAAACAAAGCAAGATTAGCTCCCTAGATACTAAGTGGTCATCTAAAACCCTTAGCTAGATCAATTCTGCAGTGATCCATTCCAGAAGCTTCCAAGTCCATGAAGACCAATATCAAACATGGATCTCTTCTACTCAATCTACACTTCAACATCATCCACTTGATGATGCCTTGATCCCTTGCAACTCCTCCCAATAACATTCCCTCTCTTACTCTAGTCAAAATCCTCAAAACAGCCAAAATTTGGCAAAGTCTGGAATCTGATTCAGCATCACCTTTTTGAATGCCTCCCTCTCTCAAACCTTGTGCATTTTTGGAAATGCACCTGAACCATCTTGTTAACCATCCTAAGGACTGACAAGTCCCACATTTTCCCTTGGTTATATCATCCTCCAACCCACTTGTTCTTGATGGTTTTGCAGGCAAGAAAATAACTTTTCCTGCAAATCTAGTCATCATGACTACTTTGGTAGAAGCTCACACCATCACCCAACCTTATATGGACCAACTCTCTGTATGGTTGTGTTCTACTAATATAGGTCTACCAAAATCTACTTAACTTGTTCCAAGTGAAGCTCTGTGCTGATTAAACCCACTTGGTTTATGAGGCATGATGACTCATTTTGTATGGCAGCCTTATTTTCAACAAAGTTTGCCATCACTTCTAGATCACCTTATATGCATTTTATTCAAAATCTTCCTGCCATGTTCATATATATGAATTGGTTTAACCAACCATCTATCCCTTGAATCAAGGTGAGCTCTGAACTCCAAGATACCACCATGTTTTGATGGTATGAAATTAACACTACCCTAGATCCCTAATGTAGGGTATTCCACCACAATCAACTTGGATTATCCCATCCCAAGGTTGAAAATTCTTGCTACACCTTGCCTAAATCATCCACCTTGATCATCAAGATTCATCAATAATTATCCCTAATTATTGTGGACCAAAACTATTCAAATCCCTTTAATGGTCAACATCTCCAAAACTCCCTTCCTAAAGGAAAGTTTGGTTTTTACCAAAACACTTATCCAACTCTTGACTCCTTTGAGATACATCTATCATCCTCTACCCTCCCATCTCAAAAATATTTATTTTTGAGAATCTTTATTATTTCTTTTTGCCCTTTTTCTTAAATGGCAGAAACAAGAAATAATTCCTTAAAAATATTTCCCCATCTCAATAAATCTTGGGAAAATTCCCCTAAGTGTGTATTCACATTTGGGACCATCTCAAATCAAAATCCACACTTGCCCAATGTAAATTTATCAAATGATATTCTAGAATCTACTTCTGCCCATTTTGAATAAATTGGGTTAAGTGGACTAAAACTCCTTTGAAAAATCCCGAATAATTCCTAGAGATGTCTTTTAACCTCATCTATCTCCTAGTACCATTCCCTCGTCTTGTACAATACAAGGTTTTGGACTTTCTTCATCACCACCAGTTTGATCAAATTTGCCAAGTAAACAAAACCACTACTCAAACCACTTCTAAATCTCAACAAAACTGGCTCAATGCATCTCCTCAGCACCAGGACACACCCCAGGTCGACACCACTGTAGATCCCCCCAGCATTGTCCATTTTACCCTTGTACTAGTAGAGAGAGAGAGGGTCAAGACTTTATTTCCACTTGGGAAGATAAGCTTAGGATAGCAGCCGCACTGCCCCTCTGCCCTAAGCACGACCCTAGATAACACCTCCACCCCCTCTCCACCACCCCTGCTGCCTAATGGATGGCCAGCTCCCCTCCCCTTGTCCTCCCATGGACTTGTGCCACCATGGACATTTCCTCTTGGAATAAATACCCCCAAGCCACCCAGCTCTTCCCTCTGCCTCTCATTTGCCCCCTCTCCTCCTCACTCACCTCCCCCGAGCTCACCATCCCTTCCTTCCCTCTCCTCTGGCCACAAGAATAAGAACCACTATTCTCAGCCATTTTTGAGCTCAAGCTTGAAGTGCCTTCTCCCCTGCTCCCCTCCACTTGCATGTGGCCTCACTGCAACCCCCTTCCCCAGATCTACCTTCCCCAAGCTCCAGAGCTCCTCCTAGCACCTATCTCGGCCTAGAGAAGGAAATATCCTCCTCTCGGTTTTCTCCAAGAACCCGACTTGGTGGTCTCCCTCCTGCTCCTTTACTCTCTGTATTGGCATTCTTAGCCTCCTCGGAGCCAACACTAACCACCCCGGCCCTCCTCTTCGACATGCAGGCACCCCATAAGCGGCATTAGAGAGCCGCCGAGTGTGCACCGCCACCATCGTCGCGCGAGGCTCCTGCTGAGGTAGCACCTGCCCTTGCCGCCCATCCCGGGCTCGTCGCGGACCACCGCATCCTCCTTCACCATCCCCAGCACCCCTCGACGACTCAGATGAGCTCCCCGCATCGCCCACGTCACCCTCTAGGGTTTTTGCGTGCCGCCGCTCGTCAGAGGTGGACGACGCGTTCCCGCCGTCGATCCTCTCTCTAATCGAACGGCCAGGGACCTCCCGTACCTCTTCACCCCGCCACCCTCGCTGACTACTGGGCCACGCCCAGCGGGATTCAAATCTCACTCCTGCCGGCGACCCCCTCCCCTACTGGGCCGAATTGGCTCGGCGGCCCACCTCCTCGTGCAAATCAAGCCCATACACCCGAGTTTGCCTTTTTCTTTTGTTTTTTCACGAGATCTGCTAAAATGCTGTTTGGTTTTACTTCAAATGAAAATGTAAAAAGATGATTTTTGACCAGATCCAAAATCCTGGAGGTACATACATATTTTGTCTAACAGAGGACACCTTTGGTTACCCTAGACTAGATTTAGTTTAACTAGGATAAACCAGTTTCTAAAAAGTACCTTAGCACCCAAATAAATTCCTCTGTGAGCTAGCCTTACCCAAAAGAGATGGAACAAAGCTCTACTGGAAGGTGTTTGATATACCTATCATCCTGCCTGGGTCCTATGCCAAGGTGAACAGAAGATTGCCTTTAACAAAAATAACAAAAATAGCCTTTATCTGCCTTGGATAAATCCTCTAGGTGAAACCAAATGTGGTATTGACCTGATTCCACCTCCCATTACCTCAAAATATCAACATCTATTAAACCCCAGCAGCTCAGATTTTATTGAGCTCTGGTTGATTTTTAGTGATTTAAATACTTCTGTAAAGGCTATTTTCACTAAATAAATCACTCTAGGAGTTTGACAGCTCCAAAATGAGTAAACCCAATTCCTACAGAAAGTTATTCGAAATTCCTACCACATACCCCTGGAATCAACTCAATATCTTCTGTAGAATTAATATGGTGAAAAAGAGAAAAACCTTACAGAACTGCCTTTGGGAATTTCCTGAGGGCATTCTGGTAATTCTTTTGACAAGATTCCAACTCTATGTGGTTCAGTACATTCTGGTAATTCTGGTAATTATTTTTTGGGTATTCTTGGTTATCTAAAGAAGTCCAGGGACTTATTGCTGATCCCAGGCAAGCCACCGTTCCTGAATTCTGATACTTGTCCTATTCCGTTGATTATCTGTTTTGTATCCTCTTTATAAACTGCATTATCTACCTGCATGTCTTGTTTTATAAATGCTGCGATATAACTTGGCCCCTCCAAGTTATGACTTCGTGTCCCTCGTGGCACCCCCCTGATGTACCTACCATTTTAGCCCTTTAGACCGAGAGTTCGATGGTTAGCATCCTACCTCGTTGAAAACCCCTTTGGGGATCCCGATTTAGCCGAAGCAAAGCTAGAGGATGGGAAGACCCCGGAAAAAGTTTTTACCAAATGTTTTATGATAAAACCTTGGTGAGGTGGGACTTTCCAAGAGATGTTGAAAAAGAAGAAGGTTTTTGTTTTACAAAAATGCTCAAGGAAAGATGGAGGAAAGAGGTTTACGAAAGCGCACCCGGTTCTTTGCAGTTTTGCTAGAAAATTTAACTCGTGCTACCACATTACTGTGAGATGGGACATGGCTGGATTTGATGTTTGTTTACTCTGGTGTAAGCTGCCTCGCAACAACTACAGGGGATCAGGGATCCCTGGAGGGTGGGCCTTCTCCGATTAAGGTCCATGTGGGACATCGACCTGGAGAAGGAACGAAGGGTCTACTGGCCTCCACGCGTTACTATGAGCCCCTCATTGAAAGCGCACACTCGAGAAGTGGAAAATGCGCTCCGGTTGGTCCTCGGTACCCGATGTCCCGGTTTTGAAGGGATTAACACTCATAGGGTAGGCACTTATATTTGAGTGGGCATTCGGAGAGTTTTGACCGGTTACTCGACCCACGATCGGTGAAGATCAGGGTAGTGTACCCGGATGATGTGGGTAAAGTGTACAACCTCTACATAGTGTAAATCTATTCGAATAGCCGTGTCCATGGTCATGGGCGGTTGGGAAGGTTGCTGTAGAGCGGTGTTGGTTTTGTTTTCAAAAAGGATTTTGGAAAAGCAAAGGCTTTGAAAATATTTTGACCATGGGATGGTCAAAAAGGAGAATGTTTTTGACCATGGGATGGTCAAAAAGTAGAATGGTTTTGACCATGGGATGGTCAGAAAGGAATGAAAGGAGTTTGGTCGTGGGATGACCGGAAGAAAGAAACAAATGGGTGACCCAGTCCTAATGTTTTCCAAAACTTCTCAAAACAGTTTCCAAAATGGTTTACAAAAGTTTTCAACAAATATAGGTAGATGCTATATCTACAAGAGAAACTATTTGAGAAAAGAACCTCCCTTGGAGCCCTCCTACTACCACAGCCATAATGCATATCCTCTTGTTGTTATTGTTATCTTAAGGTGGTTTGCGAGTACATTCAAAGTACTCACTGGCATTGTCCCTAGCTATTTAACTTGGTCGGGGACGGGGGCAATCGATGTGGTAGACGATGGCGAGGCAGGCACGATCACGGCAGGGCTTGGGGTGGTCGGAATCGACGGCGCCCTTCTCCTCCAGCAGCGGCGGACTCTGGTGAAATTCCGGCGCGGTGGTGCTCGCCTTGCTCCGGGAGAAGTGGGGCAGGTCAGTGAGGAGTGGGGAGTGAGGTGGTGTGGAGAAATGGGGTGGACAGTGTGGGGCCCCCGGATTAATCCTCCGATAATACCTATTATCCATACAACCAGGATCCCATGATCAGTTAGTCGTGGCACATAACCGACAAGTATCATTACAACATCCGAAATATACCGAATTACAAGACTTACATAGGGCTATTGTGGCTACATCAATAATCATCAGCGGAACTTCATCAAGCGTAGAGCCCAATCCATGCCTTAACCTACAGGCAACTGACTAGGAGAACGACCTAGCTCGCATAGTCGCCGACTTCATAGCTGGAGCCCAGATGAGCCCCGCAAGACCCCTACCGCCACGCTAGGTCACACTCCTCGCCGGAGTTGTTCGTCGTCGATGATCGCGCTCGGCTGTTGGATGAGATTTAGATCGTAGGGCTCAGGTTCAACAATACCGCTTCGTGTAGTTAGTCTCGCTGACAAGTGGACCCCCTCTATCAGACGCGTGTTGCGCTGTGCTCTGCAGTTGGGCCAGCCCGTTTAACTTTCCCATGCAGCCTAGGAAATTCAAATATTGATTTTCCTTTTTTAGATGAAATCCTATTATGTCCACAAATTCAAAAATCAATTTAGAGAGTTTCCTTAACGAAATTCCATGATTCAAATTTTTCCAGAAAGGAAATTAAATGATCTATCCAAGCCCGTTGGATTTAAGTCATTTGGATTTAGAGATAATCTTTAGTAAAAATAACAAGACAAAGAGTTTTGCAACTTCAATTTTCTTTCAAAAATCAACCATAATAGCTTTTGAGTTGATTCCAACTCTCAAAAATCACATTTGACAATATCTATCTGAATATGTAAAAATATCTAGGTTAGCATGCAGTGACTTTGGACTAGTACCAAAAGAATGCTATTAGGGCATTTCTAGTCACTTTAAATTTATTAAATGATAATCTTAAACTTTATAAAATGTGACCAACAGTTTAAATCATATTCCCATGTATTAGAATATGTGGTGATGACATGTGTCCACATGATCCCATATTCTATTTGGAGAATATTAAATCTTAATTAATTTCAATGAGTCGAAATTACTTTTCTCAAATAAGATAAGTAAAACTAGTCTTTATTTCATGTGATGTTTGTGATGATGCTAGATCATCAAGTGTGAGCCTTAGTGTGCTAAATAGACTTAGTTAAGTATTGTTTGGTGATTGTGTACCCCGTATTCATTTATAGTCGATAGTACCGACCAAGGATACGAGGAGGAGGAGTTCTACCCTGAAGAAGACGAAGAAAACTTCAATCACTGCACTAATCAAGGCAAGCTATTATTGGCAAGCTAGAATTATGCAAGCCATCACTAATTGAAATATAACTTAAGTAAGATGCATTAGGCATGTTTTGGTTATATACCTTTGATTTATACCCATCCCAAGTTTTACTTGCAAGCTTTACTCTTTTACTTTACCAAAGTTCTTCACTTTTAGGTAATGTTTTGTGAGGATTTGGAAAGTAATATAGATAGTATAAAGAGTATAAAACTATGCCTATAATAGATGTCATTCTATGGCATGAGATTGAAGATTAGCACCCCTCATTAGTGAACACTCTTAACTTAGTGGCTAGTGCTAATCATAAAACTTGATCACTTTAGATGGGAATACTTGCTGAAAAGGATTATGAAAACCTTGGAATGACGAGTCATTCTATTGAGATGTTTTGACATGTGTTGTGAAACACAATTGGATTTTGATGATGAAAATGTTGAGGCATGAGCCTTAGCCCTTTTATAAAAACTGATGGTTGGGTTCAGATGCAATACCATTCCAATTTTACCGTACAACCACAATACCTGAATTGGGTAAGGATTAGCCGGAAGTTTATATGCATTCGTATGGGTTCGCTCACGGAAGAGGTTTGAGCTGAGGCTACCTCTTGATGATGTCCACCTATGCAGTGCCCAGGATGGCAGATGGCCATGGCTGAGAGGCCAAGCTCATAGGGGAGGTGCCTATACTAGAGTGTGTAATTGAAAGGTTATGATTGATTATCCGCATACTAAGTATGATGATTCAGGGTTATCCCTGACGGATGTATCGAATTTTGTGGTGAAAGTGTAGCACCTCTGCAGAGTGTCAAACTATTCGAATAGCCGCATCCACGGTCATGGCAGTTGGAGTGGCCATACTGTTCCGTCGTCAGATGTTTTCAAAATGACTTGTGAAGTGAACTATTATTTTGACTTGACCACAATAGGGTTGTGAACATGAAAACTAGTTTCCCACTTAAGTGATTTAGAACTTTTACTTAGTTTTCTTTACTTCTGAAATCAGTTTAGATAAACCTGGCTTTTTGCAAACAAACCTAGAGCTTAAGATTCCTATTAGAACTACCTTACTTTTTAGTGATAGTTTGCGAGTACTTAAAGAGTACTCATGGCTTTGTCCCTGGCTATTCCCGTGGCCAGACTATGAGGAGGACTATCAGGAAGATGGACAGCAGGACGGTTACGACAACTAGGATCATCTCCCATCGTTATCATTGCCCGTGACACTAAAGATGGATCCCACTACTACGCTTATTATTCCGTTGTTTGTTTGTATTAAGACTGGATCATGATATCCTTTATTTGTGTAAGACCTTATTATGGTTTGTAATGGATGATGTACTGTGATATCCAATTTGTTATGTCTCGCAAAAATGGTAATCCTAGGATTGCGATGTATGGCATAACATGCATCTGGGATGAAAAATCCGGGTGTTGACACCTACTTCGTCGTCGGCTAGCCTAGAACGTGTGTTCAGCTCCCTCTCAAACTCAGGGCTCGTCAGACCCCTTGTTTTTTCGCGGGTTGTAAGTCTCCAACTGTGCTTGTTTGTTAGCCAATGAAGTCTCCATCATGCCGCTCTTCCTCAAAACCAAAGTCCAACAAGTATGGGCATATAGGTGATCACCCCATGTCACCCTGCCATACCTGTTGTGGAGGCCGTCATGGCGTCAGACAACACCTCCACCATGTACATGTCCACCACCACGTGACGACCCACGCTATGGCTGCACTGCACCATGCCGCCAAGACTTGTCGTTGATGATGTCCAATAAAGCAGCACAGCTCCCCTTTAGACCACTCCAATCAGAATGAGCTACAAAAATGCTGCCATCAAGACGTAGAAACGACACCAAAAATGTCACCAACATCCGATGTAGTAAGCCCGGATGAAGGGTTTCCCTTAGGAGTCTCCCAAACAAAGAACCTGCAGTTTTAAAACCAATGCCTTCGCTAGAAAACAACACTAAAAAGTGTCGTGATCATATGCGTAGGTTTTCACCAGCCACCGTGCGAGTTGAAGCTCAGCATTGATTGGACTGCAACAATGCCGCAACCGATAACTAGGACATATTGGATGTGCCAACCCCGATCGAGGCCCTAGGGACCCAGATCGAGCCCAACAATGCCGCTATAGATCATCGTTGTAGCCCATCAGATTGTGCAGCCACATCCACCACCCCCTTGTCAATCTAGAATATTAAAGCCCACCAAAGCGTCGGTCGCCTTGTCGCTGATGCATTGTCCAGCCGCACCACCAAGTTGCTCGAACGCACCATGTTCAGGCGAAAGGCCTAGGCTCCCCGCACCATCCCGCCCTCAAGCGAGGAGGCCAAGAAGCCCCCCTCCCCTCGCCTCCAGCAACGACCAAGCTTGGTGGTGGCAGGGGAGGGAAGAGGGAGGTGCAGTCGGGATTGTTGGTGGTGTTTGAAATATGGCCTAGAGTGAAATAATAATATAGATTATTGACATATTTCATTAAGCTTATAATAGGTTTTATATCATCTTATAACTGTATTGATAGGAACGTCAATACACGTGTGATATGTAAACCACCGGAGTCCCTAGTGATCCTCTAGACACTAATTCATTGGTCAATCAATGATCGACGTTTCCTGATCATGGACATTTATGTCAATTGACAATGGAGTCACTTCCTTAGGTGAATGAAAATGATGGACATACCCAACACGGGAATTGTAACACAATCAAGTCACGAAGTTCATCATTATAATGACTGGGTAACAAAGTAATTGATACCATCGATCCAGATTATGGATGTAGTATAATGACTGGGAAACATAGTTATCGAATCCACGGGAAGTGAATGCGTAGTGAAGTTACTTTAATGGACCTTCGGGAGTTTTAGAATTCCTTTTGTGTTTTCACCGGACTAATAGCTTGCGTCTTTTTGTTGTTGTCGATGATGGAGAGAGAGGGCCTAGGGCGTTCGGTTTCACCTGTAGCCGTGCAAAAACATCTGATGGAAATAAAAGATAGAAATAAAGTATGCGTGTACTTGTTAGAGTAAGATAAATTATATGTGGGTAGTGCATCCAAAATTGCTATTGCCTCTGCAATCGCTTATAGCAATAACCTACTAGTCTCATCCATAGAAGAAAGAGAACAAATGATATGCATAGTGATGTCACCGTTAATCCCAAGCAAATCTCTCACATACAGCCGTACTACCCCTTATGTCACTGGGGTTCCCAACCTGTAGATCAGTCATCACACATACTCCCTATACCTGGCTCAACCCTCGGGGTCTTGGGTACCTGACAAGTCCTTGGACTGAGGCAAGAGAGGATAAAATAATCATCATTTCATACAAACTAATACACGATATCATCTATGATAAATCACATGCACAATTGCTACATGGCTTGGCCGAAGCCCTTAGCCCAGGGAGAATTACTCACACATAGAGATGAGATCAACAATCACAAACATTGTAATGAAAATCATATGGTTGATAGCAATAGTCTTACAATCTAATATTATAAGTGGTGGAGTATGGCTATGGAGATGCAAACGGATGTGGAGATCTGGAGGCGGCTTTCTAGCGAGGTATGGCTTCTTCGGGGTTTGGGGCGCAGCGAGAGATGTTTTCCCATCACCTGAAGCTTCTTTATATAGGGGTCCATTCACAAAAGTTGTTCTGTTTGACCTAAAAGTGGCGGAGCCAACTATACGACCGGAGCTATACAGTTAGAATTTTTGCTCCGGCCGTATAGTTGGTCGTTACAGCGTCTGCCTTCGTTGGACGGCTCTTGGTTTCTTCTAGTTGAAGGAAATATCATATCTTTGACTTTAATGTAGTGATTTACCTCCTTTAGACGACATTATCAGGGCAGGAAAAATACAAGAACAAAGGATTGCATACCCCTCTGAATATTAGCATTAGTGGCAGGGTTTAGAGAGATATTTCATCAAAAATATGATTAATATCCAGTTTAAATGTGGACATAGATGGCTATATTTTAGATCCATCAACCTCCCCAAGCTTAAACTTGATCATCCCGAGCAAGAAAACCAAAATCAAAAAGGAACTCAACATTTAAACTGAAATAGCGAGATGGTGATCTTACTCATGATTAATAGTCTCATGTTTTCTGCACTTCATAAATCTGAAAAACTTTAGCATAGATAGAGAAATGGCAAGCATATGATACGGGTTTCATGCATCCTTGTAGCACAGCAAAATTATTGTAAGCATGGATGATCCAAATGAGTAAATTTTATTCCATGTCAAGTAATCAACTCATAGGCTTGCCTTTGAACAGTAAAGTATAATCATGTAAATTAAGAATGTGAGAGTTGTCATGAAAAGCATATATACTAGAGTATCTCAATTATCCCACATCAATGAATCAAGACTTTGCAAGCACTATTTCTTTATTCATTGTCCTTCAAGAATTTTTAGTTTTTAAGTAATCGAGAGCATGCCAAAGTTTTTTATTAGTTTATCGGGCTGTGATGGACACTTGTGGCATCACTAAGGTTTTTGTTCCTTTTGCATAATGATTACTCATAATAGCCAAAGGAGTGATTCCATCATGATTACAGCTACCCGGTAGTGCCAAGAATCTTACCCACTATAGCATTGTTGCTACAAGTGTTTAATCAACTCATAGCCAAAATCTAGGAGTTTCCTACATGAAGATCGTTCGTAGGCTAGCCGAGTTGTTGGCATACAATGAAGTTTGACATGCGTAAAGCTATATCATTCTTATGATTAATAAGTCAAACTTTGGCATGCTCACAAAAACCGCTAAACATTAATTCAATTTAACAAATCCTTTCAAAGAGAGCTATTAAGTCAATCAACATTTTCAGTGGTGTCGAGTGTCTCTAGAAATAAACCTTCAAGACTAAACACTACAACACCAAAGGCTTCAATTGTGAGACCTTTTCTTATTACAATTGTTTAGCAATTTTTAGGCAAGACTTGGTTAATTACGAGAGCTAGAACAAAATGAGCCCAATTAAATACCCATGCAAATGACAATCTTACTATGATACAAAGACTCACTCCACAAATATAATATCTCAACATTCACTACTAATTAGCATGGGTTTCACAAACTTCAAAAGTGGGGAGTCATAAGGCATACCTCTCATGTTTGGTTCCACTTCTCTCTTCCTTTTTTATTTGTTTCTTGGAAACTCGAAGTCGATCACTTTCCTGCAAACATACGAAGACCTCGAGGCGGAAAGAAAAGAAAGAGGGAAAATAAGGAAAAATGGAGAAATCTTTTTGTGATTTTAAGAGAGGGAAATAAAGAATAGAAAATTGGCGGCAAAGATCGGCTAGAAAATTTCGAAACCAAATAGAAAGGAGTAAAGATAAAGTTTTAGGGAAACCAGCACGAGTGCTTATAAACTCAAATAAAAATGTAACCTCGAAATAAAAGCAAATAAACACCAACTAAAGATACATGAGGAAACTTCCTGATGCTTAGGCTTTTGCAAGCCCTTCAAATCATTGTGGTGGCGGGAAAATCGTTACTCCGGTTCACGAATTGAGTGGAGAGGTTAATTGTTGATTCTCGGAGTTTCAAAGAGAGATTGTGCATCGTCTCCACATTCCCTCCAAGTCCTTGGAAATCTTCGTATGTTGTGAACCGGGTTTGTGGCTGCTCCTCCTGATGAGGGGCTTCTTGCTACTCCTCTTGGTCCTCATCCTCTTCAGGAATGTCCTCCTCGGGTTGGTACTGCTCAACCTGCACATCATATAACAAATGTCCTTCCTCAATAGAGAAAATACCATTAGGAAAAGGAGCAGGGTAGATATGCCTAGCTCCAACAATATGCAGATAATAAACACCACCTCTCCTAGTGAGCATTCCACATGCCCTCTAGGTGGAGAAACCAACACGCGTATCACCTAGTACGGGTTGCAACTCACCTAGATCAATGTCCAGGGCAGTGGCAAGCATGGTGATGATGCCTCCTCCTGTGATTGGCCCTTGGCTTTGGGAGGCTTGCTGCTACAAGTAGCGCTCAAGGATGGAACCCAAGTTGAGTGACATGTTGCAGTTGATGTAAGCAGCCTTTGCGAGGACTAGGATGTCCTCCTCGTTGAGTCTCGTGAACTCCTTGCGTGCCGACAAGGTGTAAGCAATAACATAGAACAAATAGCTAATTGCAGGATGTTGAATATTCTTCCCCTTGTTCACTCTACTAGTGAAACTCATTCCATTATAGTTGATCGGGGGAAGGAACTAAACCAGTAAAGGATGCGCGTAGAGCATGAACGTCATTGTTTGGAAAATTAAAGCATGCACACCATTCTTCTAATGTTTAAGTGTAATTGTGTTCATCAGACGGAAACAAATAGTATCCTCTCCTTGCCACAGTTTAACGGTGCTTTTCAACGAACTTAGGATTTCAATGGTTAAGCGGCGATAAGTAGGTACATCATTGTACACAAAGTTTTGCAGGCCAGCTCTGTTGCAAAGTAAATTGAAGTCATTAGAAATACCGAGTTGGTTCAATATAAGCGGGCAATCCCACTTGGTGGCCTTCACTTTGCGGTTCTTGATCGTGTTGAAGCGTTCGTGATGAGCCTCATCCCTGAACCGTATCCCCATGCGTTCCTAGGTGATCGCCCGAGAAGCACTAGAGGTGGCACGAGCACGAGTTTGCCTCCTTGTGTTCATCTTCTAAAACATTGAAGAAAGGAAAAAATAAAACTTTCTGATCCAACAACAGTAAGTATAATATGTTCCTCATCTAAGCACACTAAAGAATCTCCTCAAGATAATAATCTAGGTAAGAAAACCACGGAATTTGTTCATAGTAGGTATCACCCTAGATTGATAATGAAAATAGATCGAAGATGATTTTGCAAAAAGTAATTGGTGGATCGGAGGAGAAACATACCGTAGATCACTTATGTGCGAGGAAATCGAAAGAAATTGAGTAGAGATGAAGATCCCTTGAGGTTTTGAGAGAGTTTGGAGGTAGAAAAAAGAAAAAGGATTAATGTTTTGGAGTTGGGAGTACCTTCGCGTGTGATTTTGTGGTTAGACGCAACTATATAGGCGCAACTATCCGGGCGCAACATTCGTTCCGGCCTTATAGTTGGCGTTCTGTCAAAATATTAGGTCTTCCTCCTGGCGGCGCAACTATACGACCGCAACTATACGGGCGGAACAAAATGTTCGGGCTGTATAGTTGGTCGTTAAACTGTCTGTCCCTGCAAAAGAAAATTTTCAAAAGGCCTCGATATCTATACGACTAGAACTATACGGCCGGATTTTTTATTCCCGCCGTATAGTTGGTCATTAAACTCCCAGTACATAGAACATAATTTGTACGGAGGCATTGATATCTATATGACCAAAACTATATGGCCATCATTTTTATTCTCGCCATATAGTTGGTCGTTAAACTGTCTGTACATAAGAAAATAAATTGCATGGAGGCATTGATATCTATACGGCCAGAACTATACGGCCGGAATTTTTATTCCCGCCGTATAGTTGGTCGTTAAACTCTCAGTACATATTGCAGGAAATTTTTCGATGGCAAAGATAACTATACGACCAGAACTATACGGCCGGAATTTTTATTCCCGCCATATAGTTGGTCGTTAAACCGTCTATGTCCATCAAAAAAATTATGTTTCTTCGTAAACTATTTCTTTTCCTATAACTTAGCTATATACCTTGTTTTTGACAGAAAATTGACAGAAAATATTGTTGACCAATAATAGCATGCATAATGCAGAAATTGAAGTACTACCAAATTTCTTCTCCTCTGGAGTTTTCTAGCACTCTTTATTGAACATGAACTTAAACTAAAACTAAAAACTTAACTCAAACCTTAATTTAACATGGGTTGCCTCCCATGGAGCGCTCTTTTATGGTCAATAGCTTGACCTTGATGATACTCACTTGGGCCAGATGAGTGGAACACCCACTCCAAAGTAAATGGCCTTCAAAGTGATGATGGCCTCCTTCTTGTCATGTTTGGCTTTGTTCTTCTTGGGGAAATGAATAACATAAGGATCTCGCGAAGGCAATTACAGCTTCACGTTCCCTTCATGAAGGTGAATTAAAGCTTTTTTATTTCTTAAGAAAGGACGGCCTAGTATTATAGGAGCAACAATATCTTCATGCATGTCAGCAATAACGAAATCAATGAGAGCAGGACAGCCTTTGATGTAAACTAAACTGTTCTCCTTAATCCCTACAGCTTTTTTGTAGGTAGAATCTGCTAATGCAATTTTAATTCAGTAATTTCAAAGGAGCCAAGATTTAACTTGTTAAAAATACTCTTTGGAATTGTTGAGACGCTTGCACCTAGATCACAAAGTGCAGCTATCTCATTAGTTCCAATCTTTATCTTAATAGTAGGCTCAAATATGTCATCTAATTTAATAGGTAACTTTTCAGCAATTTTCTTATATTCCTCTTCAAGCTCGCGTACCTTAATTTCTACTTGATCAACAAAGTGTTGATACATGGCTTCATCATTACCTTCACTCACTGGAATTTTGACATTGATCCTTTTTACGAGATCTTCGATGGTGTAGCTTAGTGAAGGGGCATTACTATAATAAAGTTCTTCAGGCTCCTCCCTTTGGATCCTCATCATTTTGAGTTCTTCAATAGGATTGGGCTCAACTTTACCTACAAATTTAGCTAGAATTAGAGTTTGACTCTCGGTTATCTTACCTAGCTGTGCCTCAATGATCCTTGTTCTTTATTGAAGGGCCTGTAAATCATTTCTCAAACTAACAACTTGGTTAGATAATTTACCAAGCATGGCATCATGGTTCTCCGTAATTTTGACTAGAATATTATTTTGTTCATTTTGCGAGTCTATGAAAGACTTAAGCATTTCTTGGAGACTACCATTACTAGTTCCCATATTATTATTAGAGTTATTTGTAGGACTAGCATAATGTTTCTGGAAATTAGGATTGTAACTCTTCTTCCAGGTAGGGTTATAATCATTATGAGCTACAAAGTATATTTCTTCTATATTTGTTTCAGGGTGGCTCTTACCTGAGTTTCCTTACCTTTTATGGCTAGTATGAGCTCATCCAACTTAGCATTGATATCTTCATTCTCTTGTGGTGAGATAGAGTTCACCTTCTTCGTGTTTGATCTTTCAACATGCCATTGGGGATGGTTGTCTTGCATATTGTCTATCAGCTGCTTTGCTTCGGTAATATGTTTACCCATGAATGTTCCTCCAGCTGTAGTATCAAGCATAGACTTAGACACAGGATTAAGAGCATTATAAAATAAATGCAGGATTAACCAATCTTCCATCCCATGACTAGGATAGTTTCTTAGGCATTCTTTCATCCTCTCCCATGCAAGTGCTAGTGGCTCACGCTCTTCCTGTCTAAAACCAGTAATATTAGATCGGTGTAGCATAGTCTTTGCAGGTGGGAAAAATTTAGTCATAAATAAATAGGTACATCCCACCCATGATGTAATAGTATTTTTAGGAAAAGATAGCAACCATTCTTTAGCTCTTCCTCTTAGGGAGAAAGGAAATAAAAGTAATTTGACCGCATCAAGGTCAACATCTTTTATACGCATCATATCACATATTTCAGTGACAGTATTTAAGTGCATACCTACATCTTCAACAACAGAGCCTCCAAATTGATTCTGTTGAACCAAACTTAAGTAATGGGGCCTAATTTCATAATCATCAGCATCAATTGCTAGCCGAGTAATAGGAGTACGCAAATAATCATTATTGGGAGTAGCAAACTCCCCAAGCTTCTTTTCAGCCATACTTCCTATGTTTTTGGGTTTTCTTAGATAAAAAATTATAACAGTAAAAACAAGAATTTAAAGACTAACTATTTTTTTTTGCTTTATCAAATAAAGAATGAAAGCAAACTAACAAAATTAAAAACAAGAATTAAAACTAGCAAGGTTCCTAATAACCTCACCAGGGTAGCTATTGCTTCCCTGGCAACGGCGCCATAAAAAGGGTTGATACCTTCGATCCGGATTACAGATGTAATATAGCTCTTTTCCCTAGTAGACCTAGGTTATCGAATCCGTGGGAAGCGAATGCGTAGTAAAGTTACTTTAACGGACCTTTGGGAGTTTTAGAATTCCTTTTGTGTTTTCACCGGACCAATAGCTTGCGTCTTTTTGTTGTTGTCGATGATGGAGAGAGAGGGCCTAGGGTGGGTTTTGGCCTAGGGTGTTCGGTTTCACCTGTAGCTGTGCAAAAACATCTGCTGGAAATATAAGATATAAATAAAGTATGTGTGTACTTGTTAGAGCAAGATAAATTATATGTGGACAGTGCATCCATAATTGCTTTTGCCTCCACAACTGCTTATAGCAATAATCTACTAGTCTCATCCATAGAAGAAAGAGAACTAATGATATGCATAGTTATGTCACCGTTAATCCCAAGCAAATCCCTCACATACAACCATACTACCCCTTCTATCACTGGGGTTCCCAACCTGCAGATCAGTCATCACTAATACTCCCTATACTTGGCTCAACCCACTTGGTCTTGGGTACCTGACAAGTCCTTGGATCGAGGCAAGAGAGGATACAATAATCATCATGTCATACACACTAATACACGATCCCATCTATGATAAATCACATGCACAATTGATACATGCTAGGCCGCAGCCCTTAGCCCAAGGAAAACTACTCACACATAGAGATGAGATCAACAATCATAAACATTGTAATGAAAATCATATGGTTGATAGCAATAGTCTTATAATGTCGCCAATCAGAGAAGAGATCTACTATTACAAGTGGTGGAGTATGGCTATGGAGATGGAAAAGGATGTGGAGATCTGGAGGCGGCTTTCTGGCAAGTTATGGCTTCTTTAGGGTCTGGGGCGCAGCGAGAGATGTTTTCCCGTGGCATGAGGCTTCTTTATATAGGAGTCCCTTCATGAAAGTTGTTCTGTTTGACCTAATGGTGGCGGAACCAACTATACGACTAGATCTATACGGTCGGAATTTTTGCTCCGGTCGTATAATTGGTCTATATGGCGTCTGCCTTTGTTGGACGGCTCCTGGTTTCTTCTGGTTGAAGGAAATATTGTATCTTTGACTTTAATATAGAGATTCCCTCCTTTAGACAACATTATCTGTGTAGGAAAAATACAAGAACAAAGGATTGCATACCCCTTTGAATATTAGCATTTGTGGTAGGGTTTAGAGAGATATTTTATCAAAAATATGATTAATATTCAGTTTAAATGTGGACGTAGATGGCTATATTTTAGAGGCACCAGTAACCAATTCCTTAGACCGTGAGACCATATTTAATCACTATCATCCGAGAATGCCTTGATTGCATCAAACGTCACTTGCTGAAGCGGTGATCATGAAGGTGTCTTCAGGTATTCATAGGGGAATGTAGAGGCGTATGTGTCAAAAGCAAGATTTGTTCTTCCACGTGACGGAGAGATACTCTGGGCCCACTCAGAGACATGACATCCATAAGGCTGTAGCGTGTGACCAGGTCACGAGGATGGCATAGCTCGGAATGAGTAAAGTTGTACTTGTCGGTAACAAGATTGAACAGGACATGGCCACATTGTTCATCAGGTCTCGGACAACTAAAGTATCAAAGTAAAAATTGGAATAGGACTCTATGTTTAATGGTTCAACGACAAAGACTCTCGTGGAAGGCACATGGGTCATTATGGACATCCAGGTCCTGCTGAACCTCAAAACCTTCGAACGATTTAGATCGTCCACGACAACTTTATATGCTGCCATGTGCTTAATTGCATTACAAATATCAGACACTTGCTGAGCAACAAGATCCGAATCTCCGTAACACATCAAACGTCGGATGCCAATATTCTTAGCAATCCGGATTCCATGCAGCAGTGCTTCATACTCATCAATATTATTTGTCGCTGTAAAGTGGATCTGCAACACGTATAAAAGTTTATCTCCTTGGGGTGATTTGAGCACCACGCCAGCCCCCGAGCCCCCGCAAGCCTTAGACCCATCAAAATATAGGGTCCAATATTCCGACTCAGGGAGGGTCATATTCTCCTTTGTCTCTATCCAATCAGCAACAAAGTCAGCAAGGATTTGGGATTTGATTCCTATCCGAGGTTTATACTCAATATTGAAAGCTGAAAGTTCTATGCCCCATTTGGCGACGCGTCCTGTGGCGTCACTATTGTTGATTATATCTCTCATGGGAGCTATGTTCACCACGGTAATTAGATGTTCTTGAAAGTAATCTCATAGCTTACGAGATGTCAAGAACATGCCGTAAGCTAACTTTTGATAGTGCGAATATCGCTGTTTCGATTCTGTTATGACCTTCCTGAGAAAGTAAGTCGGACGCTGCACCAAGTGTTCCTGATTTTCCTCCGGTCTCTCTACTACCATGACGATACTGACGATTTGGTTTGTCGCAGCAAGATAGAGCAACATCGATTCCTGTGGCTCAAGTGTGGCAAGGATGGGAGCAGATGAGAGTACTGCTTTCAGGTCTTGCAGTGCAGCTTCAGCTTCGTCGGTCCACACAAAATCATTGGTCTTTTTTAGGAGTTTGTATAATGGTGTGGCTCTTTCACCGAGCCGGCTGACAAACCAACTGACTGCGGCAATGCAGCCAGTTAGTCTTTGTACATCCTTTAGGCGAGTTGGCCTGGAAATATTGAGTATAGCCTTGATTTTGTCTCGGTTCACCTCTATGCCTCTTTGAGACACGATGAAACCTAACAATTTTCCGGCTGGGATTCCAAAGAAGCATTTCTTCGGATTAAGCATTATGTTGTATTTTCGTAGATTGGCGAATGTTTCCTCCAAGTCAGAAATTAATGTTTCCTTCTTTTTGGACATCACCGCAATATCATCCACATATGCATGTACATTCCGTCCGATTTGATCATGGAGGCAACGCTGCATAGTGTGTTGGTACGTAGCTCCTGCGTTCTTCAGCCCAAATGGCATCGTAACAAAACAGAAGGTTCCAAAGGGGGTTATGAATGAAGTTCTGACTTTGTCAGATTCCTTCATCCGTATTTGGTGATAACCGGAATATGCATCGAGAAAACAGAGGAGTTCGGAGCCTGCCGTAGAATCGATAACTTGATCAATCCTAGGTAGAGCGAACGGATCTTTGGGGTAAGCCTTGTTCAAGGCAGTATAATCAACACACATCCTTAAATTAGTGGTGTCCTTTTTGGGGACCATTACAGGATTGGCCGACCATTCAGTGTAGATGACCTCTTCTATGAATCCGGCTAACTCGAGCCGTGCTAGTTCCTTAGTTGTTGCCTTACGCTTTTCATCGCCGAAATATCATAAGGACTGTTTGATGGGTTTAGCGTTCGGGTTTACATTAAAAGAGTGCTCGACAAGTTCCCTAGGTACTCCGGTCATGTCAGATGGCTGCCATGCGAAGATATCTTGATTTTCTTTGAGGAACTTGACGAGCGCCGCGCTTTATGCGCTATCTAGGCATACGCCTATCTGGGTCACCTTGGAGTGGTCATCATCCTTCAACGGCGTCTTCTTCGTCTCTTCTGATGCCTTCACCTCCTTCTTCGTTGCGGGCATCTCAGACGGATCTATGCTCTTCTTGATCTCCTGGTACTCTTGGGCGTGCAGCACGGCTTCAGCAAAGGCGGCAATTCGATCCTCGCACTTTCTTCGGGTCTCCCCTGATAGTGATTACACTGTTGGGACCTAGAATTTTCATCAGATTGTAAATATAACACGGACGAGCCATGAAAGCCTAATAAGCCGAATGTCCGAATATAGCATGGTACACGCTCTTGAACGGGACCACTTCGAAAGAAAGTGCTTCCGTCTGATAGTTCCTTGGAGTTCCAAAGGTAACATCTAAAGTGATTTCTCCCAGGGAATTTGCTTGCCTTCCTAGGACAACCCCGTGAAAGATCACAGAGCTGTGGTTCAGCTGGGTCTCCGAGATCTTCATCCGGCATAGCGTTTCGACATACAAAATGTTAATGCTGCTGCCACCGTCCATGAGAGTCTTGGAGAAACCATAACCATCAAAAAGCGGATTGATGATTAAGGCGTATTTTCCTCGCCTGTGCAACTTAGGCGGATGATCAACGCGGTCAAATGTGATTGCTACTTCCGGCCAGTCCAAGAATTGAGGGACAGCCGGAACTATTGTGTTGAGCTCATGTAGAACTACTTTCTTGACCTTTGCTGGTTGAGATCTGAGGAAGGTGACGTAAGTGTCTTTCTTGGTCGGAATTTTTTTCTTCCCTTCCGGCTTGGGATTTGAAGCATCAGCTTCCTCCATGTCGGAATCTTCCTTGGTCTCTTTATCTTTTTTGGGAGTTTTCTTTCCCTTCTTCCAGTTAGCCCTTTAGCCAGTGGTATCATCTCTCTTAATGACATCATCAAAACAAAACTCGGCGTTTGTGTGGGACGAGCCCCCATTGGCGTGTAGGTGATGCACACATGGGTTATTGGCAATGTCAGCCCAAGAGTAGGTTTTTCCAGGTTGCTGGTCTCCTCTACCTTGAACTCTTGAGGTCCCACGACCGCGTCCGCCGCCACCGCCAGGTCCTCCTCGTCCTCCAGACCCGAAAGTAGCAGTGACCACTGCCGTTTCCGCGTTGGGATTTTCTTCCGAGGTATTCTTGCGCTTTTGAGCTTATTGCTTTGGTTGTTTTGCTGACTGTTGCACAACCAGGGCGTTCAGTAATCCCTCTACATCGTCGTCAACATCTGCATACTTGCTCGTTGTTTCTATCATCTCTCCCAAATTAGTGACTTTGTCACACTTCAAGCGATGACATAGTAAACCAATTGGGAGACATGCAATGAAAGCTTCAATCGTAGTTTGGTCATTTACTCCTTCATAGGAGTTCTTGGTGTCGATCCATCGTCCGAGATAATCCCGCCAAGTTTCTCCAGCTTTCTGGGTGCAACGCTATAGGTCTCCTACCGTACAGGGCCTCCGGTATTTTCCTTCGAAATTCCAAAAGAACGCACTTTGCATGTCATACCAGTTGTGGATGGTGTTCTCCGGAAGTTCATTGAGCCATGATCATGCCGTCTTTTGCAACATAAGTGGGAGATATCGGGTGGCGACCAGGCTGTTTCCGCCTTTGGCGATACATCAAGCTTGGATGAAATCCTGGAGCCAAGTATCCAGCCGAGCTATACCGTCGTAGATTTGAATGTGTCTTGAGATAGCGAATCCTTCCGGGAATTTTGTAGCTCTTATGCGTGGTCTGAAGCACTTTGGTCCCACGTATATATCATCATTTTCGTAGCGCCACGCCTCTATATTGGAGTTAATCCTATGCCTTGCATCGTTTGGGGATAAAGATCGTCCCGAATGATGACTATGGCTGTGGTGCCTTGGAGCCGGACTTCGGCTTCTGCCACCACCTCATCCACCACGACGCCCTCCTTGGCCTTCCTGGGAGCCGTTGTGATGGCTACTTGGCGGAGAGGGTGGAGCAGCTGGATTATTTCCGGTTGATCGCCGGCCTCCGTCCGAAGCGTCATGATTTCGGTTCCGGGGAGGGTCTTCATTGTGATGAGGCCCCTGCCGGCTTGCCTCGGCATGGTTTCCATCGTTCCTTCGTCTGGTACTCCCAACATGGTGGGGCTCAGCCGGACGGTTTGTAGGTCTAGGAGGTGGCATCCTTTGACGGTCCTCCTCCCGACATTTCTCTTTGTATTCTCCCCTATGATCATTCGACTCTCGTCGGGGAGGGTTTCTCGGATATAGTGCATCAATTGATTCTTCCTCGGCAGCTGCAGCGACATTGCGCCAGTCACGTGCAGCTCTGTGATGCTGTCCTGATGATCCGGTTCTGGAGTAGTTGTCTTCTTCTCTGTCGGAATGGTGATGCTGTTCCAGAACATGCTGGGGCCTTATATCATTCCAGGCTGAGTCCGTGCGACATTGGTCGGATTTGGAGACCAGTTTTTCGCTTCCGGATTTCGCAGCCCTTTGCTGTTCCAGACCCTTGGTGAGTAGCTTGATGCCCAATCGAACCTTTTCTAGGCCTGGATTATTCGACAGGATATCTCGAGCTGCAATAGTGTTCTGTACTGGTGTTGGATACACCAGATCGCCCTTGCTGTCGAGACGAGGCATCCCTGGGTCTCCTTCGAAGAGAACCTTGTGTACTTCCGGGAATTGATCGTCATGTGTGTGAAGTTTCTGGGTCTTCTGATGTTGCCGAGAGATGTACTTCTCCGCAGTTGCCATGCGTTTCTTCTCCTCGATGTTTTTGGCTTCATCCAGGAGTACTTGAGGACGCGCTTCTAGGGCCTGGGCCCTTTCATCCAGTTCTTCAGTAGTAAGTTCTGCAGCTATAGGGATAGGTGTGGTTAATGCAGCATCGATGAGTTTATGCACACCCTCAGTGATCACGTGTGTTGGGTCTGCAGCATAGAAAACAAAAACTTTCCTACGATGAGAACTACACGCCAAGATCTATCTACCAGGTACAAAGCAACGGGTGGACATACATCCATCGAGAACTTACCCTCGAAGACAACGAGTTTTGTTAACGAGTAGGAACTCGTGGTTGATGAACTCGTACACTTGTTGATCTCAAGATCGTGAGGAAGTCCGAGCACCGCAACTATGCAGCGGATCCGTACTCACACACATGTTGAAGCCACCAGACAACCTCCACCTCCTCGCTCCAGCGATCCACCGGAAGCAGCAACTCCTTCCAGACGAAATGCCACTGGGAACAGGTATCTCTCTAATCCAAGACCATGGGGGAATAATTCTAGAGGGGAAGTGAGATCCTTATGGCCGGCACCTTTTATAGGAGGTGTGAGGAAGAAGGAGGGAGAGGGTGGCCTTTTATAGGAGGAGGGGGTGCCCATCCCCATGGCCGGCTCCTCAAGGGGGTGCCCCTTCACCTCCTCCATTCATGTGGTGGTAACCCCTCCACATTAAAATGCCTCTTCATATTCCCTTTTAAAGTCCCCACTTTAAATGCATTAAAATTCTCTAAGTTTAATGCTCTCTCATTTAATAAAACTCTTTTATTAAATTTATTCAGAATTATGTTAATTACTTTAATTAAAAAACATTTACATATAACCCCTTGAAATATTTCAATATCACATGCTGAACCACTTTCTTCAATTTCACCCGAAACAATTTCTGGTTTCTATCGAAACAATTCCTACGCTTTGCAATTCTTTCGTCTGAAACACATGTGCTCCAAAATTGTGTCCGGTGACTCTTAAGTCTGTCACCCTACGGTTCGCGAATAATGCAGACATGATTGAGACTCCTCTCAGATCAATAATCAGAAGCGGGACCTGGAGATCCATACGGACTCCTGCATATTCAACGATGACTTCTGCGATCGTGAGAACCTTTAACGATTGTAATTTAATCCCTTTGTCTCATGATATAATACATGTCCGAGATTTGATCATCTGTATCCAAATACCTAGTTTGATCTCGTTACCGACATGCACTCTTTTCTTGTTCCTGTGATATAACATTCTAGTGATCACATCACTTGCTTGCGAGCTATCTTAATGTGATATCACCGAGAGGGCCCAAAGTATATCTATCCATCATCGGGATGGACAAATCCCACTCTTGATCCATGAGCCTCAACATAACACCTTCGTAGTACTGAACCCACCTTTATAGTCACCCTGTTACGGTGTGACGTTTGATGTTATCAAGATACTATTCCGGTGTTAGCAATTAACATGATCTCATGGTCTAAGGACTAAGATTACTTCGTATGATGTTATAGCAATATAAACATAATGAATCTGATCGTAATTCTATACTTCGGATGAATGTTCATCACATCATTCCACCAATGTTGTGACCTCGTTATTAACAACATCCAATGTCCATGATCAGGAAACCTTGATTATCTTGTTAATCAACGAGCTAGTCTATAAGAGCGCATAACTCGGAACCTTTTATTTGTTTATTAAACACACATGTATTGAGATTTCCAAGCAATAAAATTATAGCATGCGAAATAAACATTTATCATAAATAAGGAATAAGATAATAACCACTTTATTATTGCCTCTCGGGCATATTCCCTTCAGTCTCCCACTTGCACTAGAGTCAATAATCTAGTTTGAAAAACTTTGCGTATTGAACACCTATGGCTTTCTGGTGTTGCATATACGCGATTGCTAGTGGTTAACATAATCTCTGGATCTGACAGTTTCAAGTCCATGTGTATTTGCATGTCTTTGCGTCTCTACACATCACTCATTCTTAAATGAGATGGCATTGTATAAATTTGGTCCTTTGGTGAGACCTTTAGTTCGTTTGGGTTAAAATATGTTTATATTATTGTCATACAATATATCTTGATAGTATTAGCTCACTTTCAACCGCACCTAGTTTGATAACAAACTACTTAACACAAATGCCCTCCTTTGTTGCTACTATAGTAGTCATATACTTAGCCTTTCGTTGTAGTATCCGTCACAATGTCTCAACTTTGCAACTCATCCAGATCCATCATGGAACATCCTTTCCATTACATTGTGCCACCCATAGTCTAAATTGAGATAAATTTTAATTTGTATCTTGTGAAAAAACTAGTATCAGTGTAACACTTTATAATGAACTACCTTTAACTATTTGTCAATTATACATGATATATTCTTAGTTCTTCCAAAGCTCATAAGAATATCTTTACTGTTGTCCAATGATCATCTTATGAATCATTCTGGTATGTGATCATAACATTTAGATCATAGGACATTCTGGATATATACATATCACGGTATAATCGATCAAAATCTTCATGTGGTTTTACTCACCAAGTGTTGAAACACTTGAATCTTGATACAATCCTTTCCATGCAGCAAGAACCTTTCTTGTTGTTTCCATATTGAACCCTTTCAATATCCCATATATGTATGTCTGGCACAACCATATTAGCGCCTCAATCTATCCATATAGATATCGATGCCAAATATTCCGGGTTTGCCCAAGTCTTTCATCGAAATCTTATTTTAATGAAATTATTAACTTGTGTCAATATAAGATACATCATTTCCAATCAACAATATGTTCTCTACATAATGTATTAGAAATATGTCTCAGTGCTCCCACTTAATTTCTTGCAAATGCAAGCATCTTCATCATCTCCGATGAATTTAAACTCTTTTAACAGTTTCATCATGGTGAAGATTCCAACTCCGCTATGCTTACTTCAATTATTGAAGTTTGCATGCCCTTTTAGCACCCTTTGAATTAACAAAACCCTTCGGACCGTGTCTTGTACACGTCCTAGGTAACCATTCTATTAGAAGAACATTGTTTTGTTTGTTCAACTACCATACATCAAATTGTATGTAGTGGTTGCTACATTAATCCGTCAAGACTAAATATCGCTATGAAAGATCAAATCTTGTCATAGTCAACTCCTTGAACATTGTCATAAACTTCTTTCCGACATGTCGACTATTTCATAGATGTTAAACATCCATGTCTATTTCTTTATAGATCCAAACATGACCGATAGGCTTCACGCCTTTCCGGAGGTTCTTCCAAGTTCAGAAACTTGATTTCTCGTGTATGGATACTATCACGGATTCTGTGACTTCTAGTCATTTTATGGAGTCAGGGTCCATCATCGCTTCTTTGCATGTAGTCGGTTCATCATTGTCAATACAATTACGACATGCTTATCAAATCACACTATTTGATTCTTACCGACCCAAAACGGTTCAATAGGAACTCTAATCTTTGAGATCACAACCTTTGTAAACACGGGAGCCATGAGCATTGTGGCCGCCACCGGGATACTTTCTGGCGCTGCGCTATTTAGCACATATAGCTAAGGTTCAACAACCTTATCAAGGTTTTATTGCCCTCCCACTTAACTTTTCGCGAAAAATTCCTTCTCAAGAAACTTGACGTTCCAAGTAACAAACTGTTTTGTCCTCGGTGTTATGGAGAAATTCCCAACAAATTCTTTGGGATAACCTACAAAGACGTGCTTATCCGACTTTGGTTGTAAACATTTTACTTATGCATAGCATACCAAAATTTAAGAAAAGACAATTGGGTTTTATCCCAAACCATAACTCATATGGTGTCATTTCAACGGGTCACGATGGTGCTCTTTTCAGTGTAAAAGCGGTAGTCTCTAAAGCTTCAATCCTTAAAACATAATGGCATTTTTATAAATGACACATTTGATCTTACCATGTCAAACATGGTTTGATTTCATCTCTCGAATATGCCATACTCCTATGGTTTATCGGGAAACACAAATCATGGAACAATTTCTCAAATCTTAGGTGTTTTGCTAAACATGTATCTCAAATATCTTCCTTTATGATCGAATCTTAAACTCTTTATTTTCTTATTACAATGATTTTCCACTTCATCTTGAAAGTCTTTGAACAATTTCAAATGTTTCATACTTCTTCCTTATTAAGTAAATATATAGATATATTCACTTAAATTGCTGGAGAAAGTATATGAAGCAAAAAGATCCATCACATATGGCAACATATAATGGACTATATACATCAATATGTATAATATCCAATAAGTTAGTCATCCATTCCTCTTTGGCCTATGTACGGAGTTTCAATTATCTCGAGGAAAGTTTTACAAGCGTCAATTGATCAAAATTAAAGACTCCAAAATCCATCAACATGGAGTTTCTTCATGTTTTCTTTCCAATATAATTTAAATAGCGATGTCACTTCATAAGTGATCTTTCAATCATTTGTCTTGCGAATTTTACCAATTTGTGTTTATGGATGTGATTTCTCCCACTAGACTTGTAAAAGTTCATCCATCCTTTATGGAATATGGTAATTATTTGAACAACCATTGTTCTCGTATTACCAGAACAAAATACAATTATTAAAACAAATCTTGAAGGCTAGGTTTGACGACAACGAAAAACACAATCACACTTTATTTGTTTTCGATGAACATCATCACTTATTCTCTTGCTAGTTACTTAGGCCATTGCAGTTCATGAATTGTGTTGTCCTGTATGACACTTCATACCAACCAATTCGGTATCCAATACCTAAGAACCACATTGTTTAATAAGCAATGAATACAACCATAACATGTATATCTTCTATATACCTAAGCTGGACATTTTCAACTTTTTCTTTTCTGCCAAATATTTTATAGATTCTCTTCCAGTAATTCCTTTTCCTTTTAAATGAATCTATCAACATCAATTGTGGTGTCATTCACATGAAACATAGTACAAAACGTATATAGTTAAATACTAATACCTTTGGACTTGCACTTTGAAGTGAATCACCATCATCAAATGTTTGGTATTCTTTCAAAATTCATTCTTTAGTGATCTGTAGTAAACATTTTACTTACATCTTCTATTCACCCTTATCATGACAAATTTCATGATCAAGCTACTATAGCCTATAAGGATGAATTGTGAGTATAATATCAGTTCCCAAAACCTTTTTGGTAGATTAGGACGCCTAGCATCTCCAACCTTCACAAATTTTCATACAATATGAGAACATGTATTTTGTTAAATTATACACTATCATATTGCAACCATAAACATTGTTTCAGATATCACAATATCTTCCACACATGATGGTTTCTGAAACAATTATTTCAGCTCCTAGATAACCTCGATATTAAAACAACTTTTGAATATAAAGAATCATGGAGGCAAGCATGATACTTAAGATACTAACATTGGAATTCTTACTCTTGATTTAATACTACTTATTAAACTTCACGGAGTAAATAGAGTTTGCTGAAAGTTTGCAATCGGACTTCTAAACTTTAAATTGACATTCAAAACAATACGATACCAGTTCGTAAAGTAAATATCCAGAATTCTATAGTTCTATTATCTCAATTAAAACTAAGCATAAGGTAGTGAACAGACGCCAATGACTACAACAAATTATGCAAATTCACTTCGATTTAGTTTATGACAAATTGAGTTCGACTAATCCAAATTAGAAATGAACTCCCACTCAAAAACGACATCCCTCGTGCCTTTTTGGTGATTCATGAACCAAATCCACTACACCAAGTCCGATCATCACGTGAGCCGGTGTAGCTTCAAAGGCGAGCATCAATATGGGCATCATATCAACTATATGACTCATGCTTAACCTTTCGGTCCATGTTCCGAGGCCATGTCTGTACATGCTAGGCTCTCCAAGTAAGAACCTTAGTAATCGCGTGCGTAAAACTGTCTTACACCTGTTTATATGAAAGCGTAGAGTCAAGTACACCCGATCATCACGTGATGTCTCGAAACACGATCCATAAAACGGTGCATACTTAAGGAAGAACACATTTTATCTTGATATTTAAATGAGGGATCATCTTATAATGCTACTAAAACGCCAAACAAGTAATATAAGATGCGAACATCATATGTGTAAAGTGGAATGATATGGTCCATGCATTTGATCACCATCATATGCATCATGGTATGATCTCTGTCATTCCTTTGTGTGTAAGGCCAAGGTCTATGGAACTTACACGTTAGGTGTGTTGTAAGAGTATCAACTATACATCAACTTACAACATTACCATATCATGAAACTAGCCCAGCAACGATCTAAACTAGACGCCTCTAATTTATCAAGTGCAAGTTTTACGTGGCTTAGGGCTTTCGGAGATAGAACCGGTCTTACCTACGAACATGAACCACAACGAGGATAACAAAGTTATTAGCAACTCATTGTAAATTAGATATTGACTATAGTAGGAGAGACAGACACCCGCCATCCAATTATGCAAAACAAGTTGCATGTCAGTCGTGGAACCGGTCTCATGTACGATGACATGTAAGGTTGGTCTGGGCCACTTCATCCCACTATGCCACCAATATACAAAATACATAGAAGATGCAATAACATGATCATCATCGCCCACATATAAACATATGTGTACTACCCGTGCAAAGCACGTACGCATAGATCTGGCTCTGATACCACTATTGGGTCCGCAACATAGAAAATAAAAAAATTCCTACGATGAGAACTACACACCAAGATCTATCTACTAGGTACAAAGCAACGTGTGGACATACATCCATCGAGAACTTACCCTCGAAGACAACGAGTTTTGTTAACGAGTAGGAACTCGTGGTTGATCTAGTCGTACACTTGCCGATCTCAAGATCGTGAGGAAGTCCGAGCGCCGCAACTCAGCAGCGCATCCGTACTCGCACACACGTTCAAGCTACCGGACAACCACCACCTCCTCGCTCCAGCGATCCAGCGGAAGCAGCAACTCCTTGCAGACGAAATTCCACCGGGAACATGTATCTCGCTAATCCGAGACCATGGGGGAATAATTCTAGAGGGGGTGAGAGATCCTTGACAAGGAGGTGTGAGGAAGAAGGAGGGAGAGGGCGGCCTTTTATAGGAGGATGGGGTGCCCCTCCCCATGGCCGGCGCCTCAAGGGGGTGCCCCTTCACCTCCTCCATTCATGTGTTGGTAACCCCTCCACATTAAAATGCCTCTTCACATTCCCTTTTAAAGTCCCCACATTAAATGCATTAAAATTCTCTAAGTTTAATGCTCTCTCATTTAATAAAACTCTTTTATTAAATTTATTCAGAATTTTGTTAATTACTTTAATTAGCAAACATTCACATATAACCCCTTGCAATATTTCAATATCACATGCAGAACCACTTTCTGCAATTTCACTCGAAACAATTTCTGGTTTCTATCGAAACAATTCCTGCGCTTTGCAATTCTTTCGTCTGAAACATATGTGTGCCAAAATGGTGTCCGGTAACTCTAAAGTGTGTCACCCTACGGTTTGCGAATAATGCAGACATGATTGAGACTCCTCTTAGATCAATAATTAGAAGCAGGACCTGGAGATCCATACCGACTCCTGCATATTCAACGATGACTTTTGTGATCGTGAGAACCTTTAACGCTTGTAATTTAATCCCTTTGTCTCATGATATAGTACATGTCCGAGATTCGATCATCTGTATCCAAATACCTAGTTTGATCTCGTTACCGACATGCACTCTTTTCTCGTTCCCATGATATAACATTCTAGTGATCACATCACATGCTTGCAAGCTATCTTAATGTGATATCACCGAGAGGGCCCAGAGTATATCTATCCGTCATCGGGATGGACAAATGCCACTCTTGATCCATGAGACTCAACATAACACCTTCATAGTACCGAACCCACCTTTATAGCCACTCTGTTACGGTGTGATGTTTGATGTTATCAAGATAGTATTCCGGTGTTAGCAATTAACATGATCTCATGGTCTAAGGACTAAGATTACTTCGGATGATGTTATAGAAATTTAAACATAATGACTCTGATCATAATGCTATACTTCGGATGAATGTTTATCACATCATTCCACCAATGTTGTGACCTCGTTATTAACAACATCCAATGTCCATGATCAGGAAACCTTGAAAATCTTGTTAATCAATGAGCTAGTCTATAAGAGAGGCATAAGTAGGAACCTTTTATTTGTTTATTAAACACACATGTATTTAGGTTTCCAAGCAATACAATTGTAGCATGCAAAATAAACATTTATCATAAATAAGGAATAAGATAATAACCACTTTATTATTGCCTCTCGGGCATATTCCCTTCAACGTGTCCGTCCAGCGACTCTTCTTTGGGCTCGTTTGGGATAAGTGCTCGATCCGAGTCTTCCTCATATTCCTCGGCAATCACTTCCTTTGCCAGAAGATCTTTTGCCGGGGTCTTGTTCTTCTTGTTCTTCTTCTTTGCCTTCTTGGTAGCGCCGGTAGCAAAGACGGCTTTGGGTCCGTTTCCTAGAGTCAAGCTCTGATCGGTACTTTCGGACATATAGACCTCGGAATTATCTCCGATTTCCATGTCATCCTATGCTCTGGGAGAGTTTTCCCCGGATCCTTCATCCATGGCTTCTTCTTCCTCTATGGCTTTGGAGTTACACTCCTCTTCATACTCCGCGGAGAACTTTCAGAAATCTTCCGACATCATCGAATCATCCGAGAATGCGGGTACGTCGGCGTTTGTTCCGATCGCCTCTAGAACTGAGTCGGTGTTTTCTCCAGCATCGGCAGAGACGGATCCGGATCGAACATATCCAACAAAGTGTGACGTGTGGGTCCTGAGGTAGTTGCAGCTTTCCTCATGGGCTTCCTCGAAGATCCTGATGGTTTCGAGGACCTCATCCACGCTTGCGAATTCAAGTATCATGCGCCTTAACGTATGCCTTAGGAACGGTTGATCTATTCCGGCGCTGGCAGAGCCGGAACCATGGTTGTTCTTGTGCTCCTCCTAGATCTCAACCTCAGTAGTCAGATCGATCTGGGATTTGACCTCACCCAGGAGATCTACTCCAGATTCGACTTGAACCGCAAGATCTGCTTCAGGCTCAACTTTCTCCACTATCTCCGCGATTGGTGCGGGCTGGGTGGGATTAGGGGTTTCTGAGATCCGGAACTCTTCCGCCTCCGTGGACAAAGGGGACCCAGAAATTTCTTCTGCCTCTATCATCACCGCTGGGGTGGGTGGGGCAGTTTTACCAAAGCCGATGTAAACATCGATCTCGCTGAAAGACAAGATGGTGTAGGTAATCACGACCTCCCTAGCCGGAATCCAGGTCTCGTCGAGAACGATGAGAGGGACATTGCTGGCATAGAGATGCGACCCATGGCGATAGTCTCACCGATTCTGATTCTTGCAGATTCCGCTTGGAACACAGATCCGAAGCTCACATTCCCCATGGTGGGCGCCAACTGTCGTCGGATTGATTACAAGTACACCATGAGGGGGTCCTCGAGGCGTGTGGAAGAGAGGGTGTGAGACGTACGGTGTTCCGGGACGGTGAGCACACAAGTTTACCCAGGTTCGAATCCACCGGCTTTGGACGGATCCTACTCCTACTAGCAATCCAGTAGTCCGTGAGAGCCGAAATATGGGTTACAAGGGGTTCCCCTGTGCAAGTTGATATTGTAGACTATTGTGAGGGTGCCCTAAAGGCTCTCCCTATGACGACTTATATAGATATCCGGCCTAGGGTGTACAGGAGAGATCTATCCGGCTACGACTAAGAGTCGGTTACAAAGTACATCTTGAACTACAAGTATCACTATGGGCCTATGTCGGTAAGTCTTATAGGCCTTCCCGTAGCCGTACTGGACTCCGTGTCTTCCCCCTGACTGGGCCGCCCATGAAGCTAAGCTCTAACCCAAAGTGGGCCACCCTAGTTAGCGAGGAACTGTGAGGATACCCAGAAAGTATATCCCCAACAACTATACATGTCTTTGTGAAACTTTTGTAGATCATGTCAAAACCCAAGTCTATGTTTAATTTTGAGGGATTCATGGAGAGTGAGAAACGCAAAGTACATGGGTCCAACTTCATAGACTAGTACCAACGCCTGAGGAATCTCCTCATCTTCCATGATCTGTTCTATGTGATGTGAGAACCGCTAGGAGATTTTCCCGTGGGCTTCACCAGATTGCCTGATGATCATGATTATCATGCCCGATGTGATGGCTTCATGACAATCATATACACTATGGTTCATGTTATGGATCCTGCTATGGGAGCACAGTTCCATGAGGTTGAGGCCTTCGGCCTGACCAATGGGCTTCAAATGCTCTTTCCATCTCAAGTCAGAATGATGGTGTTTGAATATATGGATGAATTCCTCTCAACCAAGATGAGGGAAGACACCAGCCTAGAAGACCGTCTGGGTATCATGGAAAGGATTCATGAGCGCCTTGTGGACATCATTGACTACTGGGTGACCGAAAAATTTGCGATAGATGTGGTGTTTCACTTGCTACCCCACAGATATAAAGATGTCGTCTCAAACTACCTCGTGGAAGAGAAAGAGTTTACCTTCCTTGAGTTCATGGCTCATATGAGAACCCAGAAATTAGTGCCTGCTCCTGGAGCTGTCATCAAAAGGAAAGGTATATATTTGATATACAAAGTTATATATGTTTAATTTCAAACACTTATAGAAATTAACGAAGTATTTGATACTTGTACTATTTTGTGAAAATAGTACCCGCTACTTGAGAAGTGATTGAAGGAGTGGGCGCAACAACCGTGTTGATGGCAAGCAAGATGCCAACAATAATCTCCTTCTGAAGTTATCATTTGGATTAGAATATTTGATTAAGTTTGTAATTGATGAGAGTGAACTACATTAGTGTGTGTCTTGCATTTGTAGGACAATTATTCATATGAATTTGGGACAAATCGGTTGTTTTATTCCTATGAGTAATATCTTTTATGTGCATAGTTTTAATTATGAATGGGTTATTCATATTTTGATCTTTATGATAGAAATTTAAATGTTTATAAAATTGTGAAAATGCCAAAATATATTCAAATTTAATAATGAGATCATTTCGAATGACACAAGTGTGTGTTAAATAATTAGATATCATACATGATGATATGTTGTCTTGTTCAACAAATGGTGGATATCATTATTTCGTAAAACTTCATTGTGAATCTATGCAAATAGATGTATTCGCTGAATGAGACACAAGACTAAAACTATTTGTTATAAACAAAGATTTTAGAGTGAAGAAGAATATTGAATTAACAAGAATACACATTTTTGTGATTTGATCAAAACGACAAGTATTTGAGTTGCGATTCAGGTATGTAAGACTTGTGAAAAATGTTCCACAAATTACTATGCTAATAATATGTCAATATGTTGACATGTATAAAGAATTGTAATCATATCATATTAGATATCGTACGGTCTAAAAAGTAATCTCTTATCGTGTTAGCGTTAGTTTTACAGAAGATAAATTAGAATATCAAACACTTACTTATTGTGTAAAGAATAATCAAGGATTCATGGAAACAACACCATAAGTGTATGGCACAATATGGTTTCTAGAAATTCTAGAATTATGTGATAAATCAGAATTAGAACGAATAAAACTTTTTAGTGTGTTCCTAGGAAACTAAGAACACGTATTCCACAACTACAACCAAAGGGGAAAATTAGTATTGCTTGAAGCGGTGATTTATCGAGAAGAGTTTCTCAATAAAAGAGTTGATGGATAAAGGTGAAAGCTCAAATAAGGTTGAGAACCTTGCATCCATATGTCAGAATAGCGCAACGGAATTGATTCAGGAACAAAACTCTACACATAGAGGAGAAACTAATGATAATGATCAAAAGTTTCAGTGTGAGCTTTTACTAAAAGAAAGTGGGATTCATGAATAAGTTCTGCCTCATTGCAGAATTGAATTCATGATTCAATTGTCATGTTAATGAAACAATGGCATACCTACGAACTACAAATATGCGATGGTGAACCAAAATACAATAAACGACTTAGAGTCATGAAATCCTATACATTAAGTTACATTTAAGATGGTAAAGTAAAATGTTACTTGATCTTATCAAAGTAAAGATGTTACTTGATCTTCCCAAAGGAACTACTAGAGTAAATGGTCATATGGCAAGGTCGAAAGTATTCGTGCCTCTGTGCCTATGTTCATAGTCTCTCTATATGAGTCACAAGGAAGAAATGAAACTTAAAGTAAGACATAAAGCCTGATTTGTGTCAAGAAATGTCTTGAACAAATTCAAATAGTTGACTACAATGTGTAGCAATGCTTAAGTCAGAGAAATGGAATCTCGTAGCTGGAATTATCAATTTGTTGAATGATCAGAGGATTTTGGGATTGTGCCTAGAATATTGAGAAAACCTGCATTTGCAATAAAGTGAGTGGAAGCTAACAGAGTTCCATACCCTTATATGTAACTAACATATTTGAGTGGGAGCTTGATAAAACATTCTCATATGTGATTGACATATTGTGAATGGTATTGTTAGTATTAGTAATTATTAGAGGATATTAAGCAGATGAAGTTGAACAAATATTGAACATTGAAATCTATCAAGATAGATTGATATGTTTAATAGCATTAAGTCGGAATGCGTTCCTAGATTGGATTCTGAAGAAGTTTAGAATAGAACAAGTTAAGAGGGAAGTTCCTACTTGTCTAACTAGGTGAAGCATTGAGATTGTCTCAGTACGATAATGGTTAAAAGAAGGAAAAGATGTCTAATATCTACTATGCCTCATTCAAAGGTTCCATCCTGTAAAACCATGTTGCATACTCGACATAATATGACTCAAGTTCTTAATTAGAAGAACAGGTTCTGAAGTGATATCTGAGTAAATCACTGAACAAAAGGTTAAGTATAGTTTTCAGTGTCTAGAGAGAACTGAAAGTACACATCTGATCTGTAAAGGATGGTGAACTTGATCGTAAAAGGGTTATGATAGGAAGTTCCACCCAAACTAGATTATTGGAATTCTCATGACATTGAGTGCCTTAGAATAAGAGAAGTATGGTTAGACATCGAAATTGCATTTATTGCACCATCAATAAGATTTACATTGACATAAGAAGTATATGATTACTTCAAAGGTGAAATATGCAATGTGATGGCTAGGGAAGTCCATCTTCCCATAGAGTGTGTTCCTAATGCTCATGACAATGAAAATGTCATCTTTTGATTGAGTAATCAGATGTCATGCCAGAAGGAACAAAAACAACACTCTGTCGCCAAAGCATAAATATTTGTACCGCAAGGTTATCATGTGATGATGAAGGGAAATGTCAAATTAGGTGACATTAAAAATTCGCAAAGACATAAGGATCTATATTAGTGTAGTCCATAGACAAAACCTCTTCCATGAGCAAGCATGATCAAAACACCAAAAGGGTCATGGTTTAACGGTTCGTATCAAATGCAACTAGTTTATTTGTACTCTAGTGCAAGTGGGGGACTGTCAGAAATATTCCCTAGAGACAAATAATAATATAGATTATTCACATATTTCATTAAGATCATAATAGGTTTTATATCATGCTATAACTATATTGATAGGAACGTCAATACATGTGTGATATGTAAACCACCAGAGTCCCTAGTGATCCTCTAGACACTAGTTCATTGGTTAGTCGATGATAAACGTTTCCCGATCATGGACATATTCATTAGGTGAATGAAACTGATGGACCCAACACAGGAATTGTAACATGATCAAGTCACGAAGTTTATTGTTACGATGACTGGGAAACGTACTAACCAATTCCTTAGACCATGAGAACATATTTAATCACTATCAACTAAGAGTGCCTTGATTGCATCAAACGTCGTCTCTCGGTGAAATGGTGATCATAAAGGTGTCTTTAGGTATTCAAAGGGGCATGTAGAGGACTATGTGTGTCAAGAGTGGGATTTGTTCTTCCACGTGACGGAGAGATAGTGTGGGCCCACTCGGAGACATGACGTCCATAAAGCTGCAGCGTGTGACTAGGTCACGGGGATGGCATAGCTCAAAATGAGTAAAGTTGTAGTTTTTGGTAAAGAACACGACATAGCACTAGTGTAAAATGGGCATCTAGTCCTGTTCCGAAACTAGCTCTAGTCCCGGTTTTTGGACCCGGGACTGCCAAATCGGGACTAGAGACCCCTATCTCTAGTCTGGGTTTGCTACGGCCCGGGACTAGAGGCCACTAGAGGCTACCATTGGGCAGCGGCACCTCGGCCGGGGATGGAGGACCTCTAGTCCCGGGTCGTAACACGAACCGAGACTAAAGAGTTCCTGTAGCGGCAAAAAATCGTGTGTTTTCTCTGCCGCAACACGATTTTGTGTTTTCCTTTTTGTTTTGTTTTTTCATTTCATTCTTTTTCAATTTTTGATTGATTATAATTTCAAACATGTTTCCGTACACATATTCTACGCTACTACATATACATTACACATTGATTCACATATTGATCGAGATCACATATAACATGGAGATCACATAATATATTACATGGATATCTTGTATTGAGATCACGGATATTACATGGAGATCACATATTGAGTTCTTCGTCATCCACATAATGTTCTCCCTTTTCATCAATGATCTCCTTCATCACAAATCAGACCAATTCCTCTTGAATTCCACGTATGTGTTGTTCTGGTTCCAGCTTCTCCCGCAAACGGTCTAAATAAATTGAAGCAACTCCATGCTCACTGGTCACTTCATGAATGTACTCGCAAACATAGAATCCACATAAATGAGTCCCCGATGGCTGCTGCAAACCGGGGACCGTTTTATAAGTTAGATCATCTTTGAATTCTCCATCTATTTTCTGTTTGAACCGTGTCCAACACCTGCTTGGCAAAGAAAATGAACAAATGAGTTACTAATTACTTGATATCAAGATATGAATGAAGCAGGCCGATATAATGCGATAATGATTGAAATTACTTATTGAGCATTGCTTTCATGTCGCTCCATAGCTCTTGGTCCGAACTTAATGGGTCGGTGACTTCCAGTTGGGACTTGTCAACTTGAACGTTCAGCAGAATCCAGTTGTACCTGCAGACGTTTACATAAGTAGACATGCATAACTCATCAGTTACACTTAACATCGAGTAAGACAAAAAGAATGTGTACAAGATAGAAACACTCACTTGAAGTTATAAGGAAGTAGTATATCCTTACAGTAATTATGCTCGATTAAAAAGGTGGAGATGTCATCCTCCATGTTGTTGGGGTGATTGTCTAATGTATGTTGATTAACAATATCTGGGTCAATGAACCCAACATTAAAATTCTGAGCTCTTTTGCATTCAAGCATCTTCATTCTACATAATAGAATACAAAAGGATATATAGTCAGGGTAATATAGTATATGTAATGAACGAGCTAAGCTAGAGACTTAATTACAGAACTAAATCTCTTATAGACAATAGTAACCAGGGATAGATTTGTCGAGGGTGCGCTGATTGTATAACTGAAATAGTTCATTCAGTTGAATATGTATTGAGTAAGGTTTGAAGTGATGCTCCACTCTAATGTCCGCCGAAATAGCACACATTTTGAAGTGATGTTCATAATAGCACACATTCAGTTGAATATGTATTGCGTAAGGTGTGAAGTGATGCTCCACTCTAAGGTTTGAAGTGATGTTCATAATAGCACACATTTTTGTACTATATCACCCATTGGTGCATCTTCATAGCCAAAAATTGACCAAGAGACATACCTGCTTCGATAGGAGCAGCTTTGGCCTGCGCTACAGTGATGCCCATTTTGCTAGCAGCAGCTTTGGCTCCGGGGTCCAATAATTGCATGTCCATATCCATATCGGCTCTAAAGTCCTTGTCGATAACGGAACTCACTATGAGCGGGGGTACCGATTGATTTTGTTGTTGCCCAAGATGGGGAATTTGTTTCCCGCGTTTTGCACTTGTTTTTATGTTCTGCTTAGACTTGGCACTTTTCGTCTGCTTAATAGTTTCGTGGTTATGGTCTGATGGCCGATTCATCGACATTTGGGAAGGTTGCTCAAGAAAGGACTTAGCCCAATTTTTGGTTTTCTCATTAAATACCGGCTTTGGCTCAGGCTTTTTGCGTGCAAAAAATCCTTAGTGTAGGCAGACACATCCGCCGCGTTTTCCTTATCAGTTTTGTCATAAAGTCTCTTGGGAAGAGTCAGCGAGATGTCCAGTATCTTCGCCGTACTACCTTTCTTCTGAGTGGGGCACGGGGGAGCGGCGAACTTCTATTTTTTTGGCGATGGCGGAGGCAGAGATCGAGTATTCCGTGGAGGCAGAGGCAGAGATCGACTTGATGTACTCGCACTGTGGCAATCAACATCCCTCAAATCAAGGGGTGGACTTGGAGGTTGAAGATCATCGGGGTGGGGTGGACTTGGATTCCTCAGATTCGGTGGCCTTGACGCCGAGCCTGGAAACTTGATGTACTTCTTCTTCCATAGAATGGTGTGGCGCTTGACATCTCCCAGTTTCCTAAGGCCTTCAGGTGTAGCGATGTTAATCTCTAGGTCCATAAAATGCTCCACTAGGTCATCCGCCGAGGCACGAGCATAGCCAGGTGGAATTGGAAGTGAATGGTGGAGTGTTCCAGGTAGACAAGGTAAAGTAGTGCCGATCACCACCTTGAAGGACATGTTGTCCATTGGATAATTTAGCTCATATTGTATCATCTCTCTAACATCATCCACGGGGTAGCGAGGTGCTGGTGCATCATCTAGCAGTCCTTGATCATTACCCTGGACCTCCGTGGAATCCATGTTGCTTCTCTGCTGGCTATGATCCATTGCAGGATCATCATCATGCGGCTGAGATGAGCTTTGGCTAATTGCTTCCACCAGCTTCTTCATCCTAGCTAGGTCCTCTTCTATCTTCCCGATCCGTTCTGCCTCCCGGTCCTTCTTTCTATTACGCCTTCTGTAACTGCCATCGTACTATGGAAACGCTTTCTTCCACGTAACACGGGCGCCTCTGCCTTGTGTTCTTCCAGGTTTTCAGGATTCCTAAGGGCACGTGTTAACTCGTCATTCTCTCTCTCGGGCCGGAACAATCTCACTTGAGCATCGGCCATTGATTGAACAAGGGCATTGGAGGGTATTACAATTTTTTCTTGAAAAGTGATCGCCCCTATTACTAGGTTCAACATTCCCCCATGCCCGTACCACTAGTTATTTGACCTCTCGGGCCATCCATCTATACCTGGAGTGATCCCTCTAGCCCTCATTTTGGACTCCATAGCTTCCTATTTGGGCACAACACTCTTGTAGCCACGTGTTCCCTTTTTATGGTGGTGTTTCTTTTTCTCAGCATTTCTCTTATTTGTTTCCGACCTTGCCTTGGCTATAGAAGATTCCTTGTACTTTACAAAATCGGGCCACTCTTCTCTCAATTTCTCATATGCTCCTGCGAATTCTGGAGTTTTCTTATTCGCAACATAGTTCGCGCATAAATATTTCTTGTAGTTCTGGAATAGTTCGGCCATCTTCGATAGAGCCCACTCCTTAACTCTCGATCTGCTTTCAAGCCCACCCAGAATTGGGGTAGTACCATTTGCCTCGAACTCTTCATACTCTGGAGGTAGTATGAAATGTGCTATGAGCTTCTACCAAAGGTCTTCTTTGGCATCATTGTGGACATAACTAGTGAATTCTTCACCTGTAGTCTTTGGCTTATTCCATTCTTGAATGGTAATCGGGAGGTTGTCCCTAGCAATCACTCTGTATTGATTTACAAACATCCTCGTGTGTTTTTTGATGTAATCAGTTATCCATTATCATCTATTTCGTCGATGGTGAACCTTTGATTACCATCCAACTTTTTGTTAGGGCCTCGTTTTGTTCTACCTATCAATTTCCTTGATCCGGAGAGCTAAAAGAAGAAAGAAGATTGATTAATATATATAGATTAATTAACATCGATCTAGTCATAAAAGGCTTAATATATATACCTCACCGGTTGTTGTCGAGGGCCATCATTATTATTTCTTTGCCCTTCGTCCATCTGGTCTTACCCTTCGTCCATCTGGGCTTGCTCTAATCCATCACCGGATGGATTCAGAAATAAGGATATCTCATCCTCGTCTACAACATCTTCACCTATTATAATGCCCTCGTCTACAACATCTTCACCTCTAGTAATAAGAGAGATTTCACCTTTTATCATGCCGTCAAGAATATCAGAGTCGGTGGGACGATCCATCAGTTAACTATTCCAGAAAGAAAGTTAAACAAGTTATAAAAAAGGAAGAAATGAGCAATGTACTAAAAATAAGGGTCGGATTTTTTAATATATTGCAATATAAGTGCATTGCTTTATTTAGTTAAATAAAACTGTTATACAAAATTTATTACTACTACACAAAACAAATATTACTACTATATACAAAATATTACTATGCTAGAAACAAACAAATATATTACTACTATAGAAAGAAACAAATATTACTACAAATAGAAAATAAATATTAATTAGTACAATAGAAAATAAATATTACTACAAAATATTACTAGAAACAAAAATATCACTACTCTAGAAAGAAACAAATATATTACTACTATAGAAAGGAACAAATATTACGGCAAATAGAAAATAAATATTAATTAGTACAAATACAAAACAAATATTACTACAAAATATTACTAAACAAATATTAATACAAAATATTACTACAAAATATTAATACAAAACTAGCAAATTCTACTAACTCTACGATCGGCCGGAGGAGGCGAGGTCGGAGGCGGCGGCGAGCGCGCGCAGCGAGGTCGGTGGTGGAACGTACGTACGCACGGTGCGGGGCGGCGGCATGGTGGCACGGCGAAGCGGCCGGAATCGAGGGCGGCCACGTGGGAATCGGGAAGCACCTCCCATGTGTTTCTCTGCGTCATCGCCTCTGTCTTCATCGATTTCGCTAAGTGCGGGTGGGCACGGTCGGGGGAGGGCACAAAGTATATAAAGGGACGACCCTCTAGTCCCGGGTTCTTCCATGACCTGGGACTAGATGTCCTCTAGTCCCGAGCGGTGAAAAGATCCGGGACTAAATCCCTCCTATAGTCTCGGCTGCATCCCCGACCCGAGAATAGAGGGTTTTTTTTGACCGCTTCATTTTCATGTGCGAGCCCCCCTCTAGTCCCGGGTGCAGTCATGACCCGAGACTAGAGGTTTTTTTTGTCAATTTTCTTATTTTTTAGTTTTTATATTTCAAATCAATTAGAAAATTTTGGAAATTCATAGCTCCTATTGTATAAATCCAAATAATACAAATAATATGTCTATTATTATCAAAAAATATAAGGAATCCGAATATATCATCCATACATATATTTGCATCATGTATCAATTGTACCATTTTCAAATCAAAATGCATTCACTGTTTTTTTCATATTTTTGAATTTGACAAAACTTTTAACATGAAAAGTGTTTGAATTTGAATAACTAATCCAAAATATTTTATGTTTTCTAACATAATGGTTTTTTAATTTAGTTATTTGTTTAGTTTATATAACTCAAATCAGTTACAAAACTTTAGAAATTCATAGCTCCTATTATATAAATACTAATAACATGTCTATTATTATCAGAAAAAATAAAGGAATCTGAATATATCATCCATACATTTGAATTTGACAAAACTTTCAACATGAAAGGTGGTTGAATTTGAATAACTAATCCAAAAATATTTTCCATTTGAATAACTATTTAGGGGGCCTTTAGTCCCGGTTGGAGGAAATAACTAGGACTAAAGATATTTCCTGCCATTCTCAGAGTCGTCAAGCCACGGGCCATGCTTTCCCGCCATTTCTCTCTACTTCTCGCCATGTTTTCCCACCCTTTCCCTCTATATCTAGGCCATTTGCCATGGCCATCCACACACATCCACACCTTACCCTCTCACAACAATGGACACCACATAGTGGGCAATTTTGACCCTCGAGGTGACCGAGGCATTGTGCACCTCTAGCTACCCATGCCCACCGGGCTACCGGCTGCCCGCTGACTAGATGTTGAGTGCTCGAGGGGTTCCTGTCCCTCCTGTGCCTCAAGGTTCTGCATGCCAGACGGCCATCATGAACCACTTCTACCTCGAGATCATGGCAGAGCAGTGGAGGGATCCCCATTGGGACCCCGACAACTACGACACCTGGAATGCCTTTTTCACTAACCGGCAGGAAAGGGAGCTTACTAGGTACGAGGGTGACGCCCCTCCCTCTCCCCCGGTGAACCACAATGAAGCCAGCTGCCGCCTATGGTGGGCGAACCATACTATCGTCGATGTGATGCACTACATCACCTAGGGAGATCATCCTCACCTGCGGTGCCCGCACCTGCCGTAGAGCCACAAGAAGGGTGGTGGTGGTGAAGGCCGCGGGTGTAGCGGCATCATGATCTGGCAGCCCCTCCCCGACACGTCGTTAATCTAAGGCCGAAGTGGCAGGTGCCCCCAGAATATGCCATGGCTGGGCTGAGGATCCAGCCAGGTGCGCCAGCAATGACAATGATGACGAATACAAAGATGAAGACGACCCTGAAGTTGTGTACTATAGGGATAGACATGAGTATGAATAATTTTTATTTTTAAATATTAATACATTTCTTGAGTGTTAGTCCCGGTTTGTCGCTGGACCGGGACTAAAGGGAGGGGCCTTTAGTCCCGATTCCGTAGCCCTTATGAACTAGGACTAATGGACCATTTCCTACTTGTGTTGGTGTCTCTAATTTCACATATTAGGGAGTGCCTCTATGGTGAGCTTGTGGAAGATGTGCCTGAGGACTAGATCCTTAGGAATCTCCCTCAAGTCGTCATAGTGGTGTCCCTACTCTCGCATACCATTTTTCAATTTATAACTTCTCTAGCTAGATCAATATGCCGGGGAGCTAACTAATTTCACATATTAGGGACTGCCTCTATGTCCAGCTAGTGGAAGATGCCTGAGGACTAGATCCTTAGGCATCTCCCTCAAGCTGGCCATAGTGTTTACCCTGTTCTCGCACACCATCTTGTTTGCAGTTGCTAACTTCACAAGGATGCATATCTATAGTGTTGCCACCCATGTTTAGTCCCGGTTGGTGTCTCCAACCGGGACTAAAGATGAACCTTTAGTCCCGCTTGGAGACACCATCTGGGGTAAACATATTTCCAGCCATGTTTAGTCCCTCTGCTTCCCGACATGTTTCCCGCCCTTTCCTTCTATATATAGGCTGACCTCATGACCACCACACATCCACACATTCCCCACCGCCCACTTTAGGATGCCTATTTATAGTGTCGCCACCCATGTTTAGTCCCGGTTGGTGTCTTCAACTGGGACTAGACACCATCTCGGGATAAACATATTTCCTTCCATGTTTAGTCCCTCCACTTCCCGCCATGTTTTCCTGCCCTTTCCCTCTTTTTCCCGCCATGTTTTCCTTCCCTTTCCCTCTATATATAGGCCGACCATCATGACCACCACCACACATCCACACATTACCCGATGCCTACATTAGGATGCCCCCACGTCCTCATCCATGACTCAGTGGCAATGACGGAGTATTGGGCTCCACCGGGCATGTCCGAGACTAGGCTCCGCCGAGATGGCACTAGGAGGGATATATTCCAAGACACATAGCTTGGTGAGGAATCCGGGTCCCGTCGTCGACCCAGAGATTCTTTGGTGGCGGTCGCATGGTCCACTAGCAGTGTAGAGGGAGCCAGCCCCAAGGAGGTAGTACAATGTCATGTCAGGGAAGAGGACAAGCACGTCCGTTGCTATATGTATATTTTGGAGGTCAGGTTCTCCAATACCTAGCAGCTTCTTTGGGGATCTCAACTGAGCTATGCTCCTGTGATGGTTCCTTCTCTCCGGGTGTACACCTCCCGTGGCTTAGGACCTGAGAGCCGACATCCAGTTTGAATAGATTGTCTTGGGAACTATTCGGAATGCTCGGGAATAATACATTAGAGAAAAGTTTTCTTCTGAGTTTTCAGAACACAGTTACATAAAAAATTTAATACATTACTACACATTTTTTCTTCGCGTGTGTCCCTTGCTGATTGCGCCATAACCATGGAGTATCTTCTTAAATTAACAGGGTTGTTGGATCAGTGTTCACTGCGAAGGGCGTAATTTCTTGAAACTTATCATAATCTTCTGACATGTCTATCTTTTCCTCCACTCCCATGATGTTTCTTTTCCCTGAAAGAACTATGTTACGCTTTGGCTCATCGTCTGATGTATTGTTTTTCGTATTTTTTATTTTTCTCGATTTGGTAAACATGTCCTTCACATAGAAAACCTGAGCCACATCATTGGCTAGGACGAATGGTTCTTCTAAGTATGCAAGATTGTTGATATCCACTATTGTCATTCCGTACTACTCGTCTACCTTTACCCCACCTCGTGTCAGCTTGACCCATTTGTACCGAAATAAGGGGACCTTAAAAGTAGGTCCATAGTCCAGTTCCCATATCTCTTCTATGTAACCATAATTTGTGGTCTTTGACCCATTGTTGTTTCTTGCGTGAAAGCAGACACCACTGTTTTGGTTGGTGCTCTTTTTATCTCGGGTGATCGTGTAAAATGTATTCACATTTATCTCGTACCCTTGGAAAGTTGATATAGTCGAAGATGGTGACCTAGAAAACAAGTACAATTCATCTCCAAGAGTGTTGTTTTTATGAGATGTTGCAACCAACCGTCGAAAGTCTTCATGTGTTCATCGTCTCTAATCTAGTCGTCATGCTTCTGAGGGTTGTTGGAGCGAAAATTTTCTTGTGTTCCTCGATATACGGTTCCACCAAGATGGAATTCGGTAGAACTGTGTCAACACAAATCGCCTCATGTTGCGATTGAGGAAGACAAATCGCCTTAAGGTTAGGAACAAAGTCAACACAAAACTTAATGACCTCCTCTGTTCCATAACCCTTGGATATGCTTCCTTCTAGCCTAGCACGGTTACAAACATATTTCTTTAATACTCCCATGATCCTCTCAAAGTGGAACATATTGTGTATAAATACAGGATCAAGAATAGAAATACCTTCCACTAGGTGAACCAGGCGGTAAGTCATAATATTGAAGAAGGATGGTGGGAACACCAACTCCAAACTGACAAGACATTGGACCACATCGTTCTGTAACCATGGTAGATCTTTAGGATTGATTATCTTCTGAGAGTTTGCATTAAGGACTGCACATAGCTTCATAATGGGTACTTGAACATAATCCGATAGAAGTCCCCTCAATGCAATCAGAAGCATTTGCGTTATAATCACATCGTAGTCATGAGATTTTAGGTTTTGGAACTTTTTCTCCGCCATATTTATTATTCCCTTTATATTCAATGAGAAGCTAGACGTGACCTTGATACTACTCAGGCATTCAAAAATGATTTCCTACTCTTGTGTGGTAAGATTGTAGTTGGCATGAACTTCAAACCATTATGGATGCAAGCCTTTTGGGTCTTTCACACATTGATGGGCATGAAACTAGACTTCAACAGGTGGCTGTGAAGGGTTTTTGAGTTAGACTAATCTTTCTGATTCTTATAGACACTACATGGACAGAACACAAAACCATTTCACTTGTTTGCATCAGCCACACCGAGGAATTCATGCATGCCATTAATGAACCTGCCAAAGCGCCGGTCAGTACCGTACATCCATTCCCAGACCATTTGCATTAATACAAGTTATAATGTGAGCTTCTACAGCATTAAGTTTGAAGTTTAAAAATTTTACATGCATGTATTTTTGAATTGGAGAAACATTTAACATGCATGTATTTTTGAATTGGAGAAAATTTTTACATGCATGTATTTTTAAAAAATTTACATGCATGTATTTTTGAATTGGAGAAAATGTGGAGTTTTTAATTATCGATCTAGGAGTGAAAACCTCATTCCATTATGAGCAGTGATACTCTAAAATTACACATTTGAATTTTCAGTAACTTTTTTTACTACAATCACTTGTAGAGCATTGACCTAAAATTAAAATTCCCTCTACTTCTAGAGCATGAAATCCCCCTCTACTTATAGAGCATTGAGCTAAACTATAAAAATAAGAGATGAAAGAATAAAGTTGCTAACCTTTTAATAAAACCTTGGATTTAGGGGTTGCCACCAACTCTTGGAGAAAAAAATGGGCATGAACTCGCCTTGCTCTTGGAATAATGGCCCGGGCATGCACAAAGACGAGTTATATATATTAAAATAAATAGTCATGATTCATATTACGAACCAGGACTAGTGATATACCTCTAGTTCCGGTCCATTATACGAACCAAAACTAAATGTTCCCGCACCGTGCAGCTGGCTAGCACGGGCCTCTAGTCCTAGGCCGTATCACGACCCGAGACTAAATGTACAGAACAACATGGGACTAGGACTTGGCATGGCTCCTAGCCATTGGATCCAGTACGAACTGAGACTAGTTCTCACACTAGTCCTAGCCCGTAACAAACCGGGACTAGTGCCGGAATTCGGACCGAACCGAAGCCCTGTTTTCTAATAGTGTAGCCATGACATTGATCAGGTCTTGGACAAGTAAAGTATCAAAGTAACAAAGGGAATATGACTTTATGTTTAATGGTACAATGACAAAGATTCTCGTGGAATGCATAGGGGTCATTATGGGAATCCAAGTCCGCTGATGATCATTGGTCTGAGAGGTGTCTCGACCAGGTCCAGAGTGTTATTGAACCGTAGGGTATCACGATTAAGGGTTTGACAATGCTCAGATATCGTTTTGGTATCACAAGAATCACCGAAGAAGAGAGAAGGGAAAACCAGAAGGGTTCCGTGAAAGTCCCGCGGGTGTCCAGAAGGAGTTTCTGTGCAACAAGAATCAAATAATATGTAAATATATGTTAATTATTGAATTAAACATTTATTTATATTTATTTAATGATTTAAATATGATTTAATAGGCAGCCCATGCCTAATGGGCCAATTCTCTATGGGAAAAGGCGCAAGAGGGAGGGCAACCCAAAGGAGAGACGGAGGACTTGGCCGCATGGGCCTTGGTGGTCCATATGGGGCCCAAGAGGTCCTTGGCCGGCCAGTGAAGGTGGCCTCCCACCCCCTCCTCTCCTTTAGTCCCACATGGCTAAGCCAAGGGTCTTGGGGGTCCCCTCCCCTTATATAAAGGTGGGCATATGGAGGGATTTAATATACACAACAATTGAGCTTTGAGGCTTACCCTCCAAGTCCTCTCTCTCTCTCTCTCTCTTCTGAGTGCATGCCCATTGTAAGGGCAGCACAAACGAGAGTGTTCTTCATTGTGGAGCGCCGTCGCGTCGCGAAGATTCTGGGTCCAGGAGATCTACTTCCACAACCTCTGCTGGATCAGGGTCTAGGAGTTGTCGTCAAACACCGGATGTGTGTAAACTCCTAGGAGGTGATGTACTAGTGGCGCTCGAGTCGTTCAAGCCATCGGAGTCACTAGAGCCAGTGGAGCTGAAGCTGTTGGAGCCGTTCGAGTTCAGAGCAACCTTGAGGTAGGCGTCGATATGACTACATCAACGACGTTCTCGCGAACGTTTACAATGCTTTTCGGTCTTCAAGGGTAAGATTGCTAAAATCCCCTTCCGTTTCTGCATTACTAATAGATAGATCCTAGCATGACGAGTTATAGCGTGTGAGAGTTGATTTTATAGTTGTTACCCTCCCACATGTACATACCGTAATGATGCTTGATGAAACGGCCCCCAATCGACTTACTTGTTCATTCGCGAGACTGGTCCAAGATTCGTAGGTAAGAAATAGTTCAAGATTGGTCTCTCTTGCATTAGTTGGTATGCCATTTGCAACGGAGAGCCCCGAAAGGGGTATAGTATACACAACTATTTAATCAATGTTGTGGTTCAAGATTCGTAGGTAAGAAACGGTTCTCATGCGAAAGCCCTAGCAGCCACGTAAAATATGCAAAAGATAAAATAGAGGTGGCAAAGTAAAAGGTAAAGTAGTTTTTTTTCCTGTTTCTAAGTTGTAGTAATAGGATGGTGGCATCAAGTGCTTGACACCACAACGGATTGCACGATGGAGATCATGGCGTGACGATCTACGACCATGTCATGTTACACTTATTTACATTTGATGTTTAATTGTGTGTATATTATTTGTGCTAGTATTAGATACTCACCGGTAGCATTAATAGGATGATCCCTTAATATAATACCAAAATTGTGTTCTCCCTTAGTGTGCACCACAAATAAAGTTCTCCGATATGACTCACGCCATGACGATCGGGTGTCAGACATATTTGTAGTCGCATATTGTGGGTGTAAGACATGTTGCACAGAGAATACACGTAATGTTGAATTAGCAAGCCTAGAATGTACAGACATGGCCTCGAAATACGGATGATTGAAAGATCAAGCACGAGTCACATGCATGATGTGATTGACATTGGAGAATGTCTACCTTTGTCGCTATGTTGTCGACCGTGATGATCGGGGGTGACATAGTGAATAGGGATCGTGTTATCACTAGAACTTCTTTACGAATGTTTATTTTAATTGCAGCTCATCTAATATAATGCGATTATAATTTGTACTCATATTATGAACTTAGTCTAAATGTGTTTGCGAAACTTTTGTAGATCATGTCAAAACCAAAGTCTTTGTTTAGTTTTAAGGGATTCATGGAGAGTGAGAAACTCAAAGTAGATGGATCCAACTTCATTGACTAGTACCAACCCCTGAGGAATCTCCTCATCTTCCACGATATGTTCTTTGTGTTGCGAGAACCGCTAGGAGATTTTCTCGTGGGCTTCACAAGATTGCCCGATGATCATGATTATCGTGCCCGACATTATGCCTTCATGATAGTCAAATACGGTATGGTTAATGTCATGGACCCTGCTCCAGGAGCACAATTCCATGAGATTGAAGCCTTCATCCTGGCCGATGGGCTTCAGATGCTCTTTCCATCTCAAGTCAGAATCATGGCGTTTGAAAACGTGGAAGAGTTCCTATCAACCAAGATGAGGGAAGACACTAGTCTAGAAGACGACCTGGATATCACGGAAAGGATTCAAGAGCGCCTTGTGGACTTCATGGACTATTGTGTGGCCGACAAATTTGCGAGAGATGTGGTGCTGCACGTGCTACCCCATAGCTACACATATGTCATCTTGAATTACCTTGGGGAAGAGAAAGAGTTTACCTTACTTGAGTTCATGGATCATATGAGAACCCAGAAATTAGTGCCTGCTCTAGGATCTGTCATCAAAAGGAAACGTATATATTTATATACAAAGTTATACATGTTTCATTTCAAACACTTATAGAAGTTTACGAAGTATTTGATACTTGTACTGTTTTGTGAAAATAGGACCCACTGCTCGAGAAGTGATTGAAGGAGTGGGCGCGACAATGCTAAAAGAACATTTCATAATCCCTAGAGTTTTGTGTGTTAGATAACAATACCAAGGAATATTTAATGTGCATTGAGTGTAGATAATTGTCAATATTAAGAGCAGCCAAAATAAAATTTTGGGGGCGGATTATCCGCCCCTACCAAGGGCCGAATTATCTTCCCTGGCTTGTTCATGAAAGAGAACAAGGTGCGTCACGTTGTATGGGGGGCAGACTTTCTTTCGGATCGTCCGGCCAGGGCCGAAGTTTTATCCCGGGTCGGATAATCCGCCCCCCCCCCCCCGGCCAGGAATTTTTGCAAAGGGAGCCAAGGCGCGTCACATTGTGAGGGGGAGGATTTTTCCCCGGAAAATCCGTTGTCGGGGCAGAGTTTTTGCCCCGGCCAGATAATCCACCCCCACTTGGGCCGAATAATCTGGCCCCAAAATCTCCAACAGCTGAGTTTTGACAGGGGTTATAAATACCCCAATTGCTCCTCCTGTTAGATCTATTGATTCATTCGAAAAAGTGTTGTACTGTTTTTCAAGCTCTAAATTGAGATCTCCCTCTTCATCCACCCGAAGGCTCCAATCTTTGGGGGATAGAAGGAGGAGACTTCGATCTTCACCAACACAATCAAGCGCATCACTTCCCCTCCATTCGCTTGGAGGATTCTTGATCTAGTATTTCTTGCAAATATGTAGATCCTATTTTTGGTTATTGATAATACTTGTCTTGTGGAAGCTTGTTTTCATCATGGGAGTCCAATTCAGTTATGGATGTGTGCCCTGCTAGTTGTGTAAAGGCACTGTTTCCCACCTTGAAGTGTACCAATAGTGGAAAGGTGGATCAAGGCTTTGGTGGCGAGATCCATCGGAGAACAGGGTGAGGCCTATTGTGGCGTGGTGATCTTAGTACCGCCCACCCCTCCAACACAGATGTTCTTCCCTTAACAAGGAAGGAACTATGGTCAAACAAATCATGTGTCTTCGCGTGCTCCACTATGATTACCTTGTTCCTCGCTTTTACTCGTTTTGTAGCTAGGTTTACATTTAGGGAAATTCTTCGTAGTTGCATATCTAGAAAATTTACCTTTGTGTCAAGCCTAAAATTGAAAGTATTAAAAGTTGGAGGAGCACCTATTCACCCCCCCTCTATGTGCCCATACGATCCATTTCAATTGGTATCAGAGCCTTGGCTCTCTATTCGGGCTTAACCGCCTAAGAGAAGTATGGGTACTAAGCGAGATGGGAGTGAGGCTGTGGACAAGGTCACAATGGATGATCTCAAGACGTTGGAAACAACCTTGTTGAAATCCATTGAAACCAAAATGAAAGAGATGCATCAAATGGTTGCATGTCTCTCTTCATCTACAACCCCTCCTCCATCGACCTCTGAGGCTACCACTCCGCACTCTAAGGAATAGGGGAATTCCACCTAATAGTTTATCTAGAGAATTTACCCTTTGTGCTAAGCCTAAAAGTGAATAAGAATTAAAAATTGGTGTAGCACCTATTCACGCCCCTCTAGGTGCCCATACGATCCATTTCAATTGGTAACAGAGCCCTGGCTCTTAACTCGGGCTTAAACGCCTAAGAGTAGTATGGGTACCAAGGATGATGGAAATGAGGTTGTGGATAAGGTCACAATGGATGATCTCAAATCATTGGAAACAACCTTGTTAAAATCCTCTGAGGCCAAGATGGAGGAGATGAATCAAATGATTGCTCGCCTTACATCATCCATAGCCCCATCTCCATCCTCCTCTGAGGCTCCCACACCATCATCTAAGGAAAAGGGTAACACCGGATCCAAGGATGATGATGTGGAAGGTGAAAAACTAAATGGTTCCACCTCCAAAAAGGGAAGTGGTAAGGAGGAATATAGTGAGGTTCGCCACGTATATTCCCCCGACCCACCTATCCCTCATCCTCGTATAAACAATAGGGGTGATCCACCCAAGCTCACTACATCCTCTTTTAACCAATGGCAATTCCTAATGAAATCTCATGTTTGCAGCTCCTCTATTGAATTGTGGAGGATTATTGAAGAAGGCCTTCATATTGGAGATCAAACCAATCTAACGAGAAGGGAAGTTGTGGATAGCCAGTTGAATGCCACCGCTCTCCACATGATACAGCTGGGTGTGGGTCCCAAGGATATGCCACACATTGAACATCTCAACACAGCTAAAGAGGCGTGGGATGCTCTTACGGACCTCTTCGTTGGAAATGAAAGCATGAGAAGAAACAGGTATGATGCCCTTAGTAATGAAGCTGACGGATTCTACATGTTGGATGGTGAAAACCATGAGGACATGTATAGAAGACTCAAGGGCATTGTAACAACATTTCGAAAGCATGGGTCCACTCACATTGATGAGGCTTGGATAAAAAGAAAATATGTGAGTGCCTTAATGCCTTTCGAGCCAACGGATTTGAAGAGCCTGCAAGGTAGACACAACTATCATCAAATGACATCCAACGAAGTCATGCAAGAAATGGCGTCATTCAAAGTGGCGGCAAAGAATGCTGAAGATGCCCGTGCTCGGGCCATTGGAATGCAAAAGGGTGTGAATGTGGCTGTCAAAGCCAATGTTGTTGAGCAAGAGGAAGATGAAGGAGATTTTGAGGGGGTATCCATGAAATGCCCCGATGAGGTCAAATGTGCTCATGGTGAGTACATGGCATTCTATGCAAGGAACTTTTGGAAGGACCCTGCCAAAGCCAAGTCCGACCTTAAGCGCAAGAATGGGTCAAATGGAAGAAGAGAAAGTGGCCCAAGATTGAGAACTTGCTTCAACTGTGGAGATAGAATGCACTTTGTAGCCGAGTGTCCTTATCAAAATAGAGAAGACAATGGTGGCAAGCTCATTCTTAAGGAGAAATATAAAGCTCCTAAGAAGAAGTCGTTTATTAAGAAGAATGGCCGTTTCAAGAAGCAACCCAAGATTGTCCTTGTAGCTCAAGAGGAATACTCCTCCGCAAGTGAAGATGAAGAGGATGATGATAGTTCCCGCGAAGTGGCTTCTATAGCCACCACATCGACTCCCTCCTCTCTCTTCGACTCGCTGAACGAGAACGCCATCAACAACAACGCCACTTGCCTAATGGCAAGAGGATCCGAGGTATCAACTTCTAGCTCTTCATTTCCTAAGACTAACATAATTTTGGATATGGATGATCATGACAGTCTTGAAATGAAAGAAGAAGTTATTTCCTTGGATACTTTTTTCACTAAACTGTATGGTGAGCACAAACTCCATTTTGATGCTCTTATGAGTCAACTTGCTCAAGCCAAAGATCTCCTTGAAGAAAAGAGCAGAATTGAAAGAGAAGATGCCTTGGAGATAACTTATTTGAAGAATGCCTTGGAAGAGGAAGAGGAAGCTCGAGTATCTTTGGAAGAAAGACTCGAATCCCTTATGGAGTCACAAGAAGAAGTTGTAGTTCAGCTCATTAAAGAATGTGACCATGCTCTTGCCAAGGTAAAGAAACTAAAGAAAGAAAAGATTGACTTTGGGCTGTTCATGCTAGACTTTTGGAGAAGTTTGATAATCTTTAAAGTGCTCACAAGGCATCGAAGAGTGATCATTCTACTCTAAATGAGTCTCATGACCAGCTCCAAACTCAATTGAAACGGTATGATGTGCCAAGTACCTCCACTTCATCCTTTGGAAAAGAAGATCTTGCAAGAAGTTCTCAACACAGAGGTAAAAGGGGTTATTGATGAGATACTGAGCAGGCAAATGATAAACAATAGTAAAGAAGGTCTTGGTTACATACCCAAGATAAAGAGCAAGAAAATCAACAAGAAGAAGAAGAACAAGACTAATTATGATGGTTTTTCAGGGATCAACAATCCTAACTTTGAACTATATTGTGATTGTTATGGTGATGTTTATGCTAGTTATGTAGGGCCTTATGATTGTTACATTCCTTGGTCTATTTGGGTTCCCAAGACCCTTGTTACTAACATGATAGGACCCATTGAAAAATGGGTACCTAAAACCAAGAAGTAATTTTCTTGCAGGGCTATGCTTCCGGTGGTTCTAAATGGGTACTCGACAGGGGTTGCATGAGTCTTATGACCGGAAGCAAGGAGATCATCACGGAGATGCGGCCAAACCTTGATCACATAACCATCTCCTATGGTGACAAGTCAAAATCTGAGGTATTGGGTCTCGGCAAAGTTGTGGTGGCTCACGATATCTCTCTCGTGGACGTCATGCTTGTTGAGACCCTCGGGTACAATTTACTTTCAGTTTGTGCCCTTGGTAAGATGGGCTTTACAGTATACATTGATGCTGATTTAGTGGTACTCTTGTGGAGCAAGTCTCTAAAAGTCGCTTTTGTGGGATATGTCGAAAACGACCTGTACGTGGTGGACTTTTCGGGGAAAACCACTACAGGCCTGATGTTTCTTTTCGGGAAGGCTGACGCGGGTTCGCTATGGCATCCCCGACTAGTCCACGTCAATATGAGAACTTTGCAAAGTCTCCACAAGGGTGGCCACATTCTTGGACTAAAAGAAAATGTCTCTTTTGCCAAAGATCGTGTTTGTAGGGCGTGTGTTGAAGGGAAAATGCATGATTCACCTCATCGAAGGAAAACCATTATCTCTTCGAAAAGGATTTTGGAGATCCTTCATGTGGACCTCTTCGGACCTCCATCTCATGCAAGCCTCGGTGGGAAGAAGTATTGTCTAGTGATTGTTGATGATTACGCAAGATACACTTGGGTTTATTTCTTCAAGTTGAAGAGTGAAACTCAACAAACTGTCATCGACTTCGCCAACGAGGTTCCACGTCAACACAACGTCCCCATTCTGGCTATAAGGAGTGATAACGGCTCGGAGTTCAAGAACTACACCTTAAATGAGTTCCTAAGTGAAGAGGGGATAAGACATCAATATTCCGCTGCGTACACCCCTCAACAAAATGGTGTAGCCGAGAGGAAGAATCGAACTCTAATGGACATGGTAAGATCAATGTTAGCCGAATTTAAATCTCCATATAACTTCTGGGCTGGAGCAATCTCTACTGCTTGTCATTCATTCAACCGTTTATACCTCCGCAAGATCTTGGACAAGACTCTGTATGAAATACTTACCGGTAACAAGCCAAACATCTCATACTTTCGGGTATTCGGGTGTAAGTGTTTCTTTCTTATTAAAGGAGTTCATTTATCTAAGTTTGAATCTAAGGCTTTAGAAGGTATTTTTGTTGGTTATGGTGCCGAATCCCAATATTATAGAGTCTACAATAAGCTCTCCGGAACTATTGTAGAATCTTGTAGTGTGGTGTTCGAGGAAAATGACGGTTCCCGTGCAGAGCAAGCTGGTGTTTGTGATGCAGATGTTGAAATACCCCAAGATGCCATAAGAAGAATGGGCATGGGATTCTTCTGCCCCATTGAGGAACCCCTTGTGGCGGACCGGGAAGGACAATGCTCTACTCATATAGAGCCCTCATGTACAAATACTCAATATGCTCTAACCACGGGGGCAACTTCTACACCATCTCCATCAACTGCTGAAGGTCAAGATGTTCCAGAAAGCTCCAGGCCGGATTTTCCGATTGACACCGGATTATCCGGCCACCCCGCTACAGCTGACCATGTTGCTCCTGCTGGTGAAGATTTCAACGCAAGCTCCACGCCAGATTTTCCGGCTAGCCCCTGATTATCCGGACCCTCACCAGTTCAAGCAAGTCCCAGGCCTCCTGATGAAGCTGCGGCAAGTACTCCCAGGCCGGAAGTATCCGGACCCTCACCAGTGATGAATCTCCTCCTCCAAGAGACAACAAACTTACTGAACTTCGTCGCAAGGCTCAGGCTGATCGTAACCTTGAGTTGAGGGGTCACACTCTCGACAAGGTTGTTGGTGATCTTCGACGAAGGGTTTCTACAAGAAGAGAATTGGCCAGTTTTGGTGAGCATCAAGCTCATATCTCCATGGTGGAACCTAAGAAGGTCTTTGAATCTCTCGAAGACCCAGACTGGGTTATTTCTATGCATGAAGAATTGAATAATTTTGAGCGCAACAAATTCTAGAAACTCGTGGAGAAACCCAAAGAGTGCCGCAATGTTATCGACACCAAGTGGATTTTCAAGAATAAGCAAGATGCGAATGGCATTGTTGTGAGGAACAAGGCAAGACTTGTGGCACAAGGTTACTCCCAAGTTGAGGGCATCGACTTCGGCGAGACCTATGCTCTAGTGGCTCGCCTTGAGTCCATCCGTATCCTACTTGCTTATGCTGCTCATAACAATTTTAAGTTGCAGCAAATGGACGTCAAGAGTGCCTTCCTTAACGGTCCTCTACATGAGTTGGTATACGTAAAGCAACCCCCGGGGTTTGAGGATCCTAAATTTCCGAACCATGTCTACAAACTCGATAAGGCACTCTAAGGCCTTAAACAAGCCCCACGTGCGTGGTATGAGAAACTTAAAGAGCTTTTGTTAGATCGTGGCTTCGAAGTTGGGCAAATCGACCCCACTCTTTTTACTAAGAAGGTTAAGGGGGAGCTCTTCGTATGCCAACTATATGTAGAAGATATCATCTTTGGTTCTACTAACAAAGCTTTTAACGATGAATTTTCAAAGCTTATGACTGACAGGTTTGAGATGTCTATGATGGGCGAATTACGGTTCTTTCTTGGATTCAAGATCAAGCAACTTAGAGAAGGAACCTTTATTAATCAAGCAAAGTACATCCAAGACATGCTCAAGAGATTCAAGATGACGGATCTAAATGGTGTCGCCACTCCGATGCAAACAAAGTGTCATCTTGAACTTAACCCTCATGGTAAAGCTGTGGACCAAAAGGTATACCGGTCCATGATCGGCTCTCTTCTTTACCTCTGTGCATCTAGACCCGATATTGTGTTGAGTGTGGGAGTATGTGCAAGGTATCAAGCAGCTCCTGAAGAAAGCCACTTAGTGGCGGTCAAGAGGATCTTTCGATATTTGGTTCATTCCCCCAACTTTGGTCTTTGGTATCCCAAGGGCTCCAATTTCTCTTTATGTGGTTATACTGACTCATATTGGGCTGGTGATAAGGATGATCGGAAATCCACTTCTGCAGCTTGTCAATTCTTGGGAAGATCTCTTGTATGTTGGTCCTCCAAAAAGCAGAATTGTATATCTCTCTCCACCGCCGAAGCTGAATATGTTGCTGCTGCCAGCGCTTGTACTCAATTATTGTGGATGAGGCAAACTTTAAAGGAATACGGTGTCAATTGTGAAAAAGTGCCTCTTTTATGTGATAATGAAAGTGCAATCAAAATTACGTGCAATCCTGTTCAGCACACTAGGACGAAGCATATTGAGATTCAGAATCATTTTATTCGAGACCATGTTTCTCGCGGCGATATTGATCTATCCTTTGTGAGCACGAAGAACCAACTGGAAGATATTTTTACAAAGCCACTTGATGAAGCAAGATTCTGCTATTTGAGGAATGAGCTAAATATCATTGATTCCGGGAGCTTGTCTTAATTACCCATGCACTCACTCGTACATCTCAATCCTTGTTTGGTCTAACCCTCCCCCCATAATACCAAAAGCAAGATAAATCATTTCTCTTAATATCATTTTGTGACATGTGAGCTTATTGATGATTATTGGTCGTGAACCCAAGATATATCTTCACGGTGTCACACCATACACTCAAATAAGGTGGCTTTGGCCACCGCCCTCTCCCTTGGGGAGAATTGGATATTTTTGGATGTTATTTTCTCTCTCATGTTCTTATGGGAATCACACTCACTCTTGGCTTTTATTTGTTTTGGATTTTGCAAGTTTGAGTGTCTAGTACCATCTCAGTTTGGCTCTCTTAATCCCAAGCCTTCCCTACCCCTAAGCCATCTATTCTTGCACACAAGTCCCTTGTACACCTTGTGGCGGTGTTGATTGGGGATGCGTGGGCCTGGTTCTGTGTGTAATAGAATACCAGATTTGAGGGCGGACAATCCGGTTCAAGTGTTGGCTGGATAATCCGGCCCTGGCGGATTTCATCTTAAAGGGAAGGGCTCGGGGGGAAGGGCTCATAACGAGCAGCACTTCTCCCCCAGCCCTCTCCTCCTCCACAGCCGCCGCCTGCCACCCCTTACCGTCCCCGGAGCCTCTCCGGCCGCCGGATTTTCCGGGCCTCCTCGGATCTTCTTCTCCGCGCCTTCGGGTACCTTCTCCTCCGTGTTCTTCCTCCAATGAGTGAGGGTAACTCCCTCTCTCCCCATCTTTGGCTAGATGTGTACCTTGTTGGGTGGAACGTTGTCTAGAAGGATGTGTTTTCGCATAGAAATCGTAGTCTTGCAGTTTCTAGGCCCGATCTACCTTTTTGCATGCAATCTAGGTGAAATCGAAAATTTCTGCCAGGGCCGGATAATCCGCCCCTGGCCAGGCCGGATAATCCGGCCTGACAGATTCGATTTTGCTTCAGTTTCACTATGGAGTATGCATTGAGTAGTTTTGTCCTATGAACTTCTTGACTACTTTTTCCATGCTCTCTCCTGGACTTGTCTTTATGCTTATCCCCTTGCTATCGCCCTTATTCTCCTCAGAGGTGGTTCCGGTGTTTCCAATACCTAAAAGCGCCCTCCTCGCGCCAAATAATTTTGGGACGACGGACAGGGTAACTGAGTGGACGAAGTTGAGTTGAGGAGAAGGAAGAACGAAGAGAAGTGCATGGCTGAACAAGCAAAGAGGACTAGAAAGGGGGTGTCCAAGAGGAAGGGCAAGGAGCCCAAGATCAACTACAGGACTTTGGATGCGGTCTCCTTTTCCGCCATTCATCACCGTGACTTGTTTGCTGAGCTCCCTCATGATGATGAGCTGGGGGATACCCGTTTTTGGTGTGCAGAACAGAAGGAGATTTATGAAGACATCTATGCCAGGCAGAACATTAGGCCTATGCACCCACTGGTACTTGTTGATGCTTTGGAGAAGGCGCATCTTGTGGATGCGATGTATGTGGCTGAGAGGATGGGGCTGCACCATCTCATGTCACTCAAGTGCTCCTTTGACTCTGAGGTGGTGAAGTAGTTCTTCTCAAGTTGGTGATTTGTGGGGATGAGCATCGCACTATGAAGTGGATGACTCATGACCGGCCGATGACTGCGGATTTTCACGTGTTTGCTGAGGTTCTGGGGTACTCCTTCCGCAGCAGGGATAGAGCTAGTGGCCACCGCATCATCACTCAGCTGAAGCCCAACAAGGATGCCGCTCTCTCTCCTTGCACTTTGGACAATGGCATTGTCGGTACTGTGGCTAGTCTTGCTCCCATCTATGCTGCATTGGTGGGTCTCTTCCTTGACTCCATTACACCGAGTGGGGGCAACAATGACAGCATCCGTGGTCACCTTGTTCAGCTACTTCAATTTTCTCATGAGGTTGCCTCCTGCGAGGACGAGTCAGTGCAGTACAGGCTGGATGTCATGGACTTCATTTACCATGAGTTGTGTGATGCTATGTTCAACCGTCTGTCCATTCCCTATGCGCCATACATTATGATGCTCATCCACCACCTGCTTCCTACTGAGGAGTTCCACATTGACTCGGTGCACAAGGCCAAGAAGATATACAACAAGGTTCGGAAGACCTCTCACCCCTCCTCTGCTCCTGAGGGCCTCATGAGGGATGCTCGCAGGCCCCCTGTGCCTCCCGTGGCCCGTGAGATCAAGCAGCTGAACTGGTTCCAGCATCACATTCTCTACATGGGCGTGGACACACACAAGGGTTAGTACGAGGCATACAAGCAGCGCCATGAGTTGGCTCACTCCCAGCAGCTCATTCTCCACCACGTGTCCGTCGCTTTGGGTGCTCCTCCGGCTCCTACACCTCCCACTCCGTATGCTCGGTGGAACTCTTCCTCCAGGCTGAACTATGGTGAGCTGGAGCATCACTTGTTCCCCTCTACGGCAACTGCTGATGATGAAGATGAGGAAGGTGAAACTGAGGAACTTGAAGATGAGGATGAGGAAGAGAATGAAGAAGAGGACGAGGACGAGGACTACGATGAGTGATCCCATGGGGCGCTAGCATCGCTCTTCTCCCTTTTTGGTGTCTTGATGCCAAAGGGGGAGAAGTAGTTCTATTAGGTTGTCCATGGATTTGCATGGGTCGGGCATAAGCACTTGCACTTTTCTATTCATTATTTCTTGCTTATGCCCATTTAGCGTTGAACTTTAAATTCGTGATTTGTGGTTGTTTGAGACCTTTTGTGGTTGTCTGGATTATGCTATGCCTATGGACTTCATATCATGGATTATGCTTATGGATCTATCTATTCATATCCTATTGCTGGAGGTATATCACGAAAGGCGCACTCATATTGGTTATCCGGTAATAATTGTGATTTATGTCAAGGATGCCTATTCTCTACTTCGGTGGTATGTGTTTTTGCTCATATGTCTATGGAATAGATTCACCTATTTGTGTACATTTGTATTCCAATGCAAAACTCTATTATGCACAGATTGAGGGGGAGTCTCTTTCATAAGTTATCTGTGTCTGTCTTGTGTCTTTGTCCTACAAATCCTGGTATTGTCATCTAATACAAAAAAGGGGGAGATTGAAAGAACATTTCATGTTTTCCTATGTTTTGCGTGTTAGATACAATACTATGGAGACTTTTCATGTGTGCTAACTGTGCAGGAAGTTTTGAGGGGGGCCGGATAATCCGCCCCACCAAGGGCCGGATAATCCGGCCTACCTCATCGCTCAAAGGTAGCCAAGGCGCGTCGCTCGGTACCCGGTCCAATTTTCTCCCGGAAAATCCGAACTGGGGCGGTTTTTCCTCCCCAGGCCGGATAATCCGGGTGTCGCATGGGCCGGATAATCCGGCCCCCAGTTTTCGAGCAAAAGGAGCCAAGGCGCGTCGCTCGGTATCCGGTCAAATTTTCTCCCGGAAAATCCGAACTGGGAGTTAATCAAGGGCAAGCTCGGCGCGACGCTCTGAGAGGGGGCGGATTATCTGCCAGGTATTCTGAGTCTGGGGCGGTGTTTCCCCAGACCAGATAATCCGGCCCTCACTTGGGCCGGATAATCCGCCCCCCAAAGGTTGCAATGGCTGGTTTCTGAAGGGGGGGGGGTATAAATACCCCTTCTTGCCCAACGTTCAGAACTCTTGATTCATTTGAATTTGACCAGACATTGTGCAAGAGCTCTCATTCTCGATCTCCCACCCGAAGGTCTTGATCTTTGGTGGAATTGAAGGAGAAGTTCATCATCATCATCAAGAATCAAGCGCTTCAAATCCTCTCCATTCACTTGGAGAGATCCCTGATCTAGTATTCTTATCAATACCTAGATCTTGTTTATTGTATTTGATAAGTTTGTTCTGGTGGCAGCTTGTTGTCATTTCGGGAGCCTCCAAGTTGTTGTGGAGTTGTTGCCCCGCTAGTTGTGTAAAGGCGTCGGTGCTTGCCTCGAAGGGTACTTATAGTGGAAGGTGGATCACGCCTGTTGTGGCGAGATCCATCAGATAACAGGGTGAGGCCTTTTGTGGCGTGGTGGTCTTAGTACCGCCCACCCCTCCAACGCAGACGTACTTCCCTTAACAAGGAAGGAACTGCGGTTAAACAAATCCTGTGTCTCCGCGTGCTTCACTTCGGTTTACTCGTTCCTCTTCCACTCGCTCTTTACTTGCTAGTAGATAGGTTTGCATATAGGGAAATTCCACCTAATAGTTTATCTAGAGTATTTACCCTTTGTGCTAAGCCTAAAAGTGAGAAAGAATTAAAAATTGGTGTAGCACCTATTCACACCCCTCTAGGTGCCCATACGATCCATTTTACAAGTAGGGGACTTACCTCAGAGGGAGGAAAAAGTAGATCTCAAGGTAGCATAGGACAACATAGGGAGGGTGGCATCTTAGCTGTCTTTCCATGGGAACATGGGCTAGTTTACTACAGGCTGCACTCGTCGATTTTTGGGGAAGTCCTAGAGTGGGTTAAGGAGCTTCTCTCTTGATCTTTACTTCCACGGGGCGCTGTCACCTAGGAAGGCATGGGACATCTTCAATCTTGAGCTCCATGGCAGCGAGCAGTAAGGTGACCATATTTTCTGCGGAAGGGGACCTTGGATGTCTTCGAGCTTCTCTTTCGCGGAAGTCTTGGCAGATTTTCTCTCGGGGCATTCTCTGCTAAAGTGACCGGGTAGTCCACACGTGAAGCATGGTCTTGGCCGACATCGGGAGTTTGATAGGCCTTTCCAATGAGGGGATATATTGGACATCCTATGGGGACATGGTCTTGGCCTTCACAGAGGAAACAAGTGATAAGTTGAGATGGGCAAGCTGTGGGTGAATGGGGTTCTCCACAGTTGGGACAGTGGCCGGAACATCGGTTGGCTTGGTGCCCTTCGTCTCCGCAACGGCTGCATGCCTTCTTCGAGCTTCCGGTCTTCATGGCCATCCTGGGGAGGTCTTGTTGGTGGCAGACATTTCAGGTTGGGTCTAATGCAACGACTTGGGTAAAACACGCAAAAAGGAAAAAATTCAAGCAAGCATAGCAATCAAGAAAGTCATGACATACCAACCAAATCTGCACCCGGGGGTGCTAATAGTACTTAGGCTTTACAAAATGCATTCAGGGACGGTACATGACTCTACCCTATTGCTAGCTGGGCGAGTAACGCAGCGCGGGGGATTACTCAGAGGGTGCATCGGTGGAGTCGTGGTTAGCTTCTGCCAGATCAGTGGAGGTTTCCTGCGCATTCTTGAGGGGCTTGAACCTACGGAGGTACTGACTGGCGGTGGTGCACTTCCTTCTTTGCTTGGGGGCGGCTTCTCTCTAGGTTCCTTCAGTTGCTGTTGTTCATTCTTGATTCCTTTGCAGGGTTTCCATAGCTTCTTTACGGGTGAGAAAGGCTTGCAGGTGACGGAGCTCCATCTGGGAGTGGCGGTATTCGTCAATAACTGCTGTTAATGCCTCAGTGCTAGAGTAGCTGTAACGGGTCTAAATGGAGAGAGCAGGATACGCCATGCTGGGGTCTTGAGTTCCTCCGGTGCAGTCGACATTTCCCTTCATGGGGAGGTAGAAGGTTGTGGGCGGTCTCATCTCTGGGAGGGAACTACGGATGCACAACAAAGCTTCTCTGGCTACTAAGTCAATAGCAAGTACGGGACTAGGCATCTGGGATCCTATAGAGTAGATAGGGATTCCATTGGTTCCTGGCTTGGCTAGTATGACAATCTGTCCCACATAATCTCCTGATTCCAGTCCCTTGTGGAGGGTGTAGATAGGTTTCTTCTGGTAACCGCACTGTTGCATCGAGTCCCATAGGATTTGGGGAAATCCAATCTTCAGCCACTCTTCATCAATAGGCTCCATCTACAGAAGGGTTTAGGTTCTGGTTGGGGTTAGTGACAGTGCGCATGATTTTAAACTTACGAAATCATATTAATTCAAGTAGTTTTTCGAAATGGAGGGGGAGAAGACATAAGCACTTTTGCAAATAGTTATCTTTTCTCCCTTGTCTTTTAGAAAATAGGTTTGTCATTTCCTGTCTAACGTCCATGCAAACTAAGGTCTCCTACAGTCAGGATGGCTCTGATACCAAGTCTGTGGGCTCCCCGGATTATTCATCCGAGAAATTCCTGTTATGCATACATCCACATTCCCATGATAATTGAGACATGGAACATAACCTACAGGTACCACTAAAACATCCGAAACATAATGAAAATACAAGACTTACATAAGTGCCATTATGGCTACATCATCCCTAGCAGCGGAACATCGCCAAGCGCAGAGCCCAATCGTGCCTCAACCTACAGGTAGCTGACTGGGAAGACGGCCTAGCTCGATGGACGTCACCTTAATCTCCTGAAAGTCTGGCCAAGTAAAAAGCCAAGGACACAGCCGTGAGTACTTTTGAATGTACTCGCAAACCACCAAGGTAAGTGAACAAAAGAAATGCAAGTCTGGCTGTGGCGAGATAGCTCTATCTGGGGCATCTCCATAACTTTGTTGAAAAAGAGTTTTGAAAACATGCTTCTGTTTTATAAATCTACACATCTCCATGTCTTTGTTGAAAAAGAGTTTTGGAAACAGTTTTGTAGTTGAAAACCCTTTTAAAACATCTTCGACCCCTCGGGTCAAAACAAAGCTTCTGACTCGGGTTCCCCCAGAACCTTCGTCCTTTTCGTACTTGTTTCCCAAACAAGCACAGTTTGGGTACTCCTAGCCAACACCTTTACAACCGTCCTTGACTGTTGACACGGCTATTCGAATAGGTTATACTCTGTAGAGTTTGCACACTTTACCCACAAGAATCAATACATCCGCCGGGATACAACCACGACCCACTACCGCAGTAGATGGGGGTCCGGATAATCAAACCTAACCTTTCACTTGTCTACACTAGCAAAGGCATGCTTTTCCTCTTGGGTTTGCTCTCCCCGGCAACAAGTATGTGGCTCCCAGCCATAGTCCTTCCTTCCGTACACGCGCATACCCAAGCCGCAGCTTGGCGTATACCTTAAATTTGGTGACTCCACTTCCTTTCGTACTACCTAAGTCATACCGTCCGTGGGAGACCCAGTTGTTGCACCGGACTCCTATTAGTCAGGCTCATTCTTGCCGAACCAAGCGATAGGCTTCAGATCCTTGATCTGGTGGCGCCGGCCTGGGACTCCAGGGATTTCTCCCTATAAGCATGGTAGAAGTTACCTCGGATAAGGCGGACAAACTACGAGTTAAGCCCTAGCAACCAAGGGTAATGTGGTTGCGCGTATAAAATTGTTCTAGTAAAGGCGTAGAACATCCCATTCACATGTCCACTTCCTCTCATCACCATTTCTTTTGTTAAAACTTCCACTGGGAACGATGCCTCTTCCCAGGGTTTTACAAAGCCGTTTTTGAAACATTTGTAGTGGGGAAAATCCCAAAACAGTTTATTTTTCTCAAAACCGGGGTTTCCAAGGAGGTAGGATGCTAACCGTCATACTCTCGGGCTAAAGGGGATAAGATGATAGGTTCATCAGGGTGTTGCCTCGATGGACACGAATTCATAACTTGGAGGAGCCAAGTTACGATCGCAGTATTTGTAAATCAAAACATGCAGGTAGGTAATGCAATTTATAAAGGAGATATAAAACAGGTAAAAGAGAGTAGGACATATATCAGATTTCAGGAATGGTGGCTTGCCTGTAATCAGCAATAAATCCCTGGACTTCTTCAGATGACCAAGAATACCCAAAATATAACAATAAGAAATCTCGTTCTTCTTGTCGTCGGACACTCACACTATCGTCGTCGTTGGGTACACATGCAAGCAGACACTATCAGAATCAATACAAGAAATTCATGCACCAAATCATACAGAAAACAAACATACTGAATACTACTGTACTTGGGAGGGTTGTGGAGGAGTGGGAGTCAAATGGTGGAATTCACAAGATTGCCATTGGTGTGTTTTCTCTTGGAAGATAGTTGTCTAGGCTAGATACAATGAGCTTGGATTAGGGTTCTGTGGTCAGTAGGATATCAATGTGCAAAAGTGATATCCTCAGATGGGTCTTGTCAAGAAAAAACCAAAACAAGTGGTTTCACTTGATTATCAATTTCCTAGAATTAGTTATGCTATTTATAGTGGACTAAACTCTAGTTTGAGGAAATAATTCACCAGAAAAGTTCTGGAGCTCCAAAAATTATTTCCTTCGATGGTTTGGTATTACTTCTGTACTGAACCATCTAGAGATGGAATCAAGTTAAAAGAATTTACAGAATGCCCTCAGGAAATTCCCAAAGGCAGTTCTGTATGATTCTTCTCTTTTTCACCAGATTAAATCTACCGGAGATATTGAGTTGGTTCCAAGGGCATGTGATAGGTATTTAAAATACCTTTCTGTAGAAATTGGATTCACTCTGTTTGGAGTTGTCAAACTACTTGAGTGATTTATTTAGTGAAAATACCCATCATAGAGGTATTTAAATCACAAAAATTTAACCAGAGCTCAATAAATTCTGAGCTGCTGGGGTTTGGTACAGATTGATAATATGAGGTACTGGGAGGTGCAATCAGGTCAATGCCACATTGGGTTAGACCTGGGGAATTTATATAAGGCAGACAGGGGCTGCTTTGGTTATTATTTTTAAAGGCAACCTACAGTTCACCTTGGTATGAGACCTGTGCTGGAAAAGAGGTATTTCAGAAACCTTCAGTAGGATTTTGGTTCAACACAAATGGAGTTGTAAAACTCCTTGTGGAAATTAATTAGGTACTAGATACATGCGAGCAGATTAATTACTAGCAAAAATTGGAAATTATTTTGGACATGGGGTTTCCTCTGCATGTTTGAGAAAACATCAAAGTACCACCAGAAAATTCGATCTAGGCATTTGGACTTGGTTTACCATTTTATTTGGATTTAAATCTAGTAGAGACTTTTCTGGAAATATAGGTTAGCTAAAAAGAAAAGAAAAGGAAATGCAGCGGGCCGGATCTGAGGAGTTACTAGGCTACATGGGAGGATTCGGCCCATGGCGGGGCAGCGCGACACGCGGGAGGGCTCGGTTCGAACCTGACGAGCGGGGTCCACTGTCAGCGAGCGAGAGGCTCCGAAGCGGTACCGAGCGATGGTGACCGTCAGATCTTGTCGCAAAGGATGGCTTGCCGATGTCGTCTTCGCAGAGACAGAGCGCTGGTGATGGAAACCCTAGGCGGAGCGGGGAGGAGCGGGGAGGATACCTGGGGGCTCGGGGGAGGTCAAGGAGGCGGCAGGGCGACGCAGTCGACGACGGCGAGCAGAACGAGGGGTGGCACGGGGTGGGGTTGAGGCTGGGAAGTAGCTTGCGCGACGGCGGCCGAGGATGATCTCGTCGGTGCTCAACGGCGACAGCGGAGGAGATGGTCCTAGGCAAAAAGGAGGGCACCGTTAGATGCAGGAGAGCAAGGAGATCTCATGGGCTGACATGTAGAGAGAATGGAGAGGAGGGGAGAGAGCCTTGCACGATTTGGTGAGGAGGCCGAAGCTCTCCTCTTCTTCTTCCTTCGGACAGCACAGAGCAGGGGAGGAGGTGTGGTGCTCACGGGAGGTAAGTGGGGTGGAGAGGGGGCAAATGAGGGCAGGGGGAGCTTGGGGAAGGCTGCTGGCCTTTATACCAAGAGGGAGGGCTAGGTGGGGTGAATTACCATTTAGGACAAGGGGGAGGGCAATGCTGGCCTGGGATTGGCCCAGGGGAAGGTGGAGAGGGGTAGTAGTGGTAATTGGGTCGTGCTGGACCAGAGAGAGAGGTGGTGGCATCAATGGTAATTAAATGATATAGATCCTTTTAAGATTTGGGGTTAATTCTCTCTCCTTCTATTAGTATAAGGGCCAAATGGTTAATTGTTGTGTGGGGCTACAGTGGTGGTCTACCAAGGATGTGTCATGGTGTTGAGGATGGGCTTTGATAAAGTTCTGATGAAATTTGGAACTGGTTTTACGAATGGATTTGCTAAAATAGCAAATTTGATCCAATTGATGGTTGTGAAGGGAGTCCACAAACTTGCATTGGACCAGAGGAGAAAATGGTACTGGTAGATAGATGAGGTCAAGGTAGAGTCTTAGAAATTATTTGGGATTTTTGTGTGGGGTTTTAGTCCACTTAAATCCAATTTCTCAAAAAGGGCAGAAGTGATTTCTAGAAGATCATTTGATAAATTTGCATTGAGCAAGGATGGATTTTGGTGTGGAAGGTTCCCAAATGTGAATACACACTTAAGGGAATTATCCCAAGATTTATTGAGACAAAGAAGTAATTAAAACAATAATTATTCCAATTCAGCCATTTAAGAAAATGGGCAAAAAGAAATAATTAGGCTTCTCAAAAATATTTATTTTTGAGTGGGAAGGATAGGGTATGATATATGGAACTCACATGAGCAAAGAGTTAGGGAAGTGTTTTTGTAGAAACCAAACTTTCCTTTATGGGGGGAGTTTTGGAGATTTTGACTATTTAAGGAATTATATAGTTTTGTGGCAATGATAACTATGGATAAAATTTGATAAATATCGAGGAGCAAGGTAGAGGGTGTAGACAGGGTGTAGCAAGCATTTTCAACCTTGTGGAATGATATTTCCAACTTGAAAAGGATGGAAAACAATAAGGGGGGGGGTTGATCTAGGGTGATGTTATTTTTATACCACCAAAACAGGCTTGCATCTTGGAGCTTGGAGCTAACCTTGGTGCAAGGGATAGATGGGTGAGTAGACCACATCATATATATGATCATGGAAGGAGGAGTTTGAAATAAAAACATTTGAGGTGATCTGGAATTGATGGCAAACTTTGTTGAAAATAAGGCTGCCAAGCAATATGAGTCATGATGCCTTAAAAACCATGTGGGTCTAATAAGCAGAGAGATCCACTTGGGACAGGTGAAGTAGGTTCTGATATACATCATTGAGTATAACGCAACCATGTAGAGAGTTGGTCCATAGGGTTTTGGATGGTGGTGTGAGCTTCTAGCAAAGTTGGCATGATGACTAGTTTTGCAGGAATTGTTATTTTCTTGCCTACAAAACCATCATGGGCAAGTGGGTTGGAGCAGGATCTAACCAGGGGCCAATCTGGGCCTTGGTAGTCCTTAGTATGGTTAACACTATGGTTCAAGTGCATTTCCACAAATTCTCATGGTTTGAGACAACGAGGCATTCAAAAAGGTGATGTTGAAACTGTTTCTAGACTTTGTCAAAAATGGCAGTTCAGAGGATTTTGACTAGAGTAGGAGAGGGAATGTTCTTGGAGGATTTGCAAGGTATCAGAGCTTTAACAAGTGGGTGATATTGAAGGATAGAGTGGGTAGAAGAGTTCCTTTCTTGATATGGGTCTTCAAGAACTTAGAGACATCTAGAATGGAAATCCTCAGAAATGATCTAGTTGAGGGTTTTAGATGATCACCTAGTGGCTAGGGATCATAACAAGGTTTGTAATCTTGTTTAGGGATTGATCAATTGGAAACATCTTGAGCCTAGTGATGAGCTCCTAAGGTAGCTCATTCTACTTCCTAAGCAAACAATTCAAACAACAGGTCAAAGCAACTCATCAGACAGCAGATCAAGGCAACTCATCTTATACTAAGCATAACCACTAATGAGGTTACCATCAAGCCTAGCTTGGGGTAAGGTTGGGGCATTTTGAAGAGGTTGAGTTTTGAATAAGATGAGGGTTCTTGATATCTCTACCAAGAGTAGAATTCAAATGCTTTGAATAAGAGTTTTGGGGAAACTAGAGGTAGGATTAGTTGAGTGCTCTATCTTGAAAACATAAGGAGATTGTATTATTTATGTCTCCATAGTTTTGTCAATAGAAGCTACCAAAAATAGTTTTGGTTACATAGGCATCTTGGCTTGTGTTTTGGAATGCCAGAACATTTGAGAATATGCAAAGTAAGCCAAGATAGTTTTGGTAAATAGCTTTTGCCAACTGAGGTTGAGGTAAGGAGTATCCTAAGATACACTTCATAAGCACAAGTGCAAGCAAGCAATAAGCAAGCACTGCACTAAAGCATAAGAAAAAGTTTTTGTTCCCCCTGATTTTTGCATTCTGGACAACAAATCAGGATTGCTGAAATTGGGATGTAACAACCCGCTATTGTTTTGGCCCGCTATTGTTTTGGCCTGTTACTGTTTTGCGATTTGTGCAGTTTCTTGCCTGTTACTGTAATGGGTTGTTTCTGTTCTGGCCTGCTACTATTACGTCCTGCTTCAGTAACGTCCTATTTCTGTTACGGCCCGTTAGGCCTGTTACATTTATGGCCTGTTACCACATGCACATTGGCCCGTTACATTTACGACCTTTTATAGTTTCATCAATTTTGAAGCACATGCCAATATTATAAAACATGTATAATAATCCAGCATTTTTTTACTGTTCTTCGTCGGCCAAATACAGCACGGTACTGTTCCCTAATCGACCTGCCTGGCGTAGTTAATGTAACGACTACCACAATGTGTGGACAGCGTCAACTACATGCCTACATAGCCCACGCCAGTTATATAGATATTAGATCAGCTGCAAACTTCTTAAAATTAATACATATTATCAACTCAGGGGAAAGAAAAATTGGCATTTTAGTTGACAATCAAGATGATAGCAAAGTCCTCAATTTTCTTTCTCAATCGATCACCTTCATCTTCCATTGAGTGTGACAACTACATAGGAGGAGACATGATCTTGCAGCCTATTCTTGGTGGGGCTAACAATAATTGCAGTCTAAAACTAAGTAATAACAAGTTAATACACCAAACAAGACAAACTACTCATTTGACTAATATGACAAGAGTTATGAACTCGAGTAATCAAGTATTGACCAACTGGTCAATGGTTCAATTATTTACCAACACGTCAAACAAACATGATAAGCAAGCACACATTAAACAAGTGTGACTACCGTGAAACGAGCAATCAAATAGTGTGTGTGTGTGGCTTTGAATTTCAGCAGATATAAACTAGCCAGGTCATTTTGAACAAATATATATGGAAGCAGTTCTATACCCTAAAATACAAGAGACGTTGGGTTACTCGGAATTTGCGCTGAGCCACAAAACGGCATGCAGTTACTGTCATAGAAAAGAATAAACCAGATAGAAATTATAACCGCCTCATACAAGAACCTGTAGAGCAGGAATGCAAACCATGAATGAACTATATATTGCAGAGGATAGTTATGTCATGACTTAGGACGAACCAGACCCAGAACTAGATGCGAGATATAATGGCGTCGCTCGTGAACCTATAGAACAGGATAAACAAGTATTAGACAAGTGAGCCTAGAATGAAATGAGCAATCAAACAAATTGATTCTTAGAATTTCAGCAAATTTATATGGAAGCAGTGGCATCTCCTAGAATGCCTAGAGTCGCTGGGTGACTTAGAATTTTCGGTGAGCTACACAATGGCAAGTAGTTACTGTCATAGATAAAAATCAACCAGATAGAAATTATAATGGCATCATAAGAGAAATTCTAGAGCAGGAATGCAAACCATGAGTGAACTACATAGTAGAGGACAGTTATGCTATTTCTTAGGACGAACCAGCACCAGATAAGGAAGTAATGGCATCCCTTGTGAACCTCTAGAATAGGCTATGTAAACCAACATGTTCATTGTTCCATTTTGAGCTCTATGCAAGAAAAAGGAAATAGTTAGTGATGCAGCTTTTGAAGAGCCAGATGGCATTATGGAAACAATAAAATTATAATCGAATTAGTATGAAGAGTTTAAATGGCTACTACAGGATAGCAGAACGATGCCAAGGAGGAAATAATAGGAGGAACTGATCTTAGGACGAACCAGATAGATTCATCAACTGTAGAGCAGGGAATCCACACTAATATTTTCCACTGGCTACAGATTTTACAATAATTACATGGTAGCAGGCAATTACTGTTGTATGGAGTAGCTAAGAACATGTGCATGACAAAATAACAGACATGTGCATGACTTGAAATTTGTAGAGAAGCGAATGCAAACCAACATGTCTAATGACCTTGCATGTACTAGCACAAAGAATAGGCGTCCCTAGTGACTTGTATGTACTAGCACGATTACAAAAATGTATTTCACTGCGACAGGCTTGAACCTGCTATACTGCTGACAAAACAAAAACGGGTTAGAGATTAGGTTAACCTGGGTCGGAGAGGCGTCTGAGCATCGTCGGTACCGTGCAAGTGACGTCTAGGTCACCGAGGGTGCTGCGGTTCCGATGGTTGTTGGTGTTGGGGAAGCAGATCTTGGGCGGTCGATGCCGGTTTCAACGCGGTGGACGAGAGCGTCGCTAAGGCAGATCTGATGTAGTGAACGGCGATGGCCATGCAGCTGGTCTGGAGTGGTGGACATGGAAATCCTTGAACTAGATCACATCCAGTGGACACCAGTGAAGCGGTTGGATAGCTTTCGACAGCGAGGAAGCAGAGCTTGGGCGGTCGATGATGCCATCGGTAGCGAGGAAGCAGAGCTTCGGCGGTCGATGACGCCATTGGCATGGTGAATGACACCGCAGCTCCGGTGCAGTGGCAGAGAGACCCAGTGAACTAGATCCGGTGGGTGAGCATCGGTGAAGCAGCTCTGCGGCGGCGCACGAGACCAGAGATCAAGCCGGTGTGCGTAGTGGCCGTGGAGGCCACAGAGGAGCTTGGGATTTTTGGGAGGGCCAGCGGGAAAAACTGTGCGAATCGGGACCATAGTATAGGTGAATCGCAATATTACGATCGTGCCCCTAAGGTACTGACTTTAGCATGCCCATCTATCGTCTGAACAATGGGTAGAATAGGAAATTTAAATACAAAAGGTTTTGAAACAGAGGGGCGCGAAATGCTTCAAGGTCGGTGTGTGATATTGCCGCTCGATTCAGATTTGAATTTGGCCCGCGTCTAGCTAATAATAATGGAAAAATGGTAATATCCGGTGGGAGATTTTGGCTCAAAGGTTTTGAATAGGTGGGGTTAAAATGCTTCAAGGTTGGTGGGTGATTTTTCTGCTCGATTCAGATTTTGAATTTGGCTAGCGTCCATCTAGTAATAGAAAAATATAGTAGACCGCAACCTATCTATCTAGGAATTCAAAGCCGAGAGTCACATCAATTGATCATCCATATCCATACTAGTAAAAGGCACGTGACACGATTTGCATACCACTATATAGTGCTTGACACTTCTTTTCAAACAAAAAATGACTATGTTGCTTCACAATTTCCATACCACTATATAGTGTACGAATAACTTCGAACATCGGCAGTTGGATATAGACTGGGAAAACCCGACATTGTTGACCATTGGATCTCTTTCAGTATATTTGATTATGTCATGTCTAGCATATAGAAGATCCAATTATTGTTGGCCTCTAGCACCATGAATATACTATGCACAAAAAGTACAGAGAACATGGTTTTGAATGCCACAAGCCAAGTTTCCAGATATAGTGGACAATGTTTTATGTATGATTCCCAGGTTTTATGAGTTTCAAAGTTTCCGATATAACTCGGACCACTCGAATGACTTTATGTCTCTATTAACAAAATCATGTCATATTTGGACTAGAAGCTCTAGAAAGTGGTAGATTTCTATCAAAGTTCTACAAAAACCTTTTTGTGGTACGCATCAGGTAGTTAATATATCAAAAAAAATTGAGAGTTTTGACAAATTCAACTTCCTGCTAAGAATTTGTATCTTGACAATTTTGAACCTGTTTTGAAACAATCACATGTAATAAACAAAAACAGAAAAACAAATATTTACACATGGCATCCTATCACGTCACGTGTATAGCCTGCCAGGAAACTGATAAACATGGGATTTGACAAATTTTGGAAACCAGCCACGCCATATTTCCCACCATGTATGAATATTATTAGGTTTCAACGCTGATGACCAAAAAAGGTCATGGCCATATCGACATCATAGTTAATGTACGGTTCCCACATTAATTTGGTATATGGGTGTGTAACATCCCAATTTCCACAACCCTGATTAGTTGTCCAAATTGCAATAATCAGGGGGAACCAAAACTTTTTCTTGTTTGGTGATGCAATGTTTGCTTGTGTTTGTCTATGCTTATGTATCTGATTGTATAGCAGATGATATACTCCTTACCTCAAGACCAGTGGATAAAAGCTATTTAACAAATGTGTCTTGGCTCATTTTTACATATTCTCAAATGTTCTAGCATTTAAAAACCTGAGCCTAGATGCCTTTGCAACCCGATATATTTAGTAGCTTCTATTTGCCAAACTATGGAGATTTATACTATATAATCTCATTATGTTCTCAAGACAGAACATTCAACTACTCTTATCCCTAGGCTTTCCAAAACCTTCTACAAAACCTTGAACTCTACTCTTGGTAGAAATACCAAGAGACTCTCACCTGATTAAAACTCCACCCTTTCAAAATACCCATCCTTACCCCAAGCTAAGCTTGATGGTAACCCCAGTAGTAGTTGATTTGTTTGTAAGATGAGTTGCCTTGATCTGCTGCTTGACTTGATTGCTTAGAAGCAGTATGAGCTACTCAAGGGTCTCATACTCTAGAATCAAGAAACTTTAAAATTCCCAAACCCTAAGCAAGAATACAAGATGGATCTGATCTATAGCCACTAGGTGATCATCTAAAACCCTTAACTAGATCAATTCTGAAGTGATCCATTATGGAAGTTTCCAAATCAATGAAGACCAATATAAAGCATGGATCTATTCTACCCAATATACACTTCAACATCATCCACTTTATGATGCTTTGATACCTTGCTAACCCTCAAAAACATCCCCACTCATATGCTAGTCAAAAACCCTAAATCTGCTAAATTTTGACTAAGTCTGGAAACTATTTCAACATCACTTCTTTGTGTGCCTCTCTTTCCAAACCCTTGTGCCTTTTTGGCAACGCACTTGAACAATCTGGTAGACCATCATAAGTACTACCAAGGCCCACTCTTTCCCTTGGTTAGACCGTCCTCTAAACCCCTTGTTCTTGATAGTTTTGAAGGCAAGAAAATAATAATGCCTACAAATCTTATCAACATGCCTACTTTGGAAGAAGCTCCCACCTACATGTTATCTTCTTTTCACCAACTCCTTGCATGATTGTGTTCTACTCATAACGGTCCAAAAATACCTACTTCACTTGTTCCAAATGGATCCTTGTGCTTCAAAAACCCACAAGGTTTTGAAGGCTACTTGGTAATCTACTTTCGTAGTATTATTCTATTCAAAGTTTAGAATCACTCCTTGGAGAGCTCAACCATGATCAAGCCCAAACTTCTATACCATGGTTATCTACATAACTTGGTCTATATATCCATATAGTTCATTGTCGTTGTATTGGGAACGGCAGTACCTAAGGAGGTTAGATAGAGGTGTGGGGACTAGCAGGGAAGCTATCGGCGGCGTCCGTAGGCGGGATTGGATACACACGAGCGTAGCTGGACGCAGGAAGTACCCAGGTCCGGAGCCCTCGTGGTGAGGTAAAACTCCTACTCCTGCCAGATCTGACTATGGTGATATACAAACTACAAGTGCTCCTTGAGCTGCGTTCTCTAGCCACTGCCTTAAATGCACCGAGACCAACCCTTTCTACTGAGGCCTTGCCTCTCCTTATATAGGCTGAGAGGCAACGGTCTCACTGGCCAGTCCGACTGGCGGGCCCCACAGGCGGGTCCCAGCCGGCTAGTCATCTATAGTATCCGGTATGGTATGTCGCATCGGAGTACGAGCGGTATGGCTGTCGTAGGCACAGTGGACGTCATGCAAGCATGTTGTCAGCACCGGACCACTATTCTCGTATCATCCCCGCAAAGTCTTCGGTATGGACGAGTAGTGGCCGGTCTTGTCATCGTACAGGGCGTACCGTGCACTGATACGCACGTCGCCCTGTCTCCTTGATTGGTTCCGGCTATGTCGCCGTAACCGGCTGCTTCTTGTTGATCCGGCTACCGTGCGGTAGCCGGCCTGGCTTACTTTGTCCGGCTGCCTCTGGCCAGCCGGACACCATCCGACTGTCTTGTTTCTTGTCCGGTTGGGGTATCTGGGGATCGTCCCCCCGACACTAGCCCCCGAGCATGTGTGGATTCCGCCCTTAGGCGAAATGTGCGCATGCTCCCTCCTGATTTTGAATTTGTGTCCGGCTTCGTCTGGCGGTTGCGCTACCTGTGACGTCAGCGCTGACGCCGGCCACACGCGCCATCATTGCACTACGGCGGGCAGCGTAACGTCCCGTCGCACGTCGCCTTAGGAAGCTGCTGCCCGGCGCTTCGATTCTCGCTCCCGGATCTTCTGCGCATCCCGTGTCGATGCACGGGATATGGGCGGCGGTTGGGGTGAGGGTCGTCCGGCACGCCACGTGGCGCTATTAACGATTGCGCTTCCAGTCCTATAAAGGGACACCACGGGGGAGGAGTTCCCCTCCTTCGCTCCCCCGCTCCTGTTTTCCTCTTCCCCGCGTGTTCCTGCCCTTTGCGCCCTTGCTCTGCTGCCGCCGTAGCCCGCTGCACCGCCCGCTCTTCGTCGTCGGTGGTACGGGCCACCGTCACTCCTCTGCCGCCGCGCCTCCCTACCAGCCGGAGACGGCAGTCGACCGCGGGGCCTGGTGCGGCTCCTCCGTCAGCGAGGATCAGATCCAGAAGTACCGCGCCATCCGCGTTCTCCCCTTGGAGGAGGAGGTGGCGGTGCGGCTGGCGCCAGCAGGAGAGGTGTCGCCGGCCCCCATAGAGGGGGAGCGGGTCATATTTCTTTCGCACCTGTTGCGCGGGTTCGCGCTGCCGGTGCATCCTTTCTTCCTCACCTTCGTGGCGTTCTTCGACCTCCGCCTCCACCACCTCGGTGCCAACGCAATCGGAACGCTGGCGCACTTCATGGCATTCTGCGAGAGCTACCTCAGGATCCAGCCGAATCTCTGGCTCTTCTGCTTGCCCTTCCGAGTCCGGCCGCAGGTGCAGTTCACGCAAGGGTCGTTAGTCGTCTGCGGCGACACCTCCATCTATTCCCGCGCGTAGACCGGCTACCCCAAGTTTCTTCTGCACGACACGGTATGACTATGGCAGCAGTCGTACTTCTATGTCAAGAACCTCACCAACGTTGATCGGATCAATCTTCCGGCTTTCCACGATGTCGAGTCCAACCGGTAGAACTAGGATTTGAAGATCAACGGCGACAAGGCGGAGTCGGATGCGATGCTGAAACGCATGCACGCCCTCGTCCACTGCCGGCTGACCGGCCTAGATGTCACCCTCAGCTGGATGTCCCGACTAATGATGCCGTTGCGAGCACACAAAATGTGCTACTACTCTGGCCGACTGGACACGACCCGGCTGTCGCGCCGAGATCCCCGTTACCACAACCTGAAGGAGTGGGTGTGGACGATCACCAAGGAGCGGCTGCCGGAGGGCTGGAAGTTTAGTCTAGTGCCCTATAGTCGGGAGAACCGTGCGCCCCAGGTAGGTCCCTTTATCTGGAGTTTTTCCTTCGTATTTCTTTCCCTTCTTTCTTGTTTCGTCCAACTAATCTCTTGTATGCGGTAGATGCTCCCTTACATCCTTCGGGAGGAGGGTGAGGCCCCTCTTGAGGATTTTACGCCTGACTTGCCTGAGCCACGTGCTCGGTGGTCCGGCGAGGAGGAGGACAGGGACGGGGATGCCTTCCCCAGCCGGAACGAGGAGCCGGCTGCCGACCCTCACCCGGAGGTTGACGAGGAGGAGGAGGTTGCACCGGCCGCTGATCCGGTGCAGCGCCCTGCAATGGACGGCAAATATGGCGGGAGCGGCTCCAGGCGCTCTAGCTCCCGTCGGCCTGCCGCGGAGGAGCCGGCCCCCAAGAGGAGCCGGACCAGTGCCCTGCCGTCGAGCCGCCTTGGCCAGAAGAAATGGCCGCCTCCGGTTGTGCTGGGGTACGTCTTTCCTCCTCTTCCTCCATCGTCTTTTGCCTGTTTCTTTTACTGCCTTTCTGCCTTTGGCTTATTTGCTTTTCTGTCTTCCCTCTCCTCTTCTGTCTTCTTAGCACGCTGGTTTCCTTTGGAGCTGCGAGCCCGGCTCGAGCGTCAACTGGGTCGCCGCCCCGGGCTCCGACTGCGCCAGCCAGCGCCCCTCCTTCTTCCGAGGTGCCGCGTCCACCTCCACCTCGAGATGAACCGGCTACCTTAGCCGGAGCGGAGGGTACGCAGCCGGATGTGGTGGCCCAGCCGAAGGCGGATCCTCAGCCGGGTGGCTCTTCCGCGGGCGCGCGGGGGGCTGCTACCGGCAAGGAGCTCGTGGATGTCGACGACGAGAACTCTGACGAGGATTCGAGGGAGGACTGGAGGACCGTGGTGGTTGCCGCGAAGGAGTCCTTGGCCGTGCACGCCATGGATGACGAAGCTTCCTCCACCGCCTCACTGACAGACCTCGCCGCCACCCTCGAACTGGCGGTAAAGGAGATCCGGCTGCTGGAGGCCCCAGCCGGCGGGAACCGGTCCCTAGAGCAGAAGCTTGCTGCTGCCAACGAGACTTCCCAGAGTAAGTTTGCTTCATCCGTCTTGCTCTTTTTTTTCACTGATAGCCGGTTTTGTCGCCGCCATCCTCGTGTGTGCTCAACGCAAGATCGATCGCTTGAAGAAAGCGAAGGACCGGCTGAGCAAGTCCAACTCTACTTTGCGGCTACAGAACAAGGATTAGCACGCGAGGGTAGACGACCTGGAGGCCACCATCAAGGAGCGCGACGCCTCGCTCGCCAGCCAGACCAAAGCCTTCAACCTTCTCGAGGCCCAAAACAAGGACCAAGAGAAGTTACTCAAACGGTCGCGACGAAGGAGAAGGCTCTGGTGGAGGAGCTGATGCAGGTTAGCCACACGGCTAAGGGTGAGTTCCTCTTTTCCGCCTTATTTTCTTTCCGGATCCGGTAGCCGGATCTGACTCTCTTTTCTGACAGCGTTTTATCCTGGCATAGACCTGCTGGCACATAACCGGTTGTAGGAGAACTGGCCGGGAGCACAGCCGACGGCTTAGGAGCTCGTCGTCCTTCTTGGCGAAGAAGCTGCCAAACTTAGTCAAGCGGCGCAAGACATCTTCTCCTTCCTGTGGCCGGATGCTCCGGTTCTAGAGACGATGGCGCAGCTGGCTGCGAAGGTGGGGGAGGTGCCAGCTGAGGGACTTGGCGGCATGAGCCGGAGCGAAGATGGCTCTGGCCCTCATGCTCTCCTGGTACAAGGACGCCTGCGTCGAGAAGATCGATGGAGGCTTCCATGCTGACTCCGAACTTGCCGCCATCCGCTAGGACCATCCGGAGCTCCGGGGATCCGCCATCAAGATCGCCGACTACGTGGACCCTAACGAGGTGCTCACCGACTCTGAGTCCGTCGGCACTCCTGATGTGGAAGTCCCAACGTAGCCGTCAGCGGGCGTCGGAACCAGATCGAGCGCCGCGCCTCCTCCTCCGCCTGAAGCTTCTGCCGGCCAAGATGCTCCTCACGGAAAGGGTCCTACCGCTTAGTCGTTGCCCCGAGATGCCGGGTGTATTTGTCTTGCTTTTAGTTCTGTTTGAAACTTGTCTGTCTGTACCGGCTGTCTCTGACACCGAGTAAACTTGCGGGAGCTTCGCCTCCTTTTTTCATTGCCTGTTAATATTGAACTTGCTTGAGTTTCCTACAACTTCTGTGCTTTGAATTTTCTTTCAACATTTCGCCGGTTGACTTTATCTGGCTACACACATTTAGCCGGAGGAACTGCACCTCCAGTGGGAGCGCGCTAGCGCACCCACAGGCTGTAGCCCCCGAGATTCGTAGTAGCTGGCGTAGCCAGGTGCTTCAAATCTTCCTTCTTTTCCCCAAGTCTTCTAACTTGATCCAACTAGACTCGTCTTAGTCGGCTGCTTTCTCTGGCTGAACACCTTTAGCCGAGGAACTAACATTCTAGTGGGGGCGCGCGAGCGCACCCACTGGGTGTAGCTCCCGAGATTCGGAGTAGCTGGAGTAGCTGGAGTAGCCAGGTGATTCGGATCTTTCTTGCCTTCTCTTGCTCCTGCCTTGCCCTCACCTGGGCTCCGAACGGCCGGCTAAACGCCCTTAGCCGGTCAGGAACTACAAGATTCCACTGGGGGCGCGCGAGCGCACCTAGTGGGTGTAGCCCCCGAGATTCAGAGCGCTTGATGAAGGCAAGGACTTCGAATCTTCTTCTCCTTTCCTTCATGAATTCTGACTCAAGGTAGTCGGACAAGAATATACATACACATACACATACATCCTCATAGGTTAATAGGTTAGTCTGCCAAATTGTAGCCAGAAAACAGACTTGTTTTTTGGAAAACTAGCTTGTGCCTCTCTGGACACTTGGTCCCTTTCCCGTGTGCTCTGCTGTTTTCGCTGTGTCCTTGCCAGGCAGCCGGGTTGCGGTCTACAGCCGGAATCGAAGGGAGCTGACAATACATTGCGCATGGTACTAACGGCTTAGTAACTAGATTGGCTTAAGCTAGTTGCAAGGCCGGGGCGCCCGGTCTGTCGTGTCTCCTCCCCGTTTTTCGTGTGGGATGCCTCGGGTTTTGCTCTTGCTAGCCGGACAGCCGGGTTGCGGTCTATAGCTGAGACGAAGAGTGGGCCTCTGACATCGTTGCACACTACTCAGTCGGTTCGTTGACTTAGCAGGCCGGGCCAGCTGGCAAGCCCCTGGGTAGGGGTTGCCGGAGCCAGAAAACCAAAACTGGAAAAATAGATGGAAACACATTTCTAGCAAGGAGCCCCCGAGCATCTCGTAGGGGTCCGCATTTTCATTCATAGGGTTTGCGGGATGCATACACTGTCTGGCGACTAGGTATAAAACGGGCGCAGCAAGGCCGCGTTCCAGGGACGCTCGGTTTCCTCGTCTGATTTGTCCATCTTGTTCTTGCACGGCTGCTGCGCATCGATGAGGTAGTAGGAGTCGTTGGGCAGCGGCCGGCTGATGATGAAGGGGCCCTCCCAAGGTGGCGATAGCTTGTGCATGCCCTTCTTGTCTTGCACCAGCTAGAGAACTAGGTTGCCGTCGCGGAATGTGACTGGGCGGATCCGGCCCGAATGGTAGCGGTGTAGTCGTTGCTGGTATAGGGCTGACCTGGACAGAGCCAGCTCGTGGGCCTCCTCCAGGAGGTCCACTCCTTCCTCCCGCGCCTGCTGGTTGGCCTTTTCGTCATATAGGAGCTTGTGCGGTGAGTCTAACTTGATGTCCGCGGAGAGGACAGCTTCCGATCCGTAGACCAGGAAGAACGGGGTGTAGCTGGTTGATCTATTCGTCGTGGTGCCGAGGCTCCATAGCACAGCCGGAAGCTCCTCGATCCTGCATCCAGGTGACCGCTCCAATGGCTCGATGAGACGTGGCTTGATACCGGCTAGCACTAAGCCGTTTGCTGTTTCGACTTGCCCGTTGGACTACGGGTGCGCGACGGAGGCAAGGTCCAGCCGGATGCCCTTACTGCTGCAAAACAGGGCGAAGGCCCCCTTGGTGAAGTTCGTGCCGTTGTTGGTGATGATGCTGCTGGGGTAGCCGAATCGGTTGATGATGTCGGTGAAGAAGGTGACGACTGTTGCCCCGTCCAGCTTCCCGATAGGCTTGGCCTCGATCCATTTAGTGAATTTGTCCACCGCCACTAGCTGGTCGGTCATGCCTGCGCATGCTCACTTGAAGGGGCCGACCATGTCGAGGCCCCAAACCGCGAATGGCCAGGTGATCGGTATGGTCTTGAGTACCGAAGTTGGCATGTGCCTGAGCTGCCCGAAGCGCTGGCACCCATTGAACGCATGGACCAGCTGCTCAGCGTCCTCGAGGGCGATGGGCCAATAGAAGCCATGGTGGAACGCCTTGGCGACTATCGCCCTTGATGAAGCGTGGTGCCCGCACTCGCCCTGGTGGATGTCCTTGACTAGCCGGTAGCCCGTGTCTATATCGACACACCTTTGGAAAATGCCGGACACGCTGCGCTTGTACAGTTCGCCGTTGATGATGGTGTACGTGTGCGCGTGGCGCCGGATTTGCCTGGCTTCTACCTCGTCATCCGGAAGTTCTCCAGTGATGATGTAGCTCATGAAGGGTTGTGCACAGGATGGCACCTCCCGAATGACGAGGATGCTCCCGCTCTCCGGTTGACTGGTGTCGGGGGGTCGTCCGGATGGCGTATCCGAGACGGCAGCCCCCGAGCCGCTTGACGGGCCGGTAGCCCCCGGGTCTTGCGAACCGGAGGGTATTGCCTTGCCGGAGTTGGTGCGGTCTTTTTCTTCGGAGGTTCTGCCGGCTCCGCTTCTGCTGCTCCGTCAGCCGAAGCGCTCCCGGCCCAGATGATGGAGTCCGATTCCGGTGACGGATTGATGGAGAGCTTGCGGAGGTGCTCTAAGGAAACCCCAGGTGGGATCGCCTGCCTGGTGGATCCGATTCGGGCGAGCGAATCGGCTGCCTCATTGTTGACAAGGGGGACGTGATGGAATTTGCATCCGTCGAAGGAGGCGCTGAGCTTCTGGATGTGGAACCGGTAGAGGGCCATGTTTGCGTCTCTAGCATCCCATTCTCCGGACACTTGCTGCACCACCAGATCCGAATCACCGAAGCAAAGGATCCGGTTGACACCGATCTCCTTGACTAGCCGGAGTCCGTGCGCCAGTGCCTCGTATTCGGCTACGTTGTTGGAGGCCTTGAAGTGGATCTGCAACACGTATTCTAGCCGGTCTCCCTTGGGTGAGGTGAGAACGATGCCGGCTCCCAAGCCCCCGAGCATCTTCGACCCGTCGAAGTGCATCTTCAAGTGGTCCGAATCTGGAACCGGTGGAAGATACTGGGTTTCAGCCCAGTCGACGAGGAAGTCCGGCAATGCATGTGACTTGATCGTGAGCCAGGGCTCGTACTGGATGGATTAGGTGGCGAGCTCGATGTCCCACCTGGCGACTCGGCTGGTGGCATCCTTGTTGCCGATGATTTCCCAAAGGGGTGTGGTGCACACGACCTTAGTCGGATGCTCCTGGAAGTAGTGCTTGAGCTTCTTGCATGCCAGGTATACGCCGTAGCTTCTGGTAGTGGGGGTAGTTCTGCTTGGAGAGGGAGAGGACCTCGCTGAGGTAGTACACGGGCCTCTGAACCGGCTGAGCCTTGCCTTCCTCGGGCCGCTCCACCACCAGGGCGACGCTAACGAACCGGCTGATGGCTACTATATAGAGCAACATCGGCTCCTTGCTAGCCGGCGTGGCTAGAACCGACGCTGTGGATAGCATGCGCTTGAGGTCATCAAATGCGGTGTCGGCTTGCGAAGTCCAGGAGAACTTGTCCGTCTTCTTCATCAGCTGGTACAACGGGAGTGCCTTCTCCCCCAGCCGGCTGGCAAAACGACTGAGGGAGGCTAGGCATCCGGTGAACTTTTGGACTCCAAGAAGGCTCCTAGGCGGCTGCATCCTCTCGATTGTTCCAATCTTCTCCAGATTTACCTTGATGCCTCGTTGTGATATGAGGAAACCGAGGAGCTGACCGGATGGCACTCCGAAGACGCACTTCTCCGGGTTCAGCTTCACCTGGTACTGGCGGAGGTGGCCAAATGTCTCTCCCAGATCTTCGAGGAGGGTGCATTTATCCTTGGTCTTGATGATCACATCGTCCACATAAGCATGCATGTTTCGGCCTATCTACGAGTGCAAGCACTTCTACATGCAGCGCTGATAGGTAGCGCCTGCATTCTTTAGACCGAAAGGCATGGTTACGTAGCAGAAAGCTCCATAGGGGGTGATAAATGATGTCTTGATCTGATCAGCCGGGTTTCACCGGATCTGATTGTAACCGGAATAGCAATCTAGAAAAGACAACAAATCACAGCCGGCCGTGGAATCGATGACTTGATCAATACGGGGCAAGGCGAAGGGGTCTTTCGGGCACGCCTTGTTCAGGATGGTGTAGTCGATACACATGCGCCAGGTCTTGTTCTTCTTCAGCACCAGGACTGGGTTCGCCAACCAGCCCGGGTGGTACAATTCCATGATGAACCCGGCTGCAAGGAGCCGGGTGATCTCGTCACTAACTATCTTTTCTCCTCTACGAACCGGCGCAGAGGTTGCTTGACCGGCTTGGCATCCGGCCGCACGTGAAGTGAGTGCTCGGCAAACTCCCTCGGCACACCCGGCATGTCCTTGGGGGACCATGCAACGATGTCCCGATTCTCACGGAGGAAGTTGACGAGCGTGCCTTCCTATTTGCTATCCAAGCCGGCACCAATGGTGACGAACTTAGTCGGGTTGGAGGGGTCGAGCAGGATCCTCTTCGTCTCCTTTGCCGGCTGGAAAGCTCCTTCTCTAGCCGGTTTGCTGCTAGTCGGCACGTCCTGCTAGGCCATGGCCACATTGCGCATGATCACACGCTTCTCCTCGGCTATGATGAGGGCCTCTGCCAGTTTGGAACCGGCTGAGGCGCACTCTATCGACCGCTTGAAGCAGTCGGCGATGGTGATAACACCGTTGGGTCCCGGCATCTTTGTCTTGAGGTACGCGTAGTGGGGGATGGCCATGAACTTGGCGAGGGCGGGGCGCCTGAGGAGAGCATGATAGGAGCTCGTCAGGTTTACCACCTCGTACCAGATCGGTTCACGGTGGAAGTTCTCCTCGGTCCTGAAGATGATGTCCAGCAGGAGTTTGCCCAGTGGGGCGCAAGCTGGCCCTGGCAGTACGCCGTGGAATGTTGTGGTAGTCGGGCGCAGGTCGCAGTCGCGAATGCCCAGCTTCTCCAGCGAGGACTGGTAGAGGAGGTTGAGGCTGCTGCCTCCGTCGATGAGGACGCGCGAGAATCGGCAGGTATGCGCGTTGGAGACGATGAGGGGTTCGAGCACCATGGCATAGCCCCCGGGAGTCGGCAGATGCTCCGACTGGTCTGCGCGGCTCCAGGTGATGGGGGTTTCCGACCAGTTCATGTACTGGGGGACCGGAGAGATGATGGCATTGACCTCCTTGGAGCGTCGCCTGCGGCTGTTCTTGTCGTCCAGCTTTGTCTCAAAGATGTGGTAGGCAGCGTGTGGCTCGGGGTAGCCGTTGTTGTTGTTTCCGCCGTTACCATCATTGCCGGCTCCCCTAGCTGGTGGCGGTGCTCCACCGGGAGGAGGCGGGGGAGATGAGGCTAGTTACCCTAGTATTCTAGCTCGCGGGTCCAGCTGCAATTTTGGGTGGTATGCGTAGCCGGTTTGAAGGGACCGCTGTGCCACTTGCACGGGCCGTCAAACATCTGGTCGAAGGTGAGCCGTGGATTCTGCCTCCTTGCGTCGTTAGCCGGCGCGTCGGGCGCGCCCTCCATAGCATTGACCTGTCGCGCGTGGTAGCGGGGCTTCTGTTGTCCGGCTTGGCGGTCCCCATGGAACCGGCTGTCGTTGCCGTGGCGCCTGGAGGATCCGGTGTCGCTAGCCGGATTGCTCAGGCGGTCGCGAGCCGGCTCCGTGGGAGTCGGACGCTCGTCAGCATTTACTCGGAGGGGCTTCTTCATGGCGGCATCCGCTATGGCGTACTAGTCCGCAAACGTCATGAGATCCGCCATGGTTTTCGGCTCGTCATACAGTAGCCGGTGGCGAAGCATGGTGCCTTCTCGGCAACCCTCATTGAAGAAACTGATGGCCTGGCTCTCTAGGATGCCCTCGGAGGTGTTGCGCAGCTCCGTGCACTTGGCGAGGTACTCGCGGTCAGTCTCGCGGTCACCCTGGAAGCACAAGGCCAGGTCGTGTGGGCACCCCGGGCGCTTGTACGTGCCATTGAAGTTGCGGACGAACACCTTCTTGAAGTCTGGCCAGGCGTTGATGTTGTTGGGTGCGAGGCTGTTGACCACGTTCTTGCCGATCCGGTTAGCATAAGAGGGACGTAGCGCACGGCTGTGCGCTTGTTCCCATGTGCGATGCTGACTGCCATAGCATAGTCGGTCAACCAATCTTCCGGCTTCATGCTGCTGTCGTACTTGGGGGTGTCCCTAGGCAGGGAGAACTTATCCGGAAACGGCTCGTTCCGGATGCGGGGTCCGAAACAAACCGGGCCGGTAGAATCTTCCTCCTCCGTGACGCACGCTTGAGCGAGGAGCTCGATGCGGTCACGAGCATCCAGACAATCCGGTTTAGGCGCTCCCACCCGGCCCGAGAGACGGGAACCGGCAGGGCTAGGCGCTCGGGTTGGTGGAGGGGGAGGCGGCGGGTTGTTGTTCACCGTCTGCTCCTAACACGGCTGGCCCCTTTTGCCAGAGCTGCGATGCCTGCTGCGGGCCTTAGCCGGCTGAGGGGAGGACGCCTGTTGCATGTCACGCGACGCGCCCCTACTGTTGGTAGGCAGCTTGCTCACCCTGGGGTAGCTGGGGTCCTCCTACATCTGCCGGTCGACATCAGCCTGCTCGTCCGTAATGCGGAGGATCTCCTGCACGCGAGCGTGCTGGCGGGCTCGCTCCTCGCCCTCTAGACTAGGCAGTTCTTCTGTCGCGGCTCGTTCCGCGTGCAGGTTCTTGATGGGCGTGCTGTAGGTGGGCCAGATGAGGGCGGGCGCGGGATCCGGCTCCCCATCCTTTTCAATCCTACCGCCTAGCTCGCCACCCCGGCGCCGCACCTGGCCACGCCGGCTCGGCTCTGCGGTAGCCGGAATGAAGCCGTGCACGCGGTCGTATTCGCGCCGGGTGATCTCGAGCTACTTGCGGGTAGCCGCTAGCTCCATGGCCTCCTGGAGGAGGATCTGTCTCTCCATGGCGAAGTTGGCCTCCGCCTCCTCCAGGTTATCCCCGAGGTTAACCGGTGTTAGGAGCCGATCAATGGTGTCCTCCACCAGGTTCCGAGGCTGCGGAGGGGCGGAAGTTCTGACCTCGTCCGCGCCTCTCTCCCGAGGCTGCAGGACGCGACGGAAGCACTACCGCCCGGATGTGGAAGCTCCGCGACAGAGACGATCTCCCTAGGGAAATGCTCCGGAATGGTAGCGGCATAGACGGGGACGTCGCCGAATAGCAGGATGGTGCCGTTCACCGGGAAGGAGGTTCCGGCGAAGCACGAAGCGTTGTCGATGACGCAGTCAAATTTTCCGAGCGTGAGCACCAGGCCGGAGGCCACGCGCTCACCGGCTGAAGTGCAGGGTCCCGTGCGGAACGTGACTCCGGTCGAAGCCATACTTTGCCCCACGGTGGGCACCAATTGTCGTTGTATTGGGAACGGCAGTACCTAAGAAGGTTAGATAGAGTTGTGGGGACTAGTAGGGAACCTATCGACGGCGTCCGCAGGCGGGATTGGATACAAGCGAGTGTAGCTGGACGCAGGAAGTACGCAGGTTCGGAGCCCTCGTAGTGAGGTAAACCTCCTACTCCTGCCGGATTTGACTATGGGGATATACGAACTTCAAGTGCTCCTTGAGCTGCGTTCTCTAGCTACTGCCTTAAATGCACTGAGACCAACCCTTTCTACTGAGGCCTTGCCTCTCCTTATATAGGCAGAGAGGCAACAGTCTCACTGGCCAGTCCGACTGGCGGGCCCCACAGGCGGGTCCCAGCCGGCTGGTCATCTAAAATATGCGGAATGGTATGTCGTATCGGAGTACGAGCGGTATGGTTGTCGTAGGCACAATGGACGCCGTGCGAGCATGTCGTCAGCACCGGGCCACTATTCCCGTGTCATCCCCGCAAAGTCTTCGGGATGGCTGAGTAGTGGCCGGTCTTGTCATCATACAGGGCGTACCGTGAACTGATATGCATGTCGCCCTATCTCCTCGATTGGTTCCGGCTACGTTGTCGTAACCGGCTACTTCTTGTCGATCCGGCTACCGCTCGGTAGCCAGCCTGGCTTGCTTTGTCCGGCTACCTCTGGCCAGCCAGAGACCATTCGACTGTCTTGTTTCTTGTCCGGTTGGGGTATCTGGGGATCATCCCCCCGACATTCATGAACCAAAGGGAGCCTTGAGCTCCAAGATACAATCATGTTTTGATGGCATGAAAATAACACCACCCTAGATCCTTTCTTCCTTATTTTCTACCAAAATCAAGTTCGATTCTCAACACCCAAGCTTGAAATTGCTAGATATACCTTGTGGACATCATCTACCTTGATTATAAGGATTTATAAAATATTATCCATAATTATTATGGACCAAAACCTATTTAAGCTCCTATATTGACCAAAACTCCAAAACCTAATATATAAAAGAAAGTTTGATTTTCTCCAAAACACATCCCCATCCCTAGGCTCTTTTGATGTCTAATTATCCTATACATCCTCCAACCTCAAAAATAAATATTTTTGAAGAGTTTCATTATTTCTTTTTGCCCATTTCCTTAAATGGCTGAATTGAAATAATAAATTCTCCTAGCCTTCAATAAATCTTGGGAAAATTCTCCTAAGTGTAATTTCACATTTGGGGCTATTAAAACCCAAAAACTCGCCTTGTCTAGTTCAAAATTTTCAAATCCAATCAATAAAGCTCATTTTGCACTTTTTGGAAAATGATAATAAACATGATCTAAAATGACCCAATAAATGCCACAAAATTCCTGGAGGTACACCCTGGGTATACCTATCTACCAGCACCTTTATCCCATCTTGCCAAGATCATGTTGGAGAAATTACTTCATAAGTACTACTTGGCCAATATTTGAGATTAGTCTAAACTATGATCAAAACCAAGTCAAACCTCCCTCAAACCTCTCCAATTCTTCTCCATAGCAACCACCATCACCCTATGGTTGAATCACTATAGCAACACCCTATCCCATGTCCTTTACCCCTTGGAAGGAGGAATATTTATATGTCATTTAATGGGTACCCTCTTTAAAACAAAAGCTAGGCAGCAACCAGTCCCCCCTCTCTCTCTGCCCTATGCAGCTCATAGGACCCCATGACGACCTCTCCACCGCCCTCCTCGCCCTATCCTCGAGCACCACCCCTCCATGCCCCCTCCTGGACCTTGTCCATCATGAACTGATCCACCCCGAGTTAAATAGGCCAGCAGCCACCCTGTGCCTCCCTCTGCCCCTCATTTACTCCCTCTGCTCCCCACTCACCTCCACTAAAGCCCACTCCCTCTCCTCAGCTCTACCTTGCCCGTGAGAAGAAAAAGAAGGAGCGTCAGCCTCCTCCCTTGTTTCAAGTATATATCCTCCACCCCTCCGTTTCTTCCTCTGCATGTTACCTAGCCGAGCTCCCCTCCTCCCCCACATCTAACCCTGTCCTCATTTCTGCCCAGGTCCCTCCCAGATGCTGCTACGGTCGAGCTCGGAGCCGCCGCCCTCTAACCGACGTGGGAACCACCTCCTAGCCCCAGACCAGACCGTGCTGCCCATCCCCGAGCTCCCCGTACTCAACCGCACCGCCCCGTCGCCTCCTCGCCGTCCCTCCTGCACCCAGGTGAGCTCCCCGCCGCTGCCCGAACCCGCCTAGGGTTTCCGCACACCGCCGCGCCTTGGAGGTGGACGATGAGCTCCACGCCATTGATCCCCTCTCTAATCGGATGGCCAGGGGCGCCCCGTCGAGCCGCTGGCGAGGTTGGGTCGGCTTGGCCCGGTGCAGCCCGACTCCCTCTAGATCTGGCCCGCGGTGCCCTTTTCTTTTTCGTTTTCCTATATTTCTAGATCTGTTCAAAGGATGTTTAGTTTAAATCAAAATAAAAATGGAAAACACCCAGTTCTGTCCCAATCCAAATTTCCAGGTATTACCACATGTTTTGTGCAGCATGAAGAGCAAGAATCTTGCCAAAATAAATTTTCATTATATTTTGGCTATAAAACTTCTAAGAAGTATCTAAATCAGTAGATAAATTCCCTTTGGAGATCTACATCTCCAAAAAGGATAAAACCAACTTCCTATGGAAGATATTGGGAATGTCTATCCAGTGGTATTAATATCCATCAAGGGAAGCTATGTTTCCACTGTAGCAAAAATGACAAAATCCACCAAAAACTTACTTTAGAAAGTTCCTTAAGCAAAACTATAATATGTTTTGAGTTGTTTCCAACTCTCTGTGATGTGGTACTCTAAGGTTATCAAAATCCAGGTGACCAAATTTTATTGAGGCTCTGTTTAATTTTGGTGAATTAATCATCTCTGCCTAGGGTAGTTCAAGTAGAAAAAGCACTACAGAAGTTTTACAAATCCAAATTGGGTGATTCCAATTCCTACAGAAATATAATTCAAATACCCATAATGTGTATTTGGAAGAATATTAAAAGCTTCTGTAGAATTAATCTAGTGAAAAAGAGAAAACAGCTACAAAACTAACTTTGGGAAATTCCTGAGGGCATTCTGTTAACTATTTTTACATGAGTCCAATTCTCAGTGAATAATTACATCAAACCCTACACAACAAAAAAGGAAATAATTCTTGGACTAACATAACTCTTCTAGGGAATTATCTCCTAAAACTAGAATATTTTCCACTAGAAAATGCATATTAAATCAAAGGAAAATGATAAAATAGTGCAACCACTTTTGTTGGTTTCAAATTATCACTACCTATCTAATGGTAACATTTTTATACAAAGGTATCCTACAGAAGTTGGACCTTATATTTAAACCCCCTTAATTAAGTAGTTTTGGCATCCAAATCATTAAAGAAAACCCACAAAGGCATTTCAAGTAATTCCACTTATGCAGAAGCCAATCACTCAAAACATACTAAATTGTAAACTGGTATTGTTCATTTCTTGCTGTATGTATTGATACTTGTATGCCTTGTTTTGAATGTGGCATCGCCTTGTTTGCATGTATACTCGATGATGGTGATAGTTGCGATTGTTTTGACAACGAGAAGAAGAGATCTTATTATTATTATTGGCTTTGGTATTCTTGGTTATCTAAAGAAGAAGTCTAGGGACATATATTGCCAGTTTGTTATCTCAGGCAAGCCACCTTCTTGCTCATAAGCCTTTTCCTACTGTTTTACTTATGCATGATTTATCTACTGTTTATGAAACTACATTGTTTTCTTATATGATGCTCTATATGGGGTAGTGGCTTGGCACCTCCTAACCATTACACGTTGGTACTACTAAGTACAACCCCCTTGGTGATGCCTACCTATCACTAGTATAGTAGATGGTGTATAACACCATACCCCTTTGGAGACCCCGTTTTAGCCGAAGCAAAGCTACATGATGGAAGACCCCAAAAAAGTTTACAAAAAATGCATTATGTGAAAACCTTGGCAAGTAGGACTTTCCAAGAGAGTCTTGAAAAAGGAACTGTTTTGAATTGAAAAAATGGATGCCTCTGGAAGGAAAATATGTTTATGAAAACGCAACCAGTTCTTTGCAGTTTTGCCAGAACAATTAACTCGTGCGACCACATTACTCTGGAATGGGACAAGGCTGGATTTGATGTTTGTTTACTCTGGTATAAGCTGCCTACAACTATTACGGGGGATTTAAAAATCCTGGAGGATGGGCCTTCTCCTGTAAAGGTCCATGTGAGACATCGACCTAGAGAAGGAACGAAGGGTCTACGGGCCTCCATGCGTTAATATGAGCCCCTCATTGAAAGCGCGCACTTTGTGTAGTGCAAAAAGCGCTCTAGTGGGCTTGTGAACTATATAGGGCGTCACGGTGTTGAGGGGAACAACTCTCATAGGGTAGGCACTTATAATGGAGTAGGCATCCGGAGAGTCTTGATCGGTTACTCGACCCACAATCGGTGTAGATCAGGGCACGGTACTCGGTTGGTGTGGGTAAAGTGTATAACCCCTGCAGAGTGTAAATCTATTCGAATAGCCATGTCCGCGGTCATGGACGGTTGGGAAGTTTGATGTAGAGCGGTGCTGGTTTTGTTTTCAAAAAGGATTTCTGTGGGACCCCCAGATTGTTCATCCGAGAAATCCTTGTTATGCATATTTCCACGTTCCCATGATCAGTGAGCCATGGAACATAACCGACAGGTACCATTACAACATCTGCATAACGAAAATACAAGACTTACATAATTGCCATGATGGCTACATCATTATTTGCAGCGGAACATCACCAAGCGTAGAGCCCAATCGTTCCTCAACCTATAGGCAGCTGACTGGGAAGACGTCCTAGCTTGCTGGACGTCACCTTAATATCCTGAAAGTACTTTTGAATGTACTCGCAAGACCACCAAGATCAGTGAACAAAGGAAATGCAATTTTTGGCTGTGGCGAGATAGCTCTGTCTGGGGTTGCTTTTGAAAAGCTTAAGCAAACTTTGAGAATATGGCATCTCCATATCTTTGTTGAAAAAGTGTTTTGAAAACGTGCTTCTGTTTTATAAACCACGCCATTTCCATATCTTTGTTGAAAAAGAGTTTTGAAAACATTTTTTTGTAGTAGAAACCCTTTTTAAACATCTTCGACCCCTCGGGTCAAAACAAAGCTTTCAAACTCGGGTTCCCCCGGAACCGTCGTCCTCAGAGTACTTGTTTCCCAACCAAGCACAGTTTGGGTCCTCCTAGACAACACCTTTACGACCGTCCTTGACCGTGGACACGGCTATTCGAATAGGTTATACTCTGTAGAGGTTGCACACTTTACCCACAAGAATCAATACATCTGCCGGGATACAACCACGGCCCACTACCGTTGTAAATGGGGGTCTGGATAATCAAACCTAACTTTTAGATTGTCCACACTAGCAAAGGCATGCTTTTCCACTTGGGTTTTATCTCCCCGGCAATGCGTATGTGGCTAACATCCATAGTCCTTCCTTCCATACACGCGCATACCCAAGCCGTAACTTGGCGTATACCTTAAATTTGGTGACTCCTCTTCCTTCCATACTACCTAAATCATACTGGCCTCGGGAGACCCAATTGTTACACCGGACTCCTGATTGCTGAGGCTAATTCTTGCCGAGGCAAGCGACAGGCTTCAGATCATAGACTTGGGACGCTGGGCCGGGATTCCAAGGATTTCTCCCTATAAGCTTGGTAGATGTTGCCTCGGCTAAAGCGGACAAACTACGAGTTAAGCCCTAGCAACCTGGGGTAATTTGGTTGCGTGGATAAAAATTGTTCTTATTTCTCCCAGTAAAGGCGTAGAATATCTTATCACAGTCTCCTTGTTTCTCCTCTCACCATTTCTTTTGTTAAAACTTCCACTGGGAACGATGCCTCTTCCATGAGTTTTACAAAGTCATTTTTTAAAAATCCCAACAGAGTTTAGTTTTCTCAAAACCGGGGTTCCCAAGGAGGTAGGATGCTATCCATCGTCCTCTCGGTCTAAAGGGGATAAAATGATAGGTTCATAGGGGTGGTGCCGCAAAGGACACGAAATCATAGCTTGGAGGAGCCAAGTTATTAGTGCAGTATTTGTAAAAACAAGACATGCAGGTAGAGTATGCAATTTATAAAGAGGATATAAAATAGGTAAAAGAGAATAGGACTTATAGAAGAGTTCGGGAATGGTGGCTTTCCTGTGATTAGCAATAATTCCCTGGACTTCTTCAGATGACCAAGAATACCCAATAATATAATAGTAAGAAAACCCGTCCTTCCTGTCGTCAGACACTCACACTATCGTCGTCATCGGGTATACATGCAAGTAGACAATACCACTATCAATACAAGACATTCATGCACCAAAACATACATCAAACAAACATATGGAATACTACTAGACTTGGGAGGGTTTTTTTGGAGGAGTGGAAGTCAAATGGTGGAATTTACAAGATTGCCATTGTAATGTCTTTCTCTTGGAAGATAGATGCCAAGGCTAGATACAAAGAGCTTGGATTAGGGATCTGTGTTCAGTAGGTTACAAAAGGGCAAGAGTGATATCCACAGATAGGTCTTGACAAGAAAAACCATCACAAGTGGTTTCACTTGATTATCCATTTTCTAAAATTAATTAAGCTTTTTATACTGGAATCAACTCTAGTTTAAGGAAATAATTCACCAGAAAGGTTCTGGAGCTTCAAAAATTATTTCCTTGGATGGTTAGGTAGTACTTGCTGCACTCAAGCACGTGGAGTTAGAATCAAGTCAATAGAATTACCAGAATGCCCTTGGGAAATTCCTAAAGACAATTCTGTATGATTCTTCTTTTATTTACCACATTAAATCTACAGGAGATATTGAGTTGGTTCTAAGGGCATGTGATAGGTATCTAAAATACCTTTATGCAAGAATTGGATTCACCCTTTTTGGAGTTTCCAAACTCCTGGAGTGATTTATTTAGTGAAATACTCCTTACAGAAGTATTTAAATCACTAAAGTTTATCCAGAGTTCAATAAATTATGAACTTCTAGTGTTTGGTAGATATTAATCACAGTGAGTACTGACAATTGGAATCAGGTCAACCACATTTTTTTGACCTGGGGAATTTATTTAAGACAGAAAGTTGCTAGTTTTGTTATTTTTCCTAAAGGCAGAAATCAATTCACCTTGGGCTGAGACCTATGCTGGAAAAGAGGTATTTAAAATACCTTCCAGTAGGCCTTTGGTTCATCTCAAATGGAGATGTAAAACTCTTTGTGGAAATTATTTAGTGTATCACGTACATTCTAGCAGAAAAATTACCTATAATTAAAGGAAATTAGTTTGGAAATTTTCTAGTTTGATAAAACATCATAGAACCACCATAAAAATAGATCTAGGAATTTGGAAATGTTTTACTAATTTATTTGGATTTAAAACTGGCAGAAACTTTTCTGGGAATATAGGGGCTGCTAAAAGAAAAAAGAACAGGAAGTGCAGCGGGCTGGATCTAGGGAGCTACTGGGCCGGCCGGGAGGATTCGACCCACAGCGGGGTAGGGCGACGTGCGGGAGCTAGCGGTTTGAACCTGACTGGCGAGGCCCAATAGTCAGCGAGAGGGGGAGGCCGAAGCGGTACCGAGAGATGACGACCGTTGGATCAAGTCGCGATGGATGGCAGAGCATCGTCGTCTACGCAGGGCAGAACACCAGCAGCGAAACCCTAAGCAGCGGTGGAGAGAGGAGGCTAGGGCTCACCAGAGGGCTCGGGGATGGTCGGCGATGATGCAGGACGACGCGGTCGACGACAGCGAGCAGATCGGTGGGCGTCATGATGGCGGAGGGCCACGGGAAGGAGCTCGCGCGACGGCGGCCGAGGATGATCTCGTCGGTGCTCAAAGGCGACGGCGGAGGAGATGGTCCTGGAGAGAAAAGAGCGCACCATTAGATAGAGGGGAGCTAGGGAAGCTCAGGGGCTGACATGCAGAGAGAATGGGGGAGGGAGGAGAGAGCCTTGCTCGATTTTGAGAGGAGGCCGAAGCTCTTCTTGTTCTTCTTTCTCGGGCAGCACATAGCAGGGGAGGGGGTGTGGTGCTCTGGGAGACAAGTGAGAGTGAGAGGGGGCAGAGGCTGGCTGGGGGAGTGCTGCTAGCTTTATACCAAGAGGAGGGAGTAATGGGGTAAATTACCAATGTGGACATGGTGGAGAGGGGTGTTGGCCAGAGATTGGTCCAGGGGGAGGTGGAGAGGGGTAGGAGGGTAATTTATTCGAGCTGGATCAGAGAGGGAAGCTGCGGTGATTAATGGGTAAGCTCCTTGTAAGAATTGGGGATTACTTCCCTTCTTAGCATTGGGACAAGGGAAATTTGGGGAAATGCTTAATGTAGAGATACAGTGGTGGTCGACCTGTGGTGTGGCTTGATGTTGAGCAAGCACTGATCAAGGTTTGATGGATTTTGGAAGTCCTTAGAGTGGTGATTTGTTTAAATGGACGAATTTGAGCAAAAGGGAGGGTTGTGAAGGAAGTCCAAAATCTTGTATTGGATGAGAGGAGAAAATGGTACTGGCAGGTAGATAATGTCAAGGTAGACTTCTAGGATTTATTTGAGATTTTTATGTGGAGTTTAAGTCCACCTAAATCCACTTATTCAAAAAGGATAGAAATGATTTATTTGAGATTATTTCTGGAAGATCAATTGAGAAATTTCCATTGGACAACGATGAATCTTGGTTTGAGAGCGTCCCAAATGTGAATGCACACTTAGGGGAATTTTCCCAAGATTTATTGGGGATTAAAAGTGATTAAAACAATTATTATTCCAATTCAGCCATTTAAGAAAATGGACAAAAAGAAATAATAAAGCTTCTCAAAAATATTTATTTTTGGTCTAGAAAGATAGTATATGATTTGTGGGACTTACATGAGTCAAAAGTTGGGGAAGTGGTTTGGTAAAAACCAAACTTTCCTTTATGGAGGGAGTTTTGGAGATTTAGACTATTTAAGAAATTAAATAGCTTTGGGGCCACAATATTTATGGATAAATATTGATAAATCTTGGAGATCAAGGTAGCTGAGTTAGACAAGGTGTAGCAAGCAATTGCAACCTTGAGGAATGGAAATCCAACTAGAAAAGGAAATGAAAACCAAGAGTTGATGATCTAGGGTGGTGTTATTTTTACCACCAAAACATGCTTGCATCTTAGAGCTTAGAGCTAACCTTGATGCAGGGAATAGATGGATTGGTAGACCAGGTCATATAGATGAACATGGCATAAGGAGTTTGAATTAACAGTATTTGAGGTGATCAAGAATTGATGGCAAACTTTGTTGAAAATAAGGCTGCCATGCAAAAAGAGTCATGAAGCTTTATAAACCATGTGGGTTTAAGCAGCACAGAGATCCACTTGGGGCAAGTGAAGTAGGTTCTGATATACATCAATGAGTAGAACACAACCATGTAGAGAGTTGGTCAAAAGGAGGTTGTGTGAGGGTGTGAGCTTCTACCAAAGTAGGTATGATGACTAGTTTTGCAGGAAATGATATTTCCTTGTCTGCAAAACCATCATGGATCAGTGGGTTGTAGGAGGATCTATGCAAGGACAAATGTGGGCCTTGGTAGTCCTTGGGATGGTTAACAAGATGGTTCAGATGCATTTCCAAAAATGCAGATGGTTTGAGGAAAGGAGGCATTCAAAAAGGTGATGCTGAAACAAGTTTTGAGGAATTTGACTAGAGCACAAGAGGGAAGGTTCCTGGAGGGGTTGCAAGGTATCAGAGCTTTAACAAGTGGGTGATATGTAAGTGTGGGGTGAGTAGAAGAGATCCTTGCTTTATGTTGGTCTTAATGATTTGGAAACATCTAGGATGGAGATCCTCAGAATGGATCTGATTAAGGGTTTTATATAATCACCTAGTGGCTAAGGATCATAACAAGGTTTGCTTTCTTTCTTAGGGATTGATGATTGGGGAAACATCTTGATCCTAGTGATGAGCTCCTAGAGTGGCTCATACTACTTCCTAAGGAAACAAGTTAAACAGCAGATCAAAGCAACTCATCAGTCAATAGATCAAGGCAACTCATCTTATACACTAATAAACTATTCCTAGGGTTCACCATCAAGCTCAGCTTGGGGTAAGGTTGGGGGAATTTTGAAGAGGTTGAGTTTTGAATAAGAGGAGGTTTGTTGGTATCTCTAACAAGAGGAGAATCCAAATGCTTTGAACAAGAGTTTTGGGATAGAGCTAGAGATAAGATTAGTTGAGTGTTCTATCTTGAAAACATAAGGAGATTGTAATATATATCTCTCCATAGTTTTGACAATGGAAGCTACCAAAATAATTTTTGATTCATAGACATCTTGGCTCCTGTTTTGAAATGCCAGAACGTTTGAGAATAGGTAAATTAAGCCAAGATAGTTTTTGGTAAATAGCTTTTGTCAACTGGGGTTGAGGTAAGGAGTATCCTAAAATACACTTCATAAGCACAAGTGTAAACAATCAACAAGCAAGCACTGCAGTAAAGCATGGGAAAAAGTATTTGTTTCCCCCTAATATTTGCATTCTAGACAACTAATCAGGGATGCTGAAATTGGGATGTTACAGACCTTTCCCCCTTAAAAGAATCTCGTCCTGAAATTCCACAGAGTAAGGTTATGGGATTTGTCTTGGAGTTAGTACCATGTGGTTCTTGCGGGCTAACTTGTCGACCTTGCCTTCGAGTAGAAACACCTTGACAACGAGGTTGAACTCCAATCTTCTTGAAACTCGGGGGGTCGAGTTGGCTTCAACCTTGCTTGCGGGGAGGCATCTTATTTTGGTAAGGGTCCACGGCGCTTCACTTTGTTGAATCCAAGTCTGTGGCTAGTTTGGGCTCTGAGATAAGTCTGTGCTCTTAGATCTGGGTCTTCGGGTCTCACGGTCGGGCAACGAGGTTATCTATTTTGCGGGAAAGATGCAATCTTTCCCCCTTAGGATTCGACTTGGGTAGGTCAGAGAGTCACAACTAGGGGACTTACTTAAGAAGGTGGCAAAAAGTAGGTCTCAAGGTAGCATAGGACAACATAGGGAGGGTGGCATCAAAGCTGTCTTTCCAGAGGACATGGACCAGTTTGCTACAGACTGCACTCTTCGACTATCAGGAAGTCCTGGAGGGGTTAAGGAGCTTCTCTCTACCATTACTTCCACGGGGCGCTGTCATCTAGGAGGGCAAGGGACATCTTCAGTCTTGAGTTGTGTGGCAGCGAGCGGTAGGGCGACCATCTTTTCTGCAGAAGGGGACCTTGGATGTCTTCTAGCTTCTCTGTCGAGGAAGTCATGGCGGATTTTCTCTCAGGGTATTCTCTCTTGAAGTGACCGGCTAGTCCACACATGAAGCAGGGGTTCTTCTTCCGTCGTGGCTGAGTTGATGACTTTTCTAGGCTGACATCGGGAGGTTGAGGGCCTTGCCAATGAGGGGATATATTGGGCATTAGACGGGGACATGGTCTTGGCCTTCACAGATGAAACAGGTGATAAGTCGAGTTGGGCAAACTTTGGACGAATGGGGTTCTCCACAGTTGGGGCAGTTAACGGAACATCTGCTGGCTAGGTGCCCTTCGTCTCCACAGCAGCTACATGCCTTCTTCGAGCTTCCGGTCTTCATGGCCATTCTGGAGGAGGTCTGGTTGGTGGCAGACGATTTGGGTTGGTTCTGATGCAACGACTTGGGTAAAACACGCAAAAAGGAAACAATTCAAGCAAGCATAACATTCAAGGAAGTCATTACATACCAACCAAACGGCACCCGAGGGTGCTAATAGTACTTAGGCATTACAAAATGCGTTCAGGGACGATACATGACTCTACCCTATTGCTAGAGGGGGCGAGTACAGTGACGTGGGTGATTACTCGGAGGGTGCATCTGCGGAGTCTTGGATAGCATTCGGGGTCTCCAACTACTGCAGATCCTCTAGGGTTTGCGGGATATTCAGCTCGTCTTCGGTGAAGGTGAGAGTGGTTCCTTCCCATGGTGCAGGGTTGGAAGTTGACTCTGTCGGCGCGGGGAACTGGACGATTGGTTGATACTCATTGAGGAAGGAGAGTTCGTCGTTAGTCCCGGGGTTCTCTTCTTCAGGGGTTGGGGCTACTTCAGTGATCAGCTTTCTTGCCAAGCGGGCATTGGTGTCCTGAAGACTTCTTTCGCGCTTACGGAGTAGATTGATATCCATCTTGAGAAGCAGATTCTCGCGTCTGGCCTTGTCAAGGTCTTCCTGGGAACGTTGGAGTAGGTATTACATATTCTCCAGCTGATTCCCAATGCAGTAGGTGAGGAAAGACTCAGTGGGGATTACGTCTTCGTCTCTCTTTCCAAACAGGTGGTAGGGAGTATCTTTCAACTCATCTTCGTGGATTTTGCAGAGGCGCGCCATGATTTTCTGTATGGCTCGCACCACACCATCTACCCAGTTGCTGTCGAGGAAAGTGAAGATTGTGGGGAAGGTGTCCTCATCGGGGGAAGGAATCACAACCTTGATCACCCATTGCATCACATTGGTGTTACTGCGAGGGAGTTCGGTTCCTTCAATAGTTGGCGCGGTTCTCTTGACTAACTCCAGTAGGTTGTGAAGTTGCTCTTCAAAGGGCCAAAAACTATCTCCAACGATGATGCGCTCTGAGCAAAAAGAGGCCATCTACAGCAGATTTGCGGGATGGGGTTAGGTTAGTGACAGTGTGCAGGATTTTAAGTTTAGGAAGTCATATTAAGTCAGTTAGTTTTTTTCGAGATAGAGAGGGAGAAGGTGTAAGCACTTCTGCAAATAGTCAATCTTTCTCCCTTGTCTTTTAGAAAATAGGTTTGTCGTTTCCTGTCTAACGCCCATGCTAACTAAGGTCTCCTACAGTCAGGATGGCTCTGATACCAAGTCTGTGGGACCCCCGGATTGTTCATCCGAGAAATCCCTGTTATGCATCTTTCCACGTTCCCATAATCAGTGAGCCGTGGAACATAACCGACAGGTACCATTACAACATCCGAAACATAACGAAAATACAAGACTTACATAATTGCCATTATGGCTACATCATTATTTGTAGCGGAACATCGCCAAGCGCAGAGCCCAATCGTGCCTCAACCTACATGCAGCTGACTGGGAAGACGGCCTAGCTTGCTGGACGTCACCTTAAACTCCTGAAAGTCTGGCCAAGTAAATAGCGAGGGACACAGCCGTGAGTACTTTTGAATGTACTCGCCAGACCACCAAGATCAGTGAACAAAGGAAATGCAATTTTTGGTTGTGGCGAGATAGCTCTGTCTGGGGGTTGTTTGAAAAGCTTAAGCTAACTTTGAGAATATGGCATCTCCATATCTTTGTTGAAAAAGTGTTTTGAAAACATGCTTCTGTTTTATAAACCATGCCATCTCCATATCTTTGTTGAAAAAGAGTTTTGAAAACAGTTTTTGTAGTAGAAACCCTTTTTAAACATCTTCGACCCCTCGGGTCAAAACAAAGCTTTCGAACTCGGGTTCCCCCGGAACCGTCGTCCTTAGAGTAGTTGTTTCCCAAACTAGCACAGTTTGGGTACTCCTAGACAACACCTTTACAACCGTCCTTGACCGTGGACACAGCTATTCGAATAGGTTATACTCTGTAGAGGTTGCACACTTTACCCACAAGAATCAATACATCCGCCGGGATACAACCACGGCCCATTACCGTTGTAGATGGGGGTCCGGATAATCAAAACTAACTTTTCGATTGTCCACACTAGCAAAGGCATGCTTTTCCTCTTGGGTTTTATCTCCCCGGCAATGTGTATGTGGCTCCCAGCCATAGTCCTTCCTTCCGTACACGCGCCGACCCAAGCCGTAACCTGGCGTATACCTTAAATTTGGTGACTCCTCTTCCTTCCGTACTACCTAAATCATAACGTCCGCGGGAGACCCAATTGTTACACCAGACTCCTGATTGCTCAGGCTAATTCTTGCCGAGGCAAGCGACAGGCTTCAGATCCTAGACTTGGGACGCCGGCCCGAGATTCTAGGGATTTCTCCCTATAAGCATGGTAGAAGTTTCCTCGGCTAAAGTGGACAAACTACGAGTTAAGCCCTAGCAACCTGGGGTAATGTGGTTGCGCGGATAAAAATTGTTCTTGTTTCTCCCAGTAAAGGCATAGAATATCTTATCACAGTCTCCTTGTTTCTCCTCATCACCATTTCTTTTGTTAAAACTTCCACTAGGAACGATGCCTCTTCCATGAGTTTTACAAAGTCATTTTTTAAAAATCCCAAAACAGTTTAGTTTTCTCAAAACCGGGGTTCCCAAGGAGGTAGGATGCTATCCATCATACTCTCGGTCTAAAGGGGATAAAATGATAGGTTCATAGGGGTGGTGCCGCAAAGGACACGAAATCATAGCTTGGAGGAGCCAAGTTATTAGCGCAGTATTTGTAAAAACAAGACATGCAGGTAGAGTATGCAATTTATAAAGAGGATATAAAACAGGTAAAAGAGAATAGGACTTATAGAAGAGTTCGGGAATGGTGGCTTTCCTGTGATTAGCAATAATTCCCTGGACTTCTTTAGATGACCAAGAATACCCAATAATATAATAGTAAGAAAACCCGTCCTTCCTGTCGTCAGACACTCACACTATCGTCGTCATCGGGTATACATGCAAGTAGACAATACCACTATCAATACAAGACATTCATGCACCAAAACATACATCAAACAAACATATGGAATACTACTAGACTTGGGAGGGTTTTTTTGGAGGAGTGGAAGTCAAATGGTGGAATTTACAAGATTGCCATTGTAGTGTCTTTCTCTTGGAAGATAGTTGCCAAGGCTAGATACAAAGAGCTTGGATTAGGGATCTGTGTTCAGTAGGTTACAAAAGGGCAAGAGTGATATCCACAGATAGGTCTTGACAAGACAAAACCATCACAAGTGGTTTCACTTGATTATCCATTTTCTAAAATTAATTAAGCTTTTTATAGTGGAATCAACTCTAGTTTAAGGAAATAATTCACCAGAAAGGATCTGGAGCTGCAAAAATTATTTCCTTGGATGGTTAGGTAGTACTTGCTTCACTCAAGCACCTGGAGTTAGAATCAAGTCAATAGAATTACTAGAATGCCCTTAGGAAATTCCTAAAGACAGTTCTGTATGATTCTTCTTTTATTTACCACATTAAATCTACAGGAGATATTGAGTTGGTTCTAAGGGCATGTGATAGGTATCTAAAATACCTTTATGCAAGAATTGGATTCACCCTTTTTGGAGTTGGCAAACTCCTGGAGTGATTTATTTAGTGAAAATACTCCTTACAGAAGTATTTAAATCACTAAAGTTTATCCAGAGCTCAATAAATTATGAACTTCTAGTGTTTGGTAGATATTAATCATAGTGAGTACTGAGAATTGGAATCAGGTCAATACCACATTTGGTTTGACCTGTGGAATTTATTTAAGACAGAAAGTTGCTAGTTTTGTTATTTTTCCTAAAGGCAGAAAACAATTCACCTATGGGCCTTTGGTTCATCTCAAATGGAGAAGTAAAACTCTCTGTGGAAATTATTTAGTGGATCAGGTACATTCTAGCAGAACAATTACCTATAATTAAGGAAATTAGTTTGGCCATGGGGTTGCCTCTGCATGTTTGAGAAAACATCAGAGAACTACCATAAAATAGATCTAGGCATTAGGAAATGTTTTACTAATTTATTTGTATTTAAAACTAGCAGAAACTTTTCTGGAAATATAGGGGCTGCTAAAAAAAGAAAAGGAAGTGCAGTGGGCTGGATCTGGGGAGCTACTGGGTCGGCCGGGAGGATTCGGCCCACGGTGGGGCAGGGCGACGTGCGGGAGCTGGCGGTTCGAACCTAACCGGTGCGGCCCGGCAGTCAGCGAGAGGGGGAGGCCGAAGCGGTACCGAGCGACGGCGACCGTCGGATCAAGTCATGATGGATGGCGGAGCGTCGTCGTCTACGCGGGGCAGAACGCCGGTGGCGAAACCGTAAGCAGCGGCGGAGAGAGGAGGCGGGGGCTCACCAGAGGGCTCGGGGACGGTCGGGGATGATGCAGGACGACGCGGTCGACGACGGCGAGCAGATCGGTGGGCTGCACGATGGCGGACAACCACGGGAAGGAGCTCGCGCGACGGCGGCCGAGGAGGATCTCGTCAGTGCTCAATGGAGACGGCGGAGGAGATGGTCCTGGACAGAAAATAGCGCACCATTAGATAGAGGGGAGCTTGGGGAGCTCAGGGGATGACAAGCAGAGAGAATGGGGGAGGGAGGAGAGAGCCTTGCTCGATTTTGAGAGGAGTCTGAAGCTCTTCTTGTTTTTCTTTCTCGGGCAGCACAGAGCAGGGGAGGGGGTGTGGTTCTCTGGGAGACAAGTGAGAGTGAGAGGGGGCTAATGAGGGGGCAGAGGCTGGCTAGGGGAGTGATGCTAGCTTTATACCAAGAGGAGGGAGTAGATGGGGTAAATTACTAATGTGGACATGGTGGAGAGGGGTGTTGGCCAGGGATTGGTCCAGGGGGAGGTGGAGAGGGGTAGGAGGGTAATTTATTCGAGCTGGATCAGAGAGGGAAGCTGCGGTGATTAATGGATAAGCTCCTTGTAAGAATTGGGGATTACTTCCCTTCTTAGCATTAGGACAAGGGCAATTTGGGAAATGCTTAATGTAGAGATACAGTGGTGGTCGACCTGTGGTGTGGCTTGATGTTGAGCAAGCACTGATCAAGGTTTGATGGATTTTGGAAGTGCTTAGAGTGGTGATTTGTTTAAATGGACGAATTTGAGCAAAATGGAGGGTTGTGAAGGAAGTCCAAAATCTTGTATTGGACCAGAGGAGAAAATGGTACTGGTAGGTAGATAATGTCAAGGTAGACTTCTAGGATTTATTTGAGATTTTTATGTGGAGTTTAACTCCACCTAAATCAACTTATTCAAAAAGGATAGAAATGATTTATAAAAGATCAATTTAGAAATTTCCATTGGAGAAGGATGGATCTTGGTTTGAGAGGGTCCCAAATATGAATGCACACTTAGGGGAATTTTCCCAAGATTTATTTGGGATTAAAAGTGATTAAACCAATTATTATTCCAATTCAGCCATTTAAGAAAATGGACAAAAAGAAGTAATAAAGCTTCTCAAAAATATTTATTTTTGGGCTGGAAAGATAGCATATGATTTGTGGGATTTACATGAGTCAAAAGTTGGGGAACTGGTTTGGTAAAAACCAAACTTTCCTTTATGGAGGGAGTTTTGGAGATTTAGACTATTTAAGAAATTAAATAGCTTTGGGGCCACAATATTTATGGATAAATATTGATAAATCTTGGAGATCAAGGTAGGTGAGTTAGACAAGGTGTAGCAAGCAATTGCAACCTTGAGGAATGGAAATCCAACTAGAAAAGGAAATGAAAACCAAGAGCTGATGATCTAGGGTGGTGTTATTTTTATATCACCAAAACATGCTTGCATCTTAGAGCTTATAGCTGACCTTGATGTAGGGGATAGATGGATTGGTAGAACAGGTCATATAGATGAACATGGCAGAAGGAGTTTGAATTAAAAGTATTTGAGGTGATCAAGAATTGATGGCAAACTTTGTTGAAAATAAGGCTGCCATGGATAAATAGTCATGAAGCTTTATAAACGATGTGGTTTAAGCAGCACAGAGATCCACTTGGGGAAAGTGAAGTGGGTTCTGATATACATCAATGAGTAGAACACAACCATGTAGATAGTTGGTCCAAAGAAGGTTGTGTGAGGGTGTGAGCTTCTACCAAAGTAGGTATGATGACTAGTTTTGCAGGAAATGATATTTTCTTGTTTGCAAAACCATCATGGATCAGTGGGTTGTAGGATGATCTATCCAAGGAAAAATATGGGCCTTGGTAGTCCTTGGGATGGTTAACAAGATGGTTCAGATGCATTTCCAAAAATGCACATGGTTTGAGGAAAGGGGGCATTCAAAAAGGTGATGCTGAAACTGTTTCCAGACTTAGCCAAATTTGGCAGTTTTGAGGAATTTGACTAGAGCACAAGAGGGAAGGTTCCTGGAGGGGTTGCAAGGTATCATAGCTTTAACAAGTGGGTGATATGTAAGTGTGGGGTGATTAGAAGTGATCCTTGCTTTATGTTGGTCTTAAGGATTTGGAAACATCTAGGATGGAGATCCTCAGAATGGATCTGATTAAGGGTTTTATATAATCACCTAGTGGCTAGGGATCATAACAAGGTTTACTTTCTTTCTTAGGGATTGATGATTGGGGAAACATCTTGATCCTAGTGATCAGCTCCTAGAGTGGCTCATACTACTTCCTAAGCAAACAAGTCAAACAGCAGATCAAAGCAACTCATTAGTCAACAGATCCAGGCAACTCATCTTATACACTAATCAACTATTCCTAGGGTTCACCATCAAGCTCAGCTTGGGGTAAGGTTGGGGGAATTTTGAAGAGGTTGAGTTTTGAATAAGAGGAGGGTTCTTGGTATCTCTACCAAGAGTAGAATCCAAATGCTTTGAACAAGAGTTTTGGGATATAGCTGGATATAAGATTAGTTGAGTTTTCTATCTTGAAAACATAAGGAGATTGTAATATATATCTCTCCATAGTTTTGACAATGGAAGCTACAAAATAGTTTTGGTTTCATAGACATCTGGGCTCCTGTTTTGAAATGCCAGAACGTTTGAGAATATGTAAAATAAGCCAAGATAGTTTTTGGTAAATAGCTTTTGTCAACTAGGGTTGAGGTAAGGAGTATCCTAAAATACACTTCATAAGCACACGTGCAAACAATCAACAAGCAAGCACTGCACTAAAGCATGGGAAAAAGTTTTTGTTTCCCCCTGATCTTTGCATTCTGGACAACTAATCAGGGTTGCTGAAATTGGGATGTTACAATTTCAGAAAGCAATGGCTTTGGAAACGTTTTGACCATGGGATGGTCGGAAAGGATGAATGTTTTGACCATGGGATGGTCAGAAAGGATATATATTTTGACCATGGGATGGTTGGAAAGGAAGGAAAGGAGTTTGGTCATGGGATGACCGGAAGGAAGAAACAAATGGGTGACCTAATCCTAGTGATTCCCTAAAACTTTGCTAAAAGGTTTCCAAAATGTTTTACAAAAGTTTTCAACAAAGATATGTAGATGCTATATCTACAAGAGAAGCTATCTGAGAAAAGAACCTCTCTTGGAGCCCTCCTAATACCAGAACCATACTGCATATCCTGTTGTTATTATTACTTTTATCTTAAGGTGGTTTGCGAGTACATTCAAAGTACTCACTGGCATTGTCCCTAGCTATTAACTTGGTCAGATCTCAAGAATAAGGTGTCGATGACGACTATGCGAGTTACGATGTTCTCCCAGTCAATTGCCTATAGGTTAAGGCATGGCTCAAGCTATACGCTTTATGAAGTTCTGATAATGATTATTCATGTAGCCATAATGGCATGTAAGGTATGACATGTATCCGCTCAAGTAATGGATGTTTACTTTGATACATGTTAGTTATGTGCCACGACTAACTGATCATGGGATCGTGGTGTATGCATAACAGGGATTCTCGGAGGATTAATCCGGGGGCCCCATAGGGTGCATCTTGGCATAGTAGGAAATATTGTCGGTGAGAGTCTCAACATTGGGCATGTTTTTTTTAACGGGCAAGGGATGAGTTCGCCCTTTTTCTCCAAACACACTCTGTAACATCCCAAAACCCTAATCAAGATTATCAAGTTCAAATCACCCAATTTAGGGTTAACAAAAACTTTTAAAAATAATTTGAATATGAATGCATGTGTGTTTTGCATTAGTGTAGAATTGATTGAAATTGCCATGCTTGTTTTTTACAAATGATGAGAAATGGTTTCAAGGTGAATGCTACATCATCTAGACCATTTACAAACAAAATCAAAAGAAAAATAAATCAAATATGAATAAATAAAGCAAATGGTCATTTTGGCCAAAGTTAACCACTCGGTCACTTTAGGTGCTCCTAGAAGATAAATTATAACAGAAACAATTCCACTTATTTTCACCCCTTGCTAGAACAAGTAAAAGTGTATCAAGGCCCACTTTACAAACTCACCAAAACTATTTTCAAATCTATTCAAGGGACATTTGAAAATTTTAATCAAGTGTATGTGGTAAGATCACACTTTCTCAAAAACCTATCAAACCAATTCCCCTTGGCAAACCCAAGTAACCAGAGACTATCAAGCTTAAGTCTAGATCACTCACAAATTTTCATTCAAAATTTTCAAACTAATTCTCTTGCGGCCATTTCATCAAACACATTGCTTACACCAATTAATCACCTACCTAACTTCCTAACTTCACTATCCTGAGCAGTAATTCTCCACCCCAGTGTCCCCTCTTCACTCCCTTGTCTCCCCTGAGCCAAGCCAAGCACCAGATCAATCCCCCTGAGCCGTTATGCATAGTGGAGCGCCGCCCAGTTTTGGTCGTTGCCGGCCGACAGCAGACAGCGCGCCAGAAGAATCACTGCCCTCGCGCACGACGCGCACCAGACACGGCTCGGTCCACCGCCACCCCCTATCCAAGCCACGACCCTAGCCTGGCCTTGGACCACCCTAGCACCACCTTGCCCAATGTCTCTGCACCATGCCTAGAGAGCGCCAGCTCACCGCACCCGACCACCTTGCCCAGACCGCGCCTCACCCTCTCCGCGCACGCTCACGCTCGCCATGATAACCCCAACCTCGCAGACACCCCCGTTAGCCGCTGCGCAACCCGTAGCTGCCGCACGCCGTCGGAAACACCTCTGCGTCTGCCCGGAGCGCCGCACGCTCCGACCAATTCACACTGCCCCACGCCACGCCATTAAGCCAGAGAGGATCGCCAGGGAACCGCGCACCGCCCCCTACCCTCATCAGTGCCGATAGCCTCCTGTAGCATCGTCACCGACGAGCCCGCGCCCACGCTGTTTGGTCCCCTCACCGTAGTATAAGTAGAGGCCTTCCCCGCGTCCATTCTCCACACCAACACCTTCACCACTTCTCTCTGATCCTCCCTCACCCTTTCCCGGAGCAAGGCGAGCTCTCCCTCGCTGGAATTTGGCCAGAGCCTGCCGCTACTGGAGAAGAAGGGCGCCATCGATTTTGACCACCCCACGACCTGCCGTGACCGCGCCTCGAACCACCGTCATCGACAACCCCATTCGCCCCCATCACCGACCCTAGATGGAGCCTAGGTGAGCCTCGCCGGACCCCCACTCCCGCGTTAGGTTATTTTCCTCGCTGGAGCAGTTCCTCGTCGACGATGAACCACGGCCGTTGGATTAGATTTTGATCATATGGCTCAGATTCGTAGATACCATTTCGTTTAGTTAGCCTCGCTGACTGGTGGACCCCATCTAACAGCAGCCCGCTACGCTGTGCAGTGCAGTTGAGCCGACCCGTTTAAGTTTCCCGCTCAAGCTTGGAGATTCAAATATTGATTTTTCCAATTAAGTTAAAACCCTATTTTGTACCTAGATTCAAAAATCAATTCAGAGAGTTTCACTGAACCAAATTGCATGATTTAAATTTTGTTAGAATTATATTTAAATTGTCTATCAAAGCTCGTTGGATTTAAATCATTTGGAGTTAGATATAATCTATAGTAAAAATAACAAGACAGAGACTTTTCCAACTTCAAAAAATTTCAAAAATCAACCATAAATTCTTTTGAGTTGATTCCAACTCTCAAAAATCACATTTGACAAGATCTAGCTGAATATGTAAAAACATTTAGGTTTGCATGCAGTGACATTGGACTAGTACGAAAATAATGCTATTAACCTAAACAAGAGCTAACACTTGCAACTATTAACCTAAGCAAGATGCATTAGGAATGCTTTGGTTATATTCCTTTGATTTATACCAATCGCAAGTTTTACTTGCAAGCTTTATTCTTTTACTTTACCAAAGTTCTTTAATTTGAGTTAGTGCTTTGTGAGTATTTGGAAAAATAGTGTAGATAGCATAAAGAGTATAAATCTAGGCCTATACTTAGATGTCATTCTATGGCATGAGATTGAAAATTAGCACCCCTCATTAGTAAATACTCTTAACCTTAGTGGCTAGTGCTAAGCATAAAAGTTGATCACTTTAGATGGGAATACTTGGTGAAAATTATTAATAAACCTTGGAATGATGATTCATTCTATTGAAATGTTTTGACATGTGTTATGGACGCAAAGATTTGATGATGAAAATGTTGAGGCATCAGCCTTAGCCCTTTTATAAAAACTGTTGGTTGGGTTCGGATGTGATACCATTCCAATTTAACCATACAACCACAATACCTAAATTGGGTAGGGCTTAGCTGGAAGTTTATATGCATTAGTATGGGTTCCCTCGCGGAAGAGGTTTGAGCTGAGGCTACCTCTTGATGATGCCCACCTATGCAGTGCCCAACATGGCAGATGGCCATGCCTGGGAGGACAAGCTCATAGGGGAGGTGCCTATACTAGAGTGTGTAATTGAAAGGTTATGATTGATTATCCGCATAGTAAGTATGATGATTCAGGGTTATCCCTGACGGATGTTTCGAATTTTGTGGTGAAAGTGTACGACCTCTGCAGAGTGTCAAACTATTCGAATAACCGCGTCCATGGTCATGGACAGTTGGAGTGGCCATACTGTTCCGTCGTCAGATGTTTTCAAAATGACTTGTGAAGTGAACTATGACTTTGACTTGACCACAACAGGGTTGTGGATATGAAAACTAGTTTCCCACTTAAGTGATTAGAACATTAAATTAGTTTTTCTTTACTTCGAAACTCAGTTTAGGTAAATCTGGCTTTTTGCAAATAAACCTAGAGCTTAAGAGTCCTACTAGAACTACCTTACTTGTTAGTGATAGTTTGCGAGCACTTAAAAGAGTACTCATGGCTTTGTCCCTGGCTATTCCCGTGGCTAGACTATGAGGAGGACTATCAGGATGATGGACAGCAGGAGGTCTACGCCAACTAGGATCATCTCCCATCATCAGCATTGCCTGTGACCCAAAAGATGGAACCCACTACTACGTTTATTATTCCGCTGCTTGATTTGTACTAAGACTGGATCATGAGACCCTTTATTTGTGTAAAACCTTATTATGGTTTGTAATGGATGATGTACTGTGATATCCAATCTGTTATCTCACGCAAAAATGGTAATCCTGGGATTGCGAGGTATGGCATAACAGGCATCTAGGATTAAAAATCCGGGTGTTGACACACTCCATCATTGGAGCAAGCAAGAATGACGATTAAGTGTGCATTTGTGTGCATACCTCATTCTTACATCAATGCATGTGTGACCAACATATATGCAACCCAAGAAGCCTAGGCCTCATCTAGATTGAGAAGGCCATGTTTTAAAATAAAAGCAAAACAATGTACTGCCATTGATCAAAACAAGTACCAGTACAAGAGTATTAGTTCTACAAAATACTTTAATAATAGCAACATCAGCACATTTGAGAGATTCGGTAGCTTTTGAAAGGTTCAGCAGTATAGGACATATTCTGCACTCGATCTGAACAATTCCCAGTACATACGAATTATTACAAAATATATTAGCAGTTGCAGAACTCCATACAAAATACTCGGTAGAAGTATAAAACTACTCTTAGTAGAACCTTAATCTAGCTAGGAGTGATTACATGTCCCATCATATACTCCAAAAATGCATGCGAGAAAGAGAGAGGTTAAAATCACCATAAGATCTGTATGCCAACGATTCAGCGTGTCCAGGTCGTGGCTGGGTAGCGCTTACTTTCCCGCCTGGCACGCTTCTCTTGTTTTACTATCGTCTCTGGATCCTTGTAATAGGCTTTCACTTGTTCACCCTTAGCAAGATAGATGTAAAATTCACGGACCTTTCCAGCCATTTCCACCACTCCGACTGCGAAAGGAATCTTCCACTAAAATAAATAAAGTAATTAATATTAGAACAGAGGGACTAGAAAATTACATATACATTCATATTAGGATCATCAGGAGAATCTTAAGATGTGATATCTCAGAATGGGTTGATGTCATCGTCGATCCAACATTAGAACTCCACGAGGAACTCTGACCAACAATTGAGGAGCTTGACAATAAGTCCCTTCTACCGACAGGTAATGGTCGAGCGCCTCCAGCGCGGCTTTGGCCGGCGGCTGCCTAATCTTTGGCTCAGAATCAAACTCGAGTGGATAGAACCCACGAAAATTGACCAATGATAATATCCTCACCTAAGAGTCCTCCAATTCCCACGCCACAGACCTTACGCGGCTGACGGACAGGACAATCTCCGTGTTGTGCCTATCAATCTGGCCTATGAACAGCATGCTCGTCTTCCCGATGCCGATGACATTTGTTCTCCGTGAGCACCCTGTAGGCACCGACTTAGACGGGTCCCATTGTATGACGCTGTAGAGGACTATGGGCACCTCGATCGAGTGAGTGGATTTGAGGTGCAGATACAATGTTAATTTGTTGCCGACCCAGTTGCATCCTAGCTCCGTGCAGATAAACGGGTTGTGGATGCAGGAGATCATGTGGGCATAGAGTTTGTTGAAGGAGACCACTTCTGAGTAGTTGTAGTTTGGGTAGATGTAACCTTCTCCGCGACGACTTGGCATGTAGCTCCTTGGAGCATGCGGCCAGCCGGACGATGCTTTTAGCGTTGAGATGCTCAACGATTTAGTTGACGACGTCGTTGCCGACCTTGTTAAAGCCGCTGCACCGCTGGCTCTCCCTCCAACCTCTCCAAATTTTGTATAGATGATCCGCCATTGCGTCGGGGAGGATTGGGGCGAGGACGGATCTATATAGAACTGTTTGGTTTTTTTGGAGGAGAGGGGTGGTGGTCTGGAAGGAGAGATGCACCGGGCGAGATGGCGAGGAAAATGTGTGATCAACGCGGTGGAGAGGATCCCAAATGCGGCCAGGCAGCATCGGTGAGTGTGGATAAACTAAACGGAGATGGGGAAGATGCAATGGCTCTTTGAAAGAGGTTTTTTATTTTCTTGTAATAAATTAAGCATGTCACCTCCTCGCGCATTATAGTCTCATCACGTCGGTTTGACTAGACACATTATTTATTTATAGGTCCTACTGTAGTACTGTTTGCATAAGTAGGAGTAGTAGGTAGGAGTATTACTCTACCTCCGTCCCGAGGAATAATAAGGCATCCTTGTTTTGGGTGTTTTTCTTTGACCATGATTTACTCTAAATATATAGTATAAAGAATGTTGCCAGAAAATTAGCATTATTGGAAAGTTTTACTCTACCTCCAAAAGTACGAGATTAATTTTACACAAATTAATCAAGTGTATTAGTTACTCTATTTATTCGGTCAAATTTTACACAATGTAATCAAGTATGTATCTTCTCGGCACCCCCGCGCACACCTCCTAGTTGATCTCTCCCCCGTCCGGATTGTGGTGCTCAGCACATGTGCCATGGTTAGGGTTACGAGCAGGATCCCACAAAAGTCCTGCCTCTAGTTCATTTTGAAGTTTCTACAGAAGTACTTCAAAATGAACTATAAGCGAAACTTCTGCAGGATGCCGCTTTCAACTCTAACATTGGTATGATGGCTCTGTGTTTGTCTATCGTGTGTTCATCAGGTACATTGTGTTGGTGTGCATATGAAGGAACCACTTTGGGCATTGGGTTGGGGCGGCGTCAAAAAAGTAGTCGCAGATCAAACTTTTCGGGTTTCGATTATTTCACTAGCTTTGTCCCAAACATGGCATGGAAGGTTATTACATGGATCAACACTCACAACACTAGAGAAGGGATATTGTACTTGGTATGTATATATAAATATATACACATAGGTAGCCCGAGAGAAAGCAACCCCAAAGGGCTGCAGCGATGGTTATTACAAGCTACTGCAGAAGAGATTATGGGGTTAGAGAAGGCAGCCTGAGACGGCTATAGTGAAGAGGTGTTGAACATGGTTCGATGTTAGAGAAAACTTATGAAAAAAATATAGAAACAAAGCCGCCGTAGTACCATGGCACACGTTCATAGTGCCACACTGTGGACGAGGGAGATATCAGCTAAAGGATCAGCGTGATGCAGCAAAGGAGAGAGTAGTATACAATTTATTTTCCTTGCATAGAGGAGGAGTAGCACACTGTAAGGCTACAGGAGTGAGCACCATGCGGATTTTCTTTGTTAAGCAAGTACAAGTGGACCTCATAAAAAATTAAAATTGCATCCAAGTCCATGCATTTAGCACAAGGACCTTGAAACTTAGCAATGAAGTGTGTGTTTTGAGGTTTACGCATACTAGCGTTCATCGTGCTAAAGTAGAATCTTTCTAGATGCTAAGAATGGAAAAGAAGATACAATGGTTAACAATGTTTGGATTTGCCTATCTTGATCAAACATTCATTGTTTCGTACACCATGCAGTGGTATATATGGTATTGTGACAGATAAGAGACAAGATAAAGATAAGATAAGAAGTACTGCGAAAGACCGATCTAACTTTAGGTCTCGTAGGAGCGAGGTGCTCGAGACCTGGTAAAAAATAAAAAATTACATCCAAGTCCATGCATTTAGCACAAGGACCCTGAAACTGAGCAATGAAGTGTGTGTTTTGAGGTTTGCACAAACTAGCGTTCATCCTGCTAAAGATTTTCAGTAGAATATTTCTAGATGCTAAGAATGGAAAATAAGATCCAATGGTTGTTAGCAATGTTTGAATTTTCTAGCCTTGATCAAACGGTCAATGGTTTGTACACTCTATAGTGATGGTATGATATTGTAAGAGATAATAGAAGATAAAGATAAGATAAGAAGTATTACGAATGACCGATGTAATGATAGGTCTCGTAGGAGAGAGGTGCTTGAGAGTTAACATGCTTGAGGACCTCATGAAAATGATAATTATTGCATCCAAGTTCCTGCATTTATTAGCACAAAGACCCTAAAACTGAGAGCAATGAAGTGTGTGTTTTGAGGTTTGCGCATATACTAGCATTCATCGTGCTAAAAACTACTAGTAGAATCTTTCTAGATGCTAAGAATGGAAAAGAAGATCCAGCAGTCGACAATGTTTGGATTTGCTACTCTTGATCCAACGGTCAATGTTCAAAGTTATTCGTACACTATGAAGTGGTTTATTGTATTCTAAGAGATAAGACACGATACAGAGAAGATAAGAAGTACTGCGAATGGCCTATCAAATGGCAGGTCTCGTAGGAGAGAGGTGCTTGAGAGTTAACATGGTCAGTGGAAGTATAAGTTACATTAAGGACCTCATAAAAATGAAAATTGTGTCCAAGTCCACAAATTTATTGGAACAATGACCCTGAAAACTGAGCAATGGAGTTTGTGTTTTGAGGTTTGCGCATACTAGCGTTCATCGTGCTAAAGTACTCCCTCCGAGACAAATTAGTTGACTTAGTTTTATCTAGATTCAGACGTATCTAACTGACGTGGGTATGCCCAATAGGAACTCGACTACAGCCTACCTAGTGCGGCTCGACGGAAGGCCCACTTGATGAATTGCCAAGGTCCACGACGCCTATGACGGTTCGAGTGGTATGAAGCCCACATGAACATGGACTCCTAGACGCACAAGACAAGGAAGTCTCAAGATTAGAGTTTGAATCTAACTTGTAAGCAACTCGTATTGGTACCTGAGACCTAGCCTCCCCATATATAAAGGCTAGGAGGGTCCAACGAGGAGGACACGCTACGCCACAATAGAGCTAGACATCGCGAATCCCACAATATCCCAATAGACAAATCTACGATCGCCACAATAAATAGAACACAATAGATCTAGATATACGCCAGATCCAATCTGCGCATCCACCGCCATCGGCGACATTGTAATCCTTCGGATCATTATCAATCAAGAGCAGACAAGCAGGAGTAGGGTCCTCTACGAGGCCTGAACCTGGGTAAACCTTGTGTCCCTGTGTGCTTGTTTGCTAGCCATACCGAGATCGCCAGCGCTCTTCTCTTCTCCAAAACCCAAGTCCATAACAATGGGCATTGATGAGTTAAACCCTCGTCACTAACACTAAAACAAGTCTAGATACATTCAAATCTAGACAAATCAAAGTCAACTAATTTGGGTCGGAGGGAGTAGAATCTTTCTAGATGCTAAGAATGGAAAAGAAGATCTAGTGTTTGGCAATGTTTGGATTTTCTAGACTTGATCAAACGGTCAATGTTCAAAGTTAATCCATACACTATGCAGTGATTTATTGTATTGTAAGAGATAAGACACGATAAAGAGATGATAATAAGTACTGCGAATGGCCTACCAAATGGTAGGTCTCGTAGGAGAGAGGTGCTTGAGATTTAACATGGTCAGTGGAAGTACAAGTTACATCAAGGACCTCATAAAAATGAAAATTTCATTCAAGTTCAACCATTTATTAGCACAAGGACCCTTAAAACTGAGCAATAGAGTTTGTGGTTTTAGTTTTACGCATAGTAGCGTTCATCGTGCAAGTATAAATTTTCTAGATGCTAAGAATGGAAAAGAAGATCAAGAGGTTGGCAATGTTTGGATTTGCTAGTCTTGATCAACCGGTCAATGTTCAAAGTTAATCAGTACACTATGAAGTGGTTTATTGTATTGTAAGAGATAAGACCCGATCAAGAGAATATAAGAAGTACTACGAATGGCCTATCAAATGGTAGGTCTCATATGAGAGAGGTGCTTGAGAGTTAACACGGTTGGTGGAAGTACAAGTTACGTGAAGGACCTAATAAAAATGAAAATTGCATCCAAGTCCATGCATTTTATTAGCATAGGGACCCTGAAAACTGAGAAATGGAGTTTGTGTTTTTAGGTTTGCGCATAATAGCGTTCATCATGCTAAAGTAGAATCTTTCTAGATGCTAAGAATGGAAGATAAGATCAAGAGGTTGGCACTGTTTGGATTTGCTAGTCTTGATCCAACGGTCAATGTTCAAAGTTAAATCATACACTATGCAGTGGTTTATTGTATTGTCTTGCAAGAGATAAGACACGATAAATAGAAGATAAGAAGTACAGTACTACGAATGGCCGATCTTTTGGATAACCTTCCCTCCCGATGTTTGGGAAGCTAGTGAAAATTTCGAAAACCGCAAAACTTTGAATTTTTGTGCCGCCAAGGACCAAAGTGGTTTACTTCCTATGTACTCCTCGTCCCTACTCCACACCAACACGCGGCTTCCAAACATGCTAGAGACACAGAGTCGTCGTACCAAGGCACACGTGTGTAGCGCCACGCTGTGAACGAGGGGAGAGAGATCAGTCAGACCGATGCGCGAGGGGAACGGGGAGGAGAGATGGAGCATAGGGAAGGAGAGAAAACACACGATTTGTTTTGCATGCATAGGTCCTGAAATTTACTACTAGTAGAGTGTACGCTATAAGGCCGCAGGAGCACCTCGTGTCAGAAACCCATCATAACTTTGCTCTGACATGGAACCGCCTTCAACTTCTCTTCGTTGCTGCCCTCTTCCCATGCCAATGTTTTATTCTCTCAGCATGTACAACGCATGGATAGAGGTGACCATATGTCTAAGCAAATAAATATACTACTCCCGCATTGTGTAAAAAAGCACACCTTAATAAGGCTCAGATAGTAAACGTATGACATATCATCACTATATAAAATTATAATTAGTAAAGCACAAAAAATTATAAATTTGATCAACATCTATAAAGTATGGGTGTATATTTGGTCCTTGTACTTTGTATCATGATGTGTATAAGTAAAATATTATTAGCTACCTAACACTTGAAATTTTTGGTAACATGGTCTAGAGAAACGAGGGAGAAGATTCCAGTATGATGGAGAAGTGTGTTTTGAGAGGTTTATGCATTGTGCATTCATTGTGCTCAAGACTATCAATAGAATCTTCTGGACGCTAGAATGGAAAAGAAGATCCAATGGCGAGAAATGCTAGGATTCGCGAGTCTTGATCCAACAGTCAACATTGAAAGTTATCCGTACACTATATAGTGGTAAGATAAGATAAGATAAGATCATGTAGAATTCAATGATTATTTGCTATGAGGGAGAAGATTCTAGTATGATGGAGAAGTGTGTTTTGAGGTTTGTGCATAGCATTCATTATGCTGAAGACTATCAACCGAATCTTCTAGATGCTAGAATGGAAAAGAAGATCCAACGGGTGGAAATTTAGGGATTCACGAGTCTTGATCCAACGGTCAATATTCGAAGTCATTCGTACACTATATAGTGGTAAGATAAGATAAGATAAGATATGTGTATCTCTACTACTATAGTGGAGCAGTTTTGAATTGGATACGTAGCACCAATCCTGACCGTTGGGCTGTTGGATGCAATGGTTCAGAGAAGCTGGATTCGTGTTGAATAGTACCTAGAGCAAACTCCACCATGCATGTTCTAGAACCATCATGTCACCACCCCAAAATTTCATAGAACAATAGACTGTATTCTCTATACTTACTACTATAGTGGAGTAGTTTTGAATTGGATCCATAACACTAATCATGACCGTTGGGCTGTTAGATCCAATGGTTCAGAGCAACTGGATTCGTGTTGAATAGTACTCTCCCGCCAAAATATAAGGGGCCTAAGGATTAGTCAAAAGTCAACATTTTTTAAGTTTGACCATGATTATACACAAAAATATAAAAATTTAGAGTACTAAATTAATAACAATAGATTCACCATAAATTTAGAGTATTTTTTTCTAAATATTTGATCAAAGTTGGTAAGGTTTGACTTTTGACCAATCCTTAGGCGCCTTATATTTTGGGACGGAGAGAGGGAGTATAGACCTAGATGCTAGAATGGAAAAGAAGATCCAACGGTTAGGAATCTTTGGATTTGCTAGTGTTGATCCAACGGTCAATGTTCAAATAAGTTAATCCCTACACTATTTAGCGGTGGTATACATGGTATTGTAAGAGATAAGAGACAAAATAAAGGTAAGATAAGAAGTACTGTGATGGCCGATCTAGTGGTAGGTCTCGTAGGAGCGAGGTGATTGAGAGTTAACACGGTTGGTGGAAGTACAAGTTACATCAAGAACCTCATAAAAAATGAAAATTGCATCCAAGTCCATGCATTTTAGCACAAGGACCCTGACACTGAGCAATGAAGTACTATGTGTTTTTAGGTTCGCGCATACTAGCGTTCATCGTGCTAAAGACTATCAATAGATCGAATCTTTCTCAATGCTAAGAATGGAAAAAAGATCCAACAGTTAGCAATGTTTGGATTTGCCAATCTTGATCCAACAGTTAATATGTTCAAAGTTAATCCCTACACTATGTAGTTGTATGGTATTGTAAGAGATATGAGACAAGATAAAAGATAAGACAAGAAGTACTGCGAATGGCCAATCTTATGGTAGGTCTCATAAGAGCGAGGTGCTTGAGAGTTAACACGATGGGTAGAATTACAATTTACATCAAGGACCTCATGAAAAATGAAAATTGCATCCAAGTCCATGCATTTATCACAAGGACCCTAAAACTGAGTAATAAAGTATTGTGTGTTTGAGGTTTGCGCATACTAGTGTTCATCATGCTCAATACAATCAATAGAATCTTTATAGATGCTAAGAATGGAAAAGAAGATCCAACGGTTAGTGATGACCCACAAGTATAGGGGGTGTATCGCAGTATTTTCGAGGGAAGTTAAGCCCAATTTATTGATTCAACACAAGGGGAGCCAAAGAATATTTATAAGCCTTAAAAACTGAGTTGTCAATTCAGCTGCACCTGGAAACAATCTTGCTCACAGCAGTTTATCAGTAGCAACAGTTTTGTAGTAGGAATAGCATAGTAGCAACAGTAGTAAAGTAAAGACAGAAGTGACAATAGGAGTAAACAATAGGATTCGAGTGCGGTAGGCATAGGGATGGATGGACGGGCGTTGCATGGACAAGACAATTCACAAAGCAATTAGAACATAGGGCACTTGCAGATAAATAAGATAAAGCATCCAAGTATTAGATAATCCTAGGCATGTGTTCCATATATAGTCATATGTGCTCGCAATGAGAACTTGCACAACATCTTTTGTCCTGCCAGCCCGTTTGCAGCGGGGCCTCAAGGGAACTACTAGCAATTAAGGTGCTCCTTTTAATAGAGCTCCGGAGCAAAGCACTAACACTACGTGAACACATGTGATCCTCACATCAAAGCCATTCCCTCCGGTTATCCTGATTTCTGTCACTTCGGGGCCATTGGTTCCAGACAACAACATGTGTATACAACTTGTAGATAATACCATAAACAGTACTATCATAATGAATCAATAACATGTTCAGATCTAAAATCATGGCACTCGGGCCCTAGCGACAAGCATTAAGCATAACAAGTCGCAACAAAGTCATAAATCACTAATAAAAGATACTAGGCACCATGCCCTAACAATCTGATGCCATTACATGAACGATCTCATCCAACCCCTACCATCCCCATAGCCTACAGTGAGGGATTACTCACTCATAGATGAGGAAAACATGGATGGTCGATGGAGAAGCGATGGTGATGATGATGGCGATGATCTCCTCCAATTCCCCGTCCAGGCAGGGTGCCAGAACGGAGTTTTCGGTGTTGTTTCATGGAATCTGGTGGTGGCGGCGGAGCGGATCTCCTTCTGGAAAAATGTCGAACCCACCGGAGTTTTTAGGTCAGAAGGCTTCTTACAGGCGAAGAGGGAGATCGAGGGGGTGCCTGGGGGGCCCACCACCCCCTGGCGCGGCCTGGCCTGGCCCGCGCCACCAGGTGGTGTGGCCACCCCCTGGCTCTTCTCCGTCTCGTATTCTGGCTCCTGGAGTCTTCGGGTGAAATAGGATTTTTGGCATATTTTCCGGGATTTTCCCTCATAGTTGATTTTCTACACAAAAAGTAGACACCAAGGCAATTCTGCTGAAAACAGCGTCAGTCCGTGTTAGTTGCATCCAAATCACACAAGTTTAGAGGAGAAACAATAGCAAAAGTGTTCGAGAAAGTAGATACGTTTTGGACGTATCAACTCCTCCCAAGCTTAGCTTATTGCTTATCCTCAAGCAATTCAGTTGAAAACTGAGTGCGATAAAAGAACTTTTACGAACACATTTGCTTCATATGATGTAAATTTTCTCAGCGATGTGATCAACTACTTAGACAGTTCATAATAAAGAGTATGCAACTAAGTTTACTTAATAGGCATTGCAAGCTATGCAGAGATTCCAACTAAAAAATAATAAGTGGCATGAAGTATAAACATAAGCAACATTACAATGCTCATAAAAAGGTATGATAGAGTGGTATCTCCCTTGCGTTTGATTATGAATATCAAGGCACCTCTGAAGTTCAAGTGATGACTAGAAGTAAAGATATCAATGATACAAGTATCAAAGTCATAACACAAATAATCAAGTAATGGGACAACAAAGAATGACAACTATGCTCTCAAGAAGGTGCTCAAAGAATAAATGGAGACTCAACAAGTAAAGGAAAAGGTTTTGAATAATTTTGAAAGGCTTCCAAATGCTGAAACTATGATACTCATTAGCTTTGATCTCTCATTGCCCCTATCATAAGCATCTTTAATGTGGTTAAGGTAAAAGTGAGGTCCAATCTGAGTTATATGCTTGACAGACTATAAACTGAAAATCCCAAGTCCCTTGAGTACGAGGGCCGCTCCTCATGATACTCAACTTTAGTTACCGGTAAGTTCTTGTCACCGTAAATATGTGTGTATCATAGAGAACCGCCAATGGGGTACCCCTTGCCCGATGATACGGAAGAATCCCCATATCAAAATGACAAGGCAAGCAGACAATGAGTATCTCAACAATCTTCTTATTTACCATGGGAAAATGGTGCTTTTTTCTCTCTTTCCTCTTTTCATAAATCGCTTTTTTCTTTTCTTTTTCTCACTAGCTATGTCTCTCTTTTTATAAGAAGAATGCTTCATAGATATCATTATGGTTATGCTGCAGGTTTCCAGCCTGTCAGCATGGATTAGACTAGTGGCCCAGGCGTTTCTCTAACACACATACATAACTCCATGGACTTACAAGCTCCCCTTTTATTTCACACCGACGACATCCGCAAACAAAAGAGCAAGGTATCAACTAGGTATATATTTACAAGTGTTGAAAGCGTTCCCCGTGACAACACGGTTCTGCTAATCCTCATCCTATAATTTGCAAGCATATAACTTTCATGGAGAGTCACAATGGTTCAGGTTTCTTAAGTGTAGGAAATAAAGTGTGCCATCAAGTTCGTGAGAGCTTTAGTAACTAACTTTCTCATAACAAGCAAACATTTTATTTGGAAGAAAACAAGGCATATTGAATATGCACGGAAGTAGCAAATGATGCTAATAGGTAGGTATGGTGGACACTTTGGCAATATTCTGTTTAAGGGAGTTGGAAACATGAGTAAAACCCTAAGTGTAAGTGAAGGCTAGCAATAGTAAGGGAGCGAGTGCCAAGTCAAAATAATTCATCGAGGCTTAACTGATTATTATAGTCATGTGCATGTGTGAGCATGTGCCAAGTCAATTCAAATGAAACATTCAGAGGAGGATACCACAGTTTCATACCAAGTTATGAATAGAATAATGCAAGGAAACATTCATAAAACATGCTACAAACTATTAGCAAGATGGAGCTAATCATATGGAAGCAAGAACTACTAAGCATCCAAAGATAACATACACCCTACATGAATGGACTAAGCATGCCCACAGTGATGAGTATATGTACAAAAATGAAAACAAATAGAGTTTGTTACCAGCCTCTTACCACGCCTCAAGTTGTCATTAATCCTCATTATTTCTCTTCACTTGTGTGGCTTCAATAATATGAAACCAATATTCCACTGAGGACTGTCGAACCCTGTAGTAAACTCACAAAACCAAAGAAGAACAACAAATATTTTTGTTGTTTTCGATTTTTTAAAAACAAGAACCAAAAGGAAAAACAAGAAAAGCAAAAAAAATTTGGTTTTTCGAATGGTTCAAACAAAGCAAAAAGGGAAAATCAAACCAAGGCAAAAAGAAGAAGCAAACCAAAGAGAAACAACAGAAATATTTTTGGTCTTTTTGTGTTTTAGAAAGCAAAAGCAAAGAAGAACGAAAACTAAAAAGAGAACGAAAATATGAATATACAAAGTACCGACGCAACATGATATGGAGATGAGTGCGGTGTTGGCGTACCTCCCCCCAAGCTTAGGCTTTTGGCCTAAGTGGGTATCAATCCCCAGCTGGCCAGGATGAAGTGTCACCGTGGTACGACGAAGAGGTCCCCTCGTCCGGGTGCGAGCTTGAGTACGTCCCTCCGTAATGCGCGGAGTAATCATAGGAGGGCACATCCTCCTGGTGCTGCTCATGGAAACCCAGCAAGCGAAGCTACTTGTCCACCTCCTCCTTGGAGCGCGACCACGGTCTCCTGTGAACACTAAACAAAGAAGGTTGTGGCAAAAGGATCTCCCTTTCATCCCCGTCAGTGAAAAGCATCCTATATACTAGACTGTCCAAATCAGAAGTAGCAGTGACAAAGTGATGAGTTTTCATAGCAACAAGGTCAAGCCTCTGTGGTGCCAGTATAGCATCATTGGGATCCACTAAAAGACCTAATGCATTGACTATACGCGAGGCAATGATGCCACCATAGATAGGCCCCCTAGCAGCTAGGCGGCGAGCAATAAGCGAGCCAAGATTGTACCGAGTATCATTGTTAAGTGTAGCAGCAAGGAATGCAAAATGATAGTTGGAGATATTACTTGTGTTCTCCCTACCAAGTATGCTAGTAGCAAGATAATATGCAAAGTATCTAAGAGCAGGGAGATGGATATTTCTTATCTTTCCGCGCTGCGCCACGTGGTCATTATCATTGGTTACCCCTCGGTAAAGCTCCAACAAATCAGCGTGTCGCCCTTGAATTTTCTTCACGGTCCCTGTCATGCGTACACCTACAATACTGCAAAATCTCTCCAAAGGCATGGTGAAGGGCAGATTATAAATTTTGAAAGAGACAGTCGACTGATAGGATATGTTAGTAAACGTGAAGCTCTCAACGAAGGTTTTAGTGAGCATAGCGTACTGCTCACTCTCATCTTGCATATATGAGGTCAAACCAACCCTCTCAATCAGTAGCAAGAAATCATCAAGAATACCTGCAGCTTGTAAGAAAGTAAAACAAGGAAAAGTAGATGGGTGAGCATCCCCATCATCTCTTTTGTTACCAATACGAGTTGCAATGAGATCTTCATTGTATGATGGCCTAAACTGAGAGGCTAATCCTGAGGGCCTCGGCCTCCTAGGTGCATCACTCTCAAATATCTCTCCACAAGTATGGTTGTTCATGCTTGGTATTCTGAAATTTAAACACCTATTAAACAAGTGATTGCAAAGTGAATATAATGAAGGATTCTACTCATAGGAACTTGTAAGAGGCCTAAACATGCATCAAAACTATATCTCTAAGCATTAAACAAGCTTACAAGCTCTCATAACCTGTCACCTACAGCAGCAAAATACTCAATATATAATCCACTAAACACAAATCTACTTGGACAAGGGGAGAGTCACATATCAAGGAACAAATGCTACAAATTTTAGCAAGAAAGATGGGATGAGCAAGGAGATCGAAAAAATCGAGAGCAAGCACAGCAAGAACGCGATTTTGAGCAATGAACTGGAGCTTACTTGGGAGAGAGAAGAAAGTGGCAGGTGAGAGAGTTAGTGGGGGGCCAGGGGTGGCCCACACCAGGGCATGGCGCCACCCAGGGTAGGTCGTGCCACCAGGTGGTGTGCCTGCCTGGTGGGTCCCCCTTGTACCTCCCAGGTACTCCTCTGCCCCTTTTTTCACGTAAAAATTTAATATGATTTTTCTGGAATTTTTCAAGACACTTTAATTTTGGGCATTTCCAGGCATAGAAGAATGATTTTCTGACAGATAGATTTTTTTGGAAACATGATGCAAGGACAAAACAAAGCTAGAACTGTAGAAGTTCTAAGACACTCTAACATGCAAGCAACTAACAACAAAACGAAAGCTAAATGAAAACAAAAACTAAAATGCATAGGATAGAAGTAAATGAAGATAATCATAGTGAAAACATTGTTTTGTTCAATGAAATCCTTTTGTTAACAAGGTTGATCAGGTATTGCTACCAAAACAATTTCATATGAGACAAAACTTTGTATTCCACTAGTGATTATGTTACCTCAACCTTGATAGCAATGGTCCCAATCATAATGGTTTCAAATTTTTCTCTTGGTATGGGACAATATATTTCTCCAACTTGAATGCCCTCAACATGTTGAATTGAATTCAAACCATAATTCCTTTCAATCTTCTTGGGAAATAGATAGTATGTTCCTTGTCATTAACATTGAAGGTCACCTTTCCTTGATTACCATTGATAACAGCTCCTGCAGTATTAAGAAAAGGTCTCCCAAGAATAATAGACATATTATTATCTTCAGGCATTTCAAGCACAACAAAATCAGTTAATATCAAGCAATTATGAGCCACTTGAACAGGTACATCCTCACATATACCCACAGGAATAGTGGTAGATTTATCAGCCATTTGCAAAGATATATCAGTTGGTATTAATTTTTCAAGTTGAAGCCTCTTATAGAGAGAGAAAGGCATAACACTAACTCCAGCTCCCAAATCACACAAAGCAGTTCTAACATAACTGTTCTTAATAGAGCAAGGGATAGTTGGAATCCCTAGGTCTCCAAGTTTCTTAGGAACCTTGCCATTAAAGGAATAATTAGCAAGCAAAGTAGAAATCTCTTCATTAGGGATATTCCTTTTATTCGAGACAATATCCTTCATATACTTTGAGTAAGGAGGCAATTTAATAGCATCAGTCAAAGGAATTTGCAAGAATAAAGGTTTCATCCACTCAGAAAACCTATTACAGTGTTCGTCTTCCTTTGACTTGTGTTTCTTATCAGGGAAAGGCATATGTTTTTGGACCCAGGGCTCTCTTTCACTACCATTTTTCTTAGCAATAAAATCTTCTTTAGTGTATTTTGTATTCTTGGTGTGCTTTTCAGGTTCTACTTCAACTTTTTCTTCATTAGGAACTTCATTTTCTTCATTACCACTTTCAGTTTCAGCATCAGAGATAGATATACTATTAGGATCTATAGCAGGTTCAGAGGGCTCTACAATAGTTTTATGTTTCTTTTTCCTTTTCTTACGAGTAGAGCCACTATTTTCAGCTTGTTGAGAATCCTGCTCAATTCTTTTGGGATGCCCTTCATGATATAGAGTATCCTGGGTAGCAGCTCAACTTCTAGTTCTAATTTCATAAGCATGCTTTTCTTTGGCAGCATTAACTAGCAAGTCGTTTTGCACTTTAACGAGTTGATCTATTTGAGTTTGAACCATTTGAAAGTGTTTAACAATCATTTTAACATCATTAGAAGTTCTTTCCACAATATCTTTCAACTCAACAATAGCTCTAGTGTTTTCCATTAGATGATTTTGCACCCTTTTATTAAAATTATCTTGCTTAACAATAAAGATATCGAATTCTTCTAAGCATTGATCAGGAGGTTTAGAGTAAGGGATATCACCTTCATCAAAGTGTTGGAGAGAGTGTACCTCAATAGTGGATGAGTAGGGAATATGCTTACATAATTCTTCTATAGGAGGTAAATTCTTGACATCTGCATCTTTAATTCCCTTCTCCTTAAGACATTTCTTAGCTTCCGTCATCACTTCATCATTTAATTCAATAACTCCCTGATACGTCCATTTTGCATCACTATTATATGTCTTAATTCACTATTATTCATTGATATATTTCGTATTGAGAGGTGATACTTATGTTATTTCATCTGTTTTTGCATGGTTGATGACTTTTTGAGCATGGACCGCTGCAGTCAGGATACTGATGGAAAAGGTGTTGTTTGGAGGCAAAATTCCTGAAGATCAGAAAATCCGGGAAAATATACGGAAAATTCTATTTTCCCAGAAGACTCAAGATGCCAGAAGATGGAGTGGAGGTGGGCCATAGGGGGCCCACACCACCCCATGGCGCGGGCAGGCCTAGGCCACGCCAGGGAGTAGTGTGGCCACCCTGGCCCACTCCAGCCTCTCCCCTCTGGCGTATATCTTCCTCCCAAAACCCTAAGACTCGGGGAGCAACCATAGAAAGATTATGTCGCCTCTACGGGGCGGAAAACACCGAGAGAGAAAGATTTCTCTGGTAGACAGATTTCTGCCGGGGGAATTCCTTCCTTGAGAGGGGAGATCATCGCCATCAACACCACCATCAAGCTGGACTTCATCGGGATCATCATCATCATCACCATCAGCACCCTCATCACCATCTCCATATTGTTGTAACAATTGCGTTGAATCTTGCATAGTTCATAGGGGAAACTTTCCTGGTGTTGATTACTCTTTGTAGTTGATGCTATTGAGTGAACCATTGAATTATTGTTTATGTTAAGATTGTTATACATCATTATTCCATATCTGATCATGATCCATATGATGTCTTGTGAGTAGTTCGTTTTGTTCTTGAGGACATGGGAGAAGTCTTGTTGTTAGTAGTGGAGTTGCGTTGAGAAAGATTCAATAGATTGTTATTTAAGTTGTGGTGTACTTCTTCTAGTTGTGTCATTTGAACTTCGACTACATGACACTTCACCTATATGGGCCTAGGGGAATGCATTGTGTATTTGGCTACTAATCGTAGGGGTTGTCGGAGGGACAGAAACCTGAACCCCCGTTAGGAAACCATTGCACAAGGGACGTAAGGGTATTAGAGTTTAAAGCTATGGTTAGGTTTCTACCTTAATTACTTTCTTGTACTTACGGATGTTTGCAAGGGGGTTTAATCACAAGTATATATTAAGTCTTGTATTAAGTAGGGACGGTACATTAGCACAGGTTCACCCACACAACACTCAACAAGCTAGAGAAGATTAATCGACAATATGAAGCGAAAGCACTTGAAAGTCTTCCCATGTGTCCTCGAGAACGTTTGGTCATCTATAGAAATACAACCGGCTTGTCCTTTGCTGCATAAAGGATTGGGCCACTTGCTGCATTCATTCTTACTGTCTTTAATTTACTCGTACTTTGTTTACTTGCTTTATCGAAAACCCCTAAAAATCCGTTTGCTAAGTATTTGCAGAGAATTCCTAATCCATACCACTAGCCAACACCTTCTGCTCCTCGTTGGGTTCGACACTCTTACTTATCGAAAATACTGCGATACACCGCTATACTTGTGGGTCATCAAGACTATTTTCTGGCGCTGTTGCCGGGGAGTGAAGCGCTATTGGAGAGTGGAACTGGTAAAGGAAACTTCTACTGTGAGTATTGTTTACTTCTGCTAGTTGCTTTATTTTCGTTATGGACAGTTTGCTGAGTTTCTTATTTGGTAATGCTACTACCACTGCTAAGGTAGTAGATAAGCCACCACCTGCTGAGAAAGATGTTTTCAAAATACCTACAAGAATTATTGATCGTGTTATGGATAACTACTATGTTGGGGATGGAACTGTCCATCCTGGTGATCATTTACTCTTTATACACGAATTATGCGGGTTGTTCAAGTGTGCAGGTATTACTATAGATCAAGTTAAGAAGAAGTTATTCTCATTATCACTGAAAGGAAGAGCTGAGGAATGGTATAAGCTGCTGAATAATCGTCAAGCTCTAGAATGGGAGGAAATAGTGCCTCTCTTTTATTCAAAGTTTTATCCTCCTAGTGAAATTCATAAAGATCGGAATCAAATATACAAATTTTGGCCTCTTGACGGAGAGAGTACAGCTCAAGCTTGGGGGAGATTGAAGTTAGTAATGCTCAAATGTCCCATTAATGAGCTCCCCAACAATATTATTATCAATAACTTTTATGCAAGGCTCCCTCTACATGATAAAGATTTATTGGATGCTTCTTGTGCTGGATCATTCACTCGTATGGAAGAAGAAGTTAAAAGGGACCATCTGGACCGTATTCAAGACAATGCTGAAGCTTGGGAGAACGACAAAGGTAGAAAGTCAGGTATAAATTATGATTATGAATGCATTGAATCTTTTATGGGAACTGATGACTTTCAAAATATTAGTAATCTTTATGGTCTTGATTTGCAAGTTATTACGAATTGCTTTAGAGCTTTTGCTTCCTATACTGAAATTCCAAAAAGGGGATGGAACAAGTACCATGCACCTTATAAAGATATTGTAGACTATGCTCCTATTGGAAGTGGTGAGTATTGCATTATTGATCCCATCTTACTCGAGCCTTATATCGAGAAGATTCCCTTTCCCGAAAAGGTAAAGGACCATCCTATGATAACTAATGTAATCACCAAAAGTGAAAAAATAACTGTAAAACCTGATGAACAAATAAACATTGAACCTGTGGTAGCAATTGTGAAAGACCTTGTCACTAAAAGCGTAGAACATGGGCACATAGTCTTTTGTGAGGATGCATCTAATATTGTTTCACATCCCAATAGGTCTAAAAGGGCTAGTGTTCCTGTGCTTTCTGTTAGAATAGGTGATCATTGCTATTATGGTTTATGTGATATTGGTGCAAGTTCTAGTGATATTCCTTATGAGCTTTACAGAGAAATTATGCATGAAATCAGTCCTTGCGAGTTGGAGGATATTGATGTGGTTATTCACCTTGCTAATAGAGAGACCATCTCTCCAATTGGTATTGTGCGAGACGTGGAAGTTCTTTGTGGTAAGATTAAGTACCTTGCTGATTTTCTAGTACTTGGTTCAGCCGCTAGTAAAACTTATCCTATCATTTTTGGTAGACCTTTCTTGAGTACTTGTGGAGCTATTATTGATTGCAAGAGGGAGAAAATCTTGACTAAGTTTGATGGGGAATCCTATGAGTTTAATTTTTCAAAATTTGCTAAAGAACCTTGTGAAGAGGAAACTCATAATGAGGATTTTAGGGTTGAACAACTTGCTTCTATTTCTCTTGCTCCTAACAATGCTTTGCAGCAATTTATGGAGGAACATGAAAGTGAAAATTTCATGGAAGAAAGAAATGAGATTGACATGATTCTCCGTGATCAACCATTGTTGCTTAAGCATGACTTGCCTGTAGAAGACTTGGGTACCACGATCCCACCTAAAAAGGATCCGGTCTTCGATCTAAAACCTCTCCCTGATGATCTTAAATATGCTTTTATTGATGATAAAAAGATATATCCTGTTATTATTAGCGCTAAACTTTCAGGGGAGGAAGAAGAAAGATTATTGGAAGTTCCAAAGAAACACCGAGGAGCTATGGGCTATACTCTGGATGATTTGAAAGGGATTTCACCTACTATATTTCAGCATTCTATCAACATAGAACCAGATGCAAAGCCAGTAGTGGAGCACCAACGACGTTTAAATCCTAAGATGAAGGAAGTGGTAAGGAATGAGGTATTGAAACTCCTTGATGCTGGTATTATTTACCCTATTGCTGACAGTGAATGGGTTAGTCTTGTTCATTGTGTTCCTAAAAAGGGAGGTATTACCGTTGTCCCTAACGATAATGATGAACTTATTCCTCAAAGAATAGTGGTAGGCTATAGGATGTGCATTGATTTTAGGAAAGTCAATAAAGTCACTAAGAAAGATCACTACCCGCTTCCTTTTATTGATCAAATGTTGGAAAGGTTGTCTAAAAAGACCCATTTTTGTTTTCTTAATGGTTATTCTGGTTTCTCTCAAATTTCTATCAAACAACAAGATCAAGAAAAAACTACTTTTACTTGCCCTTATGGAACTTATGCTTATAGACGTATGCCTTTTGGTTTATATAATGCTCCTGCTACTTTCCAAAGGTGCATGTCTGCTATCTTTCATGGCTTTTGTGAGGAAATTGTAGAAGTTTTCATGGATGACTTTTCTGTCTACGGAACTTCTTTTGATAATTGTCTGCACAACCTTGATAAAGTTTTGCAGAGATGTGAAGAAACTAATCTTGTTCTTAATTGGCAAAAATGCCACTTCATGGTTAATGAAGGGATTGTTCTTGGGCATAAAGTTTCTGAAAGAGGCATAGAAGTTGATAGAGCTAAGGTTGATGCAATTGAGAAGATGCCATGCCCAAGAGACATCAAAGGTATTTGTAGTATCCTTGGTCATGCTGGTTTCTATAGAAGGTTTATTAAAGACTTCTCTAGGATATCAAAACCCCTTACCAATCTTCTTCAAAAAGATGTACCCTTCGTTTTTGATGATGATTGTAAGGAAGCTTTTGAAACTCTTAAGAAGGCTTTAACTACAGCCCCTATCATTCAACCACCTGATTGGAGTTTACCCTTTGAAATAATGTGTGATGCTAGTAATTTTGTTGTAGGTGCTGTCCTTAGGCAACGTATTGATAAAAAGCTAAACGTTATCCATTATGCTAGTAAGACTTTAGACGCTGCTCAAAGGAGTTATGCTACTACTGAAAAGGAATTTCTAGCTGTTGTTTTTGCTTGTGATAAGTTTAGGCCCTATATTGTGCACTCAAAAGTAACCATTCATACTGATCATGCTGCTATTAAATATCTTATGACGAAGAAGGACGCTAAGCCTAGGCTTATTAGATGGGTACTGCTTTTACAAGAGTTTGATCTACATATAGTAGATATAAAGGGTGCTGAAAATCCTGTAGCTGATAATTTATCACGTTTGGAAAACATTTCTTTTGATCCTATGCCTGTTAATGATAGTTTCCCAAATGAACAATTAGCCGCAGTAGGGGTGAACTCGCAAGGAAGCCCTTGGTATGCTGATTATGCTAACTTTATTGTCTCCAAGTATTTGCCTCCAACTTTTACAGCTCAACAAAGAAGAATGTTCTTTTATGATTTGAGGAATTATTTTTGGGATGACCCACACTTATACAAAGAAGGGGTTGATGGTATTATGCGAAGATGTGTTCCAGAGTATGAAGAAAAAGAGATATTGTGTAAATGTCACAGGAGCGCCTATGGAGGACACCATGTAGGAGATAGAACTGCACAAAAGGTATTACAATCAGGTTTCTACTGGCCTACCCTTTTTAAAGATGCAAGAAAATTTGTTTTATCTTGTGATGAATGTCAACGTGTTGGTAATATTTCTAAACGCAATGAAATGCCTATGAACTACTCTCTAGTTATTGAACCCTTTGATTCCTGGGGATTTGACTTTATGGGTCCTTTCCCTCCCTCGAAAGGTTATACTCATATTCTTGTTGCTGTTGATTATGTTACTAAGTGGGTAGAAACCATTCCTACGAAGTGTGCTGACTGGGAGACTTCTCTAAAAATTCTTAAGGATGTTATCTTTCCTAGGTTTGGAGTGCCTAGGTATCTCATGACTGATGGGGGTTCTCATTTCATTCATGGTGGTTTTAGAAAGACCCTTGCTAAGTATGATGTTAATCATAGAATTGCTTCAGCTTATCACCCCCAAACTTGCGGGCAAGTAGAGTTATCAAATAGAGAAATTAAATCTATCTTGCAAAAGACTGTTAATAGGTCTAGAAAAAACTGGGCTAAGAAGTTGAATGATGCTTTATGGGCTTATAGAACTGCTTATAAGAATCCTATGGGAATGTCCCCTTATAAGATGGTTTATGGGAAAGCTTGCCACTTACCCCTAGAATTAGAACACAAAGCTTCCTGGGCAGTGAAAGAACTAAATAGAGATTGTAAGCTAGCTGGTGAGAAAAGACTTTTTTACTTAAGTTCTTTAGATGAATGGAGGAGTGAAGCCTATGAGAATGCTAGGCTCTTTAAAGAAAAAGTTAAAAGATGGCATGACAAGCGAATACTTAAGAGAGAATTTCATGTTGGTGAGAAAGTTCTATTGTATAGGTCTTGTCTCAGATTTTTTGCAGGAAAGCTACTATCAAAATGCGAAGGAGCTTTCATCATTGAAGAAGTATACCGTTCAGGAGCAATAAAAATTTCTTCTCTAAAAGATAATACTACACAAGTAGTGAATGGACAGCGACTCAAACACTATATTGCTGGAAATTCTTACAAGGAAGATGTTGATGCCTTTCAAGTTATAACTCCAGAGAAATTCATTGAGGACCAAATTCAGAGACCTACAAAGTCCGTTTCCAACTAGGTAACAGTTCTGGTAAGAAAAGTTCCGCGAAAATACAATACAACTATATTTTTGCAGTTTTCAATCAATAAGGAAAGATACGAACCGAAAAAGGGACGGAAAAGGAGCCAGGGTGGCCCACACCACCCCATGGCGCGGGCCCACCCCTGGCCGCGCCACCAGGTGGTGAGGCCACCCAGGACTCCGTCTCTGACTCGTTTTCTCCCGGTACCTTCCTTTTGGTATGAAACTCCGTAATATATAACCCCCCGGATCCCCCGAGGTCCGTATATCATGTTTTCGTCGTGTTTTTGTTTTGATCTGTTTCTACCAGGACATACTCTTTGAAGGTTTAGAAGCACAATGGTGTCTGCCAAGGATAAAGGGAAGGAACCCATGGAGGAAGACCTCCAAGACACCGGGAAGGAGAAGGAGATCAAGAGTGAAGGTGAAGAGGAGCAAGGCCAACACCTGCACACCGGCACTACGATTGCAAGGATTGGAGTGGTGGAAAATCCAGCCATTGGAGGGAAGCCTCCTCATCACCGTTCAGATCCCTGGTCACTGCCTCCACGCACCAAGAATCATTTCCATACCCTTATCCATGAGCATCAATACCAGAATATGCCCAAGGAGAAATTACCCTCCAATTGGGATTTGCCTCGTTCTAGCCATACAGGAAAAGAAGACTTCAAGGAGGAAGAATGGAAGAAGAATCACAAGAGATGGGATCCACAAACTGAGATGATTATGGGCCGTATTGAGCATAACTCGGAATTGATTCGCACTCTCACCTTCGAGATTGAGGATCTTGGGAAACTGATCAAGGAGCTCATCAAGAGGATACCACCACCACCGAAGGAGTAATTCGTCATCCGGTTTGGCATCCCCTTGGTTTGTTCCAAGCTTGGGGGAGTGCAGCGGTATCATATCACTATCTTCTATCTTTTTACCTTATTAATAGAGTCATATCATGAATAGAGGAGTTATTATGTAGTATGGTTTGCATTATGGAAGTGTCCCTCTCTCGTTAGGTATGTATCCCTTGGTGTGAGTTCCGGTTATGGAATATTAATGAGAAATTCTATCATTCACTCTTTTGCATAGCTTATATTAGTTTTCAATTCGTGTTTATATGATTCATCTTGTTGTTACTATTGGTAGCACTTTGGGATCATTGAGTTAATTTAGTTGGTTTTGGCAAACCTGGCTCGGTAAGTAGCAACACCTTTTTGAGAGTTGAAAAGAAAAAGAAAAAGATAGAAGTACTCTAGAGAAAAATAATTTCATCATCTTTCTTTCTTGATTTACTAATAAGTTTAGTATTATCTAGTTAAGATCTTTTGTGCTTCCAAGGAAGATTGCACGTTTATCTTTATCACTTGTATGTTTGTTTGTTTCCTTCAACTCTTATAGTTGCTACCCAGCCTTGCTAGCCAAAAACCTGTACTGAGAGGGAATTCTTCTCGTGCATCCACCTCCTTTAAACCAAAACCTTTGCCATTTGTGTCCACCATACCTGCATAGTAGCATTTCTTTGTTGCGTATATGCTTGCGCTTTATGAGCTGAAGTTAGCAGAACCATGTATCATGGGGACAGCTTTCAACACTTCATCGGTACTTGTACCTAGTTGATATCATGTTATTTTGCATATGGATCCCGGTGGTGTGACATAAAAGTGGAACTTGTAAGATCATGGAGTCTATATGTGTGTTAGAGAAACACCTGGGCCGCTAGCCTAAGCCATGCCTAATCATGGTGGAAACTTGCAGCATAACTATAGTGAGCATTCTATGAAGCATCCTCAATAAAAACCTATGCAAATAGCAAATAAAAAGATCGCTGAGATGCTCACTGTATGCTTGCCTTGTCATTTTGATTATGGGATAGCTCCTGTGTCATGTGCAAGGGGTACCCCGTTGGCGGTTCTCAATGATATGCATGTATTTACAATGACAAGAGCTTGCTCGTGACTGAAGTTGAGTAGCATGAGGATCGGTACTCATAAGTAAGGGGCATGAGATTTAAACTTATAACTTGTCAAGCATATCCTCTTAGTTGTGTCACTTTAACCTTAACCACCAAAAGATGCCTATGATAGGGGCAATGAGAGCTGAAAGCTAGTAAGTATCATAATTTTTGGGAGCTCTTTATGAGACTTGCAATCCCTGCTTCCCTTTGCGAAGGGCCTTTCTTTTACTTTGTAGTTGAGTCAGTAAACCTATTCCCTTCTATCTCAGCAAGTATTTTGAGTTGATGTGTTTCATTCATTCATATGATGATTTATTCACTCATGTTTATTATGTTCCTTGCTTTGCACATTGGTCTTATCTTGAAGTTTACTACATTGAAATCTTTCTTTGAAAACCAGCTATTTGTAAACTCCAGCAAGTTATCAACTATTCTTCGACCAAGAGCTAAGTTTGCCATTACCAATTATGATTCACTTTATGTGTCTTTATTGTGTTTGCTTTACTCATTGCAAGTTGAGTTGTATAATAGTGAGTTGTCTTCTTTTATGATCTATGTATTTGATGAATGTGATGCTTCTTGTCCGTATTCTTTTATCGACTCTTCACTCCATAAACTTGAGGTCATGTTTATTGAGCTCAGTTTCGCTTGGGGACAAGCGAAGTCTCAGCTTGGGGGGAGTTGATATGTCCATTTTGCATCACTATTCTATGTCTTAATTCATTATTATTCATTGATATATTTCATATTGAGAGGTGATACTTATGTTATTTCATCTGTCTTTGCATGGTTGATGACTTTTGGAGCATGGACCGCTGCAGTCAGGATTCTGATGGAAAAGGTGTTGTTTGGAGGCAAAATTCGCGAAGATCAGAAAATCCGGGAAAATATACGGAAAATTCTATTTTTCCAGATGACTCAAGATGCCAGAAGATGGAGTGGAGGTGGGCCACAGGGGGCCCACACCACCCCATGGCGCGGGCAGGCCTAGGCCGCGCTAGGTAGTGGTGTGGCCACCCTGGCCCACTCCAGCCTCTCCTCTCTGGCGTATATCTTCCTCCCGAAACCCTAAGACTCGGGGAGCGACCATAGAAAGATTCCACCGCCTCTGCGGGGCGGAAAACACCGAGAGAGAAAGATCTCTCCGGCAGACAGATTTCTGCCAGGGGAATTCCTTCCCGGAGAGGGGAGATCGTCGCCATTAACACCACCATCAAGCTGGACTTCATCGGGATCATCATCATCATCATCATCACCACCATCATCACCATCAGCACCCTCATCACCATCTCCATATTGCTGTAACAATTGCGTTGAATCTTGCATAGTTCATAGGGGAAACTTTCCCGGTGTTGATTACTCTTTGTAGTTGATGCTATTGAGTGAACCATTGAATTATTGTTTATGTTAAGATTGTTATACATCATTATTCCATCTCTGATCATGATCCATATGATGTCTTGTGAGTAGTTCGTTTTGTTCTTGAGGACATGGGAGAAGTCTTGTTGTTAGTAGTGGAGTTGCGTTGAGAAAGATTCAATAGATTGTTATTTAAGTTGTGGTGTACTTCTTCTAGTGGTGTCATGTGAACGTCGACTACATGACACTTCACCTATACGGGCCTAGGGGAATGCATTGTGTATTTGGCTACTAATCGTAGGGGCTGCCGGGGTGACAGAAACCTGAACCCCCGTTAGGAAACCATTGCACAAGGGACGTAAGGGTCTTAGAGTTAAAGTTGTGGTTAGCTTTCTACCTTAATTACTTTCTTGTACTTACGGATGTTTGCAAGGGGGTTTACTCACAAGTATGTATTAAGTCTTGGATGGGACGGTACATTAGCATAGGTTCACCCACACAACACTTAGCAAGCTAGAGATGATTAATCGACTATATGAAGCGAAAGCACTTGACAGTCTTCCCATGTGTCCTCGAGAACGTTTGGTCATCTATATAGATACAACTGGCTTGTCCTTTGCTGCATAAAGGATTGGGCCACTTGCTGCATTCATTCTTACTATCTTTTATTTACTCATACTTTGTTTACTTGCTTCATCGAAAACCCCTAAAAATCCATTTGCTAAGTATTTGCAGAGAATTCCTGATCCATACCACTAGCCAACACCTTCTGCTCCTTGTTGGGTTTGACACTCTTACTTATCAAAAATACTGCAATACACCCCCTATACTTGTGGGTAATCACTCCCCTCTTCTTTGATGTTGGATTAGGCACCAGAATAGAAGGTTCAGGTACAATTACTTCAGGTATAGCTTGTTTAGGAGGAGTCCAATCTTCATAATTCTTGCTTATTTTAGCCATTAATTCCGCAGCTTCTTTAGGAGTCCTATTGCTGAAAACATAATCAGCACAACTATCTAGGTATGTCCTAGATTCTTCAGTTAGTCCATTATAAAATATATCAAGAAGCTCATTCTTAGGTAATGGACTTCCAGCTTGTGCATGAGTCAAAGCACAGAACCTTGCCCAAGATTCGGGCAATACCTCTTTTTCTCCCTGTTTAAAATCAAAAAGTTCCTGCAAAATAGCATGTCTAGCACTAGGAGGAAAATATTTCTGCAGGAAAGTACTAATCAAGCACTCAGGGCTATCAATAGATCCAGGAGGTAAATTACTAAACCAAGTTTTAGCTTCTCCTTTAAGTGAAAAGGGGTACATCTTGGCAACCAAGTATGTATGCATCTTAATATCATCAGAAAACAAGCCACTCGTGGTAGAAAGTTCATTCATATGTGCTACCACACTTTCATTCTTAGTCCCACAAAAAGGTTCTTTCTCAACAATAGCTATGTAAGATAGATCGTGAGAGAAATCATATTATTTATCTGTAATGTTTATGGGAGAAGCAGCAAACTTAGCAATAGGAGAAAATTTGGGTCTAATAGTACGCCTCTCAAGGAGACTCTTAGCAGCGCTCCTATCATGGGTGTTATTACATTCTTTAATAAATTCATCAGTCATCTCAACATAACCATCTTCAATATCATAACTCTCACTAGACTCAGGTGAACTAACAGGTGTGGTAGTGTCTTCATTAGGAGTTTCAGTATTTCCAGCTATAGTTCTAGCAATCATAGCATCTAGGAAAGGACCTAATGAACCACTCTTATCAAGCATAGTAGAAGCATCATCATAAGCATTAGAAGTTTCAGATTCAGTAGTAGTAGCAGTGTGTGTAGCATGTGTATGTGGAGGTGTAACGAGCTTACTTATAACAGATGGTGAATCAAGAGCAGCAGAGGTGTTCAGAACCGTACCTCTTCTTGTAGTGGAAGGTAAGATAGGAAACTTTCCATCACGAGACTTACCCATGATGGATGGATAGCAGCGAACAATAGAGAATCCAAGTGAACTTGATAAATAAAGCTATGCTCCCCGGCAACGGTGCTAGAAAATAGTCTTGATGACTCACAAGTATAGGTGGTGTATCACAGTATTTTCGAGGGAAGTTAAACCCAATTTATTGATTCGACATATGGGGAGCCAAATAATATTTATAAGCCTTAACAACTGAGTTGTCAATTCAGCTGCACCTAGAAACAATCTTGCTCATAGCAGTTTATCAGTAGCAAAACAGTTTTGTAGTAGGAATAGCAAAGTAGCAACAGTAGTAAAGTAAAGACAACAGTGATAATAGCAGTAAACAATAGGATTCGAGTACGGTAGGCATAGGGATGGATGGACGGGCGTTGCATGAACAAGACAATTCACAAAGCAATCAGAACATAGGGCAATTGCAGATAAATAAGATAAAGCATCCAAGTACTAGATAATCCTAGGCATGTGTTCCATATATAGTCATACGTGCTCGCAATGAGAACTTGCACAACATCTTTTGTCCTGCCAGCCCGTTTGCAGCTGGGCCTCAAAGGAACTACTGGCAATTAAGGTGCTCCTTTTAATATAGCACCGTAGCAAAGCAGTAACACTCTGTGAACACATGTGATCCTCACATCAAAGCCATTCCCTCCGGTTATCCTGATTTCTGTCACTTCGGAGCCATTGGTTCCAGACAACAACGTGTGTATACAACTTGTAGATAAGACCACAAACAATATTATCATAATGAATCAATAACATGTTCAGATCTGAAATCATGGCACTCGGGCCCTAGAGACAAGCATTAAGCATAACAAGTCGCAACAAAGTCATAAAGCACTAATAAAAGATACTAGGCACCATGCCCTAACAATTTGATGCCATTACATGAACTATCTCATCCAATCCCTACCACATCCCCATAGCCTACAGCGGGGGATTACTCACTCATAGATGGGGGAAACATGGATGGTCGATGGAGAAGCGATGGTGATGATGATGGCGATGATCTCCTCCAATTCCCCGTCCCGGCAGGGTGCCAGAACAGAGTTTGTGGTGTTGCTTCGTGGAATCTGGTGGTGGCGGCGGAGCGGAACTCCTTCTGGAAAAACGTCGAACCCGCTGGAGTTTTTAGGTCAGAAGGCTTCTTATAGGCGAAAGGGAGACCGAGGGGTGCCTAGGGGCCCACACCACCCCTTGGCGCGGCCTGGCCTGGCCCACGCCACCAGGTGGTGTGGCCACCCCCTGGCTCTTCCCCGTCTCGTATTCTGGCTCCTGGGTCTTCGGGTGAAATAGAATTTTTGGCATATTTTCCGGGATTTTTCCTGATAGTTGATTTTCTGCACAAAAAGTAGACACCAAGGCAATTCTGCTGAAAACAGCGTCAGTCCGCGTTAGTTGCATCCAAATCACACAGTGTTCAGGAAAGTAGATACGTTTTGGACGTATCAGTTAAGCAATGTTTGGATTTGCTAGTCTTGAGATCCAATGGTCAATGTTCAAAATAAGTTAATCCCTACACTATGTAGTAGTGGTATATATGGTATTGTAAGATATAAGAGACAAGATAAAGATAAGAAGTACTGCGAATGGACGATCTAACGGTGAAGTACAAGTTACATCAAGGACCTCATAAAAAATGAAAATTCCATCCAAGTCAGTGTATTTGGCACAAGGACCCTAAAACCGAGTAATAATGAAGTACTGTGTGTTTTGAGGTTTGCGCATACTAGTGTTCATCGTGCTAAATACTATCAGTAGAATATTTCTAGATCCTAAGACTTGAAAAGAATATCCAACTATTAGAAATGTTTGGATTTGCTAGTCTTGATCAAACGGTCAATGTTCAAAGTTAATCGATTATCAAAGTTAGACCTAATTTCATTAAATAGTTAGGATACAAAATCTTAGCAAGAAGATGAAGCTATCATCAAAACTCTCGGTGGTTTCTGATATATATTAATTGAGCCTTGCCCCCAATGGGTACCTCCAAGAGCCTTTTCGTAAAACTTTCAAAGCAACCTAAAATTTACCTGTAGTAGTCCAAATTTTACCTAATTTCGATAAATCGACATAAAATCATTCAAGTGGGTGAAGTTAGCTAGGAAATTTGATAACTGATAAAACATGGGAAATCGTAAGTGCATCGTGTTGGTCCACTATATATGTGGGAAAACTTGGTGTGGCATTCAGATCCATAGTCTTTGGACTTTCTTTAGGGGAAAGAAGAATCTATTCATCACTCGAAAAGTTAAGAATGTTCTTTCCTAAGATAGTTGGAAACTCACACTGGCGGCATTGTCTACTACTAGAAGATGCACCTATATCTACCTCCGGAAAGACTTTTAGATCAAGAGGAATCTATTCCACTTACTTGTAGCTAAAGTTTGGCCTAGTTTTGTTAAACTGGCAAGATGCAAAATTTTAGCAAGAAGTTGAATTTGCCGTCAAAAATCTCGTTGGATTGTTTCTCATATATTAATTGTGACCCCTCGATGGGTACCTTCAAAAGCTTTTTCATAAAACTTTCACAGTAACCTATAATTTGCTTGTAGTAGTTGCAATTTGACCTAATTCTGATAAATCGACATAAGGTCATTCAAGTGGGTGAAGTTAGGTAGCGAGTTTGAGAATTCATAAAACACAGGAAATCATAAGTACAAAATGTTGGTCCACTATATATATATGTGTGAAAACTTGGCTTCTGGCATTTAGATCGACATTCTTCGAACTTCCTTTACAAGAGAGAATAATCTTGACATCACTCCGAAAATTGAGAATGGTCTTTCCTGGTAATTGGAAACTCACACTGATGACATTGTTTACTATAAGAAGATACACCCATATACCTCCGAAAAGACATTTAATTCAAGAGAAATCTATCGCGCTTACATGTAGCTCAATTCTGACTCAATTTTGTTAAATTGTCAAGATGAAAAATCTTAGAAAGAAGTTGAACCTATCATCAAAGCTCATAGTGGTTTCTGATATATTAATTCACCCCTCCCCCGAAGGGTACCACCAAAAGCTTTTTCATGAAACTTTCAAAGCAACCTACAATTTACTTGTAGTTCAAGTTCAACTTAATATAATTTTGATAAATCGGGATAAAGTCATTCAAGTTGGCAGAGTTAGATAGAAAGTTTGAAAGCACATAAAACATGGGTATCGTCAGTAAAACATGTCGGTCCACTATATATATATATTTTTGAAAACTTGGATTGTGGCATTCAGATCCATATTCTTTGGACTTTCTTGGCGAAAAATAACAACCTCGCTCGTCATCTCTCAGAAAATTGAGAATTGAATGTTCTTTCCTGATAGTTCAAAACTCACACCGATGACATTGTTTATTGTATATTGATTTTTTTCAATGAGTATACTATTTAATACTATATATAGTTGGTCAAACTTTGTAACGGTTGACTTTCACTAAACCTAATATGCTGTGTAATGCTCCCTCCCTTTAGAAATATAAGACGTTTTAGCTTTGTGAATCGAATGTATCTAGACGTATTTTAGTGTATGGGTTCGTAGAGGTTTAGAGTGGCGTATAGATACATTCATTTCACAAAGCTAAAACGTCTTATATTTCTGAACATAGGCAGTATTAAATAAATGGGGTATATGATAAGATTAGGAAAACAACATTATTTTTAGAACCCTCATAAGCTTTTTCTTAGCATCACAGATCTGAATATTACATTGACACTGATGATTAACCAAACTGCAAACAGAGCAAACCCAAACACATACGGATTAGTAGTAGTACAACTTAATGACTTCTAGGGGACTCTGCGGTCTTCTCAGGCGACTTGGCAGCATCCTCCATGGGCAGCTTGGCTGCGTCCTCCGCAGTACCATCGCCAAGCAGGGACTCGTGGATGCTAGGTAGCACGCCGCTTTGCGCGATGGTAACACCGGCCAGCAGCTTGCTGACCTCCTTGTCGATCTTCTTGCTGTCCTTCGTGGCTTGCCCGACGAGCTCCAACACCTCGGTGGTGAGGTACTCGAGAATAGCCGTGAGGTAGACGGGAGCCCCAAAGCCTATGCGCTAGGAGTATCGACCCTCCTTGAGGTAGCGCCCGATCCGGCCGACAAGGAAATGCAGCCCAGCCTTGATAGACCTCGACACCTGCTTCTTCCGGCGGCTGCCTGGTGCGAGACTACGGCTTTGAGTAGCCAGAGTAGTATTCGGAAGCCGGCGACATGTCTTCTTTTTCTCCATGGCCTTTGTCGCCGCCACCCGGGTCTTCTTCTTCCCATGGGGAGCTCCGGTCTTTGGAGCCATAGCTGCAAAGTCTAAGAGGAAGAAAGGTTAATTGTGGAGGGCCGGTGAAGGTGCCCAGGTCCCTTGTATTGAAACTTTAACAGTGTCATCTTTACTGTTTTACAAGTATGAAGTTTTAATAGGAGTACTACTAAAAGGTTATGTGTAGGTTTCCTTATTTTCTTTCACTTTTTTGAAACATGGTCAGATGTGTCAGCATGAAAATTCATACAAAGAAGTTGTATCTTTCAAAACAATAGTCGGTTTTCAGTATGACTGCGTGGGTACAATAACTAGTACTACATGAATTGATGACAAATTTACAAGCAATCTATCACACAGTTGTAGATCAAAATTTACCTACTTTGGTTTTATTGACAAAATGTCATTTAATTATGCGAATTAGCTAGAAGGTCTGAAAATTCATGAAACTTGTTAACCATGAAACATACCTATTTTGTGTGAAGTTTAGTGTGTTGTGGCATTAAGAACCATACTCTTTGCCTTTTCTTTAAAAAATAATTATATGTGGCACTTCTAAAATAATTTAACAAAATTATATACATAAAAGTTGAAAAGTCCAATTAAGAACATTAGTATGCCATGCCAAGATGCACCCCGTCTACCCGAATTGGACACGACCTTTGTCATTATTTAACTTGAAACCCAAGTACTCCCTCCGTATCAAAATAGATGTCGCAATTTTTTTAAATTTAGATGTATCTAGACTAGATAGTGGCTAGATACATCTAAATTTAAACAATTTTGAGACATCTATTTTGAGACGGAGGGAGTATGTTAACACATCGTTGGTCATATTGTGCAGAAGTGTTTTTAAACCTTATCAAAATTCATGTTTATCATTTACGAAAGAGGACACCATACATAAGTGCTTAACATTTTTTATTGTTTTCTTTACTTTTCTTTAATTTATCCCAATAAACGGGACGTGTGATGCACATATGACCTTGACATTTGTAACTTGTCTTAAAATGTGAACAATGTTCATACATGGTTATGACCATATTGTGTAGCAAGTTTTTCGAAAGTTGTCCAAATCCATGTTTGTAGTTCTCCTCCAAACAAGTACAAATATAAGAGGACACCATTTAAGATTCAACTATGTATCATTACCACCCCTCCCCCCCTCCCGCAAAAAAACCATGTATCATGACACACATTGAAATAAGTATTTTCATATAGTACTAACATGCGGTGGAAATTATCTATATTTTTCTAGAATACAGTGAGTGCAGTCTTAGCCAAATTATCCGGACGTACTTAATTACTAAAAACAAATCCTATCACTTGGAAATTGAAAAGCATTTTTCTAAAAGTTCGGAAGTCTCATTGACAACATTATTTACCAAAGCCAAGATGCTTCATAGAACGATATATAGTACACTTCCCGCCTCTTCTCTGGATGCCATTTAATTTTGCACTCGGGCACACTTCTTCGGTGGGGGGGGGGGGGAGAGACCTCCTCGTCGTCGTCCTCGGCCTCCTCCCCGTCATCGTCCTCATCCTCCTCCCTGTCGTCGTCTTCGTCCTCCTCCTCAAGGTGTACCTCAGACTCCTCCTCTTCCCCAGTGTCATCTTCCATCTTATCGGAGTCGCCTGGCGTTGGTGGTGGTGTCCTTCGAAAAAACGCTGCCAATGTCTATCTTCATCATTAGAGGAGTCAGACAGCGGCCATAGCCATGGCCCGTCGACTGAGTCTGGGCTTCCAAGTGGAGTTTCGGGGCCTTTCCCATTTGTCAGGTCAATCGACGTGTTCTGGAGAGAGTTGTCATAGACATTTTGTAAGGAAATAGAGAGAGATCGAGTTCTAAGCAACGGTGGGTTGCGTGTTTTGGGTGAAAGTAGGGGTGCATACTGTTGCAATTTATAATGTATATTTATAGTTATGCTTGTGTTAATACCCTAAAAACTATCCCAAAATATCATAAATAGATTGTACCAGACTCGTCTCGTCAATAAAAAAGGATTATACCAGACTTGTCGGTTCTTCATTTTTCTCGGCCTAGAGAATTCAGGAGGTGCCCCGCTTTATCCAAAAATGAAGAGAATCATGCAGATCATGCTGAATTACTCAGTGTCTCTTACTTCCTCTGGTAAAAATTAAGTGTCTATAGTAGTACTTACTTATCTAGCTATAGTACTAGTATACGTATACTCTTCACAAAGTTGCGTCACCGAACTTGATTGATGGTGGTATGGTGTGGGCCTCATCTTTTTATGCACTGCTGCATCTTAGACTAGAAGTATAATCATTGCGCGAAAGCTTACACGAGAAGGAAGGAGAAATGGAGAGGATAGTGGATGGATGGTGAGAGGGGGGCGAAGGAGAGAGAAAATCTACTACGTAGTAGTATGTGTACTATTACCGCGTGTCACGACCCATCGTAATATGTAAACTTTTAGCCGAAGTTAGATAGGAACCATGATCAACTACAGTATGTGTGAACCATTGGCTTGTGGCATTCTGAACCATATTATTTGGACTTTCTTCACAAAAAAACATCACTGTCCTCACTGGGAAAATTGAAATTCTTTTTTTCCTAATTGTTGGAAAATCCCATATGCAACCATGCTTACTATGCCAAGATGCACCCATCTACCAAACTATCATGGGAACTCTATCAAATTGTAAAATATGATGTCAATATGGCCTTGATGACCTTGGTCGTTCGGGTTGAAATAAACCCGATAGTGTCCATACATATGGTAGGACAATATTGTGAAGCTATTTTTCCAAAACTTATCTTATCACATGATTACAGTTTTCATGGCACGTGGTGCACAAGACATGATAGGACATCATGAGTAAAACTTTTGTTTTTCGTTTTTCGTTTATCAATGTGATCAATGTTCAAAACAGGTTCAAAATTGCCTTCTCTCCCAATGTTTGGCCGATCTTTTGGATAACCTTCCCTCCCGGTGTTTGGGAAGCAAGTGAAAATTTTGAAACCCGAAAAAGTTTGAATTTTTGTGCCGCCAAGGACCAAAGTGGTTTCCTTCCTATATACTCCTCATCCCTACTCCACACCAATGCGCGGCTGCCGAACACGCCAGAGACACAAAGCCGTCGTACCAAGGCACACATGCGCAAAGCCACGCTGTGGACGACGGGAGAGAGATCAGTCGGACCGGTGCGCGAGGGGAAAGTGGAGGAGAGATGGACCATATGGAAGGAGAGAGAAAACACACGATTTGTTTTGCGTGCATAGGTCTGAAATTTACTACTAGTAGAGTGTACACTGTAAGGCCGCATGAGTACCTCGTGTCAGAAACCCATCATAACTTTGCTCTGACATGGAACTGCCTTCAACTTCTCTTCGCTGCTGCCCTCTTCCCCTGCCAACGTTTTATTTTCTCAGCATGTACAACGCATGGACAGAGGTGACCATATGTCTAAGCATAGAAATATACTACTCCCGCATTGTGTAAAAAAGGATACCTTAATATGGCCTACTACCCGTTCAAAAAAAATGGCCTACTATATGACATCTGCTAAGATTCACCTTATACATAGTGGAAAAACTAAAGTTATCTTTAAGCCTAAGGTGCACCTCAAGCTTGTGGGTTGCCCATAGAGAATATAAATATCATTTACCCTCTCTCCCTATTTCATGTGATCATTTTCAAAAGGTGTTCAAAATTTTCAAGATGCAAAATCTTTTTTTTCTTTGAGGAAGAGGCAAAATCTTAGCTAGAGGCGGAACCAGTCCTCATCAATTGAGAATGTTCTTTCCTGGTAGTTGGACGCTCATAGCGACTACACTACTTTTAGCTTCGAAAAGACAATTAATTTAAGAGCAATGTATCACGCTTACTTGTAGCTCAAGTTTGAATTAATTTTGATAAACTATCAAGATGCAAAATTTTAGAAAGAAGTTGAACCTGTTGTGGATGAGGAAGAGACAAGCCGGACTATGCACCCGCGGCTAAAGAGAAGAAATCGATGGAGGATGGATGGAGAGAGCCAGTGAAGGAGGGAGAAAACACAACTTATTTTGCGTGCATACTCCTACTAGTAGTTGGTCCATACATTTACTACTATTGGAGTGTACCTTGTACCTCGTGTCAGCAGCCCATCATAGCTTTGCTCTGACATCGCACCGCCTTCAAGTCCTCTTCTGCGCTGATCTTGCGCTATTTTTTTTTGAAAGTCTCGCGCTGCCTCCCTCCTGTTCTCTACTTGTGTAGTAGAGTTGTCTAGGAAGTTTTAAAATTTACAAAACATGGGAATATCGAGAATGTTCTTTCCTGAAAGTTGGCAAACTCACACCAACGACATCGTTTACTAAAAGAAGATGCACCCATCTACCTTCGAAAAAATAATTAATCCAAGAGCAATCTATCACGCTAACTTGTAGCTCAAGTTTGACCTAATTTTGTTAAGTTGTCAAGATGCAATTTCTTAGCAAGAAGTTGAATGTGTTGTGAAAATTTCAGGACCTTTTATTTACTATATATATGCACGCAAAACAAATTATGTTTTCTCTCTCCTTCTTCACTACCTCATCAACATCCACGCACAGCCCTGCCGGCTATTCCCTCCCTCGTCCACCATGTGGAGCTGCCCACGTGCGTCGACCTACCTTGTCATTCCATTTCACACCCTACACAGATGAAGCACCAAGCACATCCCCTGTCATGTTGGTTCGAAAGTGTGACGAGCGTTTTTTGTGTGAAGCGAGTACAGTAGTATGAAGGGTATGGCTCAGTTTCTCGCTCGAGAAGGACCCACCTACTTTTCCTTGCTTAACTTTAGGGCCCTTTGTGCTAAATTTATTGACCTCTACATGTAATTTTCTCTTTTTTTAGGTCTTCGATCTAAACCATACTCCCACCGATCGTGTCAAATTTTAACTACAAGTAAGCACGATAGATAGTTTCCTCTTAAAATTTTCCAATAAACTTTTGAAGCTAACTAGGAATTTAGTACATCGAAAATCACCAAAAAGTTTTTTCGAAAAACTTCCAAAGAAACCTCAATTTACTTATAGTTCAAACTTGACCTAATTTCGATAAATTGGCACATAGTCTCATTCAAGTCGACAAAGTTAGCTAGTGAAAGGATCGTATGGGCACCTAGAGGGGGGGTGAATAGGTGTTACTTCAAATTTTACTCTTTTTCAAATTAAGGTTTGACAAGAAAGGTAAATTCTCTAGATTATGCAACTAAGGTGAATTTACCTATATGACAAACAAGCACAAACTAAACAATAACTAGATAAGTAAAGTGTGGTAAAGGATAGAAGGACCAAAGTGGAGCACACGGAGACACAAGGAATTGTTTCCTGTAGTTCCTTCCTTTTGAGGGGAAGTACGTCTACGTTTGGACAGGGGGTGGTTTCAAACCACCAATGCCACGAGAGGCCTCCCTTGTTCTCCGATGAACCTCACCCCAACGGGTTCCATTCACCTCTTCCACTATACGGCGACCTTCGAGGTGGAAGCCGGCACCTTTACAACGAGTTCGGGGCTCACATCCACAACTTAATTGGAGGCTCCCAAATACAAGCAAGCGGTCAAACAATCAAAGACAAGCTTGTAAGAACCAAATACAAACCTAGGGTTTCCAATGAAACACTAGAGCATGGGGGCCCTCAAGTGAATGAGGGGGAAATGAAGATCTCTCTTGGTGAAGCTGTAGATCAAGGCCTCCTCCTTCGATTCTCCAAAGATCAAAGACTTTGGAAGGTTCGATGAAGAGAACTTGTTGATTTGGTGGCTCAAATGGACATGGTGTTCTTGAGGTGGACGAGCAGCTAGAACAAGGGGATAAGGTCCCCTATTTATAGCCCTTATGTCAGCGAACTGTTTTTCTGACCGTTGGAGAAGAAGCAGACCGAAGACTCCGGTCACCACACCGGAGACTCCGGTCTACCTCCGGACCAGCCTCCGGACCCCTTGACAGAATGACCCAGCACACTTGGGAGCCAAGTGGACCGGAGACTCCGGTCCCTCTACACCGGAGACTCTGGACCAACCTCCGGACCACCTCTCTGGCTGACCCAGGCAAGGAAACAGAGGCCACTCCGGAGACTCCTGGGGAATCTCCTAACCACACTAGAGACTTCGGTCTGTGTAGACCGGAGTCTCCGGTCTGGAATCCCCAAGATACAAGAAGAAATGCAGGGAATGATCCGCAGGCCAATGGTCCTTTGTCCTTTGTAGAATATCAACCTGTAGACAATAGCAAACTGTAAAAGGGTCTACTAGTTATTAACGAACACCAAAAGTGATTATGAAAGTAAATGTCCTTTCACCTAGGAACTTTTAAAATTCACAAAACATGGGAAAAGCAAGAATGTTCTTTCCTGATAGTTGGAAGCTCACACCGATGAGATCATTTAGTAAAATAAGATGCACCCACCATCTACCTTCGAAAAGACAATTATTCCAAGAGCTATCTATCACGCTTACTTGTAGCTAAAGTTTGGCCTAATTTCAGTAAGTTGTCAATATGTAGAGTCTTAGCAAGAAGTTGAGCCTCTTGTCAAAATTTCAGGACCTTTACTATATATATATACGCAAAACAAGTTGTGTTTTCTCTCTCCTTCACACTGCATCATCACCATCCACACACACCCCGACCGGCTGACCTCTCCATCATCCACAACATGGTGTTTCCCACGTGCGTTGACCTGCCTTGTCGTTAAATTTCACACCCTATGAATAGGAAGCACCAAGCACACCCCAGCATGCTCGTTCAAAAGTGTGAGGAGCGTTTTTTATGTGTGTGAAGCAAGTACACTAGTACGAAGTGTATATGGCTAAGTTTCTCTCTCGAGAAGGACCATACGGCTTTTCCTTGCTTAACTTTAGAGCCGTTAATGCTAAATTTATGGACCTCTATGTAAAAAAAATTAGGTCTTCGATGCAAATGGTACTTTCTCCCACCGTCCATATCAAATTTTAACTACTAGTAAGCACGATAGATAGATTCCTCTTAAAATGTCCCAGCGAACTTTTAAAGCTCTAACCAGGAATTCAGTACATCGAAAACCACCAAAAGCTTTTTCGTAAAACTTCCAAAGCAATCTATAATTTACTTGTAGTTCCAATTTTACATAATTTCGTTAAATTGGCACAATCTCTTTCAAGTCGGCAGAGTTAGCTAGGAAGTTTTAAAATTCGCAAAACATGGGAAAATTGAGAATGTTCTTTCCTGATAGTTGGAAACTCACACCTAAAACACCGTTTACTAAAAGAAGATGCACCCATCTACCTTTGACAAGACAACTAATCAAAGAGCTATCTATCACACGCTTACTTCTATCTCAAGTTTGACCTAATATAATTTCGTTACGTTGTCAAGATGTAGAATCTTAGCAAGAAGTTGAACCTATTGTCAAAATTTCGGGACCTTTACTATATATATGCACGCAAAACAAATTGTGTTTTCTCTCTCCTTTCCTGCCACATCACCATGCACACACACCCTGCTGGCCCGCTAATCTCTCCCTCGTCTACAACGTGGCGCTGCCCACGTTCGTCGACCTGCATTGTTGTTCCTTTTCACATCCTGTGAAGAGGAAGCACCAAGCACACCCCATCACGCTGGTTCGGAAGTGTGAGGAGCATTTTGTGTGTTTGTGTGTAGCAAATACAGTAGTACGAAGGGTATGGCTCAGTTTCTCACTCAAGAAGGACCTGAGTTCTTTTCCTTGCTTAACTTTAGGGCCCTTTGTGCTAAGTTTATGGACCTCTATGTTATTTTCTCTTTTTTTAGGTCTTCGATGTAAACCGTACTCCCACCAACCGTGTCAAATTTTAACTACAAGTAAGCACAATAGATAGATTGCTCTTAAAATTCTCCAAATACTTTTTAAGCTAACGAGGAATTCGGTAGTACATCAAAAGCTTTTTCTTAAAACCTCCCAGCTTATAGACAAATTCTGCCATCATGGGTGATGCCCTAATAATAGTATGAAAATAGAAGTTGACGTGACGAGAAAGTACTATGCTAGGAAGTGACATGTTTAATTTATTGTACAGGGGCACGTTTTACACGCATTCACACTTAGTCGGCGTCCTTGATGCAGCCGCTTCTTACAACAGAAGAAAATAAAAAACCTCTTTCAAAGAGCCATCCTATATTCCACATCTCCGTTTAGTTTATCCCCACTAGCCGACGCCGCCTGACCGCATCTCTGGCGTGTGCTTCACACATTTTACTCCCCATCTTGCATGCTGCATCACTCCCTCCAGGCCACCAGCCTTCTCCTCCAAAAACCACCAACAACTCTACATAGAGCCACCCTCGCCCCCAATTCGTTCGAACGGGATGGCGGATTCAACGTGCAACCCGCGGCACTGCGGGTGGAGCAAGGTCGGCGACGATGTCTTCAACAAAATCACTATGCATCTGGACACTATCAGCGTTGTTAGGCTGGCCACATGCTCCAAGGAGCTGTATCGCCATGTCACCGGCGGAAAAGGTAGCAGGTGCCCCAACAACCGATGTTGTTCGTTGGTCTCCTACAATGACGTCTGCGAGCATAAGATCCAGTGCTGCTATGCCCCATGCATAGCCTGCATGGAGCGAGGATGCGAGTTCTTCAGCCGGCCATTGACTTTGCACGAGCTCTTTGACCACTTGAAACTTTCCCACAAGATGTACTATTTGCCCCAAGTGACCTACTCCAACAAGTACTGGTACCCAACTAACCGAGTGCATGCACCAGAGATCATCGGCATCAGGAAAGAGGGCATGGAGTTTGCCACCCTAATTGGAGGGTACACCACGATACATCTTCCTATCCGTCAGGTACGTCAGGTCAGCGGCGTGTGAATCTCCACGATACAAGGTGATTTTATGGTCACTACCGTCATGGAATAAGCTCCATTCGGTCGAAATGGCAGGGCATCTGAGCAAACAAGTAGGCCTTTGTTGCCTGAAGTCGTGCTGAAAGGGCTCATGTCGTACCTATTGAAACTGAGGCGTTACCTGCGAGCTTCTCAAGATGTTGTCGCAATTCCTCCTGGATTACAAGAATATCAACCAAGAGTGAGTTAACACATATAAATCTTCTTGTGATGATCCTAATATCAATATATGTAATGTTGTACTAATTAATTACTCTATGTTGGTGCTAGACCCAATTGGTATGGGCTGTCCAGCCAAATATGTCTTCATGTTCAATGCTCGCGGATGCAGTCCAATGGAACTATGTGGTGCCTGGCTACGAGTTCGCCACAATTCCGTTTGTGCTCCACTTTGATGTCTACGCACTTCTATTCTTGTAGACAGTTATTGGGCCACCAAGTGCAGAGATTTGTAGAATAGCAGCAAGTTTCCCTTAAGTGGATTACCCAAGGTTTATCAAACTCAGGGAGGAAATGGTCAAAGGTATCCCTCTCAAGCAACCCTGCAATCAAGATACAAGAAGTCTCTTGTGTCCCCAACACACCCAATACACTTGTCAAGTGTATAGGTGCACCAGTTCGGCGAAGAGATAGTGAAATACAAGTGGTATGGATAATTATAAGAGGTAACAGTGCTAGCAAATACTTGCTAGCGTGTGGTTTACGTGGGAAGGGACTAAAGGCAAACTTAAATAAAGATGGAAGCAAGCAAATATGTAACAGATCTAGTTGCAAACGGTGATTCAATGCTTAGAAACAAGGCCTAGGGATCATACTTTCACTAGTGAACACTCTCACATAAATATCTTATCTTCATGATACTACTCTGAACTACTCTCCGGTTGGACACTCTAATCCATGGTAGGGTTATACTAGCACACCTCAAAGTAAGCCTTTCCCATCTAGAGAACCCCACACTGTCACCTTGAGCACTAGATGGTTCCAATAAACACCACAATTTCATAAAGACATCCAACTCCAAATATAACGCATAACAAGTATTTGTAATCTCTAGCCTAAGTGCCACCATGGTTTGCACGATGTCACTTTCACACACATGGGGAGAGCAGAGATCTATTAAAGCACTTGAGTAGCAAGGTAGATCTACTTGATTACAAAGCTCATGATCACAATATGATCATGCATAGAGAGAGAGATGAACACATAGCTACCGGTAGAACCCTTAGCCTCGAGGAAGAACAACTCCCTCCTCATCATGGGAATCAGCAACGACGATGGAGATGGTGGTGGAGATCAATGGAGATGGCTCCGGGGGCACTTCCCCATCCCGATAGGGTGCCAGAATAGAGATTTTCTATCCCTCGAATCTCCCCTTCGGTGGCGGGGGCGCTGCAGAACTTTTCGTGGCTGGAGGCTTGACTATCTAGGGTTTTTGCATCGGGAGGCATCTTATAGGCGAAGAGGCAAGGTCGGTGGGCGGCCAGGGGGCCCACACCACCTGGTGGCGTGGCCAGGGCTAGCCCGCGCCACCATATGGTGTGCCCACCCTGGTTCCCTACTTCGTCTCTGCTTCGTGTTTCCATGTTGCTCCAGGAAAATAGGCATATTGGCTTTTGTCCTATCCAATTCCGACAATATTGATTTTTTCCTTTTCGAGAACCAAAAATAGAAGAAAACAGGCAACTGGCACTGTGGCATCTTGTTAATAGGTTAGTCCTAGAAAACATATAAAAATACCTCAAGATATGGACAAAACAAAGCAAATTAGATACTAAACAAGCATGGAACATCAAAAATTATAGATACGTTTGCAACGTATCAACATCCCCAAGCTTAACTCCGGCTCGTCCTCGAGTAGGTAAGTGATAAAAAGAAAGAATAATTTTTGAGGTAACATGGACCATCACAATCTTGATCAAACGATTTATAAAACATTGATAGATGGGATCATAGTACTTCAACATAGCATGAATGATAAAGTTCTAACAATAAGACATAGCAACTATGTTGCAACATGAAAAGGCACAAACAAAATATTCATGAATAACAATGCTTTGCAAGATGTTTGTTTGTTTCACATAAAGAAAACATCGCATAGTGGCATTCATCTTGTCCCTCATAGAGTAGCAAACATAGATTCATAGGACACCTTCAATGTTCATAAGAGTGACTAGATACAAATAGTTTAAGAACAAGCAATATCAAAGTTATGAATCAATCAACAAGTTTTGGGACAATGCACATTAAACTAAGAATGGCCACTATGCTCTCTCAATAGGTGCATAAATATAGTAGATGGAGATTCAACATAAATGTAAAATAAAGGCCTTCATAGAAGGAAGAAGGGATTCAAGTCTCATAAAGAGCTTCCAAAAATTATGGTACTTATTAGCTTTCAGCTCTCATTGCCCCTATCATAAGCATCTTGAAGTGATTAAGGTTAAAGTGAACAACCTATGGAGTATATGCTTGACAAAGTATAAGTTGGAAATCTCATGTCCCTTGAATACGAGGGTCACTCCTTATGCTACTCAAGTTTAGTCTCCGGTAAGTTCTTGTCATAGTAAGTACATGTGTATCATAGAGAACCGCCAACGAGGTACCCTTTGCCCGATGATACGGAAGAATCCCCATATCAAAATGACAAGGCAAACAGACAACGAGCATCTCAGCAATCTTCTTATTTACCATGGGAAAATGGTGCTTTTTTCTCTCTTTCCTCTTTTCTCATATCTCTTTTTTTTCTTTTCTTTTTCTCAATATCCGACTCTTTTTTTATAAGAAGAATGCTTCATAGACAGCTCATTATGGTTACGTTGCAGGTTTCCACCATGACAGCATGGATTAGGCCGGCGGCCCAGGCATTTCTCTATCACACATACATAACTCCATGGACTTACAAGCTCCCCTTTCATTTCACACCGACGACATCCATAGACAAAAGAGCATGATATCAACTAGGGACAAAGTACAAGTGCAATGTTGAAAGCGTTCCCCATGACAGCATGGTTCTGCTAATCCCCATCATATAAATGCAAGCATATACAACATAGACGACACAATGGTTCAAGTTTATTGAGGGCAAGAAAAGTAAAGTGTGCCATCAAGTTCGTGAGAGCTTTAATCACTAATTTTCACATAGCAAGTTTAATTCGGAAGGTAAATAAAAACATGCATATACTTAGAATAGCAAATGCTAATATGTAGGTATGGTGGACTATTTGGAATAACTTGGTTTTAGGAGTTGGATGCATGAGTGGAACTCATACTTGGTTACGGAGGCTAGCAAAAGACTAGGAGCGACCAACTAAGAGAGCAATAATGGCCATAATCATGTAGAGCGACAAACCATCATTAATCAAAGCATACCGTAATATTACAAGTCGAAAACTAAAGGATCATAAAGGCTATGGTGACTTTGGATTGTCATAACATGGTGTGAGCATGCGCCAAGTCAACCCAAATAAAGCATCAAAGGAGAATACCACGATACTATGCTTTAATATGCTAAAACAACGCATGATTCTTCCAAGGCACATTAAGCAATATCAATTGTTTATAACAAGTCATGCTATAGAAAAATTCACTAAGCATAAAGCCAAAGCAATATCAAACATGACATGACAAAGCATAGGCCACAGTCAAAAACAAACTCCTTTTACCACTTAAGCATGAACTTTCCTACTCTTTTCCAATCCAAACCAAACTTATTTGAAAACTAATGTATGAAAGAGGGAGTCCAACCAATTTATTCAGCAAACGAAGAAAACCAAGCAAACTAAAAACCAAAATGAAAACGAAAAAGAAGACGCTCCAAGAAGAACACAATTGTGCATGAAACAATAAAAGAAGTGTTTGGAAGAAACCTGGGATTTTTATTGATGAAGAAGAGGATGCCTTGGGCATCCCCAAGCTTTGACGCTTATACTTCTTGGATATTTCTTGGGGTGACACGTGTGGCATCCCCAAGCTTGAGATTTAGTCCATTCTTCATCTCATTACATCAATCCTTCCATACACCTGAAATTTTTACTTCATACAAAACTTCACACAATCTTTATTAGCAACATTAGTGCACTCAAGATAATAAGTCTTTTGGTTCAGTTTCAACACCAATAAAACTTCCATTAAAACACAATCTATTGTAGCACTTCCCTCAAAAAGCTCAATTCTCCAAAAGAACTCAAAAAGGAACCAACAAGAAGCAAATGCAAATAATGGCAGAAATCTGTCAAAACAGACCAGCAGGTAAAGACGAATTTTTTCGAAGACCTTCTGTTACTAAAATCAAAAAGTGTTGAACTATAGAAAGTTGGATAACAACCTAGGGCAGAAGCACAAAAATTCACGCCTCAAAACGACGTACAGTGATTTTACACAAATGTTTACAGTGAAGCACAAAAATCTGTTTCGGGACAAAAACTTGCCCAAGCATTACTTCTCTCTCGTTAGAGGTTACTCTTGGCACAAAAAGCAAATAAAAAGGATAAGGAGCAGTTATTACAGAGGTAATAACTTCCAAGACTCATCTAAAACTTTTGGGTTATCTCCCAATAAGTACTTTTCTATAACACCTTTAAGTTAGGTATGATAGTTTGAGAAGATGCTCACATAAGAAATATGAATTGAGGTAAAAGAGAGCATCAAGAAGCAAATTCAAAGCACATTTAAGTCAAACCCACTTCCTATGCATATGAATCTTGTAAAGAAACAAGTCATGAAAGCACAAAGAAACAAGCATAGGAAAGCGGAACAAGTGCAATTTAAAGACTTTCAACATAAAGAGGGGAAAATTAATATTGTCGAGATACATAAAACCATGTTTCCTCGCTCATAATAACTTTTAGTAGCATCATGAAGAAAATTAACAATATAACTATCACATAAAACATTCTTATAATGAGCCACATGCATAAAAGAATTAATACTCCCCACATAAACATAGTTATTCTTATTAATTGTTGTGGGAGGAAATTCAACAAAATAGCTATCATTATTATTCTCATCACCATAATCATCAAATATAGAAGGCATATTGTAATCATAGTGAATTGCCTCCTCAATAGTAGGTGGACTGAAAATATCATATTCGTCATTTTAATCATCATATATTGGAGGTTTGGTATCATCATAAGCAATAGAATAGCTATCTTCCAAATCTAGGGAACTAAAAAGAACATTTTCATAAAAAATAGCTTCCCCAAGCTTAGACTTTTCCATAGCATTAGCAATAATGGTGTCCAAAGAATTCATACTAAAAACATTGCTATTAGCATGCAAATAAAGTTCCATAGGTTTTTTAATTTTCTCTTCAAACACTTCATGTCCCAACTCAAGATAAATACTATAAAGTTCTCTAACTTTGTTGTTGTTTTCCATTAAGCTTAACTAGTGAAAACAAGAAACAACAAGAAAAAAATTCAGAATCTAAAGGAAATAACTTCGAGCACTCATACAGGAGGATGTGAGTACCTTTTACCCAACTTCCCCTGCAACGGCGCCAGAAAATAGCTTGATGTCTACGCACTTCTATTCTTGTAGACAGTTGTTGGGACTCCAAGTGTAGAGGTTTGTAGAACAGCGGCAAGTTTCCCTTAAGTGGATTACCCAAGGTTTATTGAATTCAGGGAGGAAGTGGCCAAAGGTATCCCTCTCAAGCAACCCTTCAATCAAGATAAAAGAAGTCTCTTGTGTCCCCAACACACCCAATACACTTGTCAGGTGTATAGGTGCACTAGTTTGACGAAGAGATAGTGAAATACAAGTGGTATGGATAATTATAAGTGGTAACGGTGCCAGAAAATACTTGCTGGCATGTGGTTGACGTGGGAAGAGACTAAAGGCAAACTTAAATAAAGATGGAAGCAAGCAAACATGTAATAGATGTAGTTGCAAACGGTGTTTCAATGCTTAGAAACAAGGACTAGGGATCATACTTTCACTAGTGAACACTCTCACATAAATATCTTATCTTCATGATACTACTCTGAACTACTCTCCGGTTGGACACTCTAATCCATGGTAGGGCTATAACAGCACACCTCAAAGTAAGCCTTTCCCATTTGGATAACACCACACTATCACCTTGCGCACTAGATGGTTCCAACAAACACCACAATTTCATAAAGACATCCAACTCCAAATATAACTCATAAGAAGTATTTGTAATCTCTAGCCTAAGTGCCACCATGGTGTGCACGCTGTCACTTTCACACACATGGGGAGAGCAGAGATCTATTAAAGCACTTGAGTAGCAAGGTAGATCTACTTGATTACAAAGCTCAAGATCACAATATGATCATGCATAGAGAGAGATGAACACATAGCTACCAGTAGAACCCTTAGCCTCGAGGAAGAACTACTCCCTCCTCATCATGGCAATCAGCAACGACGATGGACATGGTGGTGGAGATCGATGGAGATGGCTCCGGGGGGCACTTCCCCGTCTCGGCAGGGTGCCAGAATAGAGACTTTCTGTCCCCCGAATCTGCCCTTCATGGCGGCAGCACAACGGAACTTTTCGTGGCTGGAGGCTTGACTATCTAGGGTTTTTGCATCGGGAGGCATCTTATAGGCGAAGAGGCAAGGTCGGTGGGCGTCCAGGGGTCCCACACCACCTGGTGGCGTGGCCTGGGCTAGCCCGTGCCACCATATGGTGTGCCCACCCTGGTGCCCTACTTCGTCTCTGCTTTGTGTTTCCGTGTTGCTCCGGGAAAAATAGGCATATTGGCTTTTGTCCTGTCCAATTCCGAGAATATTGATTTACCGCCTTTTCTGGAACCAAAAACAGAAGAAAACAGGCAACTGGCACTATGGTATCTTGTTAATAGGTTAGTCCCAGAAAACATATAAAAATACCTCAAAGTGTGGACAAAGCAAAGAAAAGTAGATACTAAACAAGCATGGAACATCAAAAATTATAGATACGTTTGCAACGTATCACACTCCCACCTCAGAGAAGCCCACGGCATGACGTTGTGCATTTTAAAGTATGGTAGGAAAGGCAGGTACGTCTCTAAGCCGGTGCCAGAACCGGGCTCGCAAAATGTAGATATCGGGCTAAGTGGGTTCGCTGACACAGTTTTCTTCGTGCTATTCGACGGGCGTGGCGATGTCATCTTGATATGTGTCGTGTGCGTCAGGTCGGCGGCGCGCGTGTCGCCGCAGTTCATGGTGAAGTTCAGCTCTGGACATCCAAATGTCTTGTGTGAGAAGGTATTCTATGCGAATTCGAAAGCCACTTGCTCTTTGTCGGTTTGTCAGTCTAATATGGCCGCTCATCGTCAGAATCGACCATCGGAGTTCACCGTGGAATACAAGCTTCGTATCGACAAGATTATTACCGTAGATGCAGAGGTGGGATATATGGGAGACTTCTAAACTAACTCTTAACTAAGTGGGATAAGCGGGATAAGTGAGGTTTGTTAAATCCTACTTGTCCAACTTCTCCCACTTAGTTTAGAGTTAGTCTAGGGGTCTAAAATTAAGGATCCCGCCTGTCCCATTTGTCCCACTTCTGCATCCCTATTTCTTAGCGATTAACCCATCTTTATCTTCTTGTGGTGATCCTAACTTGAACACATGTACTCCTCGACCGGATTTTTCTTACCATTTTGGGACATGTGGTTCCTAGCTTAAGGTAGTTCTGAGTATTTTGTATGGAATTCTATTACTGCTAATCTATTTTGTAGTAGGAGTAATACCATGTACTGGTACTTGTTCAAACCGATAGATCTAGTGCACAATAAGGTCTCTCTTTCCTTTTGAATCATGGCCTTGCTACATCTACCGAATTTCAATGTCTGCATTGCTGAATCTGACAATTCCTTTGATCATTATCTATACTGCTAAATCAGTCACTCTGAAATGGTGCTAAAACTGTCAAGTGCCACTTATTATAAACTGGGAATCTGATGATATTTTTCTGTCTTATTCAGTACTGCTGAATCTTTCAAGTGCCATTGAATCTGTCGAACGTTCTGTTGTTGCTATTACTAAAGTATTTTTAGAACTAATAGTGATGTATTGGTACTTGTTTATATCAAGACTAGTAGATGGTCTTGATCTTCTTTTGGAACATGGCCAGAATATGTTCTCTGTATCCTTTTGAATTATGGCCTTGCTACATCTATTAGATTTCAGTGTCTTGCTAAATCTGTCAATACTTTTGGTCATTATCTGTACTACTAAATCGATCACTTTGAAATGTTGTTGGATCTGTCAAGTGTCGTTGATTATGTGTTTGGAATCTATTGATATTTTTCTGTTTTATTCAGTGCTGCTGAATCTTTCAAATGGTAGTGAATCTGTCAAATGTTTTGTTGTTTTTATTACAGTACTAAAGTATCTTGTAGAACTAATACTGACGTACTGATATTTTTTAGATCAAGGGCAGTAGATGATCTTACTGTTCTTTTGAAACATGGACTTTTCACAATCTAGATGAGGCTTGGGGCATTTTGGTTTGCATATGTGGGTCACACAGTGATTGATATGAGTAGAAAGTATGCACAGAAAAGCAGGCTTGATAGTCAGTTTTGCTTGCTCTAATGATCGAGAAGCGACTGATCCCGCACCAAGGTTTTTAGTGCTGAAACAAGAATTGATTCTCGTTGTCCTACTATTGAATTTCAGAGTCTGTATTGCTGAATCAGTCACTTTGAAATGTTGTTGAATATGAACTAGGAATCTGTCGTTATTTCACCAAGCATGATGCAATTTAGATCGTGGGTTCTTGACTTTCTAGAAGTTTCAGCAATTTTAGTAGGCTTGCCAATCTTTGCAAAGGGGTACCTTTCTAGAAAGTTCATATGAGGTTCAGCATATTGGCATTTTGGTACGTACTATGAACTACCGAAAAATGTAAGTGACTCAACTTACAACTACTCTGCCTAACTGATCTGAATCTAGACAAAGTTGAGGCCATTAGAATACGAACTGGAGGGAGTAGTATAAAAATGGAAGTAGTAAATAAGTCATCTCTCAGTTCTAATAACATAGATGAGATGAGAGAACACTCCATGGCAGCGTGCTAGTCTAGAGTACCTATAGTACTCCCTACTTCATAACTCTAGTCGGCGTGCTCGATGTAGTACGCCCGGCAGAAGACAGTCGTAGGAGCATGGCAAAATCACCTCCTTAAGAGCCATTCCCAACTCCAAGAGGCCGCCCTTGGATCTTCTCTAGCACACACTTCACACATTTTTCTCACCATATCACCCGCTACATCGATCCTTCCAGGCCGCCACCCCTCTCCTCCAAATAAGGAGCTGTACCGCCAAGTCCCTGGCGGAAAAGGTAGTAGATGCCCCAACGAGATCTGCTAGACTTTGGTCTCCTACAAAGACGTCTACGACCACAAGATCGCGTGCAACTACCACCGGGGTGTCTGCATGGAGCCAGGATGCGAGTTCACCGGCGTCAAAAAAGTGTTCGTCAAGCACCTCATATCTGCCCACTCGATGACAGTGCCCAAATACATCCCCAAAAAATGGGACCCGTCTATGCAGGTTTGTGCACCGGGCTTTCTCAGAGCTGAGGTCATCGACATCGGGAAGGAGGGCAAGCTGTTTGTCACCCAAATTGACGGGCATAGCACGGACTTGCTCCTGTCCGTCAGGCCGATCAGGTCGGCGGCGTGCGAATCGCCACGGTACAAGGAGAGGTTTTGATCGTTGGTCTTGTTCGCTAGTTTCAATCAGGTTGTAGAAAAGAGGTCACCTGAGACAATGATTAGGCCTTCGCCGGCCAATGCCGCGCAGTAAGTGCTCATGCCTTTTCTGTCCAAGCCGCGTCTTTACTGGCATACTACTGAACCTATCGTTGGATAAGATTCACCAGTGAGATATCACATCTTAATCCTCTTGTGATGATCCTACTATGAGTGTATGTAATGTTGTACTAATTAGCTAGTTTATGTTGGTGGAAGATTCCCTTCATAATTGGAATTGCTGAAATTAAGGATCCCGAACTTCTTGGTTTGTCGTATGAATTTTACATGTATGATGCTGACCTAGAGGCCGACAGGCGACAATGAAATGAGAGATGTGTCCCAGGCAGGAAATCAAGGGCACAGCCCGGCCAACACTTTGACACGCTGAAGCATTCTTGTCTCTTTGAGTACGTATGATGGGAAATGTAGTGGTTCCTAGCTTAGTTTAAGCATGTAGTTCTACACTTCTACTAAGTATTTTGTATGGAGTTCAGCTACTGCTAATATATTGTGTAGTAATACCTATGTACTTGGACTTATTCAGATCGAGTGGTGAAAATGCATGGTCACGCTTTCCTTTTGAAACTTGGCTTTGCCAGATTGTTGTACATCCATTGAATTTCAATGTCGCAATTGCTAAATCTGTCAATTCTTTTTGTCATTTTCTGCCACCGCTGAATCGGTCACTTTAAATTGCTGCTGAACCTATCATGTGCTGTTGAATGTGAAATGGACGAGTGCTCGTCGCCCTTGTACATGGCCGTGTCACAATCTAGATGATACTTGGGCATTTTGGGTTATATATGGGGTCACATAGGCATTGATGTGAGAAGAAGGTACTCAAAGCAAACTTGATCGTCAGTTTTGCTTGCTCCAATGGTCGAGTGTTATTGGTGAAAACGACAAACTGATCACCGGACAAGGTTTTTAGAGCTGAAACAAAAAATGTTCTCTCTATACTACTATTTGTATTTCATTGTCTGTATTGCTTAATTGGTCACTTTTGAAATGTTGTTGAATTGGTCAAGTGCTCCTGAATATGAACTTCGAATTTGTTGATAATTTTTCTACCTTATTCTATACTGCTAAATTTTTACATGAATAGCTACCAAAAAGAATTACCGCTTTCCCCTCCCTCTCTGAGGTCTTTGTTTCGAATCCGGATGAGCACATCACAATGCAATTTTATTAACCATGAGAAGACATCTAGTACTCCGTAGCTCACTCGGCCCCTCTTTAGCCCAAAACATTTTTATTTGGTCTTTTCGGGGTCAGGGGACTGCTAACCATAGCCCAGTGAAATTTGACAAAGGAGCCCATGGTGCATAGCCGAGAACATATTAATTCGGCCTTTTAGGGGTCAGGGGACTATTGAGCACGGCGCACTAAAATTTGAGAGTGAAGCCCATGGACCCTGCCCTACGGAGTATAACCCACGTAGAGTTGCCTATGTAGAATAGCCAAACTCTTTTTAATTTGGCCCTTTGGGCATTGCCCCCCACCTCTCAAAATAAAAACTCTGCCTACCCATGTTTTTAAGGAAATACTCTATTATGTGGCATTTTATAAATTGAGGTGAAAGGAGCGCTGCCCTTCTATATTTTAAAAGAGATAAACATAGACACCCAAAAAAATTTTAAGAGGACTAATACATAAATTGTAGTACTAGTAAAAGTTTAATGATATATATTCTATAAATATCTTTGTTGTAGTGGCAACACACTCAGTTTACGTTTATTTGATTTGAAGGTCTTTTGTTCGAATCGTATCTTGGATTTACATTTTTTCTTGTAGCAATATCGCATTACGGAGAGGGTGACATCACGGACCCACCAGCATGCAGCGTCCCTAGAGTTTGTTTTGAGGGTGGGTTCAAAACAAAAGTTTAAATACTTGTATAGAGAGGCCCGCATCAGAGACCCACCAGACAAAACATACAAGACTGCATCGGGGACCCACAAGCTAGAACATGCCAAAGAGGCTAACATAAGGGCCCCAGCAGTAAGACCATAGACAGCTACCACAGTGAAAACAACGGACACGGCCGAAAATAAAGTCCATCATACACACGTTGAACTTATAGAGAAGCTGACATGTCGGACCCAGCAGGCCCAAGCATAGCCCATGAAATTAGCCTTTCAGCCCCAAGCATAGCCTAGTACCTTCTAATTCGGCCTTTTCATGGTCTTGTGGCCACCGACCATAGCCCATTCAACTTAGGAGTGAGCCCATGGAATATAAGCCATGATGAATAGGGCATCCGCCCCGAGTTAGTCTAGAATCTTTCTAATTCGGCCTTTATGAGCATTTTTTGTACTCTGAGGCTGACATCTGGGACCCGAAAAAACAGTCCAACATACACACCTTTCTTTCAAATAGAGGCTGTCAGCTGGGACCCAGCATAGACACATTTCCTGCATAGAGGTGGTTGACATCTAGGACCCAGCAAGTTGCCAAGGTCAAAACAGCGGACATGGCCAAAAAAAGTCCATCATACGCATGTTTCATTTATAGAGAGGCTGATATGTGGGACCCAGCAGCGCGACCTTATACAGATGCTGCATCGAGCAATGTAGCCAGTTTGAAACAGGGAGGCACGAGCGAGAATAAAGTTCAGCATGTACACATTTCTTTTAATGAGAGGCTCAAATGGGGGACCCAACAGCGTGAGAAAACGGCAGATTCGTCGAGCAACGCTATCTAGTTCGGAACAAGCTAGCGCTAGAGAAGAAAAAAATTCCATCGTACCCATGATTCTTCTAATGTGAGGCTGATATAAGGGACCCACCAACCTGAATAAACGTCTTATGCCGCGAGCAAAGCTATCAAGTTCGGAACACGAAGGTGCTACAGAGGGTAAAAAATCCATCATACACACGTTTCTTTTAATGAGAGGATGACATGTGGGGCCCAGCATCGTGATTAAAAGGTAGATGCATCGAACAACGGTATCAAGTTGGAACAGTTTAGCGCGAGCGAAGGAAACAAATCCATCATACACATGTTTCTTCTAATGAGAGGAGGACATGTGGGGCTCAGGAGGTTGGTTAAACGATAGATGCGTCGAGCATCGCTATCAACACAGAACGGGGTAGTGCTAGTGAAGGAAAAAAATCCATCATACACATCTTTCTTCTAATGAGAGGATGGCATGTGAGTCCTAGGAGGTTGATTAGACGGTAGATGCATCGAGCATCGCTATCAACTTTGGAACAGGGTAGCGCGAGCGAAGGAAAAAAATTGCACCATACACACGATCCTTCTAATGAGAGGTTGACATGTGGGACATAGCAACCTAACTAAACTACAGACACCTCGAGCTACGTTATTGAGTTCAAATCAGGGAGGCGCGACCGAAAAGTATGGTCCGCTAGAGACACTAACGTCCGGGACCCACACGCCTCAAAAGACTTAGGCGAGTCAACATCGCGCGAGGAAACGAAAATCTTGCTTCTGCCACGCGCTGGCTGATGCAGCTCAGATCACTGTAGAGCTTCATTGGGGAACCCCAAGAGGAAGGTATGATGAGCACAGCAGCAAGCTTTCCCTCAGTTATGAAACCAAGGTTATCGAACCAGTAGGAGCAAGGAAACACCTCCAAGGTGTTGTTGCCAACTTGGCATACTGCACAACACAACCAAAGAACTTTGCCCCCAACTTACAGTGAGGTTGTCAATCTCACCGGTTTTGTTGAAAACAAAGGATTAAATGTATTGTGTGGAAGAAAGTAATAGCTTGTAGAAAGTAAAAAGAAAATAGTAAATGGTTGTAGATTGATGGTAAAAGAAAGGATCGAGGTCCATAGTTCACTAGTGGTGGCTCTCCTTAAGATAGATGACATGTTGGGTGAAGAAATTACAGCGGGGCAATTGACAAACATCGAGAAAGCATACATGCATATACTAATCATCTTGACTCCTATGAGATTTGATTGGGCATTACAACATTATACATAAGCCGTAATCCAACTGCATCTATGACTAATAATCCACCTTCAGGTTATCAATCCGAACCCCAGCCAGTATTAAGTTGCAAGCAATAGATAATTGCATTACGCATTGCGTGTAAAGTAAACAATACGATTGTTCTATGAACAAAGGATTGTTGTTTTCTCCCTAGTAGCAATGGCACATCTAGTACCTTAGAGATTTCTGTCACTTCCCCAGATTACTAGAGGCATGAACCCACGATCGAGCATAAATACTCCATCTTGGAGTTGCTAGAATCTACTCGGCCAAGATAGTTACTAACAACGGAGAGCATGTAAGATCACAAATAACAAAGACATGATAGAATCCATAATGAAACTGAAATAGCTTCTCAATATCCATCGGATCCCCGCAAATACAACATGTATGATTACAAATAGATGATCTTCATCATGAACAGAGCTCACAAGATCTAAACATGGTAGCACAAAGGAGAAGAACCAACCATCTAGCTACTACATGGATCCGTAGGCCAAGGATGAACTACTCACGCATCACACCGGAGGCTTGCATGGTGATGAAAAAGGCCTCCAGGGTGAATTCTCCCCTCCGGTAGGGTGCCGGGAAGAATATCAGATCGCTCCCGATCTAGGGATGGAGATGACGGCGGATACATACTCTTTCGTGGAATTTTGATCGGGTCCTTAGGGTTTTTGTATCGGAGGCATCTTATAGGTGAAAGGGGAGGCCGAGGGGGCGCCCTAGGCAGCCACACCACCCCCTGGCGCGGGCCAGGCCTAGCCGCGTGGCCAGGTGGTGTGGCGGCCCTCTATCCCCTCTCCATCTCGTATTCTGGATCTGTATCCCACTCGGTGAAATATTGACTTTGGCTTTTGTCCCATCCAATTCCGAGAATATTCATTTTCTGACTTTCCTGGAACCAAAAACAGTAGAAAACAGGCAGTTGGCACTGTGGCATCTTGTTAATAGGTTAGTCCAAGAAAGTGTATAAAAAGTACTCCAAAGTGTGGACAAAACATAAGAAAGTAGATAAAAACCAAGCATGGAACATAAAAATTTATAGATAGGTTTGCAACGTATCAACATCCCTAAGCTTAACTCCTGCTCGTCCTCGAGTGTGTAAGTGATAAAAAGAAAGAATAATTTTTGAGGTGACATGCACCATCATAAACTTGATCAAAGTATTTGTAAAACATTGATAGCTGGGATCATAGTACTTCAACATAGAATGAAAGATAATGTTCTAACAATAAGACATAGCAACTATGTTGTAACATGAAAAGGCACAAACAAAATATTCATGAATAACAATGCTTTGCAAGACGTTTATTTGTTTCACATAAAGAAAGCATAGCATAGTGGCATTCAGCTTGTCCATCATAGAGTAGCAAACATTAGTGCATAGGACACGTTCAAAGTTTATAAGGGTGACTAGATACAAATAGTTTAAGAACAAGCAACATCAAAGTTATGCATCAATCAAAAAGTCTTGGGACAATGCACATAGAACTAAGAATGGACACTATGCTCTCTCAATAGGTGCATAAAGATCGAAGGTGGAGACTCAACATTAAAGTAAAAGAAAGGCCTTCATAGAAGGAAGCAGGGATTCAAGTCTCATAAAGAGCTTCCAAAAATTATGGTACTTATTAGCTTTAAGCTCTCATTGCCCATATCATAAGCATCTTGAAGTGATTAAGTTTAAAGTGAATAAACTATGGAGTATATGCTTGACAAAGTATAAGTTGGAAATGTCATGTCCCTTGAATACGAGGGCCGCTCCTCATGCTATCCAAGTTTAGTTACCGGTAAGTTCTTGTCATAGTAAGTACATGTGTATCATAGAGAACTGCCAACAGGGTACCCCTTGCCTGATGATACGGAAGAATCCCCATATCAAAATGACAAGGCAAGCAGACAATGAGCATCTCAGCAATCTTCTTATTTACCATGGGAAAATGGTGCTTTTTTCTCTCTTTCCTCTTTTCTCATGTTTTTTTCTTTCTCTTTTTTATCAATATCTATCTCTTATTTTAAAAGAAGAATGCTTCATAGACAGCTCATTATGGTTACGCTGCAGGTTTCCACCTTGAGTAGGCATGGATTAGACCGGCGGCCCAGGCATTTCTCTAACACACATACATAACTCCATAGAGTTACAAGCTCCCCTTTCATTTCATACCGACGACATCCATAGACAAACGAGCATGATATTCACTAGGTACAAAGTACAAGTGCAATGTTGAAAGTGTTGGGTCCGCAGCATAGAAAACAAAAAAATTCCTACGATGAGAACTACACGCCAAGATCTATCTACTAGGTACAAAGCAACGGGTGGACATACATCCATCGAGAACTTACCCTCGAAGACAACGAGTTTTGTTAATGAGTAGGAACTCGTGGTTGATGTAGTCATACACTTGTCGATCTCAAGATCGTGAGGAAGTCCGAGCGTCGCAACTCCGCAGCGCATCCGTACTCGCACGCACGTTCAAGCCACCGGACAACCTCCACCTCCTCGCTCCAGCGATCCAGCGGAAGCAGCAACTCCTTCCACACGAATGCTGTGACCTTGTTATTAACAACATCCAATGTCCATGATCAGGAAACCTTGATCATCTTGTTAATCAACAAGCTAGTCTATAAGAGAGGCATAACTAGGAACCCTTTTTGTTTATTAAACACACATGTATTGACTTTTTCGATCAATACAATTATAGCATGCAAAATAAACATTTATCATGAACATGGAATAAGATAATAACCACTTTATTATTGCCTCTCCGGCATATTCCCTTCAGTCTCCCACTTGCACTAGAGTCAATAATCTTGTTTGAAAAACTTTGCGTATTGAACACCTATGGCTTTCTAGTGTTGCATATACGCGATTGCTAGTGGTTAACATAATCTCCGGATCTGACAGTTTCAGGTCCGTGTGTATTTGCATGTCTCTGCGTCTCTACGCGTCACTCATTCTCAAATGAGATGGCATTGTACAAATTTGGTCCTTTGGTGAGACCTTTAGTTCATTTGGGTTAAAATATGTTGATATTATTGTCACACAATATATCTTCATAGTATTAGCCCACTTTGAACCACACCTAGTTTGATAACAAACTACTTAACACAAATGCCCTCCTTTGCTGCTACTATAGCAGTTATATACTTAGCCTTTTGTTGTAGTATCCGTCACAATGTCTCAACTTTGGAACTCATCCAAATCCATCATGGAACATCCTTTCCATTACATTGTGCCACCCATACTCTAAATTGAGATAAATTTAATTTGTATCTTGTGACAAAAATAGTATCAATGTAACACTTTACAATGAACTACCTTTAACTATTTGACACTTATACATGATAAGTTCTTAGTTCTTCCAAAGCTCATAATAATATCTTTACTATTATCCAATGATCATCTTATGAATCATTCTGGTATGTGCTCATAACATTTAGAGCATAGGACATTTTGGATATATACATATCATGGTATAATCGATCAAAATCTTCATGTGATTTTACTCACCAAGTGTTGAAACACTTGAATCTTGATACAATTATTTCCATGCAGCAAGAACCTTTCTTGTTGTTTCCATATTCAACCCTTTCAATATCTCATATATGTATGTCTGGCACAACCATATTAGCGCCTTAATCTATCCATATTGATATTGATGCCAAATATTATGGGTTTGCCCAAGTATTTCATCAAAATCTTAATTTAATGAAATTCTTAACTTGTGTCAATACAAGATACATCATTTCCGATCAACAATATGTCCTCTACATAATGTATTAGAAATATGTCTCGGTGCTCCCACTTAATTTCTTGCAAATGTAAGCATCTTCATCATCTCCGATGAATTTAAACTCTTTTAACAGTGTCATCATGGTGAAGACTCCAACTCCGCTATGCTTACTTCAACTATTGAAGTTTGCATGCCCTTTTAGCACCCTTTGAATTAGCAAAACCCTTCGGACCGTGTCTTGTACACGTCCTAGGTTACCATTCTATTAGAAGAACATTGTTTTGTTTGTTCAACTACCATACATCAAATTATATCTAGTGGTTGCTACATTAATCCGTCAAGACTAAATATCGCTATGAAAGATCAAATCTTGTCATAGTCAACTCCTTGAACATTGTCCTAAACTTCTTTCCGATATGTCGACTATTTCATAGATGTTAAACATCCATGTCTTATTTCTTTATAGATCCAAACACGACCGATAGGCTTCACGCCTTTCCGGAGGGTCTTCCCAGTTCAAAAACTTGATTTCTCGTGTATGGATACTATCACAGATTCTATGACTTCTAGTCATTTTATGGAGTCAGGGCCCATCATCGCTTTTTTGCATGTAGTCGGTTCATCATTGTCAAAACAATAATGACTTGCTTATCAAATCACACTATTTGATTCTTACCGACCCACACGGTTCAATAGGAACTCTAATCTCTGAGATCACACTCTTTGTAATCACGGGAGCCATGAGCATTGTGGCCGCCACCGGGACACTTTCCGGCGCTGTGCTACTTAGCACATATAGCTAAGTTTAAACAACCTTATCAAAGTTATATTGTCCTCCCACTTAACTTTTCACGAAAAATTCCTTCTCAAGAAACTTGACATTCCAAGTAACAAACTCTTTTGTCCTTGGTGTTATGGAGAAATTCCCAACAAATTCTTTGGGATAACCTACAAAGACATGCTTATCTGACTTTGGTTGTAAACATTTTACTTATTCTTAGCATACCAAAATTTAAGAAAAGACAATTCGGGTTTTATCTCAAACCATAACTTATATGGTGTCATTTCAGCGGATCACGATGGTGCTCTTTTCAGTGTAAAAGTGGTAGTCTCTGAAGCTTCAATCCTTAAAACATAATGGCAGTTTTATAAATGACACCTTTGATCTTACCATGTCAAACATGGTTTGATTTCATCTCTCGAATATGCCATACTCCTATGGTTTACCGGGAAACACAAATCATGGAACAATTCCTCAAATCTTTGGTGTTTTGCTAAACATGTAACTCAAATATCTTCCTTTATGATCAAATCATAAACTCTTTTATTTTCTTGTTACAATGATTTTTCACTTCATCTTGAAAGTCTTTGAACAATTTTCAAATGTTTCATACTTCTTCCTTATTAAGTAAATATATAGATATATTCACTTAAATTTCTGGAGAAAGCATATGAAGCAAAAATATCCATCGCATATGGCTACACATAATGGACTATATTCATCAACATGCATAATATCCAATAATTTAGTCATCCGTTCCTCTTTGGCCTATGGACGGAGTTTCAATTATCTCGAGGAAAGTTTCACAAGCGTCAATTGATCAAAATCAAAGACTCCAAAAATTCCATCAACATGGAGTTTCTTCATGTTTTCTTTCAAATATAATTTAAAACAGCGATGCCACTTCATAAGTGATCTTCCAATCATTTGTCTTATGACATTTTAGCAATAATGTTTATGGATGTGATTTCTCCAACTAGACTTGTAAAAGTCCATCCAACCTTTATGGAATACGGTAATTATTTGAACAACTATTGTTCTCGTAATACCGGAACAAAATAACAATTATTAAAACAAATCTTGAAGGCTAGGTTTGATGACAACGAAAAACACAATAACACTTTATTTGTTTTTGATGAACATCATCACTTATTCTCTTGCCAGTTTCTTAGGCCATTGCAGTTCATGAATTGCGTTGTCCTGTGTGACACTTCATACCAACCAATTCGGTATCCAATACCGGTATCCAGCACCTAAGAACCACATTGTTTAACAAGCAAGGAATACAAACATAACATGTATATCTTCTATATACCTAAGCTAGACATTTCCAACTTTTTCTTTTCTGCCAAATATTTTATAGATTCTCTTTCAGCAATTCCTTTTCCCTTTAAAAGAATCTATCAACATCAATTCTGGTGTCATTCACATGACACATAGTACAAAGCGTATATAGTCAAATACTAATACCTTTGGACTTGCACTTTGAAGTGGATGACCATCATCAAATGTTTGGTGTTCTTTCAAAAATCCATTCTTTAGTAATCTATTAGTGTAGTAAACATTTTACTTACATCTTCTATTCATCCTTATCATGAAAACTTTCATGATCAAGCTACTATAGCCTGTAAGGAAGAATCGCGAGTATAATGTTAGTTCCCAAAACCTTTTGGGAGATCTAGATGCTTAGCATCTCCATCCTTCACAAATGTCATACAATATGAGAACATGTATTTTTCCTAAATTATACTCTATCATAATCCAACCAAAAACGTTGTTTCAAATATCACAATATCTTTCACATATGATGGTTTCTGAAACAATTTTCAACTCCAATATAATCTTGATATTAAAACAACTTTTGAATATCAATAATCATGGAGGCAAACATGATACTTTAGATACTAACATTGGAATTCTTACTCTTGATTTAATACTACTTATTAAACTTCATGGAGTAAATAGATTTTGCTGAAAGTTTGCAATAGGACTTATAAACTTTAAATTGACATTCAAAACAATATGATACCAGTTCGTAAAGTAAATATCCAGAATTATATAGTTCTATTATCTCAATTAAAACTAAGCATAAGGTAGTGAACCAACGCCAATGACTACAAAAAATTATGCAAATTCACTGTGATTTAGTTTATGACAAATTGAGTTCGACTAATCCAAATTAGAAATGAACTCCCACTCAAAAATGACATCCCTTGTGCCTTTTTGGTGATTACATGAACCAAATCCACTACACCAAGTCCGATCATCACGTGAGTTTATGTACCTTCAAAGGCGAGCATCTATATGGGCATCATATCAACTATATGACTCATTCTTAACCTTTCGGTCCGTGTTCCGAGGCCATGTCTGTACATGCTAGGCTCACCAAGTAAGAACCTTAGTATTCGCGTGTGTAAAACTGTCTTACACCCGTTCCTATGAAAGCGTAGATTCGAGTACACCTGATCATCACGTGATGTCTCGAAACACGATCCATAAAACGGTGGATACTTAAGGAAGAACACATATTTATCTTGATCTCTAAATGAGGGATAATCTTACAATGCTACAAAAAGCGCCAAACTAGCAATATAAGATGCTAACATCTAATGTGTAAAGTGAGATGATACGGTCCATGCATTTGATCTCTATCATTTGCATCATGGTATGGTCTCTATCATTTCTTTGTGTGTAAGGCCAAGGCCTATGGAACTTACACGTTGAATGTGTTGTAAGAGTATCTATCATACATCTACTTACAACAATACCATATCAATACACTAGCCCAGCAACGATCTAAACTAGACGCCTCTAATTTATCAATTGCAGGCTTTACGTGGCTTAGGAATTTCGGAGATAGAACCGTTCTTACCTACGAACATGAACCACAACGAGGATAACCAAGTTATTAGCAACTCGTTGTAAATCAGATATTGACTGTAGTAGGAGAGACAGACACCCGCCAGCCACTTATGCAAAACAAGTTGCATGTCAGTCGTGGAACCCGTCTCATGTACGATGACATGTAAGGTTGGTCCGGGCCGCTTCATCCCACTATGCCACCAATAGCCAAAATATATAGAAGATGCAATAACATGATCATCATCGCCCACATATAAACATATGTGTACTACCCGTGCAAAGCACCTACGCATAGTTCAGGCTCTGATACCACTGTTGGGTCCGCATCATAGAAAACAAAAAAATTCCTACGATGAGAACTACACACAAAGATCTATCTACTAGGTACAAAGCAACGGGTGGACATACATCCATCGAGAACTTACCCTCGAAGACAACGAGTTTTTTTAACGAGTAGGAACTCGTGGTTGATGTAGTCGTACACTTGCCGATCTCAAGATCGTGAGGAAGTCCAAGCGCCGCAAATCAGCAGCGCATCCATACTCGCACACACGTTCAAGCCACCGGACAACCTCCACCTCCTCGCTCCAGCGATCCAGCGGAAGAAGCAACTCCTTCCAGACAAAATGCCAGCGGGAACATGTATCTCGCTAATCCGAGACCATGGGGGAATAATTCTAGAGGGGGAGAGAAATCCTTCACAAGGAGGTGTGAGGAAGAAGGAGGGAGAGGGTGGCCTTTTATAGGAGGAGGGGGTGCCCCTCCCCATGGCCGGCGCCTTAAGGGGGTGCCCCTTCACCTCCATTCATGTGGTGGTAACCCCTCCACATTAAAATGCCTCTTCACATTCCCTTTTAAAGTCCCCACTTTAAATGCATTAAAATTCTCTAAGTTTAATGCTCTCTCATTTAATAAAACTCTTTTATTAAATTTATTCAGAATTTTGTTAATTACTATAATTAACAAACATTCACATATAATCCCTTGCAATATTTCAATATCACATGCAGAACCACTTTCTGCAATTTCACCCGAAACAATTTCCGGTTTCTATCGAAACAATTCCTGCGCTTTGCAATTCTTTCGTCTGAAACATATGTGCTCCAAAATGGTGTCCGATAACTCTTATGTGTTTCACCCTACGGTTCGCGAATAATGCAAACATGATTGAGACTCCTCTCAAATAAATAATCAGAAGCGGGACCTGGAGATCCATATTGACTCCTGCATATTCAACGATGACTTCTGTGATCGTGAGAACCTTTAATGCTTGTAATTTAATCCCTTTGTCTCATGATATAATACATGTCCGAGATTCGATCATCGGTATCCAAATACCTAGTTTGATCTCGTTACCGACATGCACTCTTTTCTCGTTCCCGTGATATAACATTCTAGTGATCACATCACTTGCTTGCAAGCTATCTTAATGTGATATCACCGAGAGGGACCAGAGTATATATCCGTCATCGGGATTGACAAATTCCACTCTTGATCCATGAGCCTCAACATAACACCTTCATAGCACTGAACCCATCTTTATAGTCACCCTGTTACGGTGTGATGTTTGATGTTATCAAGATACTCTTCTAGTGTTAGAAATTAACATGATCTCATGGTCTAAGTATAAAGATTACTTTGTATGATGTTATAGCAATATAAACATAACGACGTGATCGTAATGCTATACTTTGGATGAATGTTCATCACATCATTTCACAAATGTTATGACCTTGTTATTAACAACATCCAATGTCCATTATCCGGAAACCTTGATCATCTTGTTAATCAACAAGCTAGTCTATAAGAGAGGCATAAATAGGAACCCTTTTTTTTATTAAACACACATGTATTGTTGTTTCCGATCAATACAATTATAGCATGCAAAATAAAAATTTATCATAAACATGGAATACTATAATTACCACTTTATTATTTCCTCTCGGGCATATTCCTTTCAAAAAGAATTCCCCATGACAACATGGTTCTGCTAATCCCCAACATATAAGTGCAAGCATATACAACATAGAAGACACAATGGTTCAAGTTTATTAAGGGAAAGAAAAGTAAAGTGTGCCATCAAGTTCGTGAGAGCTTTAATCACTAATTTTCACATAACAAGTTTAATTCGGAAGGTAGATAAAAACATGAATATACTTGGAATAGCAAATGCTAATAGGTAGGTATGGTGGACTCTTTGAAATAACTTGGTTTTATTTGGAGTTGGATGCATGAGTGGAACTCATACTTAGTTATGGAGGCTAGCAAAAGACTGGGAGCAAACAACTAAGAGAGCAATAATGGCCATAATCATGCAAAGTGACAAAACATCATTAACTCAAGCATAAAGTGATATTTCAAGTCGAAAACTAAAGGATCATAAAGTCTATGGTGACTTGGGATAGTCATAACATGGTGTCAGCATGCGCCAAGTCAACCCAAATAAATCATCAAAGGAGAATACCACAATACTATGCTTTAATATGCTAAAACAATGCATGATTCTTTCAAGGCACATTAAGAAATCTCAATTGTTTATAACATGTCATGCTACAACAAAGATCACTAAGCATAAAGCCAAAACAATATCAAGCATGACATGACAAAGCATAAGCCATAGTAAAAAAACAAGCTCTCTTTACCACTTAAGCATGAACTTTCCTACTATTCTCCAAACCAAATGATGACCCACAAGTATAGGGGGTGTATCGCAGTATTTTCGATAAGAAAGAGTGTCGAACCCAACGAGGAGCAGAAGGTGCTGGCTAGTGGTATGGATCAGGAATTCTCTGCAAATACTTAGCAAATGGATTTTTAGGGGTTTTTGATAAATCAAGTAAACAAAGTACGAGTAAACAAAAGACAACAGGAATAAATGCAGGAAGTGGCCCAATCCTTTATGCAGCAAAGGACAAGCCGGTTGTATTACTTAAGATGACCAAACATTATCGAGGACACATGGGAAGACTGTCAAGTGCTTTCGCTTCATATAGTCGATTAATCTTCTTTAGCTTGCTAAGTGTTCTGTGGGTGAACCTGTGCTAATGTACCGACCTTCCTAGGACTAATACATACTTGTGATTATACCCCTTGCAAACATCCGTAAGTAAGAGAAAGTAATTAAGGTAGAAACGTAACCACAGCTTTAAACTCTAAGACCCTTACGTCCCTTGTGCAATGGTTTCCTAATGGGGGTTCAGGTTTCTATCACTCCGGCAACCCCTACGATTAGTAGCAAAATACACAATGCATTCCCCTAGGCCCATATAGGTGAAGTGTCATGTAGTCGATGTTCACATGACACAACTAGAAGAAATACACCACAACTTAAATATCAAACTATTGAATCTTTCTCAACACAACTCCACTACTAACAGTATCACTTCTCCCATGTCCTCAAGAAAAAAACGAACTACTCACAAGACATCATATGGATCATGATCAGAGATGGAATAATGATGTATAAAAATCTGAACATAAACAATAATTCAACGATTCACTAAATAGCATCAACTACAAAGAGTAGTCAACACCGAGAAAGTTTCCCCTATGAACTATGCAAGATTCAACCCAATTGTTACAGCAATATGGAGATGGTGATGAGGGTGATGATGATCCCGATGAAGTCCAGCTTGATGGTGGTGTTGATGGCGACGATCTCCCCTCTCCTAGAAGGAATTCCCCCAGCAGAAATCTGTCTGCTGGAGAGATCTTTCTCTCTCAGTGTTTTCCGCCCCGTAGAGGCGGCGGAATCTTTCTATGGTCGCTCTCCGAGTCTTAGGTTTTCGGGAGGATAATATACGCTAGAGGGGAGTGCCAGGGGTGGACCAGTGTGGCCACACCACCTGGTGGCGCGGCCTAGGCTAGCCCGCGCCAGGGGGTGGTGTGGGCCCCCTGGGGCCCATCTCCAGCCCCCCTTTTGGCTTCCTTCGTCTTTTGAAAAAATAGGAATTTCCGTATATTTTCCCGGATTTTCTTATCTTCCATAATTTTACCTGCATACAGCACCTTTTCCATCAGAATCCTGACTGCAGCGGTCCATGCTCCAAAAGTCATCAACCATGCAAAAACAGATGAAATAACATAAGTATCACCTCTCAATATGAAATATATCAATGAATAACAATGAATTATGACATAGAACAGTGATGCAAAATGGACGTATCAACTTCCCCCAAGCTTAGACTTCGCTTGACCCCAAGCTAAACTGAGCTCAATAAACATGACCTTAGGTTTATGGAGTGAAGAGTTGATAAAAGAATACGGACAAGAAGCATCGCATTCATTAAATACATAGATCATAATAGAAGACAACTCACTATTGTATAACTTAACTTGCAATAAGTAAAGGAAACACAATAAAGATACATAAAGTAAATCATAATTGGTAATGGCAAACTTAGCTCTTGGTCGAAGAATAGTTGATAATTTGCTGGAGTTCACAAATAACTGATTTTCAATGATAGCTTTCAAAGTAGTAAACATCCAGATAAGAGCAATGTGCAAAACAAGGAACATAAGAAACATGATTGAATAAATCATCATATGAATGAATGAAACACAACAACTCAAAATACTCGCTGAGAGAGAAGGGAATAGGTTTACTGACTCAACTGAAAAGTGAAAGAAAGGCCCTTCACAGAGGGAAGCAGGGATTGCAAGTCTCATAAAGAGCTCCCAAAAATTATGATACTTACTAGCTTTCAACTCTCATTTACCCTATCATAGGCATCTTTAGGTGATTAAGGTTAAAGTGATCAAATATGAGGATATGCATTGACAATTTGTAAATTGAGAATCTCATGTCCCTTGAGTACGAGGGCCGCTCCTCATGCTACTCAAGTTTAGTCACCGATAAGTTCTTGTCATCGTAAGCATATGTGTATCATAGAGAACCGCCAACGGGGTACCCCTTGCCCGATGATACGGAAGAATCCCCATATCAAAATGACAAGGCAAGCAGACAACAAGCATCTCAGGAATCTTCTTATTTACCATGGGAATATGGTGCTTTTTTCTCTCTTTCCTCTTTTATAATCTCTTTTTCTTTTTCTCTTTTTTATCAATATAGGACTCTTATTTTTATAAGAAGAATGCTTCATAGATGCTCGTTATGGTTACGCTACAGGTTTCCACCATGTCAGCATGGTATAGACCAGCGGACTAGGCGTTTCTCTAACACACATGCATAACTCCATGGACTTACAAGCTCCCCTTTCATTTCACACCGACGACATCCATAGACAAAGAACATGATATCAACTAGGTACAAAGCACTAGTGTAATGTTGAAAGTGTTCCCCATGACAGCATGGTTCTGCTAATTCACAACTTACAAAGTGCAAGAAAGTAAAGTGTGCCATCAAGTTCGTGAGAGCTTTAAATACTACTTTTCACATAACAAGTTAATTTGGGAGGTAGATAAAACAAGAATTTACTTGGAATAGCTATAATGCTAATAGGTAGGTATGGTGGACACAAATGGCGTGGGTTTTGTTTGAAGGAGTGGATGCATGAGAAGAATTCCCTCTCAGTACAGGTTTTTGGCTAGCAAGGCTGGGTAGCAAGTATAAGAGTTGAAGGAAACAAACAAACATACAAGTGATAAAGACAAACATGCAATCTTCCTTGGAAGCACAAAAGATCTTAACTAGAGAATACTAGACTTATGAGCAAATCAAGAAAGAAAGATGATGAAATTATATTTCTTTAGAGTACTTTTATCTTTTCAGTCAACTCTCAAAAATAGTGTTGCTACTGACCGAGCCAGGTTTGCCAAAACCAACTAAATTAACTCAATGATCCCAAAGTGATACCCATACTAACAACAAGATCAATCATATAACCACGAACTGAAAACTAATATAAGCTATGAAAAAGAGTGAATGATAGAACTTCTCATTAATATTCCATAACGGCAACTCACACCAAGGATAGATATCTAACGAGAGAGGGGGCACTTCCATGATGCAAACCATCCTACATAATAACTTCTCTATTCATGATATGACTCTACTAAAAGGTAAAAAGATAGAAGATAGTGATGTGATACCATGGCACTCCCTCAAGCTTGGAACAAGCCAAGGGGATGCCAAACCTGATGACGAATTACTCCTTCGGTGGTGGTGGTATTCTCTTATCATCATCCGTCTTCCAGGGTAAGGGTTTCCCATCAACAAAGGACATCGTGGTTTCCAGCATCCTGAAACTTGCAGCAACACTTATGCGTTTAAACCTAGCCTCATACTCACAGTTTTGATTTTGAACGTCATAGAACTGTGCTTGCAGTTCGTTGGTTGTTTGGCGGAGTGAGAGGACTTCATCCTTGAGTTCAGCAGTCTCCTTTTGGTGCTCGGTGATGAGTTCGGAACAATTCTTATGGATGATATCCACTTCGCGCTCTGCCATCTTCTTGTACCTAAAGACTTCTTGCTCCAGTTCTTCCATCCTGTCCACCAGACTTCCTTCACCTTTAGGCCCTTGAACTTCTTTTATCCGGAGCTCCCCATCTTCAAGCAACAACTCCTTGGGATGAATCTTCAACTCTGTCATGTATGGGTTGATGATATCCTGTAAAGAATCTTCCTTGGCTGATCCAGAGGAAGACATTGTAGCTCCAAATCCGGGACTCTACCTGTCAGAAACAGATCGAAATGAAAACACGACGAAAACATGATATACGAACCTCAGGATATCCAGGGGATTATATATTATGAAGTTTCATGACGAAAGGAAAGTACTAGGAGAAAATGGGTCGGAGACGGAGTCTGGGGTGGCCACACCACCTGGTGGCGCGGCCTAGGGTGGGCCCGCGCCACTGGGTGGTGTGAGCCACCCTGGCTCCGTTTCCGTCCCCCTTTCGCTTCGTAGCTTGGATAGTGTTTTCGCTGACTTTTCTTACCAGAACTGTTACCTATTTGAAAGCGGACTCTGCAGGTCTCTGAATTTCGCCCTTGATAATTTTTTCCGGAGTTATAACTTTAAAGGCATCAACATCTTCATTGTAAGAATCCCCAGCAATATAGTGTTTGAGTTGCTGCCCTTTCACTACTTGTGTAGTATTATCTTTTAAAGAAGAAATTTTTATTGCTCCTGAACGGTATACTTCTTCAATAATGAAAGGTCCTTCCCATTTTGACAGTAGCTTTCCTGCAAAAAATCTGAGACGAGACCTATACAATAGAACTTTCTCACCAACATGAAATTCTCTCTTAAGTATTCGCTTGTCATGCCATCTTTTAACTTTTTCCTTAAAGAGCCTAGCATTTTCATAGGCTTCACTCCTCCATTCATCTAAAGAACTTAAGTCAAATAATATTTTCTCACCAGCGAGCTTACAATCTCTATTTAGTTCTTTAACTGCCCAGTAAGCCTTGTGTTATAATTCTAAAGGTAGGTGACAAGCTTTCCCATAAACCATTTTATAAGGAGACATCCCCATAGGATTTTTGTAGGCAGTTCTATAAGCCCTTTAAGCATCATTCAACTTTTTAGCCCACTTTTTTCTAGATCTATTAAAAGTCTTTTGAAAGATGGATTTAATTTCTCTATTTGATAACTCTACTTGCCCGCTAGTTTGGGGGTGATAAGATGAAGCGATTCTATGATTAACATCATATTTAGCAAGGGTCTTTCTAAAACCACCATGAATGAAATGAGAACCCCCATCAGTCATGAGATACCTAGGCACTCCAAACCTTGGAAAGTTAACATCCTTAAGAATTTTTAGAGAAGTCTCCCAGTCAGCACTCTTCGTAGGAATGGCTTCTACCCACTTAGTAACATAATCAATAGCAACAAGAATATGAGTATAACCTTTCAAGGGAGGGAAAGGACCCATAAATTAAAATCCCCAGCAATCAAAGGGTTCGATAACTAGAGAGTAGTTCATAGGCATTTCATTGCATGTAGAAATATTACCAACACGCTGACATTCATCACAAGATAAAAAAAATCTTGCATCTTTAAAAAGGGTAGGCCAGTAGAAACCTGATTGTAACACCTTTTGTGCAGTTCTATCTCCTACATGATGTCCTCCATAAGCACTACCATGACATTTACACAATATCTCCTTTTGTTCATATTCTAGAACACATCGTCGCATAATACCATCCACTCCTTCTTTGTATAAGTGTGGGTCATCCCAAAAATAATGCCTCAAATCATAGAAGAACTTCCTTCTTTGCTGGGCTGTAAAAGTTGGAGGCAAATACTTGGAGACAATAAAGTTAGCATAATCAGCATACCAAGGGATCCCTCGCGAGCTTACCCCTACTGCGGCTAACTGTTCATTTGGAAAACTATCATTAACAGGCATAGGGTCAAAAGAGATGTTTTCGAATCGAGATAAATTATCAGCTATAGGGTTTTCAGCACCTTTCCTATCTACTATATGTAGATCAAACTCTTGTAAAAGCAGCACCCATCTAATAAGCCTAGGCTTAGCGTCCTTTTTCGTCAGAAGGTATTTATTAGCAGCATGATCAGTATGAATGGTGACTTTTGAGTCTACAATATAGGGTCTAAATTTATCACAAGCAAAAACGACAGCTAGAAATTCTGTTTCAGTAGTAGCATAATTCCTTTGAGCGGCGTCTAAAGTCTTACTAGCATAATGAATAACGTTTCACTTTTTATCAATTCGTTGCCCAAGGACAGCGCCTACAGCAAAATCACTAGCATCACACATTATTTCAAAAGGCAAACTCTAGTCAGGTGGTTGAACAATAGGGGCTGTAGTTAAAGCCTTCTTAAGAGTTTCAAAAGCTTCCTTCCAATCATCATAAAAAACAAAGGGTACATCTTTTTGAAGAAATTAGTGAGGGGTTTTGATATCGTAGAAAAGTATTTAATAAACCTTCTATAGAAACCAGCATGAGTAAGGATACTACAAATACCTTTGATGTCTCTTGGACATGGCATCTTCTCAATTGCCTCAACCTTAGCTCTATCAACTTCTATGCCTCCTTCAGAAACTTTATGCCCAAGGACAATCCCTTCATTAACCATGAAGTGGCATTTCTCCCAATTAAGAACAAGATTAGTTTCTTCACATCTCTGCAAAACTTTATCAAGGTTGTGCAGACAATTATCAAAAGAAGTTCCATAGACAGAAAAGTCATCCATGAACACTTCTACAATTTCCTAACAAAAACCATGAAAGATAGCGGACATGCATCTTTGAAAAGTAGCAGGAGCATTACATAAACCAAAAGGAATACGTCTATAAGCATAAGTTCCGTAAGGGCAAGTAGAAGTAGTTTTTTCTTGATCTTGTTGTTTAACAGCAATTTGAGAGAAACCATAATAACCATCAATAAAACAAAAATGGGTCTTTTTAGACAACCTTTCCAACATTTCATCAATAAAAGGAAGCAGGTAGTGATCTTTCTTTGTAACTTTATTGAATTTTCTAAAATCAATGCACATCCTGTAGCCTACTACTATTCTTTGGGGAATAAGCTCATCATTATCATTAGGAACAATGGTAATACCTCCTTTTTAGGAACACAATGAACAGGACTGCCCATTCACTATCAGCAATAGGGTAAATAATAGCAGCATCAAGGAGTTTCAATACCTCATTCCTTACCACTTCCTTCATCTTAGGATTTCAACATCGTTGGTGCTCTACTACTGGCTTTGCATCTGGTTCTATATTGGTAGAATGCTGACATAAAGTAGGTGAAATACCTTTTAAATCATCCAGAGTATAGCCCATAGCTCCTCGGTAATTCTTCAAAACCTCCAATAACCTTTCTTCTTCCTTTCCTGAAAGTTTAGAGCTAATAATAACAGGATATATATTTTTATCATCAATATAAGCATATTTAAGATCATTAGTGAGAGGTTTTCGATCAAAGACCGGACCCTTTTTAGGTGGCAACGTGGTACCCAAGTCTTATACAGGCAAGTTATGCTTGAGCATCTTGGGTTGATGACGGAGAATCTCATCAATCTCATTCCTTTCTTCCATGAAGATCTCACTTTCGCGATCTTCCATAAATTGCTGCAAAGCATTGTTAGGAGATGAAGAGATAGAAGCAAGTTGTTCAACTCTAAAATCCTCATTATGGGTTTCCTCTTCACAGGGTTCTTTAGTAAATTTTGAAAAATTAAACTCATAAGATTCCTCATCAAACTTAGTCAAGAATTTCTCCCTCTTGCAATCTATAATAGCTCCACAAGTACTCAAGAAAGGTCTACCAAAAATGATAGGATAAGTTTTACTAGCAGCTGAACCAAGTACTAGAAATTCAGCAGTATACTTAATCTTACCACAATGAACTTCCACATCTCGTACAATACCAATTGGAGAGATGGTCTCTCTATTAGCAAGGTGAATAACCACATCAATCTGTTCCAATTCGCAGGGACTGATTTCATGCATAATTTCTCTGTAAAGCTCACAAGGAATAGCACTGGAACTTGCACCAAAATCACGTAAACCATAATAGCAATGATCACCAATTCTAACGGAAAGCACAGGGACACTAGATTTTTTAACTCTATTAGGATGTCAAACAATATTAGAAGCATCCTCACAAAAAACTATGTGTCCATCTTCTATGCTTTTAGTGACAAGGTCTTTCACAATTGCTACCACAGGTTCAACATTTATTTGTTCATTGGGTTTTACAGTTCTCTTTTCACTTTTAGTGATTACATTAGTTATCATAAGATTATCCTTTACCCTATTTGGGAAGGGAATCTTCTTGATATAAGGTTTAGGTAAGATGTGATCAATAGTGCAATAGTCAGCACTCCCAACAGGAACACAGTCAACAATATCTTTATAAGGTGCATGGTAATTGTTCCATCCCCTTTTTGGAATTTCAATATAAGAAGCAAAATCCCTAAAGCAATTCGTAATAACTTGTAGATCAAGACCATAAGCATTACTAATATTTTGAAAGTCATCAGTTCCCATAAAATATTCAATGCATTCATAATCATAATTTATACCTGACTTTCTACCTTTGTCATTCTCCCATGCTTTAGCATTGTCTTGAATACGGTCCAGAAGATCCCATTTAGCTTCTTCTTCCATGCAAGTGAATGATCCAGCACAAGAAGCATCCAATAAATCCTTGTCATGAAGAGAAAGCCTTGCATAAAAGTTATTGATAATAATATTGTTGGGGAGCTCATGAATGGGACATTTGAGCATTAGTAACTTCAACTCCCCCAAGCTTGAGTTGTACTCTCTCCATCAAGAGGCCAAAAGTTGTATATTTGATTCTGATCTTTAGGAATCTCACTAGGAGGATAAAGCTTTGAATAAAAGAGAGGCACTATTTCCTCCCATTCAAGAGCTTGACCATTCTTAAGAAGCTTATACCAGTCCTCAGCTCTTCCTTTCAGCAATAATGAGAATAAGTTCTTCTTAACTTGATCTGTAGTAATACCTGCACACTTGAACAACCCGCATAATTCGTGTATAAAGAGCAAATGATCACCGAGATGGATAGTTCCATCCCCAACATAGTAGTTATCCATAACACGATCAATAATTCTTGTAGGTATTTTAAAAACATCATTCTCAGCAGGTGGTGGTTCATCTACTACCTTAGCAGTGGTAGTAGCATTACCAAATAAGAAACTCAGCGAATTATCCATAACGGAAATAAAGCAACTAGCAGAAGTAAACAATACTCACAGTACAAGTTTCCTTTACTAGTTCCACTCTCCAATAGCGCTTCACTCCCCGGCAACGGCGCTAGAAAATATTCTTGATGACCCACAAGTATAGGGGGTGTATCGCAGTATTTTCGATAAGTAAGAGTGTCGAACCCAACGAGGAACAGAAGGTGCTGGCTAGTGGTACAGGAATTCTCTGCAAATACTTAGAAAACGGATTTTTAGGGGTTTTTGATAAAGCAAGTAAACAAAGTACGAGTAAACAAAAGACAATAGGAATAAATGCAGCAAGTGGCCCAATCCTTTATGCAGCAAAGGACAAGCCGGTTGTATTACTTAAGATGACCAAACGTTCTCGAGGACACATTGGAAGACTGTCTTTCGCTTCATATAGTCGATTAATCTTCTTTAGCTTGCTAAGTGTTTTGTGGGTGAACCTGTGCTAATGTACCCACCTTCCCAGGACTAATACATACTTGTGATTATACCCCTTGTAAACATCCGTAAGTACGAGAAAGTAATTAAGGTAGAAACCTAACCACAGCTTTAAACTCTAAGACACTTACGTCCCTTGTGCAACGGTTTCCTAATAGGGGTTCAGGTTTCTGTCACTCCGGCAAACCCTACGATTAGTAGCCAAATACAAAATGCATTCCCCTAGGCCCATATAGGTGAAGTTTCATGTAGTCGACGTTCACATGACACCACTAGAAGAAGTACACCACAACTGAAATATCAAACTATTGAATCTTTTTCAACACAACTCCACTACTAACAACATGACTTCTCCTTTGTCCTCAAGAACAAAACGAATTACTCACAAGACACCATATGGATCATGATCAGAGATGGAATAATGATGTATAACAATCTGAACATAAACAATAATTCAACGGTTCACTCAATAGCATCAAATACAAAGAGTAGTCAACAATAGGAAACTTTCCCCTATGAACTATGCAAGATTCAACCCAATTGTTATAGCAATATGGAGATGGTGATGAGGGTGCTGACAGTGGTGATGATGATGATGATCCCGATGAAGTCCAGCTTGATGGTGGTGTTGATGGCGACGATCTCCCCTCTCGGGGAAGGAATTCTCCCGGCAGAAATCTATCTGTCGGACAGATCTTTCTCTCTCGGTGTTTTACGCCCCGTAGAGGTGGAGAAATCTTTCTATGGTCGCTCTCCGAGTCTTAGGCTTTCGGGAGGATAATGTACGCTAGAGGGGAGTGTCAGGGGTGGACCAGGGCGGCCACACCACCTGGTGCCGTGACCTAGGCTGGCCCGCGCCAGGGGGTGGTGTGGGCCCCCTGGGGCCCATCTCCAGCCCCCCTTTTGGCTTCCTTCGTCTTTTGGAAAAATAGGATTTTCCGTATATTTTCCCGGATTTTCTTATCTTCCATAATTTTACCTGCATACAGCACCTTTTCCATCAGAATCCTGACTGCAGCGGTCCATGCTCCAAAAGTCATCAACCATGCAAAAACAGATGAAATAACATAAGTATCACCTCTCAATATGAAATATATCAATGAATAACAGTGAATTATGCCATAGAATAGTGATGCAAAATGGACGTATCACCAAACCAAGCTATTTGAAAACTAATGTATGAAAGAGGGGGTCCAACTAATTTATTCAAGCAAACTAAGCAACCCAAGAAAACAAAAACAAAAACAAAAACAAAGACGCTCCAAGAACAACACAACTGTACATGAAACAATAAAAATGAAGTGTTTGGAAGAAACCTAGGATTTTTATTGATGAAGAAGGGAATGGCTTGGGCATCCCCAAGCTTGGACGCTTGTACTTCTTGGACATTTCTTGGGGTGACACGGGTGGCATCCCCAAGCTTGATCTTTAGTCCATTCCTCATCTCATTACATCATTCTCTCAATATACCTGAAATTTTTCCTTCATACAAAACTTCACACAAACTTTATTAGCAACATTAGTGCACTCAATATAATAATTCTTTGGGCTCAGTTTCAACACCAATAAAACCTCCATGAAAACACAAGCTACTGTAGCACTTCCCTTAAAAAACTCAATTCCCTAAAGAGAACTCAAAAAGGAACCAACAAGAAGCAAATGCGAATAATGGCAGAAATCTGTCAAAACAGACCAGCAGGTAAAAAACAATTTTTTAGAAGACTTTCTGTTGCTCAAATCGAAAAGTGTTGAACTAACAAAAGTTAGATAACAACCTGGGGCAGAAGCATAGAAATTCACACCTCAAAACAACCTACAGAGATTTACCCGAATTTTTACAGTGAAGCACACAAATATGTTTCGGGACAGTAACTTTCCCAAGCATTACTTCTCTGTCATTAGAGGTTACTCTTGACACAAAAAGCAAATAAAAAGGATAAGGAGCGGTTATTACAGAGGTAATAACTTCCAAGACTCATCGAAAACTTTTGGGTTATCTCCCAATAATTAATTTTCTTTAACGCCTATAAGTTAGACATAAGAAGTAAGAAAAAGAATCAAGTGTTCTCAAATGAAGTAGCATTAAGAGCAAATTTTGTTTTCATAGGAGAGGCAAAAAGAATCTTCCCTCTCTTTTTAGGGAAGTGTTCTATACCTGTCTTGAGTGGAAATTGATATTTAATGGTGCCTTCTTTCATATCAATAATGGCACCAACAGTTCTAAGAAAAGGTCTTCTCAAAGTAATAGGACAATAAGCATTGCATTCAACATCCAAAACATAGAAATCAACGGGGACATAAGCATTGTTAACCATAATAATAACATCATTAATACTCCCCATGAGTTTCTTTTTAGCATTATAATCAAGTGGCACGTTCAAATAACAATGTTCCAATGATGGCAAATCAACCATATCATAAATCCTTCTAGGCATAATAGAAACACTACTATCAAGATCACATAAAGCTTTGAAATAAAAATCAATCACTTTCATAATAATGATGGTTTCCCAACCATCTTCTAGTTTCATAGGAATAGAAGCTTTATGTTTCATCTTTTCTTCTTTAATTTTTATGAGAGCATCAGTAATGTTTTTTGTAAAGGCCATATTCATAGCACTAGAATTAGGACTTTTAGAAAGTTTTTGTAGGAACTTAATTACTTCAGAGATATTGCAACCATCAAGATCAAAATCATAGTTATCATCTAAAGCTATTACTAGCTTCAACACTAGTGGTGGTGATAGTAGAAACACTAATGTTTCTAGCAATTTCATCTTCTCTTTCCCACTTAGCATGCAATTCAGCTAATAGTCTAACATTTTCATCAATTCTAACTTGTATGGTATTAGTAGCAGCAAAGGGATTATCAGTAGTTTCAGGTTTAGCAGCCATTTTATTAATCAAAGAGGATTGTTCTTCAGACAAAGATGATATATTTCTTTCAGCATTAGAAAGTTTCAATTAAACACTAGGAATTTCCCTATTTAAGCTCTCAAGTTGAGGACTAATATTTTTCAAAATAGTAGATTGTTCCTCCATGGTTTTAGTAAATAACTTATTTTGCTCATATTACATTTGCATGAAGTTTTTAGTGGCCCTTTCAACTTATAAAATTCTTCCTTCACTAGGTATTCCAGGTTTGCCATGATAACAATAAGTATTATTAGGAGGGTAATGCCTATAATTGTTATTACCATAAGCATTGTTACCAAAATTATTATTTCTTATAAAGTTCACGTCAACTTGCTATTATTGAGAAACCAAAGAGGCTAAGGGAACATGATTTGGATCAATATGAGCTTTCCCATTAACAAGCATAGACATAATAACATCAATTGTATCACTCAAGGAAGAGGTCTCTTCAACAGAATTTACCTTCTTACCTTGTGGAGCTCTTTTAGTGTGCCATTCAGAATAGTTAACCATCATATTATCCAGAAGCTTTGTTGCAGCACCCAAAGTAATGGTCATAAAGGTACCTCCAGCAGCAAAATCCAGTAGATTTCTTGAAGAATAATTCAGTCCTGCATAAAAGGTTTGGATAATCATCCAAGCAGTCAGTCCATGAGTGGGACAATTCTTTACTAAAGATTTCATTCTTTCCCAAGCTTGAGCAACATGTTCATTATCAGATTTTTTAAATTTCATTATTTCACTTCTCATATATATAATCTTAGTAGGAGGATAGTATTTTCCAATGAAAGCATCTTTGCATTTAGTCCAGGAATCAATACTATTTCTAGTTAAGGAATTCAACCATTCTTTAGCTTTTCCTCTCAAAGAGAAAGGAAAAAATTTAAGCTTAATAATATCTCCATCTATATCCCTATGCTTTTGCATCTCACAAAGTTAAACAAAGTTATTTAGATGAGCAGCAGCATCTTTAGTACCAATTCCAGAAAATTGTTCTCTCATAACAAGATTGAGTAAAGCAGGTTCTATTTGAAAGAAAGTAGCTTCAGGAACAGGTGGAGCAATAGGTGTGCACATGAAATCATTGTTGTTGGTGCTAGTAAAGTCACACAACTTAGTGTTTTCAAGAGTAGTCATTTTTTGTGTTTTTAATAAAGAAAGCAAACTAGTAAAACAAAAAGAACAAAGTAAAGAAACAAGCAAAACAAAGTAAAGAATCATTTTTTGTGTTTTTGATAAAGAAACAAGCAAACAAAGCAAAAATAAACTAAGAAAAACAAAAACAACAAAGTAAAGAGATTGGTTATGAGGGACTCCCCTTGTGAATATGTCCTTGAATCCCCGACAACTGCGCTAGAAAAAGGCTTGATGCAGCTCACATCACTGTAGAACTTCGTTGGGGAACCCCAAGAGGAAGGTATGATGAGCACAGCAGCAAGTTTTCCCTCAATTATGAAACCAAGGTTATCGAACCAGTAGGAGCAAGGAAACACCTCTAGGGTGTTGTTGCCAACTTGGAATCCTGCACAACACAACCACAGAAGTTTGCCCCCAACTTACAGTGAGGTTGTCAATCTCATTGGTTTTTCTAAAAACAACGGATTAAACGTATTCTGTGGAAGAACGTAATAGCTTGCAGAAAGTAAACAGAAAACAGTAAACGGTTGTAGATTGATGGTAAAAGAAAGGACCGGGGTCCATAGTTCACTAGTGGTGGCTCTCCTTAAGATAGATGACATGTTGGGTGAACAAATTACAACGGGGCAATAGACAAACATCGAGAAAGCATACATGCATATACTAATCATCTCGACTCCATTGAGATTTGATTGGATATTACAACATTATACATAGACCGTAATCCAACTACATCTATGACTAATAATCCACCTTTAGGTTATCAATCCGAACCCCCTCCAGTATTAAGTTGCAAGCAATAGATAATTGCATTACGCATTGCGTGTAAAGTAAACAATAAGATTGTTCTATGAACAAACGACTGTTGTTTTCTCCCTAGTAGCAACATCACATCTAGTACCTTAGAGATTTCTGTCACTTCCCCAGATTACTAGAGGCATGAACCCACTAACAAGCATAAATACTCCCTCTTGGAGTTGCTAGCATCTACTCGGCCAAGATAGTTACTAACAACGGAGAGCATGAAATATCATAAATAACAAAGACATGGTAGAATCAATAATCAATCTAAAATAGAATCTCAATATCCATTGGATCCCCGCAAACACAACATGTATGATTACAAATAGATGATCTTGATCATGAATGGAGCTCACAATATCTAAACATGGTAGCACAAAGGAGAAGAACCAACCATCTAGATACTACAGGGACCTGTAGTCCAAGGATGAACTACTCACGCATCACGCCGGAGGCTTGCGTGGTGATGAAGAAGGCGTCCAGGGTGAATTCTCCCCTTCGGCAGGGTGCTGGGAAGAGCTTCAGATCCCTCCTGGTCGAGGGATGGAGATGATGGCGGCTACAGACTCTTTCGTGGAATTTTGACCGGGTCCTTAGGGTTTCTGTATCGGAGGTATCTTATAGGCGAAAGGGGAGGCCGAGGGGGTGCCCTAGGTGGGCCTGTTCGTCTGCGGTACCAAAGTTCGTAGGACAGCGCATGACGGTAGCTAAGTTGCCTAAAATTGCCGCGTTTTGAAATGTTGGGCCACCAACTACCGAGAGGGGCCATTTCGATGCAAACTCATCTCACCCCTGCCAAATTCAAACATTCTGTGAAGCTGCCTCGTGAAGTAGACGATCGGGACCCTCATGTCGGTCATATGTCCGTGACGCGAGTGCCAACACGGCAACCTCTTAGGAAAATCGAGTAACTAAGTGGATTGGATGCGTTGAAAAATTTCAAAAATCCATTCCCACCTTTCCCCTAGCACGAGCGGCGTTAGAATCCACCCTCCAGGCAGGACGATCCCTTCGGACATTTTACTTCCCACGCCAAGTTGCTGCGCCCAGTCGCTGATCCCGAGCTCCAATGGTGCATGTTGTAGCCACCGTTGCAAGGCTCTAGCCCGCCTCCGCCGCCGAGTACCGAGCAACTCGGAGGATGGTAGATCCTACTACCAAGGAAGAAGAGGTTCTGGCTACAAGAAGGTGAGCAACCCTTCTCTTTGCTATTCACACTAATTATAACTGCTAGCTGGCTACTGAACCTAAAATTGTTTGTTAGCCCAATGCTGACAAACATATTTTGTCCACAGTTTTCTGTCAAGTGGGATCTCCGCGGACCACCCTTACCTGGTGACGGTAGTCCTCTTCAGGCGACTCTAAGGGCAACTGGTATGGACACCATTGTATCAAGATGGAAGAAGCGCCTGCGCAGATCTGCACTATATCTAGTATGGTTGCTGCTCTGCGTAATCATGATGAACTATGGCCGAAGCAGACTTCCAAGTTCAGATTGATGGATGAAAATGGTATCATGGTTCGTCTAACGTGTGACAGTCAGCTAATTGGGTTGATGAAAAGGTATGCTTCAGTTTGCATGTTTGAGCTGAATTGTGATGTACTGGATGTGGAAGCTGCTGTAACTGGGAGTCACCCTTCTATTCTTGGACAGGGTGGTTGCTTGAACCCAATTAGCTCCTGGTAAGAAAAAGTCTCTTGGGGTTCGCATGTTTGTGCTGAATTGTAATTTTTGTTTTATTTACTCTGTAGATATTGGGCAGTTATGCAACAGTCTTGTTTCTTTGACAAGAAGCGCCGCAAGGTTAGAAACATGACTGTTGGGTCAGTCATTTTGCTGCCCGAAGAATTAAAAACGAGTGGAAAGATGATTTTGGACACAATTCTGGTGCCCATTGTCCCGGCGATGCAGAGTACGTGAAGCTAAGAAAATTGGCACTGAGGAAGAGGAAGAAGGCAGGAAATGAAGAAGCGAGTGGATGTGAAGGCTTGGCACCTAGGCTGTGGAAGAAGGCTGCTGGCAATGAAGATGCATAGTAATGTGTTGAACTTAAACCTATATATGTAATTTGGTTAAATTCTGGAGCTCTGTGTGTGGTACTTTGCTGGGCGAAACAATCTACCCACGTTCTCTGAGTAAAATGTACCGCGACTTAGGGTTTGGAAACGCCCTAGTCAGTAGTTGAATCCAAAATTGTGATTGTGACACTGCTATCTGAAAACACGCAGCACCGGTTCCATGATTTCTGAGGGGCAGGAGGTCTCCAAATATGACGGAATGTAAGTGGCACAAAAATAAATTATTTAAGCTGCTACACTCCACGAAGCAGTAACTTATTTCAGCTGTTGAACACAACGACATGGCAACATAAACAGCAATGGCAACCGATAATGCCCAGATGAGGAGGAAATCGGTACCACTTTCTAGCCTAATCTTGAGCCCGTCTATCTCACCGCCTCTCTGCTCCTGCATCCCCTGCATCTGGCGAAGCTCCTGGATCTCCAGTAACCAGGTGTACGTGCTTCCACTTGATAAATTGTGGTTGTGCCATTTGCATGTGGCACAATCCATGTAAACTACGTTTAAACAAACCACCAATGTCAGAATACACTAGTAGAAAAGGGGTCTTTGGTCCACGGTCACGTTCCCAATCCCGGACAGAGATCTAAATCGAGGCAGAAATTGATCTAAATCACATATTCTTCCACAAATTAATCGAGACAGAGATCTAAATCGAGGCATTTCATTAATTCAACCACAAATTCTTCTAAACAAAGGTGCGATTTCACATCCTACATTAACTCAACCACTAGTCAACAATTTCACTTCCGCTGCGGCTATCCCCGAACCGTCGGCTTCCTCGTCATCGTCGGACGGAACCTCCACGATTTCCGCATTGTTCGCGAGACGGAGCACCTCTTCGCGGAGAGTGGCGGCAATGACGGTGTACTTGGTCCGACCAGGGACGGACCAGAACCTCTCCCGCCCTTCTCGGTTGCGGAGATCCCGGTGCACCACGCGCCCGTAAATGATGCGGTTGCCAATCTTGGCCTTCCGCTCCTTCTTGAATAGCACCGGCCAGTACGGGTGGACGCCATGTACCGGGGCAGCGCCTTCTTCCACACGGGCATCTGGCGGCGATGCGCCGCGATTTTGCTCTCCATCACGGCTCCGCTAGGGACAAGGAGCGGAGCCACCGGCACCCCCGCATAGCTGATGCGCCATCCGTGGGGAACCGTCGCGGCCGGCGGCACGAGGATGTCGAAGTGCGCGAACATCACAACCTCGTAGAAGTTCAGGAAGGGCATCTCCATTGTGGCGCGGTGGAGATTGGAGAGGGAGCGAGGGGATGGACGACGAAGCGACGATGCAGTGGAGATTGGAGAGGGCGAGGGGATGGACGACGAAGCGACGCGCTGTGGCGCCTCCTATTTGTACACGAGGACGACGAAGCGACGGGCGGAATATCCAAGGGGCATTGGTCAGACAAAAGGAAGTAATGTAGGGTTAAGACAGATTAACGGGCAACCAATTTTTTTCCTCCTAGGACTCCGGGGCCAACAGTTCAGACCACTAGGTCAACAAGTACAACTATTACAACTTAAAAAGGCACGTAGCTCAAGCTAAATAGAACTAGTTATCACACATCTCCTTGATCTTCCTAATCTTAGCCCGATGCGCATCTTCCTGCGAGAGCAAGGATCGAATCATCTGCTCCTTCCTTTTAGCATCTTCCTTGCACATCTTCAATTGTTTCTTTGCATTTTTCCTCATGCACTTGTCAATACTCATAGTTATGAACTTCAGGACTTTGGCCTGGTGAAGATCATTCCTTACTTGAGTCAAGTTCTTGCTCTGCTTTAGCCTTTAGAGCCAACGCCACGTCCTTCTCCTTCTCGACTTTGCTAACCTTGTCTTGCACCCTCCTGAGATCTCGGTTAAGCTTGGTCGTGTCAACTGGGTCCCATAGCTTCATCTCAACACTATTAAGAAGTGAGCTGACTACGGATTCTTTCAACTCAACAGTCATATCCCATAGTTTGTCCAGCATTTTCTGCATCGATTTGGGCCACTCTGGATCTACCCATTTGACAACACCGCAACTTCCTCCTTGCATCATCGCACGATGTCCTTGACACTGTAGAAACCTCCTACCTGCGTTTCGTCCTTCGAACGCTACAAATTTAGTACGAACAAATCCATGTTTACATAGTAGAGGACTATCTTCATCCGCTAAACCGTGATAGTCGGAGTCATACATCGTCTGGTTGGTCTAACACGTCATACGCGCATGAGTAAACAGAGTAGATCTAGCTCAAAAAATAGATAACTAGCCACATATGATAGAGATAGAGATGAGACGACTCACGTCGAAATCATCGTCCCTGTCGTCACGACACGTTTCCTCGTTGTCTCCCCTTGAACCCATGGCGAGAGGGGAGGGGGTGGCTGCCGGAGAGGGGATTCGGATGGAGGCGCCATCGGCTTGTGATGACCCACAAGTATAGGGGGTGTATCGCAGTATTTTTGATAAGTAAGAGTGTCGAACCCAACGAGGAGCAGAGGTGCTGGATAGTGGTATGGATCAGGAATTCTCTACAAATACTTAGCAAACGGATTTTTAGGGTTTTTTGATAATGTAGGTAAATAAAATACAAGTAAATAAAAGACAATAAGAATAAATGCAGCAAGTGGTCCAATCCTTTCTTAGCAAAGGACAAGCCGGTTGTATTACTTAAGATGACCAAACGTTCTCGAGGACACATGGGAATTCTGTCAAGTGCTATCGCTTCATATAGTTGATTAATCTTCTTTAACTTGCTAAGTGTTGTGTGGGTGAACCTGTGCTAATGTACCGATCTTCCTAGGACTAATACATACTTGTGATTATACCCCTTGCAAGAATCCGCAAGTACAAGAAAGTAATTAAGGTAGAAACCTAACCATAGGTTTAAACTCTAAGACCCTGACGTCCCTTGTGCAATGGTTTCCTAATTGGGTTCGGGTTTCTATCACTCCGGCATCCCCTACGATTACTAGCCAAATACACAATGCATTCCCCTAGGCCCACATAGGTGAAGTGTCATGTAGTCGACGTTCACATGACACCACTAGAAGAAGTACACCACAACTTAAATATCAAACTATTGAATCTTTCTCAACACAATTCCACTACTAACAACATGACTTCTCCCATGTCCTCAAGAACAAAATGAACTACTCACAAGACATTATATGGATCATGATTAGAGATAGAATAATGATGTATAACAATCTGAACATAAACAATAATTCAATGGTTCCACTCAATAGCATCAACTACAAGGAGTAATCAACACCGGGAAAGTTTCCCCTAAAAACTATGTAAGATTCAACCCAATTGTTACAGCGAGATGATGATGGTGCTGATGGAGATGATGATGGTGATGATGATGATGGTGAAGTCCAGCTTGATGGTGGTGTTAATGGCGACGATCTCCCCTCTCCGGGAAGGAATTCCCCCGGCAGAATTCTGTCTGTTGGAGAGATCTTTCTCTCTCGTTGTTTTCCGCCCCGGAGAGGTGGATAAATCTTACTTTGGTCGCTCCCCACGTATTAGGGTTCCGTGGAGATAATATACGCCAGAGGGGAGACCTGGAGGTGGACCAGGGCGGCCACACCACCTGGTGGTGCGACCTAGGGTGGCCCGCGCCAGGGGGTGGTGTGGGACTCCTGTGGCCCATCTCCACTTCCCCTTATGGCTTTCTCCGTGTTCTGGAAAAATAGGATTTTCCATGTATTTTCCCGGATTTTCTGATCTTCGCGAATTTTGCCTCCAAATAGCACCTTTTCCATCAGAATCCTGACTGCAGCGGTCCATGCTCCAAAATTCATCAACCATGCAAAAATAGATGAAATAACATAAGTATCATCTCTTAATATGAAATATATCAATGAATAATAGTAAATTATGATATAGAATAGTGATGCAAAAATGGACGAATCAGCTTGCGGCTACGGCAGGATGGGAGTGAAGTGGGGAAAGTGGCTTCGAGGGGAAGGAAGAGAAGTATGGGGAGGAAGAGAAGTAATGGGGACGTGACACTGGGATATGGTCCACTGAACTCGTGAGTCGTGACACTCGCAACAGGGGAGCGCTCGGTGTTGCCAGTTTGTCTAGAGCAAGCGTGGCCAATCATGTCGCAGAACAGCCTACTCGCGGATCGCTCTCACGAAGACCATCCCAATCGTCCAAGCGCCCAGATCGAACGGTATGTAACAATCGTCAAGCACAACAACTGTGTTACGGCGTGCCTTCTAGAAGACTCGGTCTAACGGCCACCCATTGGGGGGCTAAAGTTAGGGATCTCCTAAGGTTAATTAGGATCCCTATGTGGTTTATGGAAAGAACACACATCCAATGACACTGGTCGATCCTTATGTGGTTTGTGAGAAGAACACACATGCAATCACACTGTGTGGATCCACATGCGGTTTATGAGAGGAACACACATGCAATGACACTGGTGATATGTGGTTTGTGAAAAGAACACACATGCAATGACACTAGGTGTGGTTCATGAGAAGAACACACATGCAATGACACTGGTGTATCCTTATGTGGTTTGTGAGAATAACAGACATGCAATGACTCTAGCTGTGGTTCATGAGAAGAACACACATGCAATGACACTGGTGGATCCATGTGTGGTTTATGAGAGGAACAGACATGCAATGACACTGGTTGTAGTTCATTAAAAGAACAGACATGCAATGACACCGGTGGATCCATGTGTGGTTTGTGAGAGGAACATACATGCAATGACACTGGGTGTGGTTCATGAAAAGAACACACATCCAAGGACACTAGTGGATCTATATGTGGTTTGTGAGAAGAAGAGACATGCAATGACAAAGTGGATCCATATGTGGTTTGTGAAAAGAACACACATGCAATGACTCTAACTGTGGTTAATGAAAAGAGCAGACATGCAATGACACTAGTATATCCATGTGTTGTCTATGAGAAGAACACACATCCAATGACACTGGGTGTGGTTCATGAAAAGAACACACATACAATGACTCTAGCCATGGTTCATGAGAAGAACACACATGCTATGACACTAGTGGATCTATATGTGGTTTGTGAAAAGAACACACATGCAATGACTCTAACTGTGGTTAATGAAAAGAGCAGACATGCAATGACACTAGTATATCCATGTGTTGTCTATGAGAAGAACACACATCCAATGACACTGGGTGTGGTTCATGAAAAGAACACACATACAATGACTCTAGCCATGGTTCATGAGAAGAACACACATGCTATGACACTAGTGGATCCATGTGTGGTTTGTGAGAAGAACACACATCCAATGACACTGGTGTGGTTCATGAAAATAACACACATCCAATGACACTTTTGGATCTGTATGTGGTTTGTGAGATGAACACACATCCAGTGACACTGGTGGATCCTTATGTGTTTTGCGAGAAGAACACGCATGCAATGACACTAGTGATATGTGGGTTGTGAAAAGAGTAGACATGCAATGACACTCGTGGATCCATATGTGGTTTTTGAAAAGAACAGACATGCAATCACACTTGGTGGATCCATGTGTGGTTCATGAGAAGAACACACATGCAATGACACTAGCGATATGTGGTTTGTGAAAAGAAGAGACATGCAATGACTCTAACTGTGGTTAATGAAAAGAGCAGACATGAAATGACACTGGTGGATCCATGTGTGGTTCATAAGAAGAACACACATCCAATGACACCGGTGGATCCTTATGTGGTTTGTGAGAAGAACAGACAAGCAATGACTCTAGCTGTGGTTCATGAGAAGAACACACATGCAATGACACTGGTTTATCCTTGTGTGGTTTGTGAGAAGAACACACATGCAATGACTCTAGATGTGGTTCATGAGAGGAACACACATCGAATGACACTGGTGGATCCATGTGTAGTTTGTGAAAATAACACACAAGCAATGACACTGGGTGTGGTTCATGAGAATAACACACATGCAATGACACTAGTGTCTCCTTACATGGTTTGTGAGAATAACAGACATACAGTGACTCTAGCTGTGGTTCATGAGAAGAACACACATGCAATGACACTGGTGGATCCATGTATGGTTTATGAGAGGAACAGACATTCAATGACATTGGGTGTGGTTCATGAAAAGAAGAGGCATGCAATGACACTGGTGGATCCATGTGTGGTTTGTGAGAAGAACAGACATGCAATCACACTTGGTGGATCCATGTGTGGTTGATGAGAAGAACACACATGCAATGACACTAGTGGATCCATGTGTGGTTTTTGAGAAGAACACACATCCAATGACACTGGGCGTGGTTCGTGAAAAGAACACACATCCAATGACACTACTGGATCCTTATGTGGTTTGTGAAAAGAACACACATGCAATGACTCTAGATGTGGTTCATGAGAAGAACACACATGCAATGACACCGGTGTATCCTTATGTGGTTTGTGAGAAGAACACACACGCAAGGACTCTAGCTGTGGTTTATGAAAAGAACACACATGCAATGACTCTAGCTGTGGTTCATGAGAAGAACACACATGCAATGGCACTCGTGGATCCATGTGTGGTTTGTGAGAGGAACAGACATGCAATGACATGGGTCTGGTTCAAGAAAAGGACACACATCCAATGACACTTGTGGATCCTTTTGTGGTTTGTGAGAAAAGCACACATGCAATGGCACTGGTGGATCCATATGTGGTTTGTGGGAATAACAGACATGCAATCACTCTAGATGTGGTTCATGAAAAGAGAAGACATGCAATGACACTGGTGGATCCATGTGTGGTCTATGAGAAGAACACACATCCAATGACACTAGCTGTGGTTCATGAAAAGAACACACATGCAATGACTCTTGCCATCGTTCATGAGAACAACACACATGCAATGAAACTGGTGGATCCATGTGTGCTCTATGAGAGGAACACACATGCAATGACACTGGGTCTGGTTCATGAAAAGAACACACATCCAATGACACTGGTGGATCCTTATGTGGTTTGTGAGAAGAACACACATGCAATGACACTGGTGATATGTGGTTTGTGAAAAGAGCAGACATGCGATGACACTAGTGGATCCATATGTGGTTTGTGAAAAGAACAGACATGCAATCACACTTGGTGGATCCATGTGTGATTCATGAGAAGAACAGACATGCAATGACACTGGTGATATGTGTTTTGTGAAAAGAAGAGACATGCAATGACTCTAACTGTGGTTAATGAAAAGAGCAGACATGCAATGACACTGGTGGATCCATGTGTGTTTCATGAGAAGAACACACATCCAATGACATCGGTGCATCCTTATGTCATTTGTGAGAAGAACAATCAAGCAATGACTCTATCTGTGGTTCATGATAGGAACACAGATGCAATGACACTAGTGTATCCTTATGTGGTTTGTGAGAAGAACACACATGCAATGACTCTAGATGTGGTTCATGAGAGGAACACACATCCAATGAAACTGGTGGATCCATGTGTAGTTCGTGAAAAGAACACACATGCAATGACACTGGGTGTGGTTCATGAGAAGAACACCCATGCAATGACACTGGTGTATCCTTATGTGGTTTGTGAGAATAACAAACATGCAATGACTCTAGATGTGGTTCATGAGAAGAACACACATGCAGTGACATTGGTGGATCCATGTGTCATTTATGAGAAGAACACACATCCAATGACACTGGGTGTGGTTCATTAAAAGAACAGACATGCAATGACACGGGTGGATCCATCTGTGGTTTGTGAGAAGAACAGACATGCAATCACACTTGGTGGATCCATGTGTGGTTCATGAGAAGAACACACATGCAATGACACTGATGGATCCATGTGTGGTTTGTGAGAAGAACACACATCCAATGACACTGCGTGTGGTTCATGAAAAAAACACATCCAATGACACTACTGGATCCTTATGTGGTTTGTGAGAAGAACAGACATGAAATGACTCTAGATGTGGTTCATGAGAAGAAAACACATGCAATGACACCGGTGTATCCTTATGTGGTTTGTGTAAAGAACACACACGCAAGGACTCTAGATATGGTTCATGAGAAGAACACACATGCAATGACTCTAGCTATGGTTCATGAGAAGAACACGCATGCAATCGCACTGGTGGATCCATGTGTGGTTTGTGAGAGGAATAGACATGCAATGACACTAGGTGTGGTTCATGAGAAGAACAAACATCCAATGACACTGGTGGATCCTTATGTGGTTTGTGAGAAGAACACACATGCAATGACACTTGTGATATGTGGTTTGTAAAAAGAGCAGACATGCAATGACACTGGTGGATCCATATGTGGTTTGTGAAAAGAACAGACATGCAATCACACTGGGTGGATCCATGTGTGGTTCATGAGAAGAACACACATGCAATGACACTGGTGATATGTGGTTTGTGAAAAGAACATACATGCAACGACTCTAACTGTGGTTAATGAAAAGAGTAGACATGCAATTACACTAGTGGATCCATGGGTGGTTTGTGAGAAGAACACACATCCAATGACACCAGTGGATCCTTATGTGGTATGTGAGAAGAACAGACATGCAATGACTCTAGCTGTGGTTCATGAGAAGAACACACATGCAATGACACTGATGTATCCTTATGTGGTCTGTGAGAAGAACAGACATGCAATGACTCTATATGTGGTTCATGTGAGGAACAAACATCCATTGAAACTGGTGGATCCATGTGTACACTATGAGAGGAACACACATGCAATGACACTAGGTGTGGTTCATGGGAAGAACACACATGCAATGACACTGGTGTATCCTTATGTTGTTTGTGAGAATAACAGACATGCGATGACTCTATCTGTGGTTCATGAGAAGAGCATACATGCAATGACACTAATGGATCCATGTGTGGTTTATGAGAAGAACACACATCCAATTACACAGGGTGTGGTTCATGAAAATAACAGAGATGCAATGACACTAGTGGATCCATGTGTGGCTTTTGAGAAGAATAGACATGTAATCACACTTGGTGGATCCATGTGTGGTTCATGAGAAGAACACACATGCAATGACACTGGTGGATCCATGTGTGGTTTGTGAGAAGAACACACATGCAATGACACTGGTTTATCCTTATATGGTTTGTGAGAAGAACACACATGCAATGACTCTAGATGTGGTTCATGAGAGGAACACACATCCAATGACACTGGTGTATCCTTACGTGGTTTGTGAGAATAACAGACATACAATGACTCTAGATGTGGTTCATGAGAATAACACAAATGCAATGACACTGGTGGATCCTGACGTGGTTTGTGAGAAGAACACACATGCAATGACACTGGTGGATCCATGTGTGGTCTGTAGGAATAATAGACATGCAATGACGCTAGATGTTGTCCATGAAAAGAGTAGACATGCAATGACACTGGTTGTGATTCATGAGAAGAACACACATGTAATGGCACTAGTGGATCCATATGTGGTTTGTGAGACGAACGGACATGCAATTACACTGGGTGTGGTTCATGAAAAGAACACACATCCAATGACACTGGTGGTTCCTTATGTGGTTTGTGAGAAGAACACACATGAAATGACAAAGGTGGATCCATATGTGGTTTGTGGGAATAACAGACATGCAATGACTCTAGATGTGGTTCATGAAAAGAGCAGACATGCAATGACATTGGTGGATCCATGTGTTGTCTATGAGAGGAACACACATCCAATGACACTGGGTGTGGTTCATGTAAAGAACAGACATGCAATGACTCTAGCCGTGGTTCATGAGAAGAACACACATGCAATGACACTGGTAGATCCATATGTGGTCTGTGAGAGGAACACACATGCAATGACACAGGTTGTGGTTCATGAAAAGAACACACACCCAATGAAACTGGTGGATCCTTATGTGGTTTGTGAAAAGAACACACATCCAAGGACACTGGTGGATCCTTATGTGGTTTGTGAGAAGAACACACATGCAATGACACTGGTGATATGTGGTTTGTGAAAAGAGTAGACATCCAATGACACTAGTGGATCCATATGTGGTTTGTGAAAAGAACAGACATGCAATCACACTCGGTGGATCCATGTGTGGTTCATGAGAAGAACACACATGCAATGACACTGGTGATATGTGGTTTGTGAAAAGAACATACATGCAACGACTCTAACTGTGGTTAATGAAAAGATTAGACATGCAATGACACTAGTGGATCCATGTGTGGTTCATGAGAAGAACACACATCCAATGACACCAGTGGATCCTTATGTGGTTTGTGAGGAGAACAGACATGCAATGACTCTAGCTGTGGTTCATGAGAAGAACACACATGCAATGACACTGGTGTATCCTTATGTGGTTTGTGAGAAGAACAAACATGCAGTGACTCTCTATGTGGTTCATGAGAGGAACACACATCCAATGAAACTGGTGGATCCATGTGTACACTGTGAGAGGAACACACATGCAATGACACTGGGTGTGGTTAATGAGAAGAATAGACATGCAATGACACTGGTGTATCCTTATGTTGTTTGTGAGAATAACAGACATGCGATGACTCTAGCTATGGTTCATGAGAAGAGCATACATGCAATGACAGTAATGGATCCATGTGTGGTTTATGAGAAGAACACACATCCAATTACACAGGGTGTGATTCATGAAAAGAACAGAGATGCAATGACACTAGTGGATCCATGTGTGTTTTTTGAGAAGAACACACATGTAATCACACTTGGTAGATCCATGTGTGGTTCATGAGAAGAACACACATGCAATGACACTGGTGGATCCATGTGTGGTTTGTGAGAAGAACACACATCCAATGACACTAGGTGTGGTTCATGAAAAGAACACACATCCAATGACACCGCTTAATCCTTATGTTGTTTATGAGAAGAACAAACATGCAATGACTCTAGATGTGATTCATGAGAAGAACACACATGCAATGACGCCGGTGTCTCCTAATTGGTTTGTGAGAAGAACACACATGCAAGGACTCTAGATGTGGTTCATGAAAAGAACACACATGCAATGACTCTAGCTATGGTTCATGAGAAGAACACACATGCAATGGCACTGGTGGATCCATGTGTGGTTTGTGAGAGGAACATACCTGCCATGACACGAGGTGTGGTTCATGAAAATAACACACATCTAATGACACTGGTGGATCCTTATGTGGTTCATGAGAAGAACACACATCCAATGACACCGGTGGATCGTTATGTGATTTGTGAGAAGAACATACATGCAATGACTCTAGCTGTGGTTCATGAGAAGAACACACATGCAATGACACTGGTGTATCCTTATGTGGTTTGTGAGAAGAACACACATGCAATGACTCTACATGTGGTTCATGAGGGGAACACACATCCAATGACACTGGTGTATCCTTATGTGGTTTGTGAGAAGAACACACATGCAAGGACTCAAGCTGTGGTTCATGAGAAGAACACACATCCAATGACTCTAGCTGTGGTTCATGAGAAGACCACACATGCAATGACACTAGTGGATCCATGTGTGGTTTGTGAGAGGAACAGACATGCAATGACACTTGGTGTGGTTCATGAGAAGAACACACATCCAATGACACTAGTGGATCCTTATGTGGTTTGTGAGAAGAACACACATGCAATGACACTGGTGGATCCATTCGTGGGCTGTGGGAATAACATACATCCAATGACTCTAGATGTGGTTCATGAAAAGAGCACACATGCAATGACACTGGTGGATCCTTATGTGGTTTATGAGAGGAACACACATCCAATGACACTAGTGGATCCTTATGTGGTTTGTGAGAAGAACACACATGCAATGAAACTGGTGATATGAGGTTTGTGAAAAGAACACAATGCAATGACACTGGTGGATCCATATGTGGTTTGTGAAAAGAATATACATGCAATCACACTGGGTGGATCCATGTGTGGTTCATGAGAAGAACACACATGCTATGACACTGGTGATATGTGGTTTGTGAAAAGAACAAACATGCAATGACTCTAATTATGGTTAATGAAAAGAGCAGGCATGCAATGACACTGGTGGATCCATGTGTGGTTCATGAGAAGAATACACATCCAATGACACCGGTGGATCCTTATGTGGTTTGTGAGAAGAATAGACATGTAGTGACTCTAGCTGTGGTCCGTGAGAAAGAACACACATGCAATGACACTGTTGTATCGTTATGTGTTTTGTGAGAAGAACACACATGCAATGACTCTAGATGTGGTTCATGAGAGGAACACACATCCAATGACACTGGTGGATCCATGGGTAGTTTGTGAAAAGAACACACATGCAATGACACTGGGTGTGGTTCATGAGAAGAACACACATGAAATGACAGTGGTGTATCCTTATTTGGTTTGTGAGAATAACATACATGCAATGACTCTAGCTGTGGTTCATGAGAAGAACAAACATGCAATGACACTGGTGGATCCATGTGTGGTTTATGAGAAGAACACACAGCCAACGACACCGGTGGATCCATATGTGGTTTGTGAGAAGAACAGACACGCAATGACTCTAGCTATGGTTCATGAGAAGAACACACATGCAATGACACTGGTGTATCCTTATGTGGTTTGTGAGAAGAACACACATGCAATGACTCTAGATGTGGTTCATGAGAGCAACACACATCCAATGACACTGGGTGTGATTCATGATAAGAACACACATGCAATGACACTAGTGTATCCTTATGTGGTTTGTGAGAATAAAAGACATGCAATGCCTCTAGCTGTGGTTCCTGAGAAGAGCAGACATGCAATGACACTGGTGGATCCATGTGTGGTTCATGAGAAGAACACACATCCAATGACACCGGTGGATCCTTATGTGGTTTGTGAGAAGAACAGACATGCAATGACTCTAGCTGTAGTTCATGAGAAGAACACACATCCAATGACACCGGTGGATCTTTATTTGGTTTGTGAGAAGAACAGGCATGAAATGACCCTAGCTGTGGTTCATGAGATGAACACACATGCAATGACACTGGTGTATCCTTATGTGGTTTGTGAGAAGAACACACATGAAATGACTCTAGATGTGGTTCATGAGAGGAACACAGATCCAATGACACTGGTGGATCCATGTGTAATTTGTGAAAAGAACACACATGCAATGACACTGGTTGTGGTTCATGATAAGAACACACATGAAATGACTCTAGTATATCCTTATGTGGTCTGTGAGAAGAACACACATCCAATGACTCTAGCTGTGGTTCATGAAAAGAGCAGACATGCAATGACACTAGTGCATCCATGTGTGGTTCATGGGAAGAACACACATGCAATGACACTAGTGGATCCATGTGTGGTCCGTGGGAAGAACACACATGCAATGACTCCGGTGGATCCATGTGTGGTTCATGGGAAGAATACACATGCAATGACACTGGATGTGGTTCATGATATGGTCTTTTGAGAAGAACACACATGAAATGACACTGGTGGATCCATGTGTGGTCTATGAGAAGAACACACATGCAATGACACTAGTGGATCCATGTGTGGTCTTTGGGAAGAACACACATGCAATGACACCGGTGGATCCATGTGTGATTTGTGAGAAGAACACACACTAATGAATCTAGTGGATCCATGAGTGGTCTTTGGGAAGAACACACATGCAATGACACTGGGTGTGGTTCATGATATGGTTTGTGAGAAGAACACACATGCAATAACACTGGTCGATCCAAGTGTGATCAGTGAGAAGAACACACATGCAACGACACTGGGTGTGGTTCGTGATATGGTTTGTGAGAAGAACACACATGCAATGACACTGGTGGATCCATGTGTGGTTTGTGAGAAGAACAGACATGCAATCACACTTGGTGGATCCATGTGTGGTTCATGAGAAGTACACACATGCAATGACACTGGTGGATCCATGTGTGGTTTGTGAGAAGAAGACACATCCAATGACACGGGGTGTGGTTTATGAAAATAACACACATCCAATGACACTGTTGGATCCGTATGTGGTTTGTGAGAAGAACACCCGTGCAATGACTCTAGATGTGGTTCATGAGAAGAATACGCATGCAATGACACCGATGTATCCTTATGTGGTTTGTGACAAGAACACACTTGCAAGGACTCTAGCTATGGTTAGTGAAAAGAACACACATCCAATGACTCTAGTTGTGATTCATGAGAAGAACACACATGTAATGGCACTAGTGGATCCATATGTGGTTTGTGAGACGAACGGACATGCAATTACACTGGGTGTGGTTCATGAAAAGAACACACATCCAATGACACTGGTGGTTCCTTATGTGGTTTGTGAGAAGAACACACATGAAATGACAAAGGTGGATCCATATGTGGTTTGTGGGAATAACAGACATGCAATGACTCTAGATGTGGTTCATGAAAAGAGCAGACATGCAATGACATTGGTGGATCCATGTGTTGTCTATGAGAGGAACACACATCCAATGACACTGGGTGTGGTTCATGTAAAGAACAGACATGCAATGACTCTAGCCGTGGTTCATGAGAAGAACACACATGCAATGACACTGGTAGATCCATATGTGGTCTGTGAGAGGAACACACATGCAATGACACAGGTTGTGGTTCATGAAAAGAACACACACCCAATGAAACTGGTGGATCCTTATGTGGTTTGTGAAAAGAACACACATCCAATGACACTGGTGGATCCTTATGTGGTTTGTGAGAATAACACACATGCAATGACACTGGTGATATGTGGTTTGTGAAAAGAGCACACATGCAATGACACTGGTGGATCCATATGTGGTTTGTGAAAAGAACAGACATGCAATCACACTGGGTGGATCCATGTGTGGTTCATGAGAAGAACACACATGCAATGACACTGGTGAGAAGAACACACATGCAATGACACTGGTGAGAAGAACACACATGCAATGACACTGGTGTATCCTTATGTGGTTTGTGAGAAGAACACACATCCAATGAACTCTAGTGGATCTATCTTGGCATAATTTGATGTATGCGACGATGTATTTCATTGTAGAAGACACCGACTTTCCATTTTTATACTAATCAGTTGTGCCCTTGGTTTTATGTGGTAGTACTCAGTTTTGCCCCCCCCCCCTCTCTCTATCTTTCGTAGAAGCCCAAACTTTTGCTCACCCTGTCTGCTACTCCCTGATTGGTTGTCACAGTTGTCATGCGGATCGTGCGCACAAACCGTTGATTCTGTGTGATCCAACATGATCGTTTCACACGTCGTGCCCTTCACGGTACAGTGTGAGACAGCACGGACGTCTCCCTCAGCGAGACTTCTACAAGAAGGAACACGATGCCGTCCATGGAAAAAGTCGACGAGCGGTCATGTCATGTTAATCAAGTCTGGAAAGCCTACTACTACTACTACTACGCCACAACGCATGCGTCATCGAGTGCACGGTCGTCGATGGACAGCTGCAATTTATTGCCACTTGATTTTAATAAGACATATCCCATTTTTATGCAGCGGCTCTCAATCTCACTTCCAACAGGGCCCGACCGTAAAAACTTGCACACGCTAGCCGGAGGCTGAAGAGCTGAGCTCGACGAGACCTAATGTCTCCGCCTTCATCGAGTCACTCTCATTCATCAACACATCCCTCTACCCGATCTAGCACAACCCCACAAATCTCGCCGTACAGCCACCTACCTTCCCCTCTACATTTCCACTTTTAACTATCACCAATTTTAGGGCCGTGTCAAACTTCGTACATAGAAATTGTGTATGCGCCCTTTGCATGCGGCTCAATACAGAACTGCCATGCATGGCCCGGGGAAAAATGTGACGTACCGTGCGCGTGTCGCGGTGCACGGTGCAGTAGACTGCGCGGCGCGTTGCACGGTGGTGCAACGAAACATGCCTTGCTTCCATCCACCTTAACTATAGAGCCCCTCTCCGCACACCCACTCTTACTCTCGCTCACTCTCCCCATGCAACCCTCTCCACTGTCCCACTAGCATCTGCAAACTCCCGAGAATACCCCGCCCACACCAGCGATGGCCGAGGAGGATCAGGTGGCCATCGTCGCCTCCGAGGCTGCGGGCGAGGAGGCGCCCGTCTCCTCACCGGTCCCCCTCCACGCACTGAAAGCAGCCACCGTCCCTGTCAGGCCCTAGTCGAGGCATCGATGGCAGCCGCCGTTCCCGTCCAGGCCCTAGTCCCCACTACTGACGGAGCTGCCGAAGAGGAGCCCCCCGCTGGCGAGGAGGCCCCCGCCGGTCACAAGCAGATCAAGCACTTCTGGGGCACCTACGATCCAGATAAGTACATCGCTCCGCTAAACCCCTACGACACCGGCATCGACGACCCATGGTCGGAGGTAACTAGGGTTTGCTCCCCTCCCCTGTTTCTTCTACCGTTCCCATCGTTGGATGCTAGATCTTGGTTTATTAGTATTCGCTTGTTCACATTTTGATTGCTCGATCTTCTTACATCATCTACTCCCCCCTTTCCTTTTCTTCCAATAGGTTTCCAGCAACGACGTCTGCAGCGATGACGAGTCCATGCACACCAAGGCTCATCAGGTGCTGAGGAGGCTACGGGCCAGCCTGTACGACGCCTTCTTCAGGGGCGGCTACTAGCACTGCCCCTTCTGTCGGGTGCGTCTCGCCGGCACTTTCTTCAACTCCTTACTGAAGCATGCAGAGGCCCCAGGCTCCAGCATCCACGAAGGCGGCGAGCGCAAGGCCGTGAACATCAACACCTACATCGCTGAACACCGGGCTCTCAGCATTCACCTCTATAACCTCCAGCGGGTGGCCATCAAAGAGGGTCACATGCCTCCAATCAGGCCCAAGGCCCCCAAGATCAAGAGACTAGGCAGCAAGAAGTGGAGGAAGCGCCGGAGGGAGGAGCCGGAGGCGCGGGCGCATGAAGGATGGGTTGGATGTGTCCTTTGAATGTATCTACATCTGCGGCAGCTACTGCTGCTAAGCAGCTTCTTTTGATTTTCTATATTTTGCTTGCATCCTATTTCTGGCTGAATGCATCGAACCTCGTTCAGAAACCTACTTTCTATCGCTATATCCTATTTAGCTGCGCACAGCTATATCTACATTTGTTTTGTTTTCTGAATGAATGTATTCTGCCTGGTGTGATTTGCTGCTCTAGATTTGCTACCTAATCGGAGGCAAAAAGAGGTCCAAAAGGGAACGAATTATCGAAGAGAGAATCTTCTCTAGATTTGCTACCAATTTGGGCAAAATGAAACATATCTGTTTAGCGAGAGAGGAAAAGGTTTCAAACTGCCAGTTAACAAGCTACCATTTTGACAAGGCCCCATCTTGATGTCTCCCTCTACAAGAAGGAACATGATGTCGTCCATGGAAAAAGTCATCGAGCGTCATGTCATGTTTAATCAAGTCTGAAAAGCCTACTACAGCTACTACAAGACATGCATAGGGCAACAAGGTCATTGAGTGCACGGTTGTCGGCGGGACGCTGCAATTTATTGCCACTTGATTTTAATAATACATATCCCATTTTACGCAGCGCTCTCAATCTCACTTCCAACTGGGCCCTACCGCTAGTAACTTCCATGATTCAAGGGCCCCCCTCGAGTAGATCTAACGTTGCTAGAAATTGGTTCCACGCCACTTGCATGCAGTGGAATCGAGGTCTGCCATGAGCGTATTTTCAATGCAGCTCTAAAGTGGAGATCGTGGCTGTTTCAAAAAAAGGGAACCCAAAAAAAGGTGGAGATCGTGGTAGCCCCCCGCCCACCACACGTGTCCACTCGAGGACTACGAACGGTCCGGTGTTTATAAACCCCCCTCGACCTTCTTCTTCCATGTCTCGTGTCATTTTCCCCTAGTATGTCTAGTCCCAGGACCCCAATCTACACATACCGCGCGCGCCGAAGCTCCCTCGCTTGCACTACCTCCTTCCCTTGGTGCGCCATGAAGCGTACACGCGGAGACGAGTGATACGTTGGTAACGTATCCATAATTTTTGATGTTCCATGCTTGGTTTTATCTACTTTCTTATGTTTTGTCCACACTATGGAGTACTTTTCATATGATTTCTTGGACTAACCTATTAACAAGAGCCACAGTGCCAGCTGCCTGTTTTCTGCTGTTTTTGGTTCTAGGAAAGTCAGAAAATGAATATTCTCGGAATTGGATGGGACAAAAGCCAAAGTTAGTTTTTCACCAAGGGACACCAGGAGCCAGAATACGAGACGGAGAGGGGCTGGGGCCCGGCCAAACCACCTGGCCGCGCTGCCAGGTCTGGCCCATGCCAGGGGGTGGTCTGGCCGCCCCAGGCACCCCCTCGGCCTCTCCTTTCGCCTATATATTGCCTCCGATACAGAAACCGTAAGTACCCAATCAAAAATCCCATGAAATAGTCTGTAGCCGCCGTCATCTCCATCCCTAGATCGGGAGGGATCTGAAGCTCTTCCAGGCAGCCTGCCGGAGGGGAGAATTTCACCCAGGAGGCCTTCTTCATCACCATGCAAGCCTCCGGTGTGATGCGTGAGTAGTTCATCTCTGGACTACGGGTCCATGTAGTAGCTAGATGGCTGGTTCTCCTCCTTTGTGCTATCATGTTTAGATGTTGTGAGCTCTGTTTATGATTAAGATCATCTATTTGTAATCCTACATGTTGTGTTTGCGGGGATCCGATGGATATTGAGATGCTATTTCAGATTGATTATTGATTCTATCATGTCTTTGTTATTTGTGATCTTGCATGATTTCCGTTGTTAGTAGCTATCTTGGCCATGTAGATTCTAGCAACTCCAAGAGTTAGTATTTATGCTCGATAGTAGGTTCATGCCTCTAGTAATCTTGGGAAGTGACAGGAATCTCTAAGGTACTAGATGTGATGTTGCTACTAGGGAGAAAACAAAAATCCTTTGTTCATAGAACAATCGTATTTTTTACTTTACACGCAATGCGTAATGCAATTATCTGTTGCTTGCAACTTAATACTAGAGGGTGTTCGGATGATAACCTGAAGGTGGATTATCAGTCATAGATGCAGTTGGATTACGGCTTATGTATAATGTTGTAATGCCCAATCAAATCTCATAGGAGTCAAGATGATTAGTATATGCATGTATCCTTTCTCGATGTTTGTCAATTGCACCGCTGTAATTTGTTCACCCAACATGTCATCTATCTTAAGGAGAGCCACCACTAGTGAACTATGGACCCCGGTCCTTTCTTTTACCATCAATCTACAATCAAATGTTTACTGCTTTCTATTTACTTTCTACAAACTATTACTTTCTTCCACTCGATATGTTTAATCCTTTGTTTTTAGCAAAACCGGTGAGATTGACAACCTCATCATAAGTTGGGGACAGCGTACTGTGGTTGTGTTGTGCAGGTCTCCATGTTGCTGCTGGCACCGGTAGTGCGCCCTGCCAAAGTTCAGCTAGCAACACCTTTGAGGTGTTTCCTTGCTCCTACTGGATTGATAACCTTGGCTTCATAACTGAGGGAAACTTACTGATGTGCTCATCATACCTTCCTTTTGGGGTTCCCCAACGAGCTCGTTAGTACACGAGTTAGCAATGAGCCGGAGGTGAAGCCAGTTGAAGGCATAGCAGCAGATGGCTCGGCCGTCGCCAAGTAGGCAGAGTCGTCTTCTTCGGGCATGAACGCGACTCGTCACCGTGCCATCTAGGGTGCGACCTCATCCATCCATCCCGTAGCCGTCGCCGCCGAGCAATAGGTAGTAGTTGTCGCCGCCGAGAAGTAGGTGGCCGACAACGTCTTGGTGCCAGCGGCAGATCTGGATGGGGGTAGGCAGAGGCAATTCGGTGCTCCACATCAAGGACCCCATTGCCGTACAAAAACTCTTTGATGCAATCGCAGAGAATGAAGAGTTCGAGGAGGAGGTCCCTGATGAGGAGTTCGAGGTACTACATTGCTAGCTTCTCTAGTCACAGCCGCAAATTTCACTATTCATACATAGGATTTTCTCAATCGTGTACAAATTCTTTTGCTCTTGAAGTAGGGTAGTATATATATGGTTTGATCCGTCGATTGATGCATCTGTCATCTAGTCACAGAACCCCAATCCGTCTAGTCACAAAACCCCAATCTGCTCAACTACCATCTAGTTGAGTTCGCTATTTGAGTGTTGATTTCGATACACAGCATGCCTATAACATTACATTTCTATTCCTTACTGAGCCCAATGATTCAATTTTGCCCCAAAATAGTGCAAGGACACTGATGGTGTCGTTTTCTTAGGGATGGTTAGTGAACCTGAGGTAGCAATGCACATAAACAATATAGGTTGTGATGTTGGTATTTTGGTTCTCCGACTCCATCGCTGAAAAAATGAGGCCCTAATTTTTTTCTCATATGGAACCTATATATATATAATCTTTGTATTGTTTCTTATCTATGAATGCGTTGTTTGATGCATATGTATATCCCTGAATATTGTTTTGTACGATTACATTTCAATTTCTTATTATGGCCAATGATTTAAATTTGCCCCAAAGAGAGGCAGACACATTGGTGTCACATTTTTCCAGGGATGAGTTAGCGAACCTGGGGCCATGTACAAGATCAATATAAGCTGTGCAATTGTTACTTGGTTCGCTTACGCCATCCCTGTAGAAACTTATGAGGCCACAATCTTTATTCTACATTCATAGAACTATGATATTTGAATTATCTATTCTATGCATTCATAGTGTATAAGAATTACATTTTAGTTTGTCACCGAGGCCGATGATTGAAATTTGCCCCAAAAGAGTTCAAGGGGAGACACGTATGATGGTGTCGTGTTTTAGGGATGGGTTGGTGAACCTGGGACAGCAATACACACAAACAATATAGGTTGTTATGTTGGTACTTTGGTTCTCCGACTCCATCTCTGAAACAAATTATGAGGCCCTTGATTTATTCTCATATGGAACTACATATATGATCCTTGATTTGTTTCTGATCTTTTAATGATTGGTATGATGCATATGTATATGAATGGTTTTGATCATAAGTATTTTTAACTTGTACCTGAAGATTAATTGTTTGGTTTTTTATTTATAATTACAATATTTAGGCTTGTTTTTGTACCTGACTATGTATATCCCTGAATATTGTTTTGTACGATTACATTTCAATTTCTTATTGTGGCCAATGATTCAAATTTGCCCCAAAGAGAGGCAGACACATTGGTGTTAGATTTTTTCAGGGATAAGTTAGCGAACCTGGGGCCATGTACAAGATCAATATAAGCTGTGCAATTGTTACTTGGTTCGCTTACGCCATCCCTGTAGAAACTTATGAGGCTGCAATCTTTATTCTACATTCATAGAACTATGATATTTGAATTATCTATTCCATGCATTCATCGTGTATAAGAATTACATTTCAGTTTTTCACCGAGGCCAATGATTGAATTTGACCCCATGCATTCTACAATATAGGTTGTATTGTTGGTACTTTGGTTCGTGATGACCCACAAGTATAGGGGGTGTATCGCAGTATTTTCGAGGGAACTGAAACCCAATTTATTGATTCGACACAAGGGTTGCCAAAGACTATTTATAAGCCTTAACAACTGAGTTGTCAATTCAGCTGCACCTAGAAACAATCTTGCTCACATCAGTTTATCAGTAGCAACAGTTTTATAGTAGGAATAGCAAAGTAGCAGCAGTAGTAAAGTAAAGACAGTAGTAACAATAGCAGTAAACAATAGGATTCGAGTGCGGTAGGCATAGGGATGGATGGACGGGCGTTGCATGGAAAAGACAATTCACATAGAAATCAGAACATAGGGCAATTGCAGATAAATAAGATAAAGCATCCAAGTACTAGATAATCCTAGGCATGTGTTCCATATATAGTCATACATGCTCGCAATGAGAACTTGCACAACATCTTTTGTCCTGCGAGCCCATTTGCTACGGGGCCTCAAGGGAACTACTTGCAATTAAGGTGCTCCTTTTAATAGAGCACCAGAGCAAAGCATTAACACTCCGTGAACACATGTGATCCTCACATCAAAGCCATTCCCTCTAGTTATCCTGATTTCTTTCACTTCGGGGCCATTGGTTCCGAAGAACAACGTGTGTATACAACTTGCAGATAAGACCATAAAAAATACTATCATAATGAATCAATAACATGTTGAAATCTGAAATCATGGCACTCGGTCCCTAGTGACAAGCATTAAGCACAACAAGTCGCAAAAAAGTCATAAAGCACTAATAAAAGATACTAGGCACCATGCCCTAACAATCTGATGCCATTACATGAACGATCTCATCCAATACCTACCATCCCCATAGCCTACAGCGGGGGATTACTCACTCATAGATGGGGGAAACATGGATGGTCGATGGAGAAGCGATGGTGATGATGATGGCGATGATCTCCACCAATTCCCCATCCCGGCAGGGTGCCAGAACGGAGTTTCTGGTGCTGTTTCGTGGAATCTGGTGCTGGCGGTGGAGCAGAACTCCTTCTGGAAAAACGTCGAACCCCCCTGAGTTTTTAGGTCAGAAGGAAACTTATAGGCGAAGAGGGAGACCATGGGGGAGTCTGGGGCGGCCAGACCACCCCCTGGCGTGGCCAGGTGGTGTGGCCTCGGCCCAGCCCCCCTCCGTCTCGTATTCTGGCTCCTGGAGTCTTCTGGTGAAATAGGATTTTTGGCATATTTTCCGGGAATTTTCCTAATAGTTGATTTTCTGCACAAAAAGTAGACACCAGGGTAATTCTGCTGAAAACAACGTCAGTTTGCATTAGTTTAGAGGAGAAACAATAGCAAAAGTGTTTGGGAAAGTAGATATGTTTTGACGTATCAACTCCCCCCAAGCTTAGCTTATTGCTTGTCCTCAAGCAATTCAATTGAAAACTGAGTGCGATAAAAGAACTTTCACGAACACAATTGCTTCATATGATGTATATATTCTCAGCATGTGATCAACTACTTAGACAATTCATAATAAGGAGTACGCAACTAACTTTACTTAATAGGCATTGCAAGCTATGAAGAGATTCCAACTCAAAAATAATAAGTAGCATGAAGCATAAACATAAGCAACATTACAATTCTCATAACAAAGTATGATAGAGTGGTATCTCTCTTGACTTTGATTATGAATGCCAAGGCACCTCTAAAGTTCAGGTGAAAACTAGGAGTAAAAATGTCAAAGATACAAGCATCAAAGTCATAACACAAATAATCAAGTAATGAGACAAGCACAAAGAATGACAACTATGCTCTCAAGAAGGTGCTCAAAGAATATGTGGAGACTCAACAAGTAAAAGAAAAGGTTTTGAATAATTTGAAAGGCTTCCAAATGCTGAAAGTATGGTACTCATTAGCTTTGAGTTCTCATTGCCCCTATCATAAGCATCTTTAATGCAGTTAAGGTGAAAGTGAGGTCCAATTAGAGTTATATGCTTGACAGACTATAAACTGAAAATCCTATGTCCCTTGAGTACGAGGGCCGCTCCTCATGCTACTCAACTTTAGATACCGGTAAGTTCTTGTCATCGTAAATATGTGCGTATCATAGAGAACCGCCAACAGGGGACCCCTTGCCCGATGATATGAAAGAATCCTCATATCAAAATGACAAGGCAAGCAAACAATGAGTATCCCAGCAATCTTCTTATTTACCATGGGAAAATGGTGCTTTTTTCTCTCTTTCCTCTTTTCATAAATCTCCTTTTTTTATTTTTCTCAATAGCTATCTCTCTTTTTTTATAAGAAGAATGCTTCATAGATATCATTATGGTTACGCTGCAGGTTTCCACCATGTCAGCATGGATTAGACCAGCGGCCCAGGCGTTTCTCTAACACAAATACATAACTCCATGGACTTACAAGCCCCTTATTTCACACCGACGACATCCACAAACAAAAGAGCATGGTATCAACTGGGTATATATTTACAGGTGTTGAAAGCGTTCCCCATGACAGGACGGTTCTGCTAATCCCTAGCCTATAATTTGCAAGCATATAACTTTCATGGACAGTCACAATGGTTCAGGTTTATTAAGTAAAAATAAAGTGTGCCATCAAGTTCGTGAGAGCTTTACTAACTAACTTTATCATAACAAGCAAACATTTTATTCGGAAGAAAACAAGGCATATTGAATATGCACGGAAATAGAAAATGATGCTAATAGGTAGGTATGGTGGACACTTTGTCAATATTTGGTTTAAGGGAGTTGGAAACATGAGTAAAATACTCAGTGAAAGTGAAGGCTAGCAATAGTAAGGGAGCGACAAACGAGAGAGCAATAGATGTCATAATCATTCTTGAAACAAAACAGGACTAATCATGACATGAAAGTGATTCAAGATCCTCAAGGCAAAATAATCCATCGAGGCTTAACTGATTATTACAGTCATGTGCGTGCGTGAGCATGCGCCAAGTCAATTCAAATGAAACATTCAGAGGAGGATACCACGGTGTCATACCAAGTTATGAATAGAGTAATGCAAGAAAACATTCATAAAACATGCTACAAACTATTAGCAAGCTGGAACTAATCATACGAAAGCAAGAACTACTAAGCATCCAAAGATAACATACACCCTACACGAACAGGCTAAGCATGCCCACAATGATGAGTATATGTACAAAAATGAAAACAAATAGAGTTCGTTACCACTCTTACCACGAGTTGTCATTAATCCTCATTATTGCTATTCACTTGTGTGGCTTGAATAATAACATGAAACCAATATCCACTGAGGACTGCTTAACCCTGTAGCAAACTCACAAAACAAAAGAAGAACGACAAATATTTTTGTTGTTTTTGATTTTTAAAATAAGAACCAAAAAGGAAGAACAAGCAAAGCAAAATCTTTTTGGGTTTTCCGAATAGTTCAAACAAAGAAAAAAGGGGAAAACAAACCAAGGCAAAGAGAAAAAGAAGCAAACCAAAGAGAAACAACAGAAATATGTTTGGTCTTTTTGTGTTTTAGAAAGCAAAAGCAAAGAAAGAACGAAAACTAAAAAGAGAACGAAACATGAATATACAAAGTACCGATGCAACATGATAAGGAGATGAGTGCGATATTGGCATACCTGCCCCCAAGCTTAGGCTTTTGGCCTAAGTGGGTATCAATCCCAAGCTGGTCAGGATGAAGTGTCACCGTGGTATGACGAGGAGGTACCCTCGTCCAGGTGCGAGCTCGAGTACGTCCCTCCATAGTGCGCTGAATAATCGTAGGAGGGCACATCCTCCTGATGTTTCTCGTGGAAACCCAGTAAGCGAAGCTACTCGTCCACCTCCTCCTTGGAGCACGACCACTGTCTCTTGTGAACACTAAACAAAGAAGGCTACGGCAGAGGGATATCCCTCTCATCCCCGTCAGTAAACAACATCCTGTATACTAGACTGTCCAAATGAGAAGCAGCAGTGATAAAGTGATGAGTTTCCATAGCAACAAGGACAAGCCTTTGTGGTGCCATTACATTATCATTGGGGTCCACTAAAAGGCCTAATGCATTGACCATACGCGATGCAATGATGCCCCCATAGATAGGCCCCCTAGCAGCTAGGCGGCGAGCAATAAACAAGCCAAGGTTGTACCGAGTATCATTGTTAAGCGCAGCAGCAAGGAAAGATAAATGATAGTTGGAGATATTACTTGTGTTCTCCCTACCAAGTATGCTAGTAGCAGGATAATATGCAAAGTATCTGAGAGCAGGGAGTTGGTTGTTTCTTATCTTTTCGTGTTGCGCCACGCGGTCATCATCATTGGTCACCCCTCCGTAAAGCTCCAGCAAATCAGCGGGTCGCCCCTAAATTTTCTTCACAGTCCCTGTCATGCTTACACCTACTGACATGGGTATACCTTATAGGTACTCGAGCTTGGTATATACGGTCTAAATACGTACAAGGTCCAGACGAAAGGACTCGACTAACCTGCGGACTCTTGATTTCTTGAGAGACAAGAAGAAGCTAAAGATAGAAAGTTTGAAGGGAAAAACCCTTACTTGTAACCGACTCGACCTGCTACCCGAGACCTAGCCTATCTATATAAAGGCTAGGAGGGGGCAGCGAGGAGGACACGCACAACCCTAGTTTCCACAACTCTCACCAGATTGCATCTGCGCACCATTGTAACTTTCGACTCCTTTGATAATTCCACGAGCAGACAAGCAGGAGTAGGGACCTCTACGAGGCCTGAACCTGGGTAAATCCTTTGTCCCCTGTGAGCTTTTTTTCTAGCCGATAGATGTCTCCAGCACTCCCTCCTTCTCCAAAACCCAAGTCCACAACAATGGGCATTGATGAGTTAAACCCTCGTCAATTGGCGCCGTCTATGGGAATTGGGAGTGCTGATGTTGCGGCTTCTTCGGCCCCATCCACTGCGATCTACAACTCCGCAACAACGGAGATTCGCCAGCTCTTCGGCGCCTTCGACTTCACCGTCCACACGCCGGCCACTCGCCCGGCCTTCGAATCCATGGGCGACGGAATCAGCCTGGCGATCGGGAACTTCCGCTTCCAAGTTGGTCAGATGGGCACGCTTCGCATGCCTGATCAACCGACGACACCGGCGATTGCCCCGGCATCATGGTTCCCTCCATCCATCGGCACCCTTAGTGAGCTCAATGCTCTGGTGGCAGTCGGGAACACAATTAGCGACAGCAGTCGCGACTCCGATCTGAGCGATCTGGCCACAGAAGATGGAACCTACGGTTCTGAATCTGAAAGTGGTGGAAGCAGCAGCTTCCCCAATCACTTCATGTGCACCGTCATTAACACAGGCGACACCTCCACCAATCGTGGCAACGGCGGTTACGGCGCCAACGGGGGAGCAGTCGAACCTCCCAGTATAATCAATGAGCAAACCGGCGAACGCGTCATAATCAAGATCAACGAGCAAGAGTGGGAGCGCTGCCGCGAAGCCCTACGAGGTACACCGCTACCCCTCGGGTCCCCGCAGGAACTACTGATGGGCTACCACTGGCTCCTAAAAGAGGAGTTCACGCGCCAAAACCAAGCAATCGCGCAACTTGAGGCGCGTAAAAAGGCGGCGGACGAGTCGAGCCTTCGTCGCGCTGGGCTCTCCTCCTACGGAGGATCCTCCTCACGAGGCAACGAGTACATCGCCAAGAAGAGGCAGACGTGAATGGCTCACCTCACCGAACAAGAGCGCATAGACGCCAGGGAAGTCCTCGACTTCGGCTCTATGACAGTCGACACGAGAGGCAATGTGGTCCCCAGGACGCCGCAGGCCGCGGTGACAGCAGCCACCATGTACCTCCTCAACAACCAGCCATCGGCTGGAGATCCCCGAACCGCCATGTACCGATCTACGATCGCAGGTTTGGAGCTAATCGAGGCCGCCCTCGACAAGGAGCCGGTACCAGACCCAAAAAAGGGCAAAGTGCTAACAAAACGCTACTCCTCACCCTCATCCAGCGATGACAGTCACGACCTGTCCCGACGCCGTCGTTCACGGCGACACGATCGCGACTACGATGCGTGCAACAACCTCACACAACGCAAGATCGACAAGTCAACAGCACGACGTGCTCGGTCGACGGACTCAGAAGAGAAAGACGGGGAACTCTGCGGCACCAGATGCTTCAGCAGATCCATTAGGCAGAAGCGAATGCCTAAGGGGTTTAAACTTCCGTCAGAAAATCCGAAGTTCGACGGTCTACATGACCCTAAAATCTGGCTAGAGGATCACATCTCCTCCGTCAGGCTCCACGGAGGCAGTCGAAGTACTGCCATGCAATGCTTGCAGCTACAGCTGCAGGGCGCCGCCCGAGCATGGCTCAATAGCCTCCCACGCGGATCCAATCGCAGCTGGGACGAGCTGGTCTACAGCTTCGTGCGTAACTTTAAAGGCACGTACAAACGGCCCGCATCAATCGAAGAACTGAGATGCTGCCAGCAAAGATCTGGCGAATCGCTGCGCTCATACATACGAAGGTGGTCCATCATTAAGAACTCCGCGGAAAACATCTCGGAAGATCGCGCGATTGATGCATTCAACGGTGGCGTCCGCCGTCTAGAGCTCAGGGAGGAGTTGGGCCACTGAAAGCCCCAGACCATCGACCACCTGATGGAGATCGCGAATCGGTGGGCTGATGGAGAAGATTCGGTGAAGAACCGCGCTCACTCCGACGAGGAGGCAGAACTCGAACGCAGACGCGACCGCCGAGGCAAACGCCGCATGCGCATCTACGACGACCGTGACGACGTCAACATGGTCGCAGCCGGCTACGCCGATAGACGCGACGACAACCGCAACAGCGGATACCGCGACTCTGGGAAAACCATGCAAGTATGGCAATGCCGCACTCGCGACGAGGCACCCGCGACCTCCATCGAGGAAAAACTGTCCGGACCATGCATGGTACACTTCTACATCGACAAGCATGACGGCAAGAGAAAGTCAAGCCACCTCCTCAAGGACTGCCGCGAGTTCCTCAAACTACATGAGGGATTGGTTCGGATGAACCGCAACGCAGTCGAAAGAGGCTACGGGGCCGCTCCAGGCGCCGTGGCACATGGCGCACCGCCACCTCCACCGGGGCCATCACCAAACGGAGTTGCACCGGACCAACACCACGGAGGAGAACCGTACCCACGGGCCATGAGTACCATGATGATCCAAAAGGGGCGCCCCTCCAACAGGGTGCAGAAAGCCATCACTCGCCAAGTCAACTTGGCCACGCACTCACCACCATCCACTACTGAGTACCTCAGTGGCAGTGAGTCGTGCATCACCTTCGATAAACGAGACCACCTGCCTCAAGTACCTCGCCCAGGCCATTGCCCCCTCGTACTCGAGGCGCAAATCAGAGGCTTCGACATGAGTCGCGTCTTCATGGATGGCAGAAGCGGCATCAACCTCATATTCGCGACTACCTTGCGACCAATGAGGATCCCTCTAACTTGCTTGGAGGCATCGGACACAATGTTCCACGGCATCGTCCTAGGGAAAGGCGTATACCCCCGGGCAAAATCAACCTCGACGTCATATTCGGCACGCCAAGGAACTTCCGGCGCGAGCGCATCGATTTTGAGGTCGTCGACTGGCCCTCACAATACCACTGCATCCTCGGACGCGTCGCGTTCGCTAGGTTCATGGCGGTACCCCACTACGCCTACCTGCAGGTGAAAATGCTAGGTCCCAACGGCGTCATCACGATCAATGGAAGCTTTGAGCGATCTAACAGTTGCGACAGGGAATTCAACAGAATCTCCTAGTCCTTCGGCATGCAGGAGGAGCTCGCACGATTGAAGGAAACGACAGACAACAGCCTGCCTCCCCCGAGCAGGCCAAGCTCACCTGATCTCTCCTTCGACTCATCTGTGCACACAAAGAAAGTGCAGGTCCATCCGACAGATCCTGCCAAAACGGCCCTCATCGCCAACAACTTGAGTCCCGTAAAGGAACTCGCGCTCGTCGAATTCCTGCGTGAGCACTGGGAAATTTTTTCCTGGTGTCCCGCGGACATGCCAGGAGTTCCCAGGGAATTCGCCGAGCACGCACTCAACGTGAACCCCGACGCAAGGCCAGTCAAGCAAACAATCAGGCGACTGTCTGAGCTACGAGCGCAGGCAGTTGGCATGGAGATCAACAGACTCCTCGAGGCCAAATTCATACGCGAGATCAAGGAAAGCACTTGGCTCGCCAATACGGTGCTGGTGCCAAAAAAGGACACGGTATCCTATGGATGTGCGTGGACTTCACTTCTTTAAAGAAGCACTGCCCAAAAGATCACTTCCCGCTACCACGGATCGATCAAATCATCGACTCCACCGCTGGATGCGAGCGCCTCTGCTTCCTCGATGCCTACTCAGGCTATAACCAAATTCGAATGAAGGAGGAAAACCAGGAGAAGACCGCGTTTACAACGCCCTTCGGTGTGTTCTGCTACAACACAATGCCCTTCGGGCTAAAAAACGCGGGAGCCACCTACCAGCGATGCATGCAGGCTTGCCTCAAGGAGCAATTGGGTCGCAACATCCAAGTCTATGTCGACGACATAGTAATCAAAACCAAGGAGGAAGCCTCTCTAATCGACGACTTGCACGAAACATTTGCCAACCTCGATCGTTACCGGATTAAGCTCAATCCGGACAAATGCGCCTTTGGCGTACCATCTAGGCAGTTGCTCGGGTATCTCATCTCCGCGAGAGGGATCGAGGCAAACCCGAAAAAGATAAAGGCCATACTAGCCATGGAGAAGCCAAAAATCATAAGAGGCGTCCAGCAACTAGCCAGACGAATCACGGCCCTCAGTCGATTTATCAGTCGAATGGGGGAAAAGGCACTGCCCTTCTATCAGCTCCTCCGCAAAGCTGACAAATTCGAGTGGACCAAAGAAGCGCAAGACGCATTCGAAGATCTCAAGCGCCTGTTATCCACCTTGCCAGTACTGGTGACTCCACGAGAAAGGGAGCCCCTACTGCTATACATCTCCGCTACCAACCAAGTGGTTAGTACAGTGCTCGTCGTCGAGCGGGCCGAGGAATACAAGGTCCATGGCGTACAACGCCCGGTATACTACCTCAGCGAGGTCCTCACGCCAACAAAACAGCGGTACCCACACTACTAGAACCTAGCGTACGGCATCTTCATGACCGCCCGGCGATTGCGCCATTACTTCCAGGAACACCCAATCATGGTAGTCAGCGACGCCCCATTGGGACATATCCTCAATAACCCCGACGCCACGGGATGAGTCGCGCTTTGGGGAATCGAACTGTCTCCACGAGACATCACATACGAAAAGTGCGACGCAATCAAGTCACAAGTTCTCCCTGACTTTCTCGTGCATTGGATGGAAAACCAACTCTCGGACAAGCCAGATATGTCCTACCTCTGGACAATGCACTTCGACGGATCCAAGCGGAAAGACGGAGCAGGAGCAGGTGTCATATTGATGACACCTCAAGGAGACAAGCTGAAATACATCCTGCGAATGCAGTTCACAGCCTCGAACAACAAGGCTGAATACGAGGCCATGTTGCACGGGATGAGGATGGCAAAAGCCTGCGGCGCAAAGAGGCTTAGCATATATGGTGACTCCAAGATGGTCGTCAACCAAACAATGCACGAGTGCGACGCACTCAATGACAACATGATCGCATACCACGACCTCTACGATACACTCGAGGGAGACTTCGATGGTTGCGAGTTGCGACATGTAGGTCGTGGAAGCAACGAGGAGGCGGACGCACTCGCCAACATAGGCTCTATCTGCGCCCCCCATACCACCTGGGTTATTTCTCGAGCGCATCTGCGAACGCTCCATCAAGCCAAAGGCCGCAGAGAAGAAAACAAGCGCAGCAACAGACTCGGGCGCTACGCCACCCAATGAGCCAATGGCACTCGAAAACTTGGAGCCAGACACAGGACTCGAAGGGCCAATGAGCGTCATGATGATCAAACAATCCTGGACGCAGCCATACGTTACATATCTCCTCAGCAAGCGCCTGCCGGACGACCCGACAGACGCATGGCACATCGCGCGACGCTCTAAGGCATTCGCCGTTATCAACGGCGAACTGTATAAACGCAGAATCACAGGCGTGTTACAATGATGCGTCTCCCTGGCCGATGGAAGAGCAGTCCTCCTCGACATACATGAGGGGACTTGCGGACACCATGCCGGCCGTCGCGCCATCGTTGCCAAGGCTCTACGAGCTGGATTTTTACTGGCCCACGGCCATGCGCGATGCCAAGGACATAGTCCAAAAATGCAACGCTTGCCAATGATTCGCCGACAAGCCACACGCACCAGGCGCAGAACTACGGCCTATTCCATTGGCCTGGCCCTTCGCCTAGTGGGGTCTCGACATGGTTGGCAAACTCCCAAGGTCCTCGCAAGGAGGATACGTCTACCTCTTGGTCGCAATCGACAAATTCACCAAGTGGATCGAGGCCATGCTAGTAACCAAGCAATCAGGGCACAGCGCAGTCAAGTTCTTCGAGTCCATCGTCTACTGCTTCGGCGTGCCGCACAACATCATCACTAACAACGGGACGAACTTCACATCCAAGGAGTTCCAAGAATTCTGTGAAAACCTGGGGATCAACATCAGTTATGCCTCAGTCGCGCATCCACAGACCAACGATCAGGTGGAAAAAGCAAACGGGCTCGTCTGCAGCGGCATCAAGAAGCGACTCCTTCGACCACTCGAACACGCCATGGGTTGCTGGCCAGATGAGCTCCAATCCGTACTCTGGAGCCTACGTACAACTCCAAATAGCGCCACAGGCTACACGCCATGCTTTATGGTGCACGGGGCAGAAGCGGTACTACCCGCTGAAGTAAGGTACAAGGCGCCACGCATAGTCGCTTATAGCGAACAAGAGTCATCTCTTGCACTCGAAGACTCCGTCGACCTCCTCGACGAGGCGAGAGAAATCGCCGCAGAAAGATCCACGATCTACCAGCAGAACCTACGGAACTACCATAGTAGAAGGCTTCGCCCCAGATCCTTCGTCGAAGGTGACCTAGTCCTGCGACTGAAGCAGCAGGGGCATCTCAAGCTCGACTCCCCCTAGGAAGGACCATACTTGGTTATAGAAGTAATCCTAGGTGGCGCCTATCGCCTTCAAGACCTAGAAACAGGAGTCGCATACTCCAACCCTTGGAACGTCGCACAACTGCGACGCTTCTACCCCTAGCTGTTTTTACTTTTACATCGCAAATAAGGCTACCCAGCCAAGGCTATTTAGCCACACATTGTACCTCGTACTGTTCTCCAAATAAATAAAAGCTAAGTGCCCCAAAACTCTGTGTTTTTCTTTTCACTTCTATTACTATTGTACTCGGGGGCTACGCCACCCTACTCACATTTGTTCTTCGAACTAATGAACGCGACATCCTGAGTAGCTGGCACATCAATTGAACCCCTTAAACACAAAATCAACCCAAGTGCAACGCACCTGGCAGGTTGATAAATGGGATGGCCAGGCTAACGAAAAGGACTCGCATAGTGCAACGCACCTTACGCTTACAAAAGCTATTTGTACGCGTTTAACAAATTACATACAAATATATATATATGAACTTTACAACACAAATACACTTATGTGCAGGATACAAATCTGGTCACTGCTGCAACAGAATAACATTGGTTTGCTCCTCGAAGAAGTCGACAATCTCCTCTGCTAGCCGGTCCACCGCTTGATAGTGCGGCACCATATTCCAAGCAGACCCGGCTGGCGGCGCTGGCAGACCGGAAGCTACGACGGCGACATCTACGTCAGGCCTGTGCAATCGCACCATCGAGAGGGCAGCCTTGGCACCAGCCACTAACTGCTGCCTCACGCACTCGCGAACCGCGGACATATCTTGAAATTTGGCAAGGAGAGCCAACAGGCTTGACGGCGTATCATCCAACAGGAACATCGCCCGATAGATATTCTGCAAACATGGTTGCGACTTCTTCAGGAAGAGCAGCACTCGCGAAGCGTGATCCTACAGGGTCGCCAATGCAGACGCACGATCATGATCCACCCAGAAGTATCCACTCTCTTGGAGTTGCTCCTGGGTGAGACCATGAAGGCGGATGGCAATCCTATCCCTCTCCTCCTGCGGATGGCGCGCGCTAACAACTACACGAAGTGGCACCAATAGCATGAGTACAACGTACAAATGCGACTAACTACAAAGGAAAAGATGAGGACGAGCAAACTAACACTTAAACTGGTCGCCCAGCTGCATCACCTCGCCAAGCAGATATTGCTCGCGGGCGGCGGCTTTTTCCGCCTTTGACTTCCACACATCTGCGTTACCGCGGATCATGGGAAACTCACGCTCCAGCTTCTTCACGTGGTCACGAAGTCGCGATAGCAAAGACAGCTCCTCTACCCTGGAGCGCGGCGGTGCCACTGTCTCATCAAGAGATGGTGAATCCTGGTTTCCCCCTACGGGACCACTCGATGTGCCCTACCACAGATCAAGACAGAAGCAAATAAGGCGACGAAACTAACACAAAGACAGGGAGAGCAGATGCATTCAGGATAAGCATAAACATATTCACAAGCACACTCGCCAGCAGGCATGTTCTTAGAGCAAAAGGACAATTCATCACCTATTACACAAAGCTAACTACGGAGCAGCTGGATTCTTCGACTTTGACGCCTTCGGAGGCTTCATCAAGTCCGTGGCAGTATCAGACGCCACTGACTTTCCACCTGCCCCAGAAGCCGAAGCTTTCGCCGCCTTCTTAGCGCGCTGGAGCTCCTCCGAATACTTGGAAACGGTATTAATCAAAGAATGGCCGTATTTGGCACAGGAAGTCGCAAAGGGAGCGAAAACTACCTGCTGACCATCTGCGCTAACAGGCATTGTCTTCGACACCGCAGAGGGATCTATCTCGACTCCGTGGGCCTGCACCATGGCGAGTGACATCGTTGCACCAGCTGCCCGGAGGGAATTCTTGTAGGTAGAAGGCACACCCCCGGCGAGTGACTCCACCAGCTCGTCCATTTTATCGACCTGCTCCGCCTTTGGCATCAAATCCTCACGGAGGCGACTAAGGACGACCTTGGCCTTGGACAATGTATTCTGGACGACGGCGCTTTGGTCTTCGACCGCGGATACCGCGCCGGCCAGAGCGTCATCACGACGAAGGGCCTGCGGGTCAAAACTCAGGTCGCCAGCATCTACACCAAAGTACACGGATCAAACTTCTAGTGCCACCGACAAAACTCTAGAAACGGAGAAAAGCATCAATAACAAATCCACCAGTAAAGGTACCTGAGAGGGCCTTGGCGACTGAGAATAGTTGCTCCTCGAACAACTTCTCCCTGGCCGCAAAAGAGGCGCGCAGATCCTCTTCACGCTTCCGGGCATCATCATGAGCCACGATTGCCTCATCGCGCCCCTTCACAGCTGCGGCCAATGTCTTCTCCAATGATCCGACATTGCGCAGTAAGGCGTTATGCTCAGCTACATGACAGTCAAATAATTGGCTATTAGTCGAACATATCAAAACAGAGAGAAGATGAAAGAAGCAAGCGTGGAAGCACTCACTTTCGACCAGGCGGTGGCGTGTCTCCAGCATCGCATGCTGACAACCCATTGCCATCACCTGCTCTGCCACTCGCGCGACCTCCTTTACAAGGAGCTGTTGCACCAAGCAAGGAATCAGAAAGGGCAACAGAAGGCATTGACTGCCAAAATACAACAGAAGGAAAGATATACTCACATGGTCCTCTAGCCACTCCGAAGAAGTCTGTTGAGCCGTCTTCTGAGCAACTATTTCATGCTCCCCTCCGTGAGGAGAGCTCGAAGAATTGTGCCCGGAGTGGGCCGCCGCCGGAGGAGAAGGAGCGCGCTCGACCTCTACCTTGTCCCTTGAGGTCGTGACTCCTGATTCCTTCAAAAACTCAACGTCGCTAGAAGATGACGACGCCTCTTGACTACAAGACCAAATTCGCATTAAGAAAAGGCAAAACTCCAAGGCAAAGCTAGCAAGAAGAAAACAGAAAAGAATGAACGACCTCATAAACTTACCAGTCAAATTTGTCAAGATCAAACGTGGCCTCCGCCGACTCCAACGAAGACTCCTTGGGCAATCGCATCTTCTTGCGAGAAGACGGTGCTATAGCCCTCACAGGAACGACGGGAATTGGTGACTCCATGCCAACAACTATGCCTTCTGGAGTTGAAGGAGTCGACACATCGGAGTCCTCGCTGCGCGAACGCTTGCGAGTATCCGGGCTCCCGGACTCGGGGGCTTCCTCTTCCACATCAGAAGGGATGGTCGACTCAGACTCATCCTCCTCAAAAGCCCTCAGGGAGAGGAGGCATGCAAGGCGATACCGCCCAATCCTGCATACAAACAGCAAAAAGAAGCAAGTAAGCAACAGAAAAGCACTCGCGAACATAAGCTACTGCGTAGCACGACTATACCTCGGGAGGAGGATTCGAAGCATCGAAGGGAGGAACGAATGGCTCATTCGGAAGCACATCCTTGAAGGTGTACTTCGTGACCAGTCGCACCCTCTTATCTATCTCACTCGCGGACATGCCATCGGCAGACATGCGAGTGACATCATCAGCACCACCCCATTGAAACATGGGATGGACCCTAGCCTGGAGAGGCTGGACGCAACGACGCAGCCAAGTCCTGACAAGGGCACAGCCTCCCTCCTCAGCGCCTATGCGACTCTCGAGGTCGCAAACGCGTTGATATAGCACGTCTGTCTCCGCGAGTTTGGAGGGCATGATCACGTTCTTCCAAGAACGCATCTTCTTCCAGGGAGTCGCGGGATCGAAAGGCGCGAGTCCAAAATGCTCGTCCTTGGCCTTCTGGTCGTGAACATAAAACCATCTGTCCCTCCATCCCTGGACGGACTTGGCGAGCTTGATGTCGAAGTAGGTGGCGGATGGGTCGACATGAATTCCACAACCACCTACGTCATAAACTAAAGAGCCAGATGCGGACTGACACTTTAGCTTGAATAAACGTTTGAAAAGGCCAAAGTGCGGATCGATTTCAATCTAGCACTCGCAAAGGGTGATAAAACAAGAGATGTGAAGAATCGAGTTTGGGGACAGCTGATGGAGCTGGAGCCCATAGAAACAGAGGAGACCCCTGAGAAAGGGGTGGAGAGGCAAAGAAAGGCCGCGAATGATGAAAGCAAGAAACATCACTCGAAAACCAGCGGGAGGCACAAGAATGATCTCACCGCTAGGGACGCGTGCGTCGGCGACTGCTGCAGAAATAACTCCGTCTTGACGAAGAAAACGGAGATCCGATGCCTTGATGATTGAGGGACGCCAAGCGCCATTGGTCACGCGGCTACCCGCGACCTTCTTTTTCCCGCCGGCGGCGGCACTGGTGCCCGCAGCAGCGGAGCCACCCTTCTTCTTTGTCGTGGCAACGGTGGCCGCGGATTCAGCGGCAACGCCTCCTTTCTTCTTTCCCATTGCGCGGCGGCGATGAGAACGCAGAAAATAACTTGGAAACGAGCGGAGATGGTCCAGAGCCGAGGAGGAGATGAGCGCAGAAGAAAAGCAGAGGAGCAGTGGCAATGGCGATGGCAGCAAGGAAGAAAAGGGCGCAGATGAAAATTTACCGCCGTAGCATCGCTACTTAACCCTAAGAGATGCAATCCAACAGCTCACAAAAACCCTATTGGACGCGTGGCACATATCGCGCTCGACACGTGGGGAAGAGGAAGCGTGAACCGTCCCTCCATTGCGCGGAAATCGAGGAGGCACAGTTAATAATAAGATTATGCACGCCCAGTCAAATCAAAGTCAGAAAGTGGGACCCACCGCTCGTCACGTCCCGTCAAAACTGCTCACGCGGGTAACTTAGGTCATGAAAGCGTCAGCACTGACGTCATCAACAGCTACATAGCGGAAAACAATGACTACTTTAGTCCTTGCTAGAGTCTTCGACTCCACCAAGCACTCGGGGGCTACTCCCATAGGGAGCGCTGGCTGCGCACCCTATGATTTTCTTTTCTTATTGCAGGGATACAGGCAATCACAATCAAACCCAACCACTCGAAAAACGATTCGATTATGGACGTGGGTTACTCCCATAGGGAGCGCTGGAAACAATTTCGACTGAAACAAGCAAGCAAAAGACGACAGCAGTCGCAACCAAAGTTTTTGACTCAAACAAACAAAAATGACAGCAGTCGCAAGATTTCTCTAGTCCCTGCCTGAGTCTTCGACTCAACCAGGCACTCAGGGGCTACTCCCATAGGGAGCGCTGGTCGCATACCCTATGATTATTTGCACGAAAGCTGTGCGTTGATTACATCAGCACTCGCTGATCATGGCGACACCGCCTCATAATTTTCCCTACAAAGAGATTACGTCTCCTGGGTTGCCCGAATCATCTCCGTAATGATAAAATTCGGATGCCGCGCTTACAGCGTGAAGGTAAGACCTGAATAAAGGCCTGCCAATGCATTTAACTGCGCACTACCAGAAACATATCCGTGCCTACATGCACGATGAACATGCCTTGACGGACGCGTCAAGTGCTCACACTCATATAACTGGAATTCGACTCCTGTAAGACCTCCGTGGCCTGAGTCGAATTACGCCAGCACTTTTCCGGATTCGAGTCCGGGGACTCGAGTTCGAGTAGATTGTGTTGTTTCACCCTAAGGTGGTTAACTGGTACCGATACTTCGGTTATATCAGGCACGTATATCAACAATCCCTATGACACAAATAAAAGCAGTCGAAATGCACTCATTCAGGCACTCGAAACTTCAAAAAGTACCCAGTCGAATCTGCGATTCCACTGGATACTCAGGGGCTACTGACATGGGTATACCTTACAGGTACTCGAGCTTGGTATATACGGTCTAAATACGTACAGGCCCACGGTGTCGCCAAGATCCAGACGAAAGGACTCGACTAACCTGCGGACTCTCGATTGCTTGAGAGACAAGAAGAAGCTAAAGATAGAAAATTTGAAGGGAAAAACCCTTACTTGTAACCGACTCGACCTGCTACCTGAGACCTAGCCTATCTATATAAAGGCTAGGGCGGGGCGGCGAGGAGGACACGCGCAACCCTAGTTTCCACAACTCTCGCCAGATTGCATCTGCGCACCATTGTAACTTTCGACCCCTTTGATAATTCCACGAGCAGACAAGAAGGAGTAGGGACTCTATGAGGCCTAAACCTGGGTAAATCCTTTTTCCCCTGTGAGCTTGTTTGCTAGCCGATAGATGTCTCCAGCACTCCCTCCTTCTCCAAAACCCAAGTCCATAACAATGGGCATTGATGAGTTCAACCCTCGTCACCTACAATATTGCAAAATCTTTCCAATGGCATGGTAAAGGGCAGAATATAAATTTGGAAGAGACAGTTGACTAATAGGGCGTATTAGTAAACGTCAAACTCTCAACAAAGGTTTTGGTAAGAAAAGCGTATTGCTCACTCTCATCTTGCATATATGAGGTCAAACCAACCCTCTCAATCAGTAGCAAGAGATCATCAAGAATCCCTGCATCTTGTAAGAAAGTAAAACAAGGGAAAGTAGATGGGTGAGCATCCCCATCATCCCTTTCATTACCAATACGAGTTGCAATGAGATCTTCGTTGTATGATGGCCTAAACTGAGAGGCTGATCTTGAGGGCCTTGACCTCCTAGGAGCATCCCTCTCAAATATCTCTCCAAAGGTATGGTTGTTCATGCTTGGTATTCTGAAATTTGAACACCTATTAAACAAGTGATTGCAAAGTGAATATAATGAAGGATTCTACTCATAGGGACTTGTAAGAGGCCTGAACATGCATCAAAACTATATCTCTAAGCATGAAACAAGCTTACAAGCTCTCATAACCTGTCACCTATAGCAGCAAAATACTCAAGATATAATCCACTAAACACAAATCTACTTGGACAAGGGGAGGAGTCACATACCAGAGAACAAGTGCTCCAAATTTCAACAACAAAGATGGGCTGAGCAAGGAGATCGAAAAAATCGAGAGCAAGCACAGCAAGAACGCGATTTTGAGCAATGAACTGGAGCTTACTTGGGAGAGACAAGAAAGTGGCAGGTGAGAGAGTTAGTGGAGGGCTAGTGGTGGCCCACACAATAGCATGGTGCCACCCAGGGCAGGCCGCGCCATCAGGTGGTGAGCCTGCTTGGTGGGTCCCCCTGGCACCTCCCAGGGACTCCTCTGCCCCTTTTTCACGTAAAAATTTAATACTAATTTTCTGGAATTTTTTGAGACACTTTATTTTTGGGCATTTTTTAGGAATAGAAGAATGATTTTCGGACAGACAGATTTTTTTTGGAAATGATGCAATGACAAAACAAGGCTAGAACTACAGAAGTTCTAAGACACTCTAAAATGCAAGCAACTAACAACAAAAAGAAAGCTAAATGAAAACAAAAACTAAAATGGGTAGAATAGAAGTAAGCGGAGATAATCATAGTGAGAACATTGTTTTGTTCAATGAAATCCTTTTGTTAACAAGGTTGATCAGGTCTTGCTACCAAAACAATTTCATATGAGACAAAACTTGTATTTCACTAGTGATTATGTTACCTCAATTTTGATAGCAATGGTCCCAATCATAATAGTTTCAATTTTTTCTCTTGGTATGGGACAATATATTTCTCCAACTTGAATGCCCTCAACATGTTCAATTGAATTCAAACCATAAGTCCTTTCAATCTTCTTGGGGAAATAGACAGTATGTTCCTTGCCATTAACATTAAAGGTCACCTTTCCTTGATTACAATTAATAACAGCTCCTGCAGTATTAAGAAAAGGTCTCCCAAGAATAATAGACATATTATCATCTTCAGGCATTTCAAGCACAACAAAATCAGTTAATATCAAGAAATTATGAGCCACTTGAACAGGTACATCCTCACATATACCAACAGGAATAGTGGTAGATTTATCAGCCATTTGCAAAGATATATCAGTTGGTATTAGTTTTTCAAGTTGAAGTCTCTTATAGAGAGAGAAAGGCATAACACTAACTCCAGCTCCCAAATCACACAAAGCAGTTCTAACATAACTATTTTTAATAGAGGAAGGGATAGTTGGAATCCCTGGGTCTCCAAGTTACTTAGGAACCTTACCATTAAAGGAATAATTAGCAAGCAAAGTAGAAATTTCTTCATTAGGGATCTTCCTTTTATTCGAGACAATATCCTTCATATACTTTGAGTAAGGAGGCAATTTAATAGCATCAGTCATAGCAATTTGCAGGAATAAAGGTTTCATCCACTCACAAAACTTATTATAGTGTTCATCTTCCTTTGACTTGTGTTTCTTATCATGGAAAGGCATTGGTTTTTGGACCCAAGGTTCTCTTTCACTACCATGTTTCTTAGCAATAAAATCTTCTTTAGTGTATTTAGTATTCTTAGTGTGGTTTTCAGGTTCTTCTTCAACTTTTTCTTCATTAGGAACTTCATTTTCTTCATTACCACTTTCAGTTTCAGCATCAGAAATAGATATACTATTAGGATCTATAGCAGGTTCAAAGGGTTCTACAACTGTTTTATGTTTCTTTTTCCTTTTCTTATGAGTAGAGCCACTATTTTTAGCTTGTTGAGAATCCTGCTCAATTCTTTTGGGATGCCCCTCAGGATATAGAGGATCCTGGGTAGCAGCTCCACTTGTAGTTCTAATTTCATAAGGATGTTTTTTTTAGCAGCATTAACTACCAAGTCTTTTTTCACTTTAACGAGTTGATCTATTTGAGTTTGAACCATTTGAAAGTGTTTAACAATCATTTTAACATCATTAGAGGTTCTTTCAACAATATCTTTCAACTCAACAATAGCTCTAGTGTTTTCCATTAGATGATTTTGCACCCTTTTATTAAAATTATCTTGCTTAACAATAAAGATATCGAATTCTTCTAAGCATTGATCAGGAGGTTTAGAGTAAGGGATATCACCTTCATCAAAGTGTTGGAGAGAGTGTACCTCGATAGTGGATGAGTAGGGAATAGGCTTACATAACTCTTCAATACGAGGTAAATTCTTAACACATGCAGCTTTAATTCCTTTGTCCTTAAGACATTTCTTAGCTTCCTTCATTACTTCATCATTTAATTCAATAACTACCCTCTTCTTTGATGTTGGAATAGAGACTGGTATAGTAGGTTCAGGTACAATTAGTTCAGGTATAGCTTGTTCAGGAGGAGTCCAATCTTCATAATTCTTGCTTATTTTAGCCATTAATTCCTTTGGCTTCCTTAGGAGTCCTATTCCTGAAAACACAATTAGCACAACTATCTAGGTATGTCCTAGATTCTTCGGTTAGTCCATTATAAAATATATCAAGAAGCTCATTCTTTGGTAATGGACTTCCAGACTGTGCATGAATCAAAGCACAAAACCTTGCCCAATATTCAGGCAATACCTGTTTTTCTCCCTGTTTAAAATCAAAAAGTTCCTAGCATGTCTAGCACTAGGAGGAAAATATTTCTGCAGGAAAGTACTAATCAAGCAATCAGGGCTATCAATAGATCCAGGGGTAAATTACTAAACCATGTTTTAGCTTCTCCTTTCAATGAAAAGGGGAAAATCTTAGCAACAAAGTAAGTACGCATCTTAATATCATCAGAAAACAAGCCACTCATGGTAGAAAGTTCATTCATATGTGCTACCGCACTTTCATTCTTAGTCCCACAAAAAGGTTCTTTCTCAACAATAGCTATGTAAGATAGATCGAGAGAGAAATCATAATCTTTATCTATAATGTTTATGGGAGAGGCAGCAAACTTAGCAATAGGAGATAATTTGGGTCTAATAGTACGCCTCTCAAGGAGACTCTTAGCAGCGCTCCTATAATGGGTGTTTTTACATTCTTTAATAAATTCGTCGGTCATCTCAACATAACCATCTTCAATATCATAACTCTCACTAGACTCAGGTGAACTAACAGGTGTGGTAGTGTCTTCATTAGGAGTTTCAGTATTTCCAGCTATAGTTCTATCAATCGTAGAATCTAGGAAAGGACCTAATGAACCACTCTTATCAAGCATAGTAGAAGCAGCATCATAAGCATCAGAAGTTTCAGATTCAGCAGTCGTAGCAGTGTGTGTAGCATGTGTATGTGGTGGTGTAACGAGCTTACTCATAACAGATGGTGAATCAAGAGCAACAGATGTGTTCAGAACCGTACCTCTTCTTGTAGTTTTTTTTGAGGTGAAACAGTAGGGAAAGATCCCCACTGCAATTTTTTATTTTAATATATATGAGTATGTTACAAAGTAAAAATGATCTAAGGTAGATCATTTACATCTTAATCTGAAACAATCTATTCTATCCCTGATCTAATTGCTGATTGAGCCAGGCTTTGAATTTCTCCTTGTATTTTCCTTTGATTTTGAATTGTATCCATCTCATTTCTTGGTAGAAAATTTCTTTCCATCTATCAAATGTGGGTCTTTTGTCATTGAAAATCTTCTCATTTCTGCATATCCAGATGCCCCATGAGGTCATGATAATAATCTCCATTGCAAATGGTAGATGTAACTTTTCTTTGATGTCTGAAATAGCTTCTAATCCAGTAAGGTTTGCAGTTCTGTTTCTGGAAATATGGTCCCAACATTTTTTTGCAAATGGACAATCCTAGAAAAGATGAATTGCTGATTCTTCTGTGATGTAGTTGGATGTAACACAATTGTAATCAGGTAGATTGAAATTCTTTCTCATCAGTAGGTTTCTTGTATTCAATCTGTCCAGTAGCAGAAGCCAAAAAAAAAACTTGTGTTTATTTTGACAGGAGGTTGCCCAAACCCAGGAAAAGTGAGGTGGTGATGGTGAGTATCCAATCATGGCTGAGTATGCCTTTTTAGCTTCGAATTTGTCTGATCCGCAAATATAGTTCCAATTATCATGGGTGTCCTCCTGTATGTCATGTCTGAATTCCTGACATCTATCTTCCAGTACCAAAAATTCAGAGAAATCCTGATGTGATAGAGGTAGGTGGAAGTTATCTTCAAGAAATTCAGCATGAAGGAAATCATGAACACAGATGTTTGTGGACTTAGCATAGGATAGAAGGTAAGGGAACTTATTCATCATGCATTCCTCTTTCCAAAGGTCAGACCAGAAATAGGCAGATCTGCCTGATTTCAGATTGCATTTAGCCATGCCCTTAAAGTTGTCAATTAATTTGATATGTGACTTCCACCAGAAAGATCCCTCCATGCTTCTTCCAGGTAATTTTCCATTTTTTTAATAATTCTCCCATATGAGATGAACCCAAGGTATGTCATGGTGGTTGTAGAATTTGTCCAAATTTTTCAGAAGTAGAGCATTATTTTGAATCTGTAGGTTTAGTACTCCTAAACTCCCTTGATTTTTAGGACGGCAGATTTTGTCCCATGATACCAGAGCTTGTCATTTTGCTTGCACATCTTCAGTATTCTTTCTCCACAGACAATATCTCATATATTTAATAATTTGATCCTTGATGGCTATTGGTACCTCCAAACAGCTCATATAATATAGAGGAAGTGAGGAGAGAACAGATTTGACCAGCTGCAGTTTTCCTCCATAATTCAATAAATCAGCAATTCCACATAATCTTCTTTCCACTCTCTGAACTATGGGAAGAAAATGCTCCATAGTTTGCTTAGTAATGCTTAATGGGAGTCCAAGGTAGGTAAAGGGGAGGCATCCAGTTCTACAGTTGATTGTCATAGCAAAATGTATAAGTCTATCATTACATGTGTTTATTGGCATCATGCTGGATTTCAAGTAATTGACTTTGAGTCCAGTGGAAATTGCAAAAGTTTGAAGAAGTGCTTTCAAGCATAATAATTGAGATGCATCAGCTTTAAGAATCACCAATGTGTCATCAGCATATTGGATAACTGGGAAGTCACTGTTGGGTGGTCCCACAATAGGTGGAGTTAGGAGATTCATATGCATGGCCTTGTTTAAAACTGATTGTAGGAGGTCAGCAGTAAGTACAAATAGTAATGGTGAAAGTGGGTCTCCTTGTTTAACACCTCTCCTGGAGTAGAACTTTTTACCAGGCACACCATTGAGAAGAATTTCAGATGATCCAGATTCAAAGATCATCTCAATCCATCTAATCCATTTTCTCCCAAATCCTCTTGCTTTAAGGATATTTATGATGGCAGAGTGGTCAACTATATCAAATGCCTTCTCAAAATCAAGTTTGAGAATTAAAATTTCCTCCTTTGACTTGTGGCATTGGAATATGTATTCAAATGCCCAACCAATGCAATCTTGAATAGATCTGTTGTTGAGAAAACCATATTGGTTCTTATGTACTAATTTCAGAATGATAGATTGCAATCTATTTGCAAGAAGTTTGGTAATTATTTTGAATATACAGTTCAATAGAGAGATTGGTCTGAAATCAGCTGATGTAGATGGGCAAGTAACTTTGGGTATGAGTGTAATGTAGGAAGAGTTGATGCTCTCAAGGGACACTTTCTCATTGAAGAAATCATGAATCAGTAATTTGATATCATATCCAATGATAGGCCAGCAAATTTTGATAAATTCATTATTAAAACCATCCGGTCCAGGTGACTTGTAATTTGGTAGATTATTGATAACCTCCTCAATTTCCTTGTCAAGAAATGGTTTTTCAAGTGAATCCTTCATCTCATCAGTCATGCCATTTCCAGAAAAATCTGCAAGGTTATAGTGCATCTCAGTTTTGACTGCAGTACCCATTCTTGCCCTGAAGTCATTCCAAAAGATATCAGCCTTGTCATAGTGATTTGTAAATTCCTGTCCAGATTCATTCTTGATCATTGATATATAGTTGTGCATGTAACTGATGGTAGCTTTGGAATGGAAAAACTTAGTGTTTTCATCTCCTAGTTTTACCCATTTAATTTTCCCTCTTTGTTTCCAATAGGTGTTTTGGTTTTGAAGAAGAGAGATAATATGGGATTTCAAGATATCTCGGAGGTGCCACTCATTGATGGTTAATGTTCTAGATTCTTCAAGTAGGTCTAGGAGATCAATGGTGTCATTCACCTTAGCAATCTCCTCTTTTAAGCAAGGTAATTGTTTTGCCCAAATCTTAATGCCTCTCCTCACATTTTTCAACTAGGCACAAATTCTCTTTGCCATGTCTTGATAATTCACGGGTATGTTCCAAGCATTTTGCACAATCATCTCAAATTCAGAATGATGAAGCCAGTAATTTTCAAATCTAAAGATTTGAGCCTTGGGGATGTTTGTTCCAATGGATATGACACAGGAGAGATGATCAGACGTAGGTTTGGATAGTGGAGTAACCAAAGTGTATGGGCATTTGGTTGTCCAAGAACTAGATGTAAAAAACCAGTCCAACCTTTCTAGGAGTGGATCCTTTTGCATGTTACTCCAAGTGAATTTTCTACCCTTAAGTGGCAATTCAATAAGACCCAGGTTGCATATAGCATCATTGAAAAGCATAGTTTCATTAATATTTCCCCCACTCTTATTTCTATCAGTGAGACTTCTGAAGAGGTTGAAATCACCTAATACTAGCCAATCCATACTATCAGGCATAGTGATGTTTGAAAACCAGTCCAAGAAATCCATCTTTCTATCACTTTGACAAGGACCATATACATTAGTGAGAGTCCAGGAGTCATTTGATAATTGAGAGGTGAAGGTGACAGATGTTGAGAAATCATTTTGGAAAGCCTAGGTACCATTGAATAGAGTACTGTTCCAGATGGTAATAATTCCTCCAGATGCACCAATTGATGGTAAGAAATCAAAACTGTCAAATTTGTTTGGACAGAATTTTTTTAAATAATTGGTATCAAAGTTTTCTCTCTTGGTTTCTTGAAGACAAATAATGTCGCATTCAGATTCCATGATCTTGCTTTTTAGAGCTAACCATTTTTTCTCAGAGTTGATTCCCGTGAGATTCTAGTTCAGAATCTTCCAGTTTCTGTTCTTACTCATTTATAAACCAATTGGATGGGAATTGGGGTGACACAATATCTGTAGTCACACATCACACTGGGTATATCATAGGATACAGAATACATAAACATGTCCAACATCAAATAGGTCTGCAACAACTCATAACAAATATGAAAGGTAACTGGTCCAGTCACAAAAGGACAGATTTTTGTAAACATTATCCACATTATTTAGGTGCTTTCTTCTTAGACTGTTGTCCACAAGATTCAGCAGCACCTCCCTTCTTTTTGCTTGTAAGGTATGGTTCTAGTCCAGTCTTCTTGGGTCCAGGCTTTCCAGGTGGCTTAATGATCATGTCATTATTTCTGCCCTTCTTCAGCAGTCTTTTCTCAAGTTCTCCCTCCTTGACCTTGCAAAATGATTCAGCAAGATTCTTAACAACCTTATTACTGAGGCATGGTGGAGCAGCATTGCAAGAGAGGCAATTATGATCAGAGCAATTCAAATGGCTTTTAAAACCCCCCATTAAGTTCTACAATTATGGGGCTTCTTCTCACCTCAGATTCCACCAGTGGCTCTTTACCTCTCCTCCTCTTTGTAGGAGCATTTGGCACCATCATACCTGATGGGGAATCATTTAGGCAATGAGGTGGATGGTAAAATAGGAACCTTGCCATCATGAGACTTACCCATGATGGATGGATAGCAGCGAACAATAGAGAATCCAAGTGAACTTGATAAATAAAGCTATGATCCCCGGCAACGGCGCCAAAAAATAGTCTTGATGACCCACAAGTATAGGGGGTGTATCGTAGTATTTTTGAGGGAAGTGACACCCAATTTATTGATTCGACACAAGGGGAGCCAAAGAATATTTATAAGCCTTAACAACTGAGTTGTCAATTCAGCTGCACCTGGAAACAATCTTGCTCACAGCAGTTTATCAGTAGCAACAGTTTTATAGTAGGAATAGCAAAGTAGCAGCAGCAGTAAAGTAAAGACAATAGTAACAATAGAAGTAAACAATAGGATTCGAGTGCGGTAGGCATAGGGATGGATGGACGGGCGTTTCATGGACAAGACAATTCACATAGCAATCAGAACATAGGGTAATTGCAGATAAAAAAGATAAAGCATCCAAGTACTAGATAATCCTAGGCATGTGTTCCATATATAGTCATACATCCTTGCAATGAGAACTTGCACAACATCTTTTGTCCTGCCAGCCCGTTTGCAGCGAGGCCTCAAGGGAACTACTGGAAATTAAGGTGCTCCTTTTGATAGAGCACCGGAGCAAAGCATTAACACTCCATGAACACATGTGATCCTCACATCAAAGCCATTCCCTTCGGTTATCCCGATTTCTGTCACTTCGGGGCCATTGGTTCTGGACAACAACGTGTGTATACAACTTGCAGATAAGACCATAAACAATACTATCATAATGAATCAATAACATGTTCAGATCTGAAATCATGGCACTCGGGCCCTAGTGACAAGCATTAAGCATAATAAGTCGCGACAAAGTCATAAAGCACTAATAAAAGATACTAGGCACCATGCCCTAGCAATATGATGCCATTACATGAAGGGATTACTCACTCATAGATGGGGGAAACATGGATGGTCGATGGAGAAGCGATGGTGATGATGATGGCGATGATCTCCTCCAATTCCCTGTCCAGGCAGGGTGCCAGCACGGAGTTTCTGGTGCTGTTTCATGGAATCTGGTGGTGGCGGCGGAGCGGAACTCCTTCTGGAAAAAACGTCGAACCCCCCTGAGTTTTTAGGTCAGAAGTCAACTTATAGGCGAAGAGGGAGACTGAGGGGGAGGCTGGGGCGGCCAGACCACCCCCTGGCGCGGCCTGGGCTTGCCCGCGCAACCAGGTGGTGTGGCCTGGGCCCAGCCCCCCTCCATCTCGTATTCTGGCTCCTGGAGTCTTCTGGTGAAATAGGATTTTCGGCATATTTTCCGGGATTTTTCCTGATAGTTGATTTTCTACACAAAAAGTAGACACCAGGGCATCCAAATCACACAAGTTTAGAGGAGAAACAATAGCAAAAGTGTTCAGGAAAGTAGATACGTTTTGGACGTATCAGTTCGCCAACTCCATCTCTGAAACAAATTATGAGGCCCTATATTTATTCTCATATAGAACTACATATATAATCCTTTAATTGTTTCTGATCTTTTAATGATTCGGATGATGCATATGTATATGAATGGTTTTGATCATAAGTATTTTTAACATGTACCTGAAGATCAATTGTTTGGTTTTTTATTTATAATTACAATATATAGGCTTGTTTTTGTACCTGACTATGTATATCCCTGAATATTGTTTTTTACGATTACATTTCAATTTCTTATTGTGGCCAATGATTCAAATTTGTCCCAAAAGAGAGGCAGACACATTGGTGTCAGATTTTTTCAGGGATGAGTTATTGAACCTGGGGCCGCGATGTACAAGAACAATATATGTTGTGCAATTGTTACTTGGTTCACCCACTCCATCCCTAGAGAAACTTATGAGGCCCCTAAATTTATTCTACATACACTCTGATGCAATTAATTGTCATTGTGTTGAGATGAAATGATCTATGAACTGATCAAACTATTGCTGAGATGCTTTCTCTTTGATATCCACGTATATATTGTCTTACATGTACATGTTGTTAGTTCTTGAGTTGTAATACAATTCAATCATATGTATGAGTTCTAAGTTATGTTCTTAAAAATCAACAGGAGGATGATGATGAAGTGGACGATAGCAAGGAATCTAGGGACAACAAGAGCCGCTACGTGCTGAGGCGGTTACGGTGTGGGCTAGTCCGTTTCTACCGCAGGAGGAGACTGTTTTTCCTATTCTGTGGCAGAGCAATCAACGTGGACCTCGACAGCATGATCCAGCACGCGGTGGGCATTGCTAGAGGCGGAGGCAGATGCCATAGGCCGATTACCTTGGTGCGGCACGCAGCCTTCGACAAATTCCTCCGGGATTATGTCAGGACTGGCCTGTATCCCATCGACTAGGTTGTCCCTCCCTCCTGATAATGCCCCTGCCCTGCTAGGCATCTCCATGTCCCGGCCTCCTGCTGCCGCCCCTGCTTTTATTTTGTTTTAGTTAATTATTACCTGTGTGTGGCATGTAAGACAATATATTCGTGGTGTCTCTGGTGAACCTTCTATATTAATCTACTCCTTTATATGGAGTGCCTTAAAATTTCTAGTGTTCAATTATATTACTGATCATGCTCATGCACACTACAAAAAATTTCTAGTGCTCGATTATATTATAATTGTCAAGGAATACATCAACAAGTTAAATTGGCCGAATTTTTGTATTGAAGTAACTAAATGATCTCACATTGGTGGTGGACGTTGGCAGAAGCCGAAGGCATCAGCCGAAGACCTTGGAGCGGCACGCAGTCTTCGGCAAATTCCTTATAGGTTCAACAATGGGTTGCCGCCGCCTAGCTCTGAATTCGCTTATAGGTCCAACATGGCAGAACTTGAGCTACCACAGAGACATCGGCATAGGTGGCAGAATTGGTGCGCGTGCAACCACGGCGACGGCGAGCTCGGATTCTAGAGGAGGAAACAGAACCGAGCATGGTCGACACGGTGATAGATCTCACCGGGAACCAATTCTCTTCCCTGCATCGTTCCATGGGTGCGTCCATGGTGAGGGCGAGCGCTGACTCGGGATGGGAAGGAGAGCGGGGCCGAGCAGCTTTGTCACTTCCCAGCTCAGCGCCATGGCCGCGACCATAGATTGCCGCTCCGGGGAAGAAGAAGACGCGTAATGGATGCAGGCGCCAATGCTGCAAGCCTACATGGAGGAGAGCTGGGCCGAGCAGGTTCATCCATGTCCCAGCACCATGCCATGGCTGCGATGCCCCACAGATTGCCGCTCCAGGGAAGAAGAAGACGCGTAACGAATGCAGGCGCCCACGCTGCAAGCCTAACTAACACATAAGCGATGAGAGCGACATAACGGCGAGAACTGACAGGGGGGCCCAACTTGAGGGCCGTTAGTTTGATTTTTTGTATTGAAACGTAAATTTCAATTCGTGCCGAAAAAGACCCTCTGAGTATTTGGCACACCAACTGTAGTCATCGCGGATGATTTCAAGGAACTTGGGTACCGCGTTGCCTAGGCGACCCAACTTTCGGGCCGTAAAATGATATTCTCGCCCTAGGCGGCCACACCACCCCCTGGCGTGGGCCAGGCCTGGTCGCGCGGCCAGGTGGTGTGGCAGCCATCTGGCCCCTCTCCGTCTCGTATTCTGGCTCCATGTTCCCCTCGGGGAAATATTGACTTTGGCTTTTGTCCCGTCCAATTCCGAGAATATTCATTTTCTAACTTTCTTGGAACCAAAAATAGCAGAAAACACACAGCTAGCACTGTGGCATCTTGTTAATAGGTTAGTCTAAGAAAGTGTATAAAAAGTACTCCAAAGTGGACAAAACATAAGAAAGTAAATAAAAACCAAGCATGGAACATCAAAAATTATAGATACATTTGCAATGTATCACTGGCCCAGCTTTGTAACATCCCAAAACTTTAATCCAAGTGACCAAGATCAAATCTACCCAATTTAGGGTTAACAAAAACTTTTCCCTTTTAAAAATCTTTAAGCATTCATATGCGTGTGCTTTTAAATAGGAGTTGTTTTGAATTGCCATCATGGAGTGAGATATTGGTTGTAAAATGACCCTAAGGTGAATTACACATCATCTAGATCATCCCCAAGCAAATCCCAAAGAAAAAGAAATCAAAAAGAATTAAAGAAAGGAAATGGTTACTTTGCCATTTTAATCACCTAGCCCACTTTGGCTATTCCTAGCACTCAAATTCAAACAGAACCAATTGTGGATCTTTGCACCCCTTGCTAGTACAAGTAGTGATGTTCCAAGGACCACTTTGTGTTCTCCCAAAAACATTTGAACTCTGAATTTAAATGACATTGGAAAATTGAAACTAGTTCATATGTCTGGATCCCACTTTTTCAAAAACCACTCAAATGAATTCAATTTGAAGATCCCAAGCAAACCTAGATACTTAAGCATAAGATAAACCACTCCACCAAAAATCTTTGAAAAATTAAAATATTTTGTTCATCTGGCCATTTGGTCGAACACTTGGCATGCACAGAACTAACTCACTAGTGATATCAATGTTTCTACAGAAGTTTGCCACCCATTTGAAACCCAGTTACTCCCTCTGTCCCTCTTTGATCTAACCAAGCCTAAACTAACCCATCCCCTAGTCCCCAGCGCCAGTACCATGCCACGCCGACACCATGCTCGCTGGTCGAGCATGCACAGCTTGCAGCAAACCGCCAGCCCTTCTCCGCCGCTCCAGGAAGCAAGGCGCCACCTCACCGCCGCCCACGGTCCACCCCACGATCACTGCCAGCCCCTAGACCACCCTAGAGAAGCACCACACTATCCTCTTTGCGTCGCGCCAGAGCACGCCAGAGCACCCTCGCCGCCAGCACGCCACAGACCGCGCCTCAACACCAGACCGCGCACGCCGCTCCGCCTTGACCCCCTCACCCCGCCAGATACGGTCGTGCACCGCCGTGCGACCCATAGTCGCCAGGAACCTGTCAAGCACCGCCTCTGTCCCTGAGAACGCGGGAAGCTCCCGACCATTAGCCACTACCCCTAGCGTCGCCATTAAGCTCTAGATGATCACCAGGGAACCGCCCACCGTCCATCTAGCTCTCCCACGCCGTTAGCCCCTGTGCCATCGTCACCGACGAGCTCCGCCCACACCCTCCAGTCCCCTCGTCGAGCCTATATAAGGAGGCCACCCCCAGCCTCAATCGCCACACCATTCCACTCTCCTCTCTCCACTAATCGTTTCCCCTCTCTCGCTAGAGCCGCTCGAGCAGCACATCACCGGAATTGTGCCGGAGACAGCCGCCGCAGAGGAGCAGAAGCTCCCGTTGATTTCGTCCACCTTAGCCCCTGCCGTGACCTCACCTAAGTCCGTCATCGTCGTCTCGTTTGATCGCCCCATCGCCGCACTAGTTGGAGCCCTGGTACGTCCCCACTGCACCCCCACCGACAGCGCAAGGGTTTAGTCTCGCCGGCGAAGTGTCCATCGTCGACGACGACCGTGAGCCGTTGATCTAGGATCTAATCGTGTGGTCCTTATCGCCCCGTACCGCTTCGCATTTAATGAGTCACTGACAGACGGGACCCCCTGTCAGCAGCCCTCAGCGCCGCGGAGTGTACACGGGCCAGCCTATTTAGTTTCCCGTGTTGACCCAGTAATTCAAATATATGTTTTTCTATTTTAATTAAAACTTAGTTCTGTCCTTGAGTTTAAAAATCAATTTAGAGAGTTATATAATCCCAATTGAGTGATTCCAATTCTTTTGGAAAGCTAATGAAAATATCTATCCAAGCCGGTTGGAATTAAATCATTTAGAGTTAGAGATCTCTCCTAGTAAAAATAACAAGACAGAAGCTTTTGCACATTCAAACATTTTTCTAAAATCAACCGAAATAGCTTTTGAGTTGTTTCCAACTCTCAAAAATCATAGTTAACCATACCTATCTGAATATATAATAATATTAAGGTTTGCATGCAGTGACTTTGGACTAGTACCAAAATAATGCTATATAGGCATTTCTCGTCACTTTAAATCATGAATTATTAGACTTAAACTTATTAAAATATGATCCAATCTTTAAATCACATTCCCATATATTATAATATGTGGTGATGACATGTGTCCACATGATCCCATATTTTAATTGGAGAATATTAAATCTTAGTTAATTTCAATGAGTAGAAATTACTTTTCTCAAATAAAAAGAATGAAGCTAGTTCATTAAACCTTGTGATGCTTGTGATGATAATAGATCATCAAATATGTTCCTTAGTGTGCTAAGTAGACTAGTTAAGTATTGTTTGGTGATTGTATATCCCGTATGCATTTATAGACGATAGTACCGACCAAGCTTTGGAGGAGGAGGAGTTCTACCAAGAGGAGGAGGAAGAAAACTTCAACCACTACACTACCCAAGGCAAGCTAACACTCGCAAGTATTATACTAGCAAGCCATCATTAACAATGCAAGTTAGTCCTTGCAAGCTAGAGAACCTAAGCAAATGCATTAGGCATGCTTTGGTTATACTATGTTGACTATTTACCTACTCCAAGTTTTATTTACAAGCTGTATTTTCTTTACTTTACCAAAGTTCTTTACCTTGTTAAAGGTAGCATAAAGAATATAAAACTTGACCTATCTAGTTAGACTTAGATGTCATTCCATGGCATGAGATTGAGATTAGCATCCCACATTAGTGAACACTCTTAACCTAGTAGTTTAGATCTAAACCAAAACTTGATTCACTTCAGATGGGAGTACTTGGTGAAAATGATTTGTGAAAACCTTGGAATGATGAGTCATTCTATCGAGATGTTTTGACATGTGTTGAGAAACACAAATGGTTTATGATGATGAAAATGTTGAGACATGAGCCTTAGCCCTTTTACAAAACTAATGTTTGGGTTCGGATGCGGTACCATTCCAATTTTACCGTACAACCACAATACCTGAATTGGGTAAGGCTTAGCCGGAAGTTTATATGCATTAGTATTAGTTCCCTCGCGGGAGAGGTTTGAGCTGAGGCTACCTATCAATATTTTCCACCTATGTAGTGCCCAGGATGACAGATGGTCATGGCTGGGGGGGCATACTCATAGGAGAGGTGCTTATACTAGAGTGTGTAAAGGAAAGTTTATGTTTGATTATTTGCATACTAAGTATGATGACTCAGGGTTATCCCTGATAGATGTATCGAATCTTGCGGTGAAAGTGTACCACCTCTACAGAGTGTCAAACTATTCAAATAGCCACGTCCGCGGTTATGGACAGTTGGAGTGGCCATACTGGTCCGTTGTCAGATGTTTTCAAAACAACTTATGAAATGAATTGTGCCATGACTTGACCACAATAGAGTTGTGGCTATGACACTTAAGTTCCCGCTTAGGTGTTTTCAAACTTTATTTATCTTTCTTTGTTTCTAAACTCAGCTTAGGTTTCAAACTTAGCTTTACAACTAAACTTAGAATTTAGCATTCCTACTAGAACCACTTTACCTGTTAGTGACAGTTTGCGAGTACTTAAAGAGTACTCATGGCTTTTGTCCCTGGCTATTCCCGTGGCGAGACTATGAGGAGGACTACCCTGAAGGAGGACAGCAGGACGGCTATGATAACTAGGATCATCTCCCATCGTCAGCATTGCTTGTGACTTTGAAGATGGACCCCACCGCTACGCTATTTATTCCGCTACTTGATTGTACTAAGACTAGATCATGAGATCCTTTATTTGTGTAAGACCTTATTATGGTTTGTAATGGATGATGTACTGTGATATCCAATCAGTTATGTCTCGCAAAAATGGTAATCCTTGGATTGCGATGTATGGCATAATAGGCATTTGGGATTAAAAATCCGGGTGTTGACAAGTTGGTATCAGAGCCATCCTGACTATAGGAGACCCTAGTTAGAATGGACGTTCGAACAAAACCTTAGTTTCAAACCCCAAAGTGAGTATTTATGAAAACTATTTCCTCTCTTACCCTTGGGAATTCTTTCTCTCAAAAAAATTCATGTTCCTCCAAATTCGTACATTACTACATAAAACTTTGACACACTTGATCACCTCACTAACTTTCTCATCCTAAATTGTTATAGATGGAAGACCAATACAGCAAGTTCTACCAGTTGGGCAATGGAGGCCAACTGATCTTCGAGGAGGATCTAGATTCACTGTCTGTGTTCTTGGAGCGTCCGCATCCGGAATTTCTTGGAGCTCAACTCCCGGGTCCACCAGTGGGAGATTTACAATGGCTAGTAACTGCTGATCTTCGAGGCAAGATAGAAGCACCAGTATCTGGGAGCATTTAGTTCTCCGTAAGAGAGAACAACTAGCTAGATGGATTAGTCAGGGCAATGCATGAAGCTCTCGCACGTCTGTGTGCCCTCAGTGTCAACCTAATCCAAGGAACCCGCTTTGTTCACTATGCAAGACGTGATTCCATGGGAATGCCGCTAGAGATGCCAAGTCACCCAATATTGAGGCGTCAAGTGGAGAACCTCGACTTCCTACTGTACGACAGATAGAAGGAGTTGGACAATGCTAGAGAAGTCACCAACAACAACCTCGCCCTTGCCACCCAGAAGGCCCAGACTTTCTCACTGCTCCTTAAGGATCGTCAGTCTCTTCGTCGTCAACACGCAAATAAGGATCGCACCATCGACCATCTTCACAAGAAGGTGGCTGACCTCGAGAAGACCATCAAGGAGCAAGAAGCTCAGCTTGCAGCAAAATAAGAAGAAGAGGAAGGTGAAGATATCCAAGGGGATATTGACTCCTACCTCAGCAATGATGATGACTATCTAGAGGAGGATGTTGTGGACTTCTACACCGACGATGATGACTCTGACTTCAGCGATGATAAGTAGATGCACTAGAGCACTATCGCAAAGTGAAGAATATCGGTCCCATTGTATCGTAGCTTGCAGAATGGTTCTTAAAACCATCTGTTTTCCTTTGATGTTGTGGTGTGTGTGTGTTTGTATCGTGTGCTTTGCTTAAATGAATGAAAAGAAGTTAGTTGCAAAACCTGAGTCAAACTCAAAGTTGTAGCTTTGAAATCAAAACCATGAACCTTAGAACTTTTCCTCTTACCCCTTTATCTATCTCAATCTTCAGATGAATCGTGGAAACCAAGGAGGGAGCAGCTCATCGCAAGACCCAATGTTGCAGATTCTACAGACTCTCATTGCAGACCGTGAAGCTAGTAGGGCAAAACGCTAAGCTAATCTAGCAACACTGCAATAGATCGCCCAGATGGCTCACAACAACCAGAACCATGGAAATCAGGATCATCATGGATCCAAACTGAAAAACTTCCAGAATACCAATCCCCTAATCTTTAGCACTTCAGAGAACCCACTGGATGCTGATGACTGGTTGCAGACAATGGAGAACAACTTAGAAGTAGCCAGAGTGGATGCCAACAAGAAGGTTCTTTTTGCCACCCACTATTTGGCAGGAGATGCAAGAGCATGGTGGAACATCACACGCACAATGAACCATGGTCAAGTGATGACATGGGAAGCCTTCAAAATCAAGTTCAGCCGCACCCACGTGCCGCAGGGCCTAGTCATCTGAATGAGGGATGAATTCAGAGAGTTGAAGCAAGGCAGAATGACTGTAGTGGAGTACCGTGACAGATTCTTGTCCCTTGCCAGGTATGCACCTGATGAGATCAACACGGAGGCCAAGAAGAAGGAGAGATTCCTGAACAGACTACATGATGAGATGCAGACTGTCCTCGTCAACTTCCGTTTCAAGGATCTCGAAGAGCTAGTCGACTCTGCCATTCAGATGGAAGGGAAGATTAATCAAGCAAACGACAACTGCAAACGTCGTATGATGCACTAAGGTGGATCCAACAGTCACCAGAAGTACCATCCCAACCCTTCTGTGGGATATGCCCCACGGAACAATCGACCCCCAATGTCTCACCCCACCTACCCCAACCGTAGCGGAGGAAATGTGAAGTCCGGCAGAAACAACAATCACCCTGGCAACTCCAACAATTTCAATCATGCACCTCCCAAGAGCAACAACAACAACAACACCGCACCCAGAACTGGAAGCAATGTTGTGCCCGTGGCAGCGAAAGACAAGTCCCAGATCACTTGTTTCGAGTGTGGAGTGAAGGGTCACTATTCCAATGAGTGCCCCAAGAATATTGCCGCCACTGCCAATGTGAATGCCCTAGCTCAACAGCAGCGTCGTGTTCAACCAGGAAGAAGATTCTCCCAGGGAACCCTCACAACCGCAATGGCTGTCTCTTCCACATCAATGCCGAAGAAGCCCAAGAAGCTCCAGATGTAGTGTTGGGTATGTTTTCTGTCAACTCCATTTTAGCAAGAGTGTTGTTTGATTCTGGAGCATCGCACTCATTTGTCACCGAAGAATTAGCATGCACTAGTAAGACTCGCCCAATCAACTTGAAGCATGTCATGATAGTTAAAATCCCCGGTTCCACTACAAAAGCTAGAAAATTTTGCAAAGTTGTGCCTATCAGAATACATGGGATAGATTTTTATGCCAATCTAATAGTACTTGGAACCAAAGGTTTGGAAGTAGTACTAGGAATGGATTGGATGTGCAAGCATAAAGGATTGATTGACTGTGCCAAGAAAGCCATCACCATGACCAGTAGCTTTGGAGTCTCAGTAGAGCATATATCTGAAACCTTACCCCGTCAATTCAAGTGCAACAAGAGTCTAGCTCTACCCACCATTGACCAAGTCAGAGTAGTCTGGGAATACCTCGACGTATTCCCAGATGAATTGCCAGGTATGCCCCTGGATAGGGATATTGAGTTCATCATTGAACTAATCCCCGGAACCGGCCCCATAGCCCAGAGACCCTATAGCATGAAACCCTCAGAGTTAGTGGAATTGAAGAAGCAGTTGGATGCTATGTTGGCAATAGGCTTGATTCAACCAAGCGCATCGCCATGGAGATCGCCGGTGTTATTCATCGACAAGAAGGATGGAGGCAACCGTTTGTGCACAGATTACAGGAAGTTGAATGACGTCACCATCAAGAACAAGTACCCTTTGCCAAAGATAGAGGATCTATTTGATCAGTTGACTGGAGCAAATGTGTTCTCTAAGATTGATCTTAGGACTGGTTATCACCAACTTAAGATTCGTGCAACAGATATTCAGAAGACCGCCTTTACTACTTGTTATGGTTTATACGAGTATACGGTCATGTCTTTTGGATTAACCAATGCCCCTACTAATTTCATGAATCTCATGAATAAGATCTTCATGAATTTTCTAGACAAGTTTGTCGTTGCGTTTATCGACGATATCCTTATCTACTCCAAGTCAGAAGAAGATCATGAGCAACATCTGAGAATCATCCTTGAAACCCTTAGAGAAGCATCGGTTGTATGCCAAGTTCAGAAAATGTGAGTTTTGGCTAAAAGAAGTAGGATTCCTAGGACATATTGTGTCTGCCGGATGAGTCATTGTTGTTCCCGCCAAGATCAAAGATGTTGAAGAGTGGGAAGCCCCAACCACTCAAACCCAAGTCCGTGCCTTTCTCGGATTAGCGGGATATTACTGCAAGTTCGTAGAGCGATTTTCGAGCATACCCAGACCCATGACCCAATTGTTGAAGAAGGACAAGAAGTTTGAATGGACCAAGAAATGTGAAGCAAGTTTCCAATAGTTGAAGAAGAGATTGATTTCAGCCCCAATATTAATCATGCCAGATATCAAGAAGCCGTTTGATGTGAATTGTGATGCATCCAAGATTGGTCTCGGATGTGTACTAATGCAAGAAGCCAAGGTCATCGCGTATCTATCTAGAAAACTGAAGCATCATGAGCAGAACTATTCGACCCATGATCTTGAGTTAGTAGCCGTAGTTTTGGCATTGAAGACATGGCGTCATTACCTTATGGGTAATCGCTGTGAGATTTATTCAGATCACAAAAGCTTGAAGTATATTTTCACTTAGAAGGAGCTGAATATGAGGCAAAGTAGATGGATAGAGTTAATCAAGGATTATGACCTTGACATTCACTATCACCCCGGCAAAGCCAATGTGGTAGCGGATGCTCTTAGCAGATTGTCGTGTAGGCTAAACACCATGATCAAGGAGAAGCAACCAAGCTTGTATGAGGAGTTGGAGCAGTTTAGAACTGAGCTAGTTAGCAAAGGATTTTTAGCTAGCATTGAAATTCAACCCACTTTGATTAGCCAAATCAAGGAAGCCTAGAAGGGAAATGAAAGTATCGACGGAATAAAACATCGTATTGGTACAGGAAAGGTACTTGGATTCACCGAAGACGAAGACGGAGTTCTGTGGTACAAAGGCCGTATCTGTGTGCCAGCAGATTCAGAGCTGAAGCAAGTTATAATGCAAGAAGCTCATGATACTCTTTATTCTATCCACCCCGGAGGAACAAAGATGTATCAAGATTTGAAGGAGCAATTTTGGTGGCACAAGATGAAGAGAGAAATCGGAAGCTACAATGCCAAGTGTGATATCTGTTAGAGAGTCAAAGCGGAACATCAGAGACCCGCAGGACTGTTACAACCATTGCAGATTCCGGAATGGAAATGGGATTCCGTCGGAATGGACTTTATCACCGGTTTGCCTACTTCTAGTAGGGGAAATTACTCAATCTGGGTCATCGTTGATAGACTATCCAATGTAGCTCATTTTATACCTGTCAAGACAACCTACCAGAGTTTGAAGCTAGCAGAGTTGTATATTGCTAGGATTGTTAGTCTGCGTGGAACCCCCAAGACAATAGTATCAGATCAAGGAACCCAATTTACCATGAGATTTTGGCAGAAAGCCCAAGAAGGATTAGGAACCAAGTTGAATTTCAGCACCGCTTATCACCCCCAAACCGATGGACAGACTTAGAGAGTCAACCAAATCCTAGAGGATATGTTGACAGCTTGTGTGTTAGAATATGGATCAAAATGGGAAGATGGTCTGCCTTTCGCAGAATTCTCATACAACAACAGCTATCAAGCCAGTTTGCAAATGGCACCATTTGACTTCCTATATGGAAGAAAGTGTCGTACCCCTTTGCATTGGTCGCAAGTAGGAGAGAGTCAGATTTTCGGACCCAACATTCTCCGAGAAGCTTAAGAGAAGGTTCAGAAAGTCCATGAGCACCTCAAGACCGCCCAATCTAGACAAAAGAGTTATGCTGACAAGAGAAGGAGAGACCTGACTTTCAATGTCGGAGATTTTGTATATCTCAAGGTTTCACCATTGAAGGGAACCCAACATTTTAGTCTGAAAGGAAAGTTAGCCCCTAGATATATCGGACCCTTCATGATTTTGAATCACCGAGGAGAAGTATCGTATCAACTGTAACTTCCAGAGGAAATGTCAGTCATCCACAATGTGTTCCATATCTCGTTACTTCGCAAATGCCTAGAAGTGCCGGAGAAGACTGAAGTTTTCACGAACATCGATCACCGAGCCGTCTGTATCTTGGAGGAAGCTTACAGAACCACCAGGACTCGGAGTAACCATACCGAAGAAGAAGCCACTTGGGAGCGAGAACCTTACATCTGGACTGAGTTCCCAGATCTCTTTAGTTCCTAGTTTTCTTTCTTAAATCTCGAGACGAGATTTTGTTTAAGGGGGGAAGGTTTGTAACATCCCAAAACTTTAATCCAAGTTATCAAGATCAAATCTACCCAATTTAGGGTTAACAAAAACTTTTCCCATTTAAAAATCTTTAAGCATTCATATGTGTGCTTTTAAATAGGAGTTGTTTTGAATTGCCATCATGGAGTGATCTATTGGTTATAAAATAACTCTTAGGTGAATTACACATCATCTAGATCATCCCCAAGCAAATCCCAAAGAAAAAGAAATCAAAAAGAATTAAAGCAAGGAAATGGTTACTTTTGCAGTTTTAATCACCTAGCCCACTTTGGCTATTCCTAGCACTCAAATTCAAACAGACACAATTGTGGATCTTTGCACCCCTAGGTAGTACAAGTAGTGATGTGCCAAGGCCCACTTTGTGATCTCCCAAAAACATTTGAACTCTAAATTTAAATGACATTGGAAAATTGAATCTAGTTCATATGTCTAGATCCAACTTTTTCAAAAACCACTCAAATGAATTCAATTTGAAGATCCCAAGCAAACCTAGATACTTAAGCATAAGATAAACCACTCCACCAAAAATCTTTGAAAAATTCAAATCTTTTGTTCATGCGGCCATTTGGTCGAACACTTGGCATGCACAGAACTAACTCACTAGTGATATCATTGTTTCTAGAGAAGTTTGACACCCATTTGAACCCTATTTACTCCCTCTATCCCTCTTTGATCTAACCAAGCCTAAACTAACCCATCCCCTAGTCCCGAGCGCCAGTACCACGCCACCCGACGCCATGCTCGCCGGTCGAGCATGCGCAGCTCGCAGCAGACCGCCAGCCCTTCTCCGCCGCTCCAGGAAGCAAGGCGCCACCTCACCGCCGCCCACGGTCCATCCCACGATCACTGCCAGCCCCTGGACCACCCCAGAGAAGCGCCGCACTATCCTCTCCGTGCCGCGCCAGAGCACGCCAGAGCGCCCTCACCGCCAGCACGCCATAGACCGCGCCTCGACACCAGACCGCGCACACCGCTCCGCCTTGACCCCCACACCCCACCAGACACGGCCGTGCACCGCTGCGCGACCCACAGTCGCCAGGAACCCCGTCGGGCACCGCCTCTGTGCCTCAGAGCATGGGAAGCTCCCGACAATTAGCCACCGCCCCTAGCATTGCCAATAAGCTCTAGATGATTGCCAGGGAACCGCCCACCATCCGCCTACCTCGCCCACGCTGATAGCCCCCTGTGTCGTCGTCACCGACGAGCTCCACCCACACCCTTCGGTCCCCTCGTCGGGCCTATATAAGGAGGCCACCCCCAGCCTCAATCGCCACACCATTCCACTCCCCTCTCTCCATTGATCGTTTTCCCTCTCTCGCCAAAGCCGCTCGAGCAGCCCATCGCCGAAATTACGCCGGAGACAGTCGTAGCAGAGGATGAGAAGCTCTCGTCGATTTCGTCCACCTCAGCCCCTGCCGTGACGTCGCCTGAGTCCACCGTCGTCGTCTCGTTCGATCGCCCCCATCGCCGCACTAGCTGGAGCCCTGGTACGTCCCCACTACACCCCCACCGACCGTGCTAGGGTTTAGTCTCGCCGGCAACGTGTCCGTCGTCGATGACGACCGTGAGCCGTTGATCCAGGACCTAATCGTATGGTCCTTATCGCCCCGTACCGCTTCGCGTTTAATGAGTCACTGACAGGTGGGACCCCCTGTCAGCAGCCCTCAGCGCCGCGGAGTGTACACGGGCATGCCCATTTAGTTTCCCGCGCTGACCCAGTAATTCAAGTATATATTTTTCTATTTCAATTAAAACTTAGTTCTGTCCTTGAGTTTAAAAATCAATTCAGAGAGTTATATAAATCCAAATTGAGTGATTCCAATTTTGTTAGAAATCTAATGAAAATATTTATCCAAGCCCGTTGGAATTAAATCATTTAGAGTTAGAGATCTCTCCTAATAAAAATAACAAGACAGAAGCTTTTGCACATTCAAACATTTTTCTAAAATCAACCAAAATAGCTTTTGAGTTGTTTCCAACTCTAAATAATCACATTTAACCATACATATCTGAATATGTAATATTATTAAGGTTTGCGTGCAGTGACTTTGGACTATTACCAAAATAATGCTATATAGGCATTTCTAGTCACTTTAAATCATGAATTATTAAACTTAAACTTATTAAAATATGATTCAACCTTTAAATCACATTCCCATAGATTAGAATATGTGGTGATGACATGTGTCCACATGATCCCATATTTTAATTGGAGAATATTAAATCTTAATTTCAATGAGTAGAAATTACTTTTCTCAAATAAAAAGAATGAAGCTAGTTCTTTAAACCTTGTGATGCTTGTGATGATAATAGATCATCAAATATGTGCCTTAGTGTGCTAAGTATACTAGTTAAGTATTGTTTGGTGATTGCGTATCTCGTATGTATTTATAGATGATAGAACCGACCAAGCTTTTGAGGAGGAGGAGTTCTACCAAGAGGAGGAGGAAGAAAACTTTAACCACTGCACTACCCAAGGCAAGCTAACACTTGCAAGTATTATACTAGCAAACCATCATTAACAATGCAAGTTAGACGTTGAAAGATAGAGAAGCTAAGCAAATGCATTAGGCATGCTTTGGTTATACCATGTTGACTATTTACCTACTCCAAGTTTTATTTACAAGCTTTATTTTCTTTACTTTACCAAAGTTCTTTACCTTGTTAAAGGTAGCATAAAGAGTATAAAACTTGACCTATCTAGTTGGACTTAGATGTCATTCCATGGCATGAGATTGAGATTAGCATCCCACATTAGTGAACACTCTTAACCTAGTAGTTTAGATCTAAACCAAAACTTGATTCACTTTAGATGGGAGTACTTGGTGAAAATGATTTGTGAAAACCTTCGAATGATGAGTCATTATATTGAGATGTTTTTACATGTGTTGAGAAACACAAATGGTTTATGATGATGAAAATGTTGAGCCATGAGCCTTAGCCCTTTTACAAAATTGATGGTTGGGTCCGGATGCGATACCATTCCAATTATACCGTGCAACCACAATACCTGAATTGGGTAAGGCTTAGCTGGAAGTTTATATGCATTAGTATTAGTTCCCTCGCGGGAGAGGTTTGAGCTGAGGCTACCTCTCAATGTTGTCCACCTATGCAGCACCCAGGATGACAGATGGTCATGGCTGGGGGGCATACTCATAGGAGAGGTGCTTATACTAGAGTGTGTAAAGGAAAGGTTATGTTTGATTATCTGCATACTAAGTATGATGATTCAAGGTTATCCCTGACAGATGTATCGAATCTTGTGGTGAAAGTGTACCACATATGCAGATTGTCAAACTATTCGAATAGTCGCATCCGCGGTTATGGACAGTTGGAGTGGCCATACTGTTCCGTTCTCAGATGTTTTCAAAACAACTTATGAAAAGAATTGTGACATGACTTGACCACAACAGAGTTGTGGCTATGATAATTAAGTTCCCACTTAGGTGTTTTCAAACTTTATTTATCTTTCTTTGTTTTTGAACTCAGCTTAGGTTTCAAACTTAGCTTTACAACTAAACTTGGAATTTAGCATTCCTACTAGAACCACTTTACCTGTTAGTGATAGTTTGTGAGTACTTAAAGAGTCATCATGACTTTTGTCCATGGCTATTTCCGTGGCCAGACTATGAGGAGGACTACCCTGAAGGAGGACAGCAGGACGGCTACGACAATTAGGATCATCTCCCATCGTCAGCATTGCCTGTGACTCTGAAGATGGACCCCACCGCTACGCTATTTATTCCGCTACTTGATTGTACTAAGACTGGATCATGAGATCCTTTAGTTGTGTAAGAACTTATTATGGTTTATAATGGATGATGTACTGTGATATCCAATCTGTTATGTCTCGCAAAAATGGTAATCCTGGGATTGTGATGTATGGCATAATAGTAATCTGGGATTAAAAATCCGGGTGTTGACAAGCTTCCTCCATGTTTTTAGTAGATACGTCATAGTAGAGGGCCGCGAAACTGGAAAAAAAGTTTTCCATCAGCCACGGTCGAGCCGAGAATTTCGTCGCGGAAGATGCGCCTTCTATGACGATCGTCTGGCCAATTCATTTCGGAAGGAAACTTTTCTTATAGTGAGGTGTCTGCAATAGCCACCATATCTACACTTAAGTCTCTCTTTGACTCTCCTAATGAAAATATCATCAACAAGAACATCACTTGCCTTTTGGCAAGAGGTTTCAAGGTATCACCTCCTATCTCCTCCTTTCCTAAGACTACTATGAATGTTAATATGGATGACCATATTAGTCTTAAAGTTAAGGAAGAAGTTATTCCTTTGTATTATTTTATCACTGTTGAATATGACCCGAATCCTATGTACCTGTTATACTACAGAAGGAGTTCTGATGGACTAAGGCGTGCCAACCGTGCTAGACGTAGCACATCTACAACTCTATTTCGTGTCTGCCAAGAAAGAGAATTGTTTGCCCTTTATATAGTGTAGATAGTCATAGATTAGATAGAGAGAGTTTCACCATATTGATATCACGTAGAGGGTTTGTCCTCTCGTGTATTGTAATACTCCTTCCAATTATAGTGACACGTCGTCGTGTACTCCGTGATTTTTTCCCGTAAGGGTTTTCATGTAAAAATCTGTGTTCTTGTTCTTCGTTTGATTTACTTTTTGCTGCGCCATTGAGTAACAAGTGGTATCGGAGCCTAAAGTTTTAAGATCCGTTGCGGCCGCGACTTTCCGCTGCGCTCTCGGGCAGCATCGCGCAACATCATCTTCATTTGATCAACAACGGCATGCCATCAGGCAGTTTTTCAGTTTGAAGCGGCTTTGTTTCAGATTGGATCTGGAGTCGGGCGCAGAGGTTTGTTGTCCATGTGCAGCCTTTGACGATTCACCGAATCGTCGCGTCATTCATTCGCCTGCCGAGTCCGGCAGGAATCAGCTCCCAGTACGTCGACTAATTTATTTGGTGTTTCCATCCTAGATCGATTCAAGGTATGCATGCATGTGTGTACCAGTTCGGTTTGAAGCACACGCTGACACGCACGTGAAGCATCACACTCCATCGATCAGCTCAAGGAAGTCCCATGACAACTGCATAATGATCTGCTCTTCTTCGCGCGATTTCCGGTGAACTTTAAGCCACGTCCTGATCGATTTCTACACTAAGTAAGTCTGTCGGTCTTTGTTCTATTGACGTGAAGCTCTACGGATCAATATTTCTCCCAACTGCTATGTGCACTTTAAGTATACCAGAATTTTTTTGTGCTGTTTTTATTTACTCCACATGATTATTGATTCTATTAAGAGTCGTTTTGGTCTAGCTTGTTTTGTCAAGTCAAGATACAGATTATTCTAGCACATGTGCAATTTATACTGGTGTTATAGTTTGGCACGGATAAAGTGAACAATATATTTTTCCAGCTCGAGCATTGACCCACTCTCTATTCCGGTCTCGATACAGGTTCTACCCGCGCCACCTATGTTCGATGATTTGCCGCTGAGATGATCATCGTTTTGTTGTTCAAGGTGGAGTTTGTTGAAGTAGATCCAAGCTGTACTACATTTTTGATTCAACGTTAAGGCGGTTTTATTTGAGGCATTCGACGACTTATTCATTCACTGGGTTATCTTATTTGGAGGCTGGAAGTTCAAGTAAGTTTTATGATTGTTCACATTCAATGACATTTATATGGGAGATATTGTGGATGCAAATTCAGGGTGTTATATTGCTACGTTTATATGAAGAACACAATTTAGAAATAAATTTTTTTTATGGAGGAGGTGATTAAGTGTAGCATCCCATCTGTCTAACATATGTAATGCTACATGGTCTAGTAATATAATTGCTACTTTTATATATAATTATTGCATCATAATTATAGCATGCTCATGTCATCATGCCACCTTTCATTTGAGCATCATATAAAACCTTTTTCATTTGGTTCTTATCTCATATGCATTATTAATTGTATTTGCCTCTTGATATATTGTATTTGGTTCTTGATAAATGCTTGATGACCAAGTTGAGTTGGGGGCATATCTTTTATTAACTCCACCACCTTTCTTATCACCACCCCATAATTCCACCATCCAACTATTTGTGAGCTTTGCATCTTATTTAGGTTTACCTGTAGCTCATATGGGTTGGGATGGATCCTCTTACAATTCCACATACTCCCATATATGCACCATATTGTTTTTCACATTATTGATATATGAGGAGCCACATGGCCACCTTTGCATGCCTTATGGATAGGACCTACTTTTAATTCCTTTTGCTTGACCTTTACTCCATATTTTGGAATGCACATGAATAAATGTCATGGAACTTTATTATTGTTTTTACAAGATTAAACATGGCATGTATTGCTATGCATGGGCCATGCAAATCCCCATCATCTTTTTCTCCTTTGGTTTTCTTTGGTTTTGAGTGGATCCTTCTCTTTGTGAGCTCCTCTTTTTCTCTCTCAAACCTTCTCATCTTGATCCTTGTTTTCCTTGCCATGTGCATCAAGTTCCTCACCTCACTCCATATCCATCTTACCCCCCCTTATGCTTGATCATGCACATGATCATGCAACACCATCAACCCTAAACTCGCCACCTCTCCTCTCACCCTACCTCTCCTTCTCATCACCTCCCTTTTTGCTTGATCTTAAGAACCAAACCCTAAACCCCATGCTTGCTCATGTTAAAAACCCTAACCACCCTAGCTCCACCCCACCACCTCACCTCACCATGCCGAGGCACCACCCCAGCCCTAGCCTACCCCTGGCTCGACCACCCCCATGCCAGCTACCCCTCTCTAACCTAACCCCAACCCCCTAACCTAAACCCTGACCCGAGTTACCCCTCCAACCCTAGCTCCCCGGCCCGATCTGACCCCACCAGCAGCCCCGCGGTGAGCTCCCGTACCTCCCTGACAACCTCCTGCTCACCGATGCTTCCTAGTCGCATAGTTCCCTCCGACGAACGCCCTCTATGCGGCGTGTGCGTGTGTGCCTTCCTCGTCGTCGCGCCGTAGAAGGCATACCTAGCCGCGCCGCGCTTACCCTACATCCACCCCAGCCAGTCCCAGTGGTCACCGCCGCCTGTGCGCGCGCGATCGATCGAGCCCCCGCCGCGCCAGCGCGCGTCTTTGTCAGTTTCGTCAAAAACAGCGAGAAGAAAAACAGTAGCAATGGCATTCTTGCAGATACCCCCCCACCTTTTTTTCTCGCAACCCGCACTCCTTCTGGGCCCACATGACAGCCTTTGTGGCCTTTTAACAAAAAGGTACCGCAGTTTTTGGATTCCTCAACCCGCGCTCCACCCGAACCCCACCTGTCAGCCGCTGTAGTGTTTTACAAAAAGGCACCCGCAAAGTCTGGACCTCAACCCGTGGTCCCTGGCTCCGCCGCGTGGCAGCCGCTCGCTCGGCCACTGTCGCGTGGGCCCCTTCTCGTCGCGGGCCCACCTGTCTGTCACCGTGTTGGCTACACTCGCGGTGCAAAAAGGTTTTCGCCGCGCCATTTCGCCCAGTCAGCGTTGGGCCCAGTTGTCAGCGACTGTAGCTAGCTCGGCCTGTGTATAAAAAGTTTCTGTGTTTATCTGTTTTATAAAAACAATTTCAGAAAATGTTTGAATATGTTTTTAAATTCTGTTTTTGACAACTTTTAATTTATAATTCCAAATAATACAAATAATAAATGTTTTTGAAACAGAAAAATGTGAGGAATTCAAATATTATATTCAAAATATTATTTGAGCACTTTCAATTTTCGAGATAATTAAAAATTGTAATAAAAATGCCTTTTCTTAATTAATTAATAACTTTAAATCTATAACTCCAAATTCGACAAATAATATGTCTAAATCGATCAACGCAACGAGCCCGTTCTAACTATGCATTCCATGTTCTGAATTGCACCATGAATCATATAAATATTAAGTGTACAATAACTTATTTGAGAGCAAAACATGACTAAAACTTAATAAAATGCTTTATTCTTGTACCCCACACCTCACCCTTGCCATGCTACATTATTGCCATGTAAATTGTGCATCATTCATCATGGCATGCTTGTTTGCTTGTCGCATTTTTACTCCTATGCTTGTGCACTTTATTTATGTTGGCCCTTGTTTGTTTGGTTCTTCTTCGAATAGACGCCGAGCAGGGGAAATATCAGGAATCCCAAGAGTACTACCCAGATCCGTCTCTCGCTTCAACTGAGCTGCCAGGCAAGCACTACCACATACTTGCATACATATAGTACCTATTGCCTCTATCTTATTCTTGCATCACTGAGTCGCGATTGCATTAAATTGAATCCCAAGTACTGCATAGCCTTTACTTTTAAACCCCACCGAAGCTTATTCCTCCATCCCATGAGCCATTACTACAGGAGTTGTTTGAGCCATGCGAGTCGTAGAACAGCATGTGTAGGGTGTGTGAGTGTCTGATGGATAACGAGGTACCTAAACAACTTAACCTGAGTAGTAATGGGATAACTAATGGAAGAGGCACCAGTGGGCAATATCTGCTATTTGGTTTTTCATGCTCACTTGTGTCCCGTAGGACCCCGAGTACTTGATTCCTATTCCTTGACTATTCGCTCTATCCACATCCGGGAGGCTGTGGACCCCCTTGAGCCCGAGCATGATTCATTTCTATTTCTTGGGGCCACAAAATAGTTTGGGGCTTTGTTACTATTCTGTACTTATGCCATGCTTTACTGTTTTATTTAAGATTGTGCGTGGAGCACATGTACTATTCTGGATGCGGAGTGTTTTCGCGGTATCGACAAGTCCAGTCACACTTTCGGGTTCCTAGTCGTTTACAGCCATTGACGCAAACCTTGGGTCCATCTCGGAGCCGGCCAACTTCATTGCGGGTAGCTTAATGGGGTGCCCCCTGAAATATTTCTGAAACCTGTGATCGCTTTGTCGTGAATGCCTCGTTGGGTTTTGATTTGGTTTTTCCGAGGTTGATCGAGTGTGTGTTGCTATTTGTGCACCCCTGCAGGGTAAATCTTTCTGAAAGCCGTGGCCGCGGTTATGGACGACTTGGAGCACAGTTTCTCGATCATAGACAAGTATAACTAAAGTACCACTTTTAATTTGACTAAGTACCTGACTAGTAAATAGTGCAATACTCATGGAATGGTTAATAAAAATGCCAACGGATGGGTTGTTCGTCCGCTTTCTCGTTGGTAAGCGAGAAGGAGGATGGATCTGTTACTTTACACTTTTATAACTGTTGTTACTAATTAACGGACATCCGTCTATCATTGGTTAGGTGGATGGTTAGCGAGTATCTATAGACTTGTTAGTATTATCTTTTGCTGCAATTGCGTCACCCCAGGTTATGTCCCTTTAGAGGCATAAAGACTTGCTGAGTACCCCTAGGGTCTCACACGATAAATTGTTTAATTCAGATGAACATGTGTACTCGCAAGATGGATACTGGGTGGAGGAGACGGATGATGTTGGCAACGATCACTCGGTGTAGAGATTCCGGGGATAGGGATCCGCGAGATCTGTGGGCGGGATGGGTTTATTTATGTGGCATCTTATGCCGATTTGCTTCTTATCCGTACTCGGATCTTGTTTTCCGCTTCCGCCTGATGCTCTGATGTTTGCTGTATGAGGAGCTATCCTAAACTATTATCTCTATCTTGGATATTTGGATCTTGCCGTGGCGTTGCAATATTTCTATTTCTTTTAGATGGAATGGCTCTGAAAACTGTTGTATGGTAGCTTGCTTACATACTCACTTGTGTATGTATTTGATCTCTTCGCCGGTTGCCTACGCCGCTCGCTCTTGTCCCGATGTCTTGGAAGTGGTTAACACGGCCGACGGGTCTACACGTGGGTGGTCCCTGGGCCCCCGCTTTACGATTTTAACCACTTCCGGTTCATCCAGGCTTGAACTTAGAGCGTAGGGTCCGAGGTAGTTACATTAAGCCTGTTGGTAGCTAGCATATACTCTTTTCTCTCCAGAGTTTTTGCTGTTATGCATGTGAAGGTTTTTTTGTCTTTGTTATTCAAGTTGATGATGATTATCAGTTTGAGGTGCAAGAGGAGATTTGTTTCTGCTAGATACTACAATAATTTTCGGTTGTCTTTGATGTTTCAAGAGGGATCTATTGCAGAGTTTAAGCTCCGTTGCATGTTGAGAAGGTTCCTTCATCCGCCAATTGTTTTACAGGGACAATTTTTGACCATATCATGGATTTTTCATCAACCATTATAAGACGGCAGTTTTTGGTGTACGGGATGTCCTTCGTACCAGATGCTCTTGCATGAGTATTGTTTGCCGAGGTTTGTGCTTTTGTAGCACGTTCGGATTCCATGAGATGAGTTCTTCACAATGTTATGTGCATCAAGATGTTGCACTATGAGCTTTGCGCTCACTCAAGCACCACAGGAGATATGATGACTTATGTCATTTGATGATTGAGCAGTTTCTACTTTGGAGGCCAGTGGCACAGACTCAGACTTTTATCGGGTGTTATGGAAGACCCAAGTTCGTTTGTCTGCTTTGTTGACAGTTGTGTTGTTTTTGGACGACCTACCGTTTGATTTGCTCAATGTGACTTCGTGAGAACTTTATTAGTCCTATGGACGTTTCAAAGCACAAGGTTTACTTGTGATGACTTTAATTGAGGAGTTGAATGCTATCTATGACTTTTATAAGGGATTTCGGCTCAAGGTAGAGTTTGTTGAATATGACTCGAATCCTATGTACCTGTTATACTACAGAAGGAGTCCTGATGGACCAAGGCGTGCCAACCGTGCTAGACGTAGCACATCTACAACTCTATTTCGTGTCTGCCAAGAAAGAGAGTTGTTTGCCCCTTTATATAGTGCAGATAGTCATAGATTAGATAGAGAGAGTTTCACCATATTGATAGCACGTAGAGGGTTTGTCCTCTCGTGTATTGTAATACTCCTCCCAATTATAGTGACACGCCGTCGTGCGTTCCGTGGTTTTTTCCTGCAAGGGTTTCCACGTAAAAATCTGTGTTCTTGTTCTTCGTTTGAACTACTTTTTGCTGCGCGATTGTGTAACAATCACTAACTTGCAAGGTGAGCAGAAACTACATTTCGAGGCTCTCATGGGTTAACTTGCTCACTCTGATGAGCTCCTCAAGGAAAATGGCAGAATTTAAAGAGAGGATGCAATGGAAATTGCATCTTTGAAGAATGCTCTAGAAGAAGAAGACATTTGAGTCTCTCTAGAGGAGAGACTTGAGTCAATTCAGGAGTCACATGACGAGGTTGTGGCCAAGCTCGTAAAGGAACGTGATAATGCAATTGCCAAGGTAAAGAATTTAATGAAGGAAAATATTGAATTTGGGGCTGCTCATGCTAGACTCTCCGAGAAATTAGAGAAACTTGACATTGCTCACAAGGCATTGCAGAGTGAATACTCTATTCTCAATGAGTCTCATGATCAGCTCCAAACTCGATTGAACAAGTATGATGTTCCCAGCACCTCTACACCAACGTGTGGACATGAAGAAGTTCTTAAAGAAAATGCTAGGTTGAAAGATGAGCTTGCCAAAGGATCCCTACCCAAAGGTAAGAAAGTTCTAGATGAGATCCTTGGTAAGCAAAGGACAAATAATGGAAAAGAGGGACTTATATATGTCCCTAAGACCAAGAATAAGAAAAAGAAGAACAAGTAGAAGAAGGCCAAGAATGTTCAAGCAAAGACAAGCACCGCAGAAAAGAACATCAAGAAGGACAAAACTGATTATTATGCTTTTGTAGGGTCTAACAATCCTAATTATGAGTTATTTCACGATTATTACGGTGATGTCTATTCTAGTTATGTTGGTCCTTTTGATAATTATAGTTCTTGGTCAATTTGACTATAAAAAGTGCGCCTTCCCTAGAGCACTCCCTGTATTGCTTCTCCTGCTGACATATGGCGTGTCCTGGTGCATCCCCGATTTTAGACCCCTTTCTGTGCGTGACACGTGGCGGGTACGGAGGGAATCCATTGATTTTTCCTTTTTTTGTAGATTCAAATACGGAAAATGCAATAACTTTCGGACGGAGTATTCAAATTATGATCCGTTTCAGTGTTGTGCTAGTCGCGTCGAGATCTACAAAACTAGATCTCATATTCATAGGTTTTGACAAAGTTTTTTTTGCACGGCCTGCTTCACCTAGTTGTGCACTGCTTTTCTGTCCCACGTCATACTACCTTCAGTCGCATTGCACGGAAACGATGTTGTGGCAGTGCATTTGTCCCTGCACTGCCATTATATTCTGGGTTGCACTGCTTTTCGGTCTTAGTGCATCACACGGTGTCCTGGTAGTGCACCGTCCATGTACTACCTTATTATACTGCGATGCACTGCCTTCGGTCTCAGTGCACGGTGCGGTATCCTGGCAGTGCACCGTCGGTATACTGCCATATTGTACTGCGTTCCAGTGCCTTGTTGACTGCATTGCACTGCCTTTGGTTACAGTGCATGATACGGTATATTAGCGGTGTATTGTCGGTGTACTGCCTTGTTGTACTGAGTTTTATTGCCTTCGGACGCAGTGCATGGTGTGCTTTCCTGGCAGTGAACCACCGGTGTACTGCCTTGTTGTACTGCATGCACTGCCTTCAGACGTTGTGCACGGTGCGGTTTCCTGGCAGTGCACGTGTGCACTGCCTGCCTTATTTTTCTATGTTTCACTACCTTCGGTCGCTGTGCACGACGCACTGTAATGGCAGTACACGGCCCGTGCACTATTTTTTTTATTCTGGGTTGCACTGACTTTGGTCGCGGTGAAAACGGTGTGTTGTCCTAGCAGTGCACTGTCCATGTACTATCTTTTTCTCTATTTCGGTGTACTGCCCTATTTTTTTTCCTGAGCAACTGTATTTTTTATTTTCATTTTTACGCGGTACAATTGTGTGTAAAAAGTGTAAAATAGAAATAGCTAAGCAAATACGCATACGATCGGGATTAATCCATCCAGCGCACTTTCGCACGCTCACGACCATGCAGACCAACTAGTTCACGCACTTGACCATGCGGCCATGCAGAATCATGTGATGCATCCACGTGTCAGTCCGCCGGGAAGCTACGCACTGCTAGCTTTGCTCTCACCCGTGAGCTGCTCGCTCGCTCCGTGTGCTTTATGAAGGGCGCTGTCCTACTAGTCTGTCACCTTTCTTCATCTATTTGGGCCCAAAAACATTGTAACAGTTGGAATTTTGTCTAATAAAGGTCCAACCCATTTATATTATTCAATAATTCCTGAAATCCTAGAAGCCCACTTAGTCCATTCATGCAAGGCAAAGAGGTGGGACAAGAGTTTACTCCCACATTGCTAGTTGAGTGGAAGTTGGACCAGCTTATAAGGAGATCTCTTTCACCACTTGTACGAGCTTGAGAAGAGAAGACATATACACGGGCGCTCCTCCTCCTCCGCCGCCCGCCTCGCCTCGTCACGACGCGCGCGCCGCGGGAATGCCTCGAGCTTCTCTTTCCTTTTGCCACGCATAAATGGACACACCAACGCACACACCCTGCGCCTCCAGTTTCAGAGCATTGCGTTGCTTAGATCTTTCCCATCCCGTCTTGCGGCGTGCACCGCGAGCTGGGACAGTAGGCCTCCGAGACCCCGCTGCTTCGAGTCCTGTACGGGAGAAGGGCGATAAGATTTTTGGGAAGCGCTACCAGCGCGACTACTGGCTTCATCACGGACTCCTTCATGGATAGCGACTGCAGCAACATCTTCCCCAAGGACGACTTCTTCCCCAATATCAACAACCTTTTCCTTGACAACATGGCTGACGACAATGCGAACGCTAACAGGAACACCGGCGGTTCCTCTACCGTGATGTATATCATCTTTTGGTCTTTTTTATTATTCTGCCTATGCTTTATTTGCCTTTTATTTTGGTTAAATCTCTTGGAAAATTGCTCTATTTCTCAATAATCCAAAAACCTTATTATAGGCAATTTGCTCCAAGTGGTTTCGTTGCTTCTGTGAAGCCACCTGTTTTTGAGGGTACGCATTATAAGAGGTGGCGCGTGAGAGCAGTTCTCTGGTTTCAGAACATGAACTGCTATGACGCCACTCTTGGCAAGCCTGAGGGAGAGCGTACTCCTACTTAGGAACATGTTTTTCGGAAAACTGATACCCTGTTCAAGGCTGATTTGCTGTCTATTCTAGGGGATAACATTGTTGAACCCTATATGTCATTTGATAATGGCAAGGACATGTGGGCTGCGCTCGAGGCCAAATTTGGGGTCTCGGACGCTGGCAGTGAACTGTATGTCATGGAACAACTCTATGACTACAAGATGACTGATGACCGCTCCGTGGTTGAGCAGGCTCATGAAATATAGTCACTGGCCAAAGAGCTTGAGCACTTCCCTTGTGTTTTACCGGACAAGTTCATTGCCGGGGGCATTATTGCCAAACTTCCCCCTTCGTGGAGGAACTTTGCTACTTCCCTGAAACACAAGAGACAAGAGTTTTCCGTTTCGGATCTCATTGGTACTCTTGACGTGGAAGAGAAGGCGAGAGCAAAAGACACACGTGCTCGAGGTGCTGAGGGAGGTTCAAGTGCCAATCTGGTACAGAAAAAGAACTTCCAGTCACACATGTCCAAGAACAAGGGAAAGTTTGATGGAAAAGTAAAGTTCGATGGAAAGAACAAAGCCTCATAGTCTACTAGCTTCAAGAAGAAGACTGATAAGAAGAAAGGTGCTTGTCACGTGTGCGGTGATCCTGATCATTGGGATCCTGCTTGCCCCAACCGCTTTGACAAGCGCCAGCATGGAAAAGGCAGCAAGACTGCTAATATTGTCATGGGCGACGTTGAGATGAAAGATGTTGGGTATGTTATATTACCTACTGTTCTTTCATTATGTCATTCTCCTGATTGGTGGATTGACACGGGCGCTAATGTACATGTTTGTTCTGATATTTCCATGTTTTCTTCATATCAGGTCAGAGGGGCTCAGTCCGTGCTGATGGGGAACGTCTCGCATGCTTCTGTTCATGGTGTTGGTACGGTCGATCTGAAGTTCACTTCGGGAAAGACCGTGCGCCTGAAGAACGTGCATCATGTTCCCTCAATAAATAAGAATCTTGTTAGTGGATCACTTCTATGTCGTGATGGCTACAAGATTGTGTTTGAGTCCAATAAATTTGTACTGTCTAAGTTTGGAACATTTATTGGTAAAGGATATGAGTGTGGAGGTTTGTTCCGCCTGTCACTATCAGATGTGTGTAATAAAGTCATAAATCATGTTTCATCTGATCTTGTGTCAAATGTCTGGCATTCACGTCTTTGTCATGTTAATTTTGGTTGCATGACGTGGTTAGCTAAAATGAATATAATCCCAAATTCACTACTGTGAAGGGATCTAAATGCCAAACTTGTGTGCAAGCAAAGCAACCTCGCAAGTCACATACGACTGCAGAGGTGAGAGATTTGGCGCCACTAGAGCTCATACATTCAGATCTTTGTGAGATGAATGGTGTGTTAACAAAAGGTGGAAAGAAATATTTTATGACATTGATCGATGACTCTACGAGATATTGTCATGTGTATCTTCTAAAATCAAAAGATGAGGCTTTGAGTTACTTCAAAATCTATAAAGCTGAAGCGGAAAACCAACTTGATCGAAAGATTAAGAGGCTTAGGTCTGATCGTGGTGGAGAGTATTTTTCCATGAGAGGACGCCTCCCTACTCGCCCCAGTCAAACGGGGTAGCCGAAAGAAAGAACCATACTCTAACAGATTTGGTTAACGCCATGTTAGACACATCGGGTCTCTCCAAGGAATGGTGGGGGGAGGCATTACTGACTGCATGTCATGTCCTAAACCGAGTTCCCACTAAGAACAAAGAGATTACTCCATTTTAGGAATGGGAAAAGAAAAGATTAAATCTTTCTTACTTGCGAACTTGGAGCTGTCTGACAAAGGTTCATGTGCCAATCCCAAAGAAGCGCAAACTTGGACCAAAAACCATGGACTGTGTTTTTCTAGGATATGCTTTTCATAGCATTGGCTATAGATTCTTGATAGTAAAATCTGGAGTACCAGACATGCATGTTGGTAAAATCATGGAGTCAAATGATGTGACTTTCTTTGAGGATATCTTTCCCATGAAGGATATACCTAGCTCATCAAATCAGGAGATACCTGACTCATTGAATCAGGAAATACCCACAATTCCTGAACATACCATTCCTATTGAACACTCGGGAAAACCTGAGGAGGATGATAATGAAATTCCTAAGAGGAGTAAGAGATAGAGGACTGTAAAATCCTTTGGTAATGATTTCATTGTGTACCTTGTGGATGATACTCCTACCTCTATTTCAGAAGCCTATGCATCTCCTGATGCTGACTACTGGAAGGAAGCCATTCGTAGTGAGATGGATTCCATCTTAGCGAATGGAACATGGGAGATCACCGATCGTCCTTATGGGTGCAAACCCGTAGGATGCAAATTGGTGTTTAAGAAGAAACTTAGGCCTGATGGTACTATTGAGAAGTACAAGGCAAGACTTGTAGCCAAGGGTTATACCCAAAAAGAAGGAGAGGACTTCTTTGATACTTACTCACCCGTAGCCAGATTGACCACCATTCGCGTACTACTATCTTTGGCTGCCTCACATGGTCTTCTCCTTCATCAAATGGACGTTAAGACGGCTTTCCTAAATGGAGAGTTGGACGAGGAAATTTATATGGATCAGCCAGATGGATTTGTAGTGAGTGGTCAAGAAGGAAAAGTGTGTAAGTTGTTGAAGTCTTTATATGGCCTTAAACAAGCACCTAAGCAGTGGCACGAGAAGTTTGAGAGAACCCTAACCACTGCAGGTTTTGCTGTAAACGAAGCTAACAAATGTGTATACTATCGCTATGGTGGGAGCGAGGGAGTAATTCTTTGTTTGTATGTTGATGACATACTGATTTTTGGGACCAATCTTAATGTGATTAAGGAAGTCAAGGATTTCTTATCTCGGTCTTTTGAGATGAAGGATCTAGGAGTAGCTGATGTTATTTTAAACATCAAGCTATTGAGAGATGATAATGCTGGGATCACACTGCTTCAGTCTCACTATGTGGAAAAGATCTTGAGTCACTTTGGGTATAGCAACTTCAAGTCTTCTCCAACACCGTATGATCCTAGTGTGTTACTTCGAAAGAATAGAGGCACTACTAGAGATCAATTGACATATTCTCAGATTATTGGGTCGCTTATGTATTTAGCTAGTGCTACAAGGCCTGACATCGCTTTTGCTGTAAGCAAACTCAGTCGGTTTGTTTCAAATCCTGGAGATGATCATTGGCAAGCTCTTGAGAGAGTCATGCGCTATCTAAATGGCACTGCAAGCTACGGCATTCACTATACTGGGTACCCAAGGGTGCTGGAGGGATATAGTAATTCAAATTGGATATCTGATGTTGATGAGATAAAGGCCACGAGTGGATATATATTTACACTTGGTGGTGGTGCTGTTTCTTGGAAGTCTTGCAAGCAGACCATCTTAACGAGGTCAACTATGGAAGCAGAACCCGCAACATTAGACACAGCCACTGTCGAAGCAGAGTGGCTTTGAGAACTCTTGATGGACTTACCTATGGTTGAGAAACCTATACCCGCAATCCCAATGAACTGTGATAATCAAACTGTGATTGTTAAAGTTAACAATTCTAAGGATAAAATGAAGTCCTCAAGACATGTGAAGAGGAGATTGAAATCTGTCAGGAAAATGAGAAACTCCGGAGTTATTGTATTGGATTATATCCAAACATCTAAGAATCTGGAAGATCCCTTCACAAAGGGTCTATCACGTAACGTGATAGAAAATGCATCAAAGGAGATGGGTATGAGACCCACAATATAAGTTTTCCACAGTGGTAAACCACTCTATGTGATCGGAGATCCCGTGAATTAGAATTGGGAGACAAGCTGTTGGTTAACTGAGAGGAAAGTATCCCTACTTTAAAACACCACTCCGTGAAGATGCAATACTTTCCTATTCTGCATGGCAGGTTGATTTATCTTAATATGTTCTAAGTGGCTTAGTTTAAGCAGAGATGTTGTCCTGCAGAACATCTTTTGAAGAACACACCTATATGAGTATGATTGTTAAACGTCGCAGTCTATGATAGTTGGGTGCTCTCTAATAAACTCATGAAAGGCTATGGAGTATGACGCATAAGCTCCACCCGAGGGGAAGTCCCACGGCAACCCAGTATTGGTCAAGGCTTTGTGTAAAGCTAGAATGCAGCAAACTTGCAGTTCAAGGCATAGTCCACTGTACAAGTTGGAAACTAGTGTAGCATAGAGTTCTAGGTGGAAGTTCAACTTAACAGCGTCCACTAGTACCAATATATAAACAATGTTTTGGAACCATAGGCAAATTTATGTGTGCCGCTGGGATCTGGTGGGGGATTGTTGGAATTTTGCCTAATAAAGGCCCAGCCCATTTATATTATTCAACAATTCCTGAAATCCTAGAGGCCCACTTGGCCCATTCATGCAAGGCAAAGAGGTGGACAAGAGTTTAGTCCCACATTGCTAGTTGAGTGGAAGTTGGACCAGCTTATAAGGAGAGCTCTTCCACCACTTGTACGAGCTTGAGAAGAGAAGACATATACACGTGCGCTCCTCCTCCTCCGTCGCCCGCGTCCCCACGCCTCGTCTCGTCTCGGCACGACGCGCGCGCCGCGTATTGCGGGAATGCCTCGAGCTGAGAGCTTCTCTTTCTTTTTGCCACGCATAAATGGATAATAATTTGAACAGTCTGCGTGAGTGTATTTTTAATACGCACGAACTCAGTGGAGATTTAATTCGAGCTTAGTGGAGGCTGTTCGGCTTCGGTCGATGCCTGTTCGTTTCCTCTCCCGACGCCGACTGTTCGCCTGCCTAACCGTTCATATAAGAGTGAGAGGTCGCTCCTCTCCTCAGACACACCAACGCACACACCCTGCGCCTCCAGTTTCAGAGCATTTCGCTGCTTAGATCTTCCCCATCCCGTCTTGCGGCGTGCATCACGAGCTGGGACAGTAGGCCTCTGAGACCCCACTGCTTCGAGTCCTGTACGGGAGAAGGGCGATAAGGTTTTTGGGGAGCGCTACTAGCGCGACTACTGGCTTCATCACGGACTCCTTCACGGATAGCGACTGCAGCAACGTCTTCCGCAACGACGACTTCTTCCCCGACATCAATAACCTTTTCCTCGACAACATGGCTGACGATAGTGCCAACGCTAATGGGAACACCGGCGGTTCCTCTACCGTGATGTATATCATCTTTTGGTCTTTTTCTATTATTCTGCCTATGCTTTATCTGCCTTTTATTTTGGTTAAATCTCTTGGAAAATTGCTCTATTTCTCAACAGTAACTAACATGAGAGGACCCATTGAAAAATGGATACCTAAAACCAAGAAGTAATTTTCTTATAGAGGTATGCTTCCGTTGGATCTAAATGGGTGCTCGATAGTGGATGCATAAGTCATATGACCGGAAGCAAGGTAATCATCATGGATATGAGGCCAAATCAAGATCAAATAACCGTCTCCTATGGTGATAAATCAAAGTCAAAGGTATTGGGTCTTGGCAAGGTTGTGGTTTCTCACGATATCTCACTCGTGGACGTCATGCTTGTTGAGACCCTTGGTTACAATTTACTTTCTATTCGTGCCCTTGGTAAGATGTGTTTTGTAGTTTTCATTGATGATGATTTAGTGGTACTCTTGTGGATCAAGTCTCTAAAGGTCGCTTTTGTTGGATACGTCGAAAATGACTTGTATGTGGTGGAATTTTTAGGGAAAACCACTGTGGGTCTGATGTGTCTATTCAGAAAGGCCGACGCGGGTTGGTTATGGCATCGCCGTCTAGCCCACATCAATATGAGAACTTTGCAAAGCCTTCACAAGGGTGGCCACATTCTTGGACTAAAATAAAATGTTTCCTTTGCCAAATATTGTGTTTGCAGGGCTTGCATTGAAGGAAAGAGGCATGACTCTCCCCATCGAAGTAAGACGATTACTTCATCAAAAAGAATTTTGGAGCTCCTACCTGTGGATCTCTTTGGTCCACCATCTCATGGAAGTCTCGGTGGAAAGAAATACTATCTCGTTATTGTCGATGATTACTCAAGATATACATGGGTCTACTTCTTCAAGCTAAAAAGTGAGACTCAACAAATGGTCATTGACTTTGCTAACGAGGTGCAGCGTCAACACAATGTCCCTATATTGGCTATTATAAGTGACAACGGCTCCGAGTTCAAGAACTACACTATGAATGAATTCCTAAGTGAAGAGGGGATAAGACACCAATATTCCGCTGCGTACACCCCTCAACAAAATGGTGCAGCCGAGTGGAAAAACCAGACCTTAATGGACATGACAAGGTCTATGTTGGATGAATTCAAGTCACCATACAACTTCTGGGCTAAACCTGTATCCATCGCATTTCACTCATCAAACCAGCTTTACCTCTGCAAAATCTTGGACAAGACACCTTATGAGATACTTACTGGTAACAAGCCCAACATTTCATACTTCTGGGTGTTCGGTTGTAAGTGTTTCTTTCTCATTAAAGGAGTTTGTTTATCTAAATTTGAGTCAAAGGCCTTAGAAGGTATCTTTGTTGGTTATGGATCCGAATCTCACACTTATAGAATCTAGAATAAGCTCTCTGGAACTATTGTAGAATCTTGTAGTGTGGTATTCGAGGAAAATGATGGCTCCCATGTTGGGAAAGTTGATGTTTGTGATGCAAATGTTGAAATGCCCCAAGATGCCATAAGAAGAATGGGTGTGGGATTTTTCAGCCCTATTGAGGAACCCTTTGTGGAAGATAGGGAAGGACAATGCTTTACTCAAGTAGAGCCCTCATCCTCACAAGATCAACAAGTTCCACCTGCTAGGGAAACTACTGCACCATAAAAACCACCTTCTAAAGTTCATAATTCATCTGAAGAAACTTGGAGTCCTAGCCCGAATTATCTGGCTCTACACCATCACTTGCTAGGAAGGACAAGGAATCTCGGGAAGGGGCAGAAAATCCCAGGCCAGATTATCTAGCCCAACACCATCAACTGCCAGAAACGTCCAGGAAGCTCTGGGAGAAGCAGAAAATCCCAGGCCAGAGTATCCGGCCCCTCCCTTGGTCGGATTATCTGGCCCTGTAAATTCAGTTCAGCAGCCTCCTGTTATGGCTACTGGTCAAGATCAAGGGCAAGTTTCTCCATCACCTGTCCATGCTGAATAGACTGTTGATCAAGGTAAAGCTAGGGGTCAAGACGAAGACTCTAATGATGAAGAAATACATCCAAGAAAATACAAGGAGATTGAATATCGTCACAAAGCTCGTGCTAATAGAAATCTCGAGCTTCGGGGGCATACACTAGATAAAGTTGTAGGCAACCTAAGAAGAAGGGTATCCACAAGAAGAGAGCTTGCAAGCTTCAGTGATCATCAAGCTCATATATCTATGGTGGAACCTAAAAAGTTTTTTGAGGCCCTTGAAGATCCAGATTGGGTTGTTTCTATGCATGAAGAACTAAATAATTTCAAGCAGAACAAGGTCTAGAAGTTAGTAGAGAATCCCAAAGATTGCCGCAATGTTATCGGCACCAAGTGGATATTCAATAACATGCAAGATGCGAATGGAATTTTGGTTAGAAATAAGGCAAGGTTGGTAGCACAAGGTTTTTATCAAGTGGAAGGCATCGACTTTGGCGAATCTTATGCTCCAGTGGCTCGTCTTTAGTCTATCTGTATCCTTATTGCTTATGCAGCTCATCATAACTTTAAATTACAGCAAATGGATGTTAAGAGTGTTTTTCTTAATGGTCCTCTACATGAGTTGGTATATGTCAGGGAGCCCCCGGGTTTCGAGGATCCCAACTTTCCAAACCATGTCTACAAACTCGATAAGGTGCTCTATCGCCTTAAACAATCCCCACATGCATGGTATGAGCATCTTAAAGAGTTTTTGTTAGGCCGTGGCTTCGAGGTTGGGCAGACCGATCCCACTCTTTTACTGAGAAGGTTAAGACGGAGCTCTTCATATGAAAACTATATGTATACGATATTATCTTTGGATCTACTAACCAATCTTTTAATGATGAATTTTCAAAGCTTATGACTGACAAGTTTCAGATGTCTATGATGGGGGAATTAAGGTTCTTTCTAGGATTTGAGATCAAACAACTAACAGAAGGAACCTTCATAAATCAAGCAAAGTACATCCAAGACATGCTCAAGAGATTCAAGATGACGAATATTAATGGCGTTGCTATACCAATGAAAACTAAATGCCATCTTGAGCTTAATCCCAATGGTAAAGATATGGACCAAAAGGTATACCGGTACATGCTCGACTCTCTTCTTTACTTCTGCGCATCTAGACCTAATATTGTGTTGAGTCTAGGTGTGTGTGCAAGATATTGTGTTGAGTCTAGGTGTGAGTATAAACAAACCCACTTGGTGGTGGTCAAGATAATCTTCCGATATTTGGTTCATTCCCCTAATTTTGGTCCATGGTATCCCACGGGCTCTAATTTCTCCTTATGTGGTTATACAGATTCCGATTGGCCTGGTGACAAGATGATAGGAAGTGAACTTCTAGAGCTTGTCAATTCTTGGGAAGATCTATGGTATGTTGGTCTTCGAAGAAAAAAAGTATATCTCTATCCATCGCCGAAGCTGACTATGTGGCTGCTGCTAGTGCGTGTGCTCAATTACTATTGATGAGGAAAACTTTAAAGGAATATGGTGTCAATTGTGACAAAGTGTCTCTTTTATGTGATAATGAGATTGCTATCAAAATTGCTTACAATCTGGTGCAGCATACAAGGACAAAGCATATTGAGATTCGTAATCACTTCATTCGGGTCATGTTGCTCGTGGTGATGTTGACTTATCCTTTGTGAGCAAAAATAGCCAACCTGCTGATATTTACACGAAGCCACTTGATGAAGCAAGATTTTGTTATTTGAGGAATAAGCTAAATATCGTAGATTTAAGGAGCTTGGCTTGATTACCCTTGCATACTCACTTATATCTCTTCCTTTATTTGGTTTAGGTGTGGGCATAGACATAGGTGTAACACCCCTAGTTTTAATTTCTCTCTAATTAGGGTTTGAGTGTGCATAGCATCAGCATCATATTTTAAAATGAAAGGAATAAAACAATATACAAAACCCTAAACCCTAATCTTCCGTCCCTCTCTGAATCAATTCAAAATGTTTTGAATTTTGAAAAGTACCAAAATTATTGGAGCCCAAAACGATTATAAGTGCCCCTGCAATATTTCTATAATTTCATAAAGCCTCTAGTACTTTCAAATGATACAAAACAGATTTGAAATAATATGAAAAAGAGAGAAAATAAAACATGTTTCGAAAATGCTATTAGAAAATAAAATAGAGTTTCAGTTCAGCCAGGCCGACCCATCTCCTCCTTTCCCTATCTGTCGCCCACTAGCAGTAGCCAGAAGCCTGCCCCAGAACCTTTGTCGTGGCCCAACAGTGGCCCAGCCAGCCCACATCTGGCCCATACCCGTTCGGCCCTCTTCTTTCTCCTTTGTCCTCGTCGTCGATGATGCGGAGCTGCTCATTGTGCCTGTCGTCCGTCGTTGCCGTGATGCTCGCCTGCACCAGGATGCACGCTACCACACGCCGTCGTCTACAAATAGCCATCTACACCGCCGCAGAGAACCCTAGCTCTCCTCTCTCTCTCTCGTTTTCCCTCTCTGGCCAAACCCTAGCCCGCCAGGACTCGACGACCGCCGTCGTTTGAATCCTCACTGAGCCCAGCTGATGATGCCACGGGCTCCGCCTCGCTGTCCTCATTCTCCCTATCAAAGCACGCAAGCCGGGGATCCATCTTCTCGCCGGAATCATGCTCGTCCTCACCACCGGCATCCGTAGTCGTCACCTCGATACCTCGCTGCCCAAGCTCGTCTCGCCTCCCTGACACAACTGTTGCGTTCATGGTGATATGGTGGACCTCATAGACCCCTCCAACCCCTCTCTTTCTCTCTGTATTACCGCTGCATCGTTCACATGCTGCCATCACCGCTTGCCGTCATTGTGCCGTCGTCTCAAGTGACCAAGTTCGATCGGCGCCGCCATCTTTCAGCTCAGCATGAAGAGTCACGTCAAACGCGCCCTACCTCACTACCCCGTGCGCCCCAATGGCCCGATCGAAGCACCACCTGGGAGCATTGCCATTGCTGATGTCATGCTGACACTAGCATGACGCAATATTCCTTTTTCTTTTGTTTTAAAAATTTCTATAGTTATTTTAATAAATGAAAATTCTGACAGGTCGGTCCAGTCTGCCAGTGTTTTATTCATTTTGGAAATTAATTTCTGAAATTAATAAAAGTCTGACATGTGGGTCTAGGTTGGAAAAATATTTTAATAATTACAAAAATGTATAATTATTTTAAAATGATTTAAAATGGATATAAAATGAGAAAAATCATAACTAATTTTGTTAATAAAAAAAATGTATAGTATATCAAAATATTCAGAAAAATGAGATCCATCTCATAGCATCATAATCATGCATTCTTAAGAAACTTACATGATAAGTTTAATTAGAAGAACAATTACACCCCCGTAGTTGACTCTGAGGTTCCCCCTATTCTAGGGTTTGTACCCCTTGGGCCCTATTTAAATTGACCAAGCATGTACTAGGGTTCATTCCAATACAATTTAACTTGTCATATCATCAACCTTGCTTGATCATTGCACAAATGCCATGTGTTGATTGTTGCTTTCGTTTCCGGTGTTTCTGCTTCTTCTCGGTAGACCTCGAGTTGATGTGAGCAACGAGATCGAGTCAAAGATTGAAGACCGAGATTAACACCATCGAAGAGAAGTACTTGATCAACGGTGAAAAATTCTGAGAAGATGAACCTGAAGTTCTATAGCTAGATATCAATAGGCAAAGGCAAGAAAAACCCCACACATGATAACATCCTATGATTTTAAAGTACTTTAATTCTTGCCATGTGCATACGATTCTAAAGTCTTTTATCGATACATAGATTAATCCTATCTGATGCATGTTTCCTTTGTAACCTATATTCCCTGATCCACCGCTGCTAGCATAACTAGGGTTTGGCTTTGTGAGGTTCGCTATAGCTGTTATATCTGTTGCGCTTAGCCATGCTTAGCTGTTACCGTTGGTTCATCCGGTTGATGAATCAGAGCTGCGAATGAACCTAGTTGGACAGGATGACATGGTATGATCAGAGATGAAAGGTAAACATGCTAAGGCTTGAATGGGAGGCCATGGTAGGTTGTGGTTTTCGCAGTCCCATACTTGCCACCACTAGGATCCGAGTTCTTGCCTCTTGAACCAAGAAGAGCGTACAACCACACAGGGGCCTGGAAACCCCCTCAACCAACTAACTTGCCTAGTAGATTCCATGAGTCACATAGTTTGGGCGTTCATATGACATATGCATTTTGGTTGTTCTCGAAGGCGGTGAAGGGCTTGTGATAATTATTTTAAAGCTGAAAAGTATTTGTGAAAAATCTAGTATGCTTCTTTTTCTCCTTATCTAGTTTCGCTCTAACTCTGGGTCATCTTATCTTGTGTTGACTTTGAAAAAGTTTTGATATCTCGTCTCGTCTTTCAAAACTTAGGTGCCTTCTTGGCATGTCGTTTCTCAACCAGATGACCTAGTGCTTAGTTCTCTAGAGTCTGGTGTGTGTTCCTTGTTTCCCTTTGCTCCTATTTAGTTGAGAGATTCCTTTCTATCATGATCTCTCTATCTTTTAATACCAAAACATTATGTTGATGGTTTCACAATGATCTGTTCTAGGCCTCAAAGTTCCTTTTGCCTCATGTGCCTACTTTTAATTTGTTGGGTCCTTTAGAAGTTGTTTCTTCTCTTGGAAGCTACCTCGTGGTTACTATCTTGTAGTATCCTCTATACTACTAAGTAGTAATTACTCTTTTCTTAGGGTTTTAACCCTTGGACTTGAATCAAAGATCCCTGATTGTGCTGGATTCTGGTGTTGAGAATCTTCCACATGAAGCTAACCTTTAACCCAAGATCCATTTTGTTGATCCCTGCTGTTAATGATTTAAACATTACCTCATGATGGCTAGTATCTTCTACTCTAGCCTTCATGCTTGCGGTTATTGTCGTGATTAAATTACAACAAATGAAGGACTTCCCCTACCACATGCTATGGAAGATGTTCTTTAATGGAACCAAATAGATCGCGACAAGAGTACTCCTCATGAGTTTCACTTCTATACTCGTGACTCTGCCACACCTCTCTCCTCTGTGCATCGGTCCTCTAAAGATTGTTGAATTATGCATCCACGTCTCGGGATTCTATCCGGAGCATGTTCCTTCTCCTTGTTGTTATCCGACCTTTGTCTACTAGTTGGTAGCCAAGTAGTAAATGTGCATTAGTGTTTTTCGATGCAAGATATTCTTGTGGTCCGTCAGAAAAACCATTTCAGGATGTCAGGGGAAACAAACTTTAGTGCCTCATCATATCTAGGACTAGGTCAAAGTGTTGTAATCCATAGAACAATAAGTGTTGATTAGCTTCTATTCTATTTTACCTTAGAGTATCACACTCTTATATACTAAGAGGTCATGCTGAGTTTCATTACTCCCTTAATGAAGTGATGCTCTTACACATATTTACCCACCCTTCTCTCGAGCCTTCGCGCTCCTAAACGATGCGTGTTCGTAATGATCTGGTCATCTAAGATTCTTAGCAATTACTATTGCTTTGAGATCTCAGGAAATTTGCATCATTCTTAGTGTGATGGTTAACCTATCACCAAGCAAAGTTTGACTATGCTACCACGTCCGTTATTCTGGTACACTCTCTTCGGTCAGAGAGTTAGTCTTCTGCTGAAGCTCTGAGACTATGTCTTCTTGCCTTACCAAGCAAGTTTCCTCCCGAACTAAGTGACATATCAGTGGTTCATAATATTCTAGATGTCTACTAGAAGTATTGCCATGTTGCCACATGACTGTGTTTGTCAAGTTCTAGAGAAAGCAAGTTCTCTGAACTACTCCTTGCTCCAAGGATTTGTACTAGATACCCCTGGACTAGTTGGTTGAGCTTAAACGACAACTTGGAGAGTTGTAAGACAAAAGTTCTATCAGGCTTGTTCCACCTAAAGGGATGTCTAGTTTTGTTTGTGCTGAAGAAAGATAGTGTTTCCTTCATGGATATGTTATCTTCCCCTGCCTTTGATTTGATTTGGGCTATCATCAAACCAAACTCAGTCCTAAGGAACTATCCTGATTGTGTATCTTTTCGTGAAGTTTCACCTAGGTACATCTTCATGTTCTTTGGTCTGACCAATATTGTTGTTTGTTCATATCACATATGAGTGCATCTTCTTGGAGTGTCTTGATAAGGTTGTTATTGAGCCCATAAATGACATTCTTGTCATCCCCAAGCTAGACATGGTTCATATGGAACAATTGGCATTAATGTTGGCAACTTTTGAGAACCTTCTTCGTGCTATCTCGAAGTATGTGTTCTAGATGTTAGGATTAACCTTACATGGTTCACATGCAATTGTTGAAAGATGTCGCCATGAAATCAAGAAGAGTTATTTATGTCTCCCCGGGAACCATTTCAAGTCAGTCAAGCATGTGCGAAGTATTCTTGATATGGTAGGGTGATACCTTCACATCTCGAGAAGATTCTTTAAGCACTCAAAGCCATTGACTGATTTTCCATGGAAGAGAAGAAGTTCTAGAAACTTCAATAACTTCTTAAATATTTCCCAAAAATGTTTCAGTTGTGTTTTGTTGCAAAAACTTTATGTAGGAGAAATTGTCTTTTTGATAACTTGCCAACACATGGGTTTTGCAACCTAGCTCATCTTTTGGAGCTTGAAACAGACTTTATCTTTGGGGTAAATGGTGCGCATTTTCTATTCAGATCTATTGAGTCTGAAGTATCTTTCCACCTACCTAGAGCTTAATCTCAAGTAGTAACGATGGTTGGTGTTCTCCAAGGTGTTTGACGTAGATCTCCTTGAAAATTTGCCAGGATTGATGTAATGGTTGAAACAATTAGCCAGAAGACCTCTTGTCACATTCTCTTGAGTTAGCAATAACAACCACTCTTAATGAGGCATCTTATATGATTTGTCATAGGAGTTGTGCTTATGGTTTCCTTTGTTTCCGAAGTCCAACCTTTTACTTGATGTCCACTTTCTCAAACATCAAGGAGAACATTTAAAGTAGTGTTGCTAAATGGCTCTCCGTCAATCCTCCAGACCCTTTTATGTTGGGAAGCATCTTGTTGTGCCAAGTAACTGAAGTCTGAGTATGAAGTTTCTTTTTCCTCGTGTCATCAGGAACCTCCCTATGTATTCATCTGGTGGTGTAAAGGGATATCATGATCGCTGGCAAAGATTTTGATAGACCTGGATGAATAAAGAGTTTCCTTCGGTCCCTCTAACATGTTCGAATAGCTACTATGGTTTTGATAATTAGAAGTTCCTCTTATTACATGTTCCTTGTGACTCTTATGAGTCCTCTCCACCAAAACAACCCCTCTGTCTTGACCTTCTGTTGAATGAAAAGTGTTCCTTCTGTATCAAAGTAGTTTAACAACTTGGTTATCCATATCTCAGTATCCCTAGAAGCTCTACTTAAGCCGTCCAGTAGAGTTGCATCTTTCAAAGTCTATGGTCATGTTCTTTCCATTGTACACTTTCCTTTTCAGAAGCTCAAATTCTAATGAAGTTCCATGGTCTCAATCCTTATCAACACCAACTATCTAACACCTTGAAACCATCACATCTTGTTTCCTCTATTACTTTGGCATGTTTCATGCTCGTTGGCTTCAAATATGTTATGAACCATCTATCCATGAGTTGACCATGAGATACTCTATTGTGGTTCTATATCATTCCCTATATTCTTTAGTGTGTGAAGCTACCTCGAAGAAATGAAGTGCTTCATTCTATAATGGTGGCATGGATCAACCCCTTCAAGAAGATCATCGAAGTCTAGTGTAACCCTATTTCTTCTATCTTCTCACCTAGGAATCTCGGGACGAGATTCTATTAAGGGGGATAGAACTGTAACACCCCAAGTTTTAATGTCTCTCTAATTAGGGTTTAAGTGTGCTTAGCATGAGCATCATATTTTAAAATGCATGGAAGAAAACAATATACAAAACCCTAAACCCTCATATTCCCTCCCTCTCTTAATCAATTCAAAATGTTTTGAATTTCTAAAAGTCCCAAAATTATTGGAGCCCAAATGGATTATAAGGGCCCCTGCAATATTTCTATAATTTCATAAAGCCTCTAGTGCTTTCAAATGATTCAAAACAGATTTGAAATAATATGAAAAGGAGAGGAAAGAAAACATATTTGGGAAAATAATTTTAGAAAATAAAACAGGGTTTCAGTTCAGCCAGGCCGTCCCATCTCCTCCTTTCCCTATCTGCCGCCCACTAGAAGCAGCCATCAACATGCCCTAGAACCTTTGTCGTGGCCTAACAGTGGCCCAGCTAACCCGCATCCAGCCCATACTGGTTCGGCCCTCTTCTTTCTCCTTCATCCTCATTGTCTATGATGCGAAGCTGCTCGTTGTCACTATGCCCGCCGTCCGTCGTCGCTGCGATGCTCGCCTGCACTAGGATGCATGCTACCGATGTGCCTTCGTGTACAAATAGCCCTCTGCGCCACCGCGGAGAACCCTAGGTCCCCTCTCTCCATTGTTTTCGCTCTCTGGACAAACCCTAGCCCACCAGGACCCGACGACCGCCGCCATTTGAAGCCTCGCCAAGCCTAGCTAACGACGCCACAAGCTCCACCTCGCTGTCCTCGTTCTCCTTGTCGAAGCATGCGAGATGGGGATCCATCTTATTGCTGGAATCATGCTCGTCCTTATCGCCGGAAGCCACAGTCGTCGCCTCGATTCTTCGCTGTACGAGCTCGCCTCGCCTTCCTTACACAAGTATTGCATTCGAGGTGAGCTGGTGGACCTCATAGACCCTTCCAACCCCTCTATTTCTCTCTGTATCACTGCCGCACCATTCACCTACCTCCGCCACCGCTCGCTGTCGTCGTGCCGCCATCTCTAGTGACCAAGTTCGAGCGGTGTCACCAGCTTTTGGCTCAGCGCGAAGAGCCGCATCGAATGCGCCCTACCTCGCTACCCCCGCGCACCCCAATCGCCCGATTAGAGCACCACCTGGGAGCATTGTCATTGCTGATGTCATGCTGACATCAGCATGACCCAATATTCCTTTTCTTTTGTTTTAATAATTTTCGTAATTATTTTCAGAAATGAAAATCCTGACAGGTGGGTCCAGTTTGTCACCGTTTTATTCATTTTGGAAATTAATTTCTAAAATTAATAAAAGTTAGACATGTGGGTCCAGGTTGGAAAAATATTTTAAAAATTCCAAAAATGTTTAATTATTTTAAAATGATTTAAAATGGATTTAAAATTAAAAAAATCATAACTAATTCATTTTAAATCAGAAAAATATGTATAATATATCAAAATGTTTAGAAAAATGAGATGTACCTCATAGAACCATAATCATGCATTGTTAATAAACTTACATGACAAGTTTAATTAGAAGAACAATTGGACCCTCTTAGGTCACTCCAAGGGTCCCCCTATTCTAGGGTTTGTACCCCTCGGACCCTGTTTATAATGACCAAGCATGTACTAAGGTTCATTACAATACAATTTATCTTGTCATATCATCATCCTTGCTTGGGCATTGCACAATGCCATGTGTTGATTGTTGCTTTTCTTCTCGGTGTTTCTACTTCTTCTCAGTAGACCTTGGAGTTGATGTGAATAACGAGATTGAGTCCAAGATTGAAGACCAAGATTAACACCATCGACGAGAAGTACTTGATCAATGGTGAAAATGTCGAGAAGATGAACCTGAAGTTCTATAGTTGGGTATCAATAGGCAAAGGTAAGCAAAACCTCACACATGATAACATCCTATGATTTCAAAGTACTTTAATTCTTGCCATGTGCATATGATTCTAAAGTCTTTTATCGATAGATAGGTTAATCCTATCTAATGCATAATTCCTTTGTAACCTATATTCCCTGATCCACCGCTCATAGCATAACTAGGGTTTTGCTTTGTGAGCTTCGCTAGAGCTATTATAACTGTTGCACTTAGCCATGCTTAGTTGTTACCGCTGGTCCATCCGGTTGATGAATTAGAGATGCGAATGAACCTAGTTGGATAGGATGATGTGGTATGATCAGAGATGAAAGGTAAACATGCTAAGGCTTGTATGGGAGGCCATGGTGGGTTGTGGCTTTCGCAGTCCCATACTTGCCACCACTAGGATCCGATTTCTTGCATCTTGAACCAAGACGAGTGTGCAGCCACACGGGGGCGTGGAAACCCCCTCGACCAACTAAGTTGCCTAGTAGATTACATGAGTCACATAGTTCGGGCGTTCCATTTGACATAGCCATTTTGGTTGTTCTCGATGGCGGTGAAGGAGGTGCAGTCATATCGATAGGTAAGCCTGGCCGAGAACAAGAGAGGCACGACCTCCGTAATCTTGAACCATGCGCACATCTCTAGGGACCACTTCGGGACTTGACACGTTATGGCAGCATCTCCTTATGGCGTGACTCATGGTATCGGTGAAACCAAGGTAAAGGTCGTGGTCAACCACTCTCTGCCGGCCTTTCAAGGAAGAGGGCTAATGAATTCTGGCACTAAGAATCGGTTGGTACGTGTGGGTAAAGTTTTACACCCCTGCAGGATATTAATCTTTTCGAAAAGCCGTGTCCATGGTTATGGACGACTTGGGAACAGATTCAAAGATCATAGAGAAGAATAACCTAATCGTAAAACTTGACAAGAGGAGTGAGGTGTGTTCTAAGGATGCTTCCTCAGGGATCGAGGGGGTGATCCTTGTTAGTAGGTTCAGCTGATAAAGATTCAGTGGATATCAAAAGAAGATCACAGCTAGATATATCGTTTTATTATCCCCCTTTTAAAATGATCTGTTTAGCGAGTTCCTACTCCTCTCCTCTTTTACAAGGAAAATAGCTTTATGCAAAATAACCCCACCAACCATAAGTCTTGAAGAGTACACCATGTACTCGGCCTTGCTTTGTTGATACTTTTGCAGCAGGTAAGTGTTACCATAGAAGATGAGTTTGTTACAACATTGACATCGATGAGTAGTATGGGGATCCTGGTCGGCACCTTGGAATCTATGGATTGGGATGTCATCATTATGCTTCAGGCCTCGTAGGCCATTTGTAAAGTTTGCTATACTTAATAGCATAATTTTCCTTCCGTTGTTTGATGTTTGTCATCAGTGACCTCTGCTTGTAATAATTTGGTTCTTCGCTCAGTTATGAGCTTGCTGTAATAATTTTTGTGACGTAGGGTCACTGCAATGTTACCGATTCTTTCTATGTATGCTCTCGAGATTTAGGTTAGGGTTATATTAGACAGAGGTCTATAATTTGTCTAGCCCTAATCCTGGGGGTGTCATAATAGGAGAGTGTGGTTCTAATTGATTGGGCTAACCCTCCCCCCCATAATGCCGAAAGCAAGAAAAATCATTTCTCTTAATATCATTTCGTGATATGTGAGCTTATTTGATGAGTATTTGTCATTAACCCAAGATATATATTCGCGGTGTCATACCATTCACTCCAACATGGTGGCTTCGGCCACCACCCTCTTCTTTAAGAAGACTTGGTTCCTTGTGGATCTCTTTGTATTTTCTTGCTTATCTTGTGTTCTTATGGAAAACACACCCAATTTTGGCTTTTATTTTTATTTGGATCTAGCAATTTTGGGTGTGTAGTACCATCAGTTTGGTTGTCCAATCCTAAGCCTTTCTCCATCCCTGATCCCTCTATCTCTTGTACATGAGTCCTTTGGTTCACTTGCGAGGGTTTTGTTTGGGATGTGCTAACCTGAATCTGTGTCCAACAGAAAATTCAGAGAAGGACCGGATAATCCGCCCCTAGTGGGGGCCGGATAATCCTCCCCTAGCGGTTTTCATCTATGAAGGGTAGGGCGATGGGGGAAGGGCTCAAACAGAGCAGCATTTCCAACCCGAACCCCTGCCTCTGCCCCAGCCACCGCCTACCATCTTGGCCCTCCCTAGTGATGTTCCGGCCACTGGATTCTCCAGGCCTCCATGGGATCTTCTTCCCTAATCATCTGGGTACCTTCTCCTTCGTGTTATTCCTCAAGTGAGTGAGGGTAAATCCCCCACTATCATCTTTTGTATAGATGTTGTTGGTTGTTGGTAGAACTTGTTCTAGAAGTTGCTTTCATATGCATGCTAGGAACTATAGACTAGAAATTCCTATGCCCGATCTGCGTTGTTGCTAGCAATCTGAGGCAATTCTGCATTTTTTTGACAGGGCCGGATTATCCGCCCCTGGCTAGGACAGATTATCCGACCACGAATGTTTGCGCCTGGTTTAGGATTTCCCAGATTCCAGTATCATGTAGTTTTCGGTTGTAGATTGTTTTTCTACTGATTCTTAGCACTCCTCCAGGACTTGTTGTGTGTGCTTATCTACTTGTTATCCATATTATTCGCTTCACTGGTGGTTCTCATGCTACTCAAACATACAAGCGTCGTCCTCTTGCTCGCTATTTCAGACCCGACGGTGAAGGAGGTCTTGTTGACGAAGTTGAGTTGCGTAGGCGAACGGGAGAGGCTAAAAAGGTGTCTGATTGTGCAAGGAAAGAAAAGGTCACTCGGGAAAGTTCCAAGAGGAAGGGTAAGCAAAGAAGGATCCACTATAAGGATATGGACATTATTACTTACTCTTCTATTTTTCACCGTGATCTATATGATGAGGCTGAGCGTGATGAAGATCTTGGGGATTCCCTTTTTAGTGTACTGACCACAAGTTCATCTTTCAGGACATCTATTCCTGTCTGAGGATTTGTCCTATGCATCCCATGGTTCTGTCTGAGGCTAAGGAGAAGCCCCATCTTGTTGATGCTCTAGCTGTGACTAATCGGGTGGGGCTGCACCGTCTTATATGATTCTGTAGTGATGAAGAAGTTCTTCTCCACTCCTATGATTTGCAGCAATGACCGATGCACTATGAAGTGGATGACTGGTGACACTCTTATTCAAGCTGATTTTTGGGTATTCTCTCAGGTGCTTGGCTATCCCTTCAAAGGACATGATCATGCATGTGTGCATCGCATTATTACTCCCACCAAGCCCAACAAGGACACTTTCCTTTCCCCTTACTATGGTCCCAATGGTGATCTGGGCAAGGTCGCAAGAATTTACCCACTCTATGCTCAGATGGTTAGTGTTTTTCATGACTCAATCACGCCTAGTGGGGGAAACAATGACAACATCCATGGCCACCTTGTTTAGCTGCCTATTTTTGCTCATGAATGTGCCAACGCTGAAGATCTACATGTGAATTACCGACTTGATGTGATGGATTTTATTTATCATGAGATGACTGGTGCCATATTCAACAGGCTTTCTAGTCCTTATGCTCCATTCATCATGATGCTTATCAATCACATGTTTCCTCTTCAGAACTTCAACTATGCTAGTGAGCATAAAGGGAAGAAGATTTATAACAAGCCAACCCTTCAACTATGAGGGTTTCATGATATATGCTTGTTCTAGTAGGCGTAGGCCCCTAGTGCCATATGTTACCCGTGAGGTGAAGCAACTCAATTGGTTCTAGCGGAACATTCTATGCATGGGTATAGACACTCACAAGGGGCAGTATGCGGCCTACAGGAAGCACCACGATATGGCTCACACCCAGCAGGTCATACTCCACCATGTCTCACGGCATCAGGCCCTCCTCCTACTCCTTCAGCTCCCACACCGTATGCTCATTGGAACACCTCTGGCACCAACTATGGAGAGCTTGAGCGTCACATGTTCCCCACCTTTGAGAGGGAGCCTACTCCTCTAGTGGCTGATGATGAGGAAGATGAAGAGGAGTATGATGATGATGGTGAGCACATGAGGACAAGGACGAGGATGAGGACGAGGAGTTATTCATTGGGGCGTTAGCATCGCTCTTCCTCCTTTTTGGAGTTTCGATGCCAAAGGGGGAGAAGTAGTTCTAGTAGGCTATCGTGGATTTGCATGGGTCGGGCGCAAGCATTTTCTCTTTTATTGTTTCATTTTATCCTTGCTTGTACCCAATTTAGCATTTAACTTTAAATTTGCTATTTGGTTCGTATTAGACTATGTGGTTTGTGTGGTACTTTGGATTTATCCCGGTCATCACTAGAATTATTATTATGGATTTACCTCTATGGATTCATCTAGATGCTATGGAAATATGGTATTATCTCTATGGATGCATCCAAATGGCATTACGCTTTGAAGTCTCAATGACTAATGATTATATTGACTATCTCTATATTATTGAGGACTTCATCCCCTCGCTGGTATGATGTGGTCAAAGAGAACAAGGCATGTCACACTGTATGGGGCAGAATTTCCCACGGTCATCCTGCCAAGGCTAGAGTTTTAGCCCGAGCCGGATAATCCGCCCCCGGGGAATTTTTGCAAAGGGTGCCAAGGCGCGTCACGCTGTGAGGGGCGGATTTTTTCCTAGAAAATCCATTGTCCGGGCGGAGTTTTTGCCCTGGCTGGATAATCTAGCCCCTACTTGGGCGGGATAATCCGGCCCCAAAATCTCCAACAACTGAGTTTTGACAGGGGGAATAAATACCCCAATTGCTGCTCCTGTCAGATCTCTTGATTCATTCTAAAAAGTGTTGTACTCTTGTTCAAGCTCTAAACCGAGATCTCCCTCTTCATCCACCTGAAGGCTCCAACCTTTGGGTAATCGAAGGAGGAGACTTCGATCTTCACCAACACTAACGAAGCGCATTACTTTCCCTCCATTCGCTTGGAGAATTCTTGATCTAGTATTTCTTGAAAATATCTAGATCCTATTTGCGGTTATTGATAATACTTGTTCTTGTGGCAGCTTGTTATCATCACGGGAGCCTCCACTTCAGTTGTGGATGTGTACCCCGCTGGTTGTGTAAAGGCACCGGTTCCTTCCTCGAAGGGTACCAATAATAGAAAGGTGGATCAGGGCTTTGCTGGCGAGATCCATCGGAGAACAGGGTGAGGCCTATTATGGAGTGGTTGTCTTACTACCGCCCACCCCTCCAACGCTGATGTACTTCCCTTAACAAGGAAGGAACTATGGTCAAACAAATCATGTGTATCTACGTGCTCCACTATAGTTACCTTGTTCCTCTCTTTTACTCACTTAGTAGCTAGGTTTACATATAGGGAAATTCTTCGTAGTTGCATATCTACAGAATTTTCCATTGTGTCAAGCCTAAAATTGAAAAAGAATTAAAATTTGGAGTAGCACCTATTCACCCCCCCTCTAGGTGCCCGTACGATCCATTTCAAACAATTGTTGATGGCAAGCAATATGCCAACGACGCTCTCCTTTTGAAGTTATCATTTGGATTATAATATTTGAATAAGTTTGTAATTGATGAGAGTGAACTATATTAGTGTGTGTCTTGCATTTCTAAGACAGTTATTCATATGAATTTGAGACAAATTGGTTGTTTTATTCTTATGAGTAGTATCTTTTATGTTCAAAGTTTTGATAATGAATGGGTTATTCATATTTTGATCTTGATGATAGAAATTGTGAAAATGCCAAAAGATATTCAAACTTAATAATGCAATCATTTTGAATGACAAAAGTGTGTGTTGAATAATTACATATCATATTCATATTTTGATCTTGATGATAGAAATTGTGAAAATGCCAAAAGATATTCAAACTTAATAATGCAATCATTTTGAATGACAAAAGTGTGTGTTGAATAATTACATATCATACATGATGATATGTTGTATTGTTCAACAAATGGTGGATATCATTATTTCATAAAACTTCATTGTGAATATAAGAAAATAAATGTATTCGCTGAATGAGATACAAGTCTGAAACTATTTGTTATAAACAAAGAATTTCCGAGTGAAGTAGAATATTGAATTAACAAGAATAGAAGTTTTTGTGATTTGATCAAAATGACAAGTATTTGAGTTGCGATTCAGGCATATAAGACTTGTGAAAAATGTTTCCACAAATTACAATGCTAAGAATATGTCAGTATGTTGACATGTATAAAGAATTGTAATCATGCCGTATTAGATATTGTATGGTCTAAAAAGTAATATCTTATCATGTTAGAGTTAGTATTTAGAGAAGATAAATTAGAATAGCAAACACTTACTTATTGTGTAAAGAATCACCAAGGATTCGTGGAAACAACACCATAAGTGGATGGCATAATGTGGTTTCCAGCAATTCTAGAATTATGTGATAAATAAGATTTAGAACAAATATAACTTTGTAGTGTGTTCCTAGGAAACTAAGAATATGTATTCCACAACTAAAACCAAAGGGGCAAATTAGTATTGGTCAAAGTGGTGATTTATCGAGAAGAGTTTCTCAATAAAAGAGTTGAAGGATAAACGTGAAATCTCAAATAATGTTGAGAAACTTGCCTCCATATGTCTAAGTACCACAACGAAATTGTTTCCGGAACAAACCTCTACACATAGAGGAGAAACTAATGATAATGATAAAAAGTTTCAGTGGGACATTTTACTAAAAGAAAGTGGGATTCATGAATAATTTATGCATCATTGCAGAATTGAATTCATGATTCACTTGTCATGTTAATGAAACAATGGCATACCTACAAACTACAAAGAAGCGATGGTGAACCCAAATATGATAAATGACTTAGAGTCATGAAATCCTATACATTAAGTTACATTTAAGATGGTAAATTAAAATGTAACTTGACCTTATAAAAGTAAAGATGTTACTTGATCTTCCCAAAGGGACTACTAGAGTAAATGATCATGGGGCAAGGTCGAAAGAATTCGTGAAAGGTCGAAAGTATTCGCCCATGTTCATAGTCTCTCCGTATGAGTTGCAAGGAAGAAATGAAACTTGCAAATTCTGAGTGGGAAGTCGGACATTTCTTGAACACATTCAAATGGTTGACTACATTGCTCAAGAAATTTCTTGAACAAATTCAAATGGTTGACTACATTGTGTAGTAATACTTAAGTCGGACAAATGGAATCTCGTATCTAGAATTCTCAATTTGATGAATGATCAGAGGATTTTGGGATTGTGCCTAGAATATTGAGAAAACCTGCATTTGAAATAAACTGAGTGGGAGCTAAGAGAGTTCCATACTCTTATATGTAACTGACATATTTGAGTGGGAGCTTGATAAAACATTCTCATATGTGATTGACATATTGTGAATGGTATTGTTAGTATTAGTAATTATTAGAGAATATTAAGTAGATGAAGTTGAACGAATATTGAACATTGAAATCCATCAAGTTAGATTGATATGTTTAATAGCATTAAGTCAGAATGTTTTCCTAGATTATATTCTGAAGAAGTTCAGAATGGAACAAGTTAAGAGGGAAGTTCTTACTTGTCTAACTAGGTGGAGCATTGAGATTGTCTTGGTACGATAATGGTTAACAGAAGGAAAAGATGTGTAACATCTACTATGCCTCAGTCATAGGTTCCATCTTGTAAAACCATGTTGTATACTCAACATAATATGACTCAAGTTCTTAATCAGAAGAACTGGTTCCGAAGTGATATCTGAGTAAATCACTGAACAAAAGGTTAAGCATAGTCTCTAGTGTTTAGAGAGAACTGAAGGTATACATCTGATCTATAAAGGATGGTGAACTTGACCGTAAAAGGGTTACGCTAGGAAGTTCCACCCAACCTAGATGATTGCAATTCTCACAACATTGAGTGCCTTAGAATAAGAGAAGCATGGTTAGACATCGAAATGGCATTTATTGCACTGTCGATAAAATTTACATTCACATAAGAAGTATATGATTACTTCAAAGGTGAAATATGCAATGTTATGGCTAGGGAAGTCCATCTTCCCATAGAGTGTGATCCTAATGCTTATGACAATGAAAATGTCATCTTTTGATTGATTCATCAGATCTCATGGCAGAAGGAACAAAAACAACACTATGTCGCCAAAGCATAAATATTTGTACCACAAGGTTATCATGTGATGATGAAGGGAAATGTCAAATTAGGTGACATTAACAATTCACAAATACATAATGATCAGTATTAGTAAAGTACATAGAAAAAGCTCTTCCATGAGAAAGCATGATGAAAACAACAAAAGTGTTATGGTTTAATTATTCGTATCAAATGCAACTAGGTTATTTATACTCTAGTGCAAGTGGGAGAGTGTTGGAAATATGCCCTATAGACAAAAAATAATATAGATTATTGACATATTTCATTAAGCTCATAATAGGTTTTATATCATGATATAACTGTATTGATAGGAACGTCAATACACGTGTGATATGTAAACCACCGGAGTCCCTAGTGATCCTCTAGACACTAGTTCATTGGTCAGTCGATGATCAATGTTTCCCGATCATGGACATTTATGTCAATTGACAATGGGGCACTTCATTAGGTGAATGAAAGTGATGGACATACCCAACACAGGAATTCTAACATGATCAAGTCATGAAGTTCATCGTTTCAATGAGTAGGAAACATAGTATCCACTTCCTTAGACCGTGAGACCATATTTAATCACTATCACCTGAGAGTGCCTTGATTGCATCAAACTTCACTCAGTGAAACGGTGATCATAAACGTGTCTTCAGGTATTCAGTGGGTCATGTAGAGGCGTATGTGTCAAGAGCTGTATTTGTTCTTCCGCGTGATGGAGAGATACTCTAGGCCCACTCGAAGACATGACATCCATAAAGCTGCAACATGTGACTAGGTCACGGGGATGGAATAGCTCGGAACGAGTAATGTTGTACTTTTCAGTAACAAGATTGAACATGACATGGCCATGTCATTGATCAGATCTCGTACAAGTAAAGTATCAAAGTAACAAAGGGAATAGGATCCTATGTTTAATGGTTCAACGACTAAGATTCTCGTGGAATGCACATGGGTCATTATGGGCATCTAGGTCCCGCTGATGATCATTGGTCTGAGAGGTGGCTCGACCATGTATAGAGTGTTCCCTAACCGTAGGGTATCACGCTTAAGGGTTTGACAATGCTTGGAGATCGTTTGGGTATCATAGGAATGATCTAAGAAGAGAGAAAGGAAAAAAGAAAGGGTTCCGGGAAATTCTAGTGGGTGACCCGAGCTGTCCAAAAGGAGTTTCAGTGCAAACAAAATTATGTAATATGTAAATATATGTTGATTATTGAATTATACATTTATTTATGATTATTTAATGATTTAAATATGATTTAATAGGCAGCCCATGCCTAATGGGCCAACTCCCTAGGGGAAAAGGCCCAAGAGGGAGGGCAACCCAAAGGAAAGAGGGAGGGCTTGGCCCATGGGCCTTGGTGACCCACGTGGGGCCCAAGAGGACCTTGGCCGGCCGGCCAAGGTGGCCTCCCACCCCCTCCTCTCCTTTAGTCCCACATGGCTAAGCCAAGGTACTTGGGGGCTCCCCTCCCCCTATATAAAGGAGGGCATACGGAGGGATTTAATATACACAACAATTGAGCTTTGAGGCTTCCCCCTCCAAGTCCCCTCCCCTCTCTCTCTCATGAGTGCGGCCCCATTGTAAGGGCGGCGTGAATAGAGGGTTCTTCACCTCGGAGGACCGTCGCGCCGCGAGGATTCTGGATCCAGGAGATCTACTTCGCAACCTCTACTAGATCAGGGTCCAAGAGTCATCGTCAAACACCGGATGTGTGTAAACTCCTACGTAGAGATGAAAACGGAGCGAAAATGGACGAAACTGAGTGGTGCCAAAAAAATTCATATTTTTCCTGGAAGCGGAAACGAATAAAGAAACCCCGAAAACAAAAATGGAAGCAGATATTGTCGGAAACAAATACGGGCTAAATACAGTGCAGATGCGGAATGCAGATTTTATCCTGAACCAAGAGAACCCTAAAATCATGCAACACATCTCAAGCATTAAAGAAGACCAAATAAATTGTGCTCTATTTATAGCACGGTGCTAGGTTTATAAGAGAATAAGTGAATGATAAAATCGTGGAAGTCTCCTCAAATGCATAGAGGGATTACTTGGTCATCGGTTCTGGGACGAGCAACTTTAGGTCATGTAATGGGTCATCTGGATTTGTCCATACACATCAACCCTAAAACTCAAATTCCATATTAGACGGAAACAGAAATTCTGCTTCCGCTCCTGTTCCGCCGGAAAACACTAATCCGTTTTTGTTTCCATTTCCGCCAAAATAAATCCGTTTCCGTTTTGCAAAATTCTGTTTCCATATTTTCATCCTGTTTCTATTTTTTCCATGAAAAATTTGGAAACTTTCCGCTCCACTTTAATCCCTACTCCTATGAGGCGCTGCACTAGTGGTGCTCGAGTAATTCAAGCCATCAGAGTCAATGGAGCCGGTGGAGCTGAAGCGGGTGGAGCCATCCGAGTTCAAAACGACCTTGAGGTCGGCGTCGGTATGACTACATCAACCATGTTCTCCCGAACATTGACAACGCTTTTCGGTCTTCAAGGGTAAGTTTGCAAAAATCCCCTCCCGTTACTGCATTACTACGAGATAGATCCTGGCACTGGGGTTGTTTGCATAGGAAAAATTATTGTTTCGGGCGCTAAACCCCTTCAGTGGTATCAGAGCCGATCTATGCTCAGTTATGCTAGTATGGGTAGAACACACGAGTTGTAGCGTGTGGGCGTTGATTTTATAGTTGTTACCCTCCCACATGTACTTCTACATACCGCAGAAATGCTTGATGAAGCGGCCCCCAACAGACTTTACGTGTTCATTCGCGAGACTGGTCCACGCTTGACATACGGCTTGCATCGTATAAGTGGCTTGCGGGGTGTCCGTTTGTCTCGCATTAGTTGGTACGCCATATACAATGGAGGGCCCCGCAAGGGGTATAGTATAGAAAACTATTTAATCAACGTTGTGGTTCATGATTCGTTGGTAAGAAATGGTTCTTGTGTGAAAGCCCTAGCAGCCACGTAAAATATGCAAAAGATAAAGTAGAGGTGTCTAACTTTATTTTGGAGGGGCTCGTGATATGATATGGTCAAAGTAAAAGATAAAGTAGTTTATTTTCCTGTTGCTAAGTTGTAGTAATAGGATGGTGGCATTAAGTGCTTGGTTGCATACACCGGAGCGTGTTATGGAGATCATGGCACGACAATCTACGACCATGTCATGTCACACTTCTTTACATTTGATGTTTAATTGTGTGTATCTTGTTTGTGCTAGTATTAGATACTCGACGGTAGCATTAATAGGATGATCCCTTAATATAGTATCAAAATTGTGTTCTCCCTTAGTGTGCGCCACAAATATAGCTCTCCAATATGAGGCACGCCATAACGATCGAGTGTCAGACACATCTACGTTCGCATATGATGGGTGTAAGGCATGTTGCACAGCGAATAGACGTAAGGCTGAATTGGCAAGCCTAGAATGTAAAGACATGTCCTTGGAACACGGATGATCCAAAGATCGAGCATGAGTCACATGAATGATGTGATTGACATTGGAGAATGTCTACCTTTACAACTATGTTGTCGGTCGTGACGATCGGGGGTGACATAGTGAATAGGGATTATGTTATCACTGAAACTTCTTTAGGAATGTTTGTTTTAGTGGGAGCTCATCTCATATAATGTGATTATAATTTGAACTCATATTATGAAGTTAGTCTAAATGTCTTTGCAAAACTTTTCTAGATCATGTCAAAACTTTTGTGATTGTGGCCCCATTGTAAGGGTTGCACAAATGAGAGTGTTCATCACCTCTTAGCACCGTCGCGCCGTGAGGATTCCGGATCCAGGAGATCTACTTCCAAACCCTCCTATAGATCAGCGTCTGGGAGTCATCGGCAAACACCAGATGTGTGTAAACTCCTACGAGGCGCTACACTAGTGGCGCTCGAGTCATTCAAGCGATCGAAGTCATGGGAGTCGGTGGAGCTGAAGCTGGTGGAGTCGTCTGGGTTCGTAACGAACTTGAGGTCAGCGTCGGTACGACTACATCAACCATGTTATCCCGAACATTGACAATTCTTTTCGGTCTTCAAGAGTAAGTTTGCGAAAAACCCTCCCATTACTTCATTACTAATAGATAGATCCTGGCATTAGGGTTGTTTGCCTAGGAAAAAATATTGTTTTCAGGCGCTAAACCCCTTCGGGTGGGGCGGTAGGATTTATCTCCTACTGCCATGCAGGGACCAATGGGAGAAACGTAATAGTGAAGTACGTGGAGATCAGTGCTCAAACTTTCAAAGATTACCTTCCAGAATTTACCTTGAACTGACAACATGATACTCCCTCTGATCCATAATTCGCGGGGAGTATGTTTTTTGGTACATTCCATGTTTTCTGGTGCCTCTGTAGACCGGAGGGACTACTTATTGGATTTAGGGATTTCTATTTTCATACCCTTGGTATCTTAGTTGTACCCAGTTTTCCCCAGCTGCTAAAATTTTCCTCACTTTTGCCGATGCGCTTTTCTGAATCTCTAACAAAGAGCTCGAATAGTAGTTGTCATCAGGTTGACAGTTATGCTGACGTGTGGGGCCACGCCGTGTGGGACCGTGTGGGGCTGGTAGGTCGGGATCGCGTTATGCCGACGTGTGGGACCATGTGGGGTCGGTAAGTCAGGATCTCATTTAGAAGTTATGTGTGCACAAGTGGTTTTGTCTCTCTCTCACCCAAATTGGCAGTTTTCTTTTTTGCATCGTGAATTGGCAATTTTCAGAGAGCCTTTTTCCTCTCTCTCGCTAATAGTTATGTTTTTTTTCCCAAATTGGTTGCAAATCTAGAGCATCTTCTCTCTTCACTCACTCGTACCTTTTGGACCTTGTTTTTGCCCAATCTCATAGCAAATCTGGAGCAGCAAATCACACCAGCAGCATACATCCATTCAGAAAACAAAATAAATGTACATAAGATGCTTACATCACGTAATCTATGATATATTAGTGATAGATAGTAGGGTATTACTTAACAAGGTTCAACACATTCGCTGCTCAGTAGCCAACACACAATATATAAAAACAAAAGAAGTTGCTTTATAGCAGTATCACGCAAGTTCAGCACCTCTTGGCCTTCGCCTCCTCCCTCTGGCTCTTTCTCCACTTCTTGCTACACTGTCCCTTGGTATTGGTCACCTTGGGCTTGATCGGAGGCATGTAACCCTCTGCGATGGCCACCTACAAGAGGTTGTGGAGGTGAATGTCGAGCACCATGTGCTGAGCGAAGAAGGCGTGGGAATTCATGGTCTTGCCGACATTAGGATTGCAAGAGCTCACATTCTCGGCATGTGTCATGAGGCAGTTGAAGTTGGTGGCGCCGAGTGTCCTTTTGCAGAAGAGGCACCTGTAGACGTCACCATTGAAGTAGGAGTCATACTGGCCGGACTGCAGCCTCCTAAGCAACTAACGAGCCTTGGTGTTCCTGGCCTCGTTGTCGCTACCGACATCGCTGCTCTACACCTGTTGGAACAAATAGTAGGGTGCATGATACTAATGACATGATTGAGATCCCTTTATTATTGGGATTGATTATTTACATAAATTAACCAATTAATATCCCATGGTTATTTGCATAAATTAACCAAGTGGGTTAAATTCCATAATTCCCTAATCTCAAACAAAATCAAATACTGATTCCAACTACAGATCGACACTAGCTAGTATTAACTAGGGAATCCCTTAACAACAACTCGAAGCACAAATAAAATAGGATTGAAATGCGAACGGGTGGATTCATCAAAACACAAGGTCTAACAGAAGAGGATTAACTGTTGTAAGAAGATCTAGCATCCAACGATTAAAATGTGAACAACCGAACCCTAATAACATAAGATCTAGCATGTAATGATGGCAATGGGAGAAGAACAGGGGAATGAGAGAAAAACCCTAGTTACCTCCGACCATGGGTCCAGGATGCTGGTGTTGTTGGGGTTCTCCGGCTAGATGTACTCCTCCTTATCGTAGGAGTCCCAATCGAGCGGGATCTACCCATGACTGGAGGGGGCCTCCTCGCTGGCAGCTATGCCGAAAGCAAGGACGGGGACGATGGCTTCCTTTGTTTCCTTGATGGGGTCCTAGACAGAGACGGGGGCCTCCTCGCCGGTGACCTTGGAGGTGAAGATGGCCACGACATCCTTCTCGTCCATTGTCAACACCCGGATTTTTAATCCCAGATGCCTGTTATGCCAAACATCGCAATCCCAGGATTACCATTTTTGTGAGACATAACAGATTGGATATCACAGTATATCATCCATTACAAACCATAATAAGGTCTTACACAAATAAAGGATCTCATGATCTAGTCTGAATACAAACAAGCAGCGGAATAATAAGCATAGTAGTGGGCTCCATCTTTAGTGTCACAGGGAATGCTGGCGATGGGAGATGATCCTAGTTGTCGTAGCCGTCCTGTTGTCCATCTTCCTGATAGTCCTCCTCATAGTCTGGCCTCGGGAATAGCCAGGGACAAAGCCATGAGTACTCTTTAAGTACTCGCAAACTATCACTGACATGGGTATACCCTACAGGTACTCGAGCTTGGTATATACGGTCTAAATACGTAAAGGCCCACGGTGTCGCCAAGGCCCAAATGAAGGATTCGAGTAACATACGGACTCTCGATTACTTGAAGAACAAGAAGAAGCTAAAGATAGAAAGTTTGAAGGGGAAAACCCTAACTTGTAACCGACTCGACCTGCTACCCGGGACCTAGCCTACCTATATAAAGGATAGGAGGGGACGACGAGGAGGACACACACACAACCCTAGTCTCCACCACCCTCGCCAGATTGCATCTGCGCACCATTGTAATCTTCGATTCCTTCGATAATTCCACGAGCAGACAAGCAGGAGTAGGGACCTCTACGAGGCCTGAACCTGGGTAAATCTGTGTCCCCTGTGTGCTTGTTTGCTAGCCGATAGATGTCTCTAGCACTCCCTCCTTCTCCAAAACCCAAGTCCATAACAATGGGCATTGATGAGTTAAACCCTCGTCAATTGGGAGTGCTGATGTTGTGGCTTCTATGGCCCCATCAACTGCGATCTACAACTCCGCAACAGCGGAGATTCGCCAGCTCTTCGGTGTGTTCGACTTCACCGTCCACACGCCGACCACTCGCCCGGCCTTCGAGTCCGTGGGCGACGGAATCAGCCTGGCAATCGGGAGCTTCCACTTCCAAGTTGGCCAGATGGGCACGCTTCGCATGCCTGATCAGCCAACAGCACCGGCGATTGCCCCAACATCGTGGTTCCCTCCATCGATCGACACCCTCAGCGAGCTCAACGCCCCGGCAGCAGTGGAGAACACGGTCAGTGACAGCAGTCGCGACTCCGATCTGAGCGATCTGGCCACTAAAGATGGAACATATGGTTCCGGATCTGAGAGTTGTGGAAGCAACAGCTTCCCCAATCACTTCATGTGCGCCGTCATCAATGCAGGCGATACCTCTGCCAATCGTGACAATGGTGGTAATCCCGGTAACGGGACCGATCCGCCTAACGCCGGAAACAGCGGCAACAGTGGCAACGGCCGCAACAGCTGTATCGGTGGCAATCGCACCCCCGTCGATAATGAAGGAGCAGTCGAACCTCCATCCATAATAAATGAGCAAACCGGGGAACGCGTCGTAATCAGGCTCAACGAGCAAGAATGGGCTCGTTGCCGCGAGGCCCTACGAGGCGCTCCTCTACCCTTCAGATCCCCGCAAGAACTGTTGATGGGCTATCACTGGCTCCTAAAGGAAGAATTCAAGCGCCAACTGCAAACAATCGCGCAACTCGAAGCACGTAAAAAGGCAGCGGACGAATCGAGCCTTCGTCATGCCGGGCTCTCCTCCTACGGAGGATCCTCATCAAGGGGCAACGAGTACCTCACCAAGAAGAGGCAATCGCGGATGGCCCATCTCACCGAGCAAGAACGCATAAAGGCCGCAAAAATCCTCAACTTTGGTTCTATGACAGTCGACATGCGAGGCAACGTGGTCCCCAGGACACCGCAGGCTGCGGTGACAGCGGCCACCATGTACCTCCTCAACAACCAACCGCCAGCTACAGATCCCCGAACCGCCATGCATCGATCTATGATCGCGGGCTTGGGATTAATCGAGGCCGCCCTTGACAAGGAGCCAACACCAGACCCAAAGAAGGGCAAAGCGCAATCAAAGCGCTACTCCTCGCCCTCGTCCAGCGATGACAGTCAAGACCTGTCTCGACGGCGCCGCTCACGACGACACGACGGTGACTACAATGTGCGCGATGACCTCACACAGCGCAAGATCGACAAATCAAGGGCACGACGTGCTCGGTCAACTGACACGGAAGAAGAAGATGGGGAGCTCTGTGGCGCCAGATGCTTCAGCAGATCCATTAGGAAGAAGTGAATGCCTAAAGGGTTTAAAGTCCCATCAGAGAACCCAAAGTTTGATGGCCTACAGGACCCAAAGATCTGGCTGGAGGACCACATCTCCTCCGTCAGACTCCACGGAGGCGGTCGGAGCACGGCCGTGCAATGCTTGCAGCTATAGTTGCAGGGCGCCGCTCGAGCATGGCTCAATAACCTCCTACGTGGATCCATTCGCAGTTGGGATGAGCTGGTTTACAGCTTCGTGCACAACTTTAAGGGCACGTACAAGCGGCCTCCATCAATCGAAGAGCTGAGATGTTGCCAGCAAAGATCTGGCGAATCGCTGCGCTCCTACATCCAAAGGTGGTCCATCATCAAGAATTCTGCAGAGAACATCTTGGAAGATCGCGCGATTGACGCATTCAACGGTAGCGTCCGCCGCCTAGAACTCAGGGAGGAGCTGGGCCGCTCAAAGCCCCAGACCATCGACCACCTGATGGAGATCGCGAATCGGTGGGCCGATAGAGAAGATTCAGTGAAAAATTGCGTTCACTCCGACGAAGAGGCGGAACTCGAACGCAGATGCGACCGCCGAGTCAAGCGCCGCATGTGCATCTACGATGACCGCGACGACGTCAACATGGTCGCGGCTGGCTACGCCGACAGACGTGACGATAACCGCAACAGCGGATATCGTGGCGGTGGATACTGCGACTCTGGAAAAACCACGCAGGTGTGGCAACGCCGCACTCGCGATGAGGCACCCGCGAACTCCATTGAGGACAAACTGTCCGGGCCTTGCACGGTGCACTTCTACATCGACAAGCATGATGACAAGAGGAAGTCCAGCCACCTCCTCATGGACTGTCGCGAGTTCCTCAAGCTACATGAAGGATTGGTGCGGATGAACCGCAATGCAGTCGAAAGAGGCTATGAAGCTGCTCCAGGCACTGTGGCACATGGCGCACCGCCACCACCACCTAGGGCACCACCGAATGCGGCTGCACCGGACCAACACCACGGAGGCGAACCGTACCCACGAGCCATGGGCACCATGTTGATCCAAAAGGGACGCCCCTCCAATAGGGTGCAGAAGGCCATCACTCGGCAAGTCAACTTGGCCACGCACTCGCCACCATCTACCACTGAGTACCTCAGTGGAAGCGAGTCCTGCATCACCTTCGACAAACGAGACCACCCACCTCAGATACCCCGTCCAGGCCATTGCCCCCTCATACTCGAGGTGCAAATCGGAGGCTTTGACATGAGCCGCGTCTTCATGGACGGTGGAAGCGGAATCAACCTTATATTCGCGAGTACCTTGCGAGCAATGAGGATCTCTCTAACTTGCCTGGAGGCCTCGGACACAACGTTCCATGGCATCGTCCCAGGGAAAGGCGTATACGCCTTGGGCAAAATCAACCTCGACGTCATCTTCGGCACGCCGAAAAACTTCCGGCGCGAGCGCATCGACTTTGAGGTCATCGACTGGCCCTCACAGTACCACTTCATCCTCAGGCGCGTCGCGTTCGCTAGGTTCGTGGCAGTGCCCCACTACTCCTACCTCCATATGAAAATGTCAGGTCCCAATGGCGTCATCATGATCAACGGAAGTTTCGAGCGCTTTGATAGCTGCGACAGGGAATTCAACAGAATCTCCCAGTCCTTTGGAATGCAGGAGGAACTCGCGAGACTGAAGGAGACGACAGACAACAGTCTGCCTCCCCTGAGCAGGCCAAGCTCACCTGATCTCTCCTTCGACTCATCTATGCACACAAAGAAAGTGCAGGTCCACCCATCGGATCCCGCCAAGACGACCCTCATCGCCAACAACTTGAGTCCCGCATAGGAACTCGCGCTCGTCGAATTCCTCCATGAGCACTGGGAAATTTTTGCTTGGTGTCCTACGGACATGCCAGGAGTTCCCAGGGAATTCTCCGAGCACGCACTCAACTTCAACCCCGATGCAAGGCCAGTCAAGCAAACAATTCGACGATTGTCTGAGCCATGAGCGCAGGCAGTTGGAATGGAGATCAACAGACTCCTCGAAGCCAAGTTCATACGCGAGATCAAGGAAAGCACTTGGCTCACCAACACGGTGCTGGTACCAAAAAAGGACATGGATATCCTACGGATGTGCGTGGACTTCACCTCTCTGAACAAGCACTGCCCAAGGGATCACTTCCCGTTGCCACGGATCGACCAGATCATCGACTCCACCGCGGGATGCGAGCGCCTCTGCTTCCTCGATGCCTCCTCAGGCTATAATCAAATTCGAATGAAGGAGGAAGATCAAGAGAAAACATCGTTTACAACGCCCTTTGGTGTGTTCTGCTACAACACAATGCCCTTCGCGCTAAAGAACGCGGGAGCCACCTACCAGCGGTGCATGCAGGCTTGCCTCAAGGAACAACTAGGTCGCAACATTCAAGTCTATGTCGACGACATAGTAATCAAGACCAAGGAGGAAGCCTCTCTAATCGACGATTTGCACGAAACCTTCGCCAACCTCGACCGCTACCGGATCAAGATCAATCTGGACAAATGGGCCTTCGGCGTACCATCTAGGCAACTACTCGGGTATCTCATCTCCGCGAGGGGAATCGAGGCGAACCCGAAGAAGATAAATGGCATACTGGCCATGGAGCAGCCGAAAAACATAAGGGGCGTCCAACAGCTGGCTGGACGAATCGCGGCCCTCAGTCGATTCATCAGTCGAATGGGTGAAAAGGCGCTGCCCTTCTACCAGCTCCTCCGCAAAACTGAAAAATTCGAGTGGACCACTGAAGCGCAAGAAGCATTCGAAGACCTCAAGCGCCTGCTATCCACTTCGCCAGTACTGGTGACCCCACGAGCAAGGGAACCACTATTGTTGTACATCTCCACCACCAACCAGGTGGCCAGCACAGTGCTCGTCATCGAGCGAGCTGAGGAAAACAAGGTCCACGGCGTACAACGCCCAGTATACTACCTCAGCGAGGTCCTCACGCCAACAAAACAGCAGTACCCGCACTACCAGAAGCTAGCGTATGGTGTCTTCATGACCGCCCGGTGACTGCGCCATTACTTCCAGGAACACCCAATCGTGATGGTCAACGACGCCCTATTGGGGCATATCCTCAATAACCCCGATGCCACAGGACGAGTCACGCTTTGGGGAATAGAACTGTCTCCACGAGACATCACATACGAAAAGCGTGACGCAAGCAAGTTGCAAGTTCTCCCTGACTTCCTCGTGCACTGGATGGAGAACCAGCTCCCGGACAAGCCAGATATGTCCTACCTCTGGACAATGCACTTCGATGGGTCCAAGCGGAAAGACGAAGCAGGCGCAGGTGTCATACTGACATCACCTCAAGGGGACAAGCTAAAGTATATCCTGCGAATGCAGTTCACAGCCTCCAACAACGAGGCTGAATACGAGGCCCCGTTGCACGGGATGAGGATGGAAAAAGCCTGCGGCGCTAAGAGGCTCATCATATACGGCGACTCCAAGTTGGTCGTCAACCAAACGATGCACGAGTGCGACGCACTGAATGACAACATGATTGTGTACCACGACCTCTACGACACACTCGAAGGAGACTTCGACGGTTGCGCTGTGACACGTAGGTCGCGAAAGCAACGAAGAGGCAGACGCACTCGCCAACATAGGCTCTACCTGCGCCCCCATACCACCTAGGGTATTTCTCGAGCGCATCTGCGAACGCTCCATCAAGCCAAAGGCCGTAGAAAAGAAAACAAGCGCAACAACGGGCTCGGGGGCTATGCCACCCAATGAGCCAATGGCACTCAATGACTTGGAGCTAGACACCGGACTCGACGGACCAATGAGCGTCATGATGATCGAACAATCCTGGACGCAGCCGTACATCACGTACCTCCTCAGCAAGAGGCTACCGAACGACCCGACAGATGCACGGCACATCGTACGGCGATCCAAGGCATTCGCTGTTATCAATGGCGAACTGTATAAACGCAGCACCACAGGAGTACTCCAACGATGCGTCTCCATGGCCGATGGAAAAGCAGTTCTCCTCGACATCCATGAAGGGACCTGCAAACACCATGCCGGCAGTCGCGCCCTCGTTGCCAAAGCTCTACGAGCTGGATTCTACTGGCCTACGGCCATGCGCGATGCCAAGGACATCGTCCGAAAATGCAACGCTTGCCAGCGATTCGCGGACAAGCGGCACGCACCGGGCGTAGAGCTACGACCAATCCCATTGGCCTGGCCCTTCGCGCACTGGGGGCTCAACATGGTCGGCAAACTTCCAAGGTCCTCGCGAGGAGGCTACGTCTACCTCTTGGTCGTAGTCGACAAATTCACCAAGTGGATTGAGGCCATGCCAGTAACCAACCAATCAGGGCAAAGTGCAGTTAAATTCTTCGAGTCCATCGTCTACCGCTTCGGAGTGCCACACAGCATCATCATCGACAACGGGACGAACTTCACATCCAAGGAGTTCCAAGAATTCTGCGAGAACCTAGGGATCAACATCAGCTACGCCTCAGTAGCGCATCCATAGACCAATGGTCAGGCGGAAAAGGCAAATGGGCTCCTCTGCAGCGGCATCAAGAAGCGACTCCTCCGGCAACTCAAACAAGCCACGGGTTGCTGGCCGGACGAACTGCAATCCGTACTGTGGAGCCTACGTACAACTCTAAACAGCACCATGGGCTACACGCCATTCTTTATGGTGCACGGAGCAGAGGTAGTGCTACCCACCGAGGTACGGTATAAGGTGCCGTGCGTGGTCGCTTACAGCGAACAAGAGTCATCCCTCGCACTCGAAGACTCCGTCGACCTCCTTGATGAAGCAAGGGAAATACCCCCGGGTAGGGTCACGCCGTGGTATGAAAGGCCGAGTTAGCCGAGATTCGGCAAGGTCAAAGCAAGTACTGGCCGGGTCACCTCAAGGCAGGCCGAATCACGGGGTAATCCGGACCTGGGGGCGTTCGCCTAACTAGCCCTAATCTGACTTAAGCGGTGAGTCGGAAGCGTATGTCTAACCTGTATGCAGGAAAAGGGTGTGGCCGGATGAACCATCGTCCGGGTCGTAGTAACCTTCTAGGAGAAGGAAGGAATCTCGCTGGTCAAAAGGAGCCCCGGTACGCACTGCCTGAGCGAAGCGAGCAAGGACTGCACCACCGGGGCGTGGCCTACAAGCGTGACGACGCCCGTGTCAGCTGACGAGGGCGCCGCCGTGGCTCACGTAGCTAAAGCATAGCTGACGAGGGGGAAAAAGCACGCCGGTCGGTTTACCACTTTGGGAAGGGGGCATATTCTTAGGAATATGCCTCCACGTATGCCCTAGGTTGAAACCGAGCCTCCCCTATAAAAGGGGGGCTAGGGCTTCAGTAGAGGGGGTTGGTTTTTTCACTCTCTAGAGATTTCGGTTAAGGATAAGGGTTTCAGGTGAGATCTGTCGGTGAGAGTAAGAGAGCTTCTTCTTCCTCTCGCCAATACAGCTCTAGGAGCACTTGTAACCTTCGAAGAAAATCAATACGAGTTCTGGTGTGGAGAATCACTTCGCTATCCCTCCCTGGATTCCCCTAGCGTATATTAGTCCCCACCTTCAGCCTATACATGGCATCTGCCGCGACACCACCACAACAGTTGGCGCCCACCATGGGGCAAACGGCGCTAGCAGGGGTCAAGATCCAGACGGGAAACTTCGTCGCCACTGGCAAACGCATCGTCTCTGGGCTCGTCCAGCGCTTTGAAGCGCGGGATTTCGTCAGCGACAACGCAGGCTGCTTCGGCACGCGCCCTCTCCCACGCACCGACGTCTTCCTCAAGCTCGGCGCGCACAAGGTCTACGTCGCGGTGGACGTGTCAGGTGTTCATCCGCGCCACGTTGTCGAAGTAGGCGAACCGCCCCTCACTATGGCTAGCGGGGAACGTATCGGTCGTTCCCCGGACCATGAAGAGGTAATGATGACAGTGCCGGGAGCGGTTACGAGCAAGGATCCGGCGCCAGATCCGGAGGTGACACGCAAGGCACCAAGGAAAGGTAGGGGTCCTCCGCTAGAGAGGCCGGAAAACATGCTGAGAGAGGCAATAGATAGCTTGGCAAACCCTGTAGTAGCAATGGTAGATCTGGCTCGCGCACAGGCCGAGCTGGAAGAAACTCGGCAGAAAATACTTGAGGGTGCAAGGAAAATAGCCGCGGCCCAGCAGTCGTTGAACATGACGCTGCGTGAGTACGCAAAGGCAAACAAAGTTGACGCTGTAAAAGTTAAAGGGAGGAATCTCATGAGCGAGATGAACAGAGAAGGTGATGTCGAAATCGAGGAATCAGAGAAATGTCTTTCTGTGGGGCTGCTGAGGTATAGTACCCCGGCCAAGAACCTCAGAGCGGCGGATGGATCTACATCCGAGTTAGAGGGACTGACGGGTGAAGCCCGGCAAAGGCAGCAAAACCGAGTTAACGAGCTGGTTCGGATTGCGAATAGGCAAAACGAGGAACTGCTCAGGGCGAACCCGGAGAGAGCTGGGGCCTCCAAGATCGTCCATTCGGCGATGGGTAACCCGGAGAAATCCGCTGGAGCTGCGTCGTCCCCTCATGGCGATCCAAGGAGATAGGAGGTGGTAACCTCGGCCAGACGGAACAAACAGATTGTCCCGTATGACCCGACACGTGCGGGGAAAGAAAAAGAAGCGCAGAAAAATGATGATCGACGGAGTGTGAGACGAGGCGAAGCTGGCCGAGGTAACCGTGACCAAGGCAATGCCGGTCAGAGGAACGTTGTCAACGGCAATGCCGGGCAGCAAAACTCAGCAGGGGCAGACAACCGCAGCAGCGGAACATGCCGAGGCAAGAGCATAGTGCCGGCCGAGGTATCCAACAGAAAGGCGTGCCGCAAGAGCAAAACCGGTATAACGACGGTGATTCGGAGATGGAAAATGCGGGATACCCGAGACCGGACTATCATGTGATAGGTTCGAGACTAGGAAGTAGGGATTTGATGCCGGACGATGCGAGGTTGAAACTAGATCGACTATATAGGTCGGAATAGATAGAATGTCAGGGTCCACCGGGTCCAGCATGTTTTGGACCCCGGATCATGAAAGAGCCACCAGTCTCGAACTTTCAATTGCCCCGGGGGACCAAGACCTATGATGGTAGTACCAAGCCAGAGGATTGGCTGATAAACTATGCTACCGCTGTAAAAATTGCCATAGGCAACCTGAGATGGGCCGTACGATATGTAACCCAGATGTTGGAAGGCCCGACAAGGGTGTGGTTGAACAATTTGCTGCCAGGAAGCATCAACTGCTGGATTGATTTCGAGGAGATGTTCATCAGCAATTTTTCGAGTAAGTATCAAAGGCCAAATAGGCCACAGACCCTAGCTATGTGCAAACAGCGACCCAATGAGACGGACTGGGAGTTTTTGACCCGGTGGTGTACCGTGAGAAATTTGTGTGAGGGCGTGATAGAATCACATGCCATAGCATGGTTTGCACAGGGGTGCCGGTATGGAAGCGAGTTATGGATGAAGTTGCAATGGAAAATGCCGACAACATTGGCAGAAATGATCCGAATCGCAGATTCGTATGCATTGGGTGACCCGACCCAACCAAGGCTTGCCTCAAACGAGTCAAGCGATGAGTACTATTAGAGGGATGGATCCGGATCATCCCGGAGAAATGATTACAGAGGAAAAAGGAGAGATGATCGACCGGATCATCAGTACGGTTCGCACCAAGTAGCGGCCGTGAGTCAAGACCAACCTGGAGCAGGGGTAGTCAGCACCAGAAAGCTGGAGGTCAATGGACCCCAAGGAACGATGGGAAGAGAACTTGGACACCGGAGCAAAAGAAGCAATGGCAAGAAAGGAAAGACCGTCCGAGGTACACTTACGAGTCGATGTTGGACCAGCCGTGTAAGTTTCACACTCCAAACCCGAACAATCCAGCGGGTCATACGACGAGGCAATGCGAGTGGATGCGCAAGATCGAGCAAGGTGGTTCGGGGAATGCTCAGGCACCCCGGAATGATCAGCCTCGGCAGGAGTTACCCCGACAGCAATTGCTCTCCGGAGCGAACATGCAACAACTGATGTTACCTCCCCCTCCGCTGAGGTATGATAACAATGAAAGAAGGGATGCAGGGCATCAGGTAGAAAATCAGCAGCAGTCGGATCAGAGGCACCCCGGAAATGAGGGGAGAAACGAGTACAGGGAGCATCACCAGAGCTACTGTGTATTTACCACAGAGGAAACTGATAGAAAAAGCTTGCAGCCTAGGCATATGGAGGTGAATGCGGTAATACCGGCAGTGACGAGGTACATGCCTTGGTCCGATCAGGAAATCACTTGGAGCATTAGGGATCACCCCAAGCTCATGCCGAGCCCTAGTTCGTATGCATTGGTGCTAGATACTACATTCATTGGGCCTACTATTAACGTAAGATTTTCAAAGGTACTGATCGACAACGGCAGTAGCATAAATATCATGTACGCGGACACAATGCGCAAGTTGGGTATCTCGGAGAACATGCTCCAGGCCACGAGGACAACTTTCCATGGCATTGTGCTCAGCATTTCTTGTGAGCCCATAGGCAAGGTCCGGGTCGACGTCTTGTTCGGCACGAGGGACAATTGCCGAACTAAAAATCTGGAGTTCGAAGTGGTGAACTTGGAAAGCGCGTATCATGCATTGCTCGGAAGGCCAGCGCTGAACAAGTTCATGGCAAGTTGTCATATCAGCTATTTGAAAATGAAATTGCCCGGACCAAATGGAGTAATTAAAATTGCTGGGGACTTCCGACGTTCGATGGAGTGTGTGTCGGCCGGATCAAACTTAGCCGAGTCACTTGTGATCGCACAGGAAAAAAGGAAAATTCAAGAGGTGGCTGCGTTGGCTCAGTCCGCGCAACAGTGTATGCCGGCGCTGAGTAACCCGCATGGAACTGTCTCCTTCCAGGCCACGAAAGATACCAAGAAGGTCCCTATTGATGACATGTTCCCAGAGCGCACCGTAACAATTGGTGTCGGGCTAAGTGATAAATAGGAAAGCGAGCTCGTCAGCTTCCTCCGTGAGAATCGGGACATTTTTGCTTGGTCCACACAAGACTTGCAAGGTGTTCCGAGGGAGTTGGCCGAGCACTCTTTAAATGTGAGACCCGGAGCTAAGCCGGTGAAGCAACCTCTCCGCCGCTTTGCCGAAGATAGGAAGAAAGTCATTGGAGATGAGATAGCTCGGTTGCTAGCTGCAGGATTTATCATGGAGGTCCTCTACCCCGATTGGCTGTCTAATCCGGTGCTGGTGGAAAAGAAGAAGGATGATCCGAACGTGGCAGTGGTTTGGCGCATGTGTATCGACTACACGAACCTGAACAAGGCGTGTCCGAAAGATCCATTCCCGCTGCCAAGAATAGATCAGGTCATAAACTCAACTACTGGATGTGAACTGTTGTCATTCATTGATGCTTACTCTGGTTTCCACTAGATACCTTTGAATCCGGATGATCAAATAAAGACGGCATTTATTACCCCGTATGGGGCTTATTGCTATCGCACCATGCCATTTGGTTTACGTAATGCAGGGGCAACGTACCAGAGATGTATGCAAAAATGTTTGCATGACCAAATAGGTCAAAATGTACAAATATACGTGGATGATGTGGTTATCAAGACCAAGGAAAGCAAAACGCTCCTTGACGATATCAGGCAAACGTTCGCAAACCTGAGGAGGTTCCGGATGAAACTTAACCCGGAAAAATGCACCTTCTGTGTCCCGGCTGGAAAATTGCTCGGCTTTCTGGTTTCCAGCCGAGGTATCGAAGTTAATCCAACCAAGATCCGAGCCATCGAATGAATGGAACTGCCGAAGTGTCTTAATGATGTCCAGAAGTTTACAGGTTGCCTGGCCTCGTTAAGTCGGTTTGTATGTCGGTTGGGAGAAAAGGCATTGCCTCTCTATCAACTCATGAAAAAGTCGGATAAGTTCATTTGGACGCCGCAGGATGATGAGGCCTTTACCCACCTAACCAAAATGTTAGCCACAGCGCCAGTGCTAGCCTCACCACTATCAAAAGAGCCAATGTTGCTCTATATAGCCGCAACCAACTGAGTTGTAAGTGCAGTGATAGTGGTGGAGCATGATGAGGAAGGTAAGTCAGTGCAAAGGCCGGTGTATTATTTGAGTGAAGTGTTGTCAACCTCAAAGCAGAACTACCCACACTATCAAAAAGTGGCGTATGGCGTGTACATGGCCGTCAAGAAATTGAAGCATTACTTTGAAGAGCATCCCATCCGGGTCATATGTGAGGCCCCTATATCCGAGATAATGAGTAACAAGGATGCAAGCGGCAAAATTGCAAAATGGGCAATTGAGCTAGCTCCTTACGCTCCGCAGTATGACCGGAGAGAAGCCATAAAGTCTCAGGCTGTGGCGGACTTTTTCGTGGACTGGGCCGCGGTACAGTACGAACCACTACTTCCGGATCCGAACTATTGGCGGATGCACTTTGACGGATAAAAAACCAAAACTGGGCTAGGTGCCGGAGTTGTACTCGCGTCGCCAAAGAAGGACCAGTTGAAATTAGTGCTGCAGATCCACTTCACCGCATCGAATAATGTCGCTGAGTATGAAGCACTTGTGCATGGGCTCAAGGTAGCAAAGGAAATTGGTATACATCGGATTATATGCTTTGGCGACTCAGATTTAGTGGTGCAGCAAGTGTCCGGAGTATGGGATGCTCTTGATCCAAACATGGAACTATATAGATTTCACGTGCAGAAGATTTCTAGTTACTTTGAGGGATGCGAATTTCATCATGTACCCCGGGTGGAAAATGAGGCTGCCGACATCCTGTCGAAGCTCGGGTAAACCAGACAAGCAATTCCACCGGGTGTAGCATTAGAGCACCTCAAGAAACCATCCATCAGGCCATCCCCGGAATCCGAGTCCATCTACGTCCCGGAGGACATAGAGTCCGGAGCTGCGCCCATGGAGGTTGACATGGGAAGTGGTGCGCAAAACCCGAGGACTGCTTCGGCAAACCCGGGGACTACTTCGCAAGACCCGGGGACTGCTCAGCGTAGTCCGTTTGAAGTTATGCCAGTGGATCATATGGAGATAGACGAGGACGTGTTCCCCGTGCGGCCAATACCGGCTTGGGCACTGCCTATATTTCAATTCCTGAAAGATGGAACGTTACCCACTGAGGAGGTGTTGTCCAGGCAAACACAGAGGAGGGCAAAAGCTTACACGATCATCAATTCCGAGTTATACAAAAGAAGTGTGACCAATGTCCTCCAGCGGTGTGTTGACCCGGATGAAGGGCTTGAAATCATCCGAGATATACATCAGGGGGAGTGCGGGCATCACGCCTCATCCCGAGCCTTGGTAGCAAAAGCTTTCCGACATGGATTCTACTAGCCAAACGCCTTAGAGCAAGCAGAAGATCTGGTGAGAAAATGTAATGGTTGTCAGAGGTACGCCACAAAGACGCATATGCCAATGTCGGAACTCAAGACCATCCCAATCACTTGGCCATTTGCCGTATGGTGCCTGGATATGGTGGGCCCGTTCAAACCAGCAAGAGGAAACATGACTCACATTTTGGTAATGGTGGACAAGTTTACGAAGTGGATCGAGGTAAAGCCTATAAGAAAATGTGATGGAGCTACGGCCGTAACTTTTTTCAAAGATATCATCTTGAGGTACGGTTATCCACACAGTATCATAACTGATAATGGCACAAATTTTGCGGAAGGAGCATTTGCTCGTTTCTGCCAGGATAAGAGGATCCGACTTGACGTAGCTTCGGTAGCCCACCCCGCATCGAACGGGCAAGTGGAGAGATCCAACGGATTAGTATTATCCGGGATAAAACCCCGGCTCATTGAGCCGCTGCAAAGATCAGCGGGGTGCTGGATAGAAGAACTACCAGCGGTACTGTGGAGTTTAAGAACAACTCCGAATCGATCAACAGGCTATACGCCGTTTTTTCTGGTATATGGGGCAGAAGATTTATTACCAGCCGACATAGAGCATGATTCGCCTAGAGTCACCCAATACACAGAAGCCGAAGTGCAAGAAGCCCGGCAAAATGATGTTGATCTGCTGGAAGAAGCGAGAGAACTGGCACTGTCCAGATCCGCCATATATCAGCAAAATCTCCGACGCTATCATAGCCGGAAAGTGTGCCCCCGAGTCTTTCGGGAAGGCGATCTGGTGCTTCGGTTGGTACAACGTACAACTGGAATGCATAAATTATCCCCCCCATGGGAAGGGCCATTCATCGTGAGCAAAGCATTGCACAATGATTCTTATTATCTTATAGATGGAAAGCCATAGGAAAAGAACAAGGCGGACAGATCCGGTGAGGAATCTAAACGTCCATGGAATGTAGCTCTCCTTCGTCCTTTCTACACTTAGCGAAGAAGTGTATGTATCCGGGTTATCTCATATGTCGGTATGTATGTCGGCAATGAGCTTATCAATGAAATGTTGGCACCTCGAGCAGTAACCCGGGGACTGCCTTAATAATGTTTGTTGTCTTTTGTTATTTGTGCGTCGGTTGGAATAGGTTATTCTACTTAGCTCGGATTAATAGTGTGTGAGCACCAAAAACCCAATTCTTCGACTTGCTGCTGTCCAACAAGAATTGGCTTCATGACAAGCAAGAGAACAAGTTTGGAATTGCGTAGCACATGAAAAACGACTAAGGAAAAGAATTTATTCGAGCCGACGTTTTTTTTCCGGACTAACCCCGTATTTATTTTTGAGCTAAGTCTAAAAGTTTCCCAGTATTGTTAAGACAATTTTTTAGGCTCGGATTCGTAAGTTGTAAAACCGCATCAAGGTAGACACGATCCGAGCCAAAAGATTGAACGAACAAGAAAAAGAAACTTGGGGACTACGCCCACGTTAATCCGGCATAAGTACTCAGTAGCAAAATATCACATGTATTTGGAATACAATTCCACCTAGCATACCGGGGATCTCATGAATTTTCAAGTGTTTTTACTTAGGAGCAGTAGGAGGGAGTTCGGCATCATCGTCGCCCTCTTCGATATCCGAGGCAGTGTCCTCCTCGTCTTCACCCGAGTCATCTTCAATGTTCTCAACTTCCTCTTTGCCTGCGGCTTCCAGGAAGCTCGGACCCTCAGTCCATTCATGAATGGGGGCATATTCAATGAGGCTGTGGGCGCAAGCCTGGCGCCGAGCTACCCACTCCGGGTCGTCTGTCCATTTGGAACCGGTGCATAGCCGTGTGAGGAGGCTGAGATCTATCTTTTCGTACCACGTCAAAACGTGGTGAAGGACGGTATTGGCAGTAGCGCGGCCAGCAGATTCTCGCCAGAGGTCGAGCTGGGTCTCAACTTTTGAAAGCCTTTCAGCGAGCTGCGTGACTCTCTCCGGAGCGTCATCGGCGGGCCAGAAGGCGTTGAAGATCCAGACTGAAACATCGAGGATGTCCCTGCCGTAGTTCTTGATAATTTCCACGCGAGATGACAGGCTGACCAACAGGTCCTCCATGTCAAAGGGAATGCTGTCACCCTCAACAGTGACCAGAGTACCTCTCTCTCGGTGGAAATTGGCAACAGCAGCACTTGCAATGGCAGTACCCTCTAGAAAGTGGCCTGGGAAACAAGGCAAAGGACAAAGTTGAGAAAATAAGACATGAGAAATAACCCGGAGAAGTAAGGCGGATAAAGGAAAAGAAGTTACGAGAGATGTGACTGTGAATCCGGGTCAACTCCTTGATGCAAGCATCATGCCTTTTCCGAAGCTGCTCGAGCTCAGCATTTGCCGACCCAAGTTTGACCTCGGCTTCCTGAAGGAGCTCGCGATCCTTAGCACTTTGGAGTTTGAGGCGCTCGCGTTCCTCGGTGAAGTCCTGGCCAACCGTTTTCAGCTCGGTTTGGTGCTGCGCCTTCATCTTAGCCATTTCAGCTTTGAGCTTGGCTATGTCATCATCTTTGGTCCGGAGGAGGGCGAGGTCATCATCTTTCTTCTTCAGATCGGCTTGATGCTGTCCTGCTTGTTCGAGAAAATGCAGCATCATGTCAGGCACATGCACACTTTCTTCAAGCAATGCTGAAACCGTGTGTTGGCCCGGCAGAGCCGAGGTATGAATGTTTGCCGAGCCAAGGAGGTAAAATGATGAGAAGCACAGTAAGAACAGATAAGAAGGACGTACCCTTGATCTGCTCCAAGTTCTTTCGCATTATTTTGTTTTCAGCTTCCACCCCAGCTGCGGAAACCGAACAATCAGATTAGTTCGGCAAGTGAAGTGGAAGAAAAATGAGAAAAGGAATGAGAAAGAAATTTACCCCTTTTCTCGTAGTCAGCGATGAGTGCAGCCTGTTTCGTGCGAAGATTTTTATGTGTATCCAACAAGCGCTGGAATTCGGCACTTTGGCGGTTGGTGGTCACCTAAAAAAGATACAGAAACTTAAGTCAGCCTAGTGCATGTTCGAAGTGTACTAAGATCCGGGCCAAGTGGAACTTAACCCGGCTCTAGGTGTGTGCATGTTCGAAGTGTACTAAAATCCGGGCCAAGTGGAACTTAACCCGGCTCTAGGTATGTGCATGTTCGAAGTGTACTAAAATCCGGGCCAAGTGGAACTTAACCCGGCTCTAGGTGTGTGCATGTTCGAAGTGTACTAAGATCCGGGCCAAGGGGAACTTAACCCGGCTCTTGCTGTGTGCATGTTCGAAGTGTACTAGAATCTGGGCCAAGCGGAACTTAACCTGGCTCTAGGTGTGTGCATGTTAGAAGTTATTATGGAGCTACGTTAGTTCTATAAAAGAGCATCCGGCCGAGTAACAAGTTACTCCCCCAGAGGCTCGGGGACTAATGGTTATTATCTACAATTTGCGAAGGAGAAACGGCGTACCTCCATCATCCGTCCAGCGAGGTTAATGGCCTTGGCGGCGGTATTCACTTGATCAGATTTGTGGATTACCTCGGCCTTGTTCCAGTTCATGACGAACTCCATCAGGCTTGGGGGGTACCGTTCACCTAAGGGCATATGTGGCGTCACCAAACCTTTAGCATGTGCCTCCTTCCTCTCCACCAAGGCAAGGGCGGGGCTGGTGTGCAGAACCAACTGCTGAGCTTCGATTGGCTCGGCAGGCGCGTCCTTTGCTGCTGGTGCCTTCTTGGGGAGCATAGACTCAAGGGTACGTTGCCCAGGCTCGGCAGTGCTGGGCTTGGTAGCATCTTGAGTCTTCTTGCCCTTGGCTTGCTAGGAAGAAGAAGCCGTAGCAGCGGTTTTCCCCTGCCGAGGTTGAGAGGACTCGGAAGATGCAGAGGAACTGGGCGCTGCTACTTTCGTTGCTAGACTTGGTGCCGGCGCTGACGTTTTCGCTGCCGGGGTTGGTGCTGCTGCCGAGGCTGGAGTTGGTGCTGTTTTGGCTGCTGGTACTGGAACAGATGCTGGAGTCGATGTAGCTTTAGTGCCTGCTGGTTGTGGCGTCGCCGAGGTAGTGGCTGCCGTTGTTCTGGCTGGGCCAGTTTCCCCCGCCCCAGGATGATCCGGAGCGGTCGCAGAGCTTTCCGGAATGGGGCTCAGCGGACGTGACTCATCGTCACGATGGGGCGAGGGGCTGGCCCAGAGAGGCGATGAGATAGTGGACCCACTCTGAGGGACCTCCACTGGAGCCCTGTGAAATCAGGTAACGTCAGAAGGAAAATTACGAAGAAGTAAGGAAGAGCGAGTTATAGAAGAAAGAAGGACTTACGCATCCGAGGTTTCGGCTGCTCTGGGTTTCCGAGCCCTTCGTGCTGGGGCCTTCTTTTTCCTTTTAACGGGCTCGGAAGGTCCGGAGGAAGAGCTTGCAGAGGTCGCGCGCTTTTTCTTCGGCGCCACCGGAACTGGCTCGCCTGTGGCGAGGGGAGGATCCTCGTGGATATGGCCACCGGCGTGAGCTGATGGCGGAAAAGCAAAAGAAAGGGGGACAGCCTCAAACGGTTCAATTATCTCGATATCCGAGTAATCTTCATCATCGGGCCAATCTCTAGCAGAAGAGAAGTTACCCGTGGGTCGTTTCGTGGCGTCGGTCATGGGGAGAAACATCTCTTGGTCCAGCTCCTCCACGTCCGAAGTCTCCCGGTCCAGTGCCCACTTAAGGGTCGAATCCATGCCGTCCTCGAGCGTTTGATGAAGGAATAGCTGAGGAAAAGAGTAAACAGACGAATCAAAAATGCAACAATAATAGACAAGTAACTGGTCTGGGGTAAGTTTGCTAGATGAAACTTACCATGGGAGGAAGCCGGTCATGGCAGAAATGCTCAATCCCCCAAGTCTAGTCAGAGGAGAAATCCTTCTGAGTGGTGAAAAGAGCCTTAACCCGGCGGAAGATCTCCGTATTGTTCAGCTCGAAAGATGAAGTCTGGTTGGGATCACGGCCGTAGCTCATATGGCACACCTTGTGGGTGCGCTTCTGGAGAGGGGAGATTTGGTTGCGCACGAAAGTGATCATCGCATCCTCGTTACGCAACCCGAGCTCCTTCAGCTCCGCGAACCTCTTACTCACTTGGTTGGCCAGGGCCGTAGGCTTCCTCGGAACGGCGTCCCACAGATCCATGTTCGGCGGACCCGGGGTATAGGGAAGCAACCGGATCAAATCTTCGGTGCCTGTGTTCCAGACATAAAAGAACGTCCGGGCCCAACCTTTGCAGGATTCTAGCCCTATGACTCGAGGGAAAACAGAAAACCTCCGGGGTGAGAGGGAGGCTGCTCCGAACTGCGTGAGCCGCTTGTCCTCCGGGTCAGTGTGAATGTCGGGGATAATGTTTCGGCAAAGGGCGAAAAACCGGATCCATAGCTCCTTTGTGGGCCATAATTCGGCGTAGCCTTCAATCGTAGAGGCGAAGGCAGAGAGGGAAGTAATGGCATTGGCTGGAAGATGGTGCGGCTGGAGATGGTAGGTGCTGAGCCAATCATGGAAGAAATCACTCACCGGGAGTCCGAAGCCCCGTTGAAAATGAGACAGGAACACAACGAACTCCCCGGGGTTGGGCGAAGGAGCTAGCTCGGCGGAGGCGAGGCGAGCGGTGACGTCGGCAGGGAGGCGTCTGGTCCGGTAGAGCCAAGCCAGATCGTCCTGGCAGACCCAGGAGCCGGCCCATGCGCCGCGGTCCGCAGCAGCGGCGTCCTCCTCCATCTCTTGCTCAGCAATGGCGAGCTCTTCTTCAGTCATCTGCTCCTCGAAGCCCTCGCTGGCGCTGGAGGCGGCGGGGGATAGTGGCTTGGATTGGCGAGGACCCGTAGCGGGAGATTGGTGTCGCAGTGATGGAGACGCAGAGGTGAAACGGAGAAGTGCGGCGGCGACGCTGTTTTTTGGCAGTGCTGGCGGCGGCGCAGTCGCGAGGAAGACGAAGGAGATTAGTAGCGGGCAGAGGCGTGCGGAGGGGAAAAATCCTAAGGAACGCACCCCTCCGCTATTTAACCACCCAGGTAAGCGGTGAGTGGGATCGCGCCCTGTGGACCGGCCACACGCTGTGGCCATGTATTACCCGTCCAGACCAATCAGTAAGGAGCCACACGGAAGGCCACAGGGCGGAAAGAATCCTGGGACGTGACGCACTGATGCGATAAACGAGGGGGGCAGGCGTGACGTGACCCGCGCACAGTGATGACTGACAGTTACTGCGGCGATTCTGTACCGTCCCTTAAAATAAGACAACATAATGATTACCCTTCACATGGGCTAGCGTACGAAAGAAGGAAGTAAGACCCGGATAGAGCTGTGGTAACCCGGCCGGCAAAATAAAACTTGCAATGTGCGAAGGGAAAGTAAATCCAAGCCGTCCGAGGTACAGAGGTAACTCGGCAAACAGCGACAGGAGCACGAGATGGAACCTGGTGTGGCCTTAGCGGCCAAGGTGGCTAAGACCGCACCAGCTTCGGGGACTAATGTTTGGGGGATACCCCCGGGTAGGGTCACGCCGTGGTATGAAAGGCCGAGTTAGCCGAGGTTCGGCAAGGTCAAAGCAAGTACTGGCCGGGTCACCTCAAGGCAGGCCGAATCACGGGGTAATCCGGACCTGGGGGCGTTCGCCTAACTAGCCCTAATCCGACTTAAGGGGTGAGTCGGAAGCGTATGTCTAACCTGTATGCAGGAAAAGGGTGTGGCCGGATGAACCATCGTCCGGGTCGCAGTAACCTTCTAGGAGAAGGAAGGAATCTCGCTGGTCAAAAGGAGCCCCGGTACGCACTGCCTGAGCGAAGCGAGCAAGGACTGGACCACCGGGGCGTGGCCGACAAGCGTGCCGACGCCCGTGTCAGCTGACGAGGGCGCCGCCGTGGCTCAAGTAGCTAAAGCGTAGCTGACGAGGGCGAAAAAGCACCCCGGTCGGTTTACCACTTTGGGAAGGGGGCATATTCTTAGGAATATGCCTCCACGTATGCCCTAGGTTGAAACCGAGCCTCCCCTATAAAAGGGGGGCTAGGGCTTCAGTAGAGGGGGTTGGTTTTTTCACTCTCTAGAGATTTCGGTTAAGGATAAGGGCTTCAGGTGAGATCTGTCGGTGAGAGTAAGAGCGCTTCTTCTTCCTCCTCTCGCCAATACAGCTCTAGGAGCACTTGTAACCTTGGAAGAAAATCAATACGAGTTCTGGTGTGGAGAATCACTTCGCTATCCCTCCCTGGATTCCCCTAGCGTATATTAGTCCCCACCTTCAGCCTATACATGGCATCTGCCGTGACACCACCACGACAGTTGCTGGCCAGACGAACTGCAATCCGTACTCTGGAGCCTACGTACAACAACAAACAGCACCACGGGCTACACGCCATTCTTTATGGTGCACGGAGCAGAGGCAGTGCTACCCACCGAGGTATGGTATAAGGTGCCGTGCGTGGTCGCTTACTGCGAACAAGAGTCATCCCTCGCACTCGAAGACTCCGCCGTCCTCCTTGATGAAGCAAGGGAAATCGCCGCGGAAAGATCAACGATCAACCAGCAGAACCAGTGCAACTACCACAGTAGAAGGCTTTGCCCCAGATCCTTCGTCGAAGGCGACCTGGTCCTGCGACTGAAGCAGCAGGGGCATCTCAAGCTCGAGTTCCCTGGGAAGGACCGTACGTGATTACAGAAGTAATCCCAGGTGGCACCTATCGCCTTCAAGATTTAGAGACAGGAGTCGCATACTCCAACCCCTGGAACGTCGCACAGCTGCGACGCTTCTACCCCTAGTCGTTTTTACTTGTACATTGCAAATAAGGCTACTTAGACACACATTGTACCTCGCACTTTTCTTCGAATAAATAAAAGCTAAGTGCCCCAAAACTCTGTGTCCTCCTTTACTTTTTCAATTTATCTACTCGGGGGTTGTGCCACCCTATACACATCTATTCTTCGAACCAAAACGCGATATCGTGAGTAGCTGGTACATCAATCGAAACCCTAAACACAACCTCAACCCAGCTGCAACGCACTTGACAGGTTGACAAGGGACTGAGATAAAAATGGCCAGGCTATCGAAAAGGACTCGCATAGTGCAACGCACTTCATGCTAACAAAGCTCTTTATGCACATCCGACAATAAATTATTTACAAAAATTATATAAACTTTACAACACAAGTACACTTATGTGCAGGATACAAACAGAGCTACTACTGCAGCAGGAGAACGTTGGTTTGTTCCTCAAAGAAGTCGACGATCTCTTCTGCTGGGCGATCCACCGCCTGGTAGTGCGGCACCATATTCCAGGCAGAACCTGCTGGTGGTGCAGGCGGCCCAGATGCAATTGCCGCAAAATCTACGTCAGGCCTGTGCAGTCGCACCATTGATAGAGCAACCTTGGCACCAGCCACCAACTGTTGCCTCACGCACTCGTGAACCACGGTCAGATCCTGAAACTTGGCAAGGAGGGCCAGCAGACTTCATAGAGTATCATCCAGCGGAAACATCGCCAGATAAATGTTCTTCAAGCATGACTGCGACTTCTTCAGAAAGAGCAGCACTCGCGATGCATGATCCTGCAGGGTCGCCAGCGCAGTCGCACGATCATGATCTACCCAGAAGTATCCACTCTCTTGCAATTGCTCCTAGGTAGGATCATGCAGGCGAATGGCAACTCTATCCTTCTCCTCCTGCGGATGACGCGAGCTGACAACTACACGAAGCAGCAACAGCGACATGAGTACAACGTACCACCGCAAGTGACTACAAGGAAAAGACGAGAACGAGCAAACTAACATTTGAATTGGTTGCCTAGCTGCGTCACCTCGCCAAGCAGATACTGCTCTCGGGCGGCGGCCTTTTCCGCCTTTGACTTCCATACATCCGCATTACCGTGGAGCACGGGCAACTCACGCTCCAGCTGGTTCACACAGGCAAGCAGTCGCGAAAGCAAGGACAGCTCATCTACCCTGGAGCACGGGCGGTGCCACGGTATCATCAAGAGTCGGCGAGTCCTGAGTTTCCCTCAAAGGATCACTTGATGTACCCTACCACAAGTCAAGACAGAAGCAAATAAGACGACCAAATCAACACAAAGACAAAAGGATCAGATGCATTCAAGACTAGCAAAAGTATCAACAGATACACTCGCCAACAGGCATGTTCTTAAACAGAAGGACATAAACTAATTAACTATTACAAAGCTAACTAAGGATCATCTAGCTTCTTTGACTTCGACGACTTCGGGGGTTTCATCAAGTCCGTGGCAGTGTCAGACGCCACTGACTTTCCACCGGCCCCTGACACGGAAGCTTTCGCCGCCTTCTTGGCACGTTGGAGCTCCTCAGAGTACTTCGCAACAGTATTTATGAGATGATGCCCATATTTGCCACATGCAGCCGCGAAAGGAGCGAAGACTACCTGCTGGCCATCCGCGTTAATAGGAATCGCCTTTGACACCGCGGCAGGATCAACCTCGACACCGTGGGCCTGCACCATGGCAAGTGACATGGACGCGCCGGCCGCGCGGAGCGAATTCATGAAGCTGGAAGGCACACCTCCAGCGAGTGACTCCACCAGCTCGTTTATATTTTCGACTAGATCCTCCTTGGGCATCAGCTCCTCCCAAAGGCGACTGAGTACGCTTTTGGCCTTGGCGAGCGTGTCCTGCACGGCGGAGCTGCGGTCTTCGACTGCTGACAGTGCACCCGCCAGAGCGTCATCACGACGAAGGGCCTACGGGTCGAAGCTCAAATCGCCAGCATCTGTACATAAATCCACACATGGACAAAAACATCAGCGCCACCGGCAAAAACATTCGAAGCAGAAAAGATAACAATGTCCACAAGCAAAGTACCTGAGAGAGCCTTGGCAATTGAGAACAGTTGTTCTTCGAACAACTTCTCCCTGGCTGCGAAGGAGGCACGCAAATCCTCTTCACGCTTCCGCGCCTCGTCATGCGCCGCGATTGCTTCGTCACGACCCTTCACAGCCGTGGCGAGTGTCTTCTCCAAGGTGGCAGCGTCACGCAATAGGGCATTATGTTCAGCTACAAACAAAAGTCGACTATCAGTCGACTATATTAAAGGAGAAGAGGAAAAAGAAGAGGAAGTGCAGGACACTCACTTTCAACCACGCGATGACGCGTCTCCAGCATTGCATGCTGGTGGCCCATCACAAGCACTTGCTCCGCCAAGTGCGTGGCTTCCTTCACAAGGAGCATCGCACAACAAGGAATCAGCAGAGGCACAAGATAACATCGACTGCAACACTAAAAAGGAGAAAAACTACACTTACATGGTCCTCCAATGACTCCGAAGATGTCCGTTGTACTGTCATCCGGGCAACCATTCGATGTTCTCCTGCATGAGGAGAGCTGGAAGAGTTATGCCCGAAGTGGGCCGCCAATGGAGGGGAAGGAGCGCGCTCGACCTCTTCCTTGGCCCTTGAAGTCGCGACTCCTGATTCCTTCAAAAATTGGACGTCGCCAGAAGATGACGACGCCTCTTGACTACAAGACAAAAACCAAGTCAGGAAAGGGCAAACCTAAAAGACGAGCGAACAAGGACAAAACAGAGAAGAACAAGTGAACTAGAAAACATACGAGTCAAACTTGTCAAACTCAAAAGTGGCCTCCCCTGACTCCGACGAGGACTCCTTGGGCAATCGCATCTTCTTGCGGGAAGAGGGTGCCACGGCGCTCACAGGAATCGCAGGTATCGGTGACTCCGCACCAACACCTGTACCACGAGTCGATGGAGAAGACGCATCGGAATCCTCGCTGTGCGAACGCTTGCGAGTTTCCGGACTATCGGACTTGGGGGCTTCCTCCTCCACATCAGAAGGGACGGTCGACTCCGACTCGTCCTCTTCCAAGGCCTCGCGAGGAATAATCCCCTCAAGGAGAGGGGGCATACAAGGTGATACCGCCCAATCCTGCATACAGAAAACAAATTCAGCAAAAAGCAAGTAAACAACAGATAAGCAATCGACAAATTTAGCTACCGCGTAGCACAACTATACCTCAGGAGGAGGATTCGCAGCATCAAATGGAGGAACAACTGGCTCACTGGGGAGTACATCCTTGACGGTGTACTTGGTGACCAGTCGAACCCTCTTGTCCACCTCACTCGTGGACATGCCATCGGCACACACGCGAGTGGCATCATCAGCGCCAGCCCACTGAAACATGGGGTGGACCCTGGCTTGCAGGGGCTAGACGCGACGGTGCAGCCAAGTACGGATGAGAGCGCAGCCTCCCTCCTCTTTGCCTATGCGACTCTCGAGGTCGCAGACGCGCCTGTACAGCGCATCTGTCTCCGCGGACTCGCCAAGCATGACTACGTTTTTCCAGGGGCGCATCCTCCTACATGGATGATGACCCACAAGTATAGGGGGTGTATCGCAGTATTTTCGAGGGAAGTGAAACCCAATTTATTGATTCGACACAAGGGGAGCCAAAGAATACTTATCAGCCTTAACAACTGAGTTGTCAATTCAGCTGCACCTGGAAACAATCTTGCTCACAGCAGTTTATCAGTAGCAACAGTTTTGTAGTAGGAATAGTAAAGTAACAGTAGTAGCAAAGCAAAGACAGTAGTAACAAAAGCAGTAAACAATGGGGATTCGACTGCGGTAGGCATAGGGATGGATGGACGGGCGTTGCATGGACAAGACAATTCACATAGCAATCAGAACATAGGGCAATTGCAGATAAATAAGATAAAGCACCCAAGTACTAGACAATCCTAGGCATGTGTTGCATATATAGTCATACGTGCTCGCAATGAGAACATCCACAACATCTTTTGTCCTGCCAGCCCGTTTCCAGCGGGGCCTCTAGGGAACTACTGGCAATTAAGGTGCTCCTTTTAATAGAGCACCGGAGCAAAGCATTAACACTCCGTGAACACATGTGATCCTCACATCAAAGCCTTTCCCTTCCGGCGACCCCGATTTCTGTCACTTCGGGACCATAGGTTCCGGACAACGACTTGTGTAAACAACTTGTAGATAAGACCCAAAACAATACTATCATGATGAATCAATAATAATTTCAGATCTGAAATCATGGCACTCGGGCCCTAGTGACAAGAATTAAGCACAACAAAGTTGCAACAATGCCCTAATAGAGATACTAGGCACTATGCCCTAACAATCTGATGACATTACATGAACGATATCATCCAATCCCTACCATCCCCATAGCCTACAGCGGGGGATTACTCACTCATAGATGGAAGAAACATGGATGGTCGATGAAGATGATGGTGGGGATCGACTGAGATGGCTCCGGGGGCACTTCCCAATCCCGGCAGGGTGCCGGAATAGAAACTTTCTGTCCCCCGAATCTCCCCTTCGGTGGCAGCGGCGCAGTGGAACTTTTCGTGGAAAAAGTCGAAACCCCCAAAGTTTTTAGGTCAGAAGGCTTCTTATAGGCGAAGAGAGATGTCGAGGGGGTTCCTAGGGCCACCACACGAGGCCCTGGCGTGGCCAGGCCTAGCCCGCGCCTGGGGGGGTGTGGCCAGCCCCTGGCCCTCCTCCGTCTCATATTCTGGCTCCGTGAGTCTTCTAGAAAAATAGGCACTTTGGCTTTTGTCCCGTCCAATTCCGAGAATATTCATTTTCTGACTTTCCTGGAACCAAAAACAGTAGAAAACGGGCAGCTGGCACTATGGCTCTTGTTAATAGGTTAGTCCAAGAAATCATATGAAAAATACTCCAAAGTGTGGACAAAACACAAGAAAGTGGATAAAAACAAGCATGGAGCATCAAAATATATAGATACATTTGCAATGTATCAATGGCGTCGCGGGATCGAACGACGCGAGTCCAAAGAGCTCACCGTTAGCCTTCTCATCGCGGATGTAGAACCATTTGTCCCTCCATCCTTGGACGGACGCCATGAGCTTGATGTCAAAGTAGGTGGCGGATGGGTCGACATGAATTCCGCAACCACCCACATCGTAGACTAAAGAACAAGAGGCAGATTGGCGCTTCAATTTAAAGAAGCGCTTGAAGAGGCCGAAGCGTGGCTCGATTCCGAGCCAGCACTCGCAGAGAGTGATGAAGCAAGAGATGTGGAGGATAGAATTCGGGGACACCTGATGGAGCTAAATCCCGTAGAAACAAAGGAGACCCCTAAAAAGGGGTGAAGGGGCAAGGAGAGACCGCGAATAATGAATGCTAAAAACATCACTCGAAAACCAGTGGGGGGAGCAGGAATTGTCTCACTACTGGGGACGCGCGCGTCGGTGACTGCGGCGGATAGTACTCCATCTTGGCGAAGAAGACAGAGATCAGACGCCTTGATGATGGAAGGGCGCCATGCACCATTCGTGACGCGGGTGCCCGCGACCTTCTTCTTCCCGCCGGCGGTGGTGCTGGTGCCTGCAGCGACGGAGCCTCCCTTCTTCTTCGCCGCGGCAACGGTGACCGTGGAATCAGCGGCAGTGCCGCGCCTCCCTTCTTCTTCCCCATTGCGCGACAGCGATGTGAGCAAAGAAAGTAGCTCGGAAACGAGCGGAGCTGGTCCAGCGTCGTGGAAGAAACGGGCGCAGAGTAAGTAGAGGAGCAGCGGCAATGGCGATGGCAGCAAAGGAAGAATGAGAGCAGATGAGAAAATTACCATCCCAGCGCCGCTACTTAACCCCTGGAAGATGCAATGCAACGGCTCAAAAAACCCTACTGGACGCGTGGCAAACATCGTGCTGGACACATGGAGGAGTGGAAGCGCGAACCGTCCCTCCACTACTCCAATTACGCGTGGAAATCGAGGAGGCGGAGTTAAAATAAAGATTACGCACGCCCAGTCAAATCAAAGTCAGATAGTGCGACCCACTGCTCTTCACGTCCCGTCAAACTCGCTCACGTGGGAAACTAAGGTCATGAAAGCATCAGCACTGACGTCATCAAAGCTACGCAGCGGAAAACTTCGACTATTTGAGTCCTTCCTCGAGTCTTCGACTACACCAAGCACTCGGGGGCTACTCCCATAGGGAGCGCTGGTCGCGCACCCTATGATTTTTCTCTTTCTTTTTGCAGGAACATGGACAATAAAAGGCAAACCCAACCACTCGAATTACGGTTCGACTATGTACATGGGTTACTCCCATAGGGAGCGCTGGAAACAAATTTGACTGAAACAAACAAGCAAAACATGACAGTAGTCGCAAAAGTTCTTTAGTCCCTGCCTAAGTCTTCGACTCAACCAGGCACTCGGGGCCTACTCCCATAGGGAGCGCTGGGCGTGCACCCTATGATTATTTATACAGAAAACTATGTGTTGATAACATCCACACTGGAAACTCATGGCGACACCGCCTCATAATTTTTCCCTACAAAGAGACTACGTCTCCTGGGTCACCCGAATCGTCTCCGCGATGATAAAATTCGGATGCCGTGCTTACAGCGTGAAGGTAAGACCTAAATAAGGCCTGGCAACGCATTAGCTGCGCACTACCAAAAATGTATCCGTGCCTACAGGTATGATGAACATGCCTCGACGGACGCGTCGAGTGCTCATACCCATATAACTGGAATTCGACTCATGTAAGACCTTCGTGGCTTGAGTCGAATTACACCAGCACTTTTCCGGATTCGAGTCCGGGCACTCGAGTTCGAGTAGACTGCGTTGTTTCACCCTAAGGTGGTCATCTGATACTGATACTTCGGTTATATCAGGCACGTACATCAACAATCCCTATGACACAAATAAAGCAGTCGAAATACACTCATTCAGGCACTCAAAAGACTTCAAAAAGTCCCCAACCGAATCTGCGATTCCACTGGACACTCGGGGGCTACTGACATGGGTATACCCTACAGGTACTCAAGCTTGGTATATACGGTCTAAATACGTAAAGGCCCACGGTGTAGCCAAGGCCCAAATGAAGGATTCGAGTAACCTACGGACTCTCGATTACTTGAAGAACAAGAAGAAGCTAAAGATAGAAAGTTTGAAGGGGAAAACCCTAACTTGTAACCGACTCGACCTGCTACCCGGGACCTAGCCTACCTATATAAAGGCTAGGAGGGGGCGGCGAGGAGGACACACACACAACCCTAGTCTCCACCACCCTCGCCAGATTGCATCTGCGCACCATTGTAATCTTCGATTCCTTGGATAATTCCACGAGCAGACAAGCAGGAGTAGGGACCTCTACGAGGCCTGAACCTGGGTAAATCTTTGTCCCCTGTGTGCTTGTTTGCTAGCCGATAGATGTCTCCAGCACTCCCTCCTTCTCCAAAACCCAAGTCCATAACGATGGGCATTGATGAGTTAAACCCTCGTCAATCACTAACAAGTAAGGTATTTCTAGTAGGAATCTTCAGCTCTAGGTTTATTTGCAAAAAGCCAGGTTTATCTAAACTGAGTTCAGAAGTAAAGAAAACTAAGTAAAGGTTCTAAATCACTTAAGTGGGAACCTAGTTTTCATATTCACAACCCTGATGTGGTCAAATCAAAATCATAGTTCACTTCACAAGTCATTTTGAAAACATCTGATGACGGAACAGTATGGCCACTCCAACTGTCCATGACCACGGATGCGGCTATTCGAATAGTTTGACACTCTGCAGAGGTGGTACACTTTCAGCACAAAATTCGATACATCTGTTAGGGATAGCCCTGAATCATCATACTTAGTATGCGGATAATCAAACATAACCTTTCAATTACACAGTCTAGTATAGGCACCTCCCCTATGAGTTTGGCCTCCCAGCCATGGCCATCTGCCATCCTGGGCACTGCATAGGTGGACAATTCACACTCACGAGGTAGCCTCAGCTCAAACCTCTTCCGCGAGGGAACCCATACTAATTCATATAAACTTCTGGCTAAGCCTTACCCAATTCAGGTATTGTGGTTGTACGGTAAAGTTGGAATGGTATAGCATCCGAACCCAACCATCAGTTTTTATAAAGGGCTAAGGCTCATACCTCAACATTTTCATCATCAAATCCATTTGTGTTTCTCAACATATGTCAAAACATTTGAAATGAATGAAGCATCATTCCAAGGTTTTCATAGCTTAGCATCATTCCAAGGGTATCACCTAGTATTCCCATCTAATGTGATCAAGTTTTATGCTTAGCACTAGCCACTAGGTTAAGAGTGTTCACTAATGAGGGGTGCTAATCTTCAATCGCATGCCATAGAATGACATCTAGTATAGGCCTAGTTTTATACTCTTTATGCTATCTATATTACTTTGCAAATCCTCACAAAACATTACCTAAAACTAAAGAACTTTGGTAAAGTAAAAGAGTAAAGCTTGCAAGTAAAACTTGGGATGGGTATAGATCAAAGTAATATAACCAAAGCATGCCTAGTGCATCTTGCTTAGGTTATCTTGCAAGTGTTAGCTTTCAAGGGTCTAGCTTGCCTAGTAGTGATGGCTTGCCTTGATTGGTGCAGTGGTTAAAGTTTTCCTCCTGTTCTTCGGGGTAGAACTCCTCCTCCTCGTATCCTTGGTGGGTACTATCGTCTATAAATAAATACGGGGTATACAATCACCAAACAATACTTAACTAAGTCTATTTAGCTCACTAAGGCTCACACTTGATGATCTAGCATCATCACAATCATCACATGTAATAAAGAACTAGTTTTATTTAGCTTATTGAGAAAAGTAATTTCTACTCATTGAAATTAATTAAGATTTAATATTCTCTAATTAAAATATGGGATCATGTTGACACATGTCATCACCACATATTCTAATACATGGGAATGTGATTTAAAGTGTTAGTCCCATTTTATAAAGTTTAAGATTATCATTTAATAGATTTAAAGTGACTAGAAATGCCCTAATAGCATTCTTTTGGTACTAGTCCAATGTCACTGCATGCAAACATAAATATTTTTACATATTCAGATAGATCTTATCAAATGTGATTTTTGAGAGTTGCAATCAACCCAAAAGCTATTATTGTTGATTTTTGAAAAATGTTTGAAGTTGCAAAATTCTTTGTCTTGTTATTTTTACTACAGATTATCGCTAACTCCAAATGATTTAAATCCAACGTCCTTGGATACATATTTTAATTATCTTTCTAACAAAATTTGAATCATGCGATTTGGTTCTACGAAACTCCCTGAATTGATTTTTGAATCTGTGGACACAAACTAGTCTAAACAAAAATGGAAAAACAATTATTTGAACTTCCAGGCCAGCCCAGGAAATTAAACGGGCCAGCCCAGCTGCACTACACAGCGCAGCGGGCTACTGATAGATGAGTCCACTAGTCAGCGACTCTTCTAATGCAAAATGGTATTCGTGAATCTAGGTCGTGCGATCTAATTCTAATCCAACGGCGGTGAGTCGTCGTCGACGACGAACTACTCCGGTGAGGAACCAACCCTAACGCAGCGGTGAGGGTCTAGCGGGGCTCACCTGGGCTCTAGCTAGGGTCGGCAACGGGGGCGATCGACGTGGTAGACGACGGCGAGGCGAGGCATGGTCACGGCAGGGCTTGGGGTGGTCAAAATCATTGTCGCCCTTCTCCTCCAGCAGCGGTGGGCACCGATCAAATTCTGGCGTGGTGGTGCTCGCCTTGCTGCGGGGAGAAGCGGGGGAGGGTCAGTGAGAGGTGGTGAGTGGAATAGTGTGGAGAAAAGAGGCAGGGGTGGCCTCCTTTTATAGTGCGGCGAGGGGACCGAGCGGTGCAGCGCGAGCTCGACGGTGGCGTCGCTACAGGCGGCTATCGGCATGGCGGAGGTAGGTGGAAAGTGTTGTGTTCCCTGGCGGTTCTTATGGGTGTAACGGTGAGGCATGGGGCGGTGTGGTTCGGTCAGGAGCGTGCGATGCTCCGCGTGGATGCAAAGGTGTTTGCGGTGGCGTGTGGCAGCTGCGGGTCGCGTGGCGGCGAACGGGGTTGTATGCTGGGTTGTTGTGATCATGGTGGGCGTGAGCGTGCGCGGTGAAGGTAAGGCGCAGTTTGGGCGAGCTGGTCGGGCGCGGTGAGTTGGCGCGCTCTAGACATGGTGCCTAGGCACGGTGCGTGGCGTAGCTAGGGTGGTCCAGGGCTCAGCTGGGGTCGTGGCCTGGACAAGGGGTGGCGGTGGACCGAGGCGTGCTTCCTGGACATCATGGCTGGTTGCGGCGGTGTCTGTTGTGAACTAGCCGTGGTCGGCTGGTGATGACCACAATCGGGCCGTGCTCCACTGTGCATAACAACCAAAGGGGGGATGGTCTGGGGCTTGGTTAGACTCAGGGGAGACCAGAGAGTGAAGAGGGGACCAAATGGTCGATGATCACTGTGCACAACAGTGAAGTTAGGCCATTTAATTGGTGCAGGCTAGGTGTTTGTGAAAATGGCTGCAAGAACTAATGTTTGGAATTTTTGATTCAAATTTTTTGAGTGATCTTAAGTTAAGTTTGAGAGCCTAGGTTTGCTTGGAGAGGTCAAGAGGAAATGATTTGATAGGTTTTTGAAAAAGTGGGATCTTAATATATTAACTAGATTCAATTTTCAACTGTCCATTAAATTGGGTTGATAGGTGTGTTTGTAAGTTTATAAAGTGGGCCTTGATACACTTTTACTTGGTCTAGCAAGGGGCGAAAGGAATTAGAATTGTTTCTATTAGAAATCTTCTTCTAGGAACACACAAAGTGACCTAGTGGTTGATTTTGGTCAAAATGACCAATTTGTTTATTTATTCATATTTGATTTCTTTTTCTTTTGATTTTGTTTGTAATCGGTCTAGATGATGTAGTATTCATCCTTAAACCATTTCACATCATTTGTAACAATCAATCATGGCATAAGCACTCAAATCTACACTAATGCAAACACACATGTATTCATATTTAAATTATTAATAAAAGTTTTTGTTAACCCTAAACTTGGGTGATTAGAACTTGATAATCTTGATTAATATTTTTGGGGTGTTACAAACCTTCCCTCCTTAAACAAAATATCGTCCTGAGATTTAAGAAAAACTTGGAACTAAAGATATATGGGAACTCAGTCCTAATATAATCTTCTCGCTCCCATTAGCTTCTTCTTCGGTATGGTTGCTCCATTGGATCTTGAGAAATTTGATACTCCAAGTCCTAGTGGTTCTGAAGGCTTCTTCCAAAATACGCATGGGCACTTCACGATATGTCAGATCCTGGTTGATATCTATGGCTCGGTGATCGATGTTTTTGAGAACTTCGGTCTTCTCCAGAACTTCTAGGCATTTGCGAAGTAACGAGATATGAAACACATTATGGATGGCTGACATCTCATCTGGCAGTTCCAGTTGATAAGATACTTCTCCTTGGCGATTCAGAATCTTGAAGGGTCCAATATATCTAGGAGCTAACTTTCCTTTCAGTTGAAAACACTGCATTCCCTTCAAGGGTGATACTTTGAGATACATAAAATCTCCGACATTGAAGGTCAGGTCTCTACGTCTCTTGATAGCATAACTCTTCTATCTTGATTGGGCGATCTTGAGGTGCTCACGGACTTTGTGAACCTTCTCTTCGGCTTCTCGTAGGATGTCGGGTCCGAAAATCTGACTCACTCCTACTTGCGGCTAATTCAAGGGGGTACGACACTTTCTTCCATATAGGAACTCAAATGGGGCCATTTGCAAACTGGCTTGATAACTGATATTGTATGAGAATTCTGCGAAAGACAGACAATCTTCCCATTTTGATCCATACTCTAACACACAAGCTCTCAACATGTCTTCTAAGATTTGGTTACTCTTTCAGTCTGTCCATCGGTCTGCGGGTGATAAGTTGTGCTGAAATTCAACTTAGTTCCTAATCCTTCTTAGACTTTCTGCCAAAATCTTGAGGTAAATTGGGTTCCTCGATCCGACACTATGATCTTGGCGGTTCCATGCAAACTTACAATTCTAGCAATGTACAACCCTCCTAGCTTTGAACTCTAGTAGGTAGTCTTGACACGTATAAAGTGGGCTACCTTCGACAGTCTATCAACTATGACCTAGATAGAGTCATTTCTCCTACTAGAAGTAGGCAAACCGGTGATAAAGTCCATTCCGACAGAATCCCATTTCCATTACGGAATCTGCAATGGTTGCAACAGTCCTACGGGTCTCTGATGTTCCGCTTTGACTCTCTGACAAATATCATACTTGGCTATGTAGCTTCCGATTTCTCTCTTCATCTTGTGCCACCAAAATTGCTCCTTCAAATCCAGATACATCTTCGTTCCTCCAGGGTGGATAGAATAAAGGGTATCATGAGCTTCCTGCATGATAACTTGCTTCAGCTCTGAATCTGCTGGCACACAGATACGTACCTTGCACCACAAAACTCATTCTTCATCTTCGGTGAATCCGGGTACCTTCCCTGTACTAATACGATGTTTGATTCCGTCGATACTTGCATTTCCTTTCTGTGCCTCCTTGATCTGACTGATCAACATGGGTTGAAGTTCAATGCTAGCTAAAAATCCTTTGCTAAGTAGCTCAGTTCTAAACTTCTCCAACTCTTCATACAAACTTGGCTGAGCTTCTTTGATCATGGTGTTTAATCTACACGGCAATCTGCTAAGAGCATCCGCTACCACATTGGCTTTGCCAGGGTGATAGTGAATGTCAAGGTCATAATCCTTGATTAACTCTATCCATCTCCTTTGCCTCCTATTCAACTCATTCTAGGTGAAAATATACTTCAAGCTCTTGTGATCCAAATAAATCTCACAGCGATTACCCATAAGGTAATGAGGCCATGTCTTCAATGCTAAGACTATGAACAACAAGATCATGGGTAGGGTAGTTTTGCTCATGCTGCTTTACTTGTCGGGACAGATATGGAATTACTTTGCCTTCTTGCATCCACACACATCCGAGACCAATCTTGGATGCATCACAATACACATCAAAGGCTTCTTGATATCTGGCATAATCAAAATTAGGGTTGAAATCAATCTCTTCTTGAGCTCTTGAAAACTCGCTTCACATTTGTCTGTCCATTCAAAATTCTTATCTTTCTTCAACAGTTGGGTCATCGGTCTTGCAATGCTCGAAAATCCTTCAACAAACTTGCGGTAATATCCTGCTAATCCCAGAAATGCACGGACTTGGGTTTGAGTGGTCGGGGCTTCCCATTCTTCAACATCTTTGATCTTGGCGGGATCAACAGGGACTCCTCCTGCTGACACAATATGTCCGAGGAATCCTACTTCCTTCAACCAGAACTCACATTTGCTAAACTTGGCATTCAACTAATGTTCTCTAAGGGTTTAAAGGATGGTTCTCAGATGTAGGTCATGGTCTTCTTCTGACTTGGAATAGATCAGAATGTCGTCGATAAACACAACGACAAACTTATCCAGAAAATTCAAAAAAATCTTATTCATGAGATTCATGAAATAAGCGGGGACATTGGTTAATCCAAAAGACATGACCGTATACTCATACAATACATATCTTGTGGTAAAGGCGGTCTTTGGAATATCCGTTGCACGAATCTTGAGTTGGTGATGACCAGTCCTAAGATCAATCTTAGAAAACACTCTAGCACTAGTCAACTGATCAAACAGATCCTCTATCTTTGGTAGTGGGTACTTGTTCTTGATGGTGACATCATTCAGCTTCCGGTAATCCGTGCACAAACGGTTACCTCCATCCTTCTTATCCACACAAAAAACAGACGATCTCCACGGCGATGCGCTTGGTTGAATCAAGCCTTTCTCCAGCATAGCATCAAGTTGTTTCTTCAGCTCCACTAGTTTAGATGGGTGATGGCTCAATGCACGGCACCCAGAAAAATGCTTGATGGTGGTGTTGATGTAGAGCTCGTTGGGAACCCCAAGAGGAAGGTATGATGAGCACAGCAACAAGTTTCCCTCAGTTATGAAACCAAGGTTTAATCGAACCAGTAGGAGCAAGGAAACAGCCCAAAGGTGTTACTAGCTGAGCCTTGGCAAGGCGCACTACCGGTGCTAGTAGCAACGTGGAGACCTGCACAACACAACCATAGAACTTTGTCCCCAACTTGCGATGAGGTTGTGAATCTCACCGTGTTTTGTGAAAAACAAAGGATTAAACGTATCGAATGGGAAGAAGTAAAAGTTTGCAGAAAGTAAACACAAAGAAGTAAACAGTTTATAGATTGTATGTAAAGAAAAGGATCGGGATCCATAGTTCACTAGAGCTAGCTCTCCTTAGATAGATAACATGCTGGGTAAACAAATTACAGCGGGGCAATTGACAAACATCGAGAAAGCAATACATGCATATACTAATCATCTTGACTCCTTTGAGACTTGATTGGGCATTACAACATTATACATAGAATGCCATCCAACTGCATCAATGACTCATAATCCACCTTCAGGTTATCATCCGAACCCCCTCCAGTATTAAGTTACAAGCAACAGATTATTGCTTTACGAACTGCGTGTAAAGTAAACAATACGATTGTTCTATGAACAAAGGATTGTTGTTTTCTCCCTAGTAGCAATAGCACATCCAGTACCTTAGAGATTTCTGTCACTTCCCCAGATTACCAGAGGCATGAACCCACTATCGAGCATAAATACTAACTCTTGGAGTTTCTAGCATATACTTGGCCAAGATAGCTACTAACAACGGAAAGCATGCAAGATCACAAATAACAAAGACATGATAGAATCAATAATAAATCTGAAATAGCATCTCAATATCCATCGGATCCCCGCAAACACAACATGCAGAATTACAAATAGATGATCTTGATCATGAACGGAGCTCACATGATCTAGACATGAAAGCACAAAGGAGGAGAACCAGCCATCTAGCTACTACATGGATCCGTAGTCCAAGGATGAACTACTCACGCATCACACCGGAGGCTTCCATGGTGATGAAGAAGGCCTCCAGGGTGAATTCCCCTCTCCGGCAGGGTGCCGGGAAGAGCTTCAGATCCCTCTCGATCTAGGGATGGAGATGACGGTGGCTACAGACTCTTTCGTGGATTTTTGATCGGGCCCGTAGAGTTTCCGTCCCGAGGGCATCTTATATGGGGAAGGGGAGGCCGAGGGAGTGCCGGGTGGGAGCGGCCACACCACCCCCTGGTGCGGGCCAGGCCTGGCTGCGCGGTCAGGTGGTGTGGTGCCCCCTGGCCCCTCTCCGTCTCGTATTCTAGCACTTGATGACTTCCGGTAAAATTGGCACTTTGGCTTTTGTCCCGTCCAATTCGGAGCATATTTATTTTCTGACTTTCCTAGAACCAAAAACAGCAGAAAAGAGGCAGCTGGCACTGTGGCTCTTGTTAATAGGTTAGTCCAAGAACTCATATCAAAAGTAATCCAAAGTTGGAACAAAACACAAGAAAGTGGATAAAACCAAGCATGGAACATCAAAAATTATAGATACATTTGCAATGTATCAACATCCCCAAGCTTAACTCCTGCTCGTCCTCAAGTAGGTAAGTGATAAAAAGAAAGAATAATTTTTAAGGTGACATGCACCATTAAAGACTTGATCAAAGTATTTGCAAAACATTCAAAGCTGGGATCATAGTACTTGATTCATAACATGAAAGACAAAGTTCTAGAAATAAGCAAAGAAACTATGATGCAACATGACAAGGTAGAAACAAAAGATTCATGAATAACAATGCTTTGTAAGACGTTTGTTTGTTTCACATAAAGAAAACATAGCATAATAGCATTCAGCTTGTCCCTGATAGAGTAGCAAATATAAATGCATAAGACACATTCAAAGTTCATAAGAGTGACTAGATACAAATAGTTTAAAACAAGCAATATGAAGTTATGCATCAATCAACTAGTCTTGGGACAATGCACATAGAACTAAGAATGGTCACTATACTCTTAAAGTAGGTGCATAAAGGTAGAAGATGGAGACTCAATATAATGGTGGAAGAAAGACCTTTATAAAAGGTAGTAGGGATTCAAGTCTCATAAAGAGCTTCCAAAAATTATGGTACTTATCGCTTTTAGCTCTCATTGTCCCTATCATAAGCATCTTGAAGGTGATTAAGGTTAAAGTGACACAACTAAGAGGATATGCTTGACAAGTTATAAACTGAAATCTCATGCCCCTTACTTACGAAGACCGATCCTCATGCTACTCAACTTCAGTCACAAGTAAGCTCTTGTCATTTTAAGTAGATGTGTATCATTAAGAACCTCCAACGGGGTACCCTTGCACATGATACGCGAGCTTTCCCATAATCAAAATGACAAGGCAAGCAGACAATGAGCATCCCAGTGATCTTTTTATTTGCTATTTGCATAAGTATTTATTGAGGATGCTTCATAGAGTGCTCATTATGGTGATGCTGCAAGTTTCCACCATGATTAGGCATGGCTTAGGCTAGCGGCCCAGGCGTTTATCTAACACACATACAAACTACATGATCTTACAAGTTCCACTTTTATTTCACACCGCCGGGATCCGTAAGCAAAAGAACATGATATCAATGGGGTACAAAGTACAAGTGCAATGTTGAAAGCGTTCCCCATGAAACATGGTTCTGCTAATTTCAATTTATAAAGCGCACACATATACGCAACAAAGAAGGACCCAATGGTTCAAGTTTTAGAGGCAAGTAAAGTAAAGTGTGCCATCAAGTTCGTGAGAGCTTTAATCACTAGTTTTCCCATAACAAGTTTAAATTGGAAGGTAAACAAAAGCATGAATATACTTGGAATAGCATAAGATAATAGGTAGGTATGGTGGACTCTTTGGAATAACTTCGTTTAGGGAGTTGGATGGATGAGTGGAACTCATACTTGGTTGTGGAGGCTAGCAAAAGACTGGGAGCGACAAACTAAGAGAGCAATAATGGCCATAATCATGCAAAGTGACAAAACATCATTGATCAAAGCATAAAGTGATACTAAAAGTTGAAAACTAAAGGATGATAAAGGCTATGGTGACTTTGGATAGTCATAACATGGTGTGAGCATGCGCCAAGTCAACCCAAATAAAGCATCAAAGGAGAATACCACTATACTATGCTTTAATATGCTAAAACAACGCATGATTCATCCAAGGCACATTAAGCAATCTCAATTGTTTATAACAAGTCATGCTACAGAAAATAATACTAAGCATAAAGCCAAAACAATATCAAGCATGGCATGACAAAGCATAGGCCATAGTCAAAAACGGGCTCTTTTTTACCACATAAGCATTAACTTTCCTACTCTTTTCCAAACCAAACCAAACTATTTGCAAACCAATGTATGAAAGAGGGGGTCCAACCAATTTATTCAGAAAACTAAGAAAACCAAGCAAACTAAAAACCAAAACGAAACTGAAGAAGAATATGCTCCAAGAAAAACACAACTGTGCATGAAACAAAAAAAATGAAGCGTTTGGAAGAAAGCTGAGATTTTTATTGATGAAGAAGGAGATGCCTTGGGCATCCCCAAGCTTTGACGCTTGCACTTCTTGGATATTTCTTGGGGTGACACGTGTGGCATCCCCAAGCTTGAGCTTTAGTCCATCCTTCATCTCATTACTCATTCCTTCCATACACCTGAAAATTTTCCTTCATACAAAGCTTCACACAATCTTTATTAGCAACATTAGTGTACTCAAGATAAAAGATCTTAAGGTTCAGTTCTAACACCAAATAAACATCCATTAGAACAATAGCTATTGTAGTACTTCCCTCAAAAATCTCAATTCCCCAAAAGAACTCAAGAAGGAACCAACAAGAAGCAAATGCAGAAAATGGCAGAAATCTGTCAAAACAGACCAGCAGGTACAGACGAATTTTTTCAAAGACCTTCTGTTGCTCAAATCAAAAAGTGTTGAACTAACGAAAGTTAGATAAAAACCTGGGGCAGAAGAACAAAAACTTACAGCTCAATCATACATACAGAGATCTCTCACGAATTTTTACGGTCAAGCACAGAAATCTATTTCGGGACAGCAACTTTCCCAATCATTACTTCAGTCTCATTAGAGGTTAAAAAGCAAATAAAAAGGATAAGGAGAGGTTATTACAGAGGTAATAACATCCAAGACTCAACTAAAATGTTTGGGTTATCTCCCAATAAGTACTTTTCTTTAACGCCTTTAAGTTAGGCATAAGAAGCAAGAAAGAATCAAGTGTTCTCAAATGAAGAAGCATTAAGACCAAATTTCTTGCCCTTGCCTCTCTTACTTTTATTCTTAACCATGGGGAAAATATTATTGTTTGGTGGAGAAGAAAGGTGCATGGTCCCCTTTCCCACATCTATTATTGCTCCAAGGAGTTCTAATAGGGACCTTCCAAGTGTAATTTGTCCTTTTCCTGCACATTCAATAACAAGATAATCAATAGAAATCGTTTTCCCAAGGATCTTTGTAAACACTCCATCAGCTATTCCAAGGGGTAATATGGTAGTATTATTAGCAAGAGATATTTTTGCGAAAGAAATATCAGTTTGGCTAGGCATGTTGTACGTGAGGATCAATTTCTTTATAGCATTAATAGCATTATCCTTATTACATTGGAGGAAATCTCCTCCCACAACAGCATCTAAAGCATATCTATAGCAAAGAGCAATCCCAAGGTAAAAACTGCTTTGAGTCATTTTAGGATCAGTTTTTTCATGTAGATCAGAGATTCTAGACCAAGCTTCCTTAAAACTTTCCTCAATTCCTTGTTTAAAAGTGAAAATCATTTCCTCGGGTGACATAGTGATTGGAGCAAGGCTAGACATAATGGCAACTCAAGATAGGAACTAATTTTTTGTGTTTTTCAAATAAGAAAGCAAACTAGTAAAACTAATTTTTGTGTGTTTTGATAAAGAAACAAGCAAACAAAGCAAAAAGAAACTAAGTAAAACAAAAACAACAAAGTAAAGAGATTGGTTATGAGGGACTCCCCTTGCGAAGATGTCCTTGACTCCCTGGCAACAACACTAGAAAAATGCTTGATGGCTCAATGCACGGCGCCCAGAAAAATGCTCGATGGCGGTGTTGATGTAAAGCTCGTTGGGAACCCCAAGAGGAAGGTATGATGAGCACAGCAGCAAGTTTGCCTCAGTTATGAAACCAAGGTTTAATCGAACCAGTAGGAGCAAGGAAACACCCCAAAGGTGTTACTAGCTGAGCCTTGGCAGGGCGCACTACTAGGGAGGTGGCTCTCCTTAGATAGATAACATGTTGGGTAAACAAATTACAGCGGGACAATTGACAAACATCGAGAAAGCAATACATGCATATACTAATCATCTTGACTCCTTTGAGACTTGATTGGGCATTACAACATTATACATAGACCGCCATCCAACTGCATCTATGACTCATAATCCACCTTCAGGTTATCATCTGAACCCCCTCCAGTATTAAGTTTCAAGCAACAGATTATTGCTTTACGAACTGCGTGTAAAGTAAATAATACGATTGTTCTATGAACAAAGGATTGTTTTTTTCTCCCTAGTAGCAACAGCACATCTAGTACCTTAGAGATTTCTGTCACTTCCCTAGATTACCAGAGGCATGAACCCACTATCGAGCATAAATACTAACTCTTGGAGTTGCTAGCATCTACTTGGCTAAGATAGCTACTAACAATGGAAAGCATGCAAGATCACAAATAACAAAGACATGATAGAATCAATAATCAATCTGAAATAGCATCTCAATATCCATCGGATCCCCGCAAACACAACATGTAGAATTACAAATAGATGATATTGATCAAGAACGGAGCTCACAAGATCTAGACATGAAAGCACAAAGGAGGAGAACTAGCCATCTAGCTACTACATGTATTCGTAGTCCAAGGATGAACTACTCACGCATCACACCGGAGGCTTGCATGGTGATGAAGAAGGCCTCCAGGGTGAATTCCCCTTTCCGGCAGGGTGCCGGGAAGAGCTTCAGATCCCTCCCGATCTAGGGATGGAGATGGCGGAGGCTACAGACTCTTTCGTGGATTTTTGATCGGGCCCTTACGGTTTCCGTCCCAAGGGCATCTTATAGGCGGAAGGGGAGGCCGAGGGGGTGCCGGGAGCGGCCACACCACCCCCTGGCGTGAGCCAGGACTGACCGCGTGGCCAGGTGGTGTGGTGGCCCCCTGGCCCCTCCCCGTCTCGTATTCTGGCACTTGATGACTTCCGCAAAAATAGGCACTTTGGCTTTTGTCCTATCCAATTCCGAGAATATTCATTTTCTGACTTTCCTGGAACCAAAAACAGCAGAAAACAGGCAGCTGGCACTGTGTCTCTTGTTAATAGGTTAGTCCAAGAAATCATATGAAAAGTATTCCAAAGTTGGAACAAAACACAAGAAAGTGGATAAAACCGAGCATGGAACATCAAAAATTATAGATACATTTGCAATGTATCAATGGGTTCATACTATAAGGTCTGTGAGCTATGGGTCTAGTTCCAAGAATTAGTTCAATAATGAACTCGATATCCCGATCTGGGATCATACCGGGCAATTCATCTGGGAATACGTCGGGGTATTCACATACTACTCTGACTTGGTAAATGGTTGGTTGGCCTAGACTCTTGTTGCATTTGAATTAGCAGGGAAAAGTCTCAGATACATGCTCTACTGATACTCCAGAGCTACTGGTCATGGTTATGGCTTTCTTGGCACAGTCGATCAATCCTTTATGTTTCGACATCCAATCCATTCCTAGTACTACTTCCAAACCCTTGGTTCCAAGTACTATTAGATTGGCATAAAAATCCATCCCATGGATTCTGATAGGTACCGCCTTGCAAATTTTTCTAGCTTTGGTGGTTGAACCGGGTATTTGAACTATCCTAACATGCTTCAATTTGGTTGGTTGAATCTTACTAGTGCATGCAAATTCTTCTGTAAGAAACAAGTGCAATGCTCCAGAATCAAACAACACTCGTGCAAGTACTGAGTTAACATAAAACATACCCAGCACGACATCCGGCGCTTCCTGAGCTTCCCAGCATTCATGTGGAACAGACGGCCGTTGTGGTTGAGCGAATTCCCTGGGGCGAATCTTCTTCTAGGCTGAACACTGTGTTGCTGCTGAGCTGGTGCATTCACATTGGTGGCTAATGCAAGCTTCTTGGGACACTCATTGGAGTAGTGACCCTTGACTCCACATTCAAGGCAAGTAATCTGGGACTTGTCTTTGGCTGCAACAGGCACAGCATTGCTTCCAGTCCTTGGTGCAGAATTGTTGTTGTTGTTGTTGGACTTGGGAGGTGCACGGTTGAAGTTGTTGGAGTTGTCGGGGTTGTTGTTGTGGTTTCCTCCGGACTTCAAGTTTCCTCCGCTACGATTGGGGTAGCTTGGACGGTTCATCAGGGGTCTATTGTTTCTCGGGGCATATCCTGCAGACGGGTTGGGGCGATACTTCTGGGTATTGTTGGATCCAGTCTGGTGCATTATCATGCGCTTGCTGTTGTGATTGGTTTGGTTTATCTTCCCTTCCATCTCGATGGTAGAGTCTACAAGCTCTTCTAGATCTCCAAAACAGATGTTGATTAAAACAGTCTGCATCTCATCATGCAATCCATTCAGGAACCTCTCCTTCTTGGCTTTAGTGTTGATCTCATTAGGGGCATATCTAGCTAGGGATAGAAATTTGTCACCGTACTCAACTACCGTCATCCTGCCTTTCTTCAGTTCTCTGAACTCATCTATCATTCTGGTGACTAAACATTGGGGCACATGGGTGCGAATGAACTTACTCTTGAAAGCTTCCCAAGTCATCATTTGGCCATCATTCATGGTACGCGTGCTATTCCACCAGGCTGTTGCATCTCCTGCCAGATAGTGGGTGGCAAACAGTACCTTCTCATTGGCTTCAACTCCTACGACCTCTAGGTTATTCTCCATGGTTTGCAGCCAATCATCAGCATCACAGATCCTCAGACTTATTGAAGATAGGGGGATTGGTATTCTGAAAGTTCTTAAGCTTGGATCCATGGTGATCTTGATTTCCATGGCCTTGATTATTGTGGGCCATCTGAGCTATTTGTTGAAGAGTGGCTAGGTTGGCTTGACGTTCGGCTCTACTAGTTTCCTGGTCGAAAACTAGCATTTGCAGAATCTACAGCATCGGGTCCTGCGATGAGCTGCTTCCTCCTTGATTTCCACGAGGCATTTGAAGATTGAGATAAATAATGAGATAAGAGGGAAATTTCTAAGGTTCAGGGTTTTGTTTCAAAAGCTTTTAAACTTTGAATTTGACTCAGGTTTTTCAAACTAACAACTTCCTCTCATTCATTCACTCAAACACACAATACAAGAACACACCACACAAAATAGAAAACAGATGGTTTTAAGAACCATTCTGTGAACTAAGATATAGTGGGACCGATACGAATCATTCCCACGGTAGTGATCAAGTGCATCTACTCATCATCGATGAAGTCAGAGTCATCATCATCAATGTGGAACTCCATGGCATCATCCTCCAGGTAGTCGTTGTCATCACTGAGGTACAAGTGAAGATCTCCCTGGATGTCTTCACCTTCTTCCTCTTCCTTTGCTTCAAGCTAGACTTCTTGCTCATGGATGGTCTTCTCGAGAGCGGCCACCTTCTTGCGAAGACGAGCAATGGTGCGATCCTTCTTCTCGCATTGACGACAAAGTGATTGGCGATCCTTGACGAGCATGGCAAGATTCTGGTCCTTCTTGGCGGCAATGGCAAGGTTGTGGTTGGCGTAGGCTCGAGCATTGTCTAATTCCTTCTGCCTATCATACATCAGGAAGTCAAGGTTTTCCGCCTGGCGCTTCATCTCTAGGTGACTTGGCATCTCCAATGGAATTCCCATAGAATTACGCCTTGCGAAGTGTGCAAAGCGGGTTCCCTGGATCAAGTTGATGTTTTGTCCGCACAGACGGGCAAGAGCTTCATCCGGAACAGGTTATTTCTTTTGAATCTTGAGGATGAATCTGTCTATAACATAAATGTGAAAAGGTTGAAACCAAATGATCTGAATATGACTTACTTTTGGCATTGTCGGCTTGGTCATATAAGTTGGAAACGCATGAAGAAGCTCCATGATGATGTACTCCTAACTTCATTCAACTTGGAGTGGTTCAAGACATGCGAATCCTGCCTTCTCGGCAAGATGACCAAGACACCTTTTGCAAAGAGTTGCGAAAGGGCGTCCGACTTATTGGGACTACTACATAGTGATGTATGTGGCCCGATGAGCACAACAGCCAGAGGTGGTTATGAGTACTTCATTACCTTCAGTGATGATTTGAGTAGGTATGGATACATCTACTTGATGAAACATAAGTTGAAAGCCCTTGAAATGTTCAGGGAATTCCAGAATGAGGTACAAAATCAACTCGGTAAGAAAATAAAGTTTCTTCGGTCGGACCGAGGAGGCGAGTACATGAGCCATGAGTTTGATGACCATCTGAAGAGTTGTGGAATAGTTCCTCAGTTCACCCCTCTAGGAATGCCGCAGAGAAAAGACTGTGCCGGAAAGGAGGAACCGGACCTTGTTAGACATGGTACGATCAATGATGAGTCGGACAGATCTGCCTTTATCATTTTGGGGTTATTGTCTAGAAACTACAGCATTCACACTAAACAGAGTACCATCAAAGTCGGTAGAGAAGACACCGTATGACATGTGGACTGGAAAGAAGCCGAGTTTCTCTTTTCTTAAGATTTGGGGTTGTCAAGCTTTTTTCAAGCGACTTTAGTCGGACAAGCTTACAGCCAAGTTGGATAACTGTATTTTCGTGGGGTATCCGAGGGAAACCTTGGGCTACTACTTCTACAACCGAGAAGAGGGCAAAGTGTTTGTTGCTTGAAATAGGTCTTCCTTGAGAAGGAGTTTCTCAGTCGGGGAGTCAGTCAGAGTACGGTACATCTCGAAGAAATTCGAGAGATACCAGCGAGCAGCGAGTCGGAAAAAGCCTTAGAGGTTGAGCCAGTCGTGGTACCTGAGCTGGAAACTGCAACGACACTGCGAAGATCGGCAAGATTGCGAAGTGTTCGTGATGTATTGCTGTTGGACAGTGATGAGCTGCCAACTTATTTGGAAGCGATGATGGGTTCTGATTCTGATTCATGGCTTGGAGCCATGAGATTCGAGTTAAAGTCCATGGATGAAAATCAAGTTTGGAACTTGGTTAATCTGCCAGACGGTGCAAGACCCGTCGAGTGCAAATGGGTCTTTAAGAAGAAAACTGATATGGATGGAAATGTTTTTATCTATAAAGCACGGCTTGTCGCGAAAGGGTTTCGACAAGTTCAAGGAGTTGACTACGATGAGACTTTCTCTCCCGTGGCGATGCTTAAATCAGTTCGGATCATGTTAGCTATAGCAGCCTATTTCGACTATGAGATATGGAAGATGGATGTCAAGATGGCTTTTCCTTAATGGAAATTTAACCAAGGACGTGTATATGATACAACCCGAGGGTTTTGTTGATCCGGCTAATGCTGACAAGGTATGCAAGCTTCGGAAATCCATTTATGGGTTGAAGCAAGCATCTCGGAGTTGGAACATTCGCTTTGATGAGGTAGTCAAATCGTTTGGCTTCATCAAGAGTGATCATGATTCTTGTTTATACAAGAAGTTTAGTGGGAGCAAAGTAAACTTTCTGATCTTATATGTGGATGACATATTACTGATTGGAAATGATGTCCAGATGTTGCAAGAGACCAAGGAATCATTGGAAAAGAGTTTTTGGATGAAGGACTTGGGTGAGGCAACCTACATACTAGGAATCTGGATCTATAGAGATAGATCAAGGCGGCTCATTGGATTGAGTTAGAGTACATATTTGGACAAAGTGTTGAAGAAGTTCAACATGGAATCGTCTAAGAAGGGGTTCTTACAGATGTCCCATGGCGTAAAACTTAGTAAGACTCAGTGTCCTTCAACAACTGATGAGCGAAGTCGGATGAGTGCGATTTTGTATGCTTCTATAGTCGGATCCATCATGTACGCTATGATGTGTACTAGGCTGGATGTTTCCTATGCTCTAAGGGTTGTGAGCAGGTACCAGGCTGATCCTGGAGAGATCAACTGGGTTGCGGCTAAAAATATCCTCAAGTACTTGAGAAGGACTAAGGATATGTTCCTGGTTTATGGAGGTGAGGATGAACTCAGTGTAAGGGGTTACACGGATGCGAGTTATCTCACTGACTCAGATGATTCTCGTTCGCAATCCGTATATGTGTTTGTGATAAATGGAGGGGCTATGAGCTGGAAAAGTTCCAAGCAAGAGACAGTGTCTGCGTCTACAATAGAGGCTGAGTATATTGTTGCCTCGGAGGCGGCAAAAGAAGCCATTTGGATGAGGAATTTCCTCATGGATCTTGGTGTGGTTCGGGGCTCGTCCAATCCGTTAGATGTGTATTGTGACAACAATGGTGCTATTGCACAAGCCAAGGAACCTAGACAACACCAGAAGAACAAACATATACTCATGCGGTACCACCTTATTCGCCAGTTCGTGGATCAAGGTGATATCAAGTTATGCAAGGTACACACTATTGACAAAGCCACTTCCACAGCCAAGGCATGAGGCGCACCTGAGAGCTATGGGCATTAGATGCCTAGACATGTGATGTCGGATGATTGACTCTAGTGCAAGTGGGAGACTGTTGGGAATATGCCCTAGAGGCAATCATGGTTGATGATATTTCTCAATGTATTCATAAAGTTATTGTCCATGTATGAACTGTTGATATGTCATTGAATATGTGATTCGATTGTGGAACTATAAATTCATGTTGTTCATACTAATTGTCCTTGGTCATTGAGGTTGTGCTGGACACACAACTTAGACCAATGTGAAAGTCGGCAGATGACACGGTTCCACTTGTCATGGGCATGGAGATGCTATTCCGACTTACACGGATTCAACTAAAGAGTTTAGCGAGTCGGACTGGCCCATATTGAGATGCAACGAACAAGTCGTCATTTGCATGTCTCAATCAATGTAATCCTTAGACCTGAGGTTATTGCACACCCCGATTTGAGAATCACCGACTTAGGTTCTGTCAAATGCTATTCTGTCACTTGGCAGTTATAAAGGCGGAGTTTGGGTCGAGTGAGAATCAAGTTGCGTGATGTGAATAACCAAGATGGGATTTTGCCCCTCCATCTGGAGAGATATTCTCTGGGCCCTCTCGGAAGATACGATTCCGAAAGCATGGCCATGCACGACTCGGTTAAGTGTTAACCGAGGCGATCGACTAAGAGTTAGTCGGATGAATCATTTATCTCGGATCGAGAAAGAGAGTCGGACTATTTAAGGGATGACGATTATTCCCCTATAGCTTGACAAGGTATATCGTAAGGCAAAAGGGACTCAGACGAAAGTCGCATTGGAAGGTATGTCGTCATGACTTATTGGTACTTGGGAGTCGGCATGTTCTGCTAGGAGCCGCTACCGACTAATCGGTCACGAGTGAGACTCTAATCGTGTCCGGGTTACCGTGAGCCTGTCGGGTCACACACTTAAGAGCGGGAGCAAGTTTGGGTTAGACCCAAACAGGAAATCTATTTGGATTGGACCCAAATAGAGACATGGACTTAGTCCGCAAGTTGGACTTGCAGCCTATAATATAGGCCTTTTAGTGAATAGGCCACAAGTGAGTGGAGCCCACTTTCACTCCCTATATAAGATGGGACACAGGTGCTTAGAGCACAAGGTTAGGTCACTCCATGTGTTGGAAACCCTAGACCTAGTCCAGTCATGTCGCCGTCGTACCAGACCAAGCAGTCCACCACCGGCGCTCCTCCTCGTACGTGTGGATACTGGTGGAGGTGTTGTACGTTCAGCACTTCGACGATCATGGAACCGGAACGGATCGTGAGGACTGCACTGCATCAAGCGACGTGCTTCATCGATTCCGCAACTGCGCGTCTAGTGGTAATCCTCGTGGGCTTCTACCTGAGCTGGATCTTTGGATCATCGCATAGGGAAAAAGATTTTGTTTCTGTCTGCGTGACCCAACACTAACACTGACGCGTGCAATATACTTAGTTTTACCCTCTAGTGGTTGCTTAACAGAGAGTCAATGAATAGGGTTTAGCTAGCTAATTGAGTCATTTTATGCACAACGAAATAAAAAATCATCAAAACATAGTGACACCTACTCATGGAGTCTTCTTATGTGACCTGCCACCTAATAAATCATAAAAACATAGAGAAAACAATGTTTACCCTAAATCACCACTTCTCAAATCACCTACTAGTTATGAAGGTTCATGGATTTCAACTTAAACACCTTTCCAAAACATCCTTCCCCAAAACATAATTTGTCTAAATGAGGCTATAATTGGCACACTCATGTATATTTGAATTGCAAATAATTTGATGTATGTCAAGATGTATTTCATTGTATAAAACACGCATTTTCCATTTTCTAAATTTTTTTATGTTTTCTATTTCAATCCCCTGGTCTGTTTGGCTCTTGATTTTTTGATAGTACTCAGTTTTGCCCTCTCTCTTAGTCCCAAACTCTCATAAATTTCCAAATTTGTGCTCACTTTGGCTGCTACACCCTGATTGGTCGAGACAGTTTTTGCGTGGATCGTGCCCACCAACCATTGATCCTCTATGATCTACCAGGCAGGATAACCCCTCTCTCTCTCGGTGGCCACCCCTCTATCTATGCAAAATAATGAGTTTGCCACCGATACTTTACCTCCATAAACAAATGAAGGGGAAGTGTTCAAAGGTGTATAATTTTCGTAAATGCATGGTTATGCATTACTTTTCACTCCCTAAAAATGATTAAAAAAAGTCTCACGATTTTCTTAGCACAACATTATCATGTCTACGTGTAATCTGAAGGGAAAGTGTTGAAGAGTTGTATAATTTTGCTATATGCATTACATTTCACTCTCTGAAAATGATAAACTCTCAAGATTTTCTTAGCACAACATTATCATGTCCTAAATGTAATTTTAAGGGAAAGTGTTCAAGAGTTGTATAATTTTGGTATATGCATGTTTATGCATTACTTTTCACTCTCTGAAAATGATAAACTCAAAATTTTCGTACCACAATATTATCATGTCCTAAGGGTAATTTCAAAGTGTTCAAGAGTTGTATAATTTTGGTATATGCATGTTTATGCATTACTTTTCACTCTCTGAAAATGCTAAACTGTCAAGATTTTCTTAGCACAACATTATCATGTCCGAAGTGTAATTTGAAGGGAAAGTGTTCAAGAGTTGTATAATTTTGGTATATGCATGTTTATGCCATACTTTTCACTCCCTGAAATTGATAAACTCTCAAGATTTTCTTAGCACAACATTGTCATGTCCTAAGTGTGATGTGAAGGGAAAGTATTGAAAGGTGTATAATTTTCACATATGCATGTTTATGCGTTACTTTTCACTCTCTGAAAATGATAAACTCTCAAGATGTTCTTAGACAACATTATCATGTCCTAAGTTTGATTTGAAAGTATTCAAAGGTATATAATTTGGGTATATACATTAGACATAAAGATTTTAGTTTAGAGATCCCTTTAGTTTGTGCATTACTTTTCACGCTCTAAAATGGTAAACTTCCAAGATTTTCTTAGAACAACATTATCATGTCCAAAGTGTAATTTGAAAGTGCTCAAGAGTTGTATAATTTTGGTATATGCATAAGACAAAGATTTTAGTGAATGCATTACTTTTTACCCTCTAAAAATGATAAACTGACTTTTACATAAAGAGTTATATAATTTTTTTAATTTGAAAGTGTTAACGGTTATGTCATTTTCTTATTTCTTATACTTCTATCTCTCTAAATCTTAAAGTTTGACTTTCACCTCATAGATTCACTTGATTGCAACCGAGACACAAACTCGATAAATAAATTGAATTTAGGGATCCCTTGAATTTAAATGTACAATAATATTAAAGTTCAACTGATGACAACAAGTATAAGAATCCCATAGCAATTATACAACAACAAAAATCCTCAGTCATTCGATTTCCTTGCTTCTTCAAATCGATCAATTGCCTTAATTGCTTGTTAATTTTCTTCGGTTCCACCACTTCTGCACTGGGAATCATCGGAACGGCTCCTCTATCAGCCGCATTCTCCATAGCAAGTGCCCCCAAATTGAGCTCCTGAGTTGCCCAATTTATTCTCCACAGCAAGCAGCCCCCTCCAATCAGAACAATTTGGTGTGAGATCTAACCTTCCCCACGTGACACGGTTTCCATTATTATCCTTCATACAGGTCAACGAGACGGCACTATACTGCGGACATGAAGAGCGGGAGGCTGAAGTGAAGTAGACATAACTCATCAGCTGGAGAAGGGAAGTCGTCGCCAGAGAAGTAGCAGAAAGGAGAGGCAAGGACACGGGCACGGGCGCATGCCTGGCTCATGCTGCCATCTTGCAACGCTAACCTGGGTAAGCTGTGGGTCCGGCGCTCACATGGATAAGCTGTGGGTCCCACGCTAATCTAGATAAGTGGAGAGAGGTGTCTACTACGGGATCGGACCCAACATGGCCCCACTCGGCAGCATGTAACGGTAAGGCTGACGGATAGCAAGTTTTAGACTTTGTGAAAGTTTCAGACAAGAGGTTGAACAAAAGTGGAGAAAAGTTTAGTCGTATGAACAAAAGTGAGTATAACTAAGAAATTAAACGTGGAGCCCCAAAATAGAAATCCCTTGGATTTATTGTGGCAAACATGATAAAGTGTTGTCTAACAAATTTTGGGATTCTCATTGTTTCATGTGCTACCATAGACACCCATGGCACCACGGCATGTACCACCTTGATGGTCACTAGACGCACAATCTCGGAACAAGGAACACTCACGTCCAACTGAATACCTTTCTTTCCAACAGATATGGACACGAGGCATGCCGGCGTGCTTCCAATCCATCTGAATCTTATTTTCTGCCATCCGTCCTATACATGTTGGCTCGTTCTTATAGACCAGCCTTGGAGAGTTCTTTGAGCTGAAGAAGAGAGTCCAGGTACACATGAACCGACGAGAGACTAGCTTCCACATTGACTTATAATCCAAGTTAGTTCTTGCCAACCTATATATAATCCATGAACAATTTAATTGGTGGACTTACGTGTTGTCTTTATAGAACTTTGTAATGTTACTTTGAAGTTCATGAAGAGAGGTAAGAATAAACATGCCTTATCTACAGGAAGACACACGCTTTGCTTCTCCATACAATTCATCCTAGATAGTCGGGTACATATTTCTTGAGTGAATCTACAAGAGTGGAACTTTGATATTAACTACAGGATGTTTCGTTCTTATCTATAGAGGTGAGAATAAATATGTTTTCAAGTGAATCTAGTCGAGTACATATTTCTAGGAGTGCATGATTCAAAAGAATAAAAGTTGGTAGAGCATAGTAGCGTACTCCCTCGGTTCCAAAAATATAAGATGTTTTAGCTTTTTTCTAAAACACATGTATCTAGACAGATTTTTTAAAATGGGCATCTAGATACATATGTTTATAACAAGACTAAAACACAGCTCATATTTTCGAACGGAGAGAGTAGTAAAGAGCATTGATTAAAACATATAATGGTACACAGAACTCCAAAAAAACGCAACACTAAAGGAATTAACCAATCCTTGTAAATACATATAAATTAAAGATTCCTCAAGTATCTTGTGCAAGCCATCTCATACATGGTTCCTATGCAAGAAAGTCTACTAATCTATCTAGAACTCTTCAATCCAACATGGGGTGTATGGAAAACATGTGATCTCCTCCCCTTCATTCATTAATGCTTTGAAACAGTTATATTCCTTTGGATATATATTTCCTAAGATTTCAGTCTTTGAACTGTTCAAATGATAGGCCAGTCCTGTCCGTGCACATGAACTCAAGAAGACAACCTCCTTATATGGGTGAAGCCCAAGTATTTCGATGTCCCCGTAACTGTAACAATCTTTTTTGTCTTTTGAGTCAGAGTGTTTAGCCATGTTTTCCTTTTCATCATCACCATCATCATCAGAGTTCCACTCGAGTATCTCTCTGGTGGTTGCTGGTTTATTGCTTTCTTCTGGAGAACGAGAAGATCGAAACAAGGTATAGTTAATATCTTGTAAGATCCAAGGTGTATGGACTCGATGGTAGAACCGGTGACATTCTAGCATGGGTTTAAGGTCTTTGTCATGTGCCAACATCCACTCCATTTGTCCAGACGATTCATTAAGGACCCAAACTCGAAGGCGATAATGGTATAATGCCAAAAAATACACACCCTTTTCTGATCTTGCTATACTAACTTCTTGACGGCTCTCCACTTTAAGATCCATGGGTGGTTTAATTACATTGTAGGTATTATTAGACAATAATAGTCTGCAAAATCGAATAATTCGTCCCAATTAATTATTTTAAAAAAGAATCCATAAGATAAAAGTCCGATTATATAAATATTCAACATAGTAAGTATGTACCTCATAAGAAAGTTATCTCCACATTTGACATACAGTGCACCTCGAAAATAGATGGATCTAAAATCGCTGTAACGTTTTTGCATCTTGCCGACGGTCCCTGCAGCATCCCCATCCCGCAAAAAATCCTTCTCCTCCCAGCGACCTGATTTTGATGAAAAAACATACATCTTGCACACGGACGGCGGCCATTCAGATTCCTCCATTGAGGGGTCTGTTTCCTCCAAGGAGTCCAAAGTGGGAGTGCTGAACACCTCAAAGTAAGGAGATAGCATGGGATCATATACCAGATACTCGTCGTAGCACACACCGGTCCTAGCAAGTTGGAACGACGGGCAACTCGGCAAAGTATACCATCGCCTTGTCGCAGGGTTAACCACGTAATTGCCACAAAGCAAGAGGAGACCGTTGCAGTGGTCCTCGATATTATATGTGTACCAATCGCCGCAGTTCTTGTAACAGTAATAGCCGCAATGGGAGCCTCTAGAGGGCAGGAGGCTGAGGTCGCCGTTGACGGGGCGAGCACAATGACTGCAATGGGGGCTGGCAGAGGGCAAGAAGCGGCTGAGGTCGCCGCTGACCGGAGCAGAGGAGGAAGGGCGGGCGAGAAATTCCGGGAACTTGTGCTCTGCGAAGTGGAGGAAGAGGCCGGCGAGCGAGAGAGGGAGCAGGTCGGCCCGTAGGAGGCCGCAGAAGTCGACGGCCTCGCGCCACGCCCGGCAGACGCAGCGGGAGGCGGCGAGCCAGCGCGGCGGGACGCGAAGGAAGATGTCGGCGAGAACGTCGTCCGGCAGGAGCGGCAGCTGGTCCTTCCCGGTTGTGCCGTCGCGCCGCTGGGCCTTCCGTGTGTGGTTGCGCTCTTCCCCGGACATCGCGACGCCGTGGTACGGTGGTGAGCTTGGATCTGAAACCCTCGACGGATTACGGTTTTATTTTGGTGACAAGGTATGTAACGTGTTCCGATCAGACCCTCAAATGTTGTGCTGTACGTCCAGTTCAACTCCGGCCACAATTCCTGTGCGTTCCGCGGGAGGAATCCGGACGGGAGACGAGAGCGTTTTGGTTACCGGTCGGGAAATCCGGTTACCGGCACCCTCGGAAAACCGGTCAAAAAATCCCGAAATTTTGAATTCTTTCTGAAAAATTTGAAATTTAATAAAATTTCTCCGTGACTTGTCCTACCAAGAATTTTGAATTCAAAATTTAATTTTTAAATTCGTCCGGTAACCGGTTGGGATTTTCTGGTAACCGCGGTAACCGAAAATCCCGACCACCCTCGGGATTTTTTTCCAAGTCAGGAACCAAAACCAGACGGCCAGGCGATCGATCTCCTCAGATGTTTGGAGATTTGATGCGAGAGGTGAAATTTAGTACACCCAGACAAAATGTTGCATGAATCTGTCTGCATCAGTTAATTTGGAATGCATGGAGTACTACCTACTACGACATTTCTAGCAGAAAAAACATCATGGAAATTGGCGACCGAGAATCTAGCTGTACAAACAAGCAGGTGCCGAAGGATGCCAAATCTTGTTCCTACATGTCATATTTGTGGGATGGGTGATGAAACGGGCTACCAATTACCATGCAACGATGCCATGTACCCGTGCCAAGGCACTTCGAATTCCAAATGAGCTTGATATCATCGCAATGATATCATTTTTTTTAACCAGAGAAGAACCTTATCTCTTCCTCGCAACCCTTCACCCCTGCTACAGTTCTCGAGCGGAGTCCAGATCTCGCCGGGCCACCCCGACGCCGCCTTCGCCGGCGCTGCCGGAAGAGGTGGGCTGAGGGAAGGTTCCGGCGGCTGTAGTGTGTATATTAGGTGTAGGCTTGGGCTTTGTCCCGGTAGTTGGCGTTATGCCGTACGGAGCTCGCCGGATTTCTCGGGCCAGATCCGGCGGTGGCTGCTGGTTTTCTTCGCCGTCGTCCTCGCTGGGATGGAGGGGATGAAAGCCTTCGGCTGCTCCTCCAATAAGGCCGGCGGTCTAGAGCTTGAACGCTGGCCGCCGTTTCAATTTCTAGTCCCTGCGGACTCCTCTCTGCTGGTGCTTGCGAGCAGTACCAAGCGTTGGTCCAAGCAGTGCCCCGACGAGCTCCTCCGGTGGGTGATTGGTGTTGGAGCTGTCCTAGACGGGTGCCTTCCTCATAAGCTCGCCCCTCCTCTTGTTGGCTTGCTCGCTCCCCCTCCTCCGGCCGGCCATGGCGGCGAGGGGAGGAGGGGATTGAGCAGGTCAGCGGACATGGGAGGCAATGTATTTTGTCTCTTGTCACATCTGCGCGGCGGCAGGAGGCCGCGGAGGGTGTTTCCCGGTGAACTTCAGAGGTTGAAGACGTCGGCGGTACTACTCCAAGCAAATCCTCGTGTAAGGGCAAGTGAGGTGCTCGGGCTAGCTTCGATGCCCGCTGCTTTCCTCTGTTCCTCTTGGCCGGCCGTGGTGGCGAGGGAGTGGACGTGGGTGGCAGCGAGCGAATTGCTTGGCCAGGGCGCTTTGGGGAGTTTAGGTCTTTCCCCTTCCGGTGGATTTCTCCTCGCCACTCCGACCACCTCTGCCCGCCTTCGCCCACCCGTGGCAGGAGTGATGTGCTGGAGTGCGGGTCGCTCGACTTCGACAGAGCTTCGAGGATTATTGCGTCGGGTATCTCCGGAGCTTGGAAGTGACATCGGCGGGCATAATCTGGATGGCTGCGTGCCGTTAGTCAAAGCCGGTGAGCTCCGACATCTGTTTAACCTCCATCGGAGGCCTCTTTTCAGGTCAGCGGCCGCGTCCCACATCGGCACTGAAGCAAGTGCTGCCGTCCCTGCGGCGGTGCAGCTGATCTCCTGCTCGGTAGCAGAGATAGGGAGGGACGTGTTTGCATCTTACATCTTTCAGCGGGTCTTCTCCACATAAAATGGGGACCTATGTATTTTTCTGCTTCTTATGGGGTCTTCTGTAATATTGTACATCTCTGTTGTTTGTCATTAATAGAAAGCTTCCAGGCCCTTCGGGGCTCTCCCGTTCAAAAGAAGATATCATTTTTTTGGGGGTGAAACCAGCTTTCTTTAACAGGAAGGGTTACATCGCGGTCGAGTTCAAGTAACCGGATAGCAATGTTAGCAAGAGAGTCAATAACCCTAACCTTCCTACGATCAACTTTTATAAAAAGACACTCATTATCTTGATGAGCTAAGATTCTAATCTCATTTAACAAGTGAACAAAAGGAGACCTATCAGGAACCGAAGAATTGATCGCTTCAACAAGACTTGAACAATTAGACTCCACAATGATCGGTAGCTGAGAGAATTGAAGAGCAGATGGAAGACCCTCTAGACAAGCTCGGATTTCCGCCTCCAAGAACTTGGCATTTAACTAGGTGGCTCCATGACATGAAGGTTGACATACCCTCCTCATCCCTCAACACAATGCCAGCACCCGTCAATCGATTTGCAGCACTAAAGGATATGTCTATTGTAAGTTTTACCCAACCCAGTTTTGGTCCAGAGCAGGGTTCATCTGGTTCTTTCTTAGGAACCATTGCTTGAGGATATCATCGGCAATCGATGGATCTTTACCTTTGAGCAAGACATCCGTGGGTTTAACCTTGATCTAACGAAGTAGCTTCAAGTACATAATCAAGAACAGTTTAGAACCCTCAACGGAGGGGAGGTGTTTATCATGTGTTACTTCATTTCTCGCACCACGCGCACCATATAACAAGAAGGGTGGAATCCACCATCTGATTTGGAATGCATTGCAACAACATTTGTAACCAGTTGTCAGAAGGTTGATGGAGGACATCGTTGTTCGGTAGAGCTCAGGTGCGTCTCATATCATCCTAGATTATATGAGCATGAGGGAACATGTGGAGAGCATGTAGATCACCCTCTGGCCAGAACCACAAATCTTACATAGGCCTGAAACTTGCATATGTCGTCGCTGCTTATTAACTTCAGTAGCCAGGGCCCCCGAGACAGCCTTCCACGCGAAAAGTTTTACCTTTGGTGGCACTGATGATTTCCATATTTTAGCCCAACATGGGTGTTGGCCAATAGGAGAATCACGTTTTTTTCAAAACGGGGAGCAAAGACCCAGCCTCTGCATCAAGCGATGCACACAGCCTTTATTCATTATTAGAACAACAAAAGTCTGGAAAAATCTATTTCAAAGATCATACAGCAAAGACCGCCCAAACAAAACACCGATCATAACGATAACCATATCGCCAGCTTCCCGATGAGACCTAGCAAACACCCAACTGCCTTATGCAAGCCAGGAGCCTAGATCCGCCCAGCATATCCACGAAACATCGCCCATGCTCTCGCTCCGGATCTCGCAGCCTCCACTATCTTCCACAAAACCATCTTCATCATGTAGATCGATACGCTGACTCATGCCACACCAGCCACTGACAACACTGCGGTGCCAAGTACCACCACCTCCCTGCGCAATATCTCTAAAGCATGTCGCGGTCGCCACCGGTACCCCACAACACCATGCCACCAAGTACGACCATCCAACATAGCTTGATGTCTCTGGAGGATCTGACGTGCTTTGCACCTGCCGAACAGGCATGACTCAGCGTAGCACCTATCGATCAGTCATGACTTGACTTCGTCGTCGAAGCTCCATGCAAGACAAAGCCACTCCACTTGGTCCCCACGCGAGAAACTGATACATTGCAAATGTATCTATAATTTTTTATGTTCCATGCTTGGTTTTATCTACTTTCTTATGTTTTGTCCACACTTTGGAGTAATTTCTATACACTTTCTTGGACTAACCTATTAACAAGAGCCACAGTGCCAGCTGCCTGTTTTCTGCTGTTTTTGGTTCCAGGAAAGTCAGAAAATGAATATTCTCGGAATTGGACAGGACAAAAGCCAAAGTCAGTTTTTCACTGAGGGGGACACGGAGCCAGAATACGAGACGGGGAGGGGACAGGGGGCCGCCACACCACCTGGCTGTGCGGCCAAGCCTGGCCCGCGCCAGGGGGTGGTGTGGCCGCCTAGGGCACCCCCTCGGCCTCCCCTTTCGCCTATAAGATGCCTCCGATACAGAAACCCTAACTACCCGATCAAAATTCTACGAAAGAGTATGTAGCCTCCGTCATCTCCATCCCTAGATCGGGAGGGATCTGAAGCTCTTCCCGGCACCCTGCCGGAGGGTAGAATTCACCCTGGAGGCCTTCTTCATCACCATGCAAGCCTCCGTTGTGATGCGTGAGTAGTTCATCCTTGGACTACGGGTCCATATAGTAGCTAGATGGCTGCTTCTTCTCCTTTGTGCTATCATGTTTAGATCTTGTGAGCTCTGTTCATGCGTAATGCAATTATCTGTTGCTTGCAACTTAATACTGGAGGGGGTTCAGATGATAACCTGAAGGTGGATTATTAGTCATAGATGTAGTTGGATTACGGTCTATGTATAATATTGTAATGCCCAATCGAATCTCAGAGGAGTCAAGATGATTAGTATATGCATGTATTGCTTTGTAGATGTTTGTCAATTGCTCCGTTGTAATTTGTTCACCCAGAATGTCATCTATCTTAAGGAGAGCCACCACTAGTGAACTATAGACCCCGGTCCTTTCTTTTATCATCAATCTACAACTGTTTACTGCTTTCTGTTTACTTTCTTCAAACTATTACTTTCTTCCACACAATACGTTTAATCCTTTGTTTTCAGCAAAACCGGTGAGATTGACAACCTCACTGTAAGTTGGGGGCAAAGTTCTATGGTTGTGTTGTGCAGGTTTCCACGTTGTTGCTAGCGTCGGTAGTGCACCCTGCCAAAGTCCAGCTAGCAACACCTTGGAGGTGCTTCCTTGCTCCTACTAGATTGATAACCTTGGTTTCATAACTGAGAGAAAACTTACTGCTGTGCTCATCATACCTTTCTCTTGGGGTTCCCCAACGAGCTCGTTAATACACGAGTCAGCAAGTATATTTTCTGGCGCCGCTGCTGGGGAGTCAAGGACATCTTCACAAGGGGAGTCCCTCATAACCAATCTCTTTACTTTGTTATTTTTGTTTTGCTTAGTTTAATTTTTGCTTTGTTTGCTTGTTTCTTTATAAAAAACACACAAAAAATTTAGTTTTACTATTTTGCTTTCTTTATTAAAAAACACAAAAAATTAAGTCTTTATATAGTGGTTACCTCTTCCTTAGCTCACCATGTTGATCCCTAAATTCACCCTGAAAGACCTTTCAATAGGTAGTGGCTCTATAATTGGAAAATATAATATTGAAGAATTATTTAATCATGTTAGTAAGGATGAGGATATTGAGGATAGATCCCTTGCAGAACTTGCTCCAAACTATGAAATTGATGCAGCCACTTTAATTCACATGTTGGAATCTAGGTTTGTCAACCTTAGCCCCTTAATGCAAGTAATGTTTCTTAAACTTAAAGAAATTGATGACCCTGAAAAGAGAGATTTTATTCTGGAAACATTGCTTAAGGAATTCTATGATGTTGCCAAGGAAGCTAGAAAAGTCTTTGAACGTTTTAATATGCTAGGCTCATGTGTAGATGTTGTTGGTACACGAGAAAAGATGAATAAAACCGAACCTAATGGGGAGGAAATTAAGATACCAATACGTTTCAAACTTGTAGCAATGCATGAAGCCATAGAAAAGAATCTTGATTGGATTGTTCTCGAAAACCCATTTGATGAAAATAGTGAACCCAAGAGCGTTGAGAGAGGATCCTCTAGAAGTTATTTGGATGAGATACCTTGCCTTGTTGAAGATATTTCTGGTATTAATCTTAATGCTTCTTCAATTGAGAACACTTGATTCTTTTTCTTCCTTCTTATGCCTAACTTAAAGGCATTAAAGAAAAGTACTTATTGGGAGATAACCCAAAAGTTTTAGATGAGTCTTGGAAGTTATTACATCAGTAATAACCGCTTCTTGTCCTTTTTATTTGCTTTTTGTGCCAAGAGTAACCTCTAATGAGAGAGAAGTAATGATTGGGAAAGTTGTTGTCCTGAAACAGATTTCTGTGCTTCATCGTAAAAATTCTTGTAAAATCTCTGTATGTCTTTTTGAGGCATGAATTTTTTTTCTTCTGCCGCAGGTTGTTATCTAACTTTAGTTAGTTCAACACTTTTTGATTTGAGCAACAGAAGGTCTTCGAAAAAATTGGTTTTTACCTGCTGGTCTGTTTTGATAGATTTCTGCCATTATTTGCATTTGCTTCTTGTTGGTTCCTTTTTGAGTTCTTTTGGGGAATTAAGCTTTTTGAGGGAAGTTCTACAGTAGCTTGTGATTTAATGGAAGTTTTATTGGTGTTGAAACTGAACCTAAAGACTTATTATCTTGAGTGCACTAATGTTGCTAATAAAGATTGTGTGAAGTTTTGTATGAAGGAAAAATTTCAGGTGTATGGGAGAATGATGTAATGAGATTAGAATGGACTAAATCTCAAGCTTGGGGATGCCACCCCGTGTCACACCAAGAAATATTCAAGAGGTACAAGCGTCAAAGCTTGGGGATGCCCAAGGCATCCCCTTCTTCATCAATAAAAATCCCAGGTTTCTTCCAAACACTTCATTTTTATTGTTTCATGCACAGTTGTGTTGTTCTTAGAGTGTCTTCTTTTTCTTTTTCGTTTTGGTTTTTCGTTTGCTTGGTTTCTTAGTTTTCTGAATAAATTGGTTGGACCCCCTCTTTCATACATTGGTTTTCAAATAGTTTGGTTTGGATTAGAAAAGAGTAGGAAAAGTTCATGCTTAAGTGGTAAAGAGAGCTTGTTTTTTACTGTGCCCTATGCTTTGTCATGCCATGCTTGATATTGTTTTGGATTTATGCTTAGTGATCTTTGATGTAGCATGACATGTTATAAAGAATTGAGATTGCTTAATGTGCCTTGGAAGAATCATGCGTTGTTTTAGCATATTAAAGCATAGTATTGTGGTATTCTCCTTTGATGCTTTATTTGGGTTGACTTGCCGCATGCTCACACCATGTTATGACTATCCCAAGTCACAATAAGCCTTTATGATCCTTTAGTTTTCAACATGTAATATCACTTTATGCTTTGATTAATGATGTTTTGTCGCTCTGCATGATTATGTCCATTATTGCTCTCTTAGTCGGTCGCTCCCAGTCGTTTGCTAGCCTCCATAACCAAGTATGAGTTCCACTCATGCATCCAACTCCTAAAACCAAGTTAGTCCAAAGAGTCCACCATACCTACCTATTAGCATTTGCTATTCCGAGTATATTCATGTTTTTATCTACCTTCTGAATTAAACTTGTTATGAGAAAACTAGTGATTAAAGCTCTCACGAACTTGATGGCACACTTTACTTTTCTTGCCCTTAATAAACTTGAACCATTGTGTCATCTATGTTGTATATGCTTGCACTTATATGTTGGGGATTAGCAGAACCATGCTGTCATGGGGAACGCTTTCAACATTGCACTTGTACTTTGTACCTAGTTGATATCATGCTCTTTTCTCTATGGATGTCATCGTTGTTAAATGAAAGGGGAGCTTATAAGTCCATGGAGTTATGTATGTGTGTTAGAGAAACGCCTGGGCCACCAGTCTAATCCATGACGTCATGGTGGAAACCTGCAGCGTAACCATAATGAGTTGTCTATGAAGCATTCTTCTTATAAAAAAAGAGTCAGATATTGAGAAAAAAAGAGAAAAAAAGAGATATGAGAAAAGAGGAAAGAGAGAAAAAAGCACCATTTTCCGATGGTAAATAAGAAGATTGATGAGATGCTTGTTGTCTGCTTTCATTGTCATTTTGATATGGGGATTCTTCCGTATCATCGGGCAAGGGGTACCCCGTTGGCGGTTCTCTATGATACACATGTACTTACTATGACAAGAACTTACCGGTAACTAAACGTGAGTAGCATGAGGAGCAGCCCTCGTATTCAAGGGACATGAGATTTCCAACTTATACTTTGTCAAGCATATACTCCATAGTTTGTTCACTTTAACCTTAATCACTTCAAGATGCTTATGATAGGGCCAATGAGAGCTGAAAGCTCAAAAGTACCATAATTTTTGGAAGCTCTTTATGAAACTTGAATCCCTACTTCCTTCTATGAAGGCCTTTCTTTTACTCGTATGTTGAGTCTCCACCTTCTATCTTTATGCACCTACTTTGAGAGCATAGTGGACATTCTTAGTTCTATGTGCATTGTCCCAAGACTTGTTGATTGATGCATAATTTTGATATTGCTTGTTCTTAAACTATTTGTATTTAGTCACTCTTATGAACTTTGAAGGTGTCCTATGCATCTATGTTCGCTACTCTATGAGGGACAAGCTGAATGCCACTATGCTATGTTTTCTTTATGTGAAACAAACAAACGTCTTGCAAAGCATTGTTATTCATGAATCTTTTGTTTGTGCCTTTTCATGTTGCAACATAGTTGCTATGTCTTACTGTTAGAAATTTGTCTTTCATGATATGATTGAAGTACTATGATCCCAGCTATCATTGTTTTACAAATACTTTGATCAAGTTTATGATGGTGCATGTCACCTCAAAAATTATTCTTTCTTTTTATCACTTACCTACTCGAGGACGAGCATGAGTTAAGCTTGGGGATGTTGATACGTTGCAAATGTATCTATAATTTTTGATGTTCCATGCTTGGTTTGTATCTACTTTCTTATGTTGTGTCCACACTTTGGAGTACTTTCTATACACTTTCTTAGACTAACGTTTAACAAGAGCCTCAATGCCAGCTGCATGTTTTCTGCTGTTTTTGGTTCTAGGAAAATCAAAAAATGAATAGTCTCGGAATTGGACGGGACAAAAGCCAAAGTCAGTTTTTCACCGAGGGGGACACGGAGCCAGAATACGAGACGGAGAGGGGCCAGGGGCCGCCACACCACCTGGCCACGCGACCAAGCCTAGCCCACGCCAGGGGGTGGTGTGGCCGCCTAGGGCACCCCCTCGGCCTCCTTTCGCCTATAAGATGCCTTCGATACAGAAACCCTAAGTACCCGATCAAAATTCAACGAAGGAGTCTCTAGCCGCCATCATCTCCATCCCTAGATCGGGAGGGATCTGAAGCTCTTCCCGGCACCCTGCCGGAGGGGAGAATTCACCCTGGAGGCCTTCTTCATCACCATGCAAGCTTCCGGTGTGATGCGTGAGTAGTTCATCCTTGGACTACGGGTCCATGTAGTAGCTAGAAGGCTGGTTCTTCTCCTTTGTGCTATCATGTTTAGATCTTGTGAGCTCCATTCATGATCAAGATCATCTATTTGTAATTCTATATGTTGTGTTTGAGAGGATCCAATGGATATTGAGATGCGATTTCAGATTGATTATTGATTCTATCATGTCTTTGTTATTTGTGACCTTGCATGCTTTCTGTTGTTAGTAGCTATCTTGGCCAAGTAGATGCTAGCAACTCCAAGAGTTAGTATTTATGCTCGATAGTGGTTTCATGCCTCTATTAATCTGGGGAAGTGACAGAAATCTCTAAGGTACTAGATGTGTTGTTGCTACTAGGGAGAAAACAACAATCCTTTGTTCATAGAACAATCGTATTGTTTACTTTACACACAATGCGTAATGCAATTATCTGTTGCTTGCAACTTAATACTGGAGGGGGTTCGGATGATAACCTGAAGGTGGATTATTAATCATAGATGCAGTTGGATTACGGTCTATGTATAATGTTTTAATGCCCAATCGAATCTCAAAGGAGTCAAGATGTTTAGTATATGCTTGTATACTTTCTCAATGTTTGTCAATTGCCCCACTGTAATTTGTTCACCCACATTGTCATCTATCTTAAGGAGAGCCACCACTAGTGAACTATGGACCCCGGTCCTTTCTTTTACCATCAATCTACAATTGTTTACTGCTTTTTGTTTACTTTCTCCAAACTATTACTTTCTTCCACACAATACGTTTAATCCTTTGTTTTTAGCAAAACCAGTGAGATTGACAACCTCACTGTAAGTTGGGGAAAAAGTTATGTGGTTGTGTTGTGCAGGTTTCCACGTTGCTGCTGGCGCCGGTAGTGTGCCCTGCCAAAGGCGAGCTAGCAACACCTTGGAGGTGTTTCCTTGCTCCTACTGGATTGATAACCTTGGTTTCATAACTGAGGGAAAACTTACTGTTGTGATCATCATTCCTTCCTCTCAGGGATCCCCAACAAGCTCGTTAATACATGAGTCAGCAGAAACACGTGGAGACCAACACCTAGCCACCAAGCTGCCCACATGCTCGTCCAGCCGCTAAATGTCTCCAAAGATGATGCCCCCATGGGGGTGACGACGAATATGTCGCCATCATCTGATCAAGGAGGCCCCCACAATGCCTCCAACGAGGGATACCACACCCACGGGCGCCGCCTTCAATGGTAGCCTCCCCTAGATCTGAGGTTTCCCCCGAAAACAATGGAGCGAGGGGCTCCCCGACCTTCGCCTCCAACAAGGAAAACGACACCCTTGGGTGCCACCGTCAATGTTGGCATCCTCACCCACTTCAGCAGTCCGTTCACCATCCCCTCCTCAACTTGATCCGCCGCCAAGAAGTCGCTGTGAGGCAGCACAAACCTGACCAGATCTTTGGACCGACGAGCATCCAAAGTTGGAGGAGGCTGCATCGCAGTGTGGCTAGTGCCATGGCCACACATCACCGTGTGGATCAGTGTGGGATCCCAAGATCTGCCACACTAGCCCCATCCTGTCCGCACCTCCGACGAGGAGGCCGCCACCGCCATGCTCAGAACCACCGTCTTGGCCCCCATGTGGCACGTGGGGAGAAGGCCGCTGTCCAAGCGGAAGATCGGTGCAGGCGCAAGTGCTGAGGTCTAGACCCTGTGGTCCTAGAACCACCACACTGATGCTAGAACTTCCCTACCATCTGGCCGCTCTGGCCGATGCCGCCACATGCCATCGTGATCCGGGAAAAGACCGGGGTGCCGACGTCTTCATGCGAGATCACGCCCAGCTAAGGCCCTATCGCCGCCAGTCTGTGCGTGCTTTTCCCGGCGACCCCTCCGACAGCGGCAGAAAGGAGGGGAGGAGGATGGGGAGGCCGAGAGAAGGGCGGAGGTAGAAGGGCAGTGTGGTACTTGACGCAGTGGCTACAAAGGATCTCTCGATTTGGCACTCCTTTGGTATGATATGATCCAACAACAACACCAATGTCCTGTAGTTCTTGTTTGTCTTCTCCAAGCTTATTGAGGGCCATGCTCCTCTAGTGTACTATGTGATCAATGGGCACCACTATAACAAGGGATACTACTAGGCAGATGGCATCTATCCAAGATGGTCAATATTTGTGAAGACTATCCCTATCCCTCTTATCGGCAAGTATTCCAACTTTGCCAAGAAACAAGAAGCTTGCAGGAAGGATGTCGAGCGAGAATTTGGTGTGCTCCAAGCTCGTTTTACAGTTGCCTGGTTCCCCACGCGGCTGCTCTGACCTGGTCGCAAGAGCAGATGCGGGAGGTGATGAGTGTCTCTGTGATCTTACACAACACGATCATTGGGAGCAAGCGGGACAAGCTAGTGCTTGATGAGAGTGAGCCAGCGCAACCATATTTTAGACAGAGTCCTCTTGCGGAGTCTGATCACCAGGTGCCGGTGAAATGGATTGTATGGGCACCTAGAGGGGGTGAATAGGTGCTACTTCAAATTTTAATGCTTTTCAACTTTAGGCTTGACACAAAAGGTAAATTCTCTAGATATGCGACTATGTAGAATTTCCCTATATGCAAACCTAACAACTAGCGAGTAAATGCGAGTAACAGTGAGGAACGAGGAAACCATAGTGGAGCACGTGGCGACACATGATTTGTTTTACCGCGGTTCCTTCCTTGTTAAGGGTAGTACATCTGCGTTGGAGGGGTGGGCGGTACTAAGACCACCACACCACAATAGGCCTCGCCCTGTTCTCCGATGGATCTCGCCACCAAAGGCCTGATCCACCTTTCCACTATTGGAACCCTTCGAGGCGGGAACCGACGCCTTTACACAACTAGCGGGGCACAACTCCACAACCGAATTGGAGGCTCCTGTAATGAAAACAAGCTGCCACAAGAACAATTGTTATCAACAACGAAACACAAGATCTAGATATTAACAAGAATACTAGATCGGGGATTCTCCAAGTGAATGGAGAGGAGTTGAAGCGCTTTATTCGTGATGATGATGAATGATGTCTCCTCCTTCAATTCCCCCAAAGATCGAAGACTTCGGGTGGTTGAAGTGGGAGATGGGTGAGAGCTTTTGCAACAGGTCTGATCTTTTTCGAATGAATCAAGAGTTCTGACAGAGGGGGTGGATGGGGCTTTTATACCCCCTGTTCAAATGGAGCCATTGGAGAAATTTGGGGCCCGATTATCTGGCCCAAGTGAGGGCCGGATTATCCGGCCTAGAGCATACTCCGCCCAGACTCGGATTATCCGGGGGGAAATCTGCCCCGAACAGAAGCTCGCGCCGGGCGGTCCTTGGCATCTTCTCCTAGGGGGCTGGATTATCCGTCCCTAGAGGAAGGCCGGAATATCTGGCTGGGGGAAAAATCTGCCCCAGCAACGGATTGTCCGGGCGAAAATCCACCCCTAGACAGAAGCTCGCGCTGATGCTCCTTTGGCCATTTTCCCTGGGGGCCGTATCCGGCCCTAGAGGAAGGCCGGATTATTTGGGTAGGGGAAAATCCGCCCCAGCTACGGATTGTCCGGGGGAAAATCCGCCCACAGACAGAAGCTCACACGCGACCAACCCTGGCCAAGATGGTCAGGCCGGATTATCCGGCCCTTGATGGGGGCGGATAATCCAGCTCCCAAACACCAAAGACACTTCCCTACAACACTTAACACACATGAGAAACTCCACGGTATTGTTATCTAACACACAAAACACAGGGAACCATAAAATGTTCTTTCAATTGCCCCCTTTTTGGTGTTAGATGACAATACTAGGATTTGCAAGATAGCTCTAATAACAACAACATTTAACAAATGAAAAAGTCTCCCCCTCAATGTGTGCATAATAAAAAATTGCATTTGAATACAAATGCACACAAGCAGGTACAAGTCTATTTCATTGGAACATAGACAAAATATTCATACCACCGTGAGAGAGAGAGGCTTCCTCAAAATAGTATAAGAATACCCGATGAATCCATAAGGATAATCCACGAGATAAATCTAGAACCACACATAAACATAGTCTCATACAAAGCAAATCACAAATAAGAGTTCAACGATAAATGGGAACAAGCGAGAAAACGATCGAAAAGATAAAGTGCCAATGCTTGGGCCCGACCCATGCAAATCCACGAAGACCTAATATAACTACTTCTCCCCCTTTGGCATCGAAATCCCAAAAAGGAAGAAGCGCGATGCTAGCGCCCCAAGGGATCACTCGTAGTCCTCATCATCATCCCCGTCCTCGTCCTCATCCTCAAGCTCCTCGGTGTCTTCCTCCTCGTCATCAGCAGTGGCCACGGTAGGAAATAGGTGACGCTCAAGCTCTCCATAATTGAGCCTAGATGAAGAATTCCACCGAGCATATGGTGTGGGAGCAGAAGGAGTGGGGGGATTGCCTGACGCCCCCCAACACATGGTGAAGAATGAGCTACTGAGTATGGGCCATCTCGTGGCGCTGCTTGTACGCCTCATACGACCCCTTGCGAGTGTCCACCACCATGTAAAAAATGTTCCGCTGGAACCAATTTAGTTGCTTGACCTCACGAGCAATAGGAGGCACTGGAGTCCTACGAGCACTGGCACAGGCATCCCTCATGAATCCCTCAGAGGCAGAAGATGGATGTGAGGTCTTCCTAACCTTGTTGTATATCTTCTTAGCCTTATGCTCAACATCAATGTGAAACTCTCCAATGGGAAGCAGGTGCTTGATCAGCATTATAATGTAAGGGGCATACGGGATGGAGAGCCTATTGAACATTGCATCAGTCAACTCATGATAGATAAAGTCCATCACATCCATCTTGTAATTAACAGACTCATCTTCACTAGATGCCACCTCGTGAGAAAAGGCAAGAAGCTAAACCAGGTGACCACGAATACTGTCATTGTTCCCTCCACTTAGGGTGATAGAGTCACGGAACATGCCCACCAAGCTAGCATATAGAGGAGAAATACCGGCAAAGGAACCCACAATACAATTGTCAAATAACTATGCAAGGAGAGAGGACAACATCTTTACTGGGCTTGAGCCGGGTGATGATACGACGGCCACTAGCACGGTTCCTGTTGCGGAAGGAATATCCAAGAACCACAGCAAAAACCCGAAAATCAGCTTGCATTGGCATGTCACGAGTCATCCACTTCATGGTGCGATGCTCATCACCACAAATGACCAAAGTGGAGAAGAATTGCTTCACTACCTCGGAGTCATAGGAACATTGAAGATCCATTAGATGGTGCAGCCCCATCCTCTCAGTCACGTACATAGCATCAAAAAGTTGAGGTTTTTCCATGACCTCAGCCATAATCATGGGATGCATAGGATGAATCTTCAGCTAAGCATAAACATCTTCATAAATAGACTTTTGGTCAGCACACCAAAAGCGAGAGTCACCAAGCTCAGTATCTTGCGCAGATTCCGCAACTAGATCACGATGGCGAATAGAAGAGTAAGTAACAACATCCATCTTCTTATAGTTAATCTTTGGTTCCTTTCCCTTTTTCTTGGACACACCCTTCCTTCTCCTATCCCTCTTTGCATGTTCAGCCATGTGTTCAGCCTCTTTGTTCCTTCTCCTCGGTTCAACCTCGTCCACGAGACCACCCTCACCATCGTCCCAGAAAAAGAGGCCACGCGGACGGCGCTTGTAGGTCTTGGGAGCCCTGGAATCACCTATGAAACGAATAAGATGGATAGCATGGGGATAAGCACACACACAAGTCCGAGAGAGAAAGTAGAAATAGTAGGCAAATAGTCCATAGTCCAAACATACATAATGCAACAAATCCACAGAAATCTAAAGCAGTTTTGACTCTGTCAGGCCGGATTATCCGTCCTGGCAAGGGGCGGATAATCCGGCCCTAGCAAGAATTCTCAGATTCGGCTAGATTGATTGCAAAAATGTAGATCGGACTTAGGAACTACAAGACTATGATCTCTACACGAAATAACAACCTTCTAGTCCACGTTCCACCAAAAAATGACACATCAACTCAAAAGATGGGGAGAGAGGGAGTTACCCTCACTCATTGAAGGAAGAATGCGGAGGAGAGGGTACCCGGAGGCGTGGGGAAGAAGATCCTGGGGAGTACCAGAGAATCCGGTGGCCGGAAAGGCTCCGGGGAGGGTGGGGGCGGCAGGCGGTGGCTGGGGAGAGAGAGGGGGTCGGGGGAAAAACTGCTCTTTTTGAGCCCTTTCCCCCAACTCCCAGGCCATAATAGACTACAGCCGCCACGACCGGATTATCCGGCCTACACTTGGTCCAGATTATCCCGCCTGAAATCTAAATCCTGTTACACACAGGTTCAGGCCCGCGCATCCCCAAACAAAACCCCCACAAGATGAACAAAGGACTTGTGTTCTATAAAAGATGGCTTATGGGTAGAGAGAGGCTTGGGATTAGAGAACCAAACTGAGATAGTACTACACACTCAAGATTGCAAGAATCAAATCAACTAAAGGCCAAAATTGAGTGTGATTTCCATAAGAACACGAGAGGAGCAAAAACAACCAATAAGATCCACATAAAACCAACTCTTCTCATGAAAGAGGGCGGTGGCCGAGGCCACCTTGTTGGAGTGCATGGTATGACATCGTGAAGATATATCTTGGGTTCATGACCAATACTCATAAATAAGCTCACATATCACAAAATGGTATTAAGAGAAATGATTTGACTTGCTTTTGGCATTATGGGGGGAGGTTTGGCCCAATTAATTAGGACCACACTCCCCCTATATTCATGCCCACACCTAGACCAAATAAGGATGAGATATATGAGTGAGTGCATGGGTAATCAAGACAGGCTCCTTGAATCAACGATATTTAGCTCGTTCCTTAAGTAACAAAACCTTGCTTCATCAAATGGCTTTGTGAAAATATCAGCAAGTTGGTTCTTCGTGCTCACAAAAGATAGATCAATATCACCTCGAGCTACATGGTACTGAATAATATGATTCTGAATCTCAATATGCTTCGTCCTTGTGTGCTGCACCAGATTGTACGCAATTTTGATTACACTTTCATTATCGCATAAAAGAGGCACTTTGTCACAATTGACAATGTATTCCTTTAAAGTTTGCCTCATCCATAATTATTGAGTACATGCACTAGTAGCAGCCACATATTCAGCCTCGGCGGTGGAGAGAGTTATACAATTCTGCTTTTTAGAAGACCAACATACTAAAGACCTTCCCAAGAATTGACAAGCTCCAAAAGTCGATTTCCTATCATCCTTATCACCAGCCCAATCTGAATCAGTATAACCACATAGAGAGAAATTGGATCCCTTGTGAAAGGGAAATGGACGTCGCCTAGAGGGGGGTGAATAGGCGTTTTAAAATATTACGGTTTAGGCTCTAATAAATGCGAAATAAAACTTAGCGTTTAATTTATCAAGACAAAACCTATATCCACTAGGTTCACTAAGTGCACCAACAACCTATGCTAAGCAAGATAAGCAACAAGGTGATAGCAAGATATAATACTTCAAGCACGAAGGCTATCACAATGTAAATTGCATAAGTAAAGGGCTCGGTTCAGAGATAACCGATGGACGCAGAGATGATGATTTGTTTCCCGAAGTTCACTTCTAAAGAAGCTACGTCTCCGTTGGAGAGGTGCGGGGGCGCAATGTACTTCGAACGCCACAAATGGCTCACCTCGAGGTGTGGTGGCTCGATGCTCACCCAACGCCACACAAGGCCTCACCAAGGATGCGAAGCCACGCAACTCACTGATGCCACAAAAGGCTCACCCTATTCTCCCGTGAGCTCGCCACAAAGGCCTACTGATGTTCCACTATGGGACACTTGAGAGCGGTCACCGAACCCGTACAAGGTTGGGGCAATCTCCACAACTCAATTGGAAGCTCCCAACAACAATGCCACAAAGGCTACAAAGCCACAAAAGGCAACAAAGCCACAAAAGGCAACAAGACCACAAAAGGTCAACAAGCTTGAGGAACCTCCACAACTCAATTTGAGCCCCAAGAACACACCACAACTCCATACAACCGTCTAGGGTTCCAAGAACCCAAGAGAAACAAGCCCAAGGGCTTGAACTCGCCGAATCTCCGAGGAGAACTCAAACCTATGCACCAAATGCAAGAGGCAAGTCCTTCTCTCTCAAATTCCACCAAAGCTACGAAAGCTATTGGGGGAATAAGAGAGGAAGAACACAAGAGGAGAAAACAAAACTCTCCGACATCTAGATCCCAAGGATTCCTTCACGAAGAAGGGATTTTTCTTGGTGGGGCTTGTAGATCTGGATCTCCTCTCTCAAATCCCTCAAAAAGATGCAAGAATCATAGGAGGGAGAAGGGGAGAGGGCAAGCTCTTCAAGGTCAACAATGGAGGAGAGAGAAAGCCAAAAACCGAGAAGAACAAGTGTTAGGGCAGAAGGGAAAGGGGAGCTCCTTTTAAAGGGCTCCCCGATCTGCCCGTTACACACAAAATCGCGCACGGCCGGTAGTACCGGTGGGTGGCCAGTACTACTGGTGGCACCCAGCCAACGGTCAGAAAACAGCAAGAGAAAGAACACAAACGCGAGCCTGGCCGGTACTACCGCCGCTTCGCCGGAACTACTGGTGGCGAGAACGTCCTAGCGGTACTACCGCCTAAAAATCCGATCCAAGTTCCGTCAAATAGCGCTAACCAGGCAGAGAAAGTACAGAACCAAAAATGGGTTCACCGGAAGTTGGGCCGAAATTAACACCGGTACTACCGGCGGCATTTTTGCCCGAGCGGTACTTCCAGCGTCTGGCCGGTACTTCCGGTAAGAGAAACTTCAGAACTAGAAATGCCACAACATTTGCATCCGAACTCCAAACGAGATGAAACCAATTTTGTTCGAAATATTGGAGAAAATACCATGAATATATATGTGAGATACCTCCCAAGGTGTGGAGCCGGAAAACCCACAAGATAAAAAACGCAATAAGATATGCATGGGAAATCCGTTTTTGATGAACTAGAGCTTGTTATGAAGATAACCACAAGCTCTAGATCCTCACATGGACAAGAACCAAACAACAACCAAGAAAGATGATGCTATGTATGCAAAGGTTTGAGCTCTCTCCGAAAGATACGAACAAGTCACCCACTCGAGAGCCCCTCTTGATAGTATGGCTACCTACCCTAAACCCGGTCTCCCAACACTACAAGAGATCAGTAAAATAGAAACCCTATCAAGATCATAACTTTGCCTTGAGCATCCCACTTGAGCGTGATGTAGACGATCTTGTCACCTTCAAGATGGAACACCTTTCTTGATTTCTCTTTCTTGCTCTTGCTTGATGAAGACTTGAGAAATGCTCCCCCATACTCCATGGGGGAAGCCTCTTCTTCGAACTTGTCTTCATCATTCCATGATTGCCGAGGATGGCAAGCTTCAAGAATGAGATCTTCTAGAGATGACGCATCTTGAGCTTGCACTTAAATTCTTGACGATGTCTTGAAGATAGCCATGAGGAGCTCCATCTTCTTCTTCTTCTTCTTCTTCTTCTTCTTCTTCTTCTTCAAGACATACTTGATCTTCTTCTTCTACTTGATTCCAATAGGCACAAAGCCCTTAGACAATGCTTCTTATTTTTCATCCTTGAAACCAACACATGGTCCAAGCGATGCCAATGGACAAACCTACAAGTGAAACTCAATTTGCACATTAGTCCATAGGGATTGTCATTAATTACCAAAACCACACATGGGGGCATACATGCCCTTTCACATTGGGATACCAAAGAACAAAATTAGGGGAATGAACCAAATATCGGAAGATCCTCTTGACCGCCACTAAGTGGATTTCTTTAGGAGCTGCTTCATACCTTGCACACACACCTACACTCAACACAATATCGGGTCTAGATGCGCAGAGGTAAAGAAGAGAGACGATCATGGACCGGTATACCTTTTGGTCTACATCTTTACCGTGGGGATTGAGTTCAAGGTGACATTTAGTTTGCATCAGTGTGGTGACGCCATTAAGATCCGTCATCTTGAATCTCTTGAGCATGTCTTGGATGTATTTTTCTTGATTTATGAAGGTTCCTTCTCTAAGTTGCTTGATCTAAAATCTAAGAAAGAACTGTAACTCCCCCATCATAGACATCTCAATCCTGTTAGTCATAAGCTTTGAAAATTCATCATTAAAATCTTTATTAGTAGAGCAAAAGATAATGTCATCTACATATAGTTGGCATACGAAGAGTGCCCCCTTAACCTTCTTAGTAAAAAGAGTGGGATCGATTTGTTCAACTTCGAAGCCACGGTCTAGCAAAAGCTCTTTAAGGTGCTCATACCACACACGTGGAGCTTGTTTAAGGCCATAGAGGGCCTTATCGAGTTTCTAGACATGGTTTGGAAAGTTAGTATCCTCAAATCCTGGGGGTTGCTTTAGATATACCAACTCTTGTAGAGGAAAATTAAAAAAAGCACTTTTAATGTCCATTTGCTGTAATTTAAAATTATTATGAGCAACATAAGCAAGAAGGATACGGATGGACTCAAGACGAGCCACTAGAGCATAAGTCTCGCCGAAGTCAATGCCCTCAACTTGGGAATAACCTTGTGCCACGAGTCTTGCCTTGTTCCTTACAACAATGCCATTTTCATCTTGCTTATTCTTAACAATCCACTTTGTGCCAATAACATTGTGGCAATCCTTGGGCTTCTCAACTAATTTACAGACCTTGTTGCGCTCAAAGTTATTTAACTCTTCATGCATAGCAACAACCCAATCCAGATCTTCAAGAGCTTCAAACACTTTCTTAGGTTCCACCATGTATATGTGATCTTGGTGCTCACCAAATCTTGCTAGCTCCCTTCTTGTGGAGACCCTTCGTATGAGATCACCTACAACTTTGTCAAGAGTGTGACCCCTTAATTCAAGATTCCTATCTGCACAAGCTTTGTGACGAAGTTCAATCAATTTGTTGTCTCTTGGAGGAATAAATTCATCATTTGAGTCTTCGTTGGAATCATTAGCTTGGCCTTGATCTCCAGCTTGATCAGCAGGAATAGGAGATGATGAATCTTTCCCTTGATGTTGATCAACAGTCATAACAGGAGGCTGATGTTGTTCAAGATTTTCAGGGCTGGATAATCCGGCCGAGGGAGTGGCCGGATAATCCGGCCCGGGAGTACTTGATGCACCTTCACTATATTGAATGGTTCTAGCTCGAACTGGAGAGGGGTCGGATAATCTGGGGTCAGCCAGAAAGTCTAGCATGGGACTTGCAGCAGGTTCTTCAACATGATGATCACTTCTGCCAGTTGAGGAGGGTTGGCCGGATAATCCGGTGTCCACCGGATAATCCGGTCAGGAGCTTTCTGGAGCAGTTGCTTGATGATCTTCAGCAGTTTGTGGGAATGGTGTAGAGGTTTCTCCAACAGTTGGAGCATGTTGAGCTTGTGTCGGTGAGGGCTCTACTTGAGTAGTGCATTTTCCTTCCCAATCCGCCACAAGGGGTTCCTCAATGGGGCAGAAGAATCCCACGCCCATTCTTCTTATGGCATCTTGGGGTATTTCAACATCTCCATCACAAACATCAACTTGCCCCGCACGGGAGCCATCATTTTCCTCAAACACCACACTACAAGATTCTACAACAGTTCCGAAGATCTTATTGTAGACTCTATAAGTGTGGGATTCGGCTCCATAGCCAACAAAAATGCCTTCTAAAGCCTTAGACTCGAATTTAGATAAACAAACTCCTTTAATGAGAAAGAAACACTTACAACCAAATACGCAGAAGTAGGAGATGTTTGGCTTGTTACCGGTAAGTATTTCATAAGGAGTCTTGTCCAAGATTTTGCGGAGGTAGAGCCGTTTGGATGAGTGGCATGCGGTAGAAATTTCTTCAGCCCAGAAACTATATGGTGACTTGAACTCAGCCAACATTTTGATCTTTCCATATCCATTAAAGTCCGGTTCTTCGTCTCGGCAACACAATTTTGTTGAGGGGTGTATGTAGCGGAATATTGGTGTCTTATCCCCATTTCACTTATAAATTCATTTAAAGTGTAGTTCTTGAACCCGGAGCCGTTATCACTTCTAATTGCCAATATAGGGACATTGTGTTGACGTTGAACCTCATTGGAAAAATTGACGACTGTTTGTTGAGTTTCGCTCTTCAACTTGAAGAAATGGACCCATGTGTATCTTGAGTAATCATTAAAAATTACGAGGCAATATTTGTTCCCACCGAGGCTTACATGAGATGGAGGACCAAAGAGATCCACATGAAGGATCTCCAAAATCCTTGTTGATGAAATAATGGTCTTCCATCGATGGGGAGATTCATGCATTTTTCCTTCAACACAAGCCCTGCAAACACGATCTTTGGAAAAGGAAACATTTTATTTTAGTCCAAGGATGTGGCCACCCTTGTGAAGACTTTGCAAAGTTCTCATATTGACGTGGGATATTCGGCGATGCCATAGCCAACCCGCGTCGGCCTTTCTGAAGAGACACATCGGCCCTGTAGTGGTTTTCCCCGAGAAGTCCACCACATACATGTCATTTTCGACATATCCCATGAAAGCGACCTTTAGAGACTTGCTCCACAAGAGTACCACTAAATCACCATCAATGAAAACTGCAAAGCCCATCTTACCAAGGGCACAAACTGAAAGTAATTTGTAACCGAGGGCCTCAACAAGGATGACATCCACGAGAGAGATATCATGAGCAACCACAACTTTGCCAAGACCTAATGCCTCAGATTTTGACTTGTCACCATAGAAGACGGTTATGTGATCATGGTTTGGCAGCATCTCCGAGATGATCTTCTTGCTTCTGGTCATATGACTAGTGCACCTGCTATCGAGCACCCATTTGGACCCACCGGAAGCATATCCCTCGGACCCTCTTGCCATAAGGTAAGTGATGTTGTTGTTGATGACGTTTTCGTTTGGAGAGTCGAAGAGCGATGTAGGGGTAGATGTGGTGGCTATAGCAGCCACCTCTCGAGAACTATCTTCATCCTCTTCGTCATCACTACCAGAAGAATATTCTTCTTGTGCCACCAAGACAATCTTGGGTTGCTTCTTGTAAGGGCCATTCTTTTTGATAAATGGCTTCTTTCGAGGTGCCTTGGACTTTTCTTTGAGGATGAGCCTGCCCCCATTGTCTTCTCTACTTTTATAAGGATACTCAGCCACAAAGTGCAACTGGTCCCCACAATTGTAGCATGTCCTAAGATTTGGCCCATTCTCTCTTCGCCCACTTGACCCATTCTTGCGCTCAAGTTTAGACTTGGACTTGGCTGGGTCCTTCCAAAAGCTCCTCGCGTAGAAGGCCATGTACTCACCATGAGCATGCTTGACTTCCTCGGGACAGCCCATGGAGACAACATCGTATCCTCTTTCATCCTCATATTGTTCAACAACATTTGCCTTTAGAGCAACATTGACTCCTTTTTGCATTCCAATAGCCCAAGCACGGACATCTTCGACGTTCTTGGTGGCAACTTTGAAGGACGCCATTTCTTGGATGACTTCATTGGAAGTCATTTGGTGGCAGTTGTGTCTATCTTGCAAACTCTTCAAGTCCATTGGCTCAAATGGCATGAGGGCACTCACATATTTCCTTTTGATCCATGCATCGTCAATGTGAGTGGATCCATGCTTTCTAAATGTTGTTGCAATGCTCCTGATCCTTCGATACATGTCTTCATGGTCCTCACCATCCAACATGTAGAATCCTTCAGCTTCATTACTAAGAGCATCGCACCTGTTCCTTCTCATGCTTTCATTTCCAATGAATAGGTCGGTGAGAGCATCCCAAGCTTATTTAGCAGTGTTGAAGTGCTCAATGTGTGGCATGTCCTTGGGACCCACTTCAAGTTGAATCATGTGAAGAGCCGTTGCATTTAGTTGACTATCCACAACCTCTCTTCTAGTCAAGTTGGTGGGGTCTCCAATATGAAGACCATCTTCAATAATCCTCCAAAGCTCAATCGACGAACTGCATACATGAGATTTCATTAAGAATTGCCATTGATTAAATGAAGATGTAGTAAGCTTGGGTGGATCACCCCTATTGTTTATATGCAGATGATGCATAGGTGGATTGGGAGAATATAGGTGAGGAACCTCACTATAATCCTCCTTACCACTTCCTTTCTTGGAGGCGGGGCCATTATGTTTCTTAACCACCACCTCATCTTCCTTAGATTCGGCATGATCCTTATCCTTAGATAGAGGAGTGGTGGCTTCAGAGGAAGATGGAGATGGGGTTGTAGATGATGTGAGGCCAGCAAGCATTTGCTGCATCTCTTCCATCTTGGTCTCAAAGGATTTCAACAAGGTTGTTTCCAACGTCTCGAGGTCATCCATTGTGACCTTGTCCACAGCCACATTCCCATTTTCCTTAGTACCCATACTTCTCTTAGGCGGTTAAGCCCGAATAAAGAGTCGAGGCTCTGATACCAATTGAAATGGATCGTATGGGCACCTAGAGGGGGGGGTGAATAGGTGCTACTTCAAATTTTAATGCTTTTTCAATTTTAAGCTTGACACAAAAGGTAAATTCTCTAGATATGCAACTATGTAGAATTTCCCTATATGCAAACCTAACTACTAGTGAGTAAAGGCGAGTAAGAGTGAGGAACGAGGAAACCATAGTGGAGTACGGAGACACATGATTTGTTTTACCATAGTTCCTTCCTTGTTAAGGGAAGTACATCTGTGTTGGAGGGGTGGGCGGTACTAAGACCACCACGCCACAATAGGCCTCACCCTGTTCTCGGATGGATCTCGCCACCAAAGGCCTGATCCACCTTTCCACTATTGGAACACTTCGAGGTGAGAACCGGCACCTTTACACAACTAGCGGGGCACAACTCCACAACCGAATTGGAGGCTCCCGTAATGACAACAAGATGCCACAAGAACAATTATTATCAATAACGAAACACAAGATCTAGATATTAACAAGAATACTAGATCGGGGATTCTCCAAGTGAATGGAGAGGAGTTGAAGCGCTTGATTCGTGATAACGATGAATGATGTCTCCTCCTTCAATTCCCCCAAAGATCAAAGCCTTCAGGTGGTTGAAGTGGGAGATCTTGGGTGAGAGCTTTTGCAATAGGTCTAATATTTTTGAATGAATCAAGAGTTCTGACAGAGGAGGTGGATGGGGATTTTATACCCCCTGTCCAGATGGAGCCATTGGAGCAATTTGGGGCCGGATTATCCGGCCCAAGTGAGGGTCGGATTATCCAGCCTAGAGAATACTCCACCCAAGACTCGGATTATCTGGGGGAAATCCCGCCCCCGAATAGAAGCTCACGCCGGGCGGTCCTTGGCATCTTCTCCTAGGGGGCTGGATTATCCGGCCCTAGATGAAGGTCGGATTATCTGGCTGGGGGAAAATCCGCCCCAGCAACGGATTGTCCAGGGGAAAATCCGCCCTTAGACAGAAGCTCGCGTCGATGCTCCTTTGGCCATTTTCCCTGGGGGTGGATTATCCGGCGCTAAAGGAAGGCCGGATTATCCGGCTGGGGGAAAATCCGCCCTAGCTACGGATTGTCTGGTGGAAAATCCGCCCCTGGATAGAAGCTCACACGCGACCAGCCCTGGCCAAGATGGTCATGCCGGATTATCCGACCCTCGATGGGGGAGGATAATCCGGCCCCCAAACACCAAATACACTTTCCTGCAACACTTAGCACACATGAGAAAGTCCACAGTATTGTTATCTGACACACAAACCATAGGGAACCATGAAATGTTCTTTCAGCCAGCATCATCGAGTGCCTTTGTCTCTATGCATCATGAGATCTGAGACCCGCATGCGCATCAACAATTATAGGATGATCTAGTGGAGCACTAGTGGAGGATAAAAGGCAACACCCAGTTTGAGGTGTTCTTGTGTTTGAAAACTTATTAAATTATGATATTACTCTGTTGAACTATTTTCTTTGTACTTGTTTTTGACGAACTATGTGAATAAAACTATTTGATGAAATTTGGATGAAACTTGGTAAAGAATGGCCGAACTATGTGTGTCAAACTACCGGTGAATGTGTATACGTTGATTATCGGTGAATGCGATATACGAAGTACCCCAGAAAACGTTGATGACCGTTGCTTTAGCAGACTTACGCGAGTCTTGAAAAGACGGTAAGAGCGAAAGCCTTCGTGTATGTCCACTGGTACAAAACATGCCTCTAGTCCCGGTTTAAAAGGGGCTTTAGTCCCGGATTGCAATCCGGGACTAACGTATCTAGACTGAAGGATCAGGCTTTAGTCCCAGTTCTGTTACGAACCGGGACTAGATTGTCTCCACGTGGCCCCGCTGGGTGCGCTGGGCTGGAGGATCTTTAATCCCGGTTCGTAACACGAACCGGGACTATAGTTGTTTTGCCGCGGCAGCATTTTGCGCCAACCTGCTGCCGCGGCAGGAGATGGGGTTTTAGGGTTTTCTTTTTTTCTTTTTTTGTGTTCAATTATTTTTCATTTTGTGTTTTCATTTCAAACAAGGTTTCATATACATATTATTCTACGCTACTACATGTTGTATACGTTGATGCATATATAATATTATTTCTCTCACGATTACATACGGACATATATCTATATATACAACTTGGTATACGAGTGTCAAACGAGACTAGAGCTCGTCTATTTGATTTACACGAAGATTATTACATTATATGGATACTTTAAGGTCTATCCACGTTGTACTATCCTTTTGTGTTTATAACGTCCCTGAGCAAAAATCATGACAACTCCTCTTAAATTGCTAGTAGGCATTCAAGTGGTAGGAGCTTATCCCGCATCGCATCCAACTATATATAAAGAAGTTGATCATTATGAATGTGTACAATAAGAATTATGGTATAAAATAAATTGTGAATATATTGTTTACGTACTCGAAGAAAGTCTGTGCCCTGCTACATACACCCACAAATGAACTCGCATACGTAATATCCACATAAATTAGTCCCATGTGGCTGCATCGCACACTGTTTGAGAATATAATTCAATCAAATAATGATCTAGCATGATAATTGTATGGAGACTAGAATTGAAGAGATGCGAGGACCTAGCTCTCGTACTACTTACCGAGATCGGACGAAAAGTCAGCTCTTTACGCCACTGACCCTGAACCTCCTTCGTGAACCTTTTCCAAACCATGTCCAGCAAAAAAGAAATGAATGAGTTATTAATTACTTGACATTTCAGAGAATGAATGAAAGAGACAGATATAGTGCGATAATGATTGAAATTACTTTTGGAGCGTATCAAGTATGCTTTGGTAGTCTTCTATCGGCTTCTTTAACAAGTCCTAGGTTTCAACTTTTGAACGGTCAACGTCAATGTTTAGAATAATCCAGTGGTAGCTGTGCATGTTTATATACACTTAACATCGAGTAAACAAAAAGTGAATGTGTACAAGATAGTAAGACTCTCACCTGTAGTGGTAAGGAAATAGTATTTGCGTCTTGTAATGTTTCTCCATTAAAAACATTAGCAAGTTATCCTCCGTATCCTCGGGGTGCTCCTTTAGTGTATGTCCATTAACTCTGTTTGGGTCAACGAACCCAATGTTATAGATTGAGTTTATTCTACATTCCTGAATCTTCATTCTGCATATATAATAGCATATAGAAGGAGATATAGTGAGGATAACTACAGGCAATGAATTGAACAAGGTGAGTTAGACATTTAATTACTTACATACAATAGCAGCTGAGGAGGGACTTGTTGAGGGCGTCTAGGTTGAATAACTGAAATAATTCAGAAAGTTCAATAAAGATAATGTCTAGAAGGAAGTACTCCTCTCAAACTTTACATAGGAGAAATTGTTGCTCTTCCTTTGTGACTTTCAAGTACCAGACATGAAAAAGTCGCATTTGTGTTGGCAGATCATCGAATACGTCATCTTTGACCAGAGGATCCCCGTAGATAAATTTTCATGCTATTGGTGCCTTGGCGACATCTCCGCCGCATAGAAGTAGTTCGACAGGCACGTTACACTCCTTGGCTAATTTAATAGCGTCTTCCATAACTATTGCACCTTCAGTGGGCTGGGCGTAACACCTGGAGCGGGTCGATCGATTGTTTTGCCTGTTTGCCGAGCTGGGCAACTTCTTTTGATCTTCTCCCGCTTGTAGTACTGCTTGATAACTTCTGTTTTAGTGTCTTCCTAAGACACCGTGTATAGTCATCTTTCCTATTTAACACATGTTGGGGTGGTTGTGCAAGGAATGCCTTGAAGTGCTTCTTGACTTTTGGATCAACTTGCACCTGTGGATCGGGTTGTTTTGGTGCAAAATAGGCCTTCACTTCGGCTTGGGAAATCATCATGCTTTCCTCATCAGTCCGGTGATAGGCTAACTTGGGAGGAGACGGTGGTACTCTTGGTAGGGGCTCTTGTCATTTTCAGCATCGGATATCCCTTGACGTAGCGATATTATTCTTATGCTTTCTTCCCTTTGATTCAGTGGGTGGAGGCGGAGGCGCCGGAGATGGAGATGCACTCGGGCTGCGGTCCCTCTCAGGGAGGGGTGGGCTATTGTTTCTCGGTGGACATGGTGGACTCGGAGGTGATGGATTGCTTCTCGGAGGAGAAGATTGCCTTGGCGCCTAGCCTGGAAACACGATGTGCTTCTTTTTCCAAAGAATGATCCCACCCTCCACTTCTCCTACTGTTTTCTCCCCTTCACCTACAGGCATGTCAAGGTCCAGTGATCGCCATGTCGGTTCAATTTCATCCACACCGACACGAGCATAGCCAGCTGGAATCTGACTTCCATGGTAGGTCGCTTCCGGTCGACAGGGTAAAGCAAAGCCGAGCGCCACCTTCATGCAAATGTTCTTCACAGTCACATGTAGCTCACAAGCTGTCCTTGCCTCGACTTGATCCACAGGGTAGCGAACCATCATTGCACCAGCCGTATCATCTATCACCGGTGCATTATTAGCTCGTACCTTTGTGGAAGTCATGCTGCTTCTCCGCTGAGATGGGCCCACCAGGCTGTCGAATGCAGGATCTTGCTGTCAGGAAAGTACTCTAAGTTCATTAATCTCCTCCTCCTGCAGCTTGAACATGGCTTGAAATTCCCTGTTCCTATTTTCAACCGCCTCCAACCGCGCTGCCTCCAACCGGTTCGTTTTTCTGGATGTGCTTCTATAAGTGTCATTGTCCAGGGTAAACCCACTCTTCCAAGGAACAGATGGTCCAAGGCCTCGTGTTCGTCCAACTTTTTTAGTATTCCCGAGGGCATGTGTCAGCTCATCGTTCTCTCTGTCGGGAATGAACTTTCCATCTTGTCTCTATTTTATCACTTTAACAAGTGCATCTTTGGGTTCAATACTGGCCTTCTTTGTAACAATAATCTCCCTAGTTTTAGGGTCATACGACCCCCCATGCCCAAGTAACCAATTTTTTTGACCTCATGGGACACTGATTTCTAGCTGGAATGACCCCTTTATCACGCATGGCTTTCTCAGTTTTTTCCCACTTAGGCATGGCCGTCTTGTTGCCACCTGTCCCCATAGTATGGTGATATTTCTTTTTGGCCGCATTTTCCTGATTCTTTGCCAACCTTGCCTTAGCTTCTTCTGAGGTCTTGTACGCCACAAATGCTGGCCAGTTATCTCGCTGCATCTCCAGCGGCCCAGTGAATGGCGGAGCCAGCTTCTTCTTGACAAAGTTGTTGTATAATATTTTCTTCCAGTCCTTGAATAGTTCACCCATCTTCTTAAGGGTCCACTTTCTGACGGTCAACCTCAATGCCTCATTGAGTTCAGGAGTGTCCAATTCAGGTAGAGAGAAGTGTTTCATGAGCGAATTCCAAAGACACTTTTTGGCTCTGTCATCGACAAAAGATGCTCCAACTTGATCGCTTTTCTTTCATGGCTTTTTCCACTTCTGAGTGGTGATCGGGATGGTGTGCCTGACTATTACTCTGCATTGATGTACAAATGCACTTGCGGCCTCTGTCGGCTCCAAAGGTTCAGCCAGCTCAGAAACGAGATCAATAGTGAAACGCGCACCATGATCCAACTTTTTGGTCGGGCCTCGTTTCCTTGCAGAAGATTGGCCCGATGCGGAGGTCTAAGAGAATAAAGAGTCGTTAGTATATATATATATGAATCAACTAATACATCTACTAGCCCGTGGTCAACAGAGGCTTTATATACCTCGCCGGACTTTGCAATGGTGTCTCCACCGTTGTCTCCACCAAACAATTCATCATAGTTGTTTGTACTGTCGGCTTCATCCAAGTTTAGGTATTGGGAGCCATCATCATCTCCATCATCGTCAGATCCATCATGATGGTAACCTCATGTACCCTCATCTATCATCTTGTACATGCGCTCTTCATCGTCTGTACCGTCCATAACTTAACTAATACAGAAGAAATATAAAACCATTTTGCTAAATGCGATAAATAAAGGAAGATAAAGTAATTCAGCTTAATATACCATATTACACATTAAAGTACCAATTAAACAATGCGATGAAGAAAGATAAAAGTACCAATTAAACAATAATACATCTCGAAAAATCCAACTAGTACAACAATAATAAAAGATCCATATTACACATCTAGCTCAACCAAGACGTCGATCCTCGCGGAAGGTCTCCTTCTAAAGAGTAGGAACCATCACCGGAGAATATCTCGGGTAAGGTGCCTGAAGAACCTGCCACGTATCGGATATCCTAACTTCCAAAAGGTACATGTAACGTCGGACATGCTCGTACTTCTTCTTGACACAATGTTGTACCACTTCACCGGGGGCCGGCTCCCTCTGCACCGCGCCTGGACCACTCGGCCGCCACCACAGAAGATCCGGGTCGATGACGACACCAGGATTCCTCACCAAAGTACGCCTCCCGGCTGGTAGCACCTCCCAGTGCCAGCCCGGCGAAGCCCAATCCCGTGGATGCCCGTCCATAGAGCCTAGTAGTCCTCCGTTGTTACCGCCGAGGTAACGAGGATGAGGACGAGGCATAATTCTAAACACTAAATTAAACCTATACACTTTAAACATGACGACAGTAAATAGTATCAACTAAAATAAACTATATTAAACACTAACTAAAATCTCTAACTAAAATCTCTAATAAACTAACTAACTAAAATTCATCAACTAAATTATAACTAACTAACTAATTAACCCTAAAATACTAACTAACTAATTAACCCTAAATCCTAAAATAAAACTAAAATACTAACTAACTAATTAACCCTAAAATACTAACTAACTAATTAACACGAAATTATAAAAAAACTAAATATAGACGGAGCAGGAGAGCTCACCTGCGAGGCAGGGAGACGCGGGCGGCGTTGCGGGCGGTGGTGGGTCACCGGGGCAGTGCGGGCGCGGCACGTACGCGGGCAGCACGGGGGCGCAGGCGGTGGATGGCGCACGGGCACGAGCGGCGGCGGCAGCTAGGGCGCTGGGGAAGAAGGGGTGCTCCGGTTAGTTGGGCGAACCGGGGTAGAGGGGGTGAGTATTTATATACCACCCCCTTTAGTCCCGGTTTGTAACCTTTAGTCCCGGTCACTAATACAAACCGGGGAACACAAACCGGGACTAAAGCTGACTTTGAAGGATATAATTTATTTGTATATTCTACTCTGTTAATTTTTCTCGGGATTATTATTTATGGTTTAGGATTAGGGGTTTAGGGTTTAGGGTGGTTTAGAGATTTAGGGTTTAGGGTTAGGGGTAGGGTTAGGGGTTTAGGGTTTAGATATTTCCAGCTATTTCCCACTGCTTCCTGTCAAGTTTTCCCGCTCTTTCCCTCTGAACGGACCTTTTAGTCCCAGTTGTAGCCACTAACCGGGACTAAAAATATTTCCCGTTATTTCCTCCTGCTTCTCGCTAGGCTTTCCCGCTCTTTCCATCTATATATAGGCAGTCCGCACCATGGAAATCCACACATCCACACCTTCCGCTCTCACAACAATGGACAATGCCTACTGGTCCATTCTGACCCTCGAGGAGGCCGAGGCGTTGTGCGCCTCCAGCTACCCATGCCCGCCGGGCTACCGGCCGCCCGCCTGCTGGATGCTAAGATCTTGAGGGGTTCTTGTTCCTCCTGTGCCTCAAGGTTGGGCCCGCCAGGCGGCCGTCACGAACCACTTCTACCTCGAGCTCATGCCGGAGCAGTGAATGGAGCTCCATTGGGATCCCGACAACCTCGACACCTGGAATGCATTCTTCCCAAACCGTCAGGAAAGGGAGCTCGCCAGGTACGAGGGTGACGACCCACCCCCATTGGACCACAACGAGGCCGGTCAACGCCTGTGGTGGGCGAACCGTACTATCACCGGCTAGATGCCCTACATCGCCATGGGAGACCATCCTTGCCTGAGGTACCTGCACTTTTACCAGCCGCATAGCCACAATAATGGTAGCAGTGGTGAAGGCCGAGGGCATATCGAGGTCGTCATCCAGGAGCGCCCTCCCCCGCGTGTCGTGAATCCGAGGGCAGAGTGGCAGGTGCCCCCTCCCCCGTTCCCCCGTGCACAAGCCGGGGAAGGGCTGAGGATCCAGTCGCGTGCTACGAGCAACGACGATGACTATAATGATGATGATTTCGAAGACGATCCTGAAGCTGTGTATTACAGGGATAGATATGATTATGACTAATTTTTACGTTTTAATATTAATAAATGTCGTTGTTGTTGGCCACAACAAGTTGCAATACTACCTATTGAGATCGAGACAGTTCATATCCATATATATAAGCAGATCATTAAAAATAAAGGTTTAATAATATTGTACATCACCAACATCCACATATCTCTATTGCTAGGGTTTTCTTCTAATCTGTAACCATGGAGCATCTTCCTTACTTAATGGGGTGATTGGGTCATCCTTCACAGCGAAGGGCGGAATTTCATGGAACTTACCATAATCTTCTGACATGTCTGTCTTATCCTCCACCCCCACGATGTTTCTTTTTCCTGAAAGAACTATGTGGCGCTTTGGCTCATCATATGCTGTATTCTTTTGCTTATCTTTCAATTTTCTCGGTTTGGTAGACATGTCCTTCACATAAAGAACCTGAGCCACATCATTGGCTAGGACAAATGGTTCATCTCTATACACAAGTTTGCTGAGATCCACTATTGTCATTCCGTATTTCTTGTGTACCTCAACCCTGCCTCCTGTCAGCTTGACCCATTTGCACCGAAACAAAGGGACCTTAAAATAAGTTCCATAGTCAAGTTCCCATATCTCCTCTATGTAACTATAATATGTATCATTTTTCCCATTCTCGTCTGTTGCATCAAATCGGACACCACTGTTTTGGTCGGTGCTCTTTTTTTTATCTTGGGTGATCATGTCAAATGTATTCCCATTTATCTCGTACCCTTGGAAAGTCAATATAGTCGAAGATGGTGACCTAGCCAACAAGTAAAGCTGCTCTCCAACATTGATGTCATTCATGAGATGTGTCTGCAACCAACCGCCGAAAGTCCTCATGTGTTCATCTCTAATCCAGGAGCCAGGCTTCCCCGGGTTGTTGGAGTGTACAATATTCTTGTGTTCCTCGATATATGGAGCCACCAAGGTGGAACTTTGCAGAACCGTGTAGTGTGATTTAGTGAGAGAATGTTCGTCCATACATATCCTTGCTTTCTTTCCTAGCGTGCCTTTTCCACCCAGTCTACCCTCATGCCGTGATTCAGGAACACCGATGGGCTTAAGGTCAGGAATAAAGTCAACACAAAACTCAATGACCTCCTCTGTTCCATATCCCTTTGAGATGCTTCCTTCTAGCCTAGCACGGTTATGAACATATTTCTTTAAGACTCCCATGAACCTCTCAAAGGGGAACATATTGTGTAGAAATACAGGACCGAGAATGTTAATCTCTTCGACTAGGTGAACTAGGAGGTGCGTCATAATATTGAAGAAGGATGGTGGGAACACCAACTCGAAGCTGATAGGACATTGGACCACATCTTTCTGTAACCTTGGTAGACTATCTATATTGATTACCTTCTGAGAAATTGCATTGAGAAACGCACATAGCTTCACAATGGGTACTCGAACATTTTCCGGCAGGAGTCCCCTCAATGCAATCGGAAGCAGCTGTGTCATAAGCACGTGGCAGTCATGAGACTTTAGGTTTTGAAATTTTTTCTCTGCCATATTTATTATTCCCTTTATGTTCGACGAGAAACCAGACGGGATCTTGATATTGTAAAGGACTTAAAAAAGATTTCTTTCTCTTCTTTGGTAAGTGCGTAGCTGGCAGTACCTTCAAACAGCTCTAGATGCATGTCGTCTCGGTCTTTCATACGTTGTTGGTCCTGCCGTGCTTCCGGTGTATCTTTATTCTTCCCATACACGCCCAAGAAGCCTAGCAGCGTCACGCACAGATTCTTCATCAGGTGCATCACGTTAATTGCAGAGCGGACCTCTAGGTCTTTCCAATAGGGTAGCTCCCAAAATATAGATTTCTTTTTCCACATGGGTGCGTGTCCAACATCGTCCTTTGGAACAGATTGTCTACCAGGACCCTTTGCAAAGATTACTTTTAAATCCTTCACCATATCAAATACATCATCACCAGTATGGCGGATAGGCTTACACCGGCTATCTGCCTCACCATTGAAATGCTTACCTTTCTTTCTTAGGATGTGTGTGGGTGGAAGAAAACGACGATTCCCGGGTACACATTCTTCTTACATTTATCCAAATATATACTTTCAGTCTCATTTAAACAGTGTGTGCATGCATTGTATCCCTTATTTGTCTGTCCTGAAATGTCACTAAGAGCAGGACAATCATTGATTGTTATGAACAACAATGCTCGTAGGTCAAATTCCTCCTGCTTGTTCTCATCGCACACACGTACAACTTATCCGTGCCACAACTGTAACAGTTCTTCAACTAATAATGGCCTTAGGTACACATCGATGTCATTGCCGGGTTGCTTCGGGCCTTGGATGAGCACGGGCATCATAATGAACTTCTACTTCATGCACAACCAAGGAGGAAGGTTATAGATACACAGAGTCACAGGCCAGGTGCTATGACTACAGCTCTGCTCCCCAAAAGGATTCATGCCATCTGTACTTAGACCAAACCATAAGTTCCTCGCGTCACCTGCAAAGTCCGGGAACTCTCTCTAGATTTTTCTCCACTGCGACCCATCAGCGGGGTGTCTCAACATCTCGTCCTTCTTACGGTCTTCCATGTGCCATCGCAACAACTTGGCATACTCTTTGTTCCTGAACAAACGTTTCAACTTTGGTATTATAGGAGCATACCACATCACCTTGGCAGGAACCCTCTTCATGCGGCGCTCTCCCTCAACATCACCAGGGTCATCTCGTCTTATCTTATACCGCAATGCAGTGCATACTGGGCATGCATCCAAATTCTCGTACTCCTCGCTGCGGTAGAGGATGCAGTCATTAATGCATGCATGTATCTTCTGCACCTCTAATCCTAGAGGGCAGACAACCTCCTTTGCTTCGTAGGTACTGGCAGGAAGTTCGTTATCCTTTGGAAGCAACTTCTTCATTATTTTCAGCAACTTTTCAAATCCTTTGTCAGCCACACTGTTCTCTGCCTTCCATTGCAGCAATTCCAGTGTACTACCCAGTTTTTTGTGCCCATCTTCACAATTTGGGTACAACAATTTATTGTGATCCTCTAACATCTGCTTGAACTTCAACCTCTCCCTTTCAGTTACGCATTCTTCCTAGGCATCAGCAATGGCCCGACTAAGATCATCATCAGGCAGATTTGATGCCCGTTCTTCATCTTCTTCATCATCATTGTCTTCCATTGTAGTACCATCGTATTTAGGGGACATAGTAGGGTAGTCGTTATCATTCTTTCTTCTTCATTGTCTTCCATCATAACCACTCTTTCTCCATGCTTGGTCCAACAATTATAGCCGGTCATGAAACCGGACCGAAACAGGTGGCTGTGAAGGACTCTTGAGGAAGAGTATTCCTTATGATTCCGACAGACACCACATGGACAAGACATAAAACCAGTCTGCTTGTTTGCCTCGGCCACAAGGAGAAAAGAATACACGCCTTTAATGAACTCGGTAGAGAGTCGGTTAGCGTACATCCATTGCCGACTCGTCTTCATTATATAATTAAGTACATCAAACAAAATCATGATAATAAAACTAGTATTGTTCTATAAAAAATTAAAGCCAACAACTGGGACTAGAGATATGATGAACCTTTAGTCCCGGTTGGAGGCACCAACTGGGACTAAATGTGGGCAGCACTAAGCTAGTAAATAACGACACTATTTTAGGTGGGTGGCAGCACTATGCCAGGGGTGAGTGTGTCGACATTATGTCTTTAGTGCCCGACACTATGTTGTGCTACTTAATCTATAAATATATATGCATTCTTGTGAAGAACTGCAAGATGGTGTGCGAGACCAGGGACACCACTACAGCGGAGCTTCTCGAATATGTCTTAGGACCTCGTCCTCAGACATCTTCGAGGAGCTTGCCGTAGAGGCACTCCCTAATATGTGAAATTAGTTAGCTCCACCAGCATACTGATCTAGATAGATACGATATAAACTGAAAGATGGTGTGCGAGAGCAGGGACACCACTACGGAAGAGCTTCTCGAAGATGTCTTAGGATCCCATCCTCAGACATCTTCGAGGAGCTCGCCATAGAGACACTCCCTAATTTAATTTGGTAGCTCCCTGGCGTGTTCATGTTTTTGGTTTGCTTAAACAATCTATGATTAAAATGCTAGGGCGCCACTATATATATGTATGCCTTCATAGTTTCGGTTCTTATTTTTGTTGCAATGGATTTTGTGACGGTAGGTAGAAGAAGAAGGATATTTTGTTGCTCGACGACGACGTTATGCATCTTTGAATCGTCTAAATTTCGAGACTATCTGCCAAACCAAGATATATAAATAGGATGAACTCATGTATCTCTGTGCTTCGATGAATCAAATGAATTTCGAGGACTATATGTGCCAAATTAACCAGATATATAGAGATAGAATCCACACAAATCCCTCCATTTCTAGAGCATGAAATGAGGTAAAACTAGCAATGAAATATGAAAGGATGAAGTTGCTAACCTCTTAGGACCCTTAGATAGATGTGGAGCCAAAAAATATTCACAGATGTTGAGAAAAATCGGCAAGAACTCGAGCTTGAGGGAAGAAATTTGAGGGAGATCTTGTGTGACCTTGAAATGGCTCGGGCAGGGGAGAGGAATAAGATATAGTCAGGCCCTTTAATCTTGGTTCGTTCAACAAACCGGGACTAAAGGTCCAAACATCCACTCCTTTTCAGCGCCAGACCCTTTAATCTCGGTTTGTTAAACGAACCGGGACTATAGGTCCCCTACGAACCGGGACTAGCGGCCATTTCTAGCCGTTGGGACCAGGGCATTAGTCCCGGTTTGACTAATGCTCTGGACCAAAGGTCCGTTTTCTACTAGTGGTCATCCCCGCGCACGAATGCTTACCATGTTCCTGACTCATCCAAGCACCGACATTTGATAACAACACAACATACAGATAGCACGGACCTATAGAATCGTGCTTCTGTTATATCAAAGTCGTCTGATCTCTTCCTACAATTGTCAACTATGTTGACCTTTGTCTTTTAATCGCCAAACGAATCGTGCTTCTTTGTTTGACGGATTTTCAAAGCTATCGACCAATTTTCTCATCAAACGAATTGTTTGTCCACTGCGCTCTGGGGGGCAAAGAGAAGTCTAGTAGAAAGAAATATCCTAACATATTCAGACATTTGTTGCAAAGTATGTGTACAACCCCTTGTCGCCTCCTTTCCCGAGCGACACGGGCGACGCCACTAGATGCCCTGGCTACCACCCCCTCCCTTCTTCCTCTCCCTCGCCATCGCCAATCGCCTACACTGGGCATAGCCCGTGTAGAGTCATCGGTGGCAGGGCCAATTTTCTATCCTATTGAGGCGGTTTCGGTCATCTAGGGTTGGGGTGCTAGTGGCGGCAGGTCCTTTGTGGCAAGCTATAAACGGTGCGACGGCTCATGGTGATGGGAAAAGGGAGGCTGGCCCTAGGCTAGTGGTGGAGGTTTGCGCGTTGTTGGTGGCGACTCAAGCGCGGCATCCAGATCTAGTAGGTGTTGGTTTCTTTAGTTACATTTAGCGATAGGGTCCGTGATCTCGGTGGCATGAAGGGACCACGTAACACGGTGGGCTGATGTAGGAAGCTTGGAGGAGGGGTTGTTGTTGTGGGAGTGTGAGGCTGTGGCGAGCCTGGTCTAGGCTAAAGTGGACGACAGCATGGATGGATGTTGGTCTAGGGCGAACAAGTCAGGATGGGCGCATGGAGGACATATAGTTGGGGGAGCAGGAGTGAGGGGGCTGCTGGATGGGGATGGACCTTCTCCTCTTGTTGGTGTGCTCCACAAGCAGGTGAGGATGCCGGGACGGTGGCCCCGGATTAGCGGCTGCAACTTGTGTGTGCCATGGCATGGAATTTGCTAGAGCGGGAGGTATGGCGGTGGATGCGCCATCCGATGGATCTCGTGGTTGGTGATATGTCCAAGCTACGTTTCTTGCTACCCCTCTCACTTGGCGGTCAGATTGACCTCCACGCGAAAGCTTTGCATGGACCTCGGTCTATGCTAACGACAACAGTGCCCTGGGGAATCGTTCTCCTTCCCGTGGCCGTCATTGTGGAGTTTTAATCCTAACTGATGGGTGTGATCCTAAGCTCACGGTGAAAACCTAGGCTCCATCGGGAGCAGGCTGCGGTGATGGACTCATCTCTACCTTGTTGGAGGCATCGCCTTCGAGTTTTCTTAGCCATCGTAGTGTGACTAGTTCGTGGCAAGCAGGTAGAGTGAATTTGTGGTATGGGGATCCAAAACCTAAGGCGGTAGCCCTGGACGGTGGCTGGTTATCGAGGCGGCGCCCTCAAACCTCTAATAAGAAACAGTCCTATGGGGCTTGGATGTGGCCTCGCATGGGGCTTGCGTGGTGGCTCGAAGATCTGTGAGATGGCGGCGGTCCCGGAGGCAGAAGTGTGAGTCATGGGCGTAAACAATGCCACGTTTTTAACGAAGTGATATACTACACACAACAGAGACATCTCCAAACTCTAGTTCACACATTCCCACTAACCATCAGTCGCTAGTGAAATGGCATAGTTTTTTCAAAATGGAGGTTCAGACCCCGTCCTCTACATTGAAAATATCCATACGACCTTCCTTATTAATTTATTCTACAAATGAACGTATAGAGAGAGCATACATGAAAAATACTCGAAGAAGCCACACAACACCTAAGGACCCAACAATGGGTGAAAATCATGCCAGCAGAGCCTTATGCCCGGTAAAACTATGAAATAGCTCCATCAACTAGGAATGGAACATCGCATACCCTGAGACGTCATCTAAGAGAAACTTGAGTGCTCATCCGGTCTAGCAGACTCTTAGCGAGCACCTCATGAACATGCTACATAAGCCATCACCGCCATCAGCCGCTAGTCCATCTCCAGGACAAAGATCCGCATAACCCCTGCCATACCTATTGTCGCCGCCTCCATGGTGTCAGACAACACCTCCACGATGCATGTGTCCTCCACCACGCGACCCACAGCGTGGTTCCACTGCACCATGCCGCCAAGACTCGTCGTCGATGATTTCCAAGAAAAGCACTGCTCCCACTTCAGACCACTCCAATCAGAAAGCTCCAAAAACACTTCCATGGAGAGGGAGAAACGGCACTGAAAATATCGCCAGCGTCCAATCTGGTAGCCTGGATCAAGGGTTTCCCTCAGGAGTCTCCCAAACAAAGACGCTGCAGCTGCAAGAACAATGCCTTTGCTAGAAAACGACACTAAAAGGCGCCGCCATCGTCCGTGGCGGTTTTCATCGGCAGCCGCGTGAGTCGAAGCTCGGCATTGATTGGACCGCAACAATGCTATAACCAATGTCTAGGACTTATTGGAGGTGCCAACCCCGACCGAGCCCAAAATAGCCCTGTCACCATAGATTGTCGTTGTCGCCCATCATATCACGCGGCCATAGCCGTCGCCCTGTTACCGATCTGGAAGATCGCAGCCCACCAAAGCGCCAGTCGCCTCGTCGCTACTGCACTGGCCAGCCGCGCCACCGAGGTGCTCGGCCGCACCACGTTCAAGCGAAAGCCCTATGCGTCCCGTACCTCTGAACCCTCAAGCGAGGAGGCCAGCAAAACCCCCTCTCCCCGCCGCCAGCGACGACCAAGCTTTGCTCGGCCGCACCCTTGGCGGTGGTGAAACGTAATAGTGAAGTACGTGGAGATCAGTGCTCAAATTTGCAAAGATAACCTTCCGGAATTTACCTTGAACTGACAACATGATACTTCCTTCGATCCATAATAAGTGTCCAGGATTCGGAGAGAGTATGTTTTTTGGTACATTCCCTGTTTATCGGGTGCCTATGTAGACCGGAGGGACTATCTTATTGGATTTATTGTGGCAAACATGATATTAGTGTTGTCTAATAAATTTTGGGATTCTCATTGTTTCATGTGCTACTATAGACACCCATGGCACCACGTCATGTACCACCTTGATGGTCACTGGACGCACAAACTCGGAACAAGGAACACTCACGTCCAACTAAATACCTTTCTTTCCAACAGATATGGACAAGAGGCATGCAGGCGTGCTTCCAATCCATCTAAATCTTGTTTTCTGCCATCCGTCATCGACCAGCCTTCGAGAGTCCATTGATATGAAGAATACAGTCTAGTCTACAAGAACCGACGAGACACTAACTTTGACATTGACTTATAATCCAAGTTAATTCTTGCCATCCTATAATCCATGAACAATTTAATTGGTGGACTTGTTGTCATTGTTTAATTTTTTTAATATTACTTTGAAGTTCATGCAGAGAGGTAAGAATAAACATGCCTTATCTACACAGGGAGATACGCTTTGCGTCTTGTTGAAAAGAATAGTTTTGATACTTCAGTAATCAAAATCGTTACAATTACATGAGAATATAAGAGGGTCTAGGCCCTGGCCGAGTCGGTGCCCTAGACGAGTCGGTTTAAAGTCCTAAACTTGACACACAAGTTGATTGTCTAACATCCCCCCGCAGTCATAACGGGAGGCTCGACGACATATAGACTGAATCGAATATCAGTGATTGGTGTAGTAGCTAGCCCCTTGGTGAAGATGTCTGCAAATTGAGCCGTAGTAGGAACATGAAGAACACGAACTTGTCCAAGAGCCAACTTCTCTCGAACAAAATGAATTTCTATCTCAATGTGTTTAGTTCGCCGATGTTGCACTGGATGTCCTGACATATAAACAATGGAAATGTTGTCACAATAAACAATAGTCGCTTGTTGAAGAGGCTGATCGAGCTCCGTGAGCAGATGGCGTAGCCAGACCGTTCTAGCAACGGCATGTGCCACGACGCGATACTCAGCCTCAGCAGACGAGCGAGAGATCGTAACCTGTCTTTTAGAGGACCAAGAAACCAAATTGTTACCAAGAAAAACATAGAATGCGGATGTGGATCGTCGAGTATCTAGACAACCAGCCTAGTCTGCATCAGAGTAAGCTGTCAAAGAATTTGGGGAAGAAGAGTTTATATGTAAGCCATGGTCGAGGGTGCCTTTTAGGTAACAAAGAACATGTTTGACATGATTATAGTGAGGGATACGAGAATCATGCATATAGAGACAAGCTTGATGGACAGCGAAAGAAATTTCAGGACGAGTAATTTCCAGGTATTGGAGAGCACCAGTGAGACTACGGTATAAAGTAGGATCAGAAAAAGGTTCGCCAGCAGAAGAAAGTTTAGAATACGTGTCAACATGCGTGCGAGAAGAATGACAATCGGTCATACCAGCACGGTTAAGCAAATCAAGAACATACTAACGCTGAGAGAAAAAAAGTCCAGATGTGTCACGGTGAACAGCAATGCCCAGAAAATTATGAAGAGAACCAAGATCAGTCATGGTGAATTCGCTGCGAAGAAGGGGAATAACATGATCTAGGAAAGATTGAGAGGAGGTAGTAAGAACAATGTCATCAACATAAAGAAGGATGTAGGCAGCATTTGAGTTTTGATGATAGATAAAGAGAGAAGTGTCGGAAAGATATGGAGTAAACCCGATAGTTTGAATGAATGTAGAAAAACATTGAAACCAGACACGGGGAGCTTGTTTGAGGCCATAGAGAGATTTTTGAACGAGACACACATGATCGGGGTAGGAGAAATTTTCGAAACCTAAAGGTTATTGGCAGTAGACAGTTTCATTGAGAGAACCATGGAGAAAATCATTTTGGACATCTAATTGGTGAATAGGCCAGGAGGAAGAGACGGCTAAATTGAGAACAATGCGGATGGTGCTAGGCTTGATGGCAGGAGAGAAAGTTTCATCGTAGTCAATTCCTTGTTGTTGCGAATATCCATGACATACCCAATGAGCCTTACAGCGAGCAAGACTGCCATCGGAGTGAATTTTTTGGCAAAAGTCCCATTTGCCAGAGACTATGTTGGAGTTGGATGGGCGAGGCACAAGAGTCCAAGTATTATTTTCAATAAGAGCATTAAATCAGCTTGCATGGCGGCAGCCCAATAGGAATCAAGAAGAGCATATATGTAGGTTTTAGGGAGAGGAGATATAGCCGGGTTAGCATGTAGGTTGAGACGTTGAGCAGGAAGGCGAAAACTAGATTTTGCACAAGTATGCATGGTATGATCATTGAGTGGTGCAGGTATAAGTATGGCGTGTGAAGGTAGTGGCTTAGGAGGGGGAAGGCGAGGTGTCAGGCGCAGCGGAAGAGACCAACGCCGGGTTGGTGGTTCAGATGTGGCACGGGAGGGGGCTAACGCAGGGGATGGTGGCGGTGATGGCGGATCAGCGGCAGGGTTTCCTGCCGCGGTTGGATTTTGGACTGTTTTTGCTACCGCGGCAGAAATTTTAGGAGACTTAAAATATGGAAAGCACACTATAGAGGATGGCGGTGTAGGTATAGGAGTATAGGAGTTAATACGCTCAGCAAAAGAAAAAATATTTTCTACAAAAGTGACATGACGAGAAATATGAACGTGACCCGAAACAAGATCGAGCCAACGATAGCATTTGTGTTCGTCTGAAAAACCGAGATGGATGCAGGGAAGAGATCTAGAAGAAAGTTTATTGGGGGTAGTGGAAGAAGAATTGGGAAAGTAAAGATAGGGAAACACGTGAATGTTGGTATAATTAGGGTGAATTAAAAATAGAGAATAGAAGGGTGTATTGTTGGAATTTGCTTTTGATGGTTGAATATTAAGGAGAAAAGTAGCCATGCGAAGTCTTTCCACCCAGAATTTTGGAGGCATGGAGGTGTGGAGGAGAAGAGTTGTAAGGATGTCATTGATAGTGCGTAAAGAACGTTGAACTTTTCTGTTTTGAGGAGAGGTGTAGGGAGAAGAAAAACGAAGGAGAATACCATTCTAGAGAAAAAAAGTTCATGTTTTTGTAGTTGTCAAATTCGCGACTGTTATCACACTGAATAAAACGTACGGGGAGAAAGAAGTGTCTAGAGACATAACGTTGAAAATTTTGAAAAAGAGAATGCACATCAGATTTATTGCGCAAGGGAAAAGTCTAAACATAATGAGTGAAATCATTTAAAATAACAATATAATACTTATAACCTGAAATACTCTCGACAGGAGACGTCCATAGATCACAGTGTAGAAGTTCAAACGGAAAGATACTAGTATAGGTAGAAGAACTAAAGGGGAGACGAACATGTTTCCCCAATTGACAAGACTCACATAGCAAAGAATTATGCGTATCTCTATTATAAGGAATTGAAAATTCACTAAGGATGGATGATAAAGCAGCACTATGGAGATGGCCTAGACATCGGTGCCAAAGACCAACGGAAGCCACCATGGATGTTGGATCTGTAGCGGTCGGGGTACCATGGAGAGAGTATAGATCACCGGAGCTATTGAAGCGTGCGATCTCGGCCTTGGTCCGGTAATCTTTCATAGATAAACCAAGAGGGTCAAACTCAAGGGAGGCAAGATTATCACAAGTGAATGGCGAACATAAATAAGATTTTTGATAAGAGAAGGAGCAACAAGAACATCACGAAGAAGAAGTGGTTTAGAGGTTGAAGAAATTTGAGCTTGTCCAACACAATGAATAGGAATAGAGGAACCATTGCCAAGAACAGTTGAAGAAAAAGGAGAACTGGTGTAGGAACATAGAAAATTACTTGAAGTAGACATATGACTAGAAGCACCAGAATCAAAAATCCAATCCATACCTAAGTGTCCTTGTGCAACAAAGTTGTTCATGGCCTGTAAAAAGGAAGCTTGATCCTAGTTCGGAGTTGAGGGAGAAGGTGGCGTGGGCAGCAACGCCAGCTACTGAAGTGGCTGAGGCGGTGTCGGGTAGAAGATCCCATCGGCATACGCAGGATTGTCGTAGAGGGAGCCATAGGGGGCGTCGTATGGTGCATAGATCAAAGCCGCATGATAGGCGTACTGAGGTGCACGCGGCAAACACCGGTCCGCCAGGCGCCACCATAGGCAGGGGCATGTTCGTCTACGGTACCAAAGTTCGCAGGCCAGCGCATGGCGGTACCTAAGTTGCCTGAAATTGCCGCGTTTCGAAAAGTTGGGCCGCCAACTACTGAGAGGGGCCATTTCGAGGCAAACTCATCTCACCCCTGCCAAATTCAAACATTCCGTTAAACTGCCCCGTGAAGTAGATAGTCAGGACCCTCATGTCAGTCATCTATCCGTGACGCGAGCGCTAACGCGGCAAGCTCTTAGGCAAATCGAGGAACTAAGTGGATTGGATGCGTTGACCAATTTCGCAAATCCATTCCCACCTTTCCCCTGGCACCGGCGGCATCAGAATCCACCCTCCCGGCAGGACGGTCCCTTCGGACATTTGACTTCCGGCGCCAAGTTGCTGCGAGGCTCTAGCCCGCCTCCGTCGCCGACGAGCCGAGCAACTCAGAGGATGGCAGATCCTACTACTAAGGAAGAAGAAGTTCTGGCTACAAGCGGGTGAGCTACCCTTCACTTTGCTATTCGCACTAATTATAACTCCTAGCTGGCTACTGAACCTCAAATCGTTTGTTAGCCTAACGCTGACAAACATATTTTGTCCACAGTTTTCTGTCAAGCGGGATCTCCATGGACCACCATTACCTGGTTATGGTAAGCCTCTTCAGGTACGACTCTAAGGGCAAGTAGTATGGAGACCATTGTATCACGATGGAAGAAGCGCCTGCGTAGATCTGCACTATATCTGGTATGGTAGCTGCTCTGCGTAATCATGATGAATAATGGCCGAAGCAGACTACAAAGTTCAGATTCATGAATGAACGTGGCATCATGGTTTCGCTAACGTGTGACAGTCAGCTAATTGGGTCGATGAAAAGGTATGCTTCGGCTTGCATGTTTGAGCTGAAATGTGATGTACTGGATGTGGAAGCTGCTGCAACTGGGAGTCGCCATTCTATTCTTGGACAGGGTGGTTGCTCGAATCCAATTAGCTCCTGGTAAGCAAAAGTCTCTTGGGGTTCGCATGTTTGTGCTAAATTGTAATTTTTTTATTTACTCTGTAGATATTGGGCAGTTATGCAACAGTCCTGTTTCTTTGACAGGAAGCGCCGCAAGGTTAGAAACATGACTGCCGGGTCAGTCATTTTGCTGCCCGAAGAAATTAAAAACGAGTGGAAAGATGCTGCTGGACACGATTCTGGTGCCCATTGTCCCGTCGATGCAGAGTACGTGAAGCTAAGAAAATTGGCACCAAGAAAGAGGAAGAAGGCAGGAAATGAAGAAGCCAGTGGACGTGAAGGCTTGGCACCCAGGCTGCAGAAGAAGGATGCTGGCAATGAAGATGCATGGTAATGTGTTGAACTTGAACCTATATATGTAATTCGGTTAAATTCTGGAGCTCTGTGTGTGGTATTTTGCTGGGCGAAACTATCTACCCACGTTCTCTGAGTAAAATGTATGGCGACTTAGGGTTTGGAAACACCGGAGTCAGTAGTTGAATCCAAAATTGTGATTGAGCCACTGCTATCTGAAAACACGCAGCCCCGGTTTCGCGATTGCTGAGGGGCAGGAGGTCTCCAAATACGACGGAATGTAAGTGGCACATAAATAAATTATTTAAGCTGCTACACTCCACAAAGAAGCAACTTATTTTAGCTGCTGCACACAACGACATGGCAACATAAACAACAATGGCAACCAATAATGCCCAGACGCTTGAGCCCATCTATATCACCGCATCCCTGCTCCTGCATCCCCTACATCTGGCGAAGCTCTCGGATCTCCATTAACCAGGTGTACGTGCTTAAACTTTATAAATTTTGGTTGTGCCATTTGCATGCGGCACAATTCACGTAGATTACGTTTAAACAAACCACCAATGTCAGAATACCACCATGATCAGATAAAAGGAAGTGATGCAGGGTTAAGACAGACTAACGGGAGAGCAATTTTTTCCTCCCAGGACTCCGGGACCGGTAGTTCAGACCACTAGGTCAACAAGTACTACTATTACAACTTAAAAAGGCATGGAGCTCAAGCTAAATAGAACTAGTTATCACATATCTCCTTGATCTTCCTAATCTTAGCCCGATGCGCATCTTCCTGCGAGAGCAAGGATCGATTAGTCTGCTCCTTCCTTTTAGCATCTTCCATGCACAGCTTCAATTGTTTCTCTATATTTTTCCTCATGCACTTGTCAATACTCGTAGCTGTGAACTACAGGACTTTGGCCTGGTGAAGATCATTCCTTGCTTGAGTCAGTTCTTTCTCTGCTTTAGCCTTTAGGGCCAATGCCACGTCCCTATCCTTCTCGACTTTGCTAACCTTGTCTTGCACCCTCCTGAGATCTCGGTTAAGCTTGGTCGTGTCAACTGGGTCCCATAGCTTCATCTCAACACTGTCAAGAAGTTAGTTGACTACGGATTCTTTCAACTCAATAGTCATGTCCCATAGTTTGTCCAGCGTTTTCTGCATCGATTTGGGCCACTCTGGGTCTACCCATTTGACAACACCGCAACTTCCGCTTTGCATCATTGCACGATGTCCTTGACACTGTAGAAACCTCCTGCCTGCGTTTCGTCCTTTGAACGCTACAAATTGAGCGGGCACATGTCCATGTTTACATAGCAGAGGACTGTCTTCATCCACTAAACCATGATAGTCGGAGTCATACATCGTCTGGTTGGCCTAACACATCATACGCGCATGAGTAAACAGAGTATATCTAGCGCAAAAAATAGATAACTGGCCACAGATGATAGAGATAGAGATGAGACGACTCACATCGAAATCACCGTCCCTATCATCACGATGCGTTTCCTCGCCGTCTCCGCTTGAACCCATGGCGAGATGGGAGGGGGAGGCTGCCGGAGAGGGGATTGGGATGGAGGCGCCATCGGCTTGCGGCTACGGTAGGATGGGTGTGAAGTGGGGAAAGTTTCTTCGAGGGGAAGGAAGAGAAGTATGGGGAGGAAGAGAAGTAATGGGGACGTGACACCGGGATATGGCCCACTCAACTCATGTGTCATGACACTCGCAACAGGGGAGCGCCCGGTGTTGCCACTTTGTCCAGAGAAAGCGTGGCCAATCATGCCGCAGTACAGCCTACTCGCGGATCTCTCTCATGAAGACCATCCTAATCGTCCAAGCGCACTGATCGAACGGTATGTAACAATCATCAAGCAGAACAACTGTGTCAGGGAGTGCATTCTAGAAGACTCGGTCTAACGGCCACCCATTGGGGGGCTAAGGTTAAGGCTCTCCTAAGGTTAGGATCCATATGTGGTTTATGAGAGGAACATACATGCAATGAGAAGAACACACATGCAATGACACTAGTGGATCCATGTGTGGTTTGTGAGAATAACAAACATGCAATGACTCTAGCTGTGGTTCATGACAAGAACACACATGCAATGACACTGGTGGATCCATGTGTGGTTTGTGGAAAGAACAAACATGCAATGACTCTAGCTGTGGTTCATGACAAGAACACACATGCAATGACACTGGTGGATCCATGTGTGGTTTGTGGAAAGAACAGACATGCAATGACTCTGGGTGTGGTTCATGAGAAGAACACACATACAATGACACTGGTGGATCCATGTGTGGTTTGTGAGAAGAACATACATGCAATCAAACTAGGTGGATCCATGTGTGGTTTGTGAGAAGAACACACATGCAATGACACTGGGTGTGGTTCATGAGAAGAACATACATGCAATGACACTAGGTGTGGTTCATGAGAAGAACACACATAAAATGACACTGGTGGATCCATGTGTTGTTTGTTTAGAAGAACAGACATGCAATGACTCTAGTTGTGGTTCATGAAAAGAAGACACATGCAATGACACTGGTGGATCCTTATGTGGTTTTTGAAAAGAACACACATGCAATGACACTAGGTGGATCCTTACGTGGTTCATGAGAAGAACATACATGCAATGACACTGGTGGATCCATATGTGGTTTTTGGAAAGCACAGACATGCAATGACTATGGGTGTGGTTCATGAAAAGAACAGACATGCAATGACACTGGGTGGATCCATGTGTGGTTTGTTTAGAAGAACATACATGCAATGACACTGGTGGATCCTCATGTGGTTTGTGATAAGAACACACATGCAATGACACTGGCTGTGGTTCATGAGAAGAACAGACATGCAATGACACTCGGTGTGGTTCATGAAAAGAACAGACATGCCATGACACTGGTGGATCCATATGTGGTTTGTGGAAAGCACAAACGTGCAATGACTATAGGTGTGGTTCATGAAAAGAACAGACATGCAATGACACTGGGTGGATCCATGTGTGCTTTGTTTAGAAGAACAGACATGCAATGACACTGGGTGAATCCATGTGTGGTTTGTGAAAAGAACAGACATGCAATGACACTGGTGGATCCTTATGTGGTTTGTGAGAAGAACTGGCATGCAATGACTCTAGCTATGGTTCATGAAAAGAACACACATGCAATGACACTGGGTGGTTCCATGTGTGGTTTGTGAAAAGAACAGACATGCAATGACTCTAGGTGTGGTTCATGAAAAGAACAGACATGCAATGACACTGGGTGGATCTATGTGTGGTTTGTTTAGAAGAACAGACATGCAATGACACTGGGTGGATCCATGTGTGGTTTGTGAAAAGAACATACATGCAATGACACTGGTGGATCCTTATGTGGTTTATAAGAAGAACTTGCATGCAATGACTCTATCTATGGTTCATGAAAAGAACACACATGGAATGACACAGGTAGATCCATGTGTGGTTTGTGAAAAGAACAGACATGCAATGACTCTAGGTGTGGTTCATGAAAAGAAAAGACATGCACTGACACTGGGTGGATCCATGTGTGGTTTGTTTAGAAGAACACACATGCAATGACACTGGTGGATCCTTATGTGGTTTGTGAGAAGAACACACATGCAATCACACTAGTTGGATCCATGTGTGGTTTGTTTAGAGGAACAAACATGCAATGACACTGGGTGTGGTTCATGAAAAGAACACACATGCAATGACACTAGGTGTATCCATGTGTGGTTTCTGGAAAGAACAAACATGCAATGACACTAGTGGATCCATGTGTGGTTTGTGGAAAGAACAGACATGCAATGACTCTGGCTGTGGTTCATGAGAAGAACACACATGCAATGACACTAGTGGATCCATGTGTTGTCGTCGGATTGAGGACAAGTATGCCATGAGGGGATCCTCGAGGCGTGCGGAAGAGAGGGGTGTGAGACGTACGGTGTTCCGGGACGGTGAGCACACAAGTTTACCCAGGTTCGAATCCGCCGGCTTTGGACGGATCCTACTCCTGCTAGCAATCCAGTAATACGGTAGAGCCGGAATATAGGTTACAAAGGTTCGCATGTGCGAGTTGAGATTGTAGACTATTGAGGGTCTAAAGTGTTGGGTGTTAGGTGCCCTAAAGGCTCTCCCTAGGACGGCTTATATAGGTATCCGGCCTAGGGTTTACAAGAGAGATCGATCCGGCTACGACCAAGAGTCGGCTACAGAGTACATCTTGAACTACAAGTAACATAATGGGCCTAAGTCGGTAAGTATTCTGGGCCTTCCTATAGCCGGATTGGACTCCATCTTTCGCCCTGACTGGGCCGCCCGTGAAGCAAAGCTCTAACCCGAAGTGGGCCACCCTAGTCAGTGAGGAACTGTGAGGATGCCCGGAAAGTATATCCCCAACAGCAGCCCCCAGAGGCCTCCAAGATCCAAAGTCGGATTACCATCGTCTAGCTTGATCTTTGGCTTGCAGAATCTTGAAGGGTTCCTAAAACTTCACAACAAAAAATATGATCCGGGTCTTAAAAAATAAGTCGGACCTATCAACAGGTTACTCGGATTTTCTAGCTTGATTTCAAACTAAGCCGAAATTTGGTCTCTAACGCCACCTGACACAAGTCATGGTCAAGTCACATCATCTGACAGACATCTTGTCAGAACGACCGTTGGTGGGTCCACGGTTAGCGGAACCGAGGTGCCGTTTCAATGCGTGCGTAGAGATCGATGCGACGTAATCATCGCGTGGGTCCTTCCCGGTTCCTTCCACGACGCGTTAGCACGAATCTTGGCGCGGTTAGGTGGATATAAGGGGTTAGGATTTTCTCCTTCTCTCTTCACCTGTTCCCTTGCCTTTTCCTCTCCTCCAAATCTCCCCCGCACGCACAGAGCTCCTCCATTCCTCCCCCAAAAAACTCCCAGCGCCGCCCATCCTAGGTCATCTGCCCGACGGAGAAATGGCTTCTTTTTCCTCTTCCGGCTTGGCGGCAGCGGCGGCCACGGAAGCAGCAGTGGAGAAGGAAAGATTCCGCGGAGTCTGGATCCCCTGCGTGCTTGACGATGAGAAGCTCCAGAACGTGGAGAATGAAGGGCTCCTCCGCGCCGGCGATTGGCGGAGCGGTTTCGAGGAAACCAGCCCCAACCCGCGCGCCGGCGAGCGGGTCCACTTAGGCAACCACCTCGACAGAGGTTTGTCGTTTCCTCCCTCGGAGTTCTTCTCCGAGGTGATTGACCATTACGGAGTTCAACTCCATCATCTTCCTCCCAACTCTCTCTTGGAGATGAGCGCTTACGCTTCTTTGTGTGAGGGTTTTCTCGGCATTAGGCCGAGTTTGATGTTATTCCGGTACTACTTTCATGTCCGGAGAAACTCTATTACTGTCGGTGTTCCTTATATCACAGGTACTATTAGCTTTTCGCTTAGACGCGAGCGCGCATATCCCAAAATCCTAGCTAGTGACTCGATCAAGCAATGGCCAGCCACGTTCTTTACCATAGGGATATTCCGGCTCCCGACAAAGTTACTGCTTTGCCGGCTTTTGTTGATGGAGCTGCCATGACCCAACTGTCTTGGGACGAGGCCGCTCCGGCTCTCAGTGACGGTATAATCCTCGCTAAGAGGCGGGTCGAATATCTGATCTAACACAAGGGACTGAAGGGATCTGACTTGGTCCAATGCTGGGTCTCACGTCGGATCCAGCCCCTTTAGCACCACGGAGATAGACTGATGCACTAGATCACGTCGTCCAAGAAAGACTCCCTCCGCATTAGCTCCAAAGCCTACACCACGCAGGGCTATATAAGATAGATTAAGTGGCTGATCAAGGAGCAGATCGAGAGGAGGATCCCGGAGGTTTCTCTGGATATGCATACGGCGGAAAACCCCGTAGTGCCGGTAAGATTCTATTAGTACACACTTTTATGTGTTCCAATCTTTGAGTTATACTGCAATACGGATTTTTTTTCTTATTTTCAGCTTGCTGATCTCCCCGAGTCGGAATTTGCTCCGCTCGAAGGATATCCTCTAGAGTTTTCTCAGGAGATAGAAGTGGTACCATTGCCAGAACTTGCGCTCAATAAGCGCAAAGCCCCGACAGTGGCCGTTGGCACAAAGGAGGTGCCCATCGTGAAGAGGTAACCTTAAATCACAACTTCCACCTTTGTACTTTACTCGGATTTCTTTCCAAGATGTAATGTTTCCGACTTTACTACATTCTCAGAGCAAAACCGCTCATCAAGGGCAAGGGGAAGGGAACTTCTTCGAAGCCCCTACGACAGACGAAGCTTAACATAGCTTCTACTGCCGTGGCTCCTCCGACTCCTGCCCCTCAACATTCCGCAACGCCGGTGATCATCCCTTCTCTCGTCGTCGCCGAAGATCCGGCTCCTTCAATGGAGCCTGCGATCCTTGAATCGCAAACTGACGGCACCATGGGTGAGTCAGATTTAGATAAGGGTGAACCCTCTTTGGGTAATGATCCCTCGGCAGAAACTTTCACCGAAAACATTCTCATCAATCCGGGACTTGCCAAATTTGGCCTGTCCCGGAAATCTGCTGAAGAGATCCAGCGACTGGCCAGGCAATGCCTGGAGAAAAGTACCTTATCTGCCGAAGAAGAAGCGCAAGAAGCAGAGGACGTCAAGTACTCTAATCTTCTTGAACAAGTGCTTCTTCGCAATGAGAGGATCCGGTCCGGGGAGCTTCCAACTGCTCATGTGACCCCTCTGACTCTCGCTGAGAAGGTTGCAGTTGAAGTGATCGTGATTTGGATAAACTCACTCGTGAACAATATGTAAGTCGGAATTCCAACTCATGTTTTTCCTCTAGCCCCCAAGCATGAAGTAGGATAAATAATCCGGGTTTATGCTTCCCTAGGATTCCAAAGAACGAACTAGTGTAGCCCCCAAGGCTCGTGCTAATATTAGCAAAAATATTAGTCCGAGTCTTTAGTAGCTTTCTGACTTTGGGTATTATGACTTACAGAAAGTATATTCCTATAACCAGGATTTGTTGAATAATATCTGTGATAAGCGGAGAGAGATCAGAGCTCTCCGACTTAAAAATGTTGAGCTGAAAGTTGCCAAGGATGAAGCTGAAGGTAAACATTTCGAGACTCAAACCTTGTCTTTGTGTTTTTAATGTCGATTTTTTGTTGAACTGTTGTTCTTTTTGACTTACAGCACTGGTGAAACAATCCTGTGCTATGATTGAAGAGGCCGAGAACCTCAAGACTTTGGTGGTGGAGAACAAGGACCTTCGCCAGGAGCTGGATCAGCTCAAGACGGATCATGAAAAGAGCATTGCTCAAATCCTTGAGTCCTCCTCCATGGCTACTGATGAGCGTGATTGCAAGATTGCTGCTCAGGATCAAAAAATCTTGGACCTCAATAATGAGTTGTGAAGAGAGAGGGACCTTTCCGAGTTGCTCTGGACTGAACTCTAGAGTCTTCAGGAAGAGAATACCAAAATTGACGACATCATTTTCGGTATGTTCCATCTGTCTGACTTGTCTGTTTTCTTCGACTTCTTTCAATGTCGGATTTTTCTTTACCTGTCTTTGTTTACAGGTCCTCTGAACTTGACGGACTCCACCTCTTCTGAGCCCCGCACCCACCGGCTTACTCAAGTCGGTGACCTTCTTCATGACTTCTGCCAATCCCTTGAGGACATTGGTGAAGCTCTCAAGATTCCGGATATGCATAGCATGTCAGATTTTCAGGTGCGGGAAAAGGCCAAAGAAATGCCGCAACTTGTCCAGGATTGGAACTTGTCTTACGCGTGGACTGCGGCACAAAATGCTCTCACCATGGTCATGAGCCACCATGGAAACATGGAAATATGGCAAGTGACCAGAGGGTACTGCAAAGTAGATGAAGACGGCCAGGAGCAGGACATTCAAGCCATCATGGACTCCTGTGCCGGATATGGGTGTCACGTGGCTGATTTGACCAGCTACGAGACTCCTTCTTCACCCACGTGGATACTCCACCTCCGCCTCCAGAAGATTCAGCAGAAGTTTCTGACGATGAACGCACCATCTCGGATGTGGACATCTCGGAATGATACCAAGGCAGCGTATCCAGCGAGCCGGTAGCTCCTTCCTCTCCTGCATCATAGATTAATAGAAATATTTGTGTTATTCTAAAAAACGTGATGGGCCTGTATATATGCAGTACTATTATTTTGCTAGTGCTAAGCTTTTGATCTATTCCGCACTTTTGGCTTTAATTTTTTTGTGTGCCTGAAATGTTTACACAAGCACTTGTATTTTTTCGTCTATACTTATCGTTTATCTGGCTTTCTGCCTCATTCCTTTCGCGAGTCGGCTAAACCTTCTGCCAGAAACTTTGCGGAGCAACGGAGCTCAATCGCTAAACCAGTTTAAACTCGGAAACAAAGCCGGCTTCCAGTACCAGCAATTCACTACTCGGAAAATGCCCGCATCCAGCAATCAGACAAATAACCAAAGTAAAGACTAGAAACTTTAGAGTTATACCGGAAGGTAGCAATTTTAGAAACGGAAATCTAAACCAGAACGAACATGAGCATAAAGTACTTTCAAGCATTCTGGGATTTTCGACTAGGACATGATCATTTGGAAATAAGATGGTAAAAACTTCTCAGAAAAACTTGAGGCAACCAAAACTTTTATTTCTCTCAGAGCATGTACATATATATGATTACAAAGAAGGATAAACTAAGAATAAAAGGGACGTAGCTGAGCAATATTCCATGGTCTGTCTAACTCATCCGGATTTGTACTGCCTCTAGCTCTCTTTCTCTTCTTAGTAGCAGGTCTTTCTTTGACTGGCCTCATGTCAGTTAAGTAGTACGAACCATTGTGTAATACTCGACTAACCAAAAAGGGCCCTTCCCATACTGGGGAAAGTTTGTGCTTTCTTTGTTGCAGAAGCCGGAGAACCAAATCACCTTTATTAAAAGATCTATTTCAGACTGCAAAGGGCCATGATACTTGCGTAACTTCTGTTGATAGGTTGTAGATCTCATTTCAGCAACGACGCAAACTTCTTCGACTAAGTCGAGATCGTTTTGTCGAGAAATCTCGGCATCCTCTTCAATATACGCGGCCACTCTAGGAGAAGTTTGAATTAAATCACTAGGAAGAACTGCTTCTGCGCCATAAACCAAGAAGAAAGGTGTGTATCCTGTTGCCCTGTTTGGAGTTCTTCGTAAACTCCATATTACAGAGGGTAATTCCTCTGCCCAAGCCCCCGCAGAACGTCGTAGTGGTGCTTCGAGTCTCGGTTTTAAGCCTTGTAGGATTAAACCATTTGCTCTTTCGACTTGTCCGTTAGCTTGTGGATGTGCGACTGACGCAATGTCAAGCCGGATATTTTGCTCGTTGCAGAATTCAGCTAATTCTCCCATAGAGAAGTTACTCCTGTTGTCCGTGATAATGCTATGTGGATAACCATAACGGATTATAACATCCTTGACAAATCTTTTGGCTAATGCTCCATCACAACTAGTGATAGGTTTAGCCTCAATCCATTTTGTGAATTTATCCACCATCACTAAGAGGTGAGTAAATCCACTTGGAGCTCGTTTAAATGGTCCTACCATATGAAGCCCCCAGACTGCAAAGGGCCATGTTATAGGTATTGTTCGTAGTTGATCAGCCGGAACATGAGCTTGCTTGGCATACTTTTGGCAGCCTTTGCACGTCTTGACTAATCGTTCGGCATCTGCCTGAGCTGTAAGCCATAAAAATCCGTGTCTAAAAGTTGTTGCCACTAAAGATTTGGCTGCAGCGTGGTGACCCACTCACCTTCGTGGATTTGTCTTAAGATTTCCACTCCTTCCGGAGATACGCAGCACTGAAAAACCCCAGAAACACTCCGTTTATGGAGCTCACCTTTAACAATAGTATAGGCTTTTGCTCGTCGGATAATCTGTCGGCTCAGAACCTCTTTTTCGGGTAATTTGCCATCTACCAGATAATCTAGGTAGGGTTGAGTCCAGCTGGGAATTACAGCCACAACTGCTATTAGAGGTGAGTCGGATTTGGTCGGATATTCCTCATCTACTCCCTTTATTGAAAGAACTTTGAGGTGCTCTAAAAAGCGCCATCCGCGACTTATTTCCGCGTAGAGCCTATCCGAGATAGTGCATCTACTTCCTCATTTTCTGCCCGAGGGATGTGTTGAACCTTAAACCCTTCGAACAATTTAGATACATCATCCATGACAACTTTATATGCTGCCATGTGTTTATTTGCATTACAAATATCTGACACTTGTTGAGCAACAAGATCCGAATCTCCATAACACATCAAACGTCAGATGCCAATATCCTTAGCAATCCGGATTCCATGCAACAGTGCTTCATACTCGGCAATATTGTTTGTCGATGTGAAGTGGATCTGCAACACGTATAACAGTTTATCTCCTTAGGGTGATTTGAGCACCACGCTAGCCCCCAAGCCCCCACGAGCCTTAGACCCATTAAAGTAGAGGGTCCAATATTCCGACTCAGGGAGGATCATATTTTCCTTTGTCTTTGTCCAATCAGCGACAAAGTCAGCAAGGATTTGGGATTTGATTGCTGCTCGGGGTTTGTACTCAATATCGAAAGCTAAAAGCTCTATGCCCCATTTGGCGACGCATCCTGTGGCGTCACAGTTGTTGATTATATCTCTCATGGGAGCTGTGCTCACCACGATAATTCGATGCTCCTGAAAGTACTGTCGTAACTTATGAGATGCTAGAAAAACACCGTAAGCCAACTTTTGATAGTGCGGATACCAATGTTTTGATTCTGTCAGGACCTCGCTGACAAAGTAAGTCGGAGGCTGCACCAGGTGTTCCTGATTTTCCTCTGGTCTCTCCACCACCATGACGATACTAACAACCTTATTTGTCGTAGCAAGATAGAGCAACATCGGTTCCTGAGGTTCCGGCGCTGCAAGGATAGGAGCAGATGAGAGTACTTTCTTCAGGTCTTGTTGTGCAGCTTTAGCTTCGTCAGTCCAAACAAAATCCTTGGTCTTTTTCAGGAGTTTGTATAATGGTGCGGCTATTTCACCAAGCCAGCTTACAAATCGACTGACCGCAGCGATGCAACTATTGAGGGTCTAAAGTGTTGGGTGTTAGGTTCCCTAAAGGCTCTCCCTAGGACAGCTTATATAGATATCTGGCCTAGGGTTTACAAGAGAGATCGATCCGGCTACGACCAAGAGTCGGTTACAGAGTATTCCTTGAACTACAAGTAACATTATGGGCCTAAGTCGGTAAGTCTTCTGGGCCTTCCCGTAGCCGGATTGGACTCCATCTTTCTCCCTGATTGGGCTGCCCGTGAAGCAAAGCTCTCACCCGAAGTGGGCCACCCTGGTCAGTGAGGAACTATGAGGATACCCGGAAAGTATATCCCCAACATGTGTGGTTTGTGAAAAGAACATACATGCAATCACACAAGGTGGATCCATATGTTGTTTGTGAGAAGAACACACATGCAATGACACTGGGTGTGGTTCATGAGAAGAACATACATGCAATGACACTAGGTGTGGTTCATGAGAAGAACACACATGCAATGACACTGGTAGATCCAGGTGTGGTTTGTTTAGAAGAACAGACATGCAATGAAACTGGTGGATCCATGTGTGGTTTGTTTAGAAGAACAAACATGCAATGACACTGGGTGGATCCATGTGTGGTTTGTGAAAAGAACAGACATGCAATGACAGTGGTGGATCCTTATGTGGTTTGTAAGGAGAACTGGCATGCAATGATTCTAGCTATGGTTCATGAAAAGGACACACATGCAATGACACTGGTGGATCCATGTGTGGTTTGTGAAAAAAACAGACATGTAATCACACTAGGTGGATCCATGTGTGGTTTGTTTAGAGGAACAGACATGCAATGACATTGGGTGTGGTTCATGAGAAGAACACACATGCAATGACACTGGTGGATCCATGTGTGGTTTGTTTAGCAGAACAGACATGCAATGACTAGCTGTGGTTCATGAAAAGAACACACATGCAATGTCACTGGTGGATCCATGTGTGGTTTGTGGAAAGCACAAACATGCAATGACTCTAGATGTGGTTCATGAAAAGAACAGACATGCAATGACACTAGGTGGATCCATGTGTGGTTTTTTTAGAAGAACAGACATGCAATGACACTGGGTGGATCCATGTGTGCTTTGTGAAAAGAACAGACATGCAATGACACTAGAGGATCCTTATGTGGTTTGTGAGAAGAACTGGCATGCAATGACTCTAGCAATGGTTCATGAAAACAACAGGCATGCAATGACACTGGTGGATCCATGTGTGGTTTGTGCAAAGCACAGACATGCACTGACTCTGGGTGTGGTTCATGAAAAGAACAGACATGCAATGAAACTGGCTAGATCCATGTGTGGTTTGTTTAGAAGAACACACATGCAATGGCACTAGTGGATCCTCATGTAGTTTGTGAGAAGAACGCACATGCAATGACACTGGGTGTGTTTCATGAGAAGAACAGACATGCAACGACACTGGGTTTGGTTCATGAAAATAATAGACATGCAATGACACTGGTGCATCCATATGTGGTTTTTGGAAAGCACAAACATGCAATGACTCTAGTTGTGGTTCATGAGAAGAACAGACATGCAATGACACTGGCTGGATTCATGTGTGGTTTGTGAAAAGAACAGATGTTGTCGGATTGAGGACAAATACAGCATGAGGGGGTCCTCGAGGCGTGCGGAAGAGAGGGGTGAGACGTACGGTGTTCCGGGACGGTGAGCACACAAGTTTGCCCAGGTTCGAATCCGCCGGCTTTGGACGGATCCTACTCCTGCTAGCAATCCAGTAATACGGCAGAGCCGGAATATGGGTTACAAGGGTTCGCCTGTGCGAGTTGAGATTGTAGACTATTGAGGGTCTAAATTGTTGGGTGTTAGGTGCCCTAAAGGCTCGGCCTAGGATGGCTTATATAGATATCGGGCCTAGGGTTTACAAGAGAGATCTATCCAGCTACGACTAACAGTCGGTTACAGAGTACATCTTGAACTATAAGTAACATTATGGTCCTAAGTAGGTAAGTCTTCTGGGCCTTCCTGTAGCCGGATTGGACTCCATATTTCTCCCTGACTGGGCCTCCCAAGAAGCAAAGCTCTAACCCAAAGTGGGCCACCCTGGTCAGTGAGGAACTATGAGGATACCCAGAAAGTATATCCCCAACAGCAGCCCTGGTCCATATTTCTCGTCTAGCTTGATCTTCGACTTGTAGAATCTTGAAGGATTCCCGAAACTTCACAACAAAAAATACGATCCGGGTCTTAAAAAATAAGTCTGACCTATCAATAGGTTACTCGAATTTTCCAGTTTGATTTCAAACTAAGCCAGAATTTGGTCTCTAACGCCACCTGACACAAGTCATGGTCAAGTCACGTTATCTGACAGACATCCTGTCAGCACGACCATTGGTGGGTCCACGGTTAGCGGAACCGAGGCACCGTTTCAATGTGTGCGTGGAGATCGAGGCGACGTAATCATCGCGTGGGTCCTTCCCAGTTCCTCCCACACCACGTGGCGGTTACACTGTAACATTTGCACGAATCTTAGCGCGGTTAGGTGGATATAAGGGGTTAGGATTTTCTCCTTCTCTCTTCACCTGTTCCCTTGCCTTTTCCTCTCCTCGAAATCTCCCCCGCGCGCACAGAGCTCATCCGTTCCTCCCCCAAAAAACCCCCAGCATCGCCCATCCTAGGTCATCTGCCTGCCGGAGAAATGGCTTCTTCTTCCTCTTCCGGCTTGGCGGCATCGGCGGTGACGATGGCGATGGAAGCGGTGGTGGAGAAGGAAAGCTTCCGCGGGGTCTGAATCCCCTGCATGCTTGACGACGAGAAGCTCCAGAACATGGAGAATGAAGGGCTCCTCCGCGCCGGCGACTGGCGGAGCGGCTTCAAGGAAACCGTCCCCAACCCACGCGCCGCGAGCGGGTCCACTTCGGCACCCACCTCGACAGAGGTTTGTCGTTTCCTCCCTCGGAGTTCTTCTCCGAGGTGATTGACCATTACGGAGTTCAACTCCATCATCTTCCTCCTAACTCTCTCTTAGAGATGAGCGCTTACGCTTCTTTGTGTGAGGGATTTCTCGACATTAGGCCGAGTTTGACGTTATTCTGGTACTACTTTCATGTCCGGAGAAACTCTATTACTGTCGGTGTTCCATATATCACCGGTGCCATTAATTTTTTGCTTAGACGCGAGCACGCATATCCCAAAATCCTAGCTGGTGACTCGGTCAAGCAATGGCCAGCCACGTTCTTTTACCATAGGGATATTCCAGCTCCCGACAAAGCTACTGCTTTGCTGGCTTTTGTTGACGGAGCTGCCATGGCCCAACCGTCTTGGGACAAGGCTGCTCCGGCTCTCAGTGACGATCTGATCCTCGCTAAGAGGCGGGTCGAATATCTGATCAAACACAAGAGACTGAAGGGATCCGACTTGGTCCAATGCTGGGTCTCACGTCAGATCCAGCCCCTTCAGTACCACGGAGATCGACTGATGCACTCCATCACATCGTCCAAGAAAGACTCCCTCCGCATCAGCCCAAAATCCTACACCACGCAGGGCTATATAAGCCAGATTAAGTGGCTGATCAGGGAGGGGATCGAGAGGAGGATCCCGGAGGTTTCTCTGGATATGCATACGGCGGAAAACCCCGTAGTGCCGGTAAGCTTCTATTAGTACACCTTTTTATGTGTTTCAATCCTTGAGTTATACTGCAATACTGATATGTTTTCTTCTTTTCAGCTTGCTGACCTCCCCGAGTCGGAATTTGCTCCGCTCGAAGGATATCCTCTAGAGTTTTCTCAGGAGACAGAAGTGGTACCATTGCCGGACCTTGCGCTCAAGAAGCGCAAAGCTCTGACAGTGGTCGTTGGCACAAAGGAGGTGCCCGTCGTGAGGAGGTAACTTTCAGTCACAACTTCGCCTTTGTACTTTACTTGAATTTCTTTCCGACATGTAATGTTTCCGACTTTACTACATTCTTAGAGCAAAACCGCTCATCAAGGGCAAGGGGAAGGGAAGTTCTTCGAAGCCCCTGTGACAGACGAAGCTTACCATAGCTTCTCCTACCATGGCTCCTCCGACTATTGGCCTTCAACCTTCCGCAACGCCGACGATCATCCCTTCTCTGGTCATCGCCGAAGATCCGGCTCCTTCAACGGAGCCAGCGATCCTTGAATCGCAAACTGATGTCACCACGGGTGAGTCAGATTTAGATAAGGGTGAACCCTCTTTGGGTAATGATCCCTCAGCAAAAACCTTCGCCGAAAACATTCTCAGCAATCCGGGACTTGCCAAATTTGGCCTGTCCCGGAAATCTGCTGAAGAGATCTAGCGGCTGGCTAGGAAATGCCTGGAGAAAAGTACCTAATCTGCCAAAGAAGAAGCGCAAGAAGCAGAGGACGTCAAGCACTCTAATCTTCTTGAACAAGTGCTTCTTCGCAACGAGAGGATCATGTCCGGGGAGCTTGCAACTGCTCCTGTGACCCCTCTGACTCTCGCTGAGAAGGTTGCAGCTGAAGTGAACGCGAGTTTGGATAAACTCACTCGTGAACAATATGTAAGTCGGAATTCCAACTCCTGTTTTTCCTTTATTTCATATCATATCCTCTAGCCCCCAAGCATGAAGTAGGATAAATAATCTAGGTTTATGCTTCCTTAGGATGCCAAAGAACAAACTAGTGTAGCCCCCAAGGCTCGTGTTGATATTAGCAAAAATATTAGCCCGAGTCTTTAGTAGCTTTCTGACTTTGGGTATTCTGACTTACAGAAAGTATATTACTATAACTAGGATTTGTTGAAGAATGTCTGTGATAAGCGGAGAGAGATCAGAGCTCTCCGACTTAAAAATGCTAAGCTGAAAGTTGCCAAGGATGAAGCCGAAGGTAAACATTCCGAGACTCAAACCTTGTCTTTGTGTTTTTAATGTCGAATTTTTGTTGAACTATTGCTTTTTTTTGTCTTACAGCACTAGTGAAACAATCATGTGCTATGATTGAAGAGACCGAGAACCTCAAGGCTATGGTGGTGGAGAACAAGGAGCTTCGCCAGGAGCTGGATCAGCTCAAGACGGATCATGAAAAGAGCATTGCTCAAATCCTTGAGTCCTCCTCCATGGCTACTGATGAGCGTGATTGCAAGATTGCTGCTCAAGATCAAAAAATCTCGGACCTCAATAATGAGTTGCGCAGAGAGAGGGACCTTTCCGAGGCACTCCGGACTAAACTCCAAAGTCTTCAGGAAGAGAAGACCAAAATTGACGACATCATTTTCGGTATGTTCCATCTGTCTGACTTGTCTTTTTCCTTCGACTTCTTTCAATGTCGGATTTTTCTTTAACTGTCTTTGTTTACAGCTCCTCTGAACTTGACGGACTCCACCTCTGCTGAGCCCCGCACCCACCGGCTTACCCAAGTCGGTGACCTTCTTCATGGCGCCAATCTCTTGAGGACATTGCCGAAGCTCTCAAGATTCCGGATATGCATAGCATGTCGGATTTTCAGGTGCGGGACAAGGCCAAAGAAATGCCGCAACTTGTCCAGGATTGGAACATGTCTTACGCGCGGACTGCGATGCACAATGCTCTCACCATGGTCATGAGCCACCATGGAAATATGGAAATATGGCAAGCGACCAGAGGGTACTACAAAGTAGATGAAGACGACCAGGAGCAGGACATTCAAGCCATCATGGAATCCTGTGCCGGATATGGGTGTCACGTGGCTAATTTGACCAGCTACGAGACTCCTTTCTTCACCCGCATGGATACTCCACCTCCACCTCTAGAAGATTCAGCAAAAGTTTCCGATGATGAACGCACCATCTCGGATGTGGACATCTCGGAACGATACCAAGGCGGTGTATCCAGCGAGCCAGCAACTTCTTCCTCTCCTGCATCATAGATTAACAGAAATATTTGTGTTATTCTGAAAAACGTGATGGGCCTGTATATATGCAGTACTATTAGCTAAGATTTTGATCTGTTCAGCACTTTTGGCTTTAATTTTTTTTGTGTGCCTAAAATGTTTACACAAGCACTTGTATTTTTTCGTCTATACTTATCGTTTATCTGGCTTTCCGCCTCGTTCCTTTCGCGAGCCGGCTAAACCTTTTTCCAGAAACTTTGCCGAGCAACGGAGCTCAATCGCTAAACCAGTTGAAACTCAAAAACAAAGTCGGCTTCCAGTACCAACAATTCACTACTCGGAAAATGCCCCATACTTGCGTAACTTCTGTTGATAGGCTGTAGATCTCATTTCAGCAACGACGCGAACTTCTTCGACTAAGTCGAGATCATTTTGTCGAGAAATCTCGGCATCCTATTCAATATACACGGCCACTCTAGGAGAAATATGAATTAAATCACTAGGAAGAACTGCTTCTGCGCCATAGACCAAGAAGAAAGGTGTGTATCCTGTTGACCTGTTTGGAGTTGTTCGTAAACTCCATATTACAGAGGGTAATTCCTCTGCCCAAGCCCTCGCAGCACGTCGTAGTGGTGCTTCGAGTCTCGGTTTTAACCCTTGTAGGATTAAACCATTTGCTCTTTCGACTTGTCCGTTAGCTTGTGGATGTGCGAGTGATGCAATGTCAAGCCGGATATTTTGCTCGTTGCAGAATTCAGCTAATTCTCCCATAGAGAAGTTACTCCCATTGTCCATGATAATGCTATGTGGATAACCATACCAGATTATAACATCCTCGACAAATCTTTTGGCTGTTGCTCCATCACAACTAGTGATAGGTTTAGCCTCAATCCATTTTGTGAATTCATCCACCATCACTAAGAGGAGAGTAAATATACTTGGAGCTTGTTTAAATGGTCCTACCATATCAAGCCCCTAGACCGCAAAGGGCCATGTTATAGGTATTCTTCGAAGTTGATCAGCCGGAATATGAGCTTGCTTGGCGTACTTTTGGCAGCCTTTGCACGTCTTGACTAATCGTTCGGCATATGCCTGAGCTGTAAGCCTGAAAAATCCGTGTCTAAAAGCTTTCGCCACTAAAGATTTGGCTGCAACGTGGTGACCACACTCGCCTGCGTGGATTTCTCTTAAGATTTCCACTTCTTCTTCCGGAGATATGCAGGGCTGAAAAACCCCAGAAACACTCCGTTTATGGAGCTCACCTTTAACAATAGTATAGGCTTTTGCTCATCGGATAATCTGCCGGCTCAGAACCTCGTCTTTGGGTAATTTGCCATAATCTAGGTAGGGTTGAGTCCAGCTGGGAATTACAGCCAGAACTTCTATTAGAGGTGAGTCGGATTTGGTCGGATATTCCTCATCTACTCCCTTTATTAAGGGAACTTTGAGGTGCTCTAAAAAAACGCCATCCGGGACTTCTTTCCGCGCAGAGCCTATCCGAGATAGTGCATCGGCTTCCTCATTTTCTACTCGAGGGATGTGTTGAACCTCAAATCCTTCGAACGATTTAGATAGATCATCCACGATAGCTTTATATGCTGCCATGTGTTTATTTGCATTACAAATATCTGACACTTGTTGAGAAACAAGATCCGAATCTCCATAACACATCAAACGTCGGATGCCAATATCCTTAGCAATTCGGATTCCATGCAGCAGTGCTTCATAGTCGGCAATATTGTTTGTCGCTGTGAAGTGGATCTGCAACACGTATAACATTTTATCTCCTTGGGGTGATTTGAGCACCACGCCAGCCCCCGAGCCCCCGCGAGCCTTAGACCCATCAAAGTAGAGGGTCCAATATTCCGACTCAGGGAGGATCATATTTTCCTTTGTCTCTGTCCAATCAGCGACAAAGTCAGCAAGGATTTGGGATTTGATTGCTGCTCGGGGTTTGTACTCAATATCGAAAGCTGAAAGCTCTATGCCCCATTTGGCGACGCTTACTGTGGCGTCACAGTTGTTGATTATATCTCTCATGGGAGCTGTGCTCACCACGAAAATTCGATGCTCCTGAAAGTACTGTCGTAACTTACGAGATGCTAGAAAAACACCGTAAGCCAACTTTTGATAGTGCGGATACCAATGTTTTGATTCTGTCAGGACCTCGCTGACAAAGTAAGTCGGAGGCTGCACCAGGTGTTCCTGATTTTCCTCTGGTCTCTCCACCACCATGACGATACTAACAACCTTATTTGTCGCAGCAAGATAGAGCAACATCGGTTCCTGAGGTTCCGGCGCTGCAAGGATAGGAGCAGATGAGAGTACTTTCTTCAGGTCTTGTTGTGCAGCTTTAGCTTCGTCAGTCCAAACAAAATCCTTGGTCTTTTTCAGGACTTTGTATAATGGTGCGGCTATTTCACCAAGCCAGCTTACAAATCGACTGATCGCAGCGATGCAACTAGTTAATCTTTGTACGTCCTTCAGGCGAGTTGGCCTGGAGATATTGAGTATAGCCTTGATTTTGTCTCGGTTCACCTCTATGCCTCTTTGAGACCCGATGAAACCTAACAATTTTTCGGCTGGTATTCCAAAGAAGCATTTCTTCGGGTTAAACACGATGTTGTATTTTCATATATTGGCGAACGTTTGCTCCAAGTCAGAAATCAGTGTTTCCTTCTTTTTGGACATCACCGCAATATCATCCACGTATGCATGCACATTGCGTCTGAGTTGGTCGTGGAGGCAACGCTGCATCGTGCGCTGGTACGTAGCTCCTGCGTTCTTCAGCCCAAAGGGCATCGTAACAAAACTGTGAAGGAAATATGCCCTAGAGGCAATCATAGAGATGATTGTATTTCATGTGTATCCTTGAGTTATTATAATGTTCCTTGAATATCCATATACCAGGCAACTTGTATTGATTGGCAATTATGTGAATTGTTTGTGAAACTCTTTACTTGTATGGTTATCTAATAATTGTCCCTAGTCGGAGTTCATGCGAGGACACACGTGAATATTAGACTAGCACATCGATTGGTTAATGACTATGTTTCGCAAGTCATTGACATGGAGATGTCAAACCAATGATGTGGACACATGTTATGAACATGGGGTTGGACTGACCCAACATGAGACTAGCAATAATACTTGCAGCTCTCTCTACACATCGTGTACGTTTTGTCCTTAGACCTGAGATTGTCGCATGTACTTGAGATGTGGATCGACCTACTTTGGGGCTATCAAACACTACTCCATAACTGGGTAGTTATAAAGGTAGCTTTCGGGTTTGTCCTGATACATGCTGCAAGGCATCGGTCAATCAAGATGGGATTTGCCCCTCTCTACTTGAGAGAGATATCTCTGGGCCCCTCGAGTGATCGGATCCAGAAATGCATGGCCGTGCTACATATGGTTAAGAGTTAACCTAGTAAAGGGATTCTGAATCACAGTATCGAGAAAGAGAGGTCAGCTTAGAGCTAGACCAAATATCATGAGGCAAAGGGAAAGACATGTACTCAACCTTGTGATGGTTCGTCCGAATGATCTTTATATGCGTTTAGGAGTTGGCACGTCTTGCTAGAGGCCGCTACCAACTATTGACGGAGTAAGTGTACTCGCGTCATGTCTATACGTGTATGAACCTATAGGGTCACACACTTTAGGGGCTAGAAGCCTAATGAGGATTGGATCCGAATTAGACCAGGCTTAGGCTGCTAATGGGCTGCTAATGTAGAAGCCCACCAGGGATGCCTATATAAGAGGGAGTGAGGCGAGCTGAAAAGGGGAGAGCATTCCACCCAGCCGCCACTCCTCTTCCGCCTGTGTTGCACGCGCAGACCTAGCAGTCTGGCGTGTGACGACTTCCACTCCGGACGTGTGGATACCTCGGAGGTGCTGTATCTGTAGCACTTGGACGAGCCGCGCAAAGGGGAGCTGCTCGTGGGACGAGGACGAGGAGGAGATGTAGAACATCTACACTGCCGCAACGTGCTTCATCGAGTTCCGCACCTGCGCGTCTAGCGGTAATCCCGTGATCTATGACAATAGTATTCCTGGTTGACGCGGTAGAAATTTTTGATTTTACGCTAGTGTAGCCTACCCGTTACCCTTCAAACTGAAGGTTCTGAAAGGGGTTATGAATGAAGTTTTGACTTTGTCAGATTCCTTCATCCGGATTTGGTGATAACCGGGATAAGCGTCGAGAAAACAGAGGAGTTCCGAGCCTGCCGTAGAATAGATAACTTGATCAATTCTAGGCAGAGCAAACGGATCTTTTGGACAAGCCTTGTTCAAGGCAGTATAATCAACACACGTCCTTAAATCAGTGGTGTCCTTTATAGGGACCATTACAGGATTGGCCGACCACTCAGTGTGGATGACCTCTTCTATGAATCCGGCTAACTCGAGCCATGCTAGTTCTTTAGCTATTGCCTTACGCTTTTCATCGCCAAAACATCGTAGGGACTGTTTGACGGGTTTAGCGTTCGGGTTTACATTTAAAGAGTGCTTGGCAAGTTCCCTAGGTACTCCGGTCATGTGAGATGGCTGCCATGAGAAGATATCTTGATTTGCTTGGAGGAACTTGACGAGCGCGCTTTCCTATGCGCTACCTAGGCCTACGCCTATCTGGGTCACCTTGGAGGGGTCATCATCCTTCAACGGCGTCTTCTTCGTCTCTTCTGATGCCTTGAACTCCGGATTTGGCTTTGTCACCTCCTTCTTCGTTGGGGGCATCTCGGACGGATCTATGCTCTTTTTGATCCCCTGGTACTCCTGGGCGTGCAGCACGGCTTCGGCAAATGCGGCATTTCCATCCTCGCATTCTCGTGCTTTCTTCGGGTCTCCCCTGATGGTGATCACACCGTTGGGACCTTGAATTTTCATCATATTGTAAATGTAACACGGACGAGCCATAAAAGCCAAGTAAGCCGGACGTCCGAATATAGCGTGCTACGCGCTCTTGAACGGGACGACTTCAAAGGAAAATGCCTCCGTTTGATAGTTCTTTGGAGTTCCAAAGGTAAAATCCAAAGTGATCTCTCCCAGGGAATTAGCTTGTCTTCTTGGGACCACTCCGTGAAAGATCACAGAGCTATGGTTCAGCTGGGTTTCCGAGATCTTCATCCGACGTAGCGTTTCGACATAGAGAATATTGATACTGCTACCACCGTCCATGAGGGTCTTGGAGAAACCATAACCGTCCATAAGTGGGTTGATGATTAAGGCGTATTTTCCTCGCCTGTGCAACATAGGCGGATGATCAGCGCGGTCAAATATGATTGCCACTTCCGTGCAGTCCAAGTATTGGGGGACAGCTAGAACTGCTGCGTTGAGCTCGTGTAGAACTTCTTTCTTGACCTTTGCTGGTTGAGATCCGAGGAAAGTGACGTAAGTGTCCTTCTTGGTGGGAAAAGTTTTCTTCACTTCTGGCTTGGGATTTGAAGCATCAGCTTCCTCCATGTCAGAATCTTCCTTGGTCTCTTTCTCTTTTTCGGGATTTTTCTTTCCCTTCTTCCGCTTAGCTTTGTAGCCCGCGGTGTCATCTCTTTTGATGTCGTCATTGAAACGACACTCAACGTTGGTGTGGGACGAGCCCCCATTGGCGTCTAGGTGATGCACACATGGGTTATTGGCAATGTTGGCCCAAGAGTAGGTTTTGCCTGGTTGCTGGTCTCCTCTACCTTGGACCCTTGATGTCCCACGGCCAAGCCCGCGGCCTCCGCCGCGTCCTCCTCGTCCTCCAGACCCGAAAGTAGCAGTAACCACTGCTGTTTCCGTGTTGGGTTTCTCTTCCAAGGTATTTTTGCGCTTCTGAGCTTGTTGCTTTGGTTGTTTTGCCGACTGAGGCACAGCTAGGGCATTGAGTAATCCCTCTGCATCGTCGTCAGCATCTGCATACTTGCTCGTTGTTTCTATCATCTCTCCCAACTCAGTGACCTTGTCACACTTCAAGCGGTGACATAGTAGACCAATTGGGAGTCCTGCGATGAAAGCTTCAATCACGGTTTGATCGTTTACTCCTTTACAGGAGCTCTTGGTGTCGATCCATCTTCCGAGGTAATCCCGGCAAGTTTCTCCGGCTTTCTGGGTGCAACGCTGTAGGTCTCCGACCGTATAGGGCCTCCGATATGTGCCTTCAAAATTCCGAAAGAACGCACTTTTCATGTCATACCAGTTATGGATGGTGTTCTCCAGAAGTTCATTGAGCCATGATCGTGCCGTCTTCCGCAACATAAGTGGGAGATATCGGGTTGCGACCAGGCTGTTTCCGCCTTTAGCGATGCAGCAAGCTTGGAAAAAATCCTGTTGCCAGGTATCTGGCCGAGCAATGTCGTCATAGGCTTGGATATGTCTTGAGATGGCAAATCCTTCCGGGAATCTTGTAGCTCTGATGTGTGGTCTGAAGCATTTTGGGCCCACATAGATATCATCGTTTTCATAGCGCCGCGCCTCTATTTTGGAGTTGATCATGTGTCTTGCGTCGTTTGAGGATAGAGATCGTCCCGAATGTCGGCTGTGGCTGCGGCACCTTGGAGCCGGACTTCGGCTCCTGCCACCACCTCCTCCGCCACATCTTCCTCCTTGTCCCCCTTGGGAGCCGTTGTGATGACTGCTTGGTGGAGCGGGTGGGGCAGCTGAATTGTTTCCGGTTGATCGCCGGCCTCCGTCCGGAGCGTCATTATTCCAGTTCTGGGGAGGGTATTCACTACGGCGAGCCCCCTGCCGGCTTGTGCCAGCATGGTTTCCATTGTTCATTCGTCCGTCGTTCCCACCATGGTGAGGGTTAGCCGGACGGCTTGCATGTCTAGGAGGTGGCATTTTTTGACGATCCTCCTCCCGACGTTTCTTTTTATCTTCTCCCCTTCGATTGTTAGACTCTCGTCAGGGAGGGTTCCTCGGATTCAGTGCAGCAATGGCCTCTTTTTCGGCCGCTGGGGCGACGTTGCTCCAGTCACGCGCAGTGCTGTGATGCTGTCCTGACGATCCGGTTCTTGAATAATTGTCTTCCCGGCGTTCGGGGCGATGATACTGCTCCAGGATGCGATGGGGTCTTACGTCAGCCCATGCCCGATCTGTGCGACATTGGTCAGAATCCGAGACCAGTTTTTGACTTCCGGACAGAGCAACCTTTTGCTGCTCCAGTCCCTTGTTGAGTAGTTTGATACCCAAACAGATTTCCTCTGGTCCTGGATTAGCCGATAAAATTTCTCGGGCCGCCACGGTATTCTGTACTAGGGTTGGATATACCCAATCTCCTTTGCTATCTTTCTGTGGCTTCCCCATCTCATCTCCGAAAAGGACGGCACCGATATGTGGGAATTGGTCGTCATTGGTGTGACGCTTCCGTGTCTTCTGATGCAACCGAGACATGTAATCCTTATTTTCCATGTGTTTCTCCTCCTCCTCGATGTTTTTGGCTTCATCTAGGAGTTGTTGACGAGGCGCTTCTAGGGCTTGGGCCCTTTCGTCCAGCTCTTTAGCAGTAAGTTCTGCAGCTATAGGGATAGGTGTGGTTAATGCAGCATCGATGAGTTTACGCGCACCTTCGATGATCACGTGTCCATCCACCGATTCTTCTTTTTTCGGCTCTTCTGGGATAAGTTCTCCATCCGAGTCTTCTTCGTATTCCTCGAAAATCACCTCTTCTGCCAGAGGGTCTTTTGTCGGGGTCTTGTTCTTCTTCTTTGCCTTCTTGGCAGTGCCGGTAGCAAAGACGGCTTTGGGTCCGTTTCCTAGAGTCAAGCTCTGATCGGTACTTTTGGACATCTGGACTTCAGGATTATCTCCGACGTCCATGTCATCCTGCGCTTTGGGAGAGTGTTCCCCGGATCCTTCATCCATGGCTTCTCCTTCTTCTGTAGCTTTGGAGTTATACTCCTCTTCATATTCCACGGAGAACTTTCGGAAATCCGCTGACGTCATCGATTCATCCGAGGATGCAGGTACGTCGGCGTTTGCTCCAATTGCCTCTAGCACCGAGTCGGTGTTTTCTCCAGTATCGGCAAAGCCGGATCCAGATCCCACATATCCGACAAAGTGCGACGCGTGCTTCCTGAGGTACCTGTGACCCTCGCGATCAGCCATGTCGAAATTTTTGATGGTCTCGAGAATTGTATCCGCGCTTGCGCCTTGCAGCATCATACGTCGCAGTGTGTACCTCAGGAAAGGTCTGTCTGTCCCGGCGCCATTAGAGCCGGAATCAGTGTCGTTGACTAGCTCCTCTTGAATTTCGACTTCCACGGGTGGGTCGATCTGGGATCCGGCTTCTCCAGGGAGATCCACTCCAGATTCGACTTGGACCGCTAGGTCTTTTTTAGGCTCGTACTTCTCCACTATCTCCGCATCTGGTGCGGGCTAGGTGGGTTTAGGATTTTCTGAGATCCGGAACTCTACCGCCTCCGAGGACAAGGGGGACCCAGAAGATTCTTCTGCCTCCATCGTCACCTCTGCGGTGGGTGGGGCAGGTTCAGCGAAACCGATGTAAACATCAATCTCGCCAAAAGACATGATTGTGTAGGCAGTCACGGCCTCCCTAGCCGGAATCCAAGTCTCGTCGAGAACGATGAGAGGGACGTCGCTGGCGTAGAGGATGCGACCGACGGTGATAGTCTCACCGATTCCGATTCTTGCAGATTCCGCTCGGAACGCAGATCTGAAGCTCACTTGCCCCACGGTGGGCGCCAACTATCGTCGGATTGAGGACAAGTACACCATGAGGGGGTCCTCGAGGCGTGCGGAAGAGAGGGGTGTGAGACGTACGGTGTTCCGAAACGGTGAGCACACAAGTTTACCCAGGTTCAAATCCGCTGGCTTTGGAGGGATCCTACTCCTGCTAGCAATCCAGTAATACGGCAGAGCCAGAATATGGGTTACAAGGGTTCGCCTGTGGGAGTTGAGATTGTAGACTATTGAGGGTCTAAAGTGTTGGGTGTTAGGTTCCCTAAAGGCTCTCCCAGGGACGGCTTATATAGATATCCAGCCTAGGGTTTACAAGAGAGATATATCTGTCTATGACTAAGAGTCGGTTACAGAGTACATCTTGAACTACAAGTAACATTATGGGCCTAACTCGGTAAATCTTCTGGGTCTTCCTGTAGCCGTATTGGACTACATCTTTCTCCCTGACTGGGCCGCCCGTGAAGCAAAGCTCTAACCCGAAGTGGGCCACCCTGGTCAGTGAGGAATTGTGAGGATACCCGGAAAGTATATCTCCAACAACAGACATGCAATGACATTGGTGGATCCTTATGTGGTTTGTGAGAATAATTGTCATGCAATGACTCTATCTATGGTTCATGAAAAGAACACACATGCAATGACACTGGTGGATCCATGTGTGATTTGTGAAAAGAACAGACATGTAATCACACTAGGTGGATCCATGTGTAGTTTGTTTAGTGGAACAGACATGCAATGACACTGGTTGTGGTTCATGAGAAGAACAGACATGCAATGACACTTATGGATCCATGTGTGCTTTGTTTAGAAGAACAGACATGCAATGACTCTAGCTGTAGTTCATGAAAAGAACACACATGCAATGACACTGGTGGATCCATGTGTGTTTTGTGGAAAGCACAAACATGCAACGACTCTAGCTGTGGTTCATGAAAAGAACAGACATGCAATGACAGTGGGTGGATCCATGTGTGGTTTGTTTAGAAGAACAGACATGCAATGACACTGGGTGGATCCATGTGTGGTTTGTGAAAAGAACAGACATGCAATGACACTGGTGGATCCTTATGTGGTTTGTGAGAAGAACTGGCATGCAATGACTCTAGCTATGGTTCATGAAAATAACAGACATGCAATGACACTGGTGGATCCATGTGTGGTTTGTGGAAAGCACACACATGCAATGACTCTGGGTGTGGTTCATGAAAAGAACAGACATGCAATGACACTGGGTGGATCCATGCGTGGTTTTTTTAGAAGAACACACATGCAATGACACTCGTGGATCCTTATGTGGTTTGTGAGAAGAACACACATGCAATGACACTGGGTGTGGTTCATGAGAAGAACAGACATCCAATGACGTTGGCTGTGGTTCATGGAAAGAACAGACATGCAATGACACTGGTGGATCCATATGTGGTTTGTGGAAAGCACAAACATGCAATGACTCTAGCTGTGGTTCATGAAAAGAACAGACATGCAATGATGCTGGGTGGATCCATGTGTGGTTTGTTTAGAATAACAGACACGCAATGACACTGGGTGGATCCATCTGCGGTTTGTGAAAAGAACGGACATGCAATGACACTAGTGGATCCTTATGTGGTTTGTGAGAAGTACTGGCATGCATTGACTCTAGCTATGGTTCATGAAAATAACACACATGCAATGACACTGGTGGATCCATGTGTGGTTTGTGAAAAGAACAGACATGTAATCACACTAGGTGGATCCATGTGTGGTTTGTTTAGAGGAACAGACATGGAATGACACTGGGTGTGGTTCATGAGAAGAACAGACATGCAGTGAACTGGGTGGATCCATGTGTGGTTTTTTTGAAGAACAGACATGCAATGACTCTAGCCGTGGTTCATGAAAAGAACACACATGCAATGACACTGGTGGATCCATGTGTGGTTTGTGGAAAGCACAAACATGCAATGACTCTAGCTGTGGTTCATGAAAATAACAGACATTTAATGACACTGGGTGGATCCATGTGTGGTTTATTTAGAAGAAGAGACATGCAATGACACTGGGTGGATCCATGTGTGGTTTGTGAAAAGAACAAACATGCAATGATACTGGTGGATCCTTATGTGGTTTGTGAGAAGAACTGGCATGCAATGACTCTAGCTATGGTTCATGAAAAGAACACACATGCAATGACACTGGTGGATCTATGTGTGGTTTGCGGAAAGCACGAACATGCAATGACTCTGGGTGTGGTTCATGAAAAGAACAGACATGCAATGACATAGGGTGGATCCATGTGTGGTTTGTTTAGAAGAACACACATGCAATGACACTAGGTGGATCCATGTGTGGTTTGTGAAAAGAACAGACATGCAATTACACTGGTGGATCCTTATGTGGTTTGTGAGAAGAACTAGCATGCAATGACTCTAGCTATGGTTCATGAAAAGAACAGACATGCAATGCCACTAGTGGATCCATGTGTGGTTTGTGGAAAGCACGGACATGCAATGACTCTGGGGGTGGTTCATGAAAAGAACAGACATGCAATGACACTGGGTGGATCCATGTGTGGTTTATTTATAAGAACACACATGCAATGACACTTGTGGATCCTTATGTGGTTTGTGAGAAGAACACACATGCAATGACACTAGGTGAGGTTCATGAGAAGAACAGACATCCAATGACGCTGGGTGTGGTTCATGTAAAGAACAGACATGCAATGACACTGGTGGATCCATATGTGGTTTGTGGAAAGCACAAACATGCAATGACTCTAGTTGTGGTTCATGAAAAGAACAGATATGCAATGACACTGGGTGGATCCATGTGTGGTTTGCTTAGAAGAATATACATGCAACGACACTTGGTGGATCTATGTGTGGTTTGTGAAAAGAAGAGACATGCAATCACACTGGTGGATCCTTATGTGGTTTGTGAGAAGAACTGGCATGCAATGACTCTAGCTATGGTTCATGAAAAGAACACACATGCAATGACACTGGTGGATCCATGTGTGGTTTGTGAAAAGAACAGACATGTAATCACACAGGTGGATCCATGTGTGGTTTGTTTAGAGGAACAAACATGCAATGACACTGGGTGTGGTTCATGAAAAGAACAGACATGCAATGACACTGGGTGGATCCATCTGTGGTTTGTGGAAAGAACAGAAATGCAATGACACTGGTGGATCCATGTGTGATTTGTGCAAAGAACAAACACGCAATGAATCTGGCTATGGTTCATGAGAAGAACACACATGCAATGACACTTGTGGATCCATGTGTGGTTTGTGAAAAGAATATACATGCAATCACACTAGGTGGATCAATGTGTGGTTTGTGAGAAGAACACACATGCAATGACACAGGGTGTGGTTCATGAGAAGAACATACATGCAATGACACTGGGTGTGGTTCATGAGAAGAATACACATGCAATGACCCTGGCGGATCCATGTGTGGTTTGTGAAAAGAACAGACATGCAATCAAACTAGGTGGATCCATGTGTTTTTTTAAGAAGAACACACATGCAATGACACTGGGTGTGGTTCATGAGAAGAACATACATGCAATGAGACTAGGTCTGGTTCATGAGAAGAACACACATGCAATGACACTGGTGGATCCATGTGTGGTTTGTTTGGAAGAACATACATGCAATGACACTGGTGGATCCATGGGTGGTTTGTGTAGAAGAACATACATGCAATGACACTGGGTGGATCCATGTGTGGTTTGTGAAAAGAACAGACATGCAATGACACTGCTGGATCCTTATGTGGTTTGTGAGAAGAACTAGCAATGACACTGGTGGATCCATGTCTGGTTTGTGAAAAGAACACTCATTCCATGACACTGGTGGATCCATGTGTGGTTTGTGGAAAGCACAAACATGCAATGACTCTAGCTGTGGTTCATGGAAAGAACAGGCATGCAATGACACTGGTTGGATCGATGTGTGGTTTGTTTAGAAGAACAGACATGCAATGACACTGGGTGGATCCATGTGTGGTTTGTGAAAAGAACAGACATGCAATGACACTAGTGGATCCTTATTTGGTTTGTGAGAATAACTGACATGCAATGACTCTAGCTATGGTTCATGAAAAGAACAGACATGCAATGACACTGGTGGATCCATGTGTGGTTTGTGGAAAGCACAGACATGCAATGACTCTATGTAACTACCTCGGTGAATTACACTCGTAGTTAATGCCTGGATGAACGAAAGTGGTTAAAATAGTACGGTGGGGCCCAGGGCCACTCATGGTAGACCTTTCGGCCATCCTAACCACTTTCAGACAACGGGACAAGAACGAGCGGCGCAATCGGCAGGCGAAGGGATCAACTACATACACAAATGAGTATGTATGCAAGCCACATACAATAGTCCTCAGAGCCATTCCATCTAAAAGAAATAGAAATATAGCAATGCCATACGGCAAGATCCAAATGTCCTAGATAGATATAATAATTTAGGATAGCTCCTCATACATCACACATCAGAGCATCAGGCAGAAGCGGAAATCAAGATCCGAGTACGGATAAGAAGCAAATTGGATAGATGCCCCATAAATAAACACATATCGCCCACAGATCGCACGGATCCCCGTTCCCGGAATCTCTACACCGAATGATCGTTGCCAACATCATCTGTCTCCTCCACCCAGTATCCATCTTGCGGGTACACCTGTTCATCTGAATCAAACAATTTATCGTGTGAGACCCTAGGGGTACTCAGCAAGTCTTTATGCCACTAAAGGGGAGACAACCTGGGGTGACGCAATTGCAGCAAAAGATAATACCTAACAATTCTATAGATACTCGCTAACCTTCCGCCTAACCAAAGATAGAAGGAAGTCCGTGAATTAAGAACAACAGTTATAATAGTATAATTAACAGATCCATCCTCCTCCTCGCTTACCAACGAGGAAGCGGACGAACAACCCCCATCATCCGTTGGAAGTTTTATTAATCATTCCATGAGTATTGCACTATTTACTAGTCAAGTACTTAGTCAATTTAAAAGCCGTACTTTAGTTATACTTGTCTATGATCGAGAAATTGTGCTCCAAGTCATCCATAACCGCGGACACGGCTTTCAAAAAGATTTACCCTGCAGGGGTGCACGAATAGCAACACACACTCGATCAACCTCGGAAAAACCAAATCAAAACCCAACGAGGCATTCACGACAAAGCAATCACAGAATTCAGAAATATTTCAGGGGGCCACCCCAATAAGCTACCCGCAACGAAGTTGGCCGGCTCCGAGACGGACCAAGGATTGCGACGACGGTTGTAAACGACTGGGAACCCGAAAACGTGACTGGGCTTGTCGATACCGCGAAAACGTGGCGCGATCCAAAACAGTACAGGTGCTCCTCGCACAATCTTAAATAAAGCAGTAACATGGCATAAGTACAGGATAGTAATAAAGCCCCAAACTAATTGTGGCCCCAAGAAATAGGAATGAATCGAGCTCTGGCTCAGGGGGTCCATAAGGCCTCCCGGATGTGGATAGTGCGAATAGTCAAGGAACAGGAATCAAGTACTCGGGGTCCTACGGGACACAAGTGAGCATGAAAAACCAAATAGCAGATATTGCTCACCGGTGCCTCTTTCATTAGTTATCCCATTACTACTCAGGTTATGTTGTTTAGGTACCTCGTTATTCATCAGACACTCACATACCCTACACATGCTTTTCTACGACTCACATGGCTCAAACAACTCCTATAGTAATGGCTCATGGGATGGAGGAACAAGCTTCGGTGGGGTTTAAAAGTAAAGGCTATGCAGTACTTCGGATTCAATTTAATGCAATCACGACTCAATGATGCAAGAATAAGATAGAGGTAATAGGTACTGTATGTATGCAAGCATGTGGTAGTGCTTGCCTGGCAGCTCAGTTGAAGCGAGAGATGGATCTGGGTAGTACTCCTGTGATTCCTGGTAATTCTCCTGCTGGGCGTCTATTCGAAGAAGAACCAAACAAACAAGGGCCAACATAAATAAAGTGCACAAGCATATGAATTAAAATGCGACAAGCAAACAAGCATGCCATGATGAATGATGCACAATTTGCATGGCATTAAAGTAGCATGGCAAAGGTGAGGTGTGGATGCAAGAAATAAAGCATTTTATTATTTATTTAACCAAGTTTTATTGTCATAAAAAGTTCAGATTTTTAATAACAACATGATGCATGCTTCAATTCAGAACAAGGACTACAAAATTAGAACGGGCTCGTCGCGCTGATCAATTTGGACATATTATTTGTCAAATTTGGAGTTATAAAACAAAAGTTATTAATTAAATAAGGAAAAGGGTATTTTATTGTAATTTTAATCATCTCGGAATTTTAAAGTGTTCAAACATTATTTTGAATTGCATATTTGAATTCCTCACATTTTTTGATTCCAAAACATATATTACTCGTATTATTTGGATTTGTATTTTAAAATTTATTTGAATCTGATTTGAATTTGAATTTAAATCAATTGAAAAAGATTTGATTATAAACAGACTCAGGAAAATACTTTTGTTACCCAGGCAAAATCAGCCCCAGTCACTGACGGGTGGGCCTTGCGCTGACTGGGCCTCGCGCGGGAGAAAAACGTTTTGCACCGGGGCAGAGGCTAGCCGAGGGGCTGACGTGCAGGCCCGACGGTGAAGCTGGCCCCACGTGACAGCGAGGGGGCGTGGGTGAAGCCCGTCGCGCAGAGAGGACGGAGCGCGGGTTGAGAGCCAGGTCTACTGGGGGGTTTTCTGCAAGTTGCCCAGCGGCTGACAGGTGGGGACACCAGGGCTGCTGGGGGACCTGGGCGTGATCGCCAATAGCGCGGGGGTCCTTTTTGCAAAGCGGCCGCGCGAGTGCTGTCTGAGTCTGGCGCTGTCTTCTCTGAACCTCGACGTCGACTGACGACGGCGCGGACTTCCGGCGAAGGTGGCGTCGCGTCCGCGGCGAGAGAGCTCTGGCCGCCAAAACGAAAGTTGTAGAGGGAGGCTTCGGCTACTGATTTCATTTAGGGAGGGTCGGCGGTGGCGGGCTGTGTTGGTCGGGGATCGTCGGCGAACAGAGGGGAAAGCGCTACCTCGGTCTGCACTACAGCGGAGCACCTCACCGGTGGGGGCCAATTACTGGCGGCGCTAGGCACGAGAAGAGGGGGGAAAACAGGAGGGAACGAGGGGAAGCTCACCTCGATCGATCCCCATAGGACTCGAGGCAGGAGGTGGTCGGAGCGGAGGGGACGGCGAGGACGCGGCGGTGCTGCAGGCGGCGCTCGGTCATGGGCAGATGCGGGCGATCCTGGGGTCTTCCAGCGGGCGGGGTCGAGTCCACTGTCTGCGGCGACGCTCCCCGGCGTGTCCCCGGTCACTGGCGAGGACGGCAACGGCGACGGGCCCTCAGACTGGCGGTGGCAGGGAGGAGAGAAGAGAGGGACGGGCAGGCAGCTAGGGTTAGGGAGGAAGCGGCTCGGCGCGAGGATAAGGAGCGGGCTGGCGTGCGGGAGGCGTAGCTGACACGGCAGACGGTGGGGGGAACGGCCACCTGCTCCCCGCCGCTGCTTTCTGTTTGCTGCAGAGAGAGAGGGCGACAGCGTTAGACAGAGAGAGAAGAGGAACAGGGCGGCTGTCGGCGCCGAAGCGGTACGGGCTGTGGAGGTGGGCCGGGAGATGGGCCGCGACGGGCAAGGCCACTGGTGGGCTGCTGGCTGCGCTGCAAGTAAGGTTCTCTCCTTTTTATTTCTTTTTGTTTTATTATCTGTTTTGATTTTTTATTTTTGATTTGTTTTTAGATTTAAACCAGCCCAAGAATTAATCATTTTGATAGTTTTTGCATATTGGAATAATGGAACAGGGCTAGCTAGGGAGTGAGAGAAAAGGCTTGGATTTAGGCTAAGATGAGGTGGAGGGAAAAAATAATCATGAGAAAGAGAAAGAAAGATGTATGGGAAGAATCCTTCATATGAAACATGAATGAAGAAGTTGGAGTAATAGATGTTGATGAGAGTAAAGGAGTGGTAAAGATGGTGATGATACACAAAGAAAAGAATCACTAAATCCAAAAGAAAACCCTATGGCTAAAGGTGGTGGTACTTTGGCATGGCCCATGCATAAATAATAATGCCAAGATTTATTTTGTGAAAGCAATAGTAATATGATGGAATTATTCTTATGCATTTCCCATAAGTGGAATAAAGGCCAAGCAAAGGATAAGTAGGATTAGATCCACCCCAAACCACATGAGCTAGAATAAAACCAAAATAAAGACAAACATGCCCATGGACTAGTAGGATGGTGGAATTATAAAGTGGTGGAAAAGAAAGGTGATGGAATTGAAATAAAAGATATGCCCCCAACTCAACTTGGGCATTTAGACAATATATCAATAGCCAAATACAATATCAAGAGGCAAATACAATTAATAATGCATGTGAGAGAAGAACCAAAAGAAAAAAGGGTTTTATATGATGCTCAAATGCAAGGTGGCATGATGACATGAGCATGATATAATTATGATGCAACAATAATATATATGAAGTAGCCAATATCTTACTAGGACAAGTAGCATTACAATTGTTAGACAATTGGGATGCTACAACTCTCCCCCACTAAACAGGAATCTCGCCCCGAGATTCTAGGAAGAAGAAGACTCAAAGAGGGTAGGATACTTGGCACGGAGCTCATATTCACGTTCCCAGGTGGCTTCATCGACGGAATGGTGCGACCACTGCACCTTGCAGAACTTGATGGACTTGTTGCGAGTCCTTCTTTCTACGACTTCAAGAATTTTTGTGGGGTGTTCTTGATAAGGCAGATCTTCTTGTAGATTGATGAGTTCATGGTCCACGGTCCTGCCGGGATCCTTGAAGCACTTCTTGAGTTGAGAGATGTGGAAAACATCATGGACTTTGAGTTGTTCAGGGAGTTCAAGAGCATAAGCAACTTCTCCTCTTCTTCCACGAATTTTGAAAGGACCGATGTATCTAGGAGCCAGCTTTCCTTTGATACCAAAGCGGTGCGTGCCTCTCATGGGAGTGACACGAAGGTAAACGAGATCACCAGGGACATACTCCATATCCGTGTGCTTTCTGTCATAATTGCTCTTCTGGCGACTTCGAGCAATCTTCAGGTTTTCAAGAATGATGTGAACTTTCTCCTCCGCTTGAGTTACAATGTCGGGGCCAAACAATATTCTTTCACCTGCGCCTGACCAACCAATCGGAGTTCTGCATTTGCGACCATAGAGAGCCTCAAATGGTGCCATCTTTAGACTTTTCTGGAAACTGTTGTTGTAAGAGAATTCAGCATAAGGAAGACATTCTTCCCACTTCATGCCGAAAGAGATAACGCAAGCACGGAGCATATCTTCCAGAATCTGATTGATCCTTTCAACTTGTCCTTGCGACTGAGGATGGTAAGCTGTGCTGAAGTTTAGTTTTGTTCCCAAAGCATTTTGGAAACTTCCCCAGAACTTGGAAGTGAAGATGCTTCCACGGTCTGAACTGATCTCAAGAGGAACTCCATACAGAGAGACAATTCTATTGATATAGAGCTCAGCCAACTGAATTGCAGAAATTGTTTCCTTGACTGGAAAGAAGTGAGCTACTTTGGAAAGCCTGTCAATGACAACAAAGATTGCATTGTTGCCTTTCTGCGACCTTGGAAAACCAGTGATGAAGTCCATCTCTACTTTCTCCCATTTCCATTCTGGAGGCTTCAATGGCTGTAGAAGACCGGAAGGTTTCTGATGGACAGCTTTAACTCTGCGACAAACATCACACTTCGAGACATACTTGGCACAATATCGTTTCAAACCAGGCCACCAATATTGTGTTTTCAAGTCCATGTACATCTTAATGCTGCCAGGGTGGATAGAAAGAACAGAATCATGCGCCTCCTTGAGAACTTGCTCTCTTAAACCCGGGTAGTTCAGAACAAACATCCGGTGTTCAAAGAAAAGAGTGCCTTGGTCATCTACGTGAAAAGACTCATACTTCGGAAGCTGAATGTTGGAGATGATCTTTTTAATGTAAGGATCACCAAGATGAATGGAACGGACCTTTTCTTCCAAAAGAGGTGTTGCTAGAAGGTTCAAAAGATAACCTTGATCCACAATTTCAACGTTGAGCTTGCGGAATTCCTCGCACAAGAGAGGTTGTTGTTCTTCCACCATGAGGTTGTTGACATAAGCTTTTCGGCTGAGAGCATCTGCCATGACATTGGCTTTGCCCGGGGTGTAGTTGATGGTCAAATCGAAATCATTGATTGTTTCAATCCACCTCCTCTGGCGAAGGTTGAGATCAGGCTGTGTGAAGATATACTTCAGACTCTTGTGATCATAAAAGATCTCACAACGGTTACCCAGCAAGTAATGCCTCCATACTTTCAAAGCAAAGACAACTGTTGCAAGTTCGAGGTCATGTGTAGGATAATTGATCTCATGCGTCTTCAACTGACGAGATGCATAAGCAACAACTTGCTTTTCTTGCATAAGGACCGCACCCAATCCTTGCAATGAAGCATCACAGAATATTTGGAAAGGCTTAGATGTATCTGGAGGAACCAAGACTGGTGTGGAAGTGAGCTTCTCTTTGAGTGTTTCAAAGCTTGCTTGACATTCAGGAGTCCAAAGGTATTTCTTGCCTTTCTTGAGGAGATCGGTAAGAGGCTTCGCAATCTTTGAGAAGTTTTGAACGAAGCGACGACAGTAACTGGCCAAACCAAGGAAACTCCGGACTTCTTTGACATTTATGGGTGGAAGCCAGTCCATAATTGTCTTAATAGTTTCTGGGTTGACGGCAATGCCCTTGGCAGAGATGACGTGACCAAGGTAGGTGACTTGAGGCAGCCAAAACTCACACTTGGAGAACTTTGCATACAGGCGGTTCTCACGAAGCTTGTTTAGGACACACCGAAGGTGTTCTTCATGTTCTTCCTTAGACTTAGAATAGACTAGAATATCATCTAGATAGACCACAACGAACTTATCAAGATACTCCATGAAAACCGAGTTCATAAGCCTCGAGAAGGTGGCAGGTGCGTTGGTGAGACCGAAAGACATAACCGTGTACTCATACAGGCCATAGCGGGTGGTGAAAGCTGTCTTGGGAACATCTTCCTTGCGGATCTTGATTTGATGATAACCACTTCTCAAATCAAGCTTAGAGAATACCACAGCTCCAGCTAGCTGATCGAAGAGATCATTAATCCGCGGAAGGGGATATTTATTCTTGATGGTTTTAGCATTGAGTGCCCGATAGTCAACACAAAGTCTATCAGTCTTGTCTCGCTTCTTCACAAAGATGGTTGGACTACCCCAAGAAGAAGTACTGTGCTGAATGAAACCCAACTTCTCTTGTTCATCCAACTGACGTTTAAGTTCAGCCAACTCAGCAGGACCCATTTTATAAGGCCGCTTGGAGATAGGAGCGGTGCCAGGTTCAAGTTCAATGACAAACTCAACCTCACGATCCGGAGGCATACCTGGTAACTCTTCAGGGAAAACATCTAGAAACTCACAGACTACAGGAACACTCTGAATACCTTCCATAGCATCGTCATTCAGAGCCGCCAAAGAATAAAGCTGAATTGCAGGAGTCAGACTTGGAGAATAGACTATATGGCATTCAGGAATTTTCAGAGAAACCGAACGTTCAGCACAATCAATCACAGCTGCATTTGCTGTCAACCAATCCATGCCCAAGATAACATCAATATCAGAATTGCCCAGAATAATTAAGGAAGCCGGAAACGAAGAGCCACCAATCTCAATTTGATTGTCACGGCTGATTTTAGAAGCCCTCATGTTTGAACCAGGAGATTGCACCATAAGGCGAGTTGGTAAAGCATCAGAAGGTAACCCATTACTCTCTGCAAACTTGTATGACACGAAAGAATGTGAAGCACCAGAATCAAATAAAACTCGTGCAGGAACTGAGTTAACAGAAAGCATACCCATGACAACTCCAGGTGCATGCTCAGCTTGAGCGGCGTTGACACAGTTGGCACGAGCAACCGTAGACCCAGGCTTGGTGTTGATGTTGATTTCCCGAGGTGGAGGTGCACGAATCATAGGAGCACTTGCCGCAGGTCTTGGAGGTGGTGGTGGAAGAGCTTTGTTGTTCATTGGACAATTCCAGTGCTGATGCCTAGTGTTTCCACAAGTATAGCAAGCACCAGGTGGACATGGAGCAACGTAGCCAGGGACTCGGCCAGGCGCTCCAGGGTAGTTGTGGTTGTAGTCCCTGGGAGCCGCAGTGAAGTAGTTTGGTGGCCTTGGTGCGTAGCTTGAAGGTCTTGGTGGAGCAGGGAGCGACGGTGGGGTGTTAGGAACCCATACACGACGCTTAGAAGGAGCTGTCATAGCAGAAGAGCTTGCTGTATCACGGCTGTGTTTCTTTGACTCCTCAAACACTTGCCTACTTGCTTCTTCCTGTAGAGCTGTATGTTGAAGTTCCAGAAAAGATGCCGGCCTTGCATGAGTGATTGCATATTTAATGGAAGCATTGAGGCCTTGCCGAAACCTCTTTTGCTTCTTCTTGTCATCAGAGATCTCATCGCCACCATAACGAGAAAGGTTCATGAAGTTTCTGATGTAGGTGTTGACATTGTCAGTGCCCTGCTTGAGGTTGAGAAACACTTCCTTCGTCCTTTCCATGACAATTTCTGACAGATATTGCTCTTTGAAAGCAGCAGTGAACCGCTCCCAAGTAGGCTGAAAACCAGAAAGATCTGCCTTGAGGTAATTTTCCCACCAGAGAGCTGCATCTCCCTTCAGAAGGTGAGTAGCACACTTAACCCATTCTTGCTCGGGAACATCTGCAGTCATCAGCAACCTTGACACTTCACGAAGCCAGTCATCCGCATCAAGTGGCTGATCAGACACCTCAAATTGGCGTGGGTTGAACTTGAGAAAACTCTTGATGTCTCCTTGCTTGGGAGGTGGAGGTAGCGGAGCAAACTCATTCCTCCTCACGCTTTCCTCGAAGCGCTGCTGGTTCTGCTGCATACTGCCCGAAGCATTTGCAATACTTTCCAAAGCAGCACCAAGTTTAGGTGGTATGTCCTCCTCAGAACGGCGTGGTGGTGCCATCCTGTGATTGATATAAAACACAAGTCAGTACTATAATGGAGAATGATAATAATCCAAAATAGTACCAAAATGGAATTAATCAAGATTAAAGAATGCAATTCACTAAGATGATATTAAAATATCAACAAAGTTTAAGGCAACTAGAAGATATTAAGCATAACGCACATGACTGAACAAGGAGTGTGGTACACAACTAACAAAGAAAAAATTTCCGCAAATTTCGGCATTAAAATACCATTATATGCGCAAAACCACTTAACGAATCAAGATTAGTAACTCTACTAGTTCAATATACAAAAGCAAATGATAGAAGTAGTGGTATGGTCGCGACTCCATCCCGCACTCAAATCATTACTCCGCACATGAATCAGTAAAACACATATCCCAATACCTTCTTCTTAAGATGAACCTAAAGATTGGTAAGTACGAAAGAGAACACCCCAACAATATAACGTCGGATAACAAAGAGTAAGATAGATCGCATCGGTGTACAACGAATCAGAATAGATCGCGTCGGTTTACAAAGGACTGTCGGTAGGGAATGTACCAACAGTTGATAACCAAAAGGCAGATAGTGATAACATTTGGATGCAACAGATAGACAAGGAATTCACACACACACACGCACACAACACAAACACAACCTATGGTACTACGGAACCCAGAACACATGAATCCTAGTTTGAATTTTAAGAAGAGGATTGAAAACGTTACACTTCCTTACCAGAAAAGGGTAGGTGGGTGGGTAAGAAGAAAAATGGAAGCAGTCCTACTCTCACGTTTGTTTTTCCCTAGTATACATAACTACCAAAATATTTGCTAGACTGACAACGACCATTTTGGCTGAGACCCTGAAGGGCGGGATGGCTCTGATACCAATTGTAACTACCTCGGTGAATTACGCTCTTAGTTAATGCCTGGATGAACGAAAGTGGTTAAAATAGTACGGTGGGGCCCAGGGCCACTCACGGTAGACCTTTCGGCCGTCCTAACCACTTTCAGACAACGGGACAAGAACGAGCAGCGTAATCGGCAGGCGAAGGGATCAACTACATACACAAATGAGTATGTATGCAAGCCACATACAACAGTCCTCAGAGCCATTCCATCTAAAAGAAATAGAAATATAGCAACGCCATACGGCAAGATCCAAATGTCCTAGATAGATAAAATAATTTAGGATAGCTCCTCATACATCACACATCAGAGTATCAGGCGAAACCGGAAATCAAGATCCGAGTACGGATAAGAAGCAAATTGGCATAAGATGCCCCATAAATAAACACATCCCGCCCACAGATCGCACGGATCCCCGTTCCCGGAATCTCTACACGGAATGATCGTTGCCAACATCATCTGTCTCCTCCACCCAGTATCAATCTTGCGGGTACACCTGTTCATCTGAATAAAACAATTTATCGTGTGAGACCCTAGGGGTACTCAGCAAGTCTTTATGCCACTAAAGGGACACAACCTGGGGTTACGCAATTGCAGCAAAAGATAATACCTAACAATTCTATAGATACTCGCTAACCTTCCGCCTAACCAAAGATAGACGGAAGTCCGTGAATTAAGAACAAAAGTTATAACAGTATAATTAACAAATCCATCCTCCTCCTCGCTTACCAATGAGGAAGCGGACGAACAACCCCCATCATCCGTTGGCAGTTTTATTAATCATTCCATGAGAATTGCACTATTTACTAGTCAAGTACTTAGTCAATTTAAAAGCGGGTACTTTAGTTATACTTGTCTATGATCGAGAAACTGTGCTCCAAGTCATCCATAACCACGGACACGGCTTTCAGAAAGATTTACCCTGCAGGGGTGCACGAATAGCAACACACACTCGATCAACCTCGGAAAAACCAAATCACAACCCAACGAGGCATTCACGACAAAGCAATCACAGAATTCAGAAATATTTCAAGGGGCCACCCCAATAAGCTACCCGCAACGAAGTTGGCCGGCTCCGAGACGGACCCAGGATTGCGACGACGGTTGTAAACGACTGGGAACCCTAAAACGTGTCTGGGCTTGTCGATACCGCGAAAACGTGGCGCGATCCAAAACAGTACAGGTGCTCCTCGCACAATCTTAAATAAAGCAGTAACATGGCATAAGTACAGGATAGTAATAAAGCCCCAAACTAATTGTGGCCCCAAGAAATAGGAATGAATCGAGCTCTGGCTCAGGGGGTCCATAAGGCCTCCCGGATGTGGATAGTGCGAATAGTCAAGGAACAGGAATCAAGTACTCAGGGTCCTACGGGACACAAGTGAGCATGAAAAACCAAATAGCAGATATTTCTCACCAGTGCCTCTTTCATTAGTTATCCCATTACTTCTCAGGTTATGTTGTTTAGGTACCTCATTATTCATCAGACACTCACATACCCTACACATGCTTTTCTACGACTCGCATGGCTCAAAAAACTCCTGTAGTAATGGCTCATGGGATGGAGGAACAAGCTTCGGTGGGGTTTAAAAGTAAAGGCTATGCGGTAGTTGGGATTCAATTTAATGCAATCGCGACTCAATGATGCAAGAATAAGATAGAGGCAATAGGTACTATATGTATGCAAGCATGTGGTAGTGCTTTCCTGGCAGCTCAGTTGAAGCGAGAGATGGATCTGGGTAGTACTCCTGTGATTCCTGGTAATTCTCCTGCTGGGCGTCTATTCGAAGAAGAACCAAACAAACAAGGGCCAACATAAATAAAGTGCACAAGCATATGAATTAAAATGCGACAAGCAAACAAGCATGCCATGATGAATGATGCACAATTTGCATGGCATTAAAGTAGCAAAGGTGAGGTGTGGATGCAAGAAATAAAGCATTTTATTATTTATTTAACCAAGTTTTATTGTCATAAACAGTTCAGATTTTTAATAACAACATGATGCATGCTTCAAGTCAGAACAAGGACTGCAAAATTAGAACGGGTTCGTCGCTCTGATCAATTTAGACATATTATTTGTCAAATCTGGAGTTACAAAACAAAAGTTTTTAATTAAATAAGGAAAAGGGCATTTTATTGTAATTTTAATCATCTCAGAATTTTAAAGTGTTCAAACATTATTTTGAATTGCATATTTGAATTCCTCACATCTTTCTGTTTCCAAAACATATATTACTTGTATTATTTGGATTTGTATTTTAAAATTTATTTGAATCTGATTTGAATTTGAATTTAAATCAATTGAAAAAGATTTGATTAAAAACAGACTCACGAAAATACTTTTGTTACCCAGGCAAAATCAGCCCCAGTCACTGACGGGTGGGCCTTGCGCTGACTGGGCCTCGCGCGGGAGAAAAACGTTTTGCACCGGGAGAGAGGCTAGCCGAGGGGCTGACGTGCGGGCCCGACGGTGAAGCTGGCCCCACGTGACAGCGAGGGGACGCGGGTGAAGCCCGTCGCGCAGCGAGGACGGAGCGCGGGTTGAGAGCCGGGTCTACTGGGGGGTTTTCTGCAAGTTGCCCGGCGGCTGACAGGTGGGGACACTAGGGCTGCTGGGGGACCTGGGCGTGATCGCCAATAGCAGGGGGTCCTTTTTGCAAACCGGCCGCGCGAGCGCTGTCTGAATCTGGCGCTATCTTCTCAGAACCTCGACGCCGACTAACGACGGCGCGGACTTCCGGCGAAGGTGGCGTCGCGTCCGCGGCGAGAGAGCTCTGGCCGCCAAAAAGAAAGTTGTAGAGGGAGGCTTCGGCTACTGATTTCGTTTAGGGAGTGTCGGGGCTCGTCGGCGAACTGAGGGGAAAGCTCTACCTCGGTCTGCACTACGGCGGAGCACCTCGCCGGCGGGGGCCAATTACTGGCGGCGCTAGGCACGAGAAGAGGGGGGAAAACAGGAGGGAACGAGGCACCTCGATCGATCCCCACAGGACTCGAGGCAGGAGGTGGTCGGAGCGGAGGGGACGGCGAGGACGCGGCGGTGCTGCAGGCGGCGCTCGGTCGTGGGCGGATGCGGGCGATCCTGGGGTCTTCCAGCGGGCGGGGTCGAGTCCACTGTCTGCGGCGACGCTCCCGGGCGTTTCCCTGGTCACCGGCGAGGACGGCAACGGCGACGGGCCCTCAGACTGGCGGCGGTAGGGAGGAGAGAAGAGAGGGACGGGCAGGCAGCTAGGGTTAGGGAGGAAGCGGCTCGGCGTGAGGATAAGGAGGGGGCTGGCGTGCGGGAGGCGTAGCTGACGTGGCAGACGGTGGGGGGAACGGCCACCTGCTCCCCGCCGCTGCTTTCCGTTTGCTGCAGAGAGAGAGAGGGCGACGGCGTTAGACAGAGGGAGAAGAGGAACAGGGCGGCTGTCGGCGCCGAAGCGGTACGGGCTGTGGAGGTGGGCCGGGAGATGGGCCGCGACGGGCGAGGCCACTGGTGGGCTGCTGGCTGTGCTGCAGGTAAGGTTCTCTCCTTTTTATTTCTTTTTGTTTTATTATCTGTTTTGATTTTTTATTTTTTATTTGTTTTCAGATTTAAACCAGCCCAAGAATTAATCTTTTTGAGAGTTTTTGCATATTGGAATAATGGAACAGGGCTAGCTAGGGAGTGAGAGAAAAGGCTTGGATTTAGGCTAAGATGAGGTGGAGGAAAAAAATAATCATGAGAAAGAGAAAGAAAGATGTATGGGAAGAATCCTTCATATGAAACATGAATGAAGAAGTTGGAGTAATAGATGTTGATGATAGTAAAGGAGTGGTAAAGATGGTGATGATACACAAAGAAAGAATCACTAAATCCAAAAGAAAACCCAATGGCTAAAGGTGGTGGTACTTTGGCATGGCCCATGCATAAATAATAATGCCATGATTTATTTTGTGAAAGCAATAGTAATATGATGGCATTATTCTTATGCATTTCCCATAAGTGGAATAAAGGCCAAGCAAAGGATAAGTAGGATTAGATCCACCCCAAACCACATGAGCTAGAATAAAACCAAAATAAAGACAAACAAGCCCATGGACTAGTAGGCTGGTGGAATTATAAAGTGGTGGAAAAGAAAGGTGATGGAATTGAAATAAAAGATATGCCCCCAACTCAACTTGGGCATTTAGACAATAAATCAATAGCCAAATACAATATCAAGAGGCAAATACAATTAATAATGCATGTGAGAGAAGAACCAAAAGAAAAAGGGTTTTATATGATGCTCAAATGTAAGGTGGCATGATGACATGAGCATGATATAATTATGATGCAACAATAATATATATGAAGTAGCCAATATCTCACTAGGACAAGTAGCATTACAATTGTTAGACAATTGGGACGCTACACTCTGGGTGTGGTTCATGAAAAGAACAGCCATGCAATGACACTGGGTGGATCCATGTGTGGTTTGTTTAGATGAACACACATGCAATGGCACTGGTGGATCCTTATGTGGTTTGTTTAGATGAACACACTCTGGGCAACTTTCCCGGTGTTGATTACTCTTTGTAGTTCATGCTATTGAATGAAACGTTGAATTATTGTTTATGGTCAGATTGTTATACATCATTATTCCATCTCTGATCATGATCCATACGATGTCTTGTGAGTAGTTCGTTTTGTTCTTGATGACATGGGAGAAGTCATGTTGTTAGTAGTGGAGTTGTGTTGAGAAAGATTCAATAGTTTGTTATTTAAGTTGTGGTGTACTTCTTCTAGTGGTGTCATGTAAATGTCGACAACATGACACTTCACCTATATGGGCCTAAGGGAATGCATTGTGTATTTGGCTACTAATCGTAGGGGTTGCCGGAGTGACAGAAACTTGAACCCCCGTTAGGAAACCATTGCACAAGGGACGTAAGGGTCTTAGAGTTTAAAGTTGTGGTTAGGTTTCTACCTTAATTACTTTCTTGTACTTACGGATGTTTGCAAGGGGTATAATCACAAGTATGTATTAGTCCTAGGAAGGTCGGTACATTAGCACAGGTTCACCCACACAACACTTAGCAAGCTAAAGAAGATTAATCAACTATATGAAGCGAATGCACTTGACAGTCTTCCCATGTGTCCTCGAGAACGTTTGGTCATCTGAAGTAATACAACCGGCTTGTCCTTTGCTGCATAAAGGATTGGGCCACTTGCTGCATTTATTCCTACTGTCTTTTATTTACTCGTACTTTTTTTACTTGCTTTATCAAAACCCCTAAAAATCCGTTTGCTAAGTATTTGCAGAGAATTCCTGATCCATACCACTAGCCAGCACCTTCTGCTCCGCGTTGGGTTCGACACTCTTACTTATCGAAAATACTGCGATACACCCCCTATACTTGTGGGTCATCAAGACTATTTTCTGGCGCCATTGCCGGGGAGTGAAGCGCTATTGGAGAGTGGAACTCTATAACACCCTCAAATCGGCCTTTTGCAAGTTTTAGCCCTTTCCGCCAAACCCGCATAGAAACGATTCAAGGACGCCCACCAGGCACTTTCGTGCGGGTGGAAAACGAAGTAATACTATTACACAACAGTCCTCGATGGGACCCACAGAACATATATACATCAGCGACTCCATGAGTCAGGAATACAGATATAATATACAAAGATCCAAATCACCTTGAAAACGATAAAGCGTCCGACTACGGACAAGATGCAAATGGGGCTAAGAGCCCTGAAGAAATAACCAATGGTGTCCATAACCCTACTCAGGCCAAGCCGGAGGTGTAACCTTGCTAACGACGGCGATCTCAAACCTGCTAAAACAAAAGGGGTGCCGACAAAGGCAAAGGAAAAAGAGGAGCGTCAGTACTGAGGCCAGTACACGGCAAGGCTAGAATTCGGTGGCTCTCGCCTACACAGGTATGGTGGGCTGAAGCGGCAGCGCAGCGGCACTAAACAACCTATAGAGACTCGATACAACTGGCGGTTATCAGAGAGGGATAAGAAAGACCTATTCGGATCCAACCGGAAGCTAACACCAAACAAACCCATCCTGGTTTTTCCCCCTCGAGACCCAAACGAGGATGTCGGACCAAGGAACTCACACAGTTGGCAGTTTTACTCATTCCGTTATGGTTGCAGCAATTACTAATCAGATATAGATATTAGGTGTCATCCTGATAGCATAAGTAGTGGGCAGTTTTAGTTAACATCTCGTTGTAGTTGGAACAGTTACTAGTCAGATATAATTGTCCTGAGGAATCCCAAACCCAACAGTTGTTGACACTTTTATCACATTCCATTGGAGTTGCAATACTTACTAGGCATATAGCAAGTCACAAAACAATCCAGATCCACCAGCTGTTGGCATTTTTAATATCCATTCCGTTATACTTGAGCTGATTACTAGTCACATATTAAGTCCAATTTATAGCACTACTTTAGTTATGCTTGTTTATGATCGAGATACGGTGCTCCAAGTCGTCCATAACCGCGGACACGGCTTTCAGAAAGTTTTACCCTGCAGGGGTGCACAAATAGCAACACACACTCGATCAACCTCGGAAAATCAACTCAAAACCCAACGAGGCATTCACGACAAAGCGATCACAGGATTCATAAAATATTTCAGGGGGCCACCCCACTAAGCTACCCGCAACGAAGTTGGCCGGCTCCGGAACGGACCCAGGGTTTGTGTGGACGGCTGTAAACGACTGGGAACCCGAAAGTGTGACTAGGCTTGTCGATACAGCGAAACCGTGTCACGATCCTAAACAGTACAGGTGCTCCACGCACAATCGTAAATTAAACAGTAACATGGCATAAGTACAGGATAGTAATAAAGCCCCAAACTACTTTGTGGCCCCAAGAAATATAAATGAATCAATCTCTAGCTCAGGGGGGTCCATAAGGCCTCCCGGATGTGGATAGTGCGAAAAAAATCAAGGAACAGGTATCAAGTACTTGGGGTCCTACGGGACACAAGTGAGCGGGGAAGAACCAAATAACATCTATTGCCCACCGATGCATCTGCATTAGTTATATCTAGCATTTTATTAGTTGTACTTAAAGTCATGATCATCTCCACCAATAAACATCTCCACCAATGGACATCTGCCAGCATTCCAACAACTGTGGTACTTGACAACACGAGATTGCACCTGAGCAAGCATCTACGACTCGCAAGGCCAGCTATCTACCAAACAAGGGTAATAGGAGGTGTCCAAGGCAATATAGAGGTTGCACGGGATATAACTGGTGTACGGAAACTAAAGCATCGTGACACGGATAGCAATAGATCAACTGGAGGAAATAAAGACTATAAATGCAAAATAGGTAGAAGGGGGAGAGATGCTCGCCTGGGAGACACTGCTGACCGATCATATCCGGAGAACTTGTCGATACTCGCATCCACTCATCGGCCTAATCCGCGAAGAAGCAAACACTAGAAGAAACACCGGATGCAATGTTTAATACTATGGCAAAAGATCCGGCATGATTATGATATGCATGCGAGATGAACAATTTAATATGCGACAGTCGATAGTATCATATTATAAAAATAATGGGGTCTCGGATAGGGAATCACATTTAGGGTTCGATGAACTTGGGCTCCGAGGGGTTCGGGGTTCGACAGGTTCGACGGGGGCAGAAGCGGCTCGACGGGTTCGCTCTCGGACAACAGAGTAGATCTTATCGCATCCGAGAAGAAGGACTTGGTTTGGCGTCGGGGGCGCACTGGATTCGCCTTGGTCGATGTCGATCTTGTCGTTGATGGCGAACTTGAGTGGATCGGGTACCGAGGTCTTCGGATCCGGGAAGTAGATCTTGTCGCACGGTGTCCGGGTAGGCGAACTTGGCGGGTTGGGGACGATCTTGTCGGGTCCGCGTATCGGGTCGGTCTCGGCGTCCGAGGTGAAGAACTTGGCGTCCTTGAGGAAGTACTTGGCGTATCCGTGCCGGCGATCTCGGCGGTCATCGGGTCTGGGAGCGGTTCTCGGTGAATTGGTCGGTTCCATGTCGGCGTACTTGGCGTTCTTTTCGAAGTACTCGGGCGACGGTGTCGGTCTTGTTTGCCGTGTTCAATTGCGGTCTCGTCGGTCCTGGTGAGGTACTCGGCTAACTTGTCCAACTTGTATAACGGGGCATAGCCACTGATCCATCTTCACACTATCGCCCTAACAAACATCACACTCCCTCTTCTTGCGATCAGAAACAAAACGCGACCCGTGGAACAACCCTACTGGTACTAGAGGGAGAATTACCACGGTGACACCTAACACAACACGGAAGCAGACACGTGCACGAGGATGAGGAAAAGGCAGGCGAGGGCGGTGCTCCTGGCGATGTAGGTGCACGGCGAGGCGGCGGCAGGTGTCGGGCCCGCGGCGGTGCGCGGCGCACGCGGCCGGTTCCCGTGGCAGGTGGGCTTGAAGCAGGGCCGCGGGGAAGCGGCGCGGGACATGGACTCTGGTGGCAACCAGAGCGGCGCGAGGAGGGGCGAGATGAGGCGGCGACCGACGCAGGGTGACGGGGTCGCGGCCAGCTCGGGGCCCCGGACGGAGGAGGCGGGTCCGAGGCCGACGGAGGAGCGGCCAGAGCCGAGCACGGTGGCGAGGAAGAGGCCGCCGGTGGGGGCGGACTCGAACGGCGAGGTCGTCGCGGCGCCGGCGGGAGGGGGGGCTCGGAGGCCAGAGGAGAGGGCCGCAGCGGCTCAGTGATGAATGGCGGCAGGCGCGTGCTCGCGGCCGAGGAGGAGGGCGGATGGCGACCGCGCGGAGGGAGAGGGCGGCGCTGGCGGTCGCGGCCCGAGGGCGGCTCCGACAAGGGGGGGCTCGGCGAGGGAGGGGCGGTGACCGGAGCAGACAGGCCGAGGCAGTGGCGGAGCCCGACGGTGAGGAAGTCGGGTCGAGGCCTGCAGAGGCCGACGTGGAGGGGGCGGGGTGGATCCGGCAGGCGGCGGCGGCGGGATCTGGCCGGAGAACGAGAGAGAGGGGCTTGCAGCGGGGAGGCGCGGCAGGAGAGCGGCGGTAGGTGGAGGGGGCGGCCGTCGCGTGGGGGGAAGAGGAGCGGGCGAGGAGAACGTGGGCAGACGGCAGGAGGTGGGGTGGGGCCACGCGAGGGAAGGGAGGCTGGACTGGCGGGGCAGGGGTGGGCCTGGGCGGTTGGTGGCGATTGGTCAGGTGGCGTATGGCAGGAGGCGACCAGGTGGGGGTTGGGTGCGCGCCCAGGTTCGGTGGGGAATGGTCGTGCGGGCAGGTGGCGGCGAGGGCCACGCGCGGGCGGGAAAATGAGGTGGAGCGGGGGGTCGGCGAGTGGATGGGCGGGTGGCAGCGGGTGAGTGGGTGGGAAATTGGCCATGGTGACGTGGCACGCTGTGATAGGTTGGGGTGAGGTGGAGGAAGGTGGGTAGGCTAGGTTTAGGTAGAAAAGGGTCTGGGAATTCTGGTTTTTGCACTGGGGGTGGCCGACTGGGTCGGATCGGCCCGGTACGGCTGCCTCTAAAAATAAAATAAATATTTTAATATTTAAAACGGGGCTTTTGAAAACAGTTGACAGACAAAAAAAAATATTCCGGAGGCCCGAGTTTTTTAAATTTGAATTAAAGACGGGGCGTTTAGAAAACAAAAACAGACTTTTCGAAAATAGTTTTATGCAAACAAATGCCAGATGACATGACGATGCTCAAATGCAAGGTGGCATGATGACATGAGCATGCGGTCATGATGATGCAATGCACAAAAACAACGCGATTTTCTAGTAGTGGTTTTGGCGGGGCGCCACAAACTAGTAAAGGAAACTTCTACTGTGAGTATTGTTTACTTCTGCTAGTTTCTTTATTTTTGTTATGGATAATTCGTTGAGTTTCTTATTTGGTAATGCTACTACCACTGCTAAGGTAGTAGATAAACCACCACCTGCTGAGAACAATGTTTTTAAAATACCTACAAGAATTATTGATCGTGTTATGGATAACTACTATGTTGGGGATGGAACTGTCCATCCTGGTGATCATTTACTCTTTATACACGAATTATGCGGGTTGTTCAAGTGTGCAGGTATTACTACAGATCAAGTTAAGAAGAAGTTATTTTCATTATCGCTGAAAGGAAGAGCTGAGGAATGGTATAAGCTATTGAAGAATGGTCAAACTCTGGAATGGGAGGAAATAGTACCTCTCTTTTATTCAAAGTTTTATCCTCCTAGTGAGATTCATAAAAATCGGAATCAAATATACAACTTTTGGCCTCTTGATGGAGAGAGTACAGCTCAAGCTTGGGGGAGATTGAAGTTACTAATGCTCAAATGTCGCATTCATGAGCTCCCCAACAATATTATTATCAATAACTTTTATGCAAGGCTCAATCTACATGACAAAGATTTATTGGATGCTTCTTGTGATGGATCATTCACTCGCATGGAAGAAGAAGCTAAATGGGATCTTCTGGAGCATATTCAAGACAATGCTGAAGCTTGGGAGAATGACAAAAGTAGAAAGTCAGGTATAAATTATGATTATGAATGCATTGAATCTTTTATGGGAACTGATGACTTTCAAAATATTAAAAATGCTTATGGTCTAGACTCTCAAGCTATTGCTTCTTATTTTAAGGCTTTTGCTTCCTACATTGAAGTGCCTAAAAAGAAGTGGAATAAGTATCATGAACCTTATAAAGATGTTGCTAAGAGTGTTCCTGCAAGAAATATGGAAGTTTATACTGCTAATCATGTTTTACCTAAACCTTACATTGAGAAAATGCCTTTCCGAGTTAAGATAAAGGAACATTCTATGATGGCTAGTATGGTAGATAAAAGTATGAATAAAGCTATTGAACCTGATACACAAATGGTTGAAGAACCTATAATAGCAAATGTGAAAGACTTTGTTACTAAATATGAAGAAGAGGGACACACTATCCTTTGTAAGGATACCTCTAATATTGTTTCACAAAGTAGTGTGATGAGAGCTAGTAATCCTGTGTTTTCTGTTAGAATAAGTGATCATTGTTATGATGGCCCTTGTGATAGCTATATTGTTAAGTTTATGCATGATACTGAAAGTTATTATGAGAGAGGGAAAAGTGTTCTTATTTATCTCAATAATATCAAGTTTCCCTGTTTTATGCTGAAAGTTTTTATGTTGCACTTCTTTTGCCTTCTTATGCAAGTAGCATCTGGTTTCAACAACTTGTTTGTTTACAAAATTCCCTTGCATAGGAAGTGGGTTAGACTTAAATGTGTGTGTTTTTGCTTCTTAATGCTCTCTTTCACCTCAATTTATATTCCTATGTGAGCATCTCCAAAATTATCATGCCCATCTTAATGGCTATAAAGAAAGAGCTTTTTGGGAGACAACCCAATTTTGTTTTTTCTTTTTGTTTCATTTTGTTTCTTTGAGTCTTGGAAGTTATTACTTCGGTAATAACCGCTCCTTATCTGTTTTGTTTGGTTTTTGTGTCAAGATCAACCTCTAATGAGAGAGAAGTAAGATTTGGGGAAGTTGCTGTCCTGAAACAGATTTTTGTGCTTCACAGTAAAAATTTGTGAGATATCTCTGTATATCGGATGGAGCTGTAATTGTTTGTGCATCTGCCCCAGGTTGTTATTTAAATTTCGTTAGTTTTGCAATTTTTGATTTGAGCAACAAAAGATTTTTGAAAAATTGATCTTTACCTGCTGGTCTGCTTTGACAGATTTTGCTAATCTTGCATTTGCTTCTTTATTCGATTTCCTTTTTGAATTCTTTTTAGGTCTTTGAAAGGAGTTGCTATAGTAGCTTATGTTTTGATGGTTTTCAGTTGAAGTTGAACTCAAAAGGTTTTATCACTTCATATATACTAATGTTGCTAATGAGAACTGTGTGAAGTTTTGTGTGAAAGAAATTTCCAGGTAGTGGAGTTAGTGGTGTAATAAGGAAGAGAAGGGTTTTATGACTCAAGTAATAAGTGTATGAAGATGAAGATACCGATGATATTCAAGTGATGACTCCGGAAGAATCTACTAGATACCAAATTTAGAGACCTGCAGAGTTTGTTTTCAAATAGGTAACAGTTCTGGTAAGAAAAGTTCCGTGAAAATACTATCCAACTATATTTTTGCAGTTTTTAGTCAATAAGGAAAGCTACGAAGTGAAAAAGGGACAGGAAGGGAGCCAGGGTGGCTCACACCACCCTGTGGCGCGGGCCCACCCCTGGCCGCGCCACTAGGTGGTGAGTCCACCCCGGACTCCGCCTCCGACTCGTTTTCTCCCAGTACCTTCCTTTTGATGTGAAACTTCATAATATATAACCCCCCGGATCTCCCGAGGTTCATATATCGTGTTTTTGTTTCGATCTGTTTCTGCCAGGACATACTCTTTGAAAGTTTAGAAGCACCATGGTGTCCGCCAAGGATAAAGGGAAGGAGCCTATGGACGAAGACCTCCAAGACCCCGGGAAGGAGAAGGAGATCAAGAGTGAAGGTGAAGAGGAACAAGGCCAACATCCGCACACCGACACTACCATTGCAAGCATTGGAGTGGTGACGAAACCTGCCAGAGTTAGAAGGACTGCACGGATGTAGACTGGGGGAAAGCCCCTCGTCACGGTTTGGCTCCACGGTCACTTCCTCCACACACGAAGATTCCTTTCCATACCCTTATCCATGAGCATCAATACCAGAATATGCCCAAGGGGAAATTACCCTCCAATTGGGATTTTCCTCGTTCTAGCCATGCAGGAAAAGAAGACTTCAAGGAGGAAGAGTGGGGAAAGACTAGCAAGAGCTGGAATTCTCAACCCGACATGATCATGAGCCGCATTGAGCAAAACTCACAGCTGATTCATAATCTCACCATCGAGATTGAGGACTTGGGGAAACTGATCAGAGAGCTCATCGAGAGGATACCACCACCACCAAAGGAGTAATTCGTCATCAGGTTCCCCTTGGTTTGTTCCAAGCTTGGGGGAGTGTCGCGGTATCACATCACTATCTTCTATCTTTTTACCTTTTTAGTAGACTCATATCATGAATAGAGAAGTTATTATGTAGTATGGTTTGCATTATGGAAGTGTCCCCTCTCTCGTTAGATATGTATCCCTTGGTGTGAGTTGCCGTTATGGAATATTAATGAGAAGTTCTATCATTCACCCTTTTTCATAGCTTATATTAGTTTTCAATTCGTGGTTATATGATTGATCTTGTTGTTAGTATTGGTATAACTATGGGATCATCGAGTTAATTTAGTTGGTTTTGGCAAACCTGGCTCGGTCAGTAGCAACACTATTTTTGAGAGTTGAATGAAAAGATAAAAGTACTCTAAAGAAAAACAATTTCATCATCTTTCTTTCTTGATTCGCTCATAAGTCTAGTATTCTCTAGTTAAGATCTTTTGTGCTTCCAAGGAAGATTGCATGTTTGTCTTTATCACTTGTATGTTTGTTTGTTTCCTTCAACTCTTATACTTGCTACCCAGCCTTGCTAGCCAAAAACATGTACTGAGAGGGAATTATTTTCGTGCATCCACTCCTTTAAACCAAAACCTTTGCCATTTGTGTCCACCATACCTACCTAGTAGCATTATTGCTATTCCAAGTAAATTCATGTTTTGTCTACCTCCCAAATTAAACTTGGTATGTGAAAAGTAGTGATTAAAGCTCTCACAAACTTGATGGCACACTTTACTTTCTTGCATTTAATAAACTTGAACCATTGTGCTCACCTATGTTGCGTATATGCTTGCGTTTTGTAAGTTCTGAATTAGCAGAACCATGCTGTCATGAGGAACGCTTTCAACTTTGCACTAGTACTTAGTACCAAGTTGATATCATGTTCTTTTGTCTATGGATGTCGTTGGTGTGAAATGAAAGGGGAGCTTGTAAGTCCATGGAGTTATGCATGTGTGTTAGAGAAACGCATGGGCCACTGGTCTAATCCATGCTGACATGGTGGAAACCTGCAGCGTAACCATAACGAGTATCTATGAAGCATTCTTCTTATAAAAAAAGAGATAGAGATTGAGAAAAAGAGAAAAGAAAAAAGAGATATTATGAAAAGAGGAAAGAGAGAAAAAAAGCACCATATTCCCATGGTAAATAAGAAGATTGTTGAGATGCTTGTTGTCTGCTTGCCTTATCATTTTGATATGGGGATTCTTCCGTATCATCGGGCAAGGGGTACCTCGTTGGCGGTTCTCTATGATACACATATGCTTACGATGACAAGAACTTACCGGTGACTAAACTTGAGTAGCATGAGGAGCGGCCCTCGTATTCAAGGGACATGAGATTCTCAACTTACAACTTGTCAATGAATATCCTCATATTTGATCACTTTAACCTTAATCACCTAAAGATGCCTATGATAGGGGCAATGAGAACTGAAAGCTAGTAAGTATCATAATTTTTGGGAGCTCTTTATGAGACTTGCAATCCCTACTTCCCTCTTTGAAGGGCCTTTCTTTTACTTTGTATTTGAGTCAGTAAACCTATTCCCTTCTATCTCAGCAAGTATTTTGAGTTGTTGTGTTTTATTCATTCATATGATGATTTATTCAATCATGTCTTATGTTCCTTGTTTTGCACATTGCTCTTATCTTGATGTTTACTACTTTGAAAGCTATCATTGAAAACCAGCTATTTGTGAACTCCAGCAAATTATGAACTATTCTTCGACCAAGAGCTAAGTTTGCCATTACCAATTATGATTCACTTTATGTATCTTTATTGTGTTTCCTTTACTCATTACAAGTTGAGTTATATAATAGTGAGTTGTCTTCTATTATGATATATGTATTTGATGAATGTGATGCTTCTTGTCCGTATTCTTTTATCGACTCTTCACTCCATAAACCTGAGGCCATGTTTATTGAGCTCAGTTTCGCTTGGGGACAAGCGAAGTCTAAGCTTGGGGGAGTTGATACGTCCATTTTGCATCACTATTCTATGTCATAATTCACTATTATAAATTGATATATTTCGTATTGACAGGTGATACATATGTTATTTCATCTGTTTTTGCATGGTTGATGGCTTTTGGAGCATGGACCACTACAGTCAGGATTCTGATGGAAAAGGTGATGTTTGGAGGCAAAATTCGCGAAGATCAGAAAATCCAAGAAAATATACGGAAAATCCTATTTTTCCAGAAGACGAAGGAAGCCAGAAGGGGGGCTGGAGATGGGCCACAGGGGGCCCACACCACCCCCTGGCGCGGGTAGCCCTAGGCCGCGCCAACAGGTGGTGTGGCCGTCCTGGCCCACTCTAGGCTCTCCCCTCTGGCGTATATCATCCTCCCGAAACCCTAAGACTCGGGGGGCAACCACAGAAAGATTCCGCCGCCTCTGCGGGGCGAAAACCACCGAGAGAGAAAGATCTCTCCGGCGGACAGATTTCTGCCGGGGGAATTCCTTCCCGGAGAGGGGAGATCGTCACCATCAACACCACTATCAAGCTAGACTTCATCGGGATCATCATCATCATCACCACCATCATCACCATCAGCACCCTCATCACCATCTCCATATTGCTGTAACAATTGAGTTGAATCTTGCATAGTTCATAGGGGAAACTTTCCTGGTGTTGATTAGTCTTTGTAGTTCATGCTATTGAATGAACCGTTGAATTATTGTTTATGGTCAGATTGTTATACATCATTATTCCATCTCTGATCATGATCCATATGATGTCTTGTGAGTAGTTCGTTTTGTTCTTGAGGACATGGGAGAAGTCATGTTGTTAGTAGTGGAATTGTGTTGAGAAAGATTCAATAGTTTGTTATTTAAGTTGTGGTGTACTTCTTCTAGTGGTGTCATGTAAATGTCGACAACATGACACTTCACCTATATGGGCCTAAGGGAATGCATTGTGTATTTGGCTACTAATCATAGGGGTTACCGGAGTGACAGAAACCTGAACCCCCGTTAGGAAACCATTGCACAAGGGACGTAAGGGTCTTAGAGTTTAAAGATGTGGTTAGGTTTCTACATTAATTACTTTCTTGTACTTACGGATGTTTGCAAGGGGTATAATCACAAATATGTATTAGTCCTAGGAAGGTCGGTATATTAGCAGAGGTTCACCCACACAACACTTAGCAAGCTAAAGAACATTAATCAACTATATGAAGCAAAATCACTTAACAGTCTTCCCATGTGTCCTCGAGAACATTTGGTCATCTGAAGTAATACAACCGGCTTGTCCTTTGCTGCATAAAGGATTGGGTGACTTGCTGCATTTATTCCTAATGTTTTTTATTTACTCGTACTTTGTTTACCCTCTTTATCAAAACCCCTAAAATCCGTTTGCTAAGTATTTGCAGAGAATTCCTGATCCATACCACTAGCCAGCACCTTCTGCTCCTCGTTGGGTTCGACACTCTTCCTTATCGAAAATACAGCGACACACCCCCTATACTTGTGGGTCATCAGTGGTTCATGAAAAGAACAGACATGCAATGACACTTGGTGGATCCATGTGTGGTTTGTGGAAAGAAGAGACATGAAATGACACTGGTGGATCCATGTGTGGTTTGTGGAAAGAAAAGACATGCAATAACTCTGGTTGTGGTTCATGAGAAGAACACACATGCAATGACACTGGTGGATCCATGTATGATTTGTGAAAAGAATAGACATGCAATCACACTAGGTGGATCCAGGTGTGGTTTGTGAGAAGAACACACATGCAATGACACTGGATGTGGTTCATGAGAAGAACATACATGCAATGACACTGGGTGTGGTTCATGAGAAGAACACACATGCAATGACACTGGTGGATCCATGTGTGGTTTGTGAAAAGAACAGACATGCAATCACACTAGGTGGATCCATGTGTTTTTTTTAAGAAGAACACACATGCAATGACACTTGGTGTGGTTCATGAGAAGAACATACATGCAATGACACTAGTTGTGGTTCATGAGAAGAACACACATGCAATGACACTGGTGGATCCATGTGTGGTTTGTTTAGAAGAATAGACATGCAATGACACTGGTGGATCCATGTGTGGTTTGTTTAGAATAACAGACATGCAATGACACTTGGTGGATACATGTGTGGTTTGTGAAAAGAACAGACATGCAATGACACTGGTGGATCCTTATGTGGTTTGTGAGAAGAACTGGCATGCAATGGCTCTAGCTATGGTTCAAGAAAAGAAAACACATGCAATGACACTGGTGGATCCATGTGTGGTTTGTGAAAAGAACAGACATGTAATCACACTAGGTGGATCCATGTGTGGTTTGTTTAGAGGAACAGACATGGAATGACACTGGGTGTGGTTCATGAGAAGAACAGACATGCAGTGAACTGGGTGGATCCATGTGTGGTTTTTTTGAAGAACAGACATGCAATGACTCTAGCTGTGGTTCATGAAAAGAACACACATGCAATGACACTGGTGGATCCATGTGTGGTTTGTGGAAAGCACAAACATGCAATGACTCTAGCTGTGGTTCATGAAAAGAACAGACATGCAATGACACTGGGTGGATCCATGTGTGGTTTATTTAGAAGAATAGACATGCAATGACACTGGGTGGATCCATGTGTGGTTTGTGAAAAGAACAAACATGCAATGAAATTGGTGGATCCTTATGTGGTTTGTGAGAAGAACTGGCATGCAATGACTCTAGCTATGGTTCATGAAAAGAACACACATGCAATGACACTTGTGGATCTATGTGTGGTTTGCGGAAAGCACAGACATGCAATGACTCTGGGTGTGGTTCATGAAAAGAACAGACATGCAATGACACTGGGTGGATCCATGTGTAATTTGTTTAGAAGAACACACATGCAATGACACTGGTGGATCCTTATGTGGTTTGTGAGAAGAACACACATGCAATGACACTAGGTGTGGTTCATGAGAAGAAGAGACATGCAATGACACTGGGTGTGGTTCATGAAAAAAAATAGACATGCAATGACACTGGTGGATCCATATGTGGTTTGTGGAAAGCACAAACATGCAATGACTCTAGTTGTGGTTCATGAGAAGAACAGACATGCAATGACACTGGGTGGATCCATGTGTGGTTTGGTTAGAAGAACAAACATGCAATGACACTGGGTGGATCCATGTGTGGTTTGTGAAAAGAACAGACATGCAATGACACTGCTGGATCCTTATGTGGTTTGTGAGAAGAACTGGCATGCAACGACTCTAGCTATGGTTCATGAAAAGAACACACATGCAATGACACTGGTGGATCCATGTGTGGTTTGTGAAAAGAACAGACATGTAATCACACTAGGTGGATCCATGTGTGGTTTGTTTAGAGGAACAAACATGCAATGACACTAGGTGTGGTTCATGAAAAGAACAGACATGCAATGACACTAGTTGTGGTTCATGAAAAGAACAGACATGCAATGACACTGGTGGATCCATGTGTGGTCTGTGGAAAGAACAGACATGCAATCACACTAGGTGGATCCTTGAACAATTTGTGGAAAGAACAGACATGCAATGACTCTAGCAGTGGTTCATGAGAAGAACACACATGCAATGACACTGGTGGATCCATGTGTGATTTGTGAAAAGAACAGACATGCAATGACACGAGTGGATCCATATGTGGTTTGTGGAAAGAACAGACATGCAATGCCATTGGTTGATACATGTATTTCATTGTACAAGACACTCACTTTTCATTTTTATACTACTCAGTTTTGCCCTTGGTTTTTTGATACCACTCAGTTTTGCCCCCTCTCTCTATCTTTTGTAGAAGCCCAAGCCTGTGCTCACTCTGTCTGCTACTCCCTGATTGGTTGTCACAGTTGTCACGCGGATCGTGCGCACCAACTGTTGATTCTGTGCGATCCAACGATGATTGTTGCACACAGCGTGCCCTTCACAGAACAGCGTGAGACAGCACAGACGTCTCCCTCAGCGAGACTTCTACAAGAAGGGACACGATGTCGTCCATGGAAAAAGTCGTCCAGCGGTCATGTCACGTTTAATAAAGTCCGAAAAGCCTACTACAACTACTACTACGCCACAACACATGCGTCATCGAGTGCACGGTCGTCGATGGACAGCTGCAATTTATTGCCACTTGATTTTAATAAGACACATCCCATTTTTTACGCAGCGGCTCTCAATCTCACTTCCAACTGGGGTCCACCGTAAGAAGCTTGCACCCATTAGCCGGAGGCCGAACAGCTGATCTCGACGAGACCTAATGTCTCCGGCTTCATCGAGTCACTCGCAGCCATCAACACATCCATTTACCCGATCTATCGCAACCCCACAAATCTCGATGTACAGCCACCTACCTTCCCCTCTACATTTCCACTTTTAACTATCTCTAATTTTAGGGCCGTGTCAAACTTCATACATAGAAATCATGTGTGCGCCCTTTGCATGCGGCTCAATAGAGAACTGCCATGCATGGCCCGAGAAAAAAACGTGACATACCGTGTGCGTGTCATGGTGCACGGTGCAGTAGACTATGCGGCGCGTTGCACGGTGGTACAACGAAACGTGCCTTGCTTCCATCCACCTTAACTATAGAGCCCCTCTCCGCACACCCATTCCCACTCTCGCTCACTCTCCCCACGCAACCCTCTCCACCATCCCATCAGCATCCGCAAACTCCCGAGAATACCCCGTCCTTGCCGGCGATGGCCGAGGAGGATAAGGTGGCCATCGTCGCCTCTGAGGCCACCGCCAAGGAGGCCCCTGTCTCCTCGCCGGTTCCCCTCGATGTGTTGCAAGCAGCCGTCGTCCCTGTCCAGGCCCAAGTCGAGGCCCTCGCCGGTCACAAGCAGATCAAGCACTTCTTGGGCACCTATGATCCAGATAAGTACATCGCTCCGTTGAACCCCTACGACACCGGCATCGACGACCCATGGTTGGAGGTAACTAGGGTTTGCTCCCCTCCCCTGGTTCTTCTACCGCTCCCATCGTTGGATGCTAGATCTTGGTTTAGTAGGATTCGCTTGTTCGCATTTCGATTGCTCGATCTTCTTACATCATCTACTCCCCCATTTTCCTTTTCTTCCAATAGGTTTCTGGCAGCGATGTCTGCAGCGATGACGAGTCCATTCACACCAAGGCTCGTCAGGTGCTGAGGAGGCTGCGGGCCGGCCAGTACGACGCCTTCCTCAGGTGCGGTGACTATAGCTGCCCCTTCCGCAAGGGGATCACCTACTGCTTGACGAGTCACGTCGGTGGCACCGACTTGAATACCTTACTGAAGCATGCAGAGGCCATGGGCTCCGGCATCCACAAAGGCGGCAAGTGCGAGACCGTGAACATCAACGCCTACATCGCTTAACACCGGGCTCTCGACATTCACCTCTGAAACCTCCAGCGGGTGGCCATCAAAGAGGGTCGCATGCCTCCAATCAGGCACAAGGCCCCCAAGATCAATGGACTAGGCAACAAGAAGTGGAGGAAGCGTCGGAGGGAGGAGGCGGAGGCGCGGGCGCTTGCAGGATGTGCCTGCAGCTGCGTCAGCTGCTGCTACTGCTAAGCAGCTTCTTTCTAGCTATATCCTATTTCTGGCTGAATGCATCAAACCTCGTTAAGCAACCTACTTACTATTGCTATATCCTATTTAGCTGCGCACAGCTATATCTACATTTGTTTTGTTTTCTGAATGAATGTATTCTGCCTGGTGTGATTTGCTACTCTAGATTTGCTACCTGATCGGAGGTAAAAATAGGTCCAAAAGGGAACGAATTATCGAAGTGAGAATCTTCTCTAGATTTGCTACCAACTTGGGCAAAATGAAACATATCTGTTTAGCGAGAGAGGAAAAGGGCACTCTTTCAAACTGCCAGTTAACAAGCTACCATCTTGACAAGGTACAAGACACATACATAAACATAACACAATGAGGGTTAAATTTATTTTACTAGTATCACTTGAGGCGCTAGACATCTTGACAAGCTAACTGAGTTCCACAAAACAGAAACATAACACTGACAAGTAAAATTTAATTCACTTCTCATTAGACCACTTGAGGCGCTTGCCATCGTTCCTGGGCGACAAATTGCGACCATTCCAGGTACTCCACAGCTCATGAAATGCTTCGTCCCACCTGGGATTTGACTTGGCTTCCCTATCTTTAGCATCCTGCGGCACAATTAGTGGTGCATCACAGGCCTGATTGTTGCCGCTAGAATATATTGCCTCTCTGTTGGCTGCTTCAGCTGCAGCTTCTCTGTCAGCTGCTTCTACTTCAGCTGCAAACTCTCTTTCATCTGCTTCTGCAGCCTCTCTGTCAGCTGCTTCAGATGCAGTCATTTTCTTTGCATATGCAGCTTCAAACTCAGCTATTCTGCATTTTCTACAAAGGGCTCCCCTAAGCTCGTCTTTTCTCTTGCAAATAGGGAAAAACACGAGGTAACGTAGAAAAAATGGATCTTCTTGTACAGCTGGTAGGTCACGTAAGCATCTATGGCTGCATACTTTATGTTTATATCAGACAAAGGCCACTCGTCCCAGAAATCGTGCCTATCCGTAGGGAAATCTTCCTTCATTTTGTCGTACGACTCATCAAGGATTCTAGTTGCGAGTGATGCAATTCCATCCTTCCTCGAGCCCTAGGATCTTGACAAGACTCTAAATATCGATCCAGTTGTGCGCAGGAATTATAATTCCCTCTTGATAAAGTTTCGAAAAATCAGTTGTTTTGTCGATAGTGTAGAAAACAATTCCCTTTTCTACAAGGAACTGGCGCAGCGCCAGACAATTCCCGTCAGTCTTGAAAGTATGTAGTTTGTCATCACCAAAATTTGTAACTACAAATATTTTGTCAATGCAAGATCATCATATGAATATAATTTGAAAAGTTTAGTAAATGCAAGATCAAGACTCTCAACATTGTCTTGTCGTAATTTATTTGGTCCTAAATAAAATTCAGTAGTTGCAAGATGAGAAAGTGGATAAAGAACAAGAGGAGAAAACCCTAAAAGCGGTTAGCTAGAGAGAGCAGTTCTACAAACCAGGAGAGGTGGTAGACGATGACGTGTTTCTGCATGGCCAGTTGAACGACGGCGACTTCACTCCCTTCATATGGGTGCTCCAGGGTGTACTCAAGGTCCAATCCCACAAACTTGTCCTCGTCTATCCCAAGCCAACCCTCGTACATCCCCAGGACACGCACCACTGTCTCCTTCTCATTGGTGTAGACAACATCTATCTTCTTATTGTCATGGGCATGGTTGTTAGTATCCCAATACGTATCGTAGTATCTTACGATTTTACGATACCACCAAGGACAATCGATACGTATCGTGATGATATCTTAATCTAATAGTATCTTACTCGTATCACGATATGTATCATAGTATCTTTAGTATCCTGATACAAAATCGATACCATACGATCCCACAGTTTAGTAAAAAATAAGTACATAATGGCTTGGAAAGCTAAAAGGATAAATTTGTTTTGTATTCGCAAAGTGAACAAGGTACTTAAATAGTAAAACTTCCACTGTTTTTGAGAATACTGAATATAAAACATGAGTTTGTAGGTTGAAACAAAGCAGTCAATTGGCCGTATTTATGTAATAGCTTTGAAGTACATATATGATCGTAGTTTTTGATATGTGGATACCTCTACAAAATACATGAAATATTCTTAAAATTAGAGTTAATAATTAAATTTAAATGTTTTTGAGATATTTTTTAATATATTCTTCCATTTTATTTAAAAATAAAAATCTCATAGTATCATGATACTACGATACGATTCTACGATACGATACTGCCAACAAGAAAACGATACTAGCTAGTATCCCGATACTGAAAATCTTGGTCATGGGTAGTGAAGCTTGTCTTTAGAGTGCGACGACCTTCCATGGCGGCAAGGAGAAGACGGAAAGAAGAAAGATGACAGAAAGAAGAAGATTGATTTCTGCGAGGCAGGGAAACGGTGGAACCGTCAATGCACTTTTAAGGTAGTGGTTAACGACGGGGACGGAAGTCCAAGGAGAGACGCGTGGCGGTGGCCGTTCCAGCTTCTGAGTAAACAAAAAATAATTATAACGCCGATACATGTGCCATGTTTTGTCACGTCAATACACTAGGCGGGGGTGGGCAGGGGTGTTGTCCTATCCACTGTGCCAACGCTGCAAGCCTATGTGACAGCCACCCTGCCTAAGCGACGGGAGCGACATAACAGCGAGAAATGATAGGGGGGCCAACTTGACGGCCGTTAGCCTGATTTCTTGTATTGAAACGTAAAGTTTAATTCGTACCGAAAAAGACCCTCTGAGTATTTGGCACACCAACTGTAGTCACCCCGGCTGATTTTAGGAAACTTGGGTACCGCGTTGCCTAGACACCCCAACTTTCGGGCCGCAAAATGATATTCTCCTTAGATAGGAGGTGCACCGATCGGAGACAGGGCGGCCCAAGGCATAGGCCAGGCCTGCACGAGACTAGTCCAGGGGTCGTGTTGTGGGCGCCAGGTTGGAGATGCGGGAGGCGCATGGACCGAGGCAAGAGGTGGAGCCGCGGGTCGTGGAGCCGGTGGTGCAATCGGTGGTCATGGCGGCCGATAGATAGGTCGGGTGCCACGGTAATTCGGGGTAGGGCACCAGCTAGGAGGAGGCTGCACTGAAGGTGGCAGTGGAGGCGCAGGCGGGGCTGGCGTAGGAGGCCGCGGGATGGCGGCAAAAACCTGGGGGCGTGACTCTTTGTTGGTGATGGCACGATCGGCCCATTGGAGCATGGACCGGACCTCTGCAAAGAAGGGACGGGGCCACATCATGGGGATGAACGAACTTGTTTCTCGAAGCGCTCGCCGAGGCCGACAAGGAGGATGTTGATGAGTTGTTGATCGGCAATGGTTTTGAGGCGCTGACAGTAAACACCCACTGGAGAATCGCCTTGCACTGTGTTGCGAAGTTCCGTGTGAAGCATGTTGATACGTGCATCGACATTGTCTTGAAAAAGTTGGCGAAGGGCCTCCCAAAGAGCGGCGGCGCTGGAGGCCTCACGGAAGACGAGGTTGAAGAATTTTGTAGACACCCGTTGGTAGATCCATTGGATGATAGTGTGGTCATCCTTGACCCAGCGAGGATCTGACGGCAGGGTCCGTCGGAGGCGACGTGATTGAGGAGATTGCAGCGACCAAGATGAACTTCGAAGAGGTGGCGCCAATGGTAGTTGTTGTGCTTGGGGAGATCTAAAGTAAGAGGAATAAAAGGACTAACATTTGAAATTGTATCAGCATATTGGATTGTGGATGTGATATAAGGGACTAGGGTTTGGGTGGAGGAAGAAGAGGAGGAGATTGTCATGGCGACAGCAAGCTTGGAGGCGGCGAGAGGAGCCCGCCGCTCAAAGTAGCCGGGCGGCGGCAGGGGTGGGGTGAGCGGCGACATACCCTAGATCGTTTAATCTGATACCATGTTGAATATAATAGTTTTGATACTTCAATAATCAAAATTGTTACAATTACAAGAAAATATAAAGAGGGTCTAGGCCCTGGCCGAGTTGGTTCCCTAGCCGAGTTGGATTAGAGTCATAAACTTGGCACACAAGTTGATTGTCTAACACTTATACATAGAATTCATCCCAGATTGGTTCTTGAGTGAATCTACTCGAGTACATATTTCTTGAGTGAATCTAATCGGGCATTTCATGAGTAAATCTACTGGAGTGGAACTCTGATATTAACTACTCTGTTCAAGATGTTTCTTTCTTATATAGAGGTAAGAATAAATATGTTCACGAGTGAATCTAGTCGAGTACATATTTCTAGGGTGTGCATGATTCAAAAGAATAGAAGTTGGTAGAGCATAGTACTGTAGTAAAGAGCATTGATTAGAAGATATAACGGTACTCAGAAACACCCAAAAAAATGCAACAGTAAAGGAATTAACTGATCCTTGTATATACATGAGTACTAGTATAAATTAAAGATTACTCAAGTATCTTGTGCAAGCCATCTGGTACATGGTTCCTATGCAAGAAAGACTACTAATCTATATCTAGAACTCTTCAATCCAACATGGGGTGTATGGAAAACATGTGATCTCCTCCCCTTCATTCATTAACTCTTTGAAACGGTCATATTCCTTTGGGTATATGTTTCCTAAGATTTCAGTCTTCGAACTGTTCAAATGATAGGCCAGTCCTATCTGTGCACATGAACTCAAGAAGACAACCTCCTTATATGGGTGAAGACCAAGTATTTCAATGTCTTGGTAACTGTAACAATCTTTGTTGTCTTTTGATTCAGATTGTTTAGCCATGTTTTCCTTTTCATCATCATCTTCATCAGAGTTCCACTCGAGTATCTCTCCGGTTGCTGGTTTATTGTTTTCTTCTGGAGAACGAGAAGAACGAAACAAGTTATAGTTAATATCTTCTAAGATCCAGGGCGCGTGGACTCGATGGTCGAACCGGTGACATTCTAGCATGGGCTCAAGATCTTTGTCATGCATCAACATCCACTCCATTTGTCTAGACAATTCATTAAGGACCCAAACTCGAAGGCAATAATTGTATAATGCCAAAAAATACACACCCTTTTCTGATCTTGCTATACTAACTTCTTGATGGCCATCCACTTTAAGATTCATGGGTGGTTTAATTACACTGTAGGTATTATTAGACAATGATAGTCTGCAAAATCGAATCATTATCCAAATTAATTTTATGAAAAAAGAATCCATAAGATAAAAGTGCAATTAGACATTAAACATCTGTAAGTATGTACCTCATAAGAAAGTCATCTCCACATTTGACAAGTGCACCTCGAAAATAGATGGATCTGAAATCTCTATATCGTGCTTGCATCTTGCCGACTGTCCCAGCAGCATCCCCATCTCGCAAAAAATCCTTCTCCTCCCAGCGACCTGATTGTGATGAATAAACATAAATCTTGCACACGGACGGTGGCCATTCAGATTCCTCCATTGAGGGGTATGCCTTCTGCAAGGGGCCTAAACCGGGAGTGCTAAACACCTCATAGTAAGGAGATAGCATGGGATCGTATACTAGGTGCTTGTTGTAGCGCACACCCCTCCTAACACAGTGGGATGGGCACGTCGGCAAAGTATACCATCGCTTTGTCGCAGGGTTAACCACATGGTTGCCGCCAAGCAAGAGGAGACCGTTGCAGTGATCCTTGATGTTATAGGTGTACCAATCGACGCAGTCCTTGTAACAGAAATAGCCGCAATGGGAGCCGGCTGAGGGCAGGAGGCTGAGGTCGCTATTGACGGGGCGAGCACAATAGCTGCAATGGGGGCTGGCAGAGGGCAGGAAGCTGAGGTCGCCGCTGACCGGAGCCCAGGAGGAAGGGCGGGCGAGAAATTCCGGAAACTTGTGCTGTGCGAAGTGGACGAAGAGGCCCCCAAACGAGAGCGGGAGCAGGTCGGCCTGTAGGAGGCCGCAGGAGTCGACGGCCTCGCGCCAGGCCCTGCATACGCAGCGGGAGGCGGCGAGCCAGCGCGGCGGGACGCGACGGAAGATGCCGGCGAGAACGTTGTCCGGCAGGAGCGGCAGCTGGTCCTTTCCGGTTGTGCCGTCGCGCCGCTGGGCCTTCGGTGTGTGGTGGTTGGGCTCGTCCCCGGACATCGCGACGCCGTGGTGGTGACCTTCGATCTGAAACCCTCGACGGATTATGGTTTTATTTTGGTGACAAGGTATGTAACGTGTTCCGATCAGACCCTCAAATGATGGGCTGTACGTCCAGTTCAACTTCGGCCACAATTCTTGTGCGTTACGCGGGAGGAATCCGTACGGGAGACGACCAGGAGATCGATCTCCTCAAATGTTCGGAGATTTGATGCGAGAGGTGAAAATTTAGTACTCCCTCTCGAAATAGGCTTTCTCCTAGCTATGTTAATTATCTACAGACTTAAAGCCTGATCACATGCAAGCATTTTGAGGTCATCTGCCCTTACCATGACAGTTCCTTCTAGGCCCATTTCCCTATTCGTCACATTGATGTGTGGGCCTGTGTGACGCTCCTTCGTACGTGTGGTGGAGGCGTATATGTGTTTAGCTTACACGTTGTTGTTTTTACTGCATCCTCTCTTGCACCCTTCGTGGCGCCTCCAGCTCAATCTCCCTCTCTTTGCATAAATTGAGCAAAAATATGGTAACTATTTAGCCTAAAAAACAACGGTAATTCCGAACATGTGTGCTCACCGTACCGATCATCGCACCCACACCTCATTTCGAATAGATCGAACCGCTATCTTCTTATATCTACACATGTCAGAAAACAACAATAGAAAATACAGAGGTGGTGTTTTGGCTCATGGGTGCAAATGAACCTATTATCAAAAATATATAAAAAGATATTTTAAAATGTCAAAAAATTAAGAAAGAAAATTCCGCGTGTATATCTAGACATTTTATGTTCTTACGTAACTTTTCAGGAAAAATTACCATTTTATGTGACTTGTGTAAAGGAAAAAAATTATCCAAGAATAATCATGTTTTGGAGCATCTGAAATTCTGTTTTTTTACGCTAGACACAAATAATATTCTTTTGCTCAAGAAAGGTGTGTGCAAATATTTTTATAATTTTTTTACATTTCTAGATATATTTTGAACAATCGATTTATTTGCACTCGTGAGCCGAATTGGATTTGCAGACTTATTGCGTATAGTTTCATAGTAGAACAAATAGATGCAGGTGTACCGCCTATAGTGTCATAGAACAAACCACCCGTGTACCGCATATGCCACACATTGCCAGAATGCCATGCAGGTGGAAAGCGCGCCTATTTGTCTAGTACAGTAAACGCACGGTACAATTACTGGGGCCTCAACACAAGTACGTCCAAACAAAACAAAAGAAAAATAACAAAGAAACAAATATCAACAACGTCAGGTCGATAAATGATGATGATCCGTAATCGTTGTGCCCTCTGGAAGATAACAACCACACTCCTAGCACTCTCCAAAGTGCCGCATACCAAGCAACACCTCTAAGAAGGACTACAACGATGGCGACGATGTTGCCCAGACATTGTCCTAGGGTTCCCCCGGTACGTGGAGGGGCATAGGAAAGGGGTACACCCAACGCCCTTCCGGAAGGAAGAGCGGCCCCCTTGGGCGTCAACGCGTCGGTGCCGGCCGAGATTTCTCCCAACCCCCCCCCCCCCCCCCCCCCCCCCGCTCCCCAAACCACGACCGCGCATGCTCCATCGGGCTCCTTTAGACTCCTCACCCACTAACACGCGCCACCACGATCTTGCCATCACCATCACCGTCTCACCATGGCCAACACTGCGAGACCGGCGGGACCGAGACGAAACAGCCAAGAATGAGGAGCGTTAGAGTAGCAACCATGTGGGAGGGTACGGCCACCACCACCAATGGTGGTAACCATCCGGACGTAGCATCAAGAGAAAATCAGGCCCCTAGGCCCAGTCGAGCCCAAATCGGGTTCGTGAAGTGTAACACCCTCAAATCGGTCCTATGCAAGTTTTAGCGATTTCCGCCAAACCCGCATAGAAACGATTCAAGGACACCCACCAGGAACTTTCGTGCGGGTGGAAAACAAAGTAATACCATTACACATCAGTCCTCGATGGGACCCACATAACAGATATATACATCAGCGACTCCATGAGTCAATAATACAGATACAATATACAAAGATCCAAATCACCTCGAAAACGATAGAGCGTCCGACTACGGACAAGATGCAAATGGGGCTAAGAGCCCTAAAGAATAACCAATGGCGGCCATAACCCTGCCCAGGCCAAGCCGGAAGGGTAACCCTGCTAACGGCGTCGACCTCAAACCTGCTAAAACAAAAGGGGTGCCGACAAAGGGCGAAGGAAAAAGAGGAGCGTCAGTACTGAGGCCAGTACACGGCGAGGCTAGAATTCGGCGGCTCTCGCCTACATAGGTATGGTGGGCTGAAGCGGCAGCGCAGCGGCACTAAACAACCTATAGAGACTCGATATAACTGGCGGTTATCAGAGAGGGATAAGAAAGACCTATTCGGATCTAACCTGAAGCTAACACCAAACAAACCCATCCTGGTAATTTCTCCTCGAGACCAAACGAGGAAGTCGGACCAAGGAACTCACACAGTTGGCAGTTTTACTCATTCCATTATAGTTGAAGCACTTACTAGTCAGATATAGATAGTATGAGTCATCCTGGAGCATAAGTAGTGGGCAGTTTTAATCACCATTCTGTTATAGTTGATTCATTTACTAGTCCGATATAATTGTCCTGAGGAATCCCAAAAACCCAGCAGTTGTTGGCACTTTTATCACATTTCATTGGAGTTGCAATACTTACTAGGCAGGTATAACAAAACAATCTAGGTCCACCAGTGGTTGGCATTTTTAATATCCATTCCGTTATAGTGAAGCTGATTACTAGTCAGATATATTTAGTCAAATTTATAGCACTACTTTAGTTATGCTTGTCTATGATCGAGATACTGTGCTCCAAGTCGTCCATAACCGCGGACACGGCTTTCAGAAAGTTTTACCCTGGAGGGGTGCACAAATAGCAACACACACTCGATCAACCTCGAAAAAACCAACTCAAAACCCAACGAGCCATTCACGACAAAGCGATCACAGGATTCAGAAATATTTCAGGGGGCCACCCCACTAAGCTACCCGCAACGAAGTTGGACGGCTCCGGAGCGGACCCAGGGTTTGTGTGGACGGCTGTAAACGACTGGGAACCCGAAAGTGTGACTGGGCTTGTCGATACAGCGAAAACGTGTCACGATCCTAAACAGTACAGGTGCTCCACGCACAATCATAAATAAAGCAGTAACATGGCATAAGTACAGGATAGTAATAAAGCCCTAAACTACTTGTGGCCCCAAGAAATAGAAATGAATCAAGCTCTGGCTCAGGGGGGGTCCATAAGGCCTCTCGGATGTGGATAGTGCGAAAAATCAAGGAACAGGTATCAAGTACTCGGGGTCCTACGGGACACAAGTGAGCGTGGAAGAACCAAATAACATCTATTGCCCACCGATGCCTCTGTATTAGTTATATCTAGCATTTTAATGGTTGTAGTTAAAGTCATGATCATCTCCACCAATAAGCATCTCCACCATTAAACATCTGCCAGCATTTCAACAACTGTGGTACTTGACAACACGAGAGCGCACATGAGCAAGCAACTACGACTCGCAAGGCCAGCTATCTACCAAACATGGGTAATAGGATGTGTCCAAGGAAATATAGGGGCTGCACGGGATATAACTGGTGCACGGAAACTAAAGCATCGCGACACGGATAGAAATAGATCAACAGGAGGAAATAAAGACTATAAATGCAAAATAGGTAGAAGGGGAAGAGATGCTCGCCTGGGAAACACTGCTGAAGGATCACAACCGGAGAACTTGTCGATACTCGCATCAACTCATCGGCCTAATCCGCGAAGAAGCAAACACTAGAAGAAACACCGGATGCAATATTTAATACTATGGCAAAAGATCCGGCATGATTATGATATGATGCAGATGCGGTGCAATTAGGTAATATTAAGCGGAACCGGGGTCCCGACATTTAATTAAACGGTTCAAGTTATTTAGAACCTCCCGCAATTTAAATGTTGTATTAACAAGGCGAAACATGACATCGGTTCGCTACACCAATTTAAATGGAGTCCGGATTAAGACAAAGATATCCCGCATAAACACTCCATATTTATTTATGAGGTGAATCGGCATAATGCTCCCAAACCACAGGCAGGTATGCATGCATGAACAATTTAATATGCGATAGTTGATAATGTCATATTATAAAAATAGGGGCTTAGGGTCTCACATCTGGGTGCAACAGATTTTGGGTTCCGAGGGTCCGGGGTTCGACAGGGTTCGACGGGGGGAACAGCTCGACGGGATCGGTCTCGGACAACGGAAGTAGATCTTGCCGCATCCGGGAAGAAGGACTTGGTTTAGCGTCGGGGGCGCATCGGATTCGCCCTGGTCGATGTTGATCTTGCCGTCACGAAGATCTTGTCGGGTCCGCGCCATTGAGTCGGTCTTGGCGTTCGGGAGGAAGTACTTGTCGTATCCGGCGTTAATGCCTCCGTGAAGGAGAACTTGTCGTCCAGGCTCTCGGCGTCCTCGGATTCCGATCGGAGATCTTGGTGGTCTTCGGGTTCGTGTAGCAGATTTCGGCATGGCTTGACGGTTCCATGTAGGAGATCTCCGGGTGCCACGGCGGAGTGCTCGGGGTCCCGATGTAGATCTCGGCGAGGGTTTTGTTGGCGAGAAGCTCTTGCGCAGGCCTCCGGTTTGGTACACGCACCAAAACGGCATTCACATCATACCTACTTCGCAGCAGTAGCAACAGGATTACCAAAGTAGATGGGCATACATGCACAGATAATTGTACTGGTCACACACCAACAACACATCCTCGAGACGGCCGGCGCGGTGGAGCTCGCAGGTGCCACGGCGCGCAGAGAGGGGCCGAGCGGGGTCAGGACGGAGGCGCAGGACGCGGCGCGGCCGAGGACGTGGCTGGAGGTGGGGAAGGCGAGGCCGGCGCGAGGACGAGCGGCCACGGCGGCATGGCAGCGGCGACCGGAGGTGGCTCGTCGGGGGAACCGGAGGCGGTCGAGGCGACGCTGGCCAGAGAGGGGATGGCAGGGACGAGGCAGGTGGCCAAGACGGGGCGGTGCGGCCAGGATCCGGCGGCGCGGAGACGGAGGTCGCAGGGGAGGGCCGTCGCGACTGCCAGCGCGCAGGGGCACGGGGATGCTGGAGGCGACGCTGGCCAGAGAGGGAACGGCAGGGACGAGGCAGGTGGCCAAGACGGGGCGGTGCGGCCAGCATCCGGCGGCGCGGAGACGGAGGTCGCAGGGGAGGGCCGTCGCGGCTGCCAGCGCGCAGGGGCGCGGGGATGCTGGAGGCGACGCCCCGCAGAGAGGGGGCAGGGCGGCGGTGCTGGCGGGCTCAAGGTGGCGGGGTTGGTGATGAACGGCCGGTGGCGGCGGGGAACGCGGCGGCCGGAGCTTGCTCGGCGGAGGAGGGGCGCCTGGCGATGGGGGAGCTGGAGGAGAGGAGGCGTGGTCGACGGACGACGAGGAAGCGGCAGCGGAGGGGGGAGGTGGCCGGCGGGCGCGTCTCGTGCAGGGGAGGCGCAGGCGATGAGAGGGGAGAGAAGCGGGCGCGGGGCGCGGGGCGCGTCTGCGGGAGAGAGAGAGGGAGGCGACGGGGACAGGTGGGCCAGGGGTGGGGCTGCGTCGGTGGGTGGCTGGGCAGGGGAAAAATGGGGAGTGGGCCTGGCAGGTGGGGCACAGATGCGGGATGGGCCTGTCCATCCCGGGGTGGGGCCCGCGCGGGTTAGGTGGCGGTGGGGATGGCTGTGTGCAGGGAGGGGAGGTAGCTGGGTGAGGTGGCAGTGGTTGGTTGGATGGGGGATTGGGTCAGGGTGACGTGGCGCGCCATCAGTGGTTGTGGTGAGGTGGAGGGGCTGAGTAGAATAGGCTGGGTGGGTTATTTGGTAGAAAAAGTTAGGTGTTAGACATATAGGGTTTTAATTTGGAGGTGGCCGGCTAGGCTTTCGGGCCTGGCTGGCTGCCTCCTAAAAATAATAATTTAAATGTTCTATTGTTTAAAACGGGACTTTTGAAATCCGTCGGCAGACGAAACAAAAATTTCCGGAGACCTGGGTTTTAATTTGAATTGAAGTCGGGGTGTTTAGAAAACAAAAATAGACTTTTCGAAAAAATAGTTTTATGCAAACAAATGCAAGATGACATGACGATGCTCAAATGCAAGATGCCATGATGACATGAGCATGCGGTCATGATGATGCAATGCACAAAAACGGCGCGATTTTCTAGTAGTGGTTTTTGGCGGGATGCCACATGAAGCTCCCAACACCGCGCTGCAGTAGGTATGCCGCCATCTCCGCCACCCCCCGCATGAGCAGCTTCCCAAACTACCATAGACAGCACAGCCAAGCCCGGGGCGGACCCACCCGAACCCAGATGGAGCCCCAAGGGGCCCAGAGCTAGGTCGGGAGGGCTTCGCCGCCAGCCCGCAGTAGAACCACCACACCGTATCGTAGAGAAGTGTCCACGCCTCCACCATGTCACCACCCGAAGTCATGCCGCCACTAGAATCATCGTCCACTGAGAGTCACTGCCGCCAAACATCACCTCCCGAGCAGGGGCTCCACGCGCGGGGGAAGGCATGCCTACCGCCGCCGACACCACGCAGGCAAGGGCTGATGGGACTCATAGACGGCGGCAGGAGGGGGCTAGAAGGGGGAGGAGGCGCGGGAGGGAGCGAAAAGGCCATGGTCGCCTTGCTCGGGGAAGGCAACGCGGGGAGCTGGGGTAGGAGCTGGGGGATGTCTCTATCCCTCAGCCGCAAGTCATTCAAAATCTACTACTCCCTCCCTTCATTCCCAAATTAACTGATGGGGATATGCCAAGGGGGTATGCCCAGCAGGACGTTTCGATTGGGCCGAAAGTCCTGCGAGTGCGTCCGAAAGACGACGACTGGACTACGAAGGAAGGAAAGGCCCAGCGACTGGCGACTGGAGGCCTAGGAGCGTAACAGAAGCCTAGTCGAACTAGGTCAAAGCCTTCGGTTCCTTATCTTGTTCGGTGATAACTTGTAAACCCTAGTGAGGTGCCTCATATATAAACCTCCCTAGGGTATCCTAGAGTCTCACGGTCCATCATACACCCCCTCAAGCGACTCGCTGCCTAGCCGCCGAGCTCGCCACCCCTGTAACTCGCTCTCCCATAATATAATCTAGCAGGAGTAGGTCTTTACCCTCCGGGGGGCCGAACCTGGGTAAACCCATGTGCATCCGCCCCCATCTCGCACAGCAGATGGCGGCCAACTCTTCCTCACGAAACACTCAATCGCTGCCAGTGGCAGCGACTACCGTGGCCATTTCCACGACAGTGGCGCCCACCGTGGGGCATAGCGGGACTGGCCTGAGTTCTGCGGCGAGACCCTACTCGCCGATCGATCGGCCACTCGCCACCGGTCGCATGATCGCATGGTCGCATGATCGCATGTCTCCGGTCACTCACGCCGCGGTGATGCCGGTCGGATCCATCAACCTCTTCGTTGGCTTCACCGGCGCGATCGACCCAGCCACGACGGTGATCGTCGGTGGATCGCCGCCACACTGCGATCTGCTTTCAGAGGAGCAGGTCCGCTCCATCAGGGGCCTCGTCACCGTGTACGACTCGGCCGCTAGCGATGCGGTCGAGACTAACGCCGCCACCAACAATGACTCCCTAAACGACGACGCCAACTCCGCGACCCCTGCATCGGTCGACGGATCCATCACCGCCGCATCACAGGAGGACTCCATCACGCGAGTCTCCAACCCAGAGGACTTCGAGGACCCCTCCATCCTGGGGATCTTCGACTCCGATTCCGGCTCAGAATCCCCCGAGGATTTTCGCGCCAGATCCAATCGCTACAACACGATTTACATGGCGGGTAGCACGGCCACCCCGCCAGATCCGTTCTCCACGCCGATCTTGCCGACTGCGATGGCCACGGAGGTGGAGAAAGCCCGCCTACGGCTCGCGGAGGCACAACGCAACGAACTCGCCGAGTGCGAGAAATACCGCCTCGAACGAGAGACGGCACGGGAGCTGTCACTCTATCACCAGCGCCGCATCAGGACCCGCCTGAACTCCAACGTTCAGGGCCGCGCGCTGAACTTCAACGACGAAGGCGACCCCACACGCACCGCCGAGCACGAATACTGCGAGAACGCGCTGCCAGGCAAGAGCAACCCCGCAAGACCACCACCTGGTGCGCCGGCGACTAGAGCCCCCCCACCACCCATGGGCCGCGCACCCCTGCCAGACCAACCGTGGATCATCATCTCGCCTCAAGCCCGTGACACCAATGGGCTACCACTATACTCCACCCCGATGGACAATGTCGTCGCGGCCGACGCCGCGATCGCCAACCTAGACGTCCAAGGCGACGGCGCGCTACAGATCCAGTACGCCAAGGCCCTACTCGTTAGGGCCGTCGAGCAACAAGCCGCGGGAGTCGACCCGCGGGGGCGGATGTACTCCCGCTCATCAGCAAGCAGGGCGGCATCAAGCGGCCACCCCACCGTGGCTAACGTATTAGTTTGCCCACCACCCCAGCCCCTGGTGAACCAACCACGGGCCGCCAATCCCCGTGTTATCAACCAACGAGCCGCGACCGACGAACAACACGGTCGCTGCCAATGGGTAGCCCCTTGATGCCCGAACGAACATCATCAACAATCAGGCGTGGCGGTCGCGCCAGCCCTACGACCTGCGACACACCCTCACCAACCGTGGCGACCCGGAACCAAGAGGCTCGCTCAGCCGAGTCGGGCCGCAATGCTTCGGACCAATGATTCACGAGGAAAAATACCTCGCCAACTTCAAGGCCCCCAAGGAGATCGAGAAGTACGACCCGACGTACGACCCTGTTGTCTGGCTGGACACATACCTCATGGCAATAGGGATCGCAGGCCACACCGACCTGCTCGCCGCTCGCTAGCTCCCCCTGATGATGGAGGGTGCGACCCGGCAGTGGATCAACACGCTCCCCGCCGACAGCATCGACTCCTGGGAAGAAATGCGGGACGCCTTCGTCAGGCACTTCGAGGGCTCCTACACCCGCACCACCACCATAGAGGACCTGGAGCGATGCATCCAGGGACAACGCGAGTTGACTCGCCGGTGGATCCAAAGATGCCAAGAACAATGGATAAACGCCTCCGGCATCCACCCAGACATAGCGATACACTGCTTCAAGAACGCATGCTGGTATGAACCCCTGGTCACCAAGATCAAGAGGGTCTACCGGACGCTCGACAACATCCCCGACCTCCTCGAGATAGCCAAGCGCTATGCGGAGGAGGACCCCAACCAAGACTCCGACGACGAGTCGGGAGGAAGACGCCGCACTAGCATCCACGACAGCGGGCGCCTACGCGACATGCGCTACAGCAACACCTGCATCACCTGCAAGCGCCACACGGACGGGCGAGTCGACTTCGTCGCCAACGCTGGCTACGGCCAGCACGACTCCAAGAACTACCGCCGCGACTGAGGAAACTACCGTGACAGCGGGAACTACCACGCCAACAACACGACAAGGCCGAAATTCGACCCCGCCGCCCTGCTCAATCAGCCCTGCATCTACCATAGCAGGGAGGGAAAACCCACCACCCACACCTCCGCCGATTGCCACTCTCTCAAAGAGATTGAGAAGGCGAGACGAGCAAGGGAGGACCCCAACAACAACCCACCTCGGGACAACAGGAATGGCGGCGTCTTTGGCACCACCGTCGGCTCGCTACATACCTTCACCGGACTCGGCACCAAGCGCGAGAAGAAGGTGCTCGCCCGCGCGGTCACCGTCAATACGGTGACGCAAGTCGACATCCCTCGCTTCCTAAACTGGTTCGAGTAAAGCATCACCTGGAGTCGCCAGGACCATGCACCAAGGATCGAATACCCAGGGTGAGTCGCCCTGGTAGTCAGGCCCAAGGTGGCCGATTACTAGCTGCCCAAGACGCTAATGGATGGTGGGAGCTCCATCAACATCTTGTACCTCGACACGTTCAAAAGGCTCCAGCTCCCAGAAGCAGCCATCGAGCCAACACTGATGACCTTCCACGGCATCGTCCCCGGTCGGAAGGCGTACCCGATCGGGAAAGTGACACTGCCAGTCACCTTCGGCACTCCAGCAAACTACGCACGGAGAGGATCATCTTCGAGCTGGTCACCTTCCGCAGCCCCTACCACTGTGTCCTGGGCCGCCAGGCATTCGCCAAGTTTATGGCAACCCCACACTATGCCTACAACATGATGAAGCTCCCCGGGCCAAGCGGCATCATCACCGTCCACGGCGACCCTGACATGGCCGTGGAATGCGAAGACAAGGGTGCCGAGCTCGCCGACGTCATCATCACCGTGGAGACGGACCATGTGGAGGAGCTCGCGACATACGCGGGCAACAACAACAAGGACAACCCACCATCCTGAAGAAACCAACCGCCGCGAACTCCACGTCTGAGGCGACCACGCACACCCGCACCGTCGAGCTCGTCCCAGGCGACTCCAGCCAGATGGTCACCATTGGGGTGCACATGAGCCCCGCATAAGAAATCGCACTCATCGGGTTCCTCCGTGAGAACCGTGACATCTTCGCATGGAAGCCATCTGACATGCCAGGTGTCCCGAGGGAACTCGCTGAGCACAAACTCAACACCGACCCCAAAGTGCGACCAGTAAAGCAGTCCCTACGGCCCTTCAATGAAGAGCGCCGTCGAGCAATCACCGAGGAAGTCCAGCGCCTGCTAGCCGTAGGCTTCATCCGGCCAATCAAGTACTCCAAGTGGCTGGCAAACCTAGTCCTGGTTCTAAAAAAGAACAACACATGAAGAATGTGCATTGACTACACCAACCTCAACAGCGCCTTCCCGAAGGAGGAGTTCGTCCTACCGCACATCGATTAGATCATCGATTCGACCGCGGGGTCGGAGTCGCTGTGCTTTCTCGGCGCTTACTCTGGTTATAACCAGATCAAGATGGCGGTCGAGGACGAGGAGAAGACGGCGTTCATTACGCCATTCGGCGCGTTCTGCTACACGACCATGACGTTCGGCCTCAAGAATGCAGGCGCCACATACCAGAGGTGCATGCAGGAGTGTCTAGCGAGCCAAATTGGCTGCAACATTCACGTCTACATCGACGAAGTGGTGGTAAAATCCACCCGCCAGGACGATCTGCTCGCCGACCTAGCCGAAACCTTTGCAAACTTGTGGAGGTACAACATCAAGCTGAACCCCGGAAAATGCACCTTCGGCGTCCCCACCGGACAACTCCTGGGTTATGTAGTCTCCAAGCGAGGCATCGAAGCCAACCCCACCAAGATCGACACCATTGCGCGACTCGGGAAACCCGAGTGCCTGCACGACGTCCAAAAGTTGGCAGGGTCGCGGCCCTCAGTCGCTTCATCCCCCGACTAGGCGAGAAGGCAATGCCCCACTACCGCCTGATGCGCAAGAACCCCACGTTCCAATGGGACGTGGAAGCCGATGACGCAGTCAAAGCACTCAAAGAAGTGCTACTTGCGGCACCACTACTCGCCGTGCCACTCGACAAAGAGCCAATGCTCATTTACATCGCGGCCTCTACTCAAGTCGTCAGCGCCGTGATGGTCGTCGAACGACCGGAAGAGGTCAAGGAGCACCCCATACAGCGCCCCGTCTACTACATCAGCGAAGTCGTAACGGACTCACGATAGCGCAACCCGCAATACCAAAAACTGGTGTACACGGTATTCCGAGCATAGCGGCGACTCCCACACTACTTCCAGGAGCACCCAATCACGGTGGTCTCCTCCGCGCCCCTGTAGGACATCATACGCAATCGCGAGGCGACCGGGCGAGTCGCCAAGTGGGCCATCGAAATCGGCGTCCACAACATTAAGTATGAGCCCTGCAAAGCGATCAAGTCACAAGCCCTGGCTGATTTCCTCGCAGACTGGGAAGAAGCACAGCAGCTAGAGAAGCTCCCATACCTCCACTACTGGTCGCTCCATTTTGACGGCTCCAAGAACACCGACGGCGCATGGGCTGGGGTCATCCTGACCTCTCCCAAAGGAGACAAGCTCCGCTACGTGCTCCACCTCAACTTCAAGCCCTGCACCAACAACATGGCAGAATATGAGGCCCTACTTCACGGCATGAGAGCCGCTAAGGAGATGAACGTCAACCGCCTACGATGCTATGGCGACTCCGACCTAGTCGCTGGCCAAGTCGCCGGGACATGCGACGCCGTCTCCCCAACAATGATCGCGTACCGCCAAGCTGTCGACCAGTTGGGGGACACTTTGACGGCTATTCCATCGAGTGGATCGACATGCGCAAAAACGAGGAGGCAGACGCCCTCTCCCGCATCGGATCGACCTGACAAGCGCCACCAGTAGGTGTCTTCCTCGGCATCATCCACAAACCTTCGGTCAGCCCACCAAAGGAGATCGACGTTGGGATCTCACTGCAACCAGAACCGGCCTTAGTCACCATGGTTGTGGAACCTAGAGACTGGACAGCACCATACGTCGCCTTCCTGGAACACAAACTCCTACCGAGCAATGAGATAGAGGCGTGAATGATCGTGCGCCGCTGCAAATCCTTTGTCATCATCAACGACGAGCTCCACAAGCGCAGCGTGACCGGCGTGTTCCAGCGCTGCGTACAGCCAGAAGAAGGCCGCAAGATCCTCCAGGACATTCACGTCGGCGACTGCGGCCATCACGCCGGTGCCAAGTCGCTAGTCGCCAAGGCCATGCGACACGGTTTCTACTGGCTCACCGCACACGCCGACGCCACCAACATCGTCCAACGATGCGTCGGTGCCAGAAGTACGCCAACCAGACGCACATCCCTGGCTCGGCACTCAAGACCATCCCCATCACGTGGCCATTCGCCGTATGGGGCATGGACATGGTAGGACCGTTCAAGAAGGCCCAGTCTGGCTTCACTCACCTCCTAGTCGCAGTCGACAAGTTCACCAAATGGGTCGAGGTCAAGCCGATAAAAAAGTGCGATGGCAAGACGGCCACCAAGTTCCTATGTGAACTCCTCTACCGGTACGGCTACCCGCACAGCATCATAACAGACAATGGCACCAACTTTGCCAAGGGGGCCATGGCGGAATTCTGTGAAGAACATGGCATCCGACTCGACCTCGCATCAGTGGCTCACCCGGAATCGAATGGCCAAGCAGAACGCTCCAACCACAGCGTCCTCCATGGGCTCAAGCCGCGACTGCAGGTGCCCCTCGAGCACACCCCAGGATGCTGGGTCGACAGCTCCCCTCCGTGATATGGGGGATTCGCACCTTCGTCAACCGCTCAACCGGGTTCACGCCCTTCTTCATGGTGTATGGCGCCGAGGCCGTAATGCCAACCGACCTGGAGCATGAATCACCTCGAGTCGCCAACTACGTCGAGGCGGCCAACGAGGTCGCTCGCCAAGACACATCGATCAACTCGACGAGGCACGCGACCTGGCTCGCTCCCGTACCACCATATACCAGCAAGGACTCCGCCGCTACCATAGCCGCCGAGTGTGAACTCGCACCTTCCAAGAAGGCGACCTGGTCCTGCGACTGGCCCAAGACAAGAAGGGCATGCACAAACTCCCCCCCCCCCATGGGAGGGACCGTTCGCCATAGGCCGAGTCGTTGGAAATGATGCCTACTACCTCATCGACATACAGGGTGACGGCCAACTAGAGGTCGGGAGGCCATGGAATGTAAACCTCCTCAGAAAGTTCTATACTTAGAACCTCAGATTGTACTCCATCGGAACATATAATGAAATTCATCCGGATCGCACAAATTGTGTCCACTCGCCATATTCTTGTGCCACTCGCACTCGTACATACTAGCAATACACTACTTACGAAAGTCAACCTCTAGTCGAGCGACCGGCACGGCTAAGTAGTGCGGCACAAGGGCACCGGAAATATTCGGGCCTTGGGTCGTCCACGAAAAACGCCAACCCGGAGCCGCCATTCGAGTCACCTAGCTCTTCTGGCCCACCGGGCCAAGACATCCGGTACACGCTTCTCACATCGACCTGTCCCTCCCACCCTCGTGCAAAGCGACTCGAATGGTTAAGTACCACGCACGGGGACTCCGCAAAACGGAAACCACCACGTGGCTCGGGAACACACCAAGTAAGAGAGCTGCCTAGGACTCGCCAAGCGACTAGCTCTCCAGGCCAGGGGAGGAGACGCGTTACAAACGACGCACTCACAACCTGCAACAGGAGCATGACCAATGAGGTCGGGCACCACGCTCGGGGACTCGCTTATAAGTTAGCCCTACTCACGCTCGGGCACTCGCCAATCAGAAGACGCGAGGGATAAAAACAATGCATAAACAAAACAATACATAAAAGTATACAATCGAGTTGTACCCCATTAAAGGGAGGACGCGCTCGGGGACTCGCTCAATTAAAACAATCCATAAACAAAACACAACACACATTCCTAATCGCAATACGAGTCGATCGACTCCCCGTGGCATATATTGCAAAAATATCTTACAGCACTCGCCACTTGCCATACATCACAACTTGGACAGTTACATTGTTTACTCCGCAGGCCCTGATGAAGAAGCAGCGCCACCCCCTTGACACGAACAAAAGGCTGCCACGGGTTCGTTGGGTACGTCGTCAGCGACTTCGACAATGACGAACGAAAGGGCTGCTCCGACTTCATATCACGATGCTCTGGCTCGGGGTCGCCAGGCGCCAACACCGTCTCCTGGTACGGCAGCAGATCGCCCATCGCCAAGACCCTATCAGCGTAAGGGGTGGCCTTCACGGTCAGCTTCAGCACCTCTGACATCTCCACCGTGCCAGTCGCCGATGGATAGCCACTCGTCACATCGTCAAGGTCGAAGTCGTCCGGGAAGTGGGCGAGACCCAAGCTCAACGTTTTGGCGGCCCCACGCCTGAACGCCGAGCGCGTCATCCACTCCACGACGGTAGGCACCTCCTCCAAATAGCGCCACACCTCCGTAAGCCCCCCAGGAATAACTTCGGTGGGAGACATGCCCTGAAGAGCCACTTGGACGCATAACGCTGAGGCCGTGGCCACGTTCACCACGGCAGTCACGCACTGTGTAGCATTGTAAGTTTGCACCACCGGGTCGCTTTGGCCTACCACAGCTGCACAGTCAGGTGTCAGTGAACCTATGGAAACCCCAAAACCGGGACTCAACAAGGAGGTCAGGCAAAGACAGAGACTTACCAAGGAGTTTGCGGCAGTTCTCCTTGACGTGCTTCTCCAAGGAGGTTTGCTCGTTGTGCAGCCCCACGATGATGGAATCCGTGGCTTTGCGTTCTTCCTCAGCCGCAGCGACAGCAGCCTTCGCCCACTCCTCCAAAGAAATTGAGGCCGCTTTCGCCTCCTCCAAGTCCTTGACCAGGGAGGCTATTCGTCCATTCGCCGCGTCTAGTTCGGCGACTGGGACATACCCCTCACGGGCCTTGGAGATCTCAGCCGGGAAACCATCTGCAAGAGAAGACAACAGAGTACTGTACACAACCAGCTCACACCCGAAAGAGGAGAATAAAGACAAATAGATACTCACCAATAGTTTCCTGAAGCCACCGGTTCACCTCTTGTGCTTCGCGCAAGTCACACTCCAAGCACTCTCTTGCGGCCTACCGATCGGTCGACTCCCTTTGTAATCCCTGCAAACAAAGAACTCACCTAAGAATTTGACAAAACAAAACCTAGTTCCCAGCCGCTGAAATTCAGCGACCAGGAACTCGGGGACTGGAGAAGGAGGAAAAAGAAAATCAATTCCTAGCCGCCGAAATTCAGTGACTAGGAATTCAGGAACTGGAAAGGAGCAAGAGGTTCAGTTCCCAGACGCTGACATTCAGCGACCAGGAACTTGGGGACTGGACATACCTGAGTAGCAGCGCCGAGCATCTTGTGAAGTTCCCCGGCGTCAGTCGACGGGATCGTGAAGGAAGTGCGCCCGCGGCGGGACCCAATGTCCGCATCCACGATTTCTAGACTCTGTGGAGACTGCGTGTCCGCCACACCTGGAAACCCCCTCGCCATAAAACGTGGGAACGTCGCCGACGCTCTGGCGGGGGCGCTGGTTCTCGGGACCAGCGCTTCTAGCACGGACGCAGCCAAGGCTGGCTCTGATCGCGTCGCCACCACCTCTTCGGCGACTGGCGCTGCCCTTGGTTGCAGCGTCGTCGGCGCCCCCCTTCCGCTTCTTCGCGACCTCGGCGGTCGCCACATCTCCGGTGGCCTTTCTCTTCTTGGGTAGGTCGCCCTCTCCCATGTCGGTAGCTGGTGGAATCTTAGCCACCGAAGCACGGCCAATCTTCTTGGCCCCCGACCTGCACGAGCCCCCTCAATCAATATAACGACAATACAAAAGAGCAAGGCGAATTGGGACGAGGGAGCAGTACTTACTTAGTGACTGGAAGGACGCGAAGCCCGGTGCTAATGTGGGCGGGCTTATCCAACTCGGGACCCAGCTTGCGGCTGAGCCCCCTCTCGAGGACATCTGAAGCCCACGAAACCGTGGGCTTCCTCGACGATGAAGCTGCAGCCGCCGAGATCTCCAGCTCCTACGCGGCCGCGTTTGGCGGCTGTGGTGACTTGGACGCCATAGCCTCAGCCGCTTCTTAGATTGGAACCCTCGTGGCCGTCAGCACAATCGACGCCAGGGGAACCTCTACCACTACCTCCGTGTCCTCGCCCTCCAACCCCTTCGTCGGGACTGCATCCTTTGAGGCCTTGTGCGATACTTCGGGAGAACCTTCGTCATCCAAATCATCATCCGACTCGAACACCACCGATGACTTGGACGGCGATGTGGGCCTTTTCGCTGGCGACTTAGGCCTGCGTGCGGGCTTCGACGGCGTAGTAGTGCGCCGGGACGTGTGCTCCTGCGCGACCTCGTCGCCTTCGTCATGCTCGTCTAGGCTGCGGCTCGCCTCGACTTCATGTTGCCTCTGCATGCGGGTCTTGCGAGCCACAGGCGCTGGGGGAGGAACCTCTTCCTCCTCCCCGTCATTGTTGGAAGGGTCCCCCTCGGAGTCTTCCTCCAATTCTTGGGGAACCTCTTCATCGAGCAAAGGGAGCTAGCCCTCCAGCACCTGAAAAAGCTGAGAACCACCGCGAGTAAAACACCAAACGAGGAGACTAAAAACTAAAACATGGATGTAGCGATTGGGAAGAGAACTTACTATGGGGGCTTCATTCTTCACAGGAGTGTATGGGGCCACCCCGACAGCCACACTGGTGAATTCCGCATCGGTGATCTTCTTCAGGGTGGCCTTGTAGTCCTCGGCCTCCCATGACTCCTTGCTGGTTCGGGATGGATCATGCTTCCCGCTGTATTCATACATCCAGTGTGGTCGAGCCGCTAGTGGAACCAGGCGCAGCCCGAGCCAGCAGTTGTAGAGGTTGATCGGAATCAACCCCTGGTCCTTCAACTTATGGATCTGATCCATCATTTCCGCGACGACCATCCGCTGGTCTTCGGGAAGCTTCTTCGGTGCCAACCGACGGGGCTCGCTCCTCTCGACGACGAACTCGGGAAGAGCCACCTCACCAGAGGGAGTGGCTTCTTTAACGTAGAACCAGCTCTTCTTCCACTCGCTGGCGGACTTCTTCGGCAAGAGGAGCTTGACGAAATTAGCCTTCGGCTTCAGTTGAAAGGTGACTCCACCTGCGGCCAGCATCAAGCCGCTGGACACTTCGCGCCCGATGTGGCCGTGGAAGAGCTCCAGCCACAGCGGGAAGTATGGTCTGCAGCCGAGGTAACATTCGCAGAAGGCGACGAAGATCGCCAGCTACTCGATGCTATGTGGACCAAGATCCGATGGCTTGATCGCGCAATATGCGCAGAAGCAGCGGAAAAAGAGTGAGGTGGGAATCCCAGACCCCTCTCAAGATGACTGGGGAAGCAGATGAACTCACCGGGTCGCGGCTTTGGCTCGGTCTCGGAGGAGGGGGAACCTGCCAATTCCCCTTGCGGAGCACTCCGGCATCCTCAAAAGATCTAAGCTGGGCCGTGGTACACTTGGATTTTCCCCATGAGCCTTTGGGAGGCGCCATCGGGTAGGATGTGGAATCGCACGATGCGGGAAGAACAAGTTGGAAGGACGCAGGCAGGAAGATTGGAGGTAGGAAGAACGAATGAGGAAGAATGAAGAATGTGAAGAAGGATTGCGGCGCTGAACCATCACTCCCCTTATAAGGGAAACGCCACCCGCCAAAATCGGGGTAGCCGTTACTCACGGTAATTGCGCCATAGTTACCATTGGAAATTCCAACGGATAGTTTGACCAGCTTTGACGGTCCAACTCCTTTAGTTCACCCGCCACCCGCCAGTATTTCCATTCGCCGAGACGGCGACTGGGCGGCAGTGACATTCATTGAGACGACGAGTGGAAACATGGGGAAATTATCCTTGGTTCTAATGGAGTCCATCGCCGACTCGACTGGACGCCCAAATTGGGCTTGCCTACTCCGAACACCAAAAGGACGCATGCGCCTGCATCAATGATGGCCTCGGGGACTACTGATGGGGATATGCCGAAGGGGGTATGCCTAGTAGGACGTTCCAATCGGGCCGAAAGGCCTGCGAGTGCGTCCGAAAGACGGCGACTGGACTACGAAGGAAGGAAAGGCCCAGCGACTGGCGATTGGAGGCCCAGGAGCGTAACAGAAGCCCAGTCGAACTAGGTCAAAGCCTCCGGTTCCTTGTCTTGTTCGGTGATAACTTGTAAACCCTAGCAAGGTGCCTCATATATAAACCTCCCTAGGGTATCCTAGAGACTCACGTTCCATCATACACCCCCTCAAGCGACTCGCTGCCTAGCCGCCGAGCTCGCCACCCCTGTAACTCGCTCTCCCATAATCTAATCTAGCAGGAGTAGGTCTTTACCCTCCGGGGTGCCGAACCTGGGCAAATCCATGTTCATCCGCCCCCATCTCGCACCGTAGATGGCCGCCAACTCTTCCTCACGAAACACTCAATCGCTGCCAGTGGCAGCAACTGCCGTGGCCATTTCCACGACATTAACCATGTTGCATAAATTTGTCTGCATCAATTAATTTGGAAATTGGCGACCGAGAATCTAGTTGTACAAAAGGTGTCGATAGATGCCAAATCGTGTTCCTATATGTCATATTTATGGGATGGGTGATGAAATGGGGATAGGTTAGAGAAAAGCCTGTTGCACGCTCTCGGCAGGCCGCGGTCGGTGCTGGGCTCGAGGAGGTGATGCAATGGTGGAGTGGCTGAAGGCTTCCAGTGGCGGGACATGGCGGCGCAGTTTGCGCGAGGATGACGATGAAGGGGTTATGTGGCAGAAAATAAAAAATTCATTCTACGAGAACGCACCACCCCAAGATCTATCTATGGAGAAGTACAATAACGAGCGGGATACAATATTCATACCTTTGAAGACCAGATGCGGGATTACGTCCCGCACAAACGTTGATGATGAAGCCGAGCGTAGAAGACCTCAAGGTCTAGTAGGCTTCAAGCGTCCAGCACCACTAATAGCAGTGCTTCATGGAGTTTTACACATGTCCGATATAAAAGAAGTCTCATGGGCCCCGGTCCAGCAAGGCAGCAGAAGAAGAAGATCCAGACCGATTCTAGCAGCACGACGGCGTGCACTGGGTGGAGAATTCTCTACCTCGTGGAGCATGTTCCTAAATTGGAAACATGGGCAAGAGGGGGGAGATAATGGAAAAGGCCAATTGTGGGATAATATTTGGGGAGGAATGGCACTCCTATATATAGGAAAAATCTAGGCACTCCCACCCCTCCAAGTCTCGGGGTGGGACTAAACTTCGAGAGGAGGTCGGGAGGCTAGCCGCCGGCGGTGGGGTGGGCCCCACCCACGCTTCAAGCCCACCAAGGCTGGTCAACGGGGTGGGAGCCCCCACCTTGGTGCCTTGGCCCACCTAGGCCTAGCCGCCTCTCCCTCTTGAGCATTCTCCCTTCCAGGGAGGGCCCATGTAGGGGGTTTTTCCTATTTTATTTTATTAAATAAATATATTTAATATTAACTCATTAAATAAGTATTAAATACACTCTATTTAATTCCTCTTATTCAAAACTCCTTTTGAATATCTTCCAAACACTTTGGTATCTCTTCGGAACACTTCGGGTTCTTTTTCTTCCTATTTCTCTTTTGGTTGCAGATCAACCCGCAACGTCTATTACCCTTAAGTGTGACACCCTTATGGTTCGGGAATGTTTAGACATGAACGATACATCTCTTCGATCAATGACCAATAGTGGTATCTTGAAACACATTATGGCCCCTTCACATTCCACGGATTTGGTTGTTTGCTTGAACCTTCTAAATGTTGAGTCTTATTCCTTTTACACAATCATACCTGGTTTATCCAAGACTTGATCTCATGTATCCATATACTATTCGATCTTGTTGCTGACAAACACGTTTACTCGTTCCCGTGATATTACATCCTTGTGGCCTAGTCACTTGTTTGCAAGCTCTTTGGTGTATTCTCACCGAGTGGGCCTGTAGTATCTATCTGTCACTTCAGATAGGAAAATCCCGATCTCGATACATACGCCTCAACTATTCTTCTGGAATACCTGACGCACATATTTATGTGAAGGAGATATGCCCTAGAGGCAAATAATAAATGGATTTTTTTATCATATCTCAATTAGTTAGTAATAGTTTCATACTATGCTATAACTATATCAAGCGGGAACATTGATACAGGTGTGGTATAAAAAACAAGTCCCTAGTAGCCTCTATTTATACTTGTTCGCTGGGCAGCTGATGATCGAGGTTTTGCGATCATAGACTTACTATAAGTCAACTAACAACGAGGTCATATCATTAGTGAATGATCTGATGGACGGTACCCAAAGATTGCGGCACGATCAAGTCATAAGGTTCATCGTTGCAATAGTTAGAAGCGTAGTCTCCTTCTCCTTAGATCTTGAGATCATATTAATCATGGACTCCTGAGGCTACTTTGACTGCATCAAACACCATGTCCTTAACTGAGTGACTATAAAGGTGTATGTTAGGTATTCCATTGGAATGGTTGAGTCCTATGTATCAAGATTAGGATTTGTTCACCCACGTGATGGGAAGATACACATGGTCGGCTTGGTGAAATGACATGAATATTATCGACAACATGTGACTAGGTCACGGGGATGGAATATCATGGGAACAAGTAAAACAAAACTTGTCGATAGCGAGATTGAACAAGGTATATGATACCAATGATCAAATCTCGGAAAATTCGTATTGAAGAAACAAAAGGAATTGGACTCGACATTTACGGTTCAAACGACATTGTCATCATGGAATGCACAGGGGTCATTATGGGCATCCTGGTCCCGCTATTTATCATTGATAGAGATCATGTATGTGCCATTCCCGAGCCATTTGGGTAATACACTTAAAGGTATGATGATGTTAGGTGATTATTCTGGAAGTATAGGAATTAGCAGATGAAAGAGAAAAGGAAATTGGAAAAGTTCTATGAGAGAACCAGAATCGTTCTAGGAAGTTCCAAAGTTATTCGGAGCAAATCCAAAGGGAACCGAAAGATGTTTCAGCTTAAAAGAGATTTTGTAATATGTATTTACATATTAATTAATGTAATTAATATTAAATATAATACTCCCTCCGATTCATATTACTTGTCGCTGAATTGGACATATCTAGCACTAAAGCATGTCTAGATACACCCATTTGAGAGACAAGTAATATGAATCGGTGGGAGTATTAAATTCTAATTTGAAAGGGTATTCTACTAATGGGCCAAGTTCCTAGGGGAAAAGGGTCCATGAGGTAAATTGCCATGAGGGAAGGGCCAGGGGAAAAGGGCCTAGCCGTCCCATGGGGCCTGCCCGGCCAGCCTTGGGCTACACGCAGGGTGGGGCTCCCCTTGGTCGGCCATCCTATGGTGCCCTAGGAGCCCCTGGAGCCATCTCCTCCCCCTCTCTCTTATTTAGTCCCACATGGGAAGCATTAGGTGGGGAGTACCCCCCCCCCCCCTCCACCTATATAAAGGGGTGCCCATGGGTGGAAATAAATCATCCCATAATCAATAATTTTCGGAGGCCTCTCCTCAGGGAATTCTCTCTCTCCCTCACGTGTGTTTCCTATTGTTTGGAACTTCACACAGGGATTGGGTTTTCTCTCTCCCGCCGTTGTTGCGCTGGCGCAGTTCTAGCCAGAGATGGCAATTGTAGCACACCGTTACGCTGCAAGGATTCTAGCCAGAGGATCTACTTCCGCGACCTCGGGAGGAATCAGAGTACCGCGAGTCGTCTTTGTACACCGTATGTGTAAGAAACCACGAGGATGTTGTCATTAGTGGCATCTTGGATGTCGTGAGCCGGAGCTGCTGCACGATGGAGCAAGGGATGACTTGCGAGGAGCTTCGCGGCCTTGAGGTTGGCTACGAGTATGACTACATCAACCATGTTCCCCGCGGAATGTTAACCATGTACGGTTTACAGGGGTATGTATTCTATATGCCTCGGTCATTACAGTATTACTCCTAGATAGATCTTGGGCTATTTAGGGCGTTCCAACGTAGGAAATTTTTTGTTTTCTGTCACAGAACTCCTTCAATGATATCAGAGCTGACCTGTGCGTAGTAATGCTTGTACGGCTGGTACGGCTAGTACACACATGGATTGTGTGGGCATTGGTCCCCTAGTTGTTACTCTCTAACGTGTACTTGTTTATATCACTACATTGTTTGGTGAAGCGGCCCGGACCAATCTTACGCATAATCTTACGCGAGACTGGTTCCATGCTCAACATACGGCTCGTAATGTATAAGTGGCTACCGGGTGTTTGTTTCTCACTCAACAGTTGATATAGCATTTACAACGGAGGGCTCCGAAAGGGGTGTAGTAGAGACAGCTGTTGGATCCATGTTGTGGTTGAAAAGTTCATAGATTAGAAACGGTTGTATTACAAAAGCTCTAGCAGCCACATAAAACTTGCAAAAGATAAAGTAGATGCGTCTAACTTTATTTTGCAGGAGGGCATGTGTTACTATATGGCCTTGGTCATTATGAAGGTAAAGTAGTTTACTTTGCTATTACTAAGTAGTATAGTAATAGTCACCATTCCGATGGGGAACCTACTGGTGGCATTGTGGACTTGGCGTCAAACTGGTGGCAAGATGGAGATCATGTCGGAGCGCTCGATGGAGATCAAGGCGCAAGAATAAATACCATATTATATCACATTATGCATATGATGTTGATACCTTTTATACATCCTATTGTGTGCTTGTATTAGATATTCAACGGTAGCATACTATATAGGATGATCCCTATTAATACCAATAAAGTGTTCTCCCTTAGTGTGCACCACCAAGAAAGTCTGTCGTTATGGACTAGGCCATGATGATCGGGTGCAAACATATCGACGTTCTCTTACGGTGGGTGCAAGCCATGTATGCACAGTGAATACACTAAGGTTGAATTGGCAATCCTAGTATGTAAAAACATGGCCTTGCAACATAGTAGATCTAAAGATCGAGCCACATGGTTGATGTGATCAACGGACATAGTCCACCCTAGCAGCCGTATCAAAGGATGTGATGATCGGGGATGATATGGTGTAAAGGGATTGTGTGATTGCTAAAATGGTCCAAGGGGTGACATGGTGAGAGCTCAAAAATAGAATTGAAATTGTATTATAAACTTAGTCTAGATGTCTTTTTGCAAATATCATAAGTAGATCTTGTCCTATCCTGTTGAGGTCCTTTGTGACCATGGAAATTTTCTTGCTTGATGTGGAACTTAGCAGAAGGTTCCAACTTCATAGATCAATACCCATGCTAGAGGGATATTCTCATAATTAGATGATCTTCTCTTCTTGATACAATAACCATTAGGAGATATTCCAACAACTCCACAATGTCATCAAAATGAGCCATGCTCTATTGATGATATTTTGTGTTTTCTCCGTTACCGTCCAATGAAGCTATGCTCCATTCAATGGAGGCCTAAACTATGATTGTGTTTTTACACATATCAGGCACATAAAGTATGAGTCGTTGGATGAGTTTCCTTCCAAGATAGAAGAAAAAGAATACTTGGAGAATCACTTAGCGATCTTGCATAAGCGTCGTGAACGCCACACAATGATGTGGGCTATGGACAACTTTGGGGAAAATGGGACGATGTAATTCGCTTCTTCCCGATCACAAAGATGTCACCAGGGGCTATATAATGAAAGACGAATAGTTCACCTTCATGAGTTCATGACAGAGTTAATAACTCTCAAATGGGACTTGATCAGAGTTGGAGTCAAGGATAAAAGGCTATATGTTAGATATACGATGCTATTCTTGCAAAACTTGTAGCAGTTTACAAAGTATTTGATACTTGTCCTGTTTTGTGAAAACAGGATGGTCTGCTTGATAATTGCTGAAAGAAATTGGGCAATTTGGTATGATCACAGCAATCAAGATAGTTGATGGTCGACATCGTTCCTTTCCCTCAAAGTTTATCATTTGATTAGTAGACTTGAATAAAATTTCATAATCCTTGTTTGTGTGTCTTGGTTTTTGGTGAGACAATCATTCATATAAATAATTTACAAGCTAGTTGTACTATTCTTATGAATGATACCTCTCATGGTCACATTACGATTATAAATAAGTTATTCTTATCACTATGTTTATGATAATAGTTTAAGCATTTATAAAGAAATAAAATACTAAAGGATATCCAAGTTTAGACATTGAATAAACTATTGTTTAATTCATTGTGATTGTTGCAAGGTTTTCATTCTAATGAAAATTGGGGCCTTAGATATTTGATCTAGATACTTTACAAAACCATGCCTCATTGGGCAGAATGACTAAAACTCCGCATTCTAGAAAAACGGTGATATGCGATTCTTGAATTTTATACATATGATGTATTGTATTTTTAACAAATAGTGGAATTCATTATTTCATAAACTTCATGGTGATTTTAAGTGAATATGTGTATTTACTTAATGAAACACAGAGTTGAAACTATTTGAATTGTTCAAATGATTTCAGAATGAAAGAGTATATTAAATTAACAAGAATACAATAGTATTCACGATTTGATCAATATGACTAAGTATTTAAGTAAAAGTTTTTGCATAAAAGGACTTGTGAAAGATGTTTCACAAATTATGATAATTGGACAAATTCAAAGTGTATTGACTTGTCTGGATATCATAATCACTTTGTATTAGATACATATGGTCTAAAAATTATCTCTTATCAGGGTTATAGTTATCATTTATAGTTAGATATCAAACAAGCGAATACTCATTTGAATATAAGGAACATCTGAAAAATTCGTGAAAACAACACCATAAGTGTTATCACATGTTCGAGTTTCTGGAGATTTTGATAATTTGAAGTCATGGTGAATTAACAATCTTTGTAGTGTATTCTTAGGAAACTATGAATACATCTTCCATGAAGGACAAACCTACTATTGTCCGAGTTATTATATTTTCTCAAGAAGCAGTTTCTCGACAAAGATACAAGTGGAAGAAAGTAAAAGCTCAAAATAAGGTATTTGACCTTACCTCTGGATTATTGAGTAGCGCAGCGGAATTTGTTCTAGGGGATAAAACTCTGCATGAGGAGAAACTAATGATAATGATCATAAAGTTTCGTCTGATACCTTTTAATAAATAAAGTAGGATTCAAGAATATATTCGGCAAGGTTGCGGAATTATTATTGATTCACTTGTCATGTTGATGAAACATGACATACCTACGAACTACAAAGAAGCGTGATGGACCTAAGTGCGAGATGACTAGGAGTCATAAAATCCTATATTAAGTTATATTTAAGATTTAAAGTAATAAGTTACTTGATCTTATTAAGTAAAGTTGTTTACTTGATCCTTCCAAATGACTGCAAGGTCATCAGAAATAAATGGAACTTAAAGAAAGACCGTAAAGCTCGATTTGTCACAAAGTATCTTTGGAAAAATTCAAAGAATTGACTACAAAATGTAGAGAAGCTTGTGTCTATTGGATTTACACCAGCAATTACTCCAATTTTGTAATTGATAGCAAGTTTGTCAGAACTTCATGTTCTTCAATGACAAGATTGAACAAAGGGTTGTATTTGTTACAACAAAGCAGGTTTTATCAAACCATATGGATGATGGAGTCTCCTATCATAAAATTGTCAATTAGATGTTGATCAAAGAATTTTGGAGTGTCTGAGATTATCGAGAAGACCTGCATTTGAGTGGGAGCTAAATGGCTCACCTAAATATGTAGTCGACATATTTTTAGTGGGAGCTAAGTGAAATCCTTGGATCTCATATATGATGATATATTTGAGTGAGTGCATGACACCATTAAGAAATATGTAGATGGCATATGATTAATGATGAATTTGGTACTTATGATATTTAAGTTAGTAAATATCCTACGGATGAAGTTGAATGCTTATTATACATTGAAATCTATCAGGATAGATTGATAAGTTTAATAAACATTAGAGTCGAAATGCTTTCTAGATTTGATTCTGAAGATGTTCATGTTGGGAATATGCCCTAGAGGCAAACATGTATGATGTAATTCCCAATGTATTCATAAATTTATTTAGTTGTCCTAGTATGAATATCAGATATATATCATAGAATATGTGATTAAACTGTGGAACTATATATTCATGTTGTTTATACTAGATGTCCTTGGTTGTGGAGGCTTGTGCTCGATACACAACTTAGACCAATGTGAAAGTCGGTTGATGACTCGGTTCCACTTGTCATGGGCATGGTGATGCTATTCTGACTTACACGGACTCGGCTAAAGAGTTTAGCGAGTCGGACTTGCCCACAATTGATATGAAACAAGCATGTTGTCATTTCAGTCTCAAGCCATGGAATCTTGCTTTGACCTGAGATGATCGCATTATCCGAGTTGTCTATTGCCAGCTTAGGTTCTATCAAATGTTCTTCCGTAAATGGGTAGGTATAAAGGTAGAGTTCGGCATGGTTGTCAAGCAAGCTATGTGACATGGATTACCAAGATGGGATTTGCTCCTCTGGAATGGAGATATATTCTCTAGGCCCTCTCATGTGGTATGATTTGGAAGCATCGCCATGTGCAACTTGGTTAAGTGTTGACCAAGGAGTCAGACTAAGTGTTACTCCAGTGAATCGTATATCATGGAATGATAAGAGAGAGTCGAGCTATTAAAGGTATGGCAACTACTCGCCTATAGCTTGACAAGGTATATCGTGAGGCAAATGGACTTGGACGAAAGTCACATTAAGAAAGGTTTGTCTTCTGACTTTACGACGCTTGGGAGTTGGCACGTCTTGCTAGAGGTTGCTACCAGCTATCGACTCAGAGTGGTGACTCATGTCGTGTCCAAGTGTGCGTGAACCTACAGGGTCACACACTTAAGGGAAAGGATCCCATGTGGATTCGATCCATGTGGAGATTGGGCTACAGCCTAAATGGGCCTCAAGTGTTGAGGCTAGCTACGAGTGTATCTAAGTGGAGTGACAAGGGATAGTCCGTGACCTAGCCGTCACTTTCTCCACTCCCATTTCTGGCTAGACAGGATCTAGCAGTCCTCTGCCTGGAGCTCCTCCTTGTACGTGTGGATACCGGTAGGGAATTGCACGTGCGGTATTGGGGACAAAGGATTCATCGGATTTGGACGTGCTGTACGTGGGATCATTTGGTACAGCATCAACTAGCGCGCTTCATCAATAATCCGCTCATGTGCGTCTAGGGTAAATCTTGTGGCCTATCACCTGAGCTAGATCTTAGGAGCACTATGTAGGGGAAGAGTTTTTGTTTATCTCTGCGTGACCCAACAGTTTAGAGTATCCTAGATAAGATTCTGAAGTAGTTTTGAATAGAACAAGTCAATAAAGTAGTTCTTACTTGTATATCTAGATGAAGCATTGAGTTGAACTCAGTATTTCAACTATGGTTAAAATAAAGAAAAGAGATGTGTTGCATCTCCTATGCCTCAATCATAGGTTCTTCCATAAAACCTTGTTGTATACTCGACGTAATGTGACCCAAGTTTATGGTTGGTTAGAAGAACAAGTTCTTAGCTGTAAGAACATGTTGGACTACCGGCTTCGCCCTATCATAGCGCCTTATATGTCGTTGCGAGTTTCACAACACCGGTATATATCATATCTATGCATAACTTGTTTTGCAGGATGATATTGTGAATTGTATGGCTTATGTGCATGTGATTTTTGTATTCCATACGTGATCTGCGTATTACGGTTCTTGTCAGCAGGCTGGAGCCTCAGTGCTGTCATTTTATTGTATTACCATATGTGTGTCGGTTTCTCCATGTAATTTTATTTACTTAGCTAGTGTAGCTTTTTAGAGAATCCGAATGGCATGCAAGTCGATGTAGAAATCAGCGACAAGGAGTAAGATGGCACGTGACAAGAGTTGGCATGAGTTGACTTACAAGCTTCGTGGAGATGGAGATCACCATGAAGAGAGCCATACCATTTCACATTATAATTGCTTTATTTTGTGTTATGCTTATGTCTCAGTTTTACCTCTATGAGATAGTTGGTAGAACTTTAATCCATCAAAGAAGGTCTAGTCAGTGTCCCCGCTAGTGCTGCACCATCATAAGTCGGACATTCTTGGTAGTGGGCTCATAAAATTGAGGTGCTACTAATTCTTTTCAACTAGGTGGGTTCGAGTCGGACTCTTACAGCGAAAGCATTTGGTAAGCTGGATGGGTCTATCACAATGGTTGTGGGACTCGGGGAGAGGTTGGTCGGGAGCCGGGGCTTGTGATGCCACCCGACCAACAGGATTAACATGAGATGTGATTAGCAATGAGTTTCCTACCTAGATCACTTGACGGCTGGCGGAGATGCTAAAGCTCACTAGTTGGGTTGCTTATTTAGGATCCTGAATCACTTAGTAACCATCAGAGGGGTGTTGGTTCTAGTGGGAGCATAAGTATTAAAATGTTTAATATGCTTGCTCTTTTATGGTTACATGTCTTAAGTGTTTTGCATATTTTCTGTTGTAGATCAATGCACCTAGTAGAAGTCTTCCTCAGATATCCAGTTTTGTGTTGAGATTGATCCTAGAGAAAGATAAGCTTAATGGAACTAATTTCACCAACTGGTATCGTAATTTCAGAATTGTTCTCAAACAAGAAAAGAGGGACCATGTTCTAGATAACCCGCTTCCAGATGAGCCAAGTGAGAATGCAAGTCTCGCGGCAACCAATGCCTACTGTAGGACATGTGATGAGTCTATGAAAATTAGTTGTCTTATGCTTGCTCACATGGAACCTGACTTGCAGCAGCAGTTCGAGAATGTTGAGGCCTACGATATGATCGTAAGCCTCAAAAGTATGTTCCAGGATCAGGCAAAGACCGAGAGGTATCAAGTCTCTCAAGATTTGCTGAGTTGTAAGCTTAAGGATGGCGATCCACTGAGTCCGCATGTGATAAAGATGGTTGGTCACGTGCAGTCTCTAGAGAGGCTTGGATACCCCATTAGTGAAGAGTTCACTACGGACATAATTATGAACTCTCTTCCTAGTGCATATGGCCAGTTCATCTCAAACTACCACATGCATGGTATGGATAAGAAGCTCACTAAATTACATGGGATTCTCAAGCAGGTAGAGGCTGATCTCAAGAAGGGTGACAGTCAAGTGTTGATGGTACAAAATAAGGCTAAGTTCAAGAAGAGTTCTTGGACTAAGATGAAGAAGGCTAAGTCAGGAGGTAATTCTTAGGATTCTATCCCAAGCGTTTCCTCTGGGACTAAGCCATCTCCTTCAGCCGGATCCACTTGCTTCTATTGCAAGGTAGATGGCCACTAGAAGAGGAATTGCAGCAAGTATTTCGTCGACAAAGCCAAGAGTGCAGGTGTGACTTCCAACTCTGGTACGCTTGTATGCAATGTTATAGACATTTATCTTGCCAAAGCACCTAACAGTTCTTGGGTATATGATATTGGATCAGTAATTCATATCTACAACTCATTGTAGGGACTGGTAAGAACTTGGAGCATGGCAAGAGGCGAGGTTGACATTCGAGTCGGCAACAAAGCGAGAGTCACCGCGTTGGAAGTCGGCATGATGCAACTTCATTTACCTTCGGGGTTCTTAATGGAGCTAATCAATTGTTATTATGTTCCAGTACTTAGTCGAAACATCATTTCTTCCTCATGTTTGATGAGACAAGGCTATGAGTCGAATATTAAGAATAATGGTTGTTCTTTATATTTGAATGATATGTTTCACAGCTTTGCACCCATCCAGGACATGTTTTTTATTTTGAATGTTGATGGTGAGTCGGTCTATAACATAAATGTGAAAAGGTTGAAACCAAATGATCTGAATATGACTTACTTTTGGCACTATCGGCTTGGTCATATAAGTTGGAAACGTATGAAGAAGCTCCATGATGAATGACACCTAACTTCGTTCGACTTGGAGTCATTCGGGACTTGCGAATCATGCCTACTTGGCAAGATGACCAAGACACCTTTTACAAAGAGTTGTGAAAGGGCATCCGACTTGTTGGGACTAGTACATAGTGATGTATGTGGACCGATGAGCACGACATCCAGAGGTGGTTATGAGTACTTCATTACCTTCACTGATGAATTGAGTAGGTATGGATATATCTACTTGATGAAACATAAGTCAAAAGCCTTTAAAAAGTTCAAAGAATTCCAGAATGAAGTACAGAATCAACTTGGCAAGAAAATAAAATTTCTTCGGTCGGACTAAGGAGGTGAGTACATGAGCCATGAGCTTGATGAGCATCTAAAAGAATTATGGAATAGTTCCTTAGCTCACTCCGCCGAGAACACCGTAGAGAAACGGTGTGTCGGAAAGGCAGAATCGAACCTTGTTGGACATGGTACGATCAGTGATGAGTCGGACAGATCTACCATTATCATTTTGGGATTATTGTCTAGAAACTGCAGTGTTGACACTAAACAGAGTACCATCAAAATCGGTAGAGAAGACACCGCATGAGATGTGGACTGGCAAGAAGCCAAGTTTGTCTTTTCTTAAGATTTGGGGTTGTGAAGTAGTTGTTAAGCGACTTCAGCCAGACAAGCTTACAGCCAAGTCGGAAAAGTGCATTTTTGTGGGGTATCTGAGGGAAACCTTGGGTTACTACTTCTACAACCAAGAAGAGGGCAAAGTGTTTGTCGCTCGGAATGGTGTCTTCCTTGAGAAAGAGTTTCTCGATCAGGGAGTTAGTGGGAGCACAGTGCAGCTCAAAGAAATTCGAGAAGTACCAGTCAATAGCGAGTCAGGAAAACCCTTGGAGGTTACGCCGGTCGTGGTAACTGAGCTGGCAGCTACACCAGAACCACGATGATCGGCTAGATTGCGAAGTGCTCGTGATATGTTAATGTTAGACAGTGATGAGCTGGCAACTTATTCGGCAGCGATGGTGGGTTCTAATTCTGAGTCATGGCTTGGAGCCATGAGATCTGAGTTAAAGTCCATGGACAAAAATCAAGTTTGGAACTTGGTTGATCTGTCAGACGATGCAAGACCGTTGACGATGCAAGACCCGTTGAGTGCAAACGGCTCTTCAAGAAGAAAACTGATATGGATGGAAATATTTCTGTCTATAAAGCATGGCTTGTCGCTAAGGGGTTCCTACAGGTTCAAGGAGTTGACTATAATGAGACTTTCTCACCCGTAACGATGCTTAAGTCAGTTCGGATCATGTTAGTTGTAGCAGCCTATTTCGACTATGAGATATGGCAGATGGATGTCAAGACGGCTTTCCTTAATGGAAAATTAACCTAGGACGTGTATATGATATAGCCTGAGGGTTTTTTTGATCCTACTAATGCTGACAAGGTATGAAAGCTTCATAAATCCATTTATGGGTTGAAGCAAGCATCTCGGAGTTGGAACATTCGCTTTGATGAGGTGGTCAAATCGTTTAGCTTCATCAAGAGTGATCATGATTCTTGTTTATACAAGAAGTTTAGTGGGAGGAAAGTAAACTTTCTGATCTTATATGTGGATGACATATTACTGACTAGAAATGATGTCTAGATGTTGCAAGAAACTAAGGAATCATTGGAAAAGAATTTCTCAATGAAGGACTTGGGTGAGGCGACTTACATACTAGGAATAAGGATCTATAGAGATAGATCAAGGCGGATCATTAGATTGAGTCAGAGTACATATTTGGACAAAGTGTTGAAGAAGTTCAACATGGAATCGTCTAAGGAGGGGTTCTTACCGATGTCCCATGGTGTAAAACTAATCAAGACTCAGTGTCCTTCGACAACTGATGAGCAAAGTCGGATGAGTGTGATCCCATATGCTTCGACAATCGAATCCATCATGTATACCATGATTTGTACTAGTACAGATGTTTCCTTTGCTCTAAGTGTTGTGAGCAGATATGAGGCTGACCTTGGATAAATCCACTAGGCAGTGGTTAAGAACATCCTTAAGTACTTGAGAAGGACTAAGGATGTGTTCCTAGTTTATGGAGGTGAGGTTGAACTCGGTGTAAAGGGTTACATAGATGCGAGTTATCTTACTGACTCAGATGATTCTCGTTCGCAATTTGGTTACGTGTTTGTAATGAACGGAGGGGTTGTGAGATGGAAGATTTCCAAGCAAGAGAATGTGTCTGCATCTATAACAGAGGCTGAGTATATTGCTTCCTCGGAGGCAGCAAAGGAAGCTGTTTGGATCTGGAACTTCCTAATGGATCTTGGTGTGGTTTAGGGCTCGTACAATCCGTTAGACATGTATTGTGACAACAATCATGCTATTACACAATCCAAGGAACCTAGGCAACACCAGAAGGACAAACATATACTCATGCGGTACCACCTAATTCGCCAGTTTGTGGATCAAGGTGATATCAAGTTATGCAAGGTACACACAGATGCAAATGTTGCGGATCCGTTGACAAAGCCTCTTCCATAGCCTAAGCATGAGGCGCACGTAAGAGAAATGGGCATTAGATGCCTAGACATGTGATGTCGGGATAATTTACTCTAGTGTAAGTGGGAGACTGTTAGGAATATGCCCTAGAGGCAATCATGTATGATGTAATTCCCAATATATTCATAAAGTATTTAGTTGTCCTAGTATGAACATCAGATATATATCATAGAATATGTGATTCAATTGTGGAACTATGTATCCATGTTGTTTATACTAATGTCCTAGGTTTTTGAGGGTTGTGCTGGACACACAACTTAGACCAATGTGAAAGTCGGCTGATGACTTGGTTCCACTTATCATGGGCATGGTGATGCTATTCCAACTTACATGTACTCGGTTAAAGAGTTTAGCGAGTCGGACTGACCCACAGTTGAGATGCAATGAACATGTTGTCATTTGTAGTCTCAAGCCATGGAATCCTGCTTCGACCTAAGGAGATCGCATGATACCAGTTGTGGATCGCCAGCTTAGGTTCTATCAAATGTTGTTCTGTAAATGGGTAGCTATAAAGGTAGAGTCTGGGCTGGTTGTGAAGCAAGTTGTGTGACATGGGTTACCAAGATGGGATTTGCCCCCCCCCCCCCATAATGGAGAGATATTCTCTGGGCCCTCTCGTGTGATATGATTTGGAAGCATGGCCATGCGCAACTTGGTTAAGTGTTAACCAAGGAGTCAGACTAAGTGTTAGTCCAGTGAATCATATATCATGGAACGAGAAGAGAGAGTCGAGCTATTAAAGGTATGGCAACTACTCGCCTATAGCTTGACAAGGTATATCGTGAGGCAAATGGACTTGGACGAAAGTCATATTGAGAAAGGTTTGTTTTCTGAGTTTACAATGCTTGGGATTTGGCACGTCTTGCTAGAGGCCGCTACCAGCTATCGACTCGGAGTGGTGACTCGTGTCGTGTCTAGGTGTACGTGAACCTATAGGGTCACCCACTTAAGGGAAAGGAGCCCATATGGATTCGATCCATGTGGAGATTGGGCTACAGCCTAAATGGGCCTCAAGCGTTGAGGCAAGCTAAGAGTGTATATAACTGGAGTGACAAGGGATAGTCCTTGACCTAGCTGTCACTTTCTCCACTCCCATTTCATGCTAGACAGGATCTAGCAGTCCTCTGCCTAGAGCTCCTCCTTGTACGTGTGGATACCGATAGGGCATTGCACGTGCAGCGCTGGGGACAAAGGAGTTCGTGGGATCTAGACGTGTTTTACGTGGGATCATTCGACATGGCATCAACTGGCGCGTTTCATCAATAATCCGCACCTATGCGTCTAGTGGTAAATCATGTGGCCTATCACTTGAGCTAGATCTTGGGAGCACTGTGTAGGGGAAAGTTTTTGTTTATCTCTGCGTGACCCAACAGTTTAGAATATCCTAGATAATATTCTGAAGTAGTTCATAATAGAATAAGGCAAGAAAGTAGTTCTTACTTGTATATCTAGATGAAGCATTGAGTTGAACTCAGTATTTCAACTATGGTTAAAAGAAAGAAAAGAGATGTATTGCATCTCCTATGCCTCAATCATAGGTTCTTCCATAAAACCATGTTGTATACTCGACGTAATGCGACCCAAGTTTATGGTTGGTTAGAAGAACAAGTTCTTAGGTGTAAGAACATGTCTTGAAGTGATTCATGAGTTGATCACTGAACCATATTTCAGTTTGTCCTTAATCTATAAGGAGCAAGATTAGACATCGAAGTTGCATTTTATGCACTATCGATTAGGATCTACATAGATATAGAAGTAGTTTTTGTCTAATGAAGGTTGACTTCTGCTAAGTGTGTTTCAAAAGTTTGAATGACAATCATGAAAGTCCAATTGATTGATCAAACGTCATTATAAACACTAGACACAAAGTCTCGCTCTGTCGCCAAACATACTTCAACACATTATGAGATAATGGTATGAATGTCAAAATTAGAAAGGCATTAACTATTTGCAAAAGACATATGGATCTGGTAAAACAAATCAAACACGGGACCTTTTCCATGAGCATGCATGATCAATAAACACATATGTGATATGGTTTATGATCAGTAGCAAATGCAAGCTAGATTATTTGTACTCTAGTGCAAGTGGGAGACTAAAGGAGATATTCCCTAGAGGCAAATAATAAATGGTTTTTATTATCATATCTCAATTAATTAGTAATAGTCTCATATTGTGCTATAACTTTATCAAACAAAAACATTGATACAAGTGTGGTATAAAACAAACCAAGTCCCTAGTAGCCTCTATTTATACTAGTTTGTTGGGCAGCTGATGATCGAGGTTTTCCGATCATGGGCTTACTATAAGTCAACTGGCAACGAGGTCATATCATTAGTGAATGATCTGATGGAAATTACCCAAAGATTGTGATACGATCAAGTCATAAGATTCATCGTTGCAATAGTTACAAGTGTAGTCTCCTTCTCCTTAGACCGTGACATCATATGAATCACTATCTCTTGAGGCTGCTTTGAGTACATCAAACGTCATGTCAGTAACTGGCTGACTATAAAGGTGTATGTTAGGTATTTGTTGGGGTCCTAGCAACCGGGGTGCCATGCCCCATTAGCTGACGGGCCCACCGCCTGGGCAGCGGCATCCACTGAAGGAAGTACTCGAGGACTGGTGCCTCGGGAGGGATCGCCCGGGGGTAGCCCCTCAAGAGCCTCAAACCTCAATTCAGCACGACCCAGTTTCAGGAGGCCATCCCACGAAGGGAAGCCTCGCGAGGCTCTTCAGCTCACCCTAGGCCTCAGATACCTTAGTACATGCTTCGGGCATACGTTTGTAATCACACAGTGAAGGTGGTAAGGACAATGCTACCCGACAAGCATGCTCCACCCTAGCTGGATTGTGGACCCCCACGACCGCCTCAGTAAAGAGGAGCCGGTCTGGCCCCTTCAATGTCAAAGAAGGATGGACGACCTCAGCAGTGGCTTCTCTCCCCTTTTTCCATTCCGGTGCATGGGAGGAGGCTAGCAGAATCACACGACGACAAGCAACGTCGAAGGAGTCAGCTTTATGAGAAGGCAGAGGGCCCCCAAGAAGCAGGATGCGTCCACGCAAAGTAGTCTTGTAGACTGGGACTTCGAGGGGAAGCTATGTGGTGACCCTTCCCGCCCATGAATGGGGGAAGAGGCCCAGCGCTGCTATATAAGGAGGTCTTCTCCAACCTTATAAGAAGTCGATCCCTGCGATCTCAAACCCTAGATATTGATCCACCATTGTACCCTCGTGAGACACCACAAGAAATACAACAAAGCAGGAGTAGGGGCTTTACCTCCTCACGAGGGTCCCAAACCTGGGTTAAAAACTTGTGTCAATCTCTATCGTGTTGGTACTCCGTTGTCGTCACCGTCGTTGATAAGCTTCAAACGCGTGTTCAGCCCCCTCGCTAACTTAGGGCTTGTTGGACCCCTTCTTCCTTCACGAGACACTTTCTCCCACATTTGGCACGCTAGGTAGGGGTTGAGGTGTGTTTCCAAGACCTTCAACAACCTGTTTGACATGTCGGCTCGCACAGAGACATGGGCCGAGCGTGCCCTCCACCGCACGGAGAGCAAGGCTTCGATGGAGCCCGCCCCCTGACGCACCACCATAGAGCAAACTCCATGGATAAAGGACGATTAGGGCTCCTCCTTCCGCCCGTCATGGGAGCTCCAGCTCTCCTCACGCGGCAACACGTCGCTCTCCCGCGTTGCATCCTCTCGCGGGCAGACGGATCGGCTCAAGCTGGAGGCCAGGAAGCACATGGTGCAGGAGCTGCTGCACCACTCGCGGGTAGAGCCTGGCTAGTAGAAGTGGTGTGAGCACCTCGCCGAGCTCCTCGACATCACCACCCTTACCTCCCAGGGATGGGGGCTCAGGATGAGGACAAGGCACTAGGGGCTGTGGGCCAGCATCTGGCCCAGGGCTTCGATGGCGCTTCCAAGCTTGGCGATGCCGCTCCCCACCTAGGCAACTGCTGCCAGATCATTGCGCCTCCTAGGGCTGCTCACGCGGTCGCTGCGCCCCGTCGTGGGCGGGACGACCACATCATCAAGGAGATTGTTGCGGTAGGTCAGCAGAACTGTGCGTCACTCTCCAATAGGAAGGAGGTATAGGTCAATGGCTGCCTCACCTTCACCAGGCAACTCTGACGTGTGGTGTGGCTGCACAAGTTCTGCCCGAAGATACCATCGCGCTACGACAGGACCGCCAACCCATTCGAGTTCCTAGGGCTCTACACCATGGGCATCAAGGCAGCAGCAGGTGATGACCGTGTCATGGAGAATTTTGTTCCCCCTGAGCCTGAAGGACGTGGCCCGAACCTAGCAAATGAACCTCTTGGAGGAATCCATTAGCTCATGGTCGGCCCTCTACTCGCCCTTCATCACCAACTTCAAAGGGAATTACGAGCACCCACTCGCCTACTACGACCTTCTTCATGTGCGCTAGCAGCCTAGCGAGACCCTCTTCAAGTTCCTGCAGAGGTTTAGCCAGGTCCGTAACAAGATTCCCAAGATCTCAGACTCCAACATCATATACGCCTTCTTCGAGGGAGTCAAGGACGTCCGAATGAGGGAAAAGATTAGCATCTGCGGTGATAACCTCATCACGGCCGTTGAGCTTTTTGTCCTGGCGGAGAAGTGTGCCTAGGCCGAGGCGGGGTGAATGTCCGGCCTTGCCGAGGAGGATACCACGCCCAAAGCCTCAAGTTCCTCCAAGAGCAAGAGCAAGGATCCCAAGCGAAAGCCCGCCGCTGTCCTCTCCACCGAACCCAAACGGAAGAGTCCTTGCGAGGGCGACGGAGAAGGTGAACATGAAGACCGCATGTACTACGTCTTCCACAAGAAGCATGGGCATCCCACCGACGACTGTTACAAGCTCAAGAGCCTTCGCGACCAGCGCAGCAGTTAGAGGAAGGGGAGGCAGGGCAGCGAGCGCGGCAATGGGCGCAGTGAAAACCAAGGAGGGGGATGTTAGAACAACAACCACGGTGGCCAAGTGGCCTACCACACGGGTCACCAAGCCAAGGTCGTGCAGCAGGATCACCATGCTCCAGAGAAGGGCCAGGCCGAGGAAAACACTTGGGACTACCAGGAGCCAAAGGGCGCCATAGCCTAGATCCTCAGCGGCACCCAGGCCCCAGCGTCCAACTAGCACTTCAAGTTGCCACCGCTCGGCCTAGGAATCCGTCCCCGAGCCATGATCTTCACCCCCACCATCAACAACATCGTAGTCGCCAAGACGCTAATCAACAGCGAGGCAGGCCTAAACGTAATCTCCATAGAAACATTCGCCAAGCTACAGGTGTTGTACGACCGGCTAATGCCAACCATGCCATTCTCCGGGGTCACCAATGGCACCACCATACCCATTGGGTAGGTGCGGCTCTCCGTCATGTTTGGGTCTCGTGACAACTACCGCACTAAGCTCATCTACTTCGACGTGGCGCACATCAGTCTCCCCTACAATGTCATCCTGGGCTATTCCTCTCTAGCCAAGTTCATGGCAGCCACCCACCATGCCTACAACATCGCAACATGCTGGGAGCAATGGCAAGGTCATCACCATCTTCTGCGAGAAAACAGAAGCCCTGCGCTCCCTCGAGCATGCCTACAAAACCGCAACCACCTCCTATCATGAGGACGTGGATGTCCTTCACTACATCGGGGGTACCTCAAGGAAGAAGCTGATGATGGCACAGTAGAGTGCCTTGGCAAAAAGGGAGGCCACTGCCTTGTACCCTTCTAGAGAGGGTCTTGTCGCGGCCGCCACCCACAGCCATAAGAAGTCCTCGGGGAAGCCCAGTTCACCCTCGCTAGCACTGGAGAAACTCACGAGGGTGGCACTGATGTTGGGGCTCCCGACTTCCCTGTGATTGCACCCAGCGTGCGTACAACATCAACCGCCTCCCCGACAGTGCTTAAGGACCACTAGCCTAGGAATGGGGCTAGGCGCAGGAAGGCTGACAAGCCACTCCAAGCGACGCGTCCAGCTGCCCGGCTTTTTTGAAGGTGACTCTTGAAACTCTCATCCTCTGTAGCCTATTTCTTGTAAGACCCCGTGCAGATCATGGCGGCATTGTAATAAGCTTGGATGTCTCTAGCGGGCTTTTTGGATTTTGCACCTGGCACCAATCTGCCATTTGCTTCTCTTTCGGGAAAACATTTTCAAAAGTTGTGCACGGCTGAAGCTCCCCTACATATGCCACATGAGTGGGGGGCTGGACACGGTGTCCTTCGCCGAGCCACTCCCCATCAACCCCAAGGCCTAAAGTGTCGATCTCTAAACTTACGGACTAGCTCCAGCAATAATTCACCTCACCCACGGTTCCTGGTGCTTGATACCCTCGCGCAACACATGTATGGAATCTCAGAAGTGCACATTTGCCCTACAGTATTATCCTTGAGAGGCTTACAGGGCGGCTCGTGAGGGAACTCCCCTCCAACGGCTAAATTTCATGCTAGACCTACGTTCCCCTCCTCGAGGGGCCAACAGGATAAGAATTTGCCCTATGGTCTTCTCCTTGACAGGCTTATGGGGCGGCTCGTGAGGGAACCCCCCTCTAGCGGCCAAATTTCATGCTAGACCTATGGTCGCCACCTCGAGGGGCCAACAGGATAAGCATTTTCCCTACGGTCTTCTCCTCGAGAGGCTTATGGGGCGGCTCGTGAGGGAACTCCCCTCTAGCAGCCAAATTTCATAATATACCTATGGTCTCCTCCTCAAGGGGCCAACAGGATAAGCATTTGACCTGCGGTATTCTCCTCAAGAGGCTTACAGGGCGGCTTGTGAGGGAACTCCCCTCTAGCGACCAAATTTCATGCTAGACCTACGGTCTCCTCCTCGAGAGGCCAACAAGAAAAGCATTTTCCCTATGGTCTTCTCCTCGAGAGGCTTACGGGGCGGCTTGTGAGGGAACCCCCTCTAGCGGCCTAAGCTCTAGCTACACGTGCACTCCCTCCTGCCCTTTTCCCGCAAATTCTATGTGGCCAGTCCCAGCCGCGCGTTTCCCTCTTCGGGAGACACCTCGTGAAACCACTGCCTGCCAAGCAAGCAGGGATTTGCTCAAGGCCCAAAAGTACGCACTCTGGAAGACCCGCTCGGGGAAAGTCCTCAGGAGGGCAGCGTCTCTCAACGGCGGAGACCTGAGCACACGCATCGATCCTCCTCCAAACTCTAGAGCGAGCGAGGCGACTCGCTCTTCCAAACACCTTCGTCATGGGGGTTAGCGGAGCGCCCCTTCAGGAGGGCTTGTAGGGGGCTATCTATGCTCGACCCCGATGTGCCAGCGATGCCGCACCTGTTACCAGGAAGCCCCCTCGATCCGGGGAGCCTCCCGTCTGAAAGTATATGAGCCCCATGGTATCCTCCACTAGGAGCTCACGGGTACGGGCCCAGAGGGTCACCGCCCGCTGAGAGGACCCTACATGGGTGGTACCTACAGATTTCCTCCCAAGGGAGTCTGTAGAATGAGCGCGAGCCCTATGGGCCTCTCCACGAAAGCGCCTACGGGGCGGGACACACAAGGCCTATGGCCACTTCCTCCAGAGGCACAGAGAGAGAGGTCAGTCCCGCGTGGGGGAGCGCGAGATAGCCTCTGAGAAATTCCACATCCTTAAGTGCCCCACGGCTATTGTAACCCTCGGGTGACAGGGTTCGGAGCCACCAGCACTCCTCCGCGTGCAATGCCATCTTTCCCTCCCTAGCAGAGAACATGTCCCTAAAGCTACCAAGGGCATGGCCTGGAAAGGATGGGAAGGGCATCACGGACCACATTGACTGTGCAACTCAAGTAGGCGGCATGCACCATGCTCCCTGGTTGTCGCCAGGCGCAGCCTCATTCCAGGTTGATGCCTCTACGAGATACACAGGAAAGAAAGCAGTGAACATAAGAGCTCGCCAAACGAGTTTCATTACAGTCACGCCTTCAAGGGCAAAGGTCTATGAAACTCCATAGCACCAAATATGCTATTGCAAAAGACCTGCGGCCCTGTTGGCGCTATGGCAACACTGGCTGGAGCCTCGCCTAAATGCTCCAGAGGTGGTGGGGGTAGTCAACGCGGCATGTCAATCGGTCATACACCGACACGGTGAAGTCCCTGTCACTTATGTAATGAAGCCACAACCCCGAGTCGTTCCTGATATCATGGTTGTAGATGAAGCTCTCCCAGTTAGAAGTGAAGTACATTTCTCCCAGCGCGGGGGACTCGAAAGATACACGCCAGCCATCGCGACCCCTGGAGTGCTTCATCCACACACTCTCATGGATGTCACCCCAGGCGGAAAAGGTGAAGCGCGTGAGAAGCTTCACCCTCGTGGACCAATCGTCGCCCCGGAGGATGAGGACAAAGTCGGTGAACCAGACAGGCTCGGGTCCGTCCTCAGCCTTGACCGCGCACGGAGGGGGAGCCCAGGGCGAGAGAAACTTAGGTCCTAGGCTGCCACCTGGCCCTCCTCTACATCCCCTGCGTTGCCCCCAGTAGCTGCTACGAGGGTGACCTCGACCGCGCTTGGCCGGCACCTCTCCTTCAACCGCCATGACGACTCTAGAAGAGGAGACGGCGCTTGGGGTGATGCCATGGCCACCGCACCTACCATGGTCGCCTAGTGCCGTGCTTCACCGGTGGGGTCTCCCCTGCATCCACCATCGCAGTTTTTCCTTTCTCATCGGCTGAGAAGTGCTTAGGTCCCATGGGGAGAAACAAAACCTCGGTTCTGTGGAACAAGAAGGAAGGGTCGAGGGGCAGAGGATGTGGCGTCAAGGGGAAGGCAGCATGCTCGAGCCCAATTTAACAAAATGACTGGTCACGTCACTGCACCGGATACATGGCATTACCCGCAGGCTTTCCCCACGCTCCATCACATCGTGGGAACAACTCCCAAGGTAGGGTAGCCACTATCGCAACCGATGATGAAGGATCGATGGCCGTTTTGTGTACACGGTCGGATGAGTGCGGGAACAGACCTGTGCTGACCGAGAGAGAGACTGGGGCCCGATGACTGTTATGGGACCTTTCCCCTCCACACCCACCAAGGGACGTGCGCGTGACAAGTGCCTAGGGGCTACTTTCGGGGTCCTGGCAACCGGGGTGCCAAGCCCCGTTGGCCAACGAGCCTACCTCCTGGGCAGCAGCATCCATTGAAGGTAGTACTCGAGGAGTGGTGCCTCAGGAGGGAACACCCAGGGGTAGCCCCTCGGGAGCCTCAAACCTCAATTCCGCATGACCCAGTTTTAGGAGGTTGTCCCACGAAGGAAGCCTCGCAAGGCTCTTCACCACCCTCGGGCCTCGGATACCTTAGTGCGCGCTTCAGGGGTATGTTCATTATCACACAGTAAAGGTGGAAACAACAATTCTACCTGACAAGCACGCTCCACCCCAGCTGGACTGTGGACCACCAAGACCGCCTCGGTAAAGAGGAGCCGATCTGGCTCCTTTGGTGTCAAAGCAGGTTAGACGACCTAAGTAGTGGCAGCTCTCCCCTTTTGTCGGTTCGTTTGAAAGGGATGAGATCGGCAGCATTGCACGACGACAAGCGACATCGAAGGAGTCAGCTTTATGAGAAGGCAAAGGGCCCCGGGAAGGAGGACCACGTCCATGCAAAGTAGTCTTGTAGATCGGGACTTTGAGGGGCAGCTATGTGGTGACCCTTCCCGCCCATGAATGGGGGGAAGAGGCCTGACGCCGCTATATAAGGAGGCCTTCTCCTACCTTAGAAGAGGTCAATCCCTGTGATCTCAAACCCTAGATATTGATCCACCATTGTACCCTCGTGAGACACCACGAGCAATAAAATAAAGAAGGAGTAGGGGATTTACCTCCTCACGAGGGTCCCGAACCTGGGTAAAAAACCGCATCACTCTTTGTCGTGTTGATACTCCGCCATCGTCGCTGTTGTTGAGAAGCTTCAAACTCGTGTTCAGCCCCCTCGTGAACTCAGGGCTTGTTTGATCCATTGTTCCTTCACGGGACACTTTCTCCAACAGTATTCCAAAGGACAATTGAGGTCTATGTATCAAGATCGGGATTCGTTCACCCATGTGATGGGAAGATACACATGGTCATCTTGGTGAAATTACATCCGTAATGTCAAAAACATGTGACTAGGTCATGGGGATGGAATATCACGGGAAAAAGTAAAACCGAACTTATCGATAATAAGATTGAACAAGATATATGATACCAATGATCAGATCTCAAAGAAGTCGTATCATAGAAACAAAGGGAATTGGACTCGACGTTTATGGTTCAAATGACATTGTCATCATGGAATGCACAGGGGTCATTATGGGCATCCCGGCCCCGATATTGATCATTGATAGAGATCATGTATGTTCCATTCCTGAGCCACTGGGGTATTACACTTAACGGTACAATGATGCTAGAAGATCATTCTAGAAGTATAGGAATCACTAGATGAAATAGAAAAGGAAACCAGAAAAGTTCCGTGATAGAACCAGAATCGTTCCGGCAAGTTCTCGTTCGGAGGAAATCTAAAGGGAACCGAGAGGTGCTTTGGGTCAAAAAGGATTTTGTAATATGTATTTACATAGTAATGTAATTAATATTAAATATTATATTAAAATCTAATTTGAAAGGGTATCCCCCTAATGGGCTAAGTTCCTAGGGAAAAGGGCCCATGAGGGAAGGGCCAAGGGGCAAAGGGCCTAGCCGCCCCATGGGGCCTACCTGGCTAGCCTTGGGATGCGCGTGGGGTGGGGCTCCCCCCAGCCGGCGCATGGTGCGCTAGGGGCCCATGGTGCCATCCCCTCCCCTCTCCCTTATTTAGTCCCACGTGGGAACCTTAGGTGGGGAGTTCCCCTCCTTTACCTATATAAAGGGGTGCCCATGGGTGGGAATAAATCATCCAATAATCAATAATTCTTTGAGGCCTCTCCTTAGGGAATTATCTCTCTATCTCTCTCTCGCGTGTGTTTCCCATTGTTTGGAACTGTACACAGGGATTGGGTTTCTCACTCCCGTCACTATTGCGCTGGCATAGTTCCCGTTGGAACTGTACACGCAAGAGACGGCACCTGTAGCACGCTATTGTGCTAAAGGGATTCTAGCCGGAGGATCTACTTCCGCAACCTCGGTAAGGATCAGAGTCTCGAGAGTTGTCGTCGTACACCATATGTGTACCAAACCATAAGGATGCTGCCATTTGCGGCATCTTAAATATCGTGAGCCAGAGTTGTTGCACGATGGAGCAAGGGGTGACATGTGAGGAGCTTCGCAACCTTGAGATTGGCTATGAGTACGACTACATCAACCACGTTTCCCGTGGAATGTTAACCGCATACAGTCTACAAGGGTATATATTCTATACGCCTCGGTCGTTACAGTATTACTCCTAGATAGATCTTGGGCTAGTCAGGGCATTCCAACGTAGGAATTTTTTGTTTTCTGCCACGGGAGACCTTCATTATGGTCACCCAGTTATGGTCATGACGATTGATGTGATCAAAGTAGCCGCGGGAGATAGTAATTAAACATGATCTCATGGTCAAAGGATTAAGTTACTACACTTTACAAGATATTGCAACATTAAACTTTGTGACTAGATCACATTGCAATTCTATGGTCGGGTTTGTCCATCACTTCATTAAGTAACCTCATTGTTAGTTGATGTTTTAGTCAAGTCCATGATCGGGAAACCTCGATCATCATCTGCCCAATGAACTAGTACTAGAGGATACTAGGGACCTAGTTGTTTATATACCACACTTGTGTTAATGTTTCCACTTAATACAATTATAGCATGATACAAAACTTATTATGAACATCGGAGATATATTAATAAAACAACTTTATTATTGGCCTCTAGGGCATATCTCCTTCAGTCTCCCACTTGCACTAGAGTACAATTATACTAGTTTACAACAGGCCATAATATAACATGAATAGCATTTGGATGTTGATCATGCTTTGCTTGTGGAAGAGGCTTGGTGAATGGATCAGCTACATTCACATATGTATGTAATTTATAAATTCTATCGTTTCCCTTAGCTACGTAATCTCTTATTACATGGTAACATGAGAGTATGTGCTTGGACGTGGAGTGGAACCTCTAGTCCTTTGCATTCGCAATGGCCCCCATGTTGTCACAGTAGATGCACATAGGGTCTTGCGCGCTTGGAAACGCTCCAAGTTTAGTGATGAACTTCTTCATCCAAAAAGCTTCATTTCTCGCTTCACCGGCAGCAATTTACTCTGACCCAATTGTAGATTGAGCCATTGAGGTCTGCAGTTACGATACCCCACCGGTCCAGCCTGTAGGATAACCTAGCTAACGGCTGATGTAGAGTGTCAAACTATTTTGCAAAATCGGTTGGATAGATCTGATTAGGTCTGATTTTACTCCTTATCCCTTTGTTGTTCTCCTCTTACCTCTGCGTGTTTTGAGTCTGCTCTCTTATATTTTCTTCGAGTCTAGGAATTCTCGTGGTTGGGTTTCCGTCGTACCTTTAGGGTTTCGCTTCCTCTTTTGGTAACGGTGCTTCTACATCCGGTCGTCATGCTATCTGAGGAATCCGTCTTCTGTGGTACCATTCTTTGTTCCATGTTTGTGCCTTCCGGTGTTTTCCGACGTGACGACATCATCTACGCCAGATCCGATGCAGAGTCTGCATCACTCTTTTGTTCCGAACCTCGCTTGTCGAGATCTTCAGTCTGATTTCGAGGATGGCTGCACGCTTTTCCACCAAATGTGCAGAGTAATAGTTTGGGTGCGTGATGGATTGGCCCCCATGCCGACTACTCATTCTATTTTCTCTCGTACATTGAAGTGGATGAGAATGCATTGTTTCTCTCCTTCTGTCGAAGTTAGAGGTGGCTTTATTTGTTGATACCTTTACCATCGTCCCTTGTTCCCAGAGTGTTCTCTCAACGATTACGGACAGCGACCCCTTGTTAGTGGTGTCGCGAGGATCTACATGAAGCGAGAAGATTCAGATCGCCGGCCTTCTTCCCCGTACCATGAGGCGGATCTCGAGGGCGAGATCCCTTGTTAGTGGTGTCGAATTGTGGCGCCCCACAAAAACCACTACTAGAAAATCGTTGTGTTTTTGTGCATTGCATCATCATGACCGCATGCTCATGTCATCATGCCACATTGCATTTGAGCATCGTCATCATCATGCATGGTTTGTTTGCCTTTTATGATCGGTAATGAACCCTTATTTGCCTGATTCATTCTAAAACACTTCAGAATCTTCTCTAGGTAAGTGCTTTGACCAAGTGCTGGCGGACGCTTTGATCCATCTCTATAGATCTTAATGGCTAATATGTAGGCATCTTCACCCATGTCCTTCATAGATAATTTACTATTTAAAAAATCTTTCACGCTATTCAGAAGATTCACGTCATTCCCTATTAACAATATGTCGTCCATATATAGTACCAGGAATGCTACTGAATTCTCATTCACTTTCTTATAGATACAGGCTTGTTCTTCATTTTGGACAAATCCAAAACTTTTGATGACTTCATCAAATCAAAGATTCCAACTCTGAGATGCCTGATTTAGTCCATAGATGGACCTCTAAAGCTTGCATACTTTACCAGCATACCCTGGATTGATAAAACCCTCTGGTTGCATCATATACAACTCTTTCTCAATGTTGTCATTTGGGAAGGCGGTTTTCACATCCATCTGCCATATTTTGTAATCGAAATGTGCAGCAACTGCTAGTAGAATCTGAATAGACTTTAGCTTTGCTACGGGAGAGAATGTCTCTTTGTAGTCAATTCCTTGAATTTTTCGGAAACCTTTTCCGACAAGTCAAGCTTTGCAAGCAGTGACATTTCCATCCGCGTTTGTCTTTTTCTTGAAGATCCACTTATTCTCTACGGCCTTCGGGAATGTCCACCAAGGTCCATACATGGTTGTCATACATGGACTTCATTTCGGATACCATGGATTCTCACAATTTCTCAGGTTCAGGGTCCTCTACTACTTCTGTGTAGGTTGCAGGTTCATCATGGTCATGCTCACAAGATGTCTGTACCAATCAGGAGTGGAACATTTTCTTGTTGACCTACGGGGTTCGATAGCTATCTCTTCATGAGGTTCATGATCATCATCATTTACTCCCACTTCAATTGATGAGGATGGTCTTGTTGGGTTTGCAGCATAGAAAACAAAAAGTTTCCTATGATGGGAACTATTATACGCCAAGATCTATCTACTAGATACAAGCAATAGGTGGATATACATCCATAGAGAACATAGCCTCGAAGACCAACAAAGTGTAACAAGATAGAACTTGTTGATGATGTAGTCGAATGCTTGCCGATCTCAAGATTGTGTGGAAGTCCTAGCGTCACAAATCAGCAGCGCATCCATCCTCGCACACATGTTCAGGCCACCGATTAACCTCCACCTCATCACTCTAGCGATACAGTGGAAGCAGCAACTCCTTCCAGATGAAATGCCACCAGGAACATGTATCTTGCTAATCCGAGACCATGGGGGAATAATTCTAGAGGGGGAGAGAGATCCTTCACGAGGAGGTGTGTTTTGTGAGGGAGGAGAGGGAGGCCTTTTATAGGGGAGGGGTGCATCCCCTCCCATTGCCGGCGGCCAAGGAGGAGCCCCTCCACCTCCTCTCATTCATGTGGGTGGAAGCTCCACTCGCATAAATTTGACTCCACTCAAAATCCCACTCGCATGCATTAAATTTCCACCAAATTTAATGCAACTCTCATTTAATAAAACTCTTTTATTTATTTTATTTAGAATTTTGTTAATTACTTTAATTAACAAACATTCACATAAAATTCCCTACAACATTTCAATATCACATGCAGAACCAATTTTAGCAATTTCACCCGGGACAATTCCGGTGTCTATTGAAATAATTCCAGCACTTTGCAATTCTTTTGTCTAGAACATATTTGCTCCAAATGGTGTTGGCAACCCTTAAGTGTGTCACCCTATGGTTCACGAATAATGCATACATGATCAAAACCCTTCTCGGATCAATAATCAGAAGCGGGACCTAGAGATCCATACTCAGTCCCACACATTCAACAATGACTTCTGTGATCGTGAGAACCTTTAACGCTTGTAACTTAATCCCTTTGTCTCGCGGTATATTACATGTCCGAGATTCGATCATCGGTATCCCAATACCTAGTTTGATATTGTTACCGACATGCACTATTTTCTTGTTCCCGTGATATAACATTCTAGTGATCACATCACTTGCTTGCAAGCTATCTTAATGTGATATCACCAAGAGGGCCCAGAGTATATCTATCCATCATCGGGATGGACAAATTCCACTCTTGATCCATGAGCCTCAACATAACACCTTTGGAGTATCTGAATCCACCTTTATAGTCACCCTTTTACGGTGTGACATTTGATGTTATCAAGTCACTCTTCCGGTGTTAGCAATTAGCATGATCTCATGGCCTAAGGACTAAGATTACTCTGTATGATGTTATAGCAATATAAACACAATGACTTTGATCGTAATGCTATACTTTGGATGAATGTTCATCACATCATTCACCAATGGTGTGACCTCGTTATTAACAATATCAAATGTCCATGATCAGGAAACCTTGATCATCTTGTTAATCAACGAGCTAGTTTATAGAGAGGCATAACTAGGAACTTTCTATTGTTTATTAAACACACATGTATTAAGGTTTCCGTATTAATACAATTATAGCATGCAAAATAAATAGCTATCATATACTTGGAATACGATAATAACAACTTTTTTATTGCCTCTCAGGGCATATTTCCTTCAGTCTCCCACTTGCACTAGAGACAATAATCTAGTTTACATACTGATAAATCTAACACCCATGGAGTTCTGTTGTTGATCATGTTTTGCCCTAGGGAGAACTTTAGTCAACGGATCTGCTACATTGAGATCCTTATGTGCTTTATAAATCTTTATATCTCCATCCTTGACATGCTCATGGATGCAGTGAAACCGACGCTTAATATGCTTGGAATTCTTGTGAGACCTTGGTTCCTTGGCGATGGTTATGGCTCCATTGTTGTCACAATAGATCACCATTGGGTCCAACACACTAGGAACCACACCTAGTTCCGTTATGAACTCCTTCATCCAAAACGCTTCATGTGTCGCTTCTGAAGCAGCAACATATTCTGCCTCCGTTGTTGATCCAGCCACCACAGGTTGTTTGGAACTCCTCCAACTAATTGTTGTTCTGTTCAAGAGAAAATGTATCCGAATTGAGACTTAGAGTCATCCGGATCGGTGTCAAAGCTAGCATCGACATAACACTTAGCGACCATCTCTTCTTCACCTCCATATACAAGAAACATATCCTTAATTCTTCTTAAGTACTTAAGGGTATTCTTAACCACTATCTAGTGTTCCGAACCTGGATCAGATTGGTACCTACTAGTCAAACTAATAGCATGTGCCACATCTGGTCTTGTACATAGCATGGCATACCTTATAGAGCCTATTGCTGAAGCATAGGGGATTTTATCCATTATCTCTCTTTCTTCCGCCATAGCCGGACTTTGAGTCTTACTAAATGTCTTACCTTGCAACATAGGTAAGAACCCTTTCTTACTTCCGTCCATATTAAACTTCTTTAATATATTATCAAGGTATGTACTTTGCAATAGTGGAGTTAGGCGTCTTGAACTATCTCTATAGATCTTAATGCCTAATATATATGAAGCTTCACCAAGGTCCTTCATTGAAAATTTGTTGTTAAGATAACTTTTAACATTGTTTAAAAGATCTATATCATTTCCAATCAGTAATATGTCATCCACATATAGTATTAGAAATGCCACATTGCTCCCACTCACTTTCTTGTAATACAAGCCTCTCTGTAAGTTTGGACAAATCCAAACTCTTTGATCACCTCATCAAAGCGGAGATTCCAACTCGAGGATGCTTGTTTCAGTCCATAGATGGATCGTTGAAGCTTGCATACCTTATTAGCATCCTTAGGATCGACAAAACCCTTAGGTTGTATCATATACAACTCTTCTTCAATATTACCATTGAGGAATGCAGTCTTGACATCCATCTGCCATATTTCATAATCGAAATATGCAGCAATTGCTAACATAATCCTAACCGACTTTAGCATTGCTACGGGAGAGAATGTCTCATCATAGTCAACTCCTTGAATTTTTCTAAACCCCTTTGTGACAAGTCGATCTTTATAGATGGTTACATTACCAATAGCATTAGATTTTCTTTTGAAAATCCATTTATTCTCAACGGCCTTTCGGTCATGAGGTAAGTCTTTATTCTTAACGGCCTTTCGGTCGTGAGGTAAGTCCTCCAAAGTCCAAACTTGGTTTTTGTACATGGATTCCATCTCGGATTTCATGGCTTCTAGCCGTTTGTTGGAATCCGGGCTCATAGTCGCTTCTCCATACATCGCAGGGTCATCTATTTCATCAACCATGAAATTCATAACAGGATTTCCGTACAGTTCATGAGTTACACGTGTCCTGCTTGACCTCCGAGGTTCAGTAGTGTCCTATTTCGGAGTTTCATTATCATTATCATTAGTTCCCTCTTCATTCGGTGAAGTCAACTCTGGAACAATTTTTGGCGATATGCCACTCGCAGTTTCATGAAGAGAAGGTTCAATAACCTCTTCGAGTTCTACCTTCCGACTACACACGCCTTTCATGAGAAACTCTTTCTCTAGAAAGGATTCATTCTTGGCAACGAAAACCTTGCCCTCGGATCTGTGATAGAAAGAATACCCAATTGTTTCTTTAGGGTATCCTATGAAGATGCATTTTTTTGCTTTGGGTTCGAGTTTATCAGGCTGAAGTTTCTTCACATAAACATCGCAACCCCAAACTTTAAGAAATGATAGCTTAGGTTTGTTTCCAAACCACAATTCATACGGTGTCGTTTCAACGGATTTAGATGATGCCCTATTTAAAGTGAATGCAGCAGTTTCCAGTGCATAACCCCAAAATGACAGTGGCAAGTCAGTCAGAGACATCATAGATCGAACCATATCCTATAAAGTATGATTATGATGTCCTGACACACCATTACGTTGTGGTGTTCCCGTAGGTGTGAGTTGTGAAACTATTCCACAATATGTCATGTGTGCGCTAAACACGTAACTAAGATACTCACCTGCACGGTCAGGCCATAGAAATTAATCTTTCTATTACGATGATTTCCACTTTAATCTGAAATTCCTTTAACTTTTCGAAGGTTTCAGACTTGTGTTTCATCAAATAGATATACCTGTATCTACTAAAATTATCCTTGAAAGTAACAAAATAACGATATCCACCTCGCGACGACACACACATTGGACCACATACATCAGTATGTATGATTTCCAATAAATTTGTCGCCCATTCCATTGAACCGGAAAATGGAATTCTAGTCATCTTGCCCATAAGGCATGGCTCACATGTATCAAATGATTCAAAATGAAGTGATTCCAAAATTCCTTCAGAATGGAGTTTCTTCATGCGTTTAACGCCAATATGACCTAGACGGCAGTGCCACATATATGCAGATATATCATCATCAAGTTTAATCCTTTTAGCATCAACATTATTAATATGTGTAACACTATTATCGAGATCCAACAGAAATAAACCATTCATCACAGGTGCATGACCATAAAAGATATCTTTCATATAAATCGAACAACCATTGTTTCCAGACTTAAATGAATAATCACTTCACATCATACATGATCCAGATACAATGTTCATGCTCAGTGCAGGCACCAAATAAAAATTATTCATATTTATCACTAATCCCGATGGTAGGTGGAGACGTAGCGTTCCGACGGCAATCACATCCACTCTTGAATCATTGTCGACGTGCATCTTGACCTCACCCCTTGCTAGTGGTCGCTTGTTCCACAACCCCTGATTCGAGTTACATATATTAGAAACTGATCGAGTATTAAATACCCAGGTGCTACTACGAGTACTAGTCAAGTACACATCAATAACATGTATATCACATATAACTTTGTTTGCCTTGTCGGCCTTCTTGTCTGCAAAATACTTGGGGCAGTTGCTCTTCCAATGGCCAGTCCCCTTGCAATAATAGCACTCAGTACCAGACTTAGGGCCAGCTCGAGATTTCTTTTCAAGCGCGGCAACAGATTTGATGCCCTTCTTTGTGGCACCCCGCAAAAACCACTACTAGAAAATCGCTGTGTTTTTGTGCATTGCATCATCATGACCGCATGCTCATGTCATCATGCCACATTGCATTTGAGCATCGTCATCATCATGCATGGTTTGTTTAAAACTATTTTTCAAAGCCTATTTTGTTTTTCTAAATATTCCCGTCTTTATTTCAAATTAAAACCCCAGGCTTCGGATATTTTTGTTTTGTCTACAATAATTTACAAAAGGTATTTTAAATAAAACAAGACAAAAATATAAATAAATAGAACTGTTTTTTAGGGGGAGGCAGCCGGCCAGGCCAGAAGGCCCAACCAGCTGGCCTACAACCCCAAAAACCTAATCTATCCAAACCCTAAAATAATCCTAATCACCAACCCTAGCTCTCCCTCCCTTCCTTTTTCTCCACCAGTCGCCGCCCCCCACTCCCACCTGTCGCCGCCACCCACCTACCATCGCCCTGCACCCAGCCACCCCAACCGCGTGCGCTGCACCGCAGCAAATCGCCCCGAACCTGCCTGTCACGCTCGCGCGAGACGCCACCCCGCTTGAACGCACTCGACCTGACCCCGCGTGCCCCGTCCGCTCCTATCGCACGCCACCGACCCACTCCTGCATGTCAGCCCGCACACACGCGCATAGCAGTGACACGACCGACCAACCGCGCCCCACCCCTGCTGCCCGCTCGCCGATCGAACCCCACCCACCTACCGACAACCCCCGACCCAATCTCGCACGCCACCGATGCCCTGACCCCACCCCTGCGAGGCCGCCCCCAATTCCCCACCTACCCGCTCCTCTCCCTCGTTCTTCATCCCCCTTTTTCCGCCGCCGCCATCGCCCGCATCCCTCGCTGCCAGTCCCCAAACCCGTGCCCTCTCCCTCGACCGTCCGCGGCCATCTACAGCACCTCGCCGAGGACCTCTGTCGCTCGCCTCTGTTTCGGCCGCCGCCAAGGCCCAGGTCGTCCACGACCTCGTCATCGCCGCCGCGGCCACTCCTGTGACCCCGCCTCCATCGCTAGGCCATGTCGCGCCTCTGGCCTCCCTCGTCCTCACGGTTGTGCGCCACCGCTCGAGCCCGTCTTCCGGAGCCCCGCTCCTCCTCTGAACGCGAGTGCTGCTGTGCCGCCGCCGTCGGCCTCGTCTTTGTCCGTGCCTGGCCGACAGGCCCCTCCGCGTGGCCGTCCCACGGGAACCCATCGCTCGAGCCGGCCACTATCACCAAGGCCCCTGCCTTGCTTCCCGCCTGCGCGCGTCGTCCTCTGAGTTAATATGTGACTATAAATTGACAAGCATAGTATCTCGATCATAGACAAGCATAACTAAAATAGTGCTATAAATTTGACTTAATATGTGACTAGTAATCAGCTTCACTACAATGGAATGGATAATAAAAGTGCCAACAACTGGTGCAACTGGTGTGTATCGTGTCATGTTATACCTGCCTAGTAAGTATCGCAACTCTAATGGAATGAAATAAAAGTGCCAACAACTGTTGGGTTTGGGATGTCACATGCTAATTGTATCTGACTAGTAAGTACTGCAACTACCACTCAATGGTTAACTAAAACTGCCCACTACTTACGCTATCAGGATGACTCATGCTATCTATATCTGACTAGTAAGAGCTTCAACTTTAATGGAATGAATAAAACTGCCAACTGTGTGAGTTCCTCGGTTTGACTTCCTCGTTTGGTATCGAGGGGGAAATGCTAGGATGGGTATGTTTAGTGTTAGTATCAGGTTGGATCCGAATAGGTCTTTCTTATCCCTCTCTAATAGCCGCCAGTTTTACTGAGTCTCTATAGGTTGTTTAGTGCTGCTGCGCTGCCGCTTCAGTCCACCATACCTAGGTAGGCGAGGACCGCCGAATTCTAGCCTCACGTGTACTGGCCTCTGTACTGACGCTCCTCTTTTTCCTTTGCCCTTTGTCGGCACCCCTTTTGTTTTAGCAGGTTAGAGTTCGATGTCGTTAGCAGCGTTACCCTTCCGGCTTGGCCTGGGTAGGGTTATGGATGCCATTGGTTATTCTTCAGGGCTCTTAGCCCCATTTGCATCTTGTCCATACTCGGACACTACAGCGATTTCAAGGTGATTTGGATCTTTGTACTGTATATCGGTATTCTTGACTCATGGAGTCGTGTTGTATATATATCTGTTATGTGGATCCCATCGAGGACTGTTGTGTAATGGTATTACTTCGTTTTCCACCCGCACGAAAGTGCCTGGTGGGCGTCCTTGAATCGTTCCTATGCGGGTTTGGCGGAAAAGGGCTTAAACTTGTATAGGGCCGATTTGAGGGTGTTACGGAGTGGTATCAGAGCCCAGCAGTTACGATACCCCACAGGTCCAGCCTGTAGGATAACCTAGCTAACGGCCGATGTAGAGTGTCAAACTATTTTGCAAAATCGGTTGGATAGATCGGATTAGGTCTGATTTTACTCCTTATCCCTCTGCTGTTCTCCTCTTACCTCTGCGTGTTTTGAGTCTGCTCTCTTATCTTTTCTTCGAGTCCAGGAATTCTCATGGTTGGATTTCCGCCGTACCTTCAGGGTTTCGCTTCCTCTTTTGGTAACGGTGCTTCTACATCCGATCGTCATGCTATCTGAGGAATCTGTCTCCTATGGTACCATTATTTGTTCCTTGTTCGTGCCTTCCATTGTTTTCCAACGCGACGACATCATCTACGCTAGATCCGATGCAGAGTCTGCATCACTCTTTTGTTCTGAACCTCGCTTGTCGAGATCTTCAGTCTGATTTCGAGGATGGCTGCACGCTTTTCCACCAAATGTGCGGAGTAATAGTTTGGGTGCGTGATGGATTGGCCCCCATGCCGACTACTCATTCTATTTGCTCTCGTACATTGAAGTGGATGAGAATGCATCGTTTCTCTCCTTCTGTCGAAGTTAGAGGTGGCTTTATTTGTTGATACCTTTACCATCGTCCTTTGTTCCCGGAGTGTTATCTCGACGATCACGGACAGCGACCCCTTGTTAGTGGTGTCGCGAGGATCTACATGAAGCGAGAAGATTCATATCGCCGGCCTTCTTCCCCGTACCATGAGGCAGATCTCGAGGGCGAGATCCCTTGTTAGTGGTGTCGAATTGTGGCGCCCCGCAAAAACCACTACTAGAAAATCGTTGTGTTTTGTGCATTGCATCATCATGACCACATGCTCATGTCATCATGCCAGATTGCATTTGAGCATCGTCATCATCATGCATGGTTTGTTTAAAACTATTTTCGAACACCTATTTTGTTTTCCTAAATATTCCCGTCTTTATTTCAAATTAAAACCCCGGGCTTCGGATATTTTTGTTTTGTCTACAACAATTTACAAAAGGTCTTTTAAATAAAACAAGACAAAAATATAAATAAATAGAACTGTTTTTTTAGGTGGAGGCAGCCGGCCAGGCCAGAAGGCCCACCCAGCCGGCCTACAACCCCAAAAACCTAATCTATCCAAACCCTAAAATAATCCTAATCCCCAACCCTAGCTCTCCCTCCCTTCCTTTTTCTCCACCAGCCGCCGCCCCCCACTCTCGCCTGCCGCCGCCACCCAGCTACCACCGCCCTGCACACAGCCACCCCAACCGCGTGCGCTGCACGGCAGCAAATTGCCCCGACCCTGCCTGTCACGCTCGCGCGAGACGCCACCCCGCTTGACCGCACTCGACCCGACCCCGCGTGCCCCGTCCGCTCCTATTGCATGCCACCGACCCGCTCCTACAACTCAGCCAGCACACACGCGCGCAGCAGTGACACGACCGACCGACTATGCCCCACCCCTGCTGCCCGCTCGCCGATCGAACCCCACCCACCTACCGAAAACCCCCGACCCAATCCCGCACGCCACCGATACCCTGGCCCCACCCCTGCGAGGCCGCCCCCAATTCCCCACCCACCTGCTCCTCTCCCTCGTTCTTCATCCCCTTTTTTCCGCCGCCGCCATTGCCCGCATCCCTCGCCGCTAGTCCCCAAACCCGTGCCCTCACCCTCGACCGTCCACCGCTGTCTGCAGCACCTCGCCGGGGACCTCCACCACTCGCCTCCGTTTCGGCCGCCGCCAAGGCCCAGGTCGTCCACGACCTCATCATCGCCGTCGCAACCACTCCTATGACCCCGCCTCCGTCGCGCCTCTGGCCTCCCTCGTCCTCACGGTTTTGCGCCGCCGCTCGAGCCTGTCTTCCGGAGCCCCGCTCCTCCTCTGAGCACGAGTGCTGTCGTGTCGCCATCGTCGGCCTCGTCTCCGTCCGAGCCTGGCCGACAGGCCCCTCCGCGTCGCTGTCCCACGGGAACCCAACGCTCGAGCCGGCCACCGTCGCCAAGGCCCCTGCCTTGCTTCCTGCCTGCGCGTGTCGTCCTCTGAACATCGACGTCCGCTGCCTCCTGCTCGTCGTTCAAGCCAAGCGCCGCCTCGCGCCCACTTCCATGTTCTACACCGCCAGGCCCTGCACCTCTGTGTTGCCTTAAGTTCGTCGGTCGAGACCCTTGGTCCGAGCATGCCCCATGCTGCTCTGCAGGTCGCCATCAACGCGTCCTCAAGTTATGCGACCCTCCTCTCTCGCGACCTGTCTCTCCTTCACGCTAGATTGCCATCATCGTGTTTGTCCTAATGCCTGTGTGTGCTCGGTTGCCCCTGTGTCGGTCTCCCCGAGAAGTTACCCTTGTACCCGCCAAGATCGACTAGTGACAAGATACGTCAAGTTCGTCTGTTGCCTATGCCACTCGATGACCACCGGTATCGGATCCAAGATCCACCTCCAGGACTCGAAGCCTCGATGACGGATCCGATGGCCGAGACCTGAAGATTCACCGGACGTCAGGATCTGGCACACGAAACTAGAGACCTCGGAATGCCAAGTTCTCCATCACAGACTTGGTGACCCGTAGATCTCCGCCGCGAACGCCAAGATCTACTTCATGGATCTGAAGACCGATCCCGCCAAGACCGAACCCCATCGACACTCGGTGAACCCAAGATCACCGATACCCTAATGTGATTCCCTTTCCGAGACCCCTATTTTTATAATGACATATACTTGTTGCATAATTAATTAATTCATACTCGCATGCATATTGTGTGGTTTGGGGGCATTATGCCGATTCACCTAAATTAAATATGGAGACTATATGCGGGCTTTTCTAGTCTTATTCCGAACTCCATTTAAATTTGTGTAGCGAACCGATACCATATTTTGGCTTGTTAAGACAACATTTAAATTGTGGGGTAGCTAAATAACTTAAACCATATAATTATTTGTCGAGACCCCGGTTCTGCTTAATATTGCCTAATTGCACCGCATCTGTGCCATGCCATGCATCATATCATAAGCATGTCGGATCTTCTGCCATAGTATTAAATATTGCATCCGGTGTTTCTTCTAGTGTTTGCTTCTTCGTGGATTAGGCCGATGAGTTGATGCGAGTATCGACAAGTTCTCCGGATATGTAACTTCGGCTCTGTTTCGCAGGCAAGCATTCTTCCCCTTTCTACCTATTTTGCATTTATAGTCTTTATTTCCTCCTGTTGATCTATTGCTATCCGTATCACGATGCTTTAGTGTTCCATACCAGATATATTCCGTGCAGCCTTTATATTGCCTTGGACACCTCCTATTACCTGTTGTTTGGTAGATAGATGGCCTTGCGAGTCGTAGTCGCTTGCTCAGGTGCAATCCCGTGTCTTGAAGTACGACACAGTTGTGGGAATGTTGCCATATGCTTTATGGTGGGGAGGATCATGACTTTAAAAACAACTATTAAACTATTGGGATAACTAATGAAAGAGGCACCGGTGGGCAATATATGCTATTTGGTTTTTCATGTCCACTTGTGTCCCGTAGGCCCCGAGTACTTGATACATGTTCCTTGATTATTCGCACTATCCACATCCAGGAGACCCTATGGATCCCCCTTAGCCAGAGCTTGATTCATTTCTTATTTCTTGGGGACACAAAGTAGTTTGGGGCTTTATTACTATCATGTACTTATGCCATGCTTTACAGCTTTATTTAAGATTGTGCGTGGAGCACCTGTACTGTTTTGGATCGTGCCATGTTTTCGCGGTATCGACAAGCCCAGTCACACTTTTGGGTTCCCAGTCATTTACAGCCGTCGTCACAAACCCTTGGTCCGTTCCGGAGCCGGCCAACTTCGTTGCGGGTAGCTTAGTGGGGTGGCCCCCTGAAATCTTTTATGAATCCTATGATCGCTTTGTCGTGAAAGCCTCGTTGGGTTTTGAGTTGGTTTTTCCGAGGTTGATCGTGTGTGTGTTGCTATTTGTGCATCCCTGCAGGGTAAATCTTTCTAAAAGCCGTGTACGCGGTTATGGACGACTTGGAGCACAGTATCTCGATCATAGACAAGCATAACTAAAATAGTGCTATAAATTTGACTTAATATGTGAAGTAATCAGCTTCACTACAATGGAATGGATAATAAAAGTGCCAACAACCGGTGGAACTGGTGTGTATCGTGTCATGTTATACCTGTCTAGTAAGTATCGCAACTCCAATGGAATGAAATAAAAGTGCCAACAACTGCTGGGTTTGGGATGTCACATGCTAATTGTATCTGACTAGTAAGTACTGCAACTACCACTCAATGGTTAACTAAAACTGCCCACTACTTATGCTATCAGGATGACTCATGCTATCTATATCTGACTAGTAAGAGCTTCAACTATAATGGAATGAATAAAACTGCCAATTGTGTAAGTTCCTTGGTTTGACTTCCTCGTTTGGTATCGAGGGGGAAATGCCAGGATGGGTATGTTTGGTGTTAGTATCAGGTTGGATCCGAATAGGTCTTTCTTATACCTCTCTAATAGCCGCCAGTTTTACTGAGTCTCTATATGTTGTTTAGTGCCGCTGCGCTGCCGCTTCAGTCCACCATACCTATGTAGGCGAGGACCGCCGAATTCTAGCCTCGTCGTGTACTGGCCTCAGTACTGATGCTCCTGTTTTTCCTTTGCCCTTTGTCGGCACCCCTTTTGTTTTAGCAGGTTCGAGTTCGACGTCGTTAGCAGGGTTACCCTTCCGGCTTGGCCTGGGCAGGGTTATGGACGCCATTGGTTATTCTTCAGGGCTCTTAGCCCCATTTTCATCTTGTCCGCACTCAGACGCTGTAGCGATTTCAAGGTGATTTGGATCTTTGTACTGTATATCGGTATTCTTGACTCATGGAGTCGTGTTGTATATATATCTGTTCTGTGGGTCCCATCGAGGACTGTTGTGTAATGGTATTACTTTGTTTTCCACCCGCACGAAAGTGCCTAGTGGGCGTCCTTGAATCATTTCTATGCGGGTTTGGCAGAAAAGGGCTAAAACTTGCATAGGGCCGATTTGAGGGTGTTACATTCTTTCCCTTCTGTTTACCCTTCTTTTCTTTCTTGAAACCTCTGGTCTTATTGATCATCAACACTTGATGCTCTTTCCTAATCTCCACTTCTTCAGTTTTAAGCATTGATAGAAGCTTAGGGAGAGACTTCTTCATGCCCTGTATATTGTAGTTCATCACGAAGCTCTTGTAGCTAGGTGGCAGAGATTGGAGAACACAATGTATGCCTAAGTCAATGGGAATTGTTATTCCCAGGGACACAAGCTTATCGGCGTACCCAGACATTTTGAGTATGTGCTCACTAACGGAGCTGTTCTCTTCCATCATGCAGCTAAAGAACTTTTCAGAAGCATTATAACTCTCTACGGCAGCATGGGTATAATCATTTTAAATTCTCCCATGGTATCAAAGGCATTGCCATTTTCGAAATGTTTTCGAAGTTTTGGCTCTAGCCCATACAGTATGCCATAATGAACTAAGTTGTGCACAATGAACTAAGTTGTGGTCCTCCTGACGAGTCAAATAGAAGTTCTTTTCCTCATCAGGGGCATCAGGAGCTAGTGGGGGGCCTAGCAGCACTTCTAGCACATATTTCTTTTGTGCAGCTGTGAGGAGATTCCTCAAATTCATGGCCCATTTGGTAAATTTGCTACCATCTGCCGCAAGTTTCTCTTTCTCCATGAACACATTGAAATTAAAAGCAGGTGGTGCCATCTACAATAGAATTTGTAAAGTATAGACTAAGTTTATGATAGATTGAGTTCAAATAATCCAAATTATGAATGAACTCCTACTCAAAAACAACATCCCTCGTGTCTTTTTGGTGATTACATGAACCAAATCCACTACACCAGGTCCGATCATCATGTGAGTCGGTGTAGCTTCAAAGGCGAGCATCTATATGGGAATCATATCAACTATATGACTCATGCTTAACCTTCCGGTCCGTGTTCCGAGGCCATGTCTGTACATGCTAGGTTCGCCAAGTAAGAACCTTAGTAATCGGGTGTGTAAAACTGTCTTACACTCGTTTATGATCATGGATTCAAGTACACCCGATCATCACGTAATGTCTTGAAGCGGCGAAACATAAAACGGTGTGTACTTAAGGGAGAACACATTTTTATCTTGATATCTAAATGAGGGATCGTCTTATAATGCTACTAAAATGCCAAACAAGCAATATAAGATGCAAACATCATATGTGTGAAGTGAAATGACATGTTTCTTGCACTTGATCACTATCATGTGCATCGTGGTATGATCTTTATAATTCCTTTGTGTGTAAGGCCAATGTCTATGGAACTTACATGTTAGGTGTGTTGTAAGAGTATCAACTATACATCAACTTACAACATTCACTTATCATGACACTAGCCTAGCAACGATCTAAACTAGACGCTTCTAATTTATCAATTGCAAGTTTTACGTGGCTTAGGGCTTTCGAATATAGAATCGTTCTTACCTACGAACATGGAACCACAACGATGATAACCAAATTATTAGCAAGTCGTTGTAAATCGGATATTGACTATAGTAGGAGAGACAGACACCCGCTAGCCACTTATGCAAAACTAGTTGCATGTCAAGCGTGGAATAGGTCTCATGTGCGACGACATGTAAAGTTGTCCGGGTCGCTTGATCCCACTATGCCACCAATATCCAAAATACATATAAGATGCAATAACATGATCATCATCGCCCACATACTCATATGTGTACTACCCGTGCAAAGTACCTACGCATAGATCAGGGTCTGATACCATTGTTGGGTGCAGCATAGAAAACAAAAAAATTCCTATGATGGGAACTATTATACGCCAAGATCTATCTAGTAGATACAAGCAACGGGTGGATATACATCCATAGAGAACATACCCTCGAAGACCAACAAAGTGTAATGAGATAGAACTCATGGATGATGTAGTCGAACGCTTGTCGATCTCAAGATCGTGTGGCAGTCCTAGCACTGCAAATCAGCAGCGCATCCATCCTCGCACACACGTTCAGGCCACAGAACAACCTCCACGTCCTCGCTCCAGCGATGCAGCGGAAGCAGCAACTCCTTCCAGATGAAATGCCACCGAGAACATGTATCTCGATTATCCGACACCATGGGGGTAATTCTAGAGGGGAGAGAGATCCTTCACGAGGAGGTGTATTTTGTGAGGGAGGAGAGGGAGGACTTTTATAGGGGAGGGGGCATCCCCTCCCACGGCCGGCGGCCAAGGAGGAGCTCCTCCACCTCCTCTCATTCATGTGGGTGTGGAAGCTACACTCACATAAATTTGACTCCACTCAAAATCCCACTCTCATTAATAAAACTCTTTTATTTACTTTATTTAGAATTTTGTGAATTACTTTAATTAACAAACATTCACATAAAACACCCTGCAACATTTCAATATCACATGCAGAACCAATTTCAGCAATTTCACCCGGAACAATTCCGGTGTCTATTGAAATAATTCCAGTGCTTTGCAATTCTTTCGTCTAGAACATATTTTCTCCAAATGGTGCTAGCAACCCTTAAGTGTGTCACCCTACAGTTTCAGACATGATCAAACCCTTCTCAGATCAATAATCAGAAGCGGGACCTGGCGATCCATACTGACTCCCACACATTCAACGATGACTTCTATGATTGTGAGAATGTTTAACGTTAGTAACTTAATCCCTTTGTCTCACGATATATTACATGTCCGAGATTCTATCATCGGTATCCCAATACCTAGTTTGATCTCGTTACCAACATGCACTCTTTTCTCGTTCCCGTGATATAACATTCTAGTGATCACATCACTTGCTTGCAAGCTATCTTAATGTGATATCACCGAGAGGGCCCAGAGTATATCTATCTGTCATTGGGATGGACAAATTCTACTCTTGATCCATGAGCCTCAACATAACACCTTCGTAGTATCTGAACCCACCTTTCTAGTCACCCTTTTATGGTGTGACATTTGATGTTATGAAGTCACTCTTCCGGTGTTAGCAATTAACATGATCTCATGGTCTAAGGACTAAGATTACTTTGTATGATGTTATAGCAATATAAACACAATGACTTTGATCGTAATGCTATACTTCGGATGAATGTTCATCACATCATTCACCAATGTTGTGACCTTGTTATTAACAACATCCAATGTCCATGCTCAGGAAACATTGATCATCTTGTTAATCAACGAGCTAGTTTATAGAGAGGCATAACTAGGAACTTTCTATTTGTTTATTATACACACATGTATTAAGGTTTCTGTATTAATACAATTATAGCATGCAAAATAAATAGATATCATATACTTGGAATTCGATAATAACAACTTTATTATTGCCTCTCAGGGTATATTCCCTTCAGGTCCTAGAATAGCTTCTGTTGCGACACTAGGTATTTGAAGATCATGCTCAACAATCTCATTGAGTTCTATATTCCTTACACCTTTCACGAGGAACTCTTTCTCGGGGAAGATACCATTCTTTGCAAGAAACGTTTTGCCCTCAGCTTGGTTGTAGAAGGCATATCCAATAGTTTCCTTTGGATATCCTACAAAGATGCATTTTTCTGCTTTCGGTTCGAGTTTGTTAGGCTATAGTTTCTTAACATAAGCCTCACATCCCCAAACCTTCAGGAAAGACAATTTTGGCTTCGTGCCATGTCATATCTCGTATAGCGTTGTCTCCATTGACTTGGCTGGTGCTCTATTTAAAATGAATGCGGCAGTTTTAAGAGCATATCTCCAGAAAGATATAGAAGAGTCGGTGAGAGACATCATAGACCGCACAATATCTAATAGTGTACGATTACGTCGCTCGGACACACCATTATTTTGTGTTGTTCCAACTGGCGTAAGTTGGGGTATGATACCCCAAGCCTTCAAGTGTGTGTCAAACTCGTATTTCAAATATTCACCCACTCGATCAGTTGGAAGGTGCTTGATTTTTCTATCGAGATGATTCTCAACTTCACTATGAAATTCTTTGAACTTTTCAAAGGTCTCAGACTTGTGTTTCATCAAGTAGATATACCCATATCTACTCAAATCATCAGTGAAGGTGACAAAGTAACGATAACCCTTGAGCGTGGAGACACTCATTGGTCCACATATATCGGAATGTATGATTCCCAATAGGTCAGCAGCCCGTTCCATCATACTGGAGAATAGCGTCTTGGTCATTTTGCCCATACGGCATGATTCACATCAATCGAGAGATTCAGAATCTAACGATTCTAGAAGTCCATCAGAATGGAGCTTTTTCATGTGTTTTACACCGATGTGACCCATATGGAAATGCCACATATACATGGAATTATCATCACCATGCTTGCATCGCTTGGCATCTATTATATGGAGGTGAGTGTCCTCACAATCAAGATTCAATAATAATAAACCTTTACTTTGTCGGGCATGAGCATAAAACACATTATTCATATAAATAGAACAACCATTTGTCTCTGACTTAAATGAATAATGGTCTTGAAAAAAGCAAGATCCACTAACAATATTCATGCTTGTAGCATCCCAATTGTCTAACAATGGTAATGCTACTTGGTCTAGTAATATAATGGCTACTTCCTATATATAATTGTTGCATCATAATTATATCATGCTCAGGTCAACATGCCACCTTGCATTTGAGCATCATATAAAACCCTTATTCTTTTGCTTCTTCTCTCATATGCATTATTAATTGTATTTGCCTCTTGATATTGTATTTGGTTATTGATATATTGTTTAAATGCCTAAGTTGAGTTGGGGGCATATCTTTTATTCAACTCCATCACCTTTTTTTTCACCACCTTATAACTCCACCACCCTATTTACCCATGGGCTTTTATTTTATTCTTGCCACTTAATTTAGCTCATGTGGTGTAGTGTGGATCCAATCCCTTTTCTTTTGCTTGGCCTTATTTCTCCACATATTGGTAATGCATGGGATAATGCCATGTTAATATTATTGTTTTCACAAGAATGATACATGGAAATTATTACACATGCATGGGCCATGCAACCATCACCACCATTCCTTTTATTTTGATTTTACTTGGTTTTCGAGTGGATCTTCTACTTGGAGCTCTCCTCCTCTCTTAACCCCCACCTCCTTGTTTGATCTCTCCTTGCCATGTGCCTCAACATCATCACCTCACTTGTGTAGGTTCCATGCAATATCATGAGTAACATACCAAAACCCTACCCCACTTTCTAACCACCTTTTTCTTGCTTGAGCTTGTGTTGAGCATGAGCAACCCTACCACCTTACCCTAAGCTCTCCTCTCTCCTTCTCTCAAACCCTATCCTCACCTCACCACCTCTCACTCTCCATGCCGAGGCTTCTACCTCCCCTTTCTCCCTGCCATGTTGGCCCCACCTAACCCTACACCTACCCCAGGCCGAAGCCTCCCTCCTAACCTAGCCGAGCTACTCCCTCCCTCTAACCCTAGCTCTCCCTCTCTACCTCTCCCTCCCTGCCACAGCCATCCCACTACCGAGCCTAGCTCCGAGCCTGGCCGCACCCCCTCTACCGGCCCACCAGTCAGGCCACCCCAGCCCCAGCCTGAGCCGCGAGCACGTGCTCATGGAGAGGTAGCGTGGCCGAGCCACCTTTTTTGCTGGCCTCCTCCCCACGGCAACACCCTCCCTCTCGGCTCGCCCTTATCTCCTCCTCTCCTTCCTCTGCCATACCAAACCACCCCTGGCCGTTGCGCCATCTCCCTCTCCCTCCCCTTCCACCTTATTTTTCTCCACCGACCGGCCACCCTCGGCCTCCCCTTCTCCTCGTGCTACCACGGCGGCGGGCGGGAGTTTTGGTTGTCGGGGAAGTGCAACTAGGCCTCGTCGACGACCCCGCGTGCTCGGACAAGAAGGAGCTGAAGCCACCACGACGTCGTTCACCGACGCCCTCGCCTCCAAAACCCTAGCCCCTGGCCTCTGCGTCCTCGTCGGTACAGCGCCTCCCAGGCCAATCCGACCACACCGATCTCTCCGCGGTACGACCCTCTCCCTCCCTGACACCCTCCGTCTCGATGTCGCCGTCTAGCGTCGCCGATCCTTACACCGAACACCCTCTGGGCGCCGTGGCCGCAGGCGTTGGCACGCCGGCGCGTCGCGCAGCGGCATAACTAGGCCGCGCCTACCCTCCTGTCACCATCCCGTAGCCACCGCACTGGCACAGGCCCTCGTCGCGCACACCGCAGGTCGCGGGGTCGAGCCCCCGCGTCGCGCTCTGTCAGTCGAGCACCGTTCTGTCAGTTTCGACAGGGGAAGCAGATAAACAGTGGGTCGTGGCCATTTTACAAAAACCCCCTCTTTTGTTACGCATCAACCCGCGCCCCCTTTTAACCCCACCTGTCAGCCCCTGTGAACATTTTACGAAGAGGCACCCGGATTTTGTAAACCTTAACCAGCGGTCCAGTACAGCCCCACATGTCAGCCTCTGCGGGTCCAGCCGCTGGCCCGTGGACCCGTATCCGCTGGCCCACCTGTCATTCGCGTCGGGTGGAGAAGTTCGCGGTGAGAAAAGTCCGTGCGTTGTTTTTCGCTCAGTCAGTTTTGGGCCCACTCGTCGGTGACTGGGGCTAGCTCGGGCTGAGTAATAAAAGTTTCCCTGTTTAGCTGTTTAAACAAAACAAATTCAAAATTGTTTAAAATTCAAATCAGATTTTAAATAACTTTTAAAATACAAATCCAAATAATACATATAATATATGTTTTGGAATCATAAAAATGTGAGGAATTCAAATATGCCATTCAAAATATTATTTGAGCACTTTAAAATTTCCAGATGATTAAAATTACAATAAAATGCCCTTTTCCTTAATAATTTAATAACTTTAATTTTATAACTCCAATTTTGGCAAATAATATGTCTAAATCGATCAGCGCGACGAGCCCGTTCTATTTGTGCATTCCTTGTTCTGAATTGAAGCATGCATCATGTCATTATTAAACATCTGAACTGTTTATGACAACAAAATTGGACCAAATAAGTAATAAAATGCTTCATTCTTGTATTCCACACCTCACCATGCCATGCTACTTTAATGCCATGTAAATTGTGCATCATTCATCATGGCATGCTTGTTTGCTTGTCGCATGTTAATTCATATGCTTGTGCACTTTATTTATGTTGGCCCTTGTTTGTTTGGTTCTTCTTCGAATAGACGCCCAGCAGGAGAATTACCAGGAATCACAGGAGTACTACCCAGATCCATCGCTCGCTTCAACTGAGCTACCAGGTAAGCACTACCACATGCTTGCATACATATAGTACCTATGGCCTCTATCTTATTCTTGCATCATTGAGTCGCGATTGCATTAAATTGAATCCCAAGTACTGCATAGCCTTTACTTTTAAACCCCACCGAAGCTTGTTCCCCCATCCCATGAGCCATTCCTACAGGAGTTGTTTGAGCCATGCGAGTCGTAGAAAAGCATGTGTAGGGTATGTGAGTGTCTGATGATTCATGAGGTACCTAAACAACTTAACATGAGTAGTAATGGGATAACTAATGAAAGAGGCACCGGTGGGCAATATATGCTATTTGGTTTTTCATGCTCACTTGTGTCCCGTAGGACCCCGAGTACTTGATTCCTGTTCCTTGACTATTCGCACTATCCACATCCGGGAGGCCTTATGGACCCCCCTGACCTAGAGCTTGATTCATTCTTATTTCCTGGGGCCACAATTAGTTTGCGGATTTATTACTATCCTGTACTTATGCCATGTTACTGCTTTATTAAGATTGTGTGAGGAGCACCTGTACTGTTTTGGATCGCGCCACGTTTTCACGGTATCGACAAGCCCAGTCACATTTTCGGGTTCCCAGTCATTTACAGCCGTCGTCGCCAACCCTGGGTCCGTCTCGGAGCCGGCCAACTTTGTTGCGGGTAGCTTATTGGGGTGGCCCCCTGAAATATTTCTGAATCCTGTGATTGCTTTGTCGTGAATGCCTCGTTGGGTTTTGAGTTGGTTTTTCCAAGGTTGATCGAGTGTGTGTTGCTATTCGTACACCCCTGCAGGGTAAATCTTTCTGAAAGCCGTGTCCGCGGTTATGGACGACTTGGAGCACAGTTTCTCGATCATAGACAAGTATAACTAAAGTACCGCTTTTAATTTGACTAAGTACTTGACTAGTAAATAGCGCAATACTCATGGAATGGTTAATAAAACTGCCAACGGATGATGGGGGTTGTTCGTCCGCTTCCTCGTTGGTAAGCGAGGAGGAGGATGGATCTGTTAATTATACTGTTTAACTGTTGTTCTTAATTCACGGACATCCGTCTATCATTGGTTAGGCGGATGGTTAGCGATTATCTATAGACTTGTTAATTATTGTCTTTTGCTGCAATTGCGTCACCCCAGGTTGTGTCCCCTTTAGTGGCATAAAGACTTGCTGAGTACCCCTAGGGTCTCACACGATAAATTGTTTGATTCAGATGAACAGGTGTATTCGCAAGATGGATACTGGGTGGAGGAGACGGATGATGTTGGCAACGATCACTCGGTGTAGAGATTCTAGGAACGGGGATCCGTGAGATCTGTGGGCGGGATGTGTTTATTTATGTGGCATCTTATGCCGATTTGCTTCTTATCCGTACTCGGCTCTTGTTTTCCGCTTCCGCCTGATACTCTGATGTTTGATGTATGAGGAGCTATCCTAAAATATTATCTCTATCTAGGATGTTTGAATCTTACCGTATGGCGTTGCAATATTTCTATTTCTTTTAGATGGAATGGCTCTGAGGCCTGTTGTATGTGGCTTGCATACATACCCATTTGTGTATGTAGTTGATCCCTTCGCCTGCCGATTACGCCACTCGTTCTTGTCCCGATGTTCTGAAAGTGGTTAGGACGGCCGAAAGGTCTACCGTGACTGGCCCTGGGCCCCACCGTACTATTTTAACCACTTTCGCCCATCCAGTCATGTAACTAAGAGCGTAATTCACCGAGGTAGTTACAATGCTCAAGGACAGTACATAGTAACACTTATTCAAAATTAAAACTAATCCTGAAGGAACTGATATGTTGCAAAGTCAGAAAATGAATATTCTCGGAATTGGACAGGAAAAAGGCAAAGTCAATATTTCACCGTGGGGAACACGGAGCCAGAAGACGACACGGAGAGGGGCCAGGGGCCGGCCACACCACCTGGCCGTGCGGCCAGGCCTGGCACGCTCCTGGGGGTGGTGCAACCGCTTAGGGCACCCCCCCCCCCTGGCCTCTCCTTTCGCCTATATATCACCTCCAATACAGAAACCCTAAATAATCTAGCCTCCAGCCACGAAAAGTTCCGCAGCGCCGCCACCACTGAAGGGGAGATTCAGGGGACAGAAAGCCTCTGTTCCGGCACCATGCCGGGACAGGGAAGTGCCCCTGGAGCCATCTCCATCGATCTCCACCACCATCTCCATCGCTGTTGCTGATTCCCATGATGATGAGGGAGTAGTTCTTCCTCCAGGCTAAGGGTTCTACCGGTAGCTATGTGTTCATCTCTCTCTCTATGCATGATCATATTGTGATCATGAGCTTTGTAATCAAGTAGATCTACCTTGCCACTCAAGTGCTTTAATAGATCTCTGGCTCTCCCCACATGTGTGAAAGTGATAGCATGCACACCATGGTGGCACTTAGGCTAGAGATTACAAATACTTGTTATGAGTTATATTTGTATTTGGATGTCTCTATGAAATTGTGGTGTTTGTGGGAACCATCTTGTGCTCAAGGTGACAGTGTGGAGTTATCTAGATGGGGAAAGCGAACTTTGAGGTGTGTTGTTATAGCCCTACCATGGATTAGAGTGTCCAACCGGAGAGTAGTTTAGAGTAGTATCATGAAGAGAAGATATTTATATGAGAGTGATCACTAGCGAAAGTATGATCCCTAGGCCTTGTTTCTAAGCATTGAAACACCGTTTGCAACTAGATCTGTTACATGTTTGCTTGCTTCCATCTTTATTTCAGTTGCCTTTAGTCTTTTCCACGCCATCAAGCTATTTTCTAGCACCGTTGTCTTATATCCATACCACTTGTATTTCACTATCTCTTCGCCAAACTAGTGCACCTATACACCTGACAAGTGTATTGGGTGTGTTGGGGACACAAGAACCTTCTTGTATCTTGATTGCAGGGTTGCTTGAGAGGGATACCTTTGACCACTTCCTCCCTAGGTTCAATAAACCTTGGGTAATCCACTTAAGGAAAACTTGTTGCTGCTCTACAAACCTCTGCTATGGAAACATCTACAAGAATAGAAGTGCGTAGACATCAAGCTATTTTCTGGTGTCGTTGCTAGGGAGGTAAGGTAAAAGGTACTCATATCCTCCGGTGTGAGTGCTCGAAGTTACTTCCTTTAGATTCTGCAATTTTGTCTTTTTGTTTCTTGTTTTCACTAGTTAGGATTAATGGAAAACAATAACAAAATTAGAGAGCTTTTTAGTATATTTCCTAATGCAGAACATGAATTGTCTGAAAACAAAATTAAAAAACCCATGGAACTTTCTTTGCATGCTAATAGCAATGTTATTAGTATGAATATTTTGAACACCTTTGTTACTAATGCTATGGAAACGTCTAAGCTTGGGGAAGTTAGTTTTTATGAAAATGATCTTTTTAGTTCCCCAACTTTAAAGAAGAAAGTTTGCTCTGATGGTACTTTATCTCCCATATGTGGTAATTCTAATGATACTTGTGATATTTTAAATCCACATACTGAAAGCATCCCTTTTAAAATACCTATAAAAATTGTTGAACATGCTATGAATAACTGTTATTTTGGAGATGGAACTGTCCATCCTGGTGATCATTTACTCTTTATACATGAATTATGCGAGTTGTTCAAGTGTGCAGGTATTTCAATGAACCAAGTTAAGAGGAAGCTATTCCCTTTTTCACTTAAGGGCAAAGCAAGGGAATGGTATGAGCTACTAGATTATCCTCATCATTTGGAGTGGAAGGGACTTGAATCTCTCTTTTACTCTAAATTTTATCCTCCTCCTGAAATTCATGAAGATAGGAATTACATTTATAATTTTCATCCACATGATGGAGAAAGTATTGCCCAAGCATGGGGGAGACTGAAGTCACTAATGCTCAAATGTCCCATTCATGAGCTCCCCAGTAATATTGTTATTAATAATTTCTATGCAAGGCTTTAAGGACATTACAAGGACTATCTAGATACTTGTTTAGAGGGATCCTTCACAAGTAAGGAGGTCAAAGCTAAGTGGGATCTTCTTGAAACAACTCAAAGCAATACCTAAGATTGGGATAACGACAAAGGTAAAGAACCAGGTATAACCTATGAGTATGATTGCATTAAGTCTTTCACTGAAACTGCTGATTTTCAAGAGCTTAGTGCTAAATATAGTCTTTATCCTCAAATTCTTATTGATTGTTTTAGAGCCTTTGCTTCTCATATTAATGCTCCTAAAGAAAAATGGGACATGTATCATGAGCCTTTTAAAGACACTTGCATGGAAAATGAAATTGTTATTAATGATAGCAATAAACATGCTCAAACTTCTAAAAGTAGTATTTCTTATAAGCATGTTAATTTTTGTGGAATACATAGACCTTGTGACAAGAATCAAATTGAAGAAGAATATTGTATCACCCACAGGAATGAAAAAAACTAGAATGTGGTATCGGTCTCTAAATGATCTTGGTAAAAACAATTGTGCCCTCTATACTTTTATTTGTGAACTTTGCTTTGAAGTGGGTCATTTCAATTTTCAATGCTCAGGCCATAATAATAGCCCTTCTAATCCAATGAGTACTGCAAGTTTGTATTGTGATGATATGATCACTCCTAATCAGCATGATGAACTTACATTATTTTTGGGGTGTGAAGAGTTATCAAGAAAAACTTCTTTGGTAGATATGAGTGCTTTTGGTATGTATAGCATCTTGCATGGTTGTCATCTTTATTGTGTTGATAATTGCCACACAACTACTTGCATACAAAATATTATAAAAGATGAGATTTTACAAAAATATGACAGGACTAATATATGTTTTGATCTTACTAATGAAAAGAAGGAATCCTCCAAAGTTTCTTCTATTGTATCTAACAATAAACCAGGGTATATAGAGAAGCTTCCTTTCAAGCCTCTCCCTTCTAAAGAGAAGGAGAAAAAGAAGTAAAGGAGGAGTAAAAGGAGAGAGGAAACGGTATTTTCCCCTAAGCAGGTTGCTCCTATTATAGTTTTTGATGGGTCTAAACTCGATGATGTTCCTATGCCTATTACCTATAGTAGTGATCATGATTGGGAAAAGTACACTTCTTTTGATATTGAAAATCTCTTCGATACTAATTCTGAAAATGATTATATTAATAATTGTTGTACTATTAGTGCTATCCATGTTCCTTCCAATGATGATATGTTTACAAATGAACACACTTTGGAAGATAATTATTCTATTGCTTATGATGATACTACACCTCCAAAATATGATGATTACAATAATCAGTATGATATTTTCAGTCCACCTACTATTGAGGAGAAAATTAATTATGATTACAATATGCCTCCTATATTTGATGATTATGGTGATGAGAATAATAATGATAGCTATTTTTTTGAATTTGCTCCCACTACAATTAATAAGAATGACTATGTTTATGTGGGGAGTATTAATTCTTTTATGCATGTGGCTCATGATAAGAATGTTTCATGTGATAGTTATATTGTTAATTTTATTCATGATGCTACTGAAAGTTATTATGGGAGAGGGAAACATGGTTTTATGCATCTCAATATATTAAGTTTCCCCTCTTTATGTTGAAAATTTTGAAGTTGCACTTGTTTTTCTTTCCTATGCTTGTTGATTTGTGCTTTAATGACTTGTTTATTTATAAGATTATTTTTCATAGGAAGTGGGTTAGACTTAAATGTGCTTTGAATTTGCTTCTAGATGCTCTCTTTTACCTCCATTCATATTTCTTATGTGAGCATCTTCTCAAACTATCATGCCTAACTTAAAGGCGTTAAAGAAAAGTACTTATTGGAAGATAACCCAAAGGTTTTAGTTGAGTCTTGGAAGTTAATGCTTCAGTAATAACCTATCCTTATCCTTTTTATTTGATTTTTGTGCCAAGAGTAACGTCTAATGAGAGAGAAGTAATGCTTGGGAAAGTTGCTGTCCCGAGACAGATTTGTGTGCTTCGCTGTAAAAATTCATCTAAAATCTCTATACATCGGTTTGAGCTGTGATGCTTTGTGCTTCTGCCCCATGTTGTTATCCAACTTTCGTTAGTTCAACACTTTTCGATTTGAGCAACAGAAAGTCTTCGAAAAAATTGGTTTTCACCTGCTGGTCTATTTTGACAGATTTCTGCCATTATTTGCATTTGCCTCTTAATCTCTTTCTCTTTGAGTTCTCTTTGATCATTTGAACTTTTTAAAGGAAGTGCTACAGTAGCTTGTGTTTTACTGGAAGTTTTACTTGTGTTGAAATTGAACCAAAAGACTTATTATCTTGAGTACACTAATGTTGCTAATGAAGATTGTGTGAAGTTTTGTATGAAGGAAATTTTTGAGTGTAGGGAAGAGTAATGTGATGAGATGAAGTATGGACAAAAGCTCAAGCTTGGGGATGCCACCTGTGTCACCCCAAGAAATATCCAAGAAGTACAAGCGTCAAAGCTTGGGGATGCCCAAGGCATCCCCTTCTTCATCAATAAAAATTTCAGGTTTCTTCCAAACACTTCATTTTTATTGTTTCATGCACAGTTGTGTTGTTCTTGAGCGTCTTCGTTTTTGTTTTTGGTTTTCGTTTGCTTAGTTTGCTTGAATAAATTGGTTGGACCCCCTCATTCATACATTAGTTTTCAAATAAGTTGGCTTGGATTGGAAAAGAGTAGGAAAAGTTCGTGCTTAAGTGGTAAAAAGGAGCTTGTTTTTGACTGTGGCCTATGCTTTGTCATGTCATGCTTGATATTGTTTTGGCTTTATGCTTAGTGATGTTTGCTGTAGCATGACATGTTATACACAATTGATATTGCTTAATGTGCCTTGAAAGAATCATGCGTTGTTTTAGCATATTAATGCATAGTATTGTGGTATTCTCCTTTGATACTTTATTTGGGTTGACTTGGCGCATGCTCACACCATGTTAAGACTATCCCTAGTCACCATAGCCTCTATGATCCTTTAGTTTCAACTTGTAATATCACTTTATGCTTTAAGTAATGATGTTTTGTCTCTTTGCATGATTATGGCCATTATTGCTCTCTTAGTTGGTCGCTCCCAGTCTTTTGCTAGCCTCCATAACCAAGTATGAGTTCCACTCATACATCCAACTCCAAATAAAACCAAGTTATTCAAAAGAGTCCACCATACCTACCTATTAGCATTTGCTATTCCAAGTATATTCATGTTTTTATCTACCTTCTGAATTAAACTTGTTATGAGAAAACTAGTGATTATAGCTCTCACGAAATTGATGGCACACTTTACTTTTCTTGCCTCTAATAAACTTGAATCATTGTGTCATCTATGTTGTATATGCTTGCACTTATATGTTGGGGATTAGCATAACCATGTTGCCATGGGGAATGCTTTCAACATTGCACTTGTGCATTGTACCTAGTTGATATCATGCTCTTTTGTCTATGGATGTCGTTAGTGTGAAATGAAAGGGGAGCTTGTAAGTCCATGGAGTTATGTATGTGTGTTAGAGAAACGCTTGGGCCGCTGGTCTAATCCATGCCTAATCATGGTGGAAACTGCAGCGTAACCATAATGAGCAATCTATGAAGCATTCTTCTTATAAAAAAGAGATAGAGATTGAGAAAAAGAGAAAAGGAAAAAAAAGATGAGAAAAGAGGAAAGAGAGAAAAAAGCACCATTTTCCCATGGTAAATAAGAAGATTGCTGAGATGCTCGTTGTCTGCTTACCTTGTTATTTTGATATGGGGATTCTTCCGTATCATCAGGAAAGGGGTACCCTGTTGGCGGTTCTCTATGATACACATGTACTTACTATGATAAGAACTTACCGGTAACTAAACTTGAGTAGCATGAGGAGCGGCCCTCGTATTCAAGGTACATGAGATTGCCAACTTATACTTTGTCAAGCATATACTCCATAGTTTGTTCACTTTAACCTTAATCACTTCAAGATGCTTATGATAGGGGCAATGAGAGCTGAAAGATAATAAGTACCATAATTTTTGGAAGCTCTTTATGAGACTTGAATCCATGCTTCCTTCTATGAAGGCCTTTCTTTTACTTTTATGTTGAGTCTCCATCTTCTATCTTTATGCACCTATTAAGAGAGCATAGTTGTCATTCTTAGTTTAATGTGCATTCTCCCAAGACTTGTTGATTGATTCATAACTTTGATATTGCTTGTTCTTAAACTATTTGTATCTAGTCACCCTTATGAACTTTGAAGGTGTCCTATGCATTTATGTTTTGCTACACTTGAGGGACAAGCTGAATACCATTCTCACTATGTTTTATATATGTGAAACAAACAAACCTCTTTCAATGCATTGTTATTCATGATCTTTGTTTGTATCCTTTCATGTTACAACATAGTTGCTATGTCTTATTGTTAGAAATATATCTTTCATGCTCATGTTTAGAGTACTTTGATCCCAGATTTCAGTGCTTGCAAATGGTTTGATCTTGATTGTGATGATGCATGTCACCTCAAAAATTATTCTTTTTATCACTTACCTACTCGAGGACGAGCAGGAGTTAAGCTTGGGGATGTTGATACATTGCAAATGTATCTATAATTTTTGATGTTTCGTGCTTGTTTTATATCTACTTTCTTATGTTTTGTCCACACTTTGGAGTATTTTTAAACTTTCTTGGACTAACCTATTAACAAGATGCCACAGTGCCAGTTGCCTGTTTTCTGCTATTTATGGTTCCAGAAAAGTCAGAAAATGAATATTCTCGGAATTGGACGGGACAAAAGCCAAAGCCAACATTTCACCGAGGGGAACACGGAGCCACAAGACAAGACGGAGAGGGGGCCAGGGGCCAGCCACACCACCTGGCCGTGCGGCCAGGCCTAGCCCGCTCCTAGGGGTGGTGCAGCCGCCTAAGGCATCCCCTGTCCTCCCTTTTGCCTATATATCACCTCCGATATAGAAACCCTAAATAATCCAGCCTCTAGCCACGAAAAGTTCCGCAGCACCGCCGCCACCAAAGGGGAGATTCGGGGGACAGAAAGTCTCTGTTCCGGCACCCTGCCGGGAGCCATCTCCATCGATCTCCACCACCATCTCCATCGTCGTTGCTCATTCCCAGGATGATGAGGGAGTAGTTCTTCCTCGAGGCTAAGGGTTCTACCGATAGCTATGTGTTCATCTCTCTCTATGCATGATCATATTGTGATCGTGAGCTTTGTAATCAAGTAGATCTACCTTGCTACTCAAGTGCTTTAATAGATGTCTGGCTCTCCCCATGTGTGTGAAAATGATAGCGTGCACACCATGGTGGCACTTAGGCTAGAGATTACAAATACTTGTTATGAGTTATATTTGGAATTAGATGTCTCTATGAAATTGTGGTGTTTGTGGGAACCATCTAGCGCTCAAGGTGACAGTGTGGAGTTATCTAGATGGGGAAAGCGAACTTTGAGGTGTGTTGTTATAGCCCTACCATGGATTAGAGTGTCCAACCGGAGAGTACTTCAGAGTAGTATCATGAAGAGAAGATATTTATATGAGAGTGTTAACTAGCGAAAGTATGATCCCTAGGCCTTGTTTCTAAGCATTGAAACACTGTTTGCAACTAGATATGTTACATGTTTGCTTGCTTCCATCTTTATTTCAGTTTGCCTTTAGTATTTTCCACGCCATCAAGTTATTTTCTGGCACTATTGTCTTATATCCATACCACTTGTATTTCACTATATCTTCGCTGAACTAGTGCACCTATACACCTGACAAGTGTATTGGGTATGTTGGGGGACACAAGAGGCTTCTTCTATCTTGATTGCAGGGTTGCTTGAGAGGTATACCTTTGACCATTTCCTCCCTGAGTTCGATAAACCTTAGGTAATCCACTTAAGGGAAACTTGTTGTTGTTCTACAAACCTCTGCACTTGGAGACCCAACAACTATCTACAAGAATAGAAGTGCATAGACATTAGGAACATGCAGAGGGAGAGTGTCGACAGCCATGACTTCAACTCTATTATCATTGCCGACATGCATCGTCACCTCGTCCTTCACCAGACGTCGCTTATTCCGCAACTCATGTTGAGAGTTACATATATGAGCAATAGAACCTGTATCAAATACCCAGATGTTACTCTTGGCACTAGTGAGGAAAACATCGATAATGTGTATATCATATATACCTTTCTCTTTGGCAACAATCTTGTCAGCCTTCTTATCATATAGGTACTTGGAGCAGTTGTGCTTCTAGTAACCCTCACCCTTGCAGTAGAAGCACGTGGAGCCAGGCTTGACCTTGGGCACCCTGGAAAAAGAAGCAATAGGCTTGCCATCCTTATTGGGTTTACCCCCTTTTTCCCTTGCCCTTCTTGGTAGACTTCTTGAAGTCAATAGTCCTGTTGACCATCAAGACCGTGTGCTCCTTCTTGATTTCAACCTCAGCGTGCTTAAGCATGGCGAACAACTCAGATAGGGTTTTGTTCATACCCTGCATATTGTAATTCAGCGCAAAACTCTTGTAGCTATGGGGCAAAGACTGTAACACCCTATCAATTGCCAGCTCATCATTGATTTTGCAATCAAGGTCGTTTCGGCGTTGAACATAGTTAAACATTTTGACCACGTGCTTGTTCAATCTGCTTTGCTCTTCCATCTTAGCTGAGAAGAAGAGGTTCGAAACTTCATACCTCTCTGACTGGGCCTAGGGCGCAAAGATGGCCTTGAGATTAGAGATGATCTCAAAGCGCTCTTGTTCTCAAAGTGCTTCTGTAGGTCGGCCTCCATGGCATAGAGCATGTCACTCTAGACATAGGCGTTATCATCCGTATTCTACTGATAAACATTTTTATCTGTCTGAGAGGCGTTGGCAGTGGGTTGGTCCCCTATCGTAGCTTCAACAATGTAGGAGAGCTTCTGGGGAACAAGGAGAATCCTCATATTGCGGGACCAGGCGGTGAAGTTTGTCCCATCAGTTTTGAGCTTTCCTTTCTCAAGAAAGGGGCCAAGGTTGAAGGTAGGGTCAGACATCTACAATAGTATTCGCAAAAGTAGTTAATCTTATGTTCATAATATGGGTTTTTATTTAGTAAAACTAAAATACCAGAACTCCAATTCAAACAACATCCCTCAACATTCATTTACTGACTACACGATCCCTTTACACCACATCATCCCCAATCATCACGGCCTTTGATGCAGCTGCCAGGGTAGATATCAACATATCGATCACATCACATATGATTCATGCTTAACCTTTTGGTCATCTGTGTTTTGAGGCCATGTTTGTACATGCTAGGCTCACCAACTTTAATAACAGTGTGTTGTAGTGCATACATGTCTTGCACCCACCGTATGCGAACACCGAAATGTCTAGCACTCGATCGTCACGGCCTGCTTCACAATGATGGAATTTCCTGGTGGTGCTCACTAGTGGGAGAACACGAATATTGGAATAATAGTATGAGGGATTATCTTATTATGCTACCGTCGTAAGTCTACTACTAGCATAACAAGATTCACACAACAGTTAACATCTAATGTAAACAATTTTATATGTGACATGTAGTGGTTGTCGCATTTTGATCTCCATCGAGAACGCCGGCATTTGCACTAGGTTCACGGTGCCACCTTGCCTTCGGCTGTTCATCCCATAAACACTTCCTGAAACCACACATATCACTTGCCCTCCTGCAAAATAAAGTTAGATGTCTCTACTTTATCTTTACAATTTTTACGTGGTTGTTTGGGCTTTCGCACAACGACATGGATTAACTAGTTGCCGCTTGCAATCCCCTTTCAGGGTCATCCTTTGTAAGTGCCATATCAACTAATGTTGGAGAGACAGATACCCGTTAGCCACTTATATGGTACAAGTCATATGTTAGTCGTGGAACCGGTCTCACGTAAGGTTACGCGTAAGGTTGGTCCGGGGCAGTTCATCCGACACTGCCACGATATTAGGAAGTACACGTGGGAGTGTAGCAATTAGAAAATCAAGGCCCACACAATCCACGTGGGTTCTACTCGTACTAATACATCTACGCATAGATCGCTCTGATACCACTATACGGGTTCTGTGGAACAAAACAAAAAATTCCTACTACGAAAATGCACCAACCCAAGATCTATTTATGGAGAAGTACAGTAACGAATGGGATATGGTATTCATACCTTTGAAGACAGAACACGGGATTATGTTCTCGCAAAAACATTGTTGATGAAGCCGAGCGTAGAAGACCTCAGGGTCTAGAAGGCTTCAAGCGTCCAGCACCACTAATGGCAGTGCCTCGTGGACTTTTACACACTTCGTGTGTAAAAGACGTCTCTCGGGCCCCGGTCCAGCAAGGCAGCAGAAGAAGAAGATCTGGACCGATTCCAGCACCACGACGGCGTGCGCTGGGTGGAGAATTCTCTACCTCGTGGAGCACGTTGCTAACTTGGGAACACGCGCGAGAGGGAGAGAGGAAGGGAGAGAATGGAAAAGGCCGATTTTGGGATGATATTTGGGAAGGAATGGCACCCCTATATCTAGGAAACATCTAGGCAATCCCACCCCTCCAAGTCCCAGGGTGGGACTAAACTTTGGGAGGAGGTGGGGAGGCTGGCCACCGACAGTGGGGTGGCCCCACCCATGCTCCAAGCCCACCAAGGCTAGCCGGCGGGGTGGGATCCCCCACCTTGGTGCCTTGGCCCACCTAGGCCTAGCCACTTCCCCCTCTTGGGCCTTCTCCCTTCTAGGGAGGGCCCATGTAGGGGGTTTTCCTATTTTATTTTATTAAATATATAATTTTAATTCATTAATTAAATACTTTATACACTCTATTTAATTCTTCTTATTCAAAACTCCTTTTGAATATCGTCCAAACACTTCGGTATCTCTTTGGAACACTTCCAGTTCTCTCTCTCCATATTTCTCTTTCGGTTGTAGATCAACCCACAACGTCTATTACCCTTAAGCATGACACCCTTACGGTTCGGGAATGTTTAGACATGAACAAGATACCTCTTCGTTCAATGACCAATAGCGGTATCTGGAAACACATGATGGCCCCTTCACATTCCACGAATTTGATTGTTCGCTTGAACCTTTTAAACATCGAGTCTTATTCCTTTTGCACAATGATACCTACTTTGTCCAAGACCTGATCTCATGTATCCATATATAGTTTGATCTTGTTACTGACAAACACGTTTACTCGTTCCCGTGATATTACATCCTTGTGACCTCGTCACTTGCTTGCAAGCTCTTTGATGTATTCTCATCGAGTGGGCTAAGAGTATCTATACATCACTTCAGATAGGCAAATCCCGATCTCGATACATACGCCTCAACTATTCCTCTGGAATACCTGACGCACACCTTTATGGTCACCCAATTACGATCATGACGGTTGATGTGATCAAAGAAACTGTGGGAGATAGTGATTAAACATGATTTCACGGTCAAAGGATTAAGTTACTATGCTTTGCTAGATATTGCAACATTGAACTTTGTGACTGGATCACATTGTAATTCTATGGTCAGGTGTGTCCACCACTTCATTAAGTGACCTTGTTGTCAGTTGACGTTTTAGTAAAGTCCATGATTGGAAAACCTTGATCATCATCTACCCAACAAACTAGTACTAGAGGATACTAGGAACCTAGTTGTTTATATACCACACCTGTATTAATGTTTTCACTTAATATAGTTATAGCATGATAGAAAACTTATTATGAACATCAGAGATATATTAATAAACAACTTTATTATTGGCCTCTAGGGCATATCTCCTTCAGATGGCAGAGATGGCTCGTGGCACAGTTCGACGGTGACGTGGTGGCCTGGTTGTAGCAGTGTGGCCATGGAGCGATTGGGCCCGATCTAGGCCTAGCCAGGCCTGATCTTGGCCTAATTGGCACTGCCGCATCTGGATGGCACTCATCACAAGGTGACGGAGGACAGTTCCCCTCCCCTAGGCTGTCGTGTGGCTCGATGATTGCAAGTCTATATTTGACCTACCCGTCCTACTCAGCGGTTGTGGTATGTTGTGTTTGTCAGAGTCTTGGCTCGAGTTTGTGGATGCCCGGGTGGCGGCCACGGAAGGTGGACTGCGTGGGCGACTCTTCGTCGAGCGATGTGGTGGTGGTGGTGGTTCTTATCTTCGGTCATGTGGATGGCGAGGAGCGGACATTAGGGGACTTTGGTGCTGATAGCGTTTCGGCTCCGGCAGGTCCCAAATCGTGTGTCGGAGGCCTGTCTCGGGGACAGCGGGCATGGGCAGAAGACAGGGAGCAGCACGGAGGTTTTTCGGGCTAAAGCTTAGTGCTTGGATACCAACGGAGGCGATTGCATACGGGTATCGTTACCCTCTTGAGGGCTGTCGTTGTATTGGGAACGGCAGTACCTGAGAAGGTTAGATAGAGGTGTGGGGACTAGTAGGGAAGCTATCGACGGCGTCTGCAGGCGGGATTGGATACAAGCAAGCGTAGCTGGACGCGAAGTATCTAGGTTTGGAGCCCTCGCGATGAGGTAAAACTCCTACTCCTGCCGGATCTGACTATGAGGGATATACAAACTACAAGTGATCCTCGAGCTGTGTTCCCTAGCTACTGCCTTAAATTCACTGAGGACAACCCTTGCCACTGAGGCCTTGCCTCTCCTTATATAGGCAGAGAGGCAACGGTCTCCCTGGCCAGTCCGAATGGTGGGCCCCACAGGCGGGTCCCAGCCGACTGGTCATCTACAGTATCCGGTACGATATGTCCCATCAGAGTATGAGCGGTATGGCTATCGTAGGCACAGTGGACGCCGCGCGAGCCTGTTGTCAGCATCGGGCCATTGTTCCTGCGTCATCCTCGCGAAGTCTTCGGTATGGCCAAGTAGTTGCCAGTCTTGTCATTGTACGGGGTGTACCGTGCATTGATACGCACGTCATCTTGTCTCCTTGATTGGTTCCGGCTACGTCGTTGTAGCCGGCTATGCCGTCGTAGCCGGTTGCTTCTTGCTGATCCGGCTATCACGCGATAGCCAGCCTGACTTGTCTTGCCCAGCTGCATCGGGACAGCCGGACACGATCCGACTGCCCTGTTTCTTGTCTGGTTGGGGTATCTGGGGATCATCCCCCCGACACTAGCCCCCGAGCGCGTGTGGATTCCGCCCTTAGGTGAAATGTGCACGCGCTCCCTCTTGGTTTTGTTTGTGACCAGCTACGCCTGGCGATTGCGCTACCCGTGACGTCAGTGCTGACGCTGGCCACGCGCGCGCGTGCCATCATTGCTCTGCGGCGGGCAGCGTAACGTCCCGTCGCACGTCGCCTCGGGAAACTGTTGCCCGGCGCTTCGCTTCCCGCTCCAGGATCTTCTATGCACCCCGCGTCGGCACACGGGATCTGGGCGGCGGTTGGGGTGAGGGTTGCATGGATGAATGCCACGTGGCGTCATGGACGGTTCCTCTTCCGGCCCTTTAAAGGGACACCGCGGGGGAGGGGGGCAGTTCCCTTCCTTCGCTCCCCCGCTTCCAGTTGCCCTCTTCCCTTCCGTGCTCCTGCCCTCTGCGCTCTTCCTTTGTTGTTGTTGTAGCCCGCTGCGTCGCCCGTTCGTCGTCGTCAATGGTACGGGCCACCGCCACTCCTCCGTCGCCGCGCCTCCCTGACAGCCGGAGATGGCAGCCGAACGCGGAGCCTGGTGCGGCTCCTCTGTCAAGGATGACCACATCCAGAAATACCGCGCTACCCGCGTCCTTCTGCCGGAGGAGGAAGTAGCGGTGCGGATAGCGCCGGTGGGAGAGGTGTCGCCGCACCCCGCGGAGGGAGAGCGGGTCATCTTCCTCTCGCATCTGGCGTGCGGGTTTGCGTTGCCGGTGCACCCCTTCTTCCTCACGTTCTTGGCCTTCTTCGACCTCCGTCTCCATCATCTCGGCGCCAACGCAATCGGAACACTGGCGCACTTCATGGCGTTCTACGAGAGCTATCTCCGGATCCAGCCGGATCTCGGGCTCTTCTGCCGGCTCTTCCGAGTCCGGCCGCAGGTGCAGTTTATGAAGGGGCCGCTAGTCGTCTGCGGCGGCTCCTCCATCTACTCCCACGTGCAGACCGGCTACCCGAAGTTCCGGCTGCATGACACGGTATGACTGTGGCAGCAGTCATACTTCTACGTCAAGAACGTCACCAACATGGACCGGATCAACCTTCCGGCCTTCCAGGATGTTGAATCCAGCCGGCAGCTCTGGGACTTGAAGATTTATGGCGACAAGGCGGAGTCGGAGGCGATGCTGAAATGCATGCGCTCCCTCGTCCATTGTTGGCTAAACGGCCTGGACATCACTCTCAGCTGGATGTCCCGGCTGATGATGCCGTTGCAGCAGTGAGCGCACAAGATGTGCTTCTACTCCGGCCGACTGGACCTGACCCGGCTGTCGCGCCATGATCCCCGCTACCACAACCTGAAGGAGTAGGTGTGGACGATCACCAAGGAGCGGCTGCCGGAGGGCTGGACCTTCAGCCTGGCACCCTACAACCGGGACAACCGCGCGCCTCGGGTAGGTTCTTTTAGCTGAAGTTTTCTTTTGTATTTCTTGCCCTTCTTTCTTGTTTTATCCGACTAATCTCTTGTATTTGGCAGATGTTCCCTTGCATCCTTCGCGAGGAGGGTGAGGCCCCTCTCGATGCGTTCATGCCTGACTTACCCGAGCCGCGTGCTTGGCGGTCTGGCGAGGAGTCGGACGGAGACGGGGATTCCTTCCCCAGCCGGAAAGATGAACCGGCCGCCGACCCCCACGCGGAGGTTGACGAGGAGGAGGAGGCCGCGCCGGCCTCTGATCCGGCGCAGCGCTCTGCGACGAACGGCGAAGCTGGCGGGAGCGGCTCCAGCCATTCCAGCTCCAGTCGGCCTGCCATGGAGGAGCTGCCCCCCAAGAGGATCCGGACCAGCGCCCTTCTGCCGAGCTGCCTTGGCCGGAAGAAGGGGCCGCCTCCGGTTGTGCAGGGGTACGTCCTTCCTCCTTTTTCTTTCACCATCTTCTGCTTGTTTCTTTTTCTCACTTTCTTCCTTTGGCTTACTTGCTTTCCTTTCCTTCTTCACCTCTGCTATCTTCTTAGCACGCTGGTCTCCTTTGGAGCCGCAAGCCCGGCGCGAGCGCCGACCGGGTCGCCACCCCGCACTCCGACCATGTCTGCCAGTACCCCTCCTTCTCCCGCGGCACCACTGCCACCTCGAGCTGAACGGGCTGCCTCAGCCGGAGTGGAGGGTCCTCAGCCGGACGTGGTGGCCCAGCCAGAAGCGGAGGATTCTCAGCCGGGTGGCCCTTCCGCACACGCGTGGGGGGCTGCGACCGGCAAGGAACTTGTGGTTGTCGGTGACGACAACTCTGACAACGAGCCAGGAGAGGAGTGGAGGATAGCGGTGGTTGCCGCGAAGGAGTCCTTGGCCGTCAACACCGTAGATGACGACGCCTCCTCCGCCGCCTCCCTAATAGATCTCGCTGCCACCCTCGAACTGGCGGTGAAGGAGATCCGGCTGCTGGAGGCCGCTGCCGGCGGGAACCAGTCCTTGGAGCATAAGCTTGTTGCTGCCAATGGAACCTCCCAGAGTAAGTTTGCTTCATCCGGCTTGTTTTTTTGCTGATAGCCGGCTTTGTCGCAGCTATCCTCGTGTGCGCTCAGCGCGAGATCGATCGCTTGAAGAAAGCGAACGACCGGCTGAGCAAGTCCAACTCCACTCTGCGGCTGCAGAACAAGGATTGGCACGCGAAGGTAGATGGCCTGGAGGCCACTATCAAGGAGCGCGACACCTCGCTCGCCAGCCGGATCGAAGCCTTCAACCTTCTCAAGGCCTAGAACAAGGACCAAGAGAAGGAGATCAAGCGGCTGGCGACGAAGGAGAAGGCTCTGGTGGAGGAGCTGATGCAAGTTGGCCACACGGCTAAGGGTAAGTTCCTCTTTTCCGTCTCCCTTTCTTTCCGGATCCGGTAGCCGGATCTGACTCTCTTTTCTGACAGCGTTTTATCCCGGCATAGACCTTCTGGCATACAACCGGTTGCAGGACAACTAGCCGGGAGCGCAGCCGACGGCCCAGGAGCTCATCGTCCTTCTTAGCAAAGAAGCTGCCAAGCTTCATCAAGCGGCACGGGACATCTTCTCGTTCCTGTGGCTGGATGCTCCGGTTCCGGAGATGATGGCGCAGCTGGCTGCGAAGGTGGGGGAGGTGCCGGATGCGATGGACCGGCTGCGGGACTTGGCGGCGCGAGACGGAGCGGAGATGGCTCTGGCCCTCATGCTCTCTTGGTACAAGGACGCCCGCGTCGAGAAGATCGACAGAGGCTTCCGCGCTGGCGCCGAGCTTGCCGCCATCCACTAGGCCCATCCGGAGCTCCGAGGCTCCGCCATCAAGATTGCTGACTACATGGACCCCGACGAGGTGCTCACCGACTCGGAGTCCGTCGGTACTCCTGATGTGGAAGCCCCGACGCAGCCGGCTGCGGGCGCCAGAACAGGATCGAGCGCCGCGCCTCCTCCTCCGCTTGAAGCTTCCGCCAGCCAAGACGCCCCTCACGGCAAGGGTCCTGCCGCCTAGCCACTGTCCCGGGATGCCGGGTGTATTTGTCTTGTTTTAATTCTGTTCGAAACTTGTTTGTCTACACCGACTGTCTCTGGCGCCGGGTAAACTTATGGGAGCTTCGCCTCCTTTTTCCTTTGTGGAGTTAATTTTGAACTGGCTTGATTTCCCTTTAGCTTGTGTACTTTACATTTTCTTTCAACATTTCACCGATTGACCTTATCTGGCTTACTTCGCCTGGCTACATGCCTTTAACCGGGAGAACTGCACCTCCAGTGGGGGCACGCTAGCGCACCCACTGGGTGTAGCCCCCGAGATTCGTAGTAGTTGGCGTAGCCACGTGCTTCGAATCTTCCTTCTTTTCCCAAATCTTCTAACTTTATCTGACTAGACTCGTCTTAGTCGGTTGCTTTCGCTGGCTGAACAGCTTCAGCCAGGGAACTAACATTCCAGTGGGGGCGCGCGAGCGCACCCACTAGGTGTAGCCCCCGAGATTCGGAGTGGCTGACGTAGCCAGGTGCTTCGAATATTATTTGTCTTCTCTTTCTCCTGCACTTGCCCTCGCCTGGGCTCCGAACGGCCAGCTAAACGCCTTTAGCCGGTCGGGAACTACAAGATTCCACTGGGGGTGCGCGAGCGCACCCAGTGGGTGCATCCCCCAAGATTCGAAGCGCTTGATGAAGGCAAGGACTTCGAATCTTCCTTGTCATTTCTTGCTGAATTCTGCCTCAAGGTAGTCGTACAATAATATACATACATCCTCACATGTTAATAGGTTAGTCTGCCAAATTGTAGCCGGAAAACGGATTTGTTTTTTCAAAAACTAGCTTGCGCCTTTCTGGACACTTGGTCGCTTTCCCGTGTGCTCTGCTGTTTTCGCTGCGTCCTTGATGGGCAACCGAGTTGCGGTCTGCAGCCGGAATCGAAGGGAGCTGACAGTACATCACGCACGGTACTAACGGCTTAGTAGCCGAATTGCCTTAAGCTAGTTGCAAGACCGGGACGCCCGGTCTATCGCGTCTCCTCCCCGTTTTTCGTGTGGGATGCCTCGGGCTTTTGCTCTTGCTAGCCGGACAGCTGGGTTGTGGTCTATAGCTGAGACGAAGAGTGGGCCTATGACATCGTCGCACACTACTCAGTCGGTTTGTTGACTTAGCAGGCCAGGCCAGCCGGCAAGCCCCCGGGTAGGGGTTACCAGAGCCGGAAAATCGTAACCGGAAAATAGGTACAAACACATTTCTAGCAAGGAGTCCCCGATCATCTCGTAGGGGTCCACATTTTCATTCATAGGCTTTGCGGGATACATACACTGTCTGGCGACTAGGTGTAAAACGGGCGCAGCAAGGCCGCGTTCCAGGGATGCTCGGTCTCCTCGTCTGATTTGTCCATCTTGTTCTTGCGCGGCTGTTGCGCATTGATGAGGTAGTAGGAGTCGTTGGGCAGTGCCCAGCAGATGATGAAGGGGCCCTCCCAAGGTGGTGATAGCTTGTGCATGCCCTTCATGTCTTGCACCAGCCGGAGAACCAGGTCGCCCTCGCGGAACGTGACTAGGCGGATCCGGCCTGAATGGTAGCAGCATAGTCATTGCTGGTACAGGGCTGACCTGGACAAAGCCAGCTCGCGGGCCTCCTCCAGGAGGTCCACTCCGTCCTCCAACGCCTCCTGGTTGGCCTTTTCATCGTATAGGAGCTTGCGCGGGGAGTCGAATTCGATATCCGCGGAGAGGACGGCCTCCGATCCGTAGACCAGGAAGAATGGGGTGTAGCTGATTGATCTATTCGGCGTGGTGCGGAGGCTCCATAGCATAGCTGGAAGCTCCTCGATCCAGCATCCGGGTGACCGCTCCAATGGGTCGATGAGGCGAGGCTTGATACCGGCTAGCACCAAGCTGTTTGCTCTTTTGACTTGCCCGTTGGACTACGGGTGCGCGACGGAGGCAAGGTCCAGCCGGATGCCCTTGTTGCTGCAGAATCGGGCAAAGGCCCCCATGGCGAAGTTCGTGCCATTGTCGGTGATGATGTTGTTGGGGTAGCCGAACCGATTGATGATGTCGGTGAAGAAGGTGACGACTGTCGCCCCGTCCAGCTTTCGGATGGGCTTGGCCTCGATCCACTTTGTGAATTTGTCCACCGCCACCAGCAGATGGGTCATGCCCGCGTGTGCTCGCTTGAAGGGATCGACCATGTCGAGACCCCAAACCGCGAAGGGCCGGTGATCGGTATGGTCTTGAGTACCGAAGTCGGCATGTGCATGAGCACAAAGTACACCCCTTTTTCTGATCTTACAACCTGATGATTGCCATCTCTTGCATCCATTAGTGGTTTAATTACATGGTAGGTATTATTCGACAACGATATTCTGCAAAGACAAAGCATTTTGTTTTAAAAAGACATCAGTAAGATAATAAAGTATTTAACATAGTAAGTACTTACCTCATGAGAAAATTATTATGTCTACGGTGTACATAAAGTGCTCGTCGGAAATAGACAGCCTTGAATCCCTGGAAACCCTCTCACATCTGGCGGACGGTCCCTGCAGCATCCCCTTCTCGGACGAAATACTTGTCCTCCCAGTGACCCGACTTTGATGAGAACACATGCATCCTGCATCGCGATGGTGGCCATTCGGATTCCTCCATCGAGGGGTGTACTGTTGGATAATTAGGCACAATTTCCGTGATTAATTCCAGAATATTAAACATGACAATACTAGCTACTCGCACATGTAACTCGAACATAGTAGATGTACTAAACAACAAGATGAACGGAAACAAGCAGCAGCTAAACATGTACTCGCAGAACATGATTAATAACCAGACAGCAGCACGTCGCACGTATCGTTCGATTGCAGTAATCGCAGCAGTAGCCTTGGGGAAGATTGGTCGAAGCAGACGGCGGCGAAGACGACGATAGGCAACACCGCCCGACTTGGATGGAACACGAGCCGTGATGCAGAACTTGAGCAGTCGCGCAGGGCGCTTCCCAAAAACCTTATTCGCCCTCTCTCGTACAGGATCGCAAAGGCGAGTGGTTCCGGAGACCTGCTCTCCCATCCGCCGGTGCACGCCGGCAAGCGGGATGGAGTAGACTATGGTGGCGGCGCAAGCAGAGAGGTTGGCAAACCCTAGATTGGTTTTCGGTGTGTCCGTGGTGGAAGCCGCACTGCAGTTTATATAGAGCGGCTCGGGAGTCCCGCATAGGGCACGTCGTGGACCAAGCCCACGTTGTGCACGTTTGGGTCGGTTACAGATAGCCCACGATCCGGGAGCGACCCGAATAGGCTAACTGTTGACACGTCTGTCAAAACCGCACAAGTTTTCCCAAGCAGCAAAAATAAAGCTCGGCCCGGCGAGATTCCCACAACCCGTGGCGCGCGCGCGTCGTGACGAGGCGAGCGGTCGGGCGGGCGGGTGTGCGAGCGGCGGCGGCATCGGAGGAGGAGCGCGCGTGTAGTTCTCCTCTTCTCACTCACTTTACTAAGTGGTGAACCACTCCACCTTATAAGGTGGTGTAACTATCCTCCAACTTTCCATGTGGGACTAAACTTTAGCTCCCACTCCACTCATATGTGAGCTGCCACCAAATTGGGCCAAATCACACATGGGCTTCCGCACACATGGGCTTTGAGATTTAGGGAAAATCTGAAATCTATATGGGCTTATTTATTTAGCCCATTATTTCTAACAATCCCCCACCAGATCTCAAATGCCCATTTGAAGATTTGCCAATTCTCGCTACTTGTTTATATACCAGTGTTTCAGCAGAGACTGTTAAGTTGAACTTCCGCCTAGAACCTTGAGCTACGTCTATCAGCAACTTGAACAATGGACGAACCTTGATTGCAAGTTTGGTGCTTTTAGATTTCACACAAAGTCATAACTAGTACCTGGCTACCAGTAGCCTACCCCGCGGGTGTAGCATATGTGTCATACTACTTGGTCTCTTCATGAGTTTACTAGAGATCACCCAAATCTCATAGATTGCGACGTTTAACAATCGGAACTCGTATAGGTGTGTTCTTTCAAGAATGCTCTGTAGGACAGCATATTTGCTAATCATAGCCAACAGAAACACATTAAGGCATGTTGCCAACCTGCCTTACAGCTTTTGAGAGTTGTACATCTTCACATAGAGAGGGTTGTCTAATACTCTCCTCCGTCACACCACTAGCTTGTTTTTCCTAGGTCCTAATTCACAGGATCTCCGATCAAAAAGGTTGGGTTACCACTACTGTGTAACATCCATGGGTCTCAAACCCATCTCTCTCGATGCACTTTCTATCACGTTTCGTGATAGTCCCTTTGTAAAGGGATCTGCCAGGTTTTTGTCAGTTTGAATATACGTAACAGTAATTACTTCGGAGTTTCTCAATTTCCTGACAGACTTCAAACGTCTCTTGACGTGTCTTGATGACTTCGCGTTATCCTTAGAATTGTTCACTTTGACAATAACAGTTTGATTATCACAATTCAAGAGGATGGCCGGTATAGGTTTCTCAACCACCGGCAAGTCCATCAAGAGTTCACGCAGCCATTCTGACTCTAAAGTGGCTGTGTCTAAAGCAGCAAGTTCTGCTTCCATAGTCGACCTTGTCAATATGGTTTGTTTGCAAGATCTCCATGATATCGCGCCACCTCCAAAGGTAAATACATATCCGCTAGTGGCGTAGAGTTCATCTACATCCGAGATCCAGTTCGCATCACTATATCCTTCGAGCACCGCTGGATGCCCTGAATAGTGTATCCCATAACTCATTGTACCACATAGATAGCGCATGACCCTTTCAAGTGCACACCAATGTTCAGTACCCGGGTTAGACATGAACCTACTCAACTTGCTCACAGCAAAAGAGATGTCGGGTCTTGTCGCGCTAGCTAAGTACATGAGTGAGCCAACGATTTGGGAGTATCTCAATTGTTCTTTCAGCTCTTTCTTGTTTTTCCGTAATTTCACACTGGGATCATAAGGTGTTGGGGAAGACTTGCCATCAACGAAACCGAAACGGCTCAAGATCTTCTCAACATAGTGTGATTGCGTCAAAGTAATCCCACTCTCGTTCTTAATCAGCTTGATATTCAGAATAACATCAGCTTCTCCCAGATCTTTCATATCAAAGCTCTTTGATAGAAAGGACTTAACTTCATTTATCACATTCATGTTTGTACCAAAGATAAGGATATCATCCACGTACAAACATAATATAACACCTTCGCCCCCACCACGGCAATAGTAGACGCACTTGTCAGCCTCATTAACGACAAAGCCAACAGAAGTTAATGTTCTGTCAAACTTCTCATGCCATTGCTTAGGTGCTTGCTTCAGGCCATATAAAGATTTTAACAACTTGCACACCTTTCTCTCTTCACCTTTTACCACAAACCCATCAGGTTGATCCATATAGATCTCCTCTTCCAACTCTCCATTGAGGAAAGCTGTCTTAACATCCATTTGATGAACGATAAGACCATAAGAGGCAGCCAGGGATAGTAGTGCTCGAATGGTGGTCAGTCTAGCAACAGGTGAATAGGTGTCAAAGTAATCTTCACCTTCTCTCTGGGTGTAGCCTTTTGCTACAAGCCGAGCCTTGTACTTTTTAATAGTACCATCAGGCCTTAGCTTCTTCTTGAACACCCAATTGCAACCCACAGGCTTACAGCCATGGGGTCGTTCTGATAGTTCACAAGTTCCATTAGAAAGAATCGAGTCCATCTCATTATGAACAGCTTCTTTCCAATCATCTGCATCAGGAGATGCATATGCCTCTACAATGGAAGTGGGAGTATCATCCACAAGGTACACAATGAAATCATCTCCAAAGGATTTTGCAACCCTTTGTCTCTTACTCCGTGTAGGAGCTTCATTGTCATCCTTCTCTAGGACTTCTTCCTCACGTGGTTGCTCAAAATTCTCACTAGATGCACTAGTTTCAGGAAGTATTTCAGAAGAAATTCTAGCAGTGCTATGCATATCTTTCATAGGAAACATATTCTCAAAGAATGTTGCATCACGCGATTCCATTATAGTATCAACATGCATATCAGGAACCTCAGATTTAACTACTAAAAATCTATAGCCTACACTCCGCGGAGCATATCCTAGAAAGATGCAATCCACTGACTTTGGTCCAAGTTTGTGTTTCTTAGGAATCGGTATGTTGACCTTAGCCAAACACCCCCAAGTGCGCAAGTAAGAAAGTGATGGTTTTCTCCCAGCCCACTCCTCATAAGGGGTTTTATCTTTATTCTTGTTAGGAACTCTATTTAGGACATGACACACTGTCAACAAGGCCTCCCCCCACCATGCCTTAGATAAACCAGCGGTGGTTAACATGGAATTCACCAAGTCAGTCAGCGTGCGGTTTTTCCTCTCAGCAACCCCGTTTGATTGAGGCGAGTAGGGAGGCGTCCTTTCATGAATAATGCCATGTCCCTCACAGAATTCATCAAAGATTTTGGGAAAATATTCACCACCACAATCCGACCTAAGACGTTTGATCTTTCTCTCTAGTTGATTTTCAACTTCGTCTTTATAAATTTTAAAGTAGTCTAAAGCTTCATCTTTTATGCGCAACAAATAAACATAGCAGTATCTAGTCGCATCATCAATCAAAGTCATGAAATATCTCTTTTCACCTTTTGTCAACACACCATTCATCTCACAAAGATCAGAATGTATGAGCTCCAGAGGTGCCAAGTTTCTCTCCTCGGCGGCCTTGTGAGGCTTTCGAGGTTGCTTTGATTGCACACAACTATGGCACTTGGAACCTTTGGCAATAGTGAAATTCGGAATTAAACTCATATTGGACCACTTGGATATCAAACAAAAATTAATGTGACATAAACGAGAATGCCAAACACTGGTATCATCATTAACACCGCCACAAATATGGTTTACGGACTTATTACAAAAATCTGAAAGTGAAAAGCGGAACAACCCTCCGCACTCATATCCTTTACCAATAAATTGTCCATGTCTCGACACAATGACTTTATTAGACTCAAAAACAACCTTATACCCATCTCTGCATAGAAGGGAGCCGCTAACGTGATTCTTGTTCATGGAAGGGACATGTTGCACGTTCTTCAGCTGTACGATCTTTCCCGAAGTGAACTTCAGATCCACCGTGCCAACACCATGAACAGAAGCATGTGACCCATTCCCCATTAGGACGGATTAATCCTGAGCGACCTGATAAGAAGTGAACATAGAGATGTCAGCACACACATGAATATTAGCACCCGTATCAATCCACCAACATGGTGATTGAAAAACTGAAAGAACAGTAAATAGATTACCATACCCATCAGCATTGCTAGCAGTCACGACGTTGACAGTCTTCCCCTTTTTCCCTTTACGATCTGCACGTTCTGGGCAGTCCTTGGAAAAGTGCCCGAGCTCTCCACAGGTAAAGCAACCTAGCTCGGCCTTGTTCGGCTTCTTCTTCTTCTTGAAGGTTGTAGTCTTTTCAGGCTTGTTGAAGGAGGGCTTATAGTTCCCTTTATTCTTGCCGTAGGTCCTCTTCTGCACCATGTTGGCGCTAGACTGACCCTCGCCTCCTTTCTCAGCAGTGTCCTAGCCCGAGCCTTCTCCTCAACATCAAGAGACGCTATCAGGTTTTCAACCGATATCTCTTGTCTCTTATGCTTGAGAGTTGTGGCGAAATTCCTCCATGAAGAAGGCACATTTGCAATGATGCACCCAGCCACAAACTTGTCGGGTAAGTTACACTTAAGGATTTCAAGCTCCTTGGCAAAGCACTGTATCTCATGAGCTTGTTCGACTACAGAACAATTGTTAACCATCCTGTAATCATGAAAGTTCTCCATGATGTACAGTTCACTGCCAGCATATGTTACACCGAACTTAGCGTTCAGTGCCTCCTAGAGCTCTTTGCCATCTTTGAAGTGCATGTACACATCAAACAGCTTGTTGTCAAGAACACTCAGAACGCATCCCACAAAGGCAAGATTGGTTTCCTTGAACTTGTTCTGATCTTGTTCAGATATAGTTCCTTCAGGTAAACCCTCACTAGCCTCGAATACTTTCATATTTTGCAGCCACATAGTGGTCTTATACTGTCACCTCTTAAAGTGAACACCGGTAAACTTTTCTGGCTTCATCGCATCGGTCAAGTGTCCCATGTTTATCTCGGAAAATTGCCTATAATAAGGTTTTTGGATTGTTGGATAATTAGGCACAATTTCCGTGATTAATTCCAGAATATTAAACATGACAATACCAGCTACTCGCACATGTAACTCGAACATACTAGATGTACTAAATAACAAGATGAACGGAAATAGGCAGCAGCTAAACATGTACTCACAGAACATGATTAATAACCAGACAGCAGCACGTCGCACGTACCGTTCGATTGTAGTAATCACAGCAGTAGCCTTGGGGAAGATTGGTCGAAGCAGACGGCAGCGAAGACGACGATAGGCAACACCGCCCGACTTGGATGGAAGACGAGATGTGATGCAGAACTTGAGCAGTCGCGCAGGGCGCTTCCCAAAAACCTTATTCGCCTCTCCCGTACAAGATCGCAAAGGCGAGTAGTTCCGGAGACCTGTTCTCCCATCCGCCGGTGCACGCCGGCAAGCAGGATGGAGTAGACTACGGTGGTGACGCAAGCAGAGAGGTTGGCAAACCCTAGATTGATTTTCGGTGTGTCCGTGGTGGAAGCCGCACTGGAGTTTATATAGAGCGGCTCAGGAGTCCCGCATAGGGCACGTCGTGGACCAAGCCCACGTTCGGGTCGGTTACAGATAGCTCACGATCCGGGAGCGACCCGAATAGGAACTGTTGACACGTCTGTCAAAACCTCACAAGTAAAATAAAGCTCGGCTCGGCGAGATTCCCGCAACCCGCGGCGCGCGCGCGACGTGACGAGCGGGCGGGCGTGCGAGCGGCGTCGTCGTCGGAGGAGAAGCGCGCGTGTAGTTCTCCTCTTCTCACTCATTTTACTAAGTGGTGAACCACTCCACCTTATAAGGTGGTGTAACTCTCCTCCAACTTTCCATGTGAGACTAAACTTTAGCTCCCACTCCACTCATATGTGAGCTGCCACCAAATTGGGCCAAATCACACATGGGCTTCCACACACATGAGCTTTGAGATTTAGGAAAAATCTAATATCTATATGGGCTTATTTATTTACCCATTATTTCTAACATGTACCTTGTCTCCGCGACTCGACAGTATCCCAAAGTGAGGATCATAACCACGTCATAGTAGGGTGATATCATCGGATCATAGACAAGGTGGGCATGGTATTCCACACCCTCCGCACCACGCTCGGGCGGGCACGGTGGTAGAGTATGCCACCGTCGCGTTGCAGGGTTGACCACATAGTTACGTCGCGGTGGAAGGTTGTCCACGTAGTTACCGCTAAGCAAGTGGAGACCGTTGCAGTGATCCTCGATTTCATAGTCTCCCCAATCAAGGTCGTCCTGGTCGTTGATATGGCCGCAATGAGGGCTGGCGGAGGGCAGGAAGCTGAGGTCGCCGCTGACAGCGCGGGCGCTGGCCCGGGAGGAGGAGGAGGGGCGGGCGAAGAACTCCGGGAACTTGTGCTCGTCGTAGTGGACAAAAAGGCCGGCGAGCCAGGGCGGGAGCAGGTCCGCGCGCAGGAGGCCGCGGCCGTCCACTGCATCGCGCCAGGCCTTACACACGTAGCGGGATGCGGCGAGCGAGCACGGCGGGACGCGGAGGAGGATGGCTGCCAGCACGTCCTCCGGCAACCGCGCCGCCTGGTCCTCCTCCCTGCCGTCACCAAGAGCAGCAGTTGCGTTGGCAGGCTTCAGCGGCTGGTCCTCGTCGCCGGCCATCACCTCGCCGCGAGAACACGATCCGCGATTTTAGGAGCCGCCGAGTGTTAGGAGATCGATGTCGGTCGGGGTGTTCCGACTTGGGATCGAGAAAGCAGTTGGGCTTTTCTCAAAGCAGTTTGGGTCGGGGATGCTAAGACACGGACGTACCCAAACGACTAGTCCATCACCGACTCCGAATTGCCCTAAAACAAAATCTCCGGCCCCGAATTACTTGTACCCTTTGTTTTGTTTTGTTTTTTAGGTAATATCATTACTGAGTATCTCGCGGATGCAATCCGGAGCTAACGCCACGCCACACAGAACAAACAGAAAATCACTTAGTTTAGCTAAGCTATGAGCAGCACAATTTAGGCTAGGCTTAACATGATTAAAAGAGCAAGAAACAAAAGAAGCCGCCATCCTTCTGATGTCATGTATCACTGGACCACACAAGGATCGATCCTCCTCTCCTGCTATCACCCCTTGAACAACTGAGAGGCAATCTAAACTGATAATTATATTTGAAAAGCCTTCATCTCTATCGAGAATGATCGCTCTACGCATAGCAAGAGCTTCTGCAATTTTCGGCGTCACAGCCTCCTCTCGTTGCTCGCTGCATGCAGCCAAGCATGTGCCATTGTGGTCCCAGATCATGACGCCCATTCCCATTCGACAAGAGCTTGCGAAAATTGTTGCATCAACATTAACAGTAACCGTACCTTCCGGCGGTGGCGACCATCTAAGGACTGAAGACGTGGTCTCACACCCGTGGATGGATGTTAGTTTGTATGCATAGCAATCATCTGAATATATGCCGGTGCCTTTTCAGCCACAACTCGAGGATGCATTAGGGGTTCTCCTTCTCAAATTTTATTTCTCGCATCCCAAATATGCCACATCATCCATAGCTGAGCACCTCTCCAGGAAATCCATCAGCCAAGTACGTGTAGAAGTGAAAAACTTCCTTTGGAGTTGGATCGGATGTTCAGCAGAAATAACTTCCTTCAAGTTTCCTACGAGCTGCGGTAACGGTGTTCAACAAGTGAGCAGGGCGTGAACTGAATGAAGAGCTTTCTGGAAGTTCTTAGGATTTAAGACCGGGGTTGTGTTGTATTTGGATTAGTTCCTTCATTTCAAAAAAATAGAGAAGGCTCCTCAAAAGAGGGTTTCAGGAGTTAAATTTAGGAACCTGCTAGAGATGATCTAAACAAAAGCATTGTCATTTGTCAACATGTTGTCTTCGCAACAATGACTTGTTAGATACTCCCTCCGTTCCAAAATACACTCTTTCACAAAACTAAAACATCATATATTTTGGAACAGAGGGAGTAATATTTTGGAACATACAACAAAAAATCATGGAATATTCAGAAGAGCAACATACAACACCTGATTCCACTACATTGTAATCATCCTTTTGGCTAACATAGGGCGGCATGGAAAATAATCCATGTTGCTTCCGTAGGTAACCCAGAACATGCAGCTTGGTGTTCTCCGCTGCTTCCGTGAAATCATGGAATACTCAGCGAGGCCAGCAGCTCATCAACCAAAACACGCATTGGTAACAACAACTACCAAGGCAAATCAATGATGCAAGAGGCTAACCCAAACTATGTAACTATGTATGCATGTAACTGATTTGATATTCTTTACCAAGCACAGGGGCAAAACTGACTGAATTATATCAAGCAACGAAATATAGCCTATTAAGGAACTGAGAAGCATTTTCTTTAGAAGACTACTAGCTCTAGGGAAGGATTACAATTACACTCGGCTCAGAAGCAAACAGCACGGGACTACAACGACGCATTATTACGGTTGCAATCATTATTCATCTCTCGGAAGGGCTCAATGCCCGTTCGCAGGGTGATAGGATGGATAGCGGCTGCTTGCTCCGTTTGCTGAGGTCGGATAATCCCTCAACTGATAGGGGTAGGCGTTCATGTCTGCCCCGAAGCTTGGCATGGAGGAGTTGTCAGCGCGGCTGTATGGCCACTGGCTCATCGCCATATCATCAAACTGGCTGCTGGAGTAAGAGGGCAGGTCAAACTGTGAATAACTCCTGTCCCTGAGACCTTGAGGGGCACCATTCAGATCACTGTAGTACGGTGGAAGATCCTCGTCATAGTACTGCTCCGACTGGTCAAATAGGTACGGATCACTAAACATGCCATAATCAGGCGTGCTGGCATTGTTGGGCAGAGAGAACTGCCGAGCAAATCCTGGCTGTAGAACCTTTCTTCTGTCGCTGAGCTCCTCATCCAGCAAGTCATTGATGATGTCTAGGTGAGGAAACTCATCGCCGACCACGCCTTGTGGTTGGTATGGAGTAAATCTGGTAGAAATTTCTGACAACAGCTGCTTGCTTCGTGGTCTTCCATTCGGATTGAGCTTCTCAGGCCCATTGCCCATGCTTGAATTCAGTACCCCATGATCATTACTGCTGCTGCTGCAGCTCGCCTCTTGTGAGCCCTCCTCTCTCCACTGGTACTGGTTGAGTGACTCAGGCTTCACGGTTCCAAACGTAAATCCAGGCTTCAATGATGAATTTTCTTTCCTAGATGAGGTATCTGGTGACAGAATGGAAGGTGATGATGAAAACATTGAGTGTGAGAGTGTAACTCCCTGACCTGACAAACTTGTTGAATGAGTGAGACCGCTTGCCCCAGCAGAACTTTTTTCCATCATGGCATTACGGTATGACCGGGGAATGTAGCTAGGAGCACTGGCAGAAGGTTCATTGCCTAACCGTCCAACTGCACTCCTCGAGCGAGAAAGAGCAGGTGCAGTCTGAACTGTTGAAACAGCAGGTGCCGCTTGTTTTGCTGCAGGGACTTGTGGTGCACTCAAGGGCCTCGAAACTGTAAGGACCTGGGTAGTGGCAGCGCTATTTACCAGAGAAGCAGGCTTCTGAGCTACAGATTTGATGGGTACAGGTACCTGCAGAGGTCTACTTACAACTGGAACTGACTTCTCAGTATGGGTTGGAGGATTTGATGGAGGTCCTTTATTAGGAACTAGCTGAACTGTTTGGGTTGAAGAGACACCAGTTCTTGTAGTAGTAGCTGCAGCACCTGAAACTTCGCTTGCACGGGAACTCAGACTGTTGGTGCTTTCTAATGAAGATTTTGGCTGCTGGGGGAAGATAGGTTGCTTCTTAACAAGACTCATAGAAGGAAAGGAAGACTCTGTCACTCTTAACTTGGAGGGGCTCATGACATCAACATGCCGGTGTGCATTTTGCTTCTTCTGTGATACAACTTTGTCGTCCTGAAATGAGTTAATTTGGATTCTTATTCAGTCAAGCAGACTACTTAACAAACTGATGAAAGAAATAGCAAGAGAGAACAACGCCCTTCTGCAATACATTTTTTATCATCTGAAATGAACTGCTTTATGGCATATTTCTCACAAACTGCCCAACATAAATGAAAAGGCTGGTGGGTCTGTGCATACCTCAGTTTCAAGTCGCATGTCCTTTGAGTTGCTAGATCCGAAAATACCATTAGGTGCTGAATTTGATCCACCATGTGCAAGCCCTGTCCGTGCATCAGTATCCTTATTCCTCCGGTTATTCCCCCTGAATCACGAAATACAGCATAATAAATAATATGCGACAAAACAATGGGAAAAAGTAATAAAACAAAAATATACCTATTGGATGAGGATCTGACACTTGTCCAGGCACCTCCTGAAGATGACCCATTCATAACTGAAGGAACTGAGTCAGATGAACAAGTAGACGAGCTATCATCCACAAATGAAGTCCTCTTTCCTGCTTGGTCATTTTGCACATCACCACCTTCAGGCACAGTCGTCCCTTGAGTTTCTGAAGCATCTGTTTCCCAATTAACCGGACTGGATTCACAGTCTTCAAAATCACCATGAAGCACCTCTGAATTATCATCTCTATCATCAGAGACATCAGACGCTTCGTCCGGATTGTCGGCATTTGAGGTCACTTCTTCAGTTTGACTTGAGAAATCATCAGGGATTCTATCATCTGATGGACAGCTCTCTATACATATATCCTTCATGTCAACCCTTTCATTTTTGCCTTTATTATTTTTCCGACTGTTTTTCTTCTGTTTGGCCTGGGGGAAAGAGAAGACATTATCAAAGATGTCCTCAACTAACAGAATAGCAGATGATGAAATAAATTAGGTGCCAACACTTCAATATCCTATAATTCAACTGTACATACAAAGTAACATCCAAACAGATTAAGGGGGGAATATGGCAAAAACTAGAAACCAAGAGATTGTTCTATCTGAATTTAGAAAGACCGATAAAATTTATAGTGATTAAATAAGATGGCATGGTCACACTAGCCACTAGCAGATGAATCAAACCTGTTTTTTCCTGATACGCTTTTCCTTCTCAGCAGCACTCCGCTTTGCCTTAAGTTCAATTTCTGCTAGCCCAGCAGCTTCTTCTTCACGAATGAGCTCCTCTTGGCGCTTCAAAGCCACCGCCTCTTGGTATGCCACTTCAATTCGACTGATTCAAGAATTGTAAGTAACATGTGAATGAGACTATAATTTACTCAAGAGTCCAAGACCTATAAGATGTATGAATTTCATCATGGTATACCTGGTTTCCCAAGGAAAATAATATGGAAACAGATATATCAAGTATCTAATAATGGCAGTTGGATGCCTTGCCACAGATGGTAACTAGCACTGGAATAGTAGAAGTATCGAAGTAACAGAAAAAAACAGGTCAAGTCTAGCGATAAATGCGGGGAATTTATATCTCAAGTTGCTGACTCTTGCAATATACAACTGTGGAGAAAATATGAACCCCTAGATAGCCACGTTGTACTGCAGAAAAACTTCTCACCTGAATATATGAGCCAAGGCAAAAAATTCTAGCGTCTTCCAGCCGAGCTCTATAAGTCGTCTATCATCACGCTCAATAGAGTCTTTGTTGAAGTCATCACCTGAGCTGCTATCCTATAATCACATAGTCTGTTAGGACTTCTTACATAGAGTAGAACAAGAACCTTATTTTCCAGTTTGTAGAACATCAAGACGCAAGTAAATGACACTTAGATCCTATCTCACAACACAATTGTTTACTAATATTTAGTTTGTTAGAACATCAAGACACAAGTAAGTGACACTTATATCCTATCTCACAACACTATTGTTTACTAATACTTAGTTTGTTGAATACAACCTCAAAAATACAGATCTTCTGGTTATGACAAAAGGTGCTTGAAATTATATAAATAAAAAGGTTGAAGACAAAATGAAAATATCTGCAGCTAATATCCAATAGAGTGACCATGTTATATATATTGTACAGTAGATGAATGTTACCTCAATAAGCTAACTGTATAAACTGATAAACAGAAAAAGGCATACCTTTGTGCGGTTCTGTGAACTTTTTTCATCCTTCGCAGGCAATGGTTGGTGTGGCAGTGTGTCTAATGTAGCTCTTTCAAGCAAGAGTAACACATCATCTGCCAAGACAAACATATCCTGCTCAACAAGCACCATAGAAGTGTTCCTAACATCTATCTCCGTTAGTTTGGACACCCCCTTTTTGTTCTTGCTCTGATATTCCAGAGCCTTCAGTCCGCTATACAGTGAATCCATTACTAAGGTTGATGTAACTTCCTTTTCTATGAAAAAATGCTTCACTAGAACTTTCAATATGGTGTCAGTCTTTTCCCTAGTCATGTGCTGCCGCACACTTGGATCCATCCCTAGCCAGAATGCATTGAAACTGCAACACACCAATTAAACATTTTATAAGAGATTGGCACGAGACATTCAAAATGTTATATATTAGATTAGAAAATGGTATATGTTAGAAATGTGCTTGGTCATAAGCCATAACACAGTAGGCAAAAAGATAATTTATCTAACCTGGACCATCTGAGTCTATCCTCAATCAACCTGCAAAGCTTGCTTCTTCTTTCATCAATAAATCGCCGGCAAATTTGCTCCACATTTGATAAATACACCCTAACTAGTTCCCTTCGGTACTGGCCATCAAGGCAACGAAATGGGCGGTCTGCCTTCTCCCTCAAATAACACAATGCAGAAGCAGACATGGTTATGCAAAGTAAATATATACTCAATTCCAAAACAAAACGATGCAACACTACAGTCCACCCAGAGTTGGTGCAACCAACAGAAGGAAAAAGGAAGCCAAATAACTACAGAAAACAGATACCTAATGACTTGAACTTGAGCTTTGATGGTTAGAACATCTTCAACAACAAAGCCATCATGTAATTTTGAGAGCTCCATAAATTTTTTCCACCCCCAGTCATGCTCTTTCTTCCAAAATCGGTGCAGCGTATCTGAAATGGCACTTCCTTTAAGCTTCATAGGCAAAACTCAACCAAAACAACCAGCTAAACAAGAATAGCAGTATATTCAAACTCACCAGAATACTTGGATTTCTTCGGATCTTTATTAATTACAGCTATTGTAAACTGTGCAAAGTGACTCCATCCTGAAAATAGAAGCAAACAAAATTCAAGATACCATTGTGCAATCAAGAAGTGTGGCATGGTTGGCAATACATGGATCATTTCATCTACCTGGGAGCAGCTTATCATGGTTCGCAACACAAAGAAACAGTGACAAGTGATTGCAAACATCACATCCTTGTGGATAAATCAGGATGTACCTGGAAGTCAACCAGCAGATATCAACACATGATGCCAAACAAAAGCTTGGCCCTACAAATCTACCTCAAAGGTGGTACTTATTGACATATGAAAGTTAGCAGGATATAGAACAGACAGTGAAGTACATACAGACTAGATAAAAGATAGGCAAGTAAAATAAATAGTCGTGTCCAGATTAAATGTGTATGCAAATAAAATTAAGAGGCACCACATTGAAAGTAGACATGCCATAGATGCAGTACAATAATAACAAATTAAAAACAAGAAGAAACTTCTAAAGATGATACTGTAACTCCAACTGATAATCTATGAATACCATACCATTTATAACCACCAACGTCAAAGGAGTTGCTCCGTAGCTCCCTCTTGTTAATTTGGGAAAAATTATCAATCCTCCATGTAAACTTCCCATATAGTTCAGAAGGCCTTGGCCCTGATACAAGGAAATAAAAGCAAATCGTCAAATAACAGTTGATGCTAATATTTAAGAAATTACAAGGATTAAATGCAGATATAAAAAACTAAATCAACTTATTAGAATGTCCAATTCTCATAAACATGCACTCCAGTAGAATCTTCCTATATGTGAGGTAGTAAATTGTGTAACTATCAATTCTGTTTCCGACCAGAATGGGCAGAACGTTTGGTTCTCCGGTTAAAAAAATTGTATGCACAAGGTGCCATCACATGCCAGTCAAAACTCCGGTCATTCCGGCCACAACTCTCGTACCAGTCATCCCGGTACTGGCTGAACAATGTAGTACTGTTAGTCTTGCAGTACTCTGGTACTCTTACGTAGGCGCTAATCCACCCACTTAATCCTCTTCTCAGCGAGGTGGGACTAACATGGAAGGTTTTCCCTTTCTAACAAAACCAGAACGGCTGTGGAACATTGGGCTGGTACCTACAGGCTTGTTGCTCTCGGGGGCATGGGCCGGTCACTTCTAGCTCACGTTGTACAGAATGCTAGGCAAGCCCCCACTAATCATTTTGTCCTTTTCATACTTTTTTCTACTTTCTTTAATAGTATGAGTATTGTATGCATTTTTTTTCTCGAGAAAACGCAAAAGACTTTTGCTTTTCATTGCATTGAACAGGTGGAGAGTTTGGTTACATCCTCCCTAGGGAGGGAAGAACAAAGAGAAAAAGTACATCAGTGAACGTCACAGGTCATTGGCACTATCGATCCTAGACCATTGGCACTATCGATCCTAGACCCTTGGCACCCGTCCTTGATCATCCATGGCACAAGCAGTATTGTATGCATGTATATAAAATTATATGCATGTAACTTATAGAAACCGAGAATGGAACACCAGAATGCTCTGATACAGTGATACCAAAACATCCCGCTCCAAACACCAAGCCAGCATGGTGATCAGAATGGAATTAATAAGTACCATATAAAACAATCATTCTCGAAACAAAAAAATGGCATGTGATGGAGCATACTAAACAAGGTAACACAGAGCCTGTTAAATAAACCACATGATGGAGCATTGGCTTGTTGATGGTGCAACTGATTTGGAAGCATGAGGTGGTAGGTGGATTCCTACTGTTGTAACCTAATTAAGAAGTACTCCCTCCGTCCCAAAATGTAAGGCATATAAGCTTAGTCAAAAGTCAACAACTTCTCAGTTTGACCAAGTTTATATTCATGTTTTTGTGTATAAACTTGGTTGAACTGAGAAGATGTTGACTTTTGACTAATCTTATATGCCTTAAATTTTGGGATGGAGGGAGTATATTTTTCTCTCACAGTGAATCCATTAAAACAGACCAGGCCTGATGTTTCCTTTTCTTGTTGAAACTTGAAACGGATATGTGAGGTCAGGTTTTACAAGTAACGTAAATTAAGCAACGGTTGTTAGGGAACATGTATTTGACTCTCATGGCATTCAAACATGATAGAACCCTAAGAAACTGATATAACTACAGCGTCAAATAAATAAATATTCTTGAACGTGTCAAAACTATTTGCTAGTGTGACAAATGATGATATTTTAGTATTCCATTATTACTTTTTCCATTTCCATACATAACTTCACAATTACTTGACTGAGTTTCAACCTCAAGGTTCAGCAAAAAATACTTGGGCTTCCAATAAATAACTCTAGAACCTCAGGAATATACAAGTCAAGTAATGCTTTGGTGATAAGTATCGAAGTATCATGGTACTCATCTCAACCATCCAACTCTAATCTGACTGAAATTTCAGTTAGCATTTTGATATGAGTTACACTTATGAACGATATTGCATGTCTCATGAGCAAATACTACATGACTAAAATTCAGTAGAAGTTACAGCACCAAAACGATACATTTGAATGTATATAATATCGTTAAGGTCGGCTCAGCACTAGAATCAAATAAAACTTAGCATCACCTGAGGACTTTTCAAGCTTGTATGTGAACAATTGCCGTTGCATAATTAGTTAATTTCTAGCAACGATCAATGGGCCTATGTTTTAAGTGGTCCAAATGCAACTATTTCTCACTGCTTCAAACTCCTGAATCCTGATTCATCAGAGCACAGAAGATAACCGGCTGAATCAGGAAAAAAAACTGGCATGCCCTAATTTGCTCAGAATAGTTTTCCTAACCCTAACCCATTCAACCCAGAATTGCACAGCTGCAACGATAAAATAAACTCCCAAAAGGTAAATGTAAGTCATCATTCCAATTCCACTATAGTGCATGGGGCCATGGGCAGTGATTCAGGGACATCACTTAATCAGTTCTACATGCAGTAAGTAGCACCACAACCAAATCAATTGTTTTACTTCTATAGAAAGAACAGTTTCATGATGACTCGGTAGGTCTATATGACCGAGACAAGACGGTAACTGGAAAAGGATATATTAAAAGTTACAAAAAACATGTTCGGATAAAGCAATAACAGGTAATATGAAGACATGATAAGGTGAACAAACATACCACAATCATCATCGTCAGTGTCTGAGTAAGCTGGTGAAGTGGATGGTGTTCCATTCTCGACTTGCTCGCTTGACCTCCACTCAGCTAAAGATTCCCCAGAATGGCTTTGTTGATCGCTCGGCAAGTCCTCGGTTGACGAGGACCTACCATCCGCTGAATGGTCTTCGACCAACTCTCCAGCCATTAATCTATCCACTCGAGGAGGTGCAGTGTAGCTACAGTATCGACCTCGTCCTTCCTACAATATGAATCAAGACACTTAAGCCATTAGACATCTGGCTTCGGTAACAAAAGCAACATAAAAAGGACAAACCTATAACTTACCACCCCAAGACACCAGAACCAGAAACAACTAGGTAGGAATGGCTGTTCACTAGTTTGTACGTAAAACCTATATCCATCGGGCTATGCAAACTTGTAACGAGCACTCGATAAAAAGTACTGTGTACAGAGCTGGCATTGAAGAGTTTAAATAGTGAGACGCTCAAGCAATCACATATACAATGGATCCAAGAAGAGCTAGTTCCTGTCACACGGCATAAAATACTCCTTCCAGATCACAGGGACACCATGGCTGGTCTACGAAACATACAATCCGTCGCTGAACCTAACAAGACCTAGAATCCTGAGGCAGCGAAGACTACTTAAACCTAGGCAGCATTAAATCACCTACGTCAAAACTAATCCTCTATCCTTCCAACGCGCCTGCCCCTGCAAACAGCTAGCGACAAAATTTACTGCGCGCCCCAGCACGGGAGCTGGGGCACAACGCCATCAGCTCCCGGGCGCCCGCGCCCGCCCAACCTAAGCAATCCAAGCACGCGCCCCGTCCCAACCCGACGGCGGCCGGAGGAGAGACCTCGCACGCCCGAACGCCCGCAGATTGGATCGGGCGGCGCCGGGCCGCGAGCGCGCCAATGCTCGTCCCGACGAGAACCGAAAAATAAAAATAAAATCCCTCCTCCGATTCGACCCTTCCCCCCGCGTCGTCCGGATCTGGCCTCACCATACGCCCCTCCTTCCCTCACCTCAGACCCGTGCCGTTCAGCGTGCATCGGGGGAGGGCGACCTGTCCGGGAGATCGAGTGTTACCTGCACCACGCGGTTCGTCGTCGTCGGGGGCGGTGGCGGTGGCGGCGGCGGCGGCGATGGCAGCCGCTTCGTCGACGAGGTGGAGGAGATAGGGCGGGAGGTGGAAAGGGGAGAGGGACGGGGGGGAGGAGGCGGGCGTGTGTGCGCCCTAGTCGAGTCGAGTAACCGGATCGGGTTTAGCGAGGGAGGCTGGCTAAAGCACCATCATCCGTCCCTGCTTAGGCTTACGATTACGAGAAATGATGTTTGTGCGATGTATTTCCGGGGTGGGGGATATGCACCTAGTATTTATAGCGTGGCAGCGCGTCATCATTTATTTGCTTATTTGATGAGGACAGCCCGTGGATTTTGGAACCATCTTATCGCGGCCGCAAGATATTGCTTCTCAGTAATAGCCTGCCCTAGGTGCCACATCGTCAGTTTCGGCTAGGGCACAAAGCTCCACCGGAGATCAATGGCCTCTTAGAGGGTGTTGGTTGGATCCACCTCATGGGGCTCTCCCGTCCGTCCGTCGTCCGTCTTTTGCTAACCTCTATCGTCTTCTTCTTCCGTATTCGGCGTACTGTGGCGTCCAACTTATCTACCTTCGTGTGTTTCCCGACGCAGCCTCGGGTAACAGCCATGATGATCTCGATATCTCGATACGCCATCGTTCTAATCTCCCCTTGGACATGCCCCCTTCGACTCGAATTTTGATGTCGTCCGCCGCCACCATGGGCTACCATCATCTTCGTGTGGCTCGTTATGTATGGAGCACATAGAACTAGCCAATTCCTAGATGCACCACGCCATCCTTCTTCGATCAAGTCATGAACAGCGAAAGAGAATCGAGATAGGAGGAAAGGACAATGAACCGCTAATGACGATGCAAAAGTGCACTTCATCTACATCATCCAAGTGTGCCTTTAGATCCATGAGGGAACACCGAACCAATAACTACGAGATGAGGCACTGCTTCCGTCTTTGGTCGAGGTAAGTACAATGAGAGAATGCAAGAAAGTAGGAAGGGCAACGAAAAATTGGCGACAGGTAGAGATTGTTTCATCTCGTTTACTTACTGCCTCGGTTATTACATGTGTATCTTACTGCCTCGGTTATTACATGTGTATCTCACCTATGTGTGGCTATGAACATTCTTGTCTGCCTCGCCAGGGCACCTCAAACCAATCAAATGCGAACAATGGCACCACCTCCGTCTTTGATTAAGTCGTGTATAATGATAAAAATGTAAGAAAGGATAAAAATAAGTAGTTTGCCACATTGAAAATGGTGGAGTTTGTGTCTTGTTGCTTATCGTACCATGCCGGTTATTATATACAGCACAATAATGAGAAGTTTACCACATAGAAGGGGGTGTTCCTCTAGATCCATGAGGGCACGAGGAACCAATCAAATGTGAGTTATGGCACCACCTAGGTCTTCGATTAGGTCAAGTACAATGAGAGAGTGACATCCATGAGGACACACTGAACCAATCAAATGCAAGCTAAGGCACCACGTCGGTCTTTGATTAGGTCAGGACAATGAGAGAAAAAGCCAAGAAGGGAGAAAAGGGAAACAAGCGTGCGACGGTGAAAAGGGTGGAGTTTTGTTTCTTGTCGTTTACTTACCATCTTGATTATTATATGCATGTCGCCTACGTGGGGTTACTACATCGGTCTTAGATTAGGTCAAGTACAATGAGATAAAAGGAAAGAAAGGGAGAAAAGAGCAATTGGCGTTATACAACAATGAAAAGGGATGGAGTTTACTTACCATCTTGGTTATTATAGGCATATCGCATGTGTAGGGCTACTATCGTCCTATTATGGGCACATTAGACCAATCAAGTATGGCTATTGCCCACCTCCATCTTAGATTAGGTCAAGTACGATGAGAGAAAAGGCAAGAAAGAAAGAAATGGAAATTGTCCCTTATTTTTTTGCAAAAAGGACCCTGCATTGAAAGAAACAATGAATAGTACAAAGCACCTCAACAAAAAACAAAATTACAACGAAATCCTTGATATGCCCTTCATCTTCAACCTCTAGGCCATGTCGATGGTGCGTCACCACTACTGCTCCTCCCTGAGTTGGCCTGATGTTGCTGGTTGTAGATGGGCAGTCATCGAATAGCTCAAGAAGACCACATTCGTCCCAGAGACGAATAAGAAGGAATAACTTCTGATGAATCTTCTTGATGGTATGTAGATCCCCACAGCTAGAAAAAGTCCTTGAGAACCACACCACCCCCACGAGCTTCTCGACCTCACTACCAAGGTGGGGTTGAAGCCGGAGAGACTTTGTTGGACAAGGCGCCACCAGCACCACTTGAACGTTGCCCCACCAAACCTTATTAACCCTAAAATTAGGAAAATGGTGCCCTCCCGTCAACAGGGGTCGAGATACACCCCGCCTCCATGGCCCGAATGCCACAGAAGCGAGGCAGATCAGCTGTGGCACCGATGGGAGGCAGAGGAACCCTAGCCACATGTGCATGATAGGAAGGAGAGGGAGAGGTTGCGTAAACCTATTATAACATGATTAAGTTGACAATCGGCTCTTATGACAATGAAAATGCTAAAATTTGTTTCCTACCATTTACTTACCATGTCGGTTATTATATGCATATCTCCTGTATGGAGCTACTATTGTCATCATACTGTACTTTCTATATCCATGAGGGCACATGAATCAATCAACTGCAAGATGAGTCACCCCTCCGTCTGAGATCAAGGCAAGTACAATGAGATAGAATACAAGAAAAGGAGGAAAGAGCACCAAATAGTTGACACGGTGAAAATGTGTGTATCTTGTGTCCCCTTTACCAAATAATTGATATGACATCATTCCGATCTCCCCTTGGTTGTGCCCCCTCCGACTCGAATTTTGATGTTGTCACCTTATGGTGTCATCCGCCACCACCAATGGGATACCATCATCTTCGTATGGCTTGTTATGTATGGACCGCATTGAACTAGTCAATTGCGAGATGCATCATGACATCTTTCTTCGATCAAGTCAAGGACAACGAAGGAGAATCAAGATAGGGGGAAAACGGACAATGAACCACTACCGATGATGCAAAAGGTGGACTTTGTCCCATGTTGTTTAGTTACCATGTTGGTTATATGTATGCATTCCACCACCATCGAACTAATAACATCATCCTAGTGTGCCTCTAGATCCATGAGGGCACATTGAACCAACAACTACGAGATGATGCACCGCTTTTGTCTTTGGCTGAGGCAAGTACAATGAGAGAATGCAAGAAAGGAGGAAAGGGCAACAAATGATTGACGACAATGAAATAGGGTAGTGATTGTTTCATCTCGTTTACTTACCATCTCAGTTATTACATGTGTATCTCACCTATGTGGGGCTACTAACGTCTTAGTATACCCCACGAGGGCACATTAAACCAATAAAATATGAACAGTGGCGCCACCTTAAGTCATGCATAATGAGAGAAATGCAACAAAAGATAAAACAAAAAGCAGATTGCCACATTGAAAAGGTGGAGTTTGTCTCTTGTCGCTTACTTGACATGTCGTTTATTATATGTAGCACAATGATGGGCATTTTAACACATCAAAGGGATGGGCATATAGATCCACGAGGGCACGAGGAACCAATCAAATGTGAGTTATGGCACCACCTAGGAATTGGATTAGGTAATTACAATAAGAGTGTGACATCCATGAGGACACGTTGAACCAATCAAATGTAAGCTATGGCACCACCTCGGTCTTTGATTAGGTAAAGTGCAATGAGAGAAAAGCCAAGAAGGGAAAAAAGGGCAACAAGTGTACGGTAATGAAAAGGGTGGAGTTTGTTTCTTGTCGTTTAGCTACCATCTCTATGCACATCGCCTATGCGGGGCTACTACATCGGTCTTCGATTAGGTCAAGTACGATGAGAGAAAACGCAAGAAAGGGAGAAAGGGCAATTGGTGGTTTATAACAATGAAAAGGGTGGAGTTTAATTCTTGTTGTTATAGTTATTATTTGCACTTCACCTATCTGGGCTACTACTTTCATCCTGGTGTGCCTCTTCATCCATGAGAGCACACCAAAGAGATCAGCTACAAATGAGGGACCTCCTCCATCTTCGGTCAAGTTTTCAAGGCAAGTACAACATGAGCGGATGTAAGAAAGGAGGAATGGCATGTTTGTCGACACAGAAAACATCATAAATTCCTATGTTTACTTACCATATTGGTTATTATAGGCATATCACCTATGCGGGGCTACTGACATCATATTATGCCTCATCAAGTTACACTAGGCCAATCAAATGTGAGGTATTGCACCACATTTATCTTCAATTAGGTCAAGTACAAAGAAAGACAAGGCAACAATGGATGAAAAGGGCAATTAGGGTTTACGATAATGAAAAGACTAGAACTTGTTTCTTGCCATTTACTTACCATGTCAGTTAGTATATGTGTGTCTCCTGTGTGGGGCTACTACTCTCATCGTAGTGTGCCTCTTCATCCATGAGAGCACACTGAAGCAATTAACTGCAGATGCACTTGCTTTTAGTCAAGCCGTCAAGGCAAGTACAATAAGAGAGATGAAAGGAACAAGGAAGATCACAATTGACAACAATGAGAACGACGAAGTTTCATGTCGTTCACTTACCATCTTGGTTATTATAGGCATATTGCTAGTGTGGTGATACCTTCGATCCAGATTACAAATATAGTATAGCTTCCTTTTCCCTAGTAGACCTAGGTTTATCGAATCCTCGGGAAGCAGATGCGTAGTGAAGTTACTTTAATAGACCTTCGGGAGTTTTAGAATTCCTTTTGTGTTTTTACTAGACCAAGAGTTTGCGTCTTTTTGTTGTTGTCGATGATGGAGAGAGAGGGCCTAGGGCGTTCGGTTTCACCTGTAGCTGTGCAAAACATCTGATGGGAATAAAAGATAAAAATAAAGTATGCATGTAATTGTTAGAAAAGATAAATTATATGTGGGCAGTGCATCCATAATTACTATTGCCTCCGCAACCGCTTATAGCAATAACCTACTAGTCTCATCCATAGAAGAAAGAGAACTAATGATATGCATAGTGATGTCACCATTAATCCCAAGTAAATCCCTCACATACAGCCGTACTACCCCTTCAGTCACTAGGGTTCCCAACCTGCAGATTAGTCATTACTCATACTCCCTACACCTGGCTCAATCCTCGAGGTCTTGGGTACCTGACAAGTCTTTAGATTGAGGCAAGGTAGGATACAATAATCATCATGTCATACAAAACAATACATGATCCCATCTATGATAAATAACATGCACAAAAAAGCTACATGGGTAGGCCGAAGCCCTTCGCCCAAGGAGAATTACTCACACATAGAGATGAGATCAAAGATCATAAACATTGTAGTGGAAATCATGAGATTGATAGCAAATAGTCTTACAATGTCGCCAATCGAAGAAGAGATCTACTATTACAAGTGGTGGAATATGGCTATCATGGTGGAGAGATTAGATCTAAGTCTATTCCTCCGGCGGCTCGTCGGTGTTGTGGATGGAGATCTGGAGGTGGCTGATGGTTTTCTGGAGCGCCCTTTTCTCGTCGCCCGAGGCTTCTTTATATAGGGGTCCCTTCATGAAAGTTGTTCTGTTTGACCTAGCGGCGTCGATGGCAACTATACGACCGGAACTATAAGGCTGGAATTTTGTTCCAGTCGTATAGTTGCTCGTTAAAGCGTCTGCCTTCGACCCACGACGCCTGGTTTCTTCTGGTTGTTGGAAATCTCGTATCTTTGTCTTTAATGTAGAGATTCCCATCATCAAACATCATTATTTGCACAGGAAAAAATAGAAAGAAAGGATTGCATAACCCTTTGATTATTAGGCATTAGTGGTAGGGTTTAGAGAGATATTTCATCAAAAATATGAATAATATCCAGTTTAAATGTGGACGTGGATGGCTATATTTCAGAGCCATCAACCTCCCCAAGCTTAAACTTGATCGTCCTCGAGCAAGAAAACCAAAATCAAAAAGGAACTCGGCATTTAAACTAAAATAACGAGATGATGATCTTACTCATGATTGGTAGTCTCATATTTCCTCCACTTCATAAATCTGAAAAAACTTCACCATAGATAGAGTAATGGCAAGCATATCATATGAGTTTTATGCATCCTTATAGCGCAGCAAAATTATTGTTAACATGGATGATTCAAATGAGTAAACTTTATTTCATGTCATATAATCAACTCATAGGCTTGCCTTTGAACAATAAAGTATAATCATGTAAATTGTGAGTGTGAGAGTTGTCGTGAAAATCATATACACTAGAGTATCTCAATTCACCCACATCAATAAATCAAGACTTTTCAAGCACTACTTTTCTATTCATTGTCCTTCAAGAATTTCATATTGGGTCCATAGCATAGAAAACAAAAAAATTCCTACGGTGTGAACTATACGCCAAGATCTATGTACTAGGTACAAAGAAACGGGTGGACATACATCCAACGAGAACTTACCCTCGAAGACAACGAGTTTTGTTAACGAGTAGGAACTCGTGGTTGATGTAGTCGTACACTTGCCGATCTCAAGATCGTGAGGAAGTCTGAGCGCCGCAACTCAGCAGCGCATCCATACTCGCACACACGTTCAAGCCACCGGACAACCTCCACCTCCTCGCTCCAGCGATCCAGCGAAAGAAGCAACTCCTTTCAGACGAAATGCCACCGGGAACATGTATCTCGCTAATCCGAGACCATGGGGGAATAATTCTAGAGGAGGAGAGAGATCCTTCACAAGGAGGTGTGTGGATGAAGGAGGGAATGGGTGGCCTTTTATAGGAGGAGGGGGGGTACCCCCTCTCTCCATGGCCGGCGAATGGGGGGTGACCCCTCACCTCCCCCATTCATGTGGTGGTAACCCCTCCACATTAAAATGCCTCTTCACATTCCCTTTTAAAGTCTCCACTTTAAATGCATTAAAATTCTCCAAGTTTAATGCTCTCTCATTTAATAAAACGCTTTTATTAAATTTATTCAGAATTTTGTTAATTACTTTAATTAACAAACATTCACATATAGCCCCTTGCAATATTTCAATATCACATGCAGAACCACTTTCTGCAATTTCACCCGAAACAATTTACGGTTTCTATTGAAACAATTCCTGCGCTTTGCAATTCTTTCGTCTGAAACATATGTGCTGCAAAAATGGTGTCCGGTAACTCTTAAGTGTGTCACCCTACGGTTTGCGAATAATGCAGACATGATCGAGACCCCTCTCCGATCAATAATCAGCAGTGGGACCTGGAGATCCGTACTGACTCCTACACATTCAACGATGACTTCTGTGATCGTGAGAACCTTTAACGCTTGTAACTAAATCCCTTTGTCTCGCGATATATTACATGTCCAAGATTCAATCATAGGTATCCCCATACCTAGTTTTATCTCGTTACTAAGATGCACTCTTTTCTCGTTTCCGTGATATAACATTCTAGTGATCACATCACTTGCTTGCAAGCTATCTCAATGTGGTATCACCGAGAGGGCCCAGAGTATATCTATCCATCATCGGGATTGACAAATTCCACTCTTGACCCATGAGCCTCAACATAACACCTTCGTAGTACTGAACCCATCTTTATAGTCACCTTGTTATGGTGTGACGTTTGATGTTATCAAGATACTCTTCAGGTGTTAGCAATTAACATGATCTCATGGTCTAAGAATAAAGATTACTTTGTATGATGTTATAGCAATATAAACATAATGACTTGATCGTAATGCTATACTTCGGATGAATGTTCATCACATCATTCCACCAATGGTGTGACCTTGTTATTAACAACATCCAATGTCCATGATCAGGAAACCTTGATCATCTTGTTAATCAACAAGCTAGTCTATAAGAGAGGCATAACTAGGAACCCTTTTTGTTTATTAAACACACATGTATTGATGTTTCCGATCAATACAATTCTAGCATGCAAAATAAACATCTATCATATATAAGGAATACATAATAACAACTTTATTATTGCCTCTCAGGGCATATTTCCTTCAGTCTTCCACTTGCACTAGAGACAATAATCTAGTTCACATAGTGATAAATCTAACACCCATGGAGTTCTGGTGTTGATCATGTTTTGCCCTAGGGAGAGCTTTAGTCAACGGATCTGCTACATTTAGGTCCGTGTGTACTTTACAAATCTTTATATCTCCATCCTTGACATGCTCGCGGATGGAGTGAAACCGGCGCTTAATATGCTTGGCATTCTTGTGAGACCTCGGTTCCTTTGTGTTGGCTATGGCTCCATTGTTGTCACAATAGATCACCATTGGGTCCAATGCACTAGGAACCACACCTAGTTCCGTAATGAACTCTTTCATCCAAACCGCTTCCTGCGCCACTTCTGAAGCAGCAACATATTCCGCCTCCGTTGTTGATCCAGCCACCACAGGTTGTTTGGAACTCCTCCAACTAACTGCTGCTCCGTTCAAGAGAAATACGTATCCGGATTGAGACTTAGAGTCATCCGAATCAGTGTCAAAGCTAGCATCGACATTACACTTAGCGACTAGCTCTTCTTCACCTCCGTATATAAGAAACATATCCCTAGTTCTTCTCAAGTACTTGAGGATGTTCTTTACCGCTATCCAGTGTTCCGAACCTGGATAAGATTGGTACCTACTAGTCAAACTAATAGCATGTGCCACATCCGGTCTTGTACATAGCATGGCATACGTAATAGAGCCTATGGCCGAGGCATAGGGGACCTTATCCATCATCTCTCTTTCTTCCGCCGTAGCCAGACTTTGAGTCTTACTCAATATCTTGCCTTGCAACATAGGTAAGAACCCCTTCTTACTTTCGTCCATATTAAACTTCTTTAATATCTTATCAAGGTATGTACTCTGCGATAACCCAATTAGGCACCTTGATCTATCTCTATAGATTTTAATGCCTAATATATATGACGCTTCACCAAGGTATTTCATCGAAATTTTGCTGTTTAGATAACTTTTAACATTGTTTAAAAGATCTATATCATTTCCAATCAATAATATGTCATCCACATATAATATCAGAAATGCCACATTGCTCCCACTCACTTTCTTGTAAATACAAGCCTCTCCATAAGTTTGGACAAATCCAAACTATTTGATCACCTCATCAAAGTGGAGATTCCAACTCCGGGATGCTTGCTTCAGTCCATAGATGGATTGCTGAAGTTTTCATACCTTATTAGCATCCTTAGGATCGACAAAACCCTTAGGTTGTATCATATACAACTCTTCTTCAATATTACCATTGAGGAACGCAGTTTTGACATCCATCTGCCATATTTCATAATCGAAATATGTAGCAATTGCTAACATAATCCTAACTGACTTAAGCATCGCTACGAGAGAGAATGTCTCATCTTAGTCAACTCCTTGAATTTTTCGAAACCCCTTTACGACAAGTCGAGCCTTATAGATGGTCACATTACCATCAGCATCAGTTTTTCTTTTGAAAATCCATTTATTCTCAACGGCCTTTCAATCGTGAGGTAAGTCCACCAAGGTCCAAACTTGGTTCTCGTACATGGATTCCATCTCGGATTTCATGGCTTCTAGCCATTTGTTGGAATCCGGGCTCATCATCGCTTCTTCATACGTCGCAGGGTCATCCATTTCATCAACCATGAAATTCACAACAGGATTGCCGTACAGTTCAGGAGCTGCATGTGTCCTGCTTGACCTGTGAGGTTCGGTAGTTTCCTCTTTTGGAGTTTCATGATCAATATCATTAGCTCTCTCTTCATTAGGTGAAGTCAACTCCGAAACAACTTCCGGTGCTGCGCCACTCGCCATTTCATGAAGAGAAGGTTCAATAACCTCTTCGAGTTCTACCTTCCGACTACTCACACCTTTCGCAAGAAACTCCTTCTCAAGAAAGGATCCATTCTTGGCAACAAAAACCTTGCCCTCGGATCTGTGATAGAAGGTATACCCAACCGTTTCCTTAGGGTATCCTATGAAGACGCATTTTTCCGCTTTGGGTTCGAGTTTATCCGGTTGAAGTTTCTTCACATAAACATCGCATCCCCAAACTTTAAGAAATGACAACTTAGGTTTGTTTCCAAACCATAATTCATACGGTGTCGTTTCAACGGATTTAGATGGTGCTCGATTTAAAGTGAATGCAGCTGTTTCCAGTGCATAACCCCAAAATGACAGTGGCAAGTCAGTCAAATACATCATAGATCAAACCATATCCAATAAGGTACGATTACGACGTTCCGACACACCATTACATTGTGGTGTTCCGGCAGGCGTGAGTTGTGAAACTATTCCACACTCTTTCATGTGTGTGCTAAACTCGTAACTTAGATATTCTCCTCCACGGTCAGACCGTAGAAATTTGATCTTTCTATTACGATGATTTTCCACTTCATTCTGAAATTCCTTGAACTTTTCAAAAGTTTCAGACTTGTGTTTCATCAAATAGATATACCCGTATCTACTCAAATCATCCGTGAAAGTAACAAAATAACGATATCCACCTTGCGCCGACACACTCATTGGTCCACACACATCAGTATGTATGATTTCCAATAGATCTGCTGCCCGTTCCATTGAACCGGAAAACGGCGTTCTAGTCATCTTGCCCATAAGGCATGGCTCACATGTATCAAATGATTCAAAATCAAGTGATTCCAAAAGTCCACCAGAATGGAGTTTCTTCATGCGTTTAACGCCAATATGACCTAGACGGCAGTGCCACATATATGCAGATATATCATCATCAAGTTTAATCTTTTTAGCATTAACATTATGAATGTGCGTAATATTACTATCGAGATCCATCAGAAATAAACCATTCAACATAGGTGCATGACCATAAAAGATATTATCCATATAAATCGAACAACCATTGTTTTTAGATTTAAATGAATAACCACTTTGCATCAAACATGATCCAGATACAATGTTCATGCTTAGTGCAGGCACCAAATAACAATTATTTAGGTTTATAACTAATCCCGATGGCATATGGAGAGGTAGCGTCCCGACGGCGATCACATCAACTTTTGATCCATTCCCGACCCGCATCCTGACCTCATCCCTTGCTAGTTGTCGCTTGTTCCGCAGCCCCTGAACCGAGTTACATATATTAGCAACCGATCCCGTATCAAATACCCAGGTGCTACTGCGAGTACTAGTCAAGTACACATCAATAACATGTATATCACATATTCCTTTATTTTCCTTGCTGGACTTCTTGTCCGCCAAATACTTGGGGCAGTTGTGCTTCCAATGGCCAGTCCCCTTGCAATAGTAGCACTCGGTATCGGACTTAGGGCCAGCTCGAGGTTTCTTTTCAGGCGCGGCAACAGATTTTCCACCCTTCTTTCCCTTGTGCTTGCCTTTCTTGTCCTTCTTGAAACCGGTGGTCCTATTGATCATCAACACTTGATGTTCTTTCCTAATCTCCACTTCTGTAGTCTTAAGCATTGATAGAAGCTCGGGAAGAGTCTTCTTCATGACCTGCATATTATAGTTCATCACGAAGCTCTTGTAGCTAGGTGGAAGAGATTGGAGAACACGATGTATGCCTAAGTCAATGGGAATCGTTATTCCCAAGGACACAAGCTTATCGGTGTACCCAGACATTTTGAGTACATGCTCACTAACGGAGCTGTTCTCCTGCATCATGCAGCTAAAGAACTTTTCAGTAGCATTATAACTCTCTACGGCAGCATGGGTATCGAAAATCATTTTCAATTCTCCCATGGTATCAAAGGCATTGCCATTTTTGAAACGCTTTCAAAGTTCTGGCTCTAGCCCATACATTATGCCGCAATGAACTAAGTTATGGTCCTCCTGATGAGTCATATAGACATTCTTTTCCTCGTCAGGGGCATCAGGAGCTGGTGGGGGGCCTAGCGGCTCCTCTAACACATATTGCTTTTGTGCAGCAGTGAGGAGAATCCTCAAATTCATAGCCCAGTTGGTGAAGTTGCTACCATTCGCAACAAGTTTCTCTTTCTCCATGAACACACTGAAATTAAAAGCAGGTGGTGCTATCTACAACAGAATTTGTAAAGTTTATTTAGAGTGAGTTCAACTAATCCAAATTACTAATGAACTCCCACTCAAAAAGGACATCCCTCGTGTCCTTTTGGTGATTACATGAACCAAATCCACTACACCAAGTCCGATCATCACGTGAGTTGATGTAGCTTCAAAGGCGAGCATCTATATGGGCATCATATCAACTATATGACTCATGCTTAACCTTTCGGTCCGTGTTCCGAGGCCATGTCTGTACATGCTAGGCTCGCCAAGTTAGAACCTTAGTATTCGCGTGTGTAAAACTGTCTTACACCCGTTCCTCTGAAAGCGTAGATTCGAGTACACCCGATCATCACGTGATGTCTCGAAACACGATCCACAGAATGGTGCATACTTAAGGAAGAACACATTTTTATCTTGATATCTAAATGAGGGATCATCTTACAATGCTACAAAAAGCGCCAAACTAGCAGTATAAGATGCTAACATCTAATGTATAAAGTGAGATGATATGGTCCATGCATGTGATCTCTATCATTAGATGCTAACATCTAATGTGTAAACTAGAGTATAAGGCCAAGGTCTATGGAACTTACAAGTTGAATGTGTTGTAAGAGTATCTATCATACATCTACTTACAACAATACCATATCAAGACACTAGCCCAGCAACGATCTAAACTAGACGTCTCTAATTTATCAATTGCAAGTTTTACGTGGCTTAGGGCTTTCGGAGATAGAACCGTTCTTACCTACGAACATGAACCACAACGAGGATAACCAAGTTATTAGCAACTCGTTGTAAATCAGATATTGACTATAGTAGGAGAGACAGACACCCGCCAGCCACTTATGCAAAACAAGTTGCATGTCAGTCGTGGAACCGGTCTCATGTACGATGACATGTAAGGTTGGTCCGGGCCGCTTCATCCCACTATGCCACCAATATCCAAAATACATCGAAGATGCAATAACATGATCATCATCGCCCACATATAAACATATGTGTACTACCCTGCAAAGCATCTACGCATAGACAGGCTCTGATACCACTGTTGGGTCCGCAGCATAGAAAACAAAAATTTTCCTACGATGTGAACTATACGCCAAGATCTATCTACTAGGTACAAAAAAATTCGATGAGGATGGACGTTGTCTTATGGATCAGATCCGGGTTGAGGCGGAGGTTATGTACGGAGCTCATGTCCGCTGTGGTACATGGCACGTCTTGGTCGGTCCTCAGGGGGTGCGTGCGAGCACCGACACGGTCACACCGGCGCGCCGCCCTATGCGCGTGCGTGTCGGACGATTTTGATCGGCGGTTCCGTGAGGCGCACAACCTCTACCGGTGGACCTCATCTGTGCGAGGGCCACACATCAGAAGGAGCAGAGGATACTTCTGAGGGTGAAAGTCGCAGATGGAGCGGGGGATACAGATCGACGGGCGGTTTCCAGGTTTCGAGTAACCCTAGATCAGGAGAGGTGGGTAGGGTGGTTTTTGTGCGCAGTCCCCCACTCCTCCGTCATCCCCGCGAGCTGCAGAACGAGTGAGGTGGAGAGGAACTAGATCTGGCGACATGCGATCTTTTGCGGAGGTACTCATTGCAGAAGCACCGGTGATGGATCACAGACCTTCTGGTTTCTATCGTTCGCCGCCGCAGTAGCCAGCCCGGCATGGTCCCTATGCGAGCAGGCCACGGTTTGGATCTGCTCCGCGTAGACAGATAGAAGATCGAAAGTTTCAGGAGGATCGACGCGGAGATAGTGGCTGGATCCGTGAACAAGATCGTCGGAGAGAGGAGGAACGCAGGTGGGAGGAGGATCGACTTGCAGACAATCATAGAAGGTTGGAAGAGGAGGCCAGGGAGGAGAATCGCCGGAGGGATGACATGGCCAGGGAATCAAGGGCGGCTGCGCAACGATGGGAGGATCTTGCTCGTGAGAGGGCCCTAGTTGAAGCTCGTCGGAGAGAGGACGAGCAAGCAAGACAGAGAGATATATGGAGCCATAGGCCTGAGATGCAACGTGATTCACTTTCTGCAGCGTCTGATTCCTCATTCCCTGGCAGAACAGGTAACTCTGCCCATACTTCATCCCGGCATGATGCTCCTCTGTTTGCACGCACCGTTGAACAACCAGCTATTGCTAGAGCTGTTACTGCTTCGGTCAATTTGATTGGTGGATCCAATATTCCTGGTGCTAGACCTGCTACCAATACTTTAGCTAGCATCCCTACTTCAGTTTCTGCAAGTGTCCCCTCTGTTGCAGTCTCCCAGCCTGTGCTAGTAGCTGCTGCTAGTCAGATCGATGCAATGGCCACAACACTGGTGGGGTCCTCTGTACCTGCACTGGTGGTTGGTGTGCCTGTGAATATTAATCAGAATGTTCTTATTGAAGGGTTCCAACAGACTCTAGATTCAGAAGTGGGAAGACAGGAATGTGAGAATTGTGGACTCAACCATAGCATTTTGGTCTGTCAAGAGAAGAAGCCATGGGAGTATGTACCTCTGTTTTTTGGTAGCACAGACTTTGATCAGGGTTTTCACTCAATCCCAGTCACTGAATCTACCTTTTAGCTAATGGAAAATTGTAACTATGCTCATATTATGGTGGTTAGGGGAGATGTGTCTGGAAAAGACCTGGAGAAGGAATTTCAACTATGGGCAGATGCTGTTGGCTCTGGGTGGAGATTCAATGCCAGGCCCATCAGTGATGTTGAGTTTCTTATGAGATTTCCTTCTGCTAAATCCATTGAGGACTTCCATTTTGGGAAAGTGTTTATGAAGACTATTCCTGATGCTGTGATTCAGATCACTAAATGGAATGGAGATTTGGAACCTGTTGAATGACTTGAGGAGGCATGGTTTAGGGTGGTTGGTATACCCATGAAATATAGAGAAAAATCCATAGTTTTTTATGTGGCATCTCTAATTGGAAAACCTTTGGCTTTGGACAAAAACAGTCTCAGAAATCTGGCTTATGTGAGGGTTAAGGTGGCCTGTAAAGATGTGACTTTAGTGCCAAACACAAGAAGAGGAGAAATGAAAGGAGGGATCTATGAATTTAAATACACAAGAGAAATATTTGCTCCAGATGCCACACCTACTATACCTATCTCTGTTGATGTGGGAAGTGGGGATATTCCAGCTGCTCCAGATAGACCAAAGGGGGATATCAATAGACCTGTGATGGCTCTAGTTACTGCTGGGGGAATTAGTACAGGAGTTGATGTAGGACAGACTACACAGACTGATAATGTCAGGAGTAACCGTCCTCAGGCTGACCTTCCACAGTGTGCTGCCTGGGAAAAGGAAAAGGACCAAGAACTGAAGGTGAAAATTCTGGGAATACTGATGATATGTCTTTTGGTGCTCGAGTGGCTCAAATTTGGCCAAGTGGAGGATCTGGTGGTGGTATTTCAATTAGGGAGCCAGTTGTGAGTAATGCTGACATTGCAAATAGGGGTAATGTGACTGATGCAGGAAATACCAGGCAGCAAAGTACAAGTATTGAACAGAGTCAGGAACAGGTGATGGGTGAGGTGCACATGGAGGTAGCTCAGGCTCTAGCTCCATAGGAAATTGGGGCTGTGGTGAATCCAGGTGATCCAAATGGTGCTGAACAGACATTCCAAGAGTTTGTGCAGGATCTGCTACAAAATAAAAAGAGTGACAAGTATTATGAGTACAAAAGAAAATATGGTCACCTACTGGAACAGATTGATGAGGAGCAGGGAGGTGCTGGAGATGAAAGTGATGGGGGAGATGGGGAATCTGATAGTTTAAACAATTCCTCTGCTGAGAGTGGTGCTGATGAGGAAAGCAACCCTCCTGTGGAACATCCTATGGTTGGAGTTGAAATTCCTATTCAAAATTAGGAACAAGTGATTCTGCAGGCTGGATCTTCTCAACCAGAAATTTTGTCCCAGGAAAGTCAGGGGTCACAGCAGGAACAGGTTACTGTTCAGGAAGATACAGTGCATCAGATTCCTCAAACCAGGGTAAGTGAAAGACTTTCTCAGCTGGGAGGGGGTCCTAATATGAATGAAGGAAGAATGAGACAAAACTCACCAAGAGACTTATCAGGTACTAATCTAACTTTTTATAATTCTTTTGCTGCCCTGGATGATGATGATAATAGGCATAGAGCTTTAGAAATGGGTGTAGAATCTTCCTCTTTATCCTGTGAGTTTATTAGTTCCTTGAAAGATCTTGAGATTGTTAGGCATAATTTAGCTGGAAAGAAAATATGAAGACACGGGAAATTGTAGAACAGGGAGAACAGATTGAATTCTTAGAATGGAAGAGTGATTATGAAGAAGAAGAGACTTTTACTCCAGTGATATCCAGGAGAAGAAGAAGAAGAAGAAGAAGAAGAAGAAGAAGAAGAAAGAAGGTGTGTGGCTCGGGTGGAGGTAGCCAATGTAAGTTAAAAGCTGCTGCTGTGAAGGTTAGCAACTACCACCCTATGAGTGGAGTTATAACTGGAACAAGAGAAAGGAAAACAGTATTATGATAGGTGGTATCTTAAACTGTAGGGGGTTGGCAAGAAAGGAATGAGTTCTTACTTGGTAAATTTGATGCAACAGGAACATTTGGACTTTGTAGGGTCGCAGGAAACTATGAAGAAAGATTTTTCTGCTGAGTTTTTCAGGAAAATTGATCCTATGAATCAATTTTCTTGGAGTTGGTTGCCATCTGCTGGAAAATCTGGAGGTATTATAGGGGGGGCCTAAGATCCTCTATATTGGAAAATTGTGGATCATCAGTTGGGAAATTTTATGTCAAGATGAAAGTACATGATATAAAATTGAAAATTTATTGGCACTTAGTGATAGTTTATGGTGCAGCACAGGAAGAACACAAGGAGGCTTTTCTGGTTGAATTGGCTGACATTTGTAGGGACCAATCTCTCCCTTTGTTTTTGGGAGGAGATTTTAATATCATGAGATTTTCCTTTGAGAAAAACAGGAACCATGTCCTAGGCACATGGAGCCTGGTTTTCAATAACATCATTAATACTTATGGGCTGAGGGAGATCCAGATGTCAGGGGGAAAATTTACTTGGTCCAACAATCAGAAAATTCCTACTCTGGAGAAATTGGACAGGATTCTCATTTGCAAGAAGTGGGAAGCTATTTTTCCTTTAGTTACTGTGCATAAACTAACTAGAGAAGTATCTGATCATAGTCCTTTGATTGTTGATACTATGGAAAGGCAGATTGTAGGGAAAAAAGACTTCAGGTTTGAGAAAAGTTGGTTGACCAATCCTGAATTTATACAGAGAATTGAAAAAATCTGGAATAGGCCTGTTAGATGCAGAAACAGTTTGGATAGAATTCAGAAGAAATTAAAGAATGTGAGAAGTGATCTCAAAGGCTGGGGTGCTAACATCAGGGGGCAGGAGAAGAGAATGAGAAAACAGTTAACTGATGAACTACAGGAATTAGAGGACATTGAGGAGAAGATTTTGCTGAATAAAACACAAAAAATTCGTAAAGCCCAGGTACATAGGCAGCTCTTTGAAATATATGAGAAAGAGGAACAATACTAGCAATAGAGGTCAAGAGATTCGTGGTTGATTAAAGGAGATAGTAACATTGATTACTTTCAAAGAGTGGTTAATGGTGTCAGAAATCAGAAAATGATATATTCCTTGCAAAGTGAGATTAAAGGGACCTATGATCTCTTGACTCATGCCACTGCTTTCTATAAAAACTTATTTGGACATGCTGATGGTTTTGCTATCAGGTTGTTTGATGATAATTGGGAGAACTGGGAAAAGTTGAATAACTATGATAGAGAAGAAATGAGTAGACCTTTCACAGAAGAGGAGATGAGAGGGGTTGTAAATCAGATGGAGAAGAACAAAGCTGCTGGTCCTGATGGGATGCCAGTTGAGTTCTTTCAACTTTTCTGGCATGTTATCAGGGATGATATTTTGGAAGCTTTTGAGGACTTTCATTCTCACAAAATTGATTTGAGTAGTATCAACTATGGTACGATTACTTTGATACCAAAAAGTGAAGATGCTGATGTAATTCAAAAATTCAGACCTATTTGTCTGCTGCAAGTGCTTTTCAAAATCTCCACAAAAGCTCTTACTGTTAGGGTTGAACCTGTGATGAATAAGTTGATAGATACCTGTCAGACAGCTTTCATCAAAGGGAGATATATATCAGATGGGGTTACTCTGTTACATGAAATCTTGAAAGAATCCAGAATACAGAAACAACAGGGGGTAGTTCTGAAGTTGGATTTTGAAAAAGCATACGACAAAGTTAATTGGAATTTCTGTTTCACTGCTACAAACAAAAAGGTTTCAGTGAGGATTGGCTGATTTGGCTAAGAAGTGCTGTTATAATGGGAACCTTGAATGTAAAGGTGAATGGTGAGATGGGTCCTTATTTTGGGAGTCATAAAGGGGTCGGACAGGGAGATCCTTTCTCTCCTTTCTTCTTTAATATGGCTAGAGATTGTTTGGCTAAAATGGTGTTGAATGCTCAGGCAGGTGGCCTTTTTACTGGTCTGGCAGATAATTTGTTTGCTAAAGGCATTACCATATTACAGTATGCTAATGACACTATTTTGTTCATCAAGGATGATGTGGAGGGGGCTAGGAATTTGAAACTGCTTCTGTATCTCTTTGAAGCTATGTCAGGTCTGAAAATCAATTTTGAGAAAAGTGAAGTGCTGATGATCTCGGAACATGATGAGAAACAAAAGCTGTATGCAGATCTTTTTAATTGTCAAATTGGTGATTGGCCAATGAAATATCTGGGCTTGCCTATATGTAGTAGAAAATGCTCTATGGCTGACTTAAGGTTCATAGGAGAGAGAATGTGTAAAAAGATGGATGGGTGGATGGGAGGTGCTTTATCTGTTGGAGGGAGATATGTGAAAATTACTGCTTGTATGTCAAGTATAGCAGTCTATCCTATGTCTATGTTTCTGTTACACAAGACAAATGTGGAGGAAATAGAGAAACCTATCAGAGCTTTTTTCTGGTATGGGAAATCAGGCAGGAAAAAATATCAAATGGTGAAGTGGAAATATATTTGCAGACCAAAAAAGAAAGGCGACCTAGGTATTAAAAATGTAAGAATGTTTAATATCAGTTTACTGTGTAAATGGTGGTGGAGATTGGAGGCTGAGGAAGGACCCTGGCAGATTTTTGTGAGAAGAAAATACTTGGGCAGTGGGATAATCTACTCTGTGAAACATAAACAATCTGACTTGGCATGTTGGTCTGACATGTTGAAGTTAAAGGAAATTTACCTGGCAGGAAGAAGGATGGTTGTTGGAAATGGCATGAGGACACATTTTTGGGGTGATTCCTGGTGTATGGATGCTCCTCTGAAAATTATTTTCCCTGAGTTGTTTGACATTTGTTGTGATCATAATGTGTCAGTTGCTGTCATGGCTGCAAGAGGTTGGCACTGCTCTTTCAGAAGACTACTAGATGAGGAGAAGCAAGGAAAATATAACAGACTGCGGAGAATAGTCAGGGGGGTTCCTTTGTCAGCAGGGGTGGATAGACCTCGATGGTTATGGAATAAGAGTGGCATCTTCACTGTTAAATCCATGTATAATCATATCTCCAACAGAGGTGTGGATAGGAGTTTCCAACATCTGTGGAAAGCCAAAGTCCCCCTGAAGATCAATATATGGCTGTGGTTAATTTGGCACAATGCCATACCTACCAAAGACAACATGAAAAAAAGAAAGTGGACTGGGGATACAAGATGCAGGTTTTGTGATCAGGAAGAATCTATTGGTCACCTTTTCTTTACCTGTGGGGCTGCAAAGAATGTTTGGGGGGTGATTGCAAGATCAGTTGGTGTTGTGGATAGGCCTGGGTCCTTTTCACAGTACTTATGGTGGATTCCGAAATATCTTTCTGTCAGTCGTAATGTCCAAATTACGGCTCTAGCCTCTATTTGTTGGGCTATCTGGAAGCTTAGAAATAGAGCTTGTTTTGAACAAAAATTGATTAACTCCCCTGTCGATTTGATCATGTTTGCCTGTGTCTTTAGTAAATACTAGGCATGTCTTCACAATGAAGAGGAGAGAGAGGCTTTGAGGAGTGGTGCTGAGATGGTGCAGAGAAATGCTCTGTCTGAGGCTGAGGATATGGACACAGCCCCGATCCCACTGTTGGGCCTACCTTCTACTAGTAGGAAACGTGCAAGATCCCCTGAAGATGCCGGGAAGGAGAAATGATGTTCTTGTCCAGAAAACAATCTTTGATTCCTGAGGGTGCCCTGTTCGAGTTGTTTCCATTGGGAGATTACTTTTGGTGTGTCTTTTGTGGGTTGTGAGGATTGCTTTTATCTCGTGCTCTAGTGGTTGTGGTCGGGTTGTTTGAACACTAGCATCATGCGGTGCTTTCTCTTGCGTCTCTCTATCCATCTCTCTTAATCCTTGCTTCCCTTTTTAGCATGGATTGTGTTTGTATATAGTCCTAAGCTCCAGGAGCTTGAAAACCTGATTCGGATGGTTGTCTTTTCCGTTATCTTATGATAGTGGAATCCGATCCCTATGTCATGGGGATTGTATGAAAAAAAGGTACAAAGCAACGGGTGGACATACATCCAACGAGAACTTACCCTCGAAGACAACGAGTTTTGTTAACGAGTAGGAACTCGTGGTTGATGTAGTCGTACACTTGCCGATCTCAAGACCGTGAGGAAGTCCGAGCGCCGCAACTCAGCAGCGCATCCGTACTTGCACACACGTTCAAGCCACCGGACAACCTCCACCTCCTCGCTCCAGCGATCCAGCGGAAGCAGCAACTCCTTCCAGACAAAATGCCACCGGGAACATGTATCTCGCTAATCCGAGACCATGGGGGAATAATTCTAGAGGGGGAGAGAGATCCTTCACAAGGAGGTGTGTGGATGAAGGAGGGAATGGGTGGCCTTTTATAGGAGGAGGGGGGTACCCCCTCTCTCCATGGCCGGCGCATGGGGGGGTGACCCCTCACCTCCCCCATTCATGTGGTGGTAACCCCTCCACATTAAAATGCCTCTTCACATTCCCTTTTAAAGTCTCCACTTTAAATGCATTAAAATTCTCCAAGTTTAATGCTCTCTCATTTAATAAAACTCTTTTATTAAATTTATTCAGAATTTTGTTAATTACTTTAATTAAAAAACATTCACATATAGCCCCTTGCAATATTTCAATATCACAAGCAGAACCACTTTCTGCAATTTCACCTGAAACAATTTCCGGTTTCTATTGAAACAATTCCTGCGCTTTGCAATTCTTTCGTCTGAAACATATGTGCTCCAAAAATGGTGTCCAGTAACTCTTAAGTGTGTCACCCTACAGTTCGCGAATAATGCAGACATGATCGAGACCCCTCTCCGATCAATAATCAACAGCGGGACCTGGAGATCCGTACTGACTCCTACACATTCAACGTTGACTTCTATGATCGTGAGAACCTTTAACGCTTGTAACTAAATCCCTTTGTCTCGCGATATATTACATGTCCGGGATTCAATCATAGGTATCCCCATACCTAGTTTTATCTCGTTACCGACATGCACTCTTTTCTCGTTCCCGTGATATAACATTCTAGTGATCACATCACTTGCTTGCAAGCTATCTCAATGTGATATCACCGAGAGGGCCCAGAGTATATCTATCCGTCATCGGGATTGACAAATTCCACTCTTGATCCATGAGCCTCAACATAACACCTTCGTAGTACTGAACCCATCTTTATAGTCACCCTGTTACGGTGTGACGTTTGATGTTATCAAGATACTCTTCAGGTGTTAGCAATTAACATGATCTCATGGTCTAAGGATAAAGATTACTTCGTATGATGTTATAACAATATAAACATAATGACTTGATCGTAATGCTATACTTCGGATGAATGTTCATCACATCATTCCACCAATGGTGTGACCTTGTTATTAACAACATCCAATGTCCATGATCAGGAAACCTTGATCATCTTGTTAATCAACAAGCTAGTCTATAAGAGAGGCATAACTAGGAACCCTTTTTGTTTATTAAACACACATGTATTGATGTTTCTGATCAGTACAATTCTAGCATGCAAAATAAACATCTATCATATATAAGGAATACATAATAACAACTTTATTATTGCCTCTCAGGGCATATTTGCTTCATTTCAGTTCTTGAGTAATTGAGAGCATGCCAAAAAAATATTAGTTTATCGAGCTATGATGGACACTCATGGCATTACTAAGGTTTTTGTTCCTTTTGCATAATGATTACTCATAATAGCCAGAGGAGTGATTCCATCATAAACATAGCTACCCATGAGTGCCAAGAATCTTACCCACTATAGCATTGCTGCTACATGTGTTTAATCAACTCATAGCCTAAATCTTGGAGTTTCCTCCATGAAGATTGTTTGTAGGCCAGTGGAGTTGTTGGCATCCCATGAAGTTTGACACGTGTAAAGCTATATTATCCTTATGATTAACAAGTCAAACTTTGGCATGCTCACAAAAACAGCTAAACATTAATTCAATCGAACAAATCCTTTGAAAGAGAGCTATCAAGTCAATCAACATTTTCAGTGGTGTTGAGTGTCTCTAGAAATAAGCCTTCAAGACTAAACACTACAACACCCAAGCCTTCAATTGTGAGACCTTTTCTTATTACAATTGTTTAGCAAATTTTTAGGCAAGACTTGGTTAACTACAAGAGCTGGAACAAAACATACCCAACTAAATACCCATGCAAGCGAAAATCTTACTACAATAAAAAGACTCACTCCACCTATATAACATCTCAACATTTACTACTAACTAGCATGAGTTTATCAAACTCAAAAGTGGGGAGTCATAAGGCATACCTCTCATGTTTGGTTCCACTTCTCTCTTCCTTTTTTATTTGTTTCTTGGAAACTCAAAGTCGATCACTCTCCTGCAAATATATGAGAACCTCGAGGCAGAAAGAAAAGAAAGAGGGAAAACAAAGAAAAATGGAGAAATCTTTTGTTGTTTTTAAGAGAGGGAGTTTAAAGAATAGAAAATTGGCGGCAAAGCTCGACTAGAAAATCTCGAAAGCAAATCGAAATAACTAAAGATAAAGTGTTGGGGAAACCAACACGAGTGCTTATGAACTCAAATTAAAAACACAACCTCGAAATAAATAAAAGCAAATGAACACCAAATAAAGATACATGAGGAAACTTCCCCAAGCTTAGTCTATTGCAAGCCCTTCAAATCATTGTGGTGGCGGGAAAAAGTCTTTACTCCAGTTCGCAAATTGAGTTGATAAATTACTAGTTGTTCCTCAGAGGTTCAAAGAGAGGCCATGCATCCTCTCCACAGTCCCTCCAAGTTCTTGCAAGTCTTGGTATGTAGCGAACCGGGTTGATGGATGCTCCTCTTGATAGGGAACTTCTTGCTCCTCTTCTTGGTCCTCATCCTCCTCTGGAATATCCTCCTCGGGTTGGTGTTGCTCAACCTGCATGTCATATAGCAAACGTCCTTCCTCGATAGAGAAAATACCATTAGGCATAGGAGCAGGGTAGATACGCCCAGCTCCAGCAATATGCAGGTAATAAACACCACCTCTGCTAGTGAGCATTCCACAAGCCTTTAAAGTAGACAAACCAACACGTCGCTCACCTAGCACATGTTGCAACTCACCTAGGTTGATGCGAGGGCATTGGCAAGCACGGTGATGACGCCTCCACCTGTGATTGGTCCTTGGCTTTGGGAGGATTGGTGCTCTAGGTAGCGCACAAGGATGGTGCCCAAGTTGATTGACAAGTCGCAGTTGATGTAAGCAGCCTTTGTGAGGACTAAGATGTCCTCCTCGTTGAGTCTCGTGAACTCATTTCTTACCTGCAAGGTGTTAGCAATAACATAGAACAAATAGCGAATTGCAGGATGTTGAATATTCTTCCCCTTGCTTACTCTAGTAGTGAAACTCATTCCATTATGATATTGTGTAGGGGAAGGGTCTAAGCCAGTAAAGGATGCGCGTAAGGCATTAACATCATTATTTGGGAAATTAAAACATGCGCACCATTCATCTAGTGTTAAAGTGTAGTTGTTGTTCATAAGTCAGAAAGAAATCGTGTCCTCTCCTTGCCATAGTTTAACAGTGGTTTTCAATGAACTTAGGAATTCAATAGTTAAGCGGCGATAAGTAGGCACATCATTATACACAAAGTTTTGTAGACCAACTCTATTGCAAAGTAAATTGAAGTCATCATAAATACCAAGTTGGTTTAGTATAATGGGGCAAGCCCACTTGGTTGCCTTCACTTCGCGGTTCTTGATCTTGTTGAAGCGATCGCATTGGAGCTCATTCCTAAACCGTATCCCTATGCTTTCTTGAGTGACAGCCCGAGAAGCGCTATCGGCGGCACGAGCACGAGTTTGGCTCCTTGTGTTCATCATATAAAACAAAAAAGGAAGACAAAATAAAACTTTTTGATCCAACAATAATAAGTATAACATATTCCTCATCATAGCACACTAAAGAATCATCTCAAAATAATAATCTAGGCAAGAGAATCATGGCAATTAGTTCATAGTAGGCCTCACCCTAGATTGATAATGACAATAGATCAAAGATGAATTTACAAATGTAATTGGAGGATCGGAGGAGAAACATATCATAGATCACTTGTATACGAGGAAATCGAACAAAATTGAGTAGAGATGAATATCTCTTGAGGTTTTGAGAGAGTTTGGAGGTAGAAGAGAGAAAAATGATCAAAGTTTTGGGGTTGGAGGTACCTTCCCGTGCGATTTTGTGGTCGGATGCAACTATATGGGCGAAACTATACGGCCAGAACATTGTGTTCCCACCGTATAGTTGGCCTTCTGTCAAAATTTTAGGGTTTCCACCTGGCAGCGCAGCTATATGGCTGGAACTATATGTTCCCACCGTATATTTGGTCGTCAAACCGTCTATACCTGGAAAAGAATTTGTACGAAAGCATCTATATCTGTACAACCGGAGCTATACAGCCGGAATTTTTATTCCCACCGTATAGTTGGTCGTTAAATAGTCAGTACATATGAAAGAAAAATTGTCGATGGCAGAAATATCTATATGACCGGAGCTATACGACTAGAATTTTTATTCCCGCCGTATAGTTGGTCGTTAAACTGTCTGTATGCATAAAAAAAATCTATTTCTTCACAAATTACTTCTTATCCTGTAACTTAGTAAAATACCTTGTATTTGACAGAAAAATGACAGTAAATATTATCGACCAACAACAGCATGTATAAAGCAGATTTTTAGTATTACCAAACTTCTTCTCCTCAAATGGAGTTTTTGCGCACTCTTTATTAAACATAAACTTAAACTAAAACTTAAAACTTAACTCAAACATTTATTTCACATGGGTTGCCTCCCATGGAGCGCTCTTTTATGGTCAATAGCTTGACCTCAATGTTGCTCACTTAGGCCACATGAGTGGAACACCCACTCCTAAGTAGTTGGCCTTCAAAGTGATGGCCTCCTTTTCACCATGCTTGGCTTTCTTTTTCCTGGGGAAATGAATAACAAAAGGATCCCGCAAAGGCAATTAGAGCTTTATGTTACCTTCATGTAGATTAATCAAAGCCTTAATAGTTCTTAAGAAAGGACGACCTAATATAATAGGAGCAGTAGCATCTTCAGGCATGTCAACAATAACAAAGTCAATAAGAGAAGGACAACCTTTAATGTATACTAAAGTATTCTCCTTAATTCATATAGCTTGTTTGTAGGTAGAATCTGCTAGATGCAATTTTAACTCGGTGATCTCAAAAGAGCCAAGATTTAACTTATTAAAAAGACTTTGTGGAATCGTTGAGACGCTTGGACCTAGATCACAAAGTGCAGCTATCTCATTGGTCCTAATCTTAATCTTAATAGTAGGCTCAAATATATCATCAAGCTTCACAGGTAATTTTTCAACAATTTTCTTATATTCTTCCTTGAGCTCACGTACCTTTATTGCTACCTGATTAACGAAGTGTTGGTACATAGCTTCCTTATTTCCTTCACTTACCGGAATATTAATGTTTATCCTTTTTACAAGATCTTCAACGGTGTAACTTGGTGAATGAGCATTACTATAATCAAGTTCTTCAGGCTCCTCCCTTTGGATTCTCATCATCTTGAGGTCTTCAATAGGATTGAGCCCAGCCTTACCTGCAAATTTAGCTAGAATGAGAGTTTGACTCTCGGTTATCTTACCTAGATGTGCCTCAACGATCCTCGTTCTTTCTTGGAGGGCCTGCAAATCATTTCTCAAACTTACAACTTGGTTAGACAATTTACCAAGCATACCATGATGGTTCTCTGTTATTTTAACAAAAATATTGTTTTGTTCATTTTGTGAGTCTATAAAAGACTTAAGTGTTTCTTGGAGACTACCATTACTAGTTCCCATATTATTATTAGAGTTTCCTACAAGATTAGAATAGCGTTTCTGAAAATTAGGATTATAATTATTCTTCCAAGCAAGGTTATAATCATTACGAGCTATGAAGTCTATTTCTTCAATATTTGATTCTCGGATAGCTCTTACCTGGGTTTCTTTACCTTTTACGGCTAATATGAGCTCATCCAACTTAGCATTGAGTTCTTCATTTTCTTGTGGTGAGACAGAGTTCACCTTCTTCGTGTTTGATCTTTCCACATGCCATTGGGCATGGTTGTCTTGCATATTGTCTAGCAGTTGCTTTGCTTCGGAATACGTTTACCCATGAATGTTCCTCCAGCTATAGTATCAAGCATAGACTTAGACACGGGACTAAGAGCATTATAAAATAAATGGAGGATTAACCAATATTCCATCCCATGGCTGGGACAGTTTCTTAAGCATTCTTTCATCCTCTCCCATGCAAGCGCTAGTGGCTCACGCTCTTCCTATTTAAAACTAGTAATATTAGATCTTAGTTGCATAGTCTTTGCATGTGGGATTTTTTTTGTCATGAATAAAGAAGCACATCCCACCCATGATGTAATAGTATTTTTAGGCAAAGCTAGCAACCATTATTTTTATCTTCCTCTAAGAGAGAAAGGAAATAAACACAATTTGACCGCATCGGGGTCAACATCTTTTATGCGCATCATATCACATATTTCAGTAAAAGTATTCAAGTGCATACCTGCATCCTCAACAGTAGAGCCTCCAAATTGATTCTGTTGAACCAAACTTAAATAATGGGGCTTAATTTCATAGTCATCAGCAGCAATTGATGGCTGAGTAATAGGAGTATGCAAATAATCATCGTTGGGAGTAGCAAACTCGCCAAGCTTGTTTTTAGCCATAGTTCCTATGTTTTTGGGTTTTCTTAAACAAAGACTTATAATAGTAAGAACAAGAATTTAAAGACTAACTATTTTTTTGGTTTTTCAAATAAAGACTGAAAGCAAACTAAAAAGTAAAAACTAGCAAGGTTCCTACTAACCTCACCAGGGTAGCTATTGCTTCCCTGACAATGGCGCCAGAAAAAGGGTTGATACCTTCGATCCGTATTACAGATGCAGTATAACTTATTTTTCCCTAGTAGACCTAGGTTTATCGGTATCCTCAGGAAGCAAATGTGTAGTGAAGTTACTTTAACGGACCTTAGGGAGTTTTAGAATTCCTTTTGTGTTTTTACCAGATAAAGAGTTTGTGTCTTTTTGTTGTTGTCTATGATGGAGAGAGAGGGCCTAGGGCATTCGGTTTCACCTGTAGCTGTGCAAAGCATCTGATGGGAATAAAAGATAAAAATAAAGTATGCATGTAATTGTTAGAGCAAGATAAATTATATGTGGGTAGTGCATCCATAATTGCTATTGCCTCTGCAACCGCTTATAGAAATAACCTACTAGTCTCATCCATAGAAGAAAGAGAACTAATGATATGCATAGTGATGTCACCGTTAATCCCAAGTAAATCCCTCGCATACAGCCATATTACCCCTTCTGTTACTAGGATTCCCAACCTGCAGATTAGTCATTACTCATACTCCCTATACCTGGCTCAATCCTCAGGGTCTTGGGTACCTGGCAAGTCCTTTGATTAAGACTAGTAGGTTCCCAACCTAGTAGACCTAGGTTTATCGAATCCTCGGGAAGCAGACGCGTAGTGAAGTTACTTTAACGGACCTCCGAGAGTTTTAGAATTTCTTTTGTGTTTTTACCTGACCAAGAGTTTGCTTCTTTTTGTTGTTGTCGATGATGAAGAGAGAGGGCCTAGGGCGTTCGGTTTCACTTGTAGCTGTGCAAAGCATCTAATGGGAATAAAAGATAAAAGTAAAGTATGCATGTAATTGTTATAGCAAGATAAATGATATGTAGGTAGTGTATCCATAATTGTTATTGCCTCCGCAACCGCTTATAGCAATAACCTACTAGTCTCATCCATATAAGAAAGATAACTAATGATATGCATAGTGATGTCACCGTTAATGCCAAGTAACTCCCTCCCATACAGTCATACTACCCCTTATGTCACTAGGGTTCCTAACCTACAGATTAGTCATTACTCATACTCCCTATACTTGGCTCAATCCTCGGGGTCTTGGGTACATGACAAGTCCTTTGGTTGAGGCAAGAGAGGATACAATAATCACCATGTCATATAAACTAATACATGATCCCATCTATGATAAATAACATGGACAAAAAGCTACATGGCTAGGCCAAAGCCCTTAGCCTAAAGAGAATTACTCACACATATAGATGAGATCAAAGATCATAAACATTGTAGTGGAAATCATGAAATTGATAGCAAATAGTCTTACAATGTCGTCAATCAAAGAAGAGATCTACCATTACAAGTGGTGGAATATGGCTATGGTGGTGGAGAGATTAGATCTAAGTCTATTCCTTCGGTGGCTTGTCGATGTTGTGGATGGTGATCTGGAGGTGGCTGATGGTTTTTCTGGAGCGCCCTTTTCTCGTCGCCCGAGGCTTCTTTATATAGGGGTCCCTTCACGAAAGTTGTTCTGTTTGACCTAGAAGCGTCGATGACAACTATACGACCAGAATTTTGTTCCGGTCGTATAGTTGGTCGTTAAAGCGTTTACCTCCGACCCACGACTCCTGATTTCTTATGGTTGTTGAAAATATCGTATCTTTGTGAACGTGGATGGCGATATTTCAGAGCCATCATGTGGTATTATTAACACTCTATTATGCCTCATGAGGGCACATTTGACCAGTCAAGTGTGAGCTATTGCACCACATCCATCTCTGGTTAGGTCAGGTACAATGAGAAAAAAGGAAAAAAGGAAAAAAGGGAAGAAAATGGAAGGTAGTAGTTTATGGAAGTGAAAGACTAATAAAGTATGTTACTTGATGTTTACTGACCATGTCGGTTATTATATGCTATGTGAGACTACTACCATCCTAGTGTGTGCCTATTCATCCATGTGAGCACACCTGAATCAATCAACTGCACACCTTCCTCTTGGGGCAAGCCGTCAAGGCAACTACATTGAGAAGGAATGCAAGAAAATAGGAAAGGCAAAAATGGTTGAGTTTCTTGTCGTTTCTTACCATCTTGGTTATTTTGGGCATATCGCATGTGTAGGGCTACTATTGTCATATTATACCTCGTGAGAGCACATTAGACTAATCAAATGTGGCTATTGCACCACTCCCGTTGATGAGTGCATTTTTGCAGCATATTTACCTTGCATTTTTGCATGAGTAGTGATAGGATTTTGGTATTTTACCGCGCTCACGCACCCCTTTTATGCTTGTTTCACTAGGATTCCAAAATTTAACGTGTGGATGAATAGATCAATTGGAGAAGTCAACTGTGGGCATAAATATGCTATTTGGAGGCTATTAAAGGCTCCAAAATAAATATCCACACATTTGGGGAGAAGGGAGAGCAAACCCCTCTCGCCTAGCCACAATTAGAGGATTTGATGACGGTCCATATGGCCAGGACCCTCCCGTACGACATGCCCATACGACATGGTGTTGAAGTCGCCTCTTAAAATAGTTTCACCTTGTGCAAACAGATTTGAGATCCGATATTTAGATACACCACAGTTAGCATAAATCTCACCTCCAAAAGGGATCTGGAGGAGGAATCTGCATAGAGACTTCGATCCTCACCGCTATGAAGATCCTTGGAGGTGTGTGCACCATCTTCATCATCATCATCAATCGTTGCAACTCCACCATCATCATTAATCATCTCATCTCCATTACATTCATATTATTGTATTTCCTAGACTTTGTTGTGGATTTACACGAGTATTTACTGATCCATTTATATTACATTCATATTACTTTGATGATGTTGATTGCCTCCATGTGTGAGTAGTTTAACTTGTTCTCGGGGAGATGGAGAAACCCTAGCATGGTTATGAATTGAAATAAAAATGATCTATAATTTTGCTCATGAATATGTATTAGTTTTCTCTCTTGATGTTGTGTGAAGTCGACCACATAACATTTGCCTTTGGGACAACTGAGGGAAATACCCTTGGTGTGAACGTGCTAAGTGACATATTCCATCAGATCATTGCTCGTGTGTTTAATGGGTATAATAGAAGACTCACACATCCTAGTCCATGACCATGGGGTTAACCCTTAATAATAGGGGATCACGACTAGATTGCCTGAGATTACTGTTATGGTTATTAGAGATGAAATATAAGATGACTGGAAATATAAGATGACTGGTCTTTGATCATCTACTTTAGAGATTCTCCCATACATATACATGAATGATAACATATATATATCCTAATCATGACTAAACATAATTTATAGTGGTGGATCCAACACTCCCTGAGAATACTTTAGTCCTATTGCAGGTCCAATTACCGCATCGCGAACCGCTCTCCTTTTACTTGCATTACTTATTATTGCTTTGTTCACACACACTCAGACTCTCTTAAACACCCCCAAATTGAAACCAAAGACAACTTCCAAGTACTCTTTGGTAAATAGTGGCGAGGGCATTAACACTTTTACCAATAGCTCTCCATCGTTCGATACTCTTATTTTGAAACTAGCTACAAACCATCTATGCACTTGCAGTCATCAAGCTATTTTATGGTGTTGTTGCCGAGGGCTAAGTGCTTTTGGTATTTGTTCTTAGTCATTAATTTATTATCATTGTGCAAAAGTTGTTTACTAGTTTTAGGTAAACACCATGCCCGAGGCTGAAGACTTGAGTGGGATCAATACCACTGATTATCTCAAGTATTTTAATGTTTCTCATGTAAGGAGAAGCTCAAGAGAAAATGCTGAATTTGAGGTCAACCCTCATTTTATCTTACTCCTACACAAAAGAAGATTTGCAAGAGATGATGACTCAGAAGTTCCACATGCACATTTGGACTTCTTCAACGATATATGTGGGACATTCAGATTAAAGAACTTTACTTATGACGAGGTAAAGTTAAAGTTATTTAACCAAACTCTAACCGGTACAACTCTTGCTTGGTATAGAACTTGTCTTGCAAAAAGTATAACCACATGGATCACACTGTATGAAGAATTTTTGTCACGCTTGTACCCCAAGATAAAATCTTTTGAAGCATGATGAATGATCATGAATTTCAAGAATCGTCCAAGAGAAAGTCTAGTAAGGGCTTACATAAGGCTCCAAGGTTTTCTTAATAAGTATCCCAATCATGGTTTACCACCTTGGTATGTTTTACATGTTTTCTATGGTGGGCTAAAGGAAGAAAATAGAACTGAACTTGATTTAGCCTTGGGAGGAGCTTTTATGGATAGTCCAATATCCGGAGCCTGGGCTTTGTTAAAAATATACTGTCGTAATAGAGAAAATTGGGCTTTTAATATAGGGGGCGAAGGAGGCATAGAAATCGATTATGATTGTCTTCATGCATTCCAAAAAACTGGACAAGTAGATGATCTGGCTTATGAACTCCAACTCGATTCAGATATTGTTTTGCATGTTCTTAAATCTTTTACAAAACATATCAAAGCACCCCAAGAAGGATTGGATTCAATATGTACCACCTCCAGTGAAGAAAGTATACGCTATTATTGAAGCACCATCAAAACCAAGGAATTAAAGGCCACCATACGTGGAACCCGTTCCCTTCCCAAGGACTCTACAGAAGCACATGCTAGCATAGAAAGAAGCTAACCGCTTGGAGACACAGAAGAAAATACTGAAGAAATCCAAGAAGCATGAAGAAGAAATTGCTATGGAGTTCATAGAAGAAGTTAGTAAGGAAGAAGTGATGTCCATGTTTGCACATTGCAATGTTATTAAACTTGATACTGAAGCATCTACTTTCATTCAAGAAAGGATAAAAGCTAAAAATATAGGTAAGTCAATTCTGCCTTCTACATTTGGAGGAACTTCACATTATGGTTTGTGTGCCATATGAAACACTATTAATGTTATTTCACGTGAGTTATATAGAGAAAACAAACATGAGTTAGAATTGGCTGAGTCGAGGATACATATATGACAATTATGTTAGCCGGTAAAACTCTTAGAATTCCAATGGGAATTATTAAAAATGTTTCCATTAAAGGTGGTCCTTTTGAGTTCCCTATCGATTTACTAGTAGTTAATATGCCTATTGATTATTGTTGCCTAGTTATTTTTGGAAGACTATTTTTAATACAATAGGGGCAAACATTGATTGTAAGAAATAGATTGTTCTTCTTAAGTCTGGGGAAGAGGAAACTCTATTCCAATTTTCCAAATTTTAGGATAGGAAGAAGAAGAAGAAGAATAAGAAGGGAAGACCATTGTCGAGCTAGCAGCTATATATTATGGCACTCCAATCGATGAGCTAGAAAGAAGCTTGGTAAATGATGATAATACCCCTAAAGATACCGCTAAAGAAGAACTATGTGAATACCATGATACGATTCCTATAGTAGAATCTCCCATGAATGAAACCTACGAGGTGTCAGCGAGGAAAGGAGATGAAGAGCCTCTGCCTCCTAGGCTAAAACCTCTACCTAAAGAACTAAAATATAAATTCTTTTATGCTACTAACAAATATCCTAGTATTATCAGTTCTAATCTTATAGGACTAGAAGTGGAGCAACTTATGATCATATTGAAAAGGCACCATAAAGCCTTTGGGTATTCTATGGATGACTTGAAGGGGATAAGTCCCTCTATAGCTACTCATCGGATATTCATGGAAGAAGGTACTCAGCAAATAGCAAAATTCTAAAGAAGATTGAAGCCACACATGAAGGAAGACGTAAAAAAATAAATTATATGGTTACTAGATGTTGGTATAATATGTCATGTGGCAGAAAGTGATTGGGTAAGCCTAGTCCATTGGGTTCCTGAGAAGGGGGATTTATGGTAGTAGCTAATGAGAGTAATGAGCTAGTTCCCACTAGAACTGCTGTTGATATACGATGTGCATTGATTTCAGAAAACTCAATAAAGAGACTAGAGACTACAACATGGAGCTTGGGCGCTAGTGCTTATAGACACCGAGGCACAAACTTAGTTGTTGCGCTCGCGCTGGCGCGGCAAATAAAGTTGCCAAGGATAATTGCATCAGGGATTCTAAAATGATTTTGGCGGATTTTTTGGCTCGGCACAATGTGATTCTCCGAGTTAGCGCTTCCAGGGTAGCAAGGCATTTGCGCCACGACCCATGTAGGGAGGCATGTGAACATGTTGTGGCAGCTGTGATACGACTTCACAATATGGTGCCGCCCTACGTAGCCCGTGCATGACATAATGTTTAGTGCCCCCAATGATGCTTATAGCTGCAGCAATTTAGTCAGTGGTTTTTATATTTAGGGTTCCCCTAATTTACACCAAATCACACATGATGCTTCCAAATATCACATCAAAAATTTGAATATATAGCATAACAGAGTATCCAACACATACACCATAGCATTACAAAAGGCATCATAATCAGTTTTGACACATCCATCACACAAGTTCGGAAGAGCAGTATAAGTGTAATCGACTTCACATGGATTAACTCAATCTTCAACCAGTAGGGAAGACATCTCGTCCAGGGTGACAAGTGTTATGATGAAGTGCTGATTACTTGGTCTTCAGTTGAGTTTGTGGCAAACTCCTAATGAACAAGGAATAAAAAGAACTATAAATCCCTTTCCTGCAAACAAGGAAATATGTATAGTAGCATATATAGTAGCTAAAAGACGAGACATACTTTTTGTCAACACCCGGATTTTTAATCCTAGATGCCTGTTATGCCATACATCGCATTCCCAGGATTACCATTTTTGCGAGACATAGCAGAATTGGTACCACGGTACATCATCCATTACAAACCGTAATAAAAGTCTTACAAATAAAGGATCTCATGATCCAGTCTTAATACAATCAAAGAAGCGGAAAGTAAACATAGTAGGGGCTCCATCTTCAAAGTCACAGGCAATGCTGACGATGGGAGATGATCCTAGTTGTCATAGACCTCCTGCTGTCCATCATCTTGGTAGTCCTCCTCATAGTCTGGCCACGGGAATAGCCAGGGACAAAGCCATGAGTACTCTTTAAGTACTCGCAAACTATCACTAACAAGTAAAGTAGTTCTAGTAGGAATCTTAAGCTCTAGGTTTATTTGCAAAGAGCTAGGTTTATTTCATAAGGATTCAAAAGTGAAGAATCTAATTTAATCACTTAAGTGGGAACCTAGTTTTCATATCCACAACTCTGTTGTGGTGAAGTCAAAGTCATAGTTCAATTCACAAGTCATTTTGAAAACATCTGACAGTGGAACAGTATGGCCACTCCAACTGTCCATGGCCGCGGATGTGGCTATTCGAATAGTTTGACACTCTGCAGAGGTGGTACACTTTCACCACAAAATTCGATACATCCGTCAGGGATAACCCTGAATCATCATACTTAGTATGCGGATAATCAATCATAACCTTTCAATTAAACACTCTAGTATAGGCACCTCCCCTATGAGCTTGGCCTCCCAGCCATGGCCATCTGCCATCCTAGGCACTGCATAGGTGGAAATTCATCACGAGGTAGCCTTAGCTCAACCTCTTCCGCCAGGGAACCCATACTAAGGCATATAAACTTCTAGTTAAGCCCTACCCAATTCAGGTATTGTGGTTGTACGGTAAAATTGGAATGGTATCGCATCCGAACCCAACCATCTGTTTTTATAAAAGGGCTAAGGCTCATGCCTCAACATTTTCATCATCTAATCATTTTGTGTCCATAACACATGTCAAAACATTTCAATAGAATGAATCATCATTCCAAGGTTTTCATAATCATTTTCACCAAGTATTCCCATCTAAGGTGATCAACTTTTATGATTATCACTAGCCACTAAAGTTGAGGGTAATCACTAATGAGGGGTGCTAATCTAGTGTAACTATCCAACTCTAGTTTTATGCCTTTTGATGACATCTAAGTATAACTAGATAGGCCTAGTTTTATACTCTTTATGGTATCTATCCTATTTTTCCAATACTCACAAATCACTAACTAAGAGTAAAGAACTTTGGTAAAAGTAAAAGAATAAAACTTGCAAATAAAACTTGGGATTGGTATAATCAAGGTTGCATAACCCAAGCATGCTCAATGCATCCTGCATAGGTTATGAATTTGGCAAGTGTTAACTTGCATAGTCTAGCTTGCATAGTTCTAGCTTGCCTAGTTATGAATCTTGCAAGTATTAGCTTGCCTTGAGTAGTGCAGTGGTTGAATTTCTCTTCTTCTTCTTCTTCTTCTTGGTAGTACTCCTTCTCCTCGTATCCCAGGTTGGTACTATCGTCTATAAATGAATACGAGGTACACAATCACCAAATAATCCTTAACTACTTCTATGTAGAACACCAAGGTTCACACTAGATGATCTAGCATCATCACATGAAATAAAGACCTAGTCTTATTTTTCTTATTTTAGAAAAGTAATTTCTACTCATTGAAAAATACTTAAGATTTAATATTCTCCAATTAAAATACGAGATCATGTTGAGACATGTCATCACCACATATTCTAATACTTGGGAATGTGATTTAAAGTGTTGGTCATATTTTATAAAGTTTAAAATTACTAATCAATACAATTAAAGTGACTAGAAATACCTATATAGCATTCTTTTGGTTCTAGTCCAAGATCACTGTATGTAAACCTATTTTGTTTTACATATTTAGATAGATCTTGTCAAACATGATTTTTGAGAGTTGGAATCAACTCAAAATCATTTATGGTTGATTTTTGAAAAATGTTTTAAGTTGGAAAAGTCTCTGTCTTGTTATTTTTATTATAGGTGATCTATAATTTCAAATGGTTTGAATCCAATGGGCTTGGATAGATAATTTGAATATATTTCTAACAAAATTAGAATCATGCAATTTGATTTAGTGAATCTCTTTGAATTGATTTTTGAATCTACTAAGAGAATCTAGTTTTAACTAAAAAGGAAAAAGCTTATTTGAATCAGTTGGCTTGCGCGGGAAAGTAAACGGGCCGGCCCAGCTGCACTGCGCTGGCGCAGCGGGCTGCTGACAGGGGGTCCCACTAGTCAGTGGCTCATTTAACCCGAAATGGTATCGTTCAATCTCAGCACTACGATTAGACTAGGATCTAACATATGAGGTGCATCGTCTACGTCGAATAGCTCCGGTGAGATTCTAGACCTAATGCGGCGGTGGGGGTCGTGTGAGGCTCACCAGGGCTCCAGCTAGGGTCGGTGATGGGGGCGAACGGGGTTGTCGTTGACGGCGGTTCGAGGCGCGGTCACGGCAGCTCGATCTTGGGATGGCTCCAATCGACGGCTTCCTTCTTCCTCTATAGCGGCAGACTCCAGCTCAATTCCGGCGGGTTAGTGCTCGCCTTGCTCTGGGGAGAGGTGTGGGAGGTGTCTAAGAGAGAGGGGAGTAGAACGGTGTGGAGAAATGAGGATGGTGTGGCCTCTATTTATACACCGGTGATGGGGACATTGCGACATGGTCTGGCTCCTCCGGCGATGGCGGTACAGAGGGCTATCAGCATGGCTAAGGGTAGGGGTCGACGCGGTGCTTCAGGGTGGTCGTCATGCGAGTGATGGTGCGACAAGGGGCGGTCGAGAACGGTCGATGCTCTGCGCGGAAGCGGCGGCTTCGAGACGGAGCACAGTGGCTACGATCCACGCGGCGACGAACGAGTGTGTCTGGGGGGTAGCTAGGGTCATGGCGAGTACGGGCATGCATGGAGAGGGCAAGGCACGGCGTGTGTGCATGTGTAGGCTGCGGCGCTCTGGCGCGCTCTCGGCATGGCGGGCAGAGAAATGGGCACGGTGCTTGTGGGTGGTCCATGGATTGACTGCGATCAAAGGGTGGACAAAGGGTGGCGGTGGACGGTTGCCTGTCTCCTAGACATCGTGGGAGAGGGCGGCGCTGGCTGTGGTGTTGGGTTCTTGGTCGGTCGGCACGGCGAGCTTCAGGTGGCACTGCACTGGCACAAACGATAAAGGGGGAAGTGGTCTGTTGCGCTCCTAGGCATTGATACATTGCAAATGTATCTATAATTTTTGATGTTCCATGCTTGGTTTTATCCAGTTTCTTGTGTTTTGTTCCAACTTTGGAGTACTTTTCATATGATTTCTTGGACTAACCTATTAACAAGAGCCACAGTGCCAGCTGCCTGTTTTTTGCTGTTTTTGGTTCCAGGAAAGTCAGAAAATGAATATTCTCGGAATTGGATGGGACAAATGCCAAAGTGCCTATTTTTCCGGAAGTGACCAAGTGCCAGAATACGAGACGGAGAAGGTCCAGAGGGCGGCCACACCACCTGGCCGTGCGGCCAGGCCTGGCCCACGCCAGGGGTGGTGTGGCCAGCCCTGGCACCCCTCGGCCTCCCCTTCCGACTATAAGATGCCCTTGGGACGAAAACCCTAAGTACTCGATCAAAAATCCACGAAAGAGTCTATAGCCGCCGTCATCTCCATCCCTAGATCGGGAGGGATCTAAAGCTCTTCCCGGCACCCTGCCGGAGAGGGGAATTCACCCTGGAGGCCTTCTTCATCACCATGCAAGCCTCCGGTGTGATGTGTGAGTAGTTCATCCTTGGACTACGGATCCATGTAGTAGCTAGATGGCTGGTTCTCCTCCTTTGTGCTTTCATGTTTAGATCTTGTGAGCTCCATTCATGATCAAGATCATCTATTTGTAATTTTGCATGTTGTGTTTGCGGGGATCCGATGGATATTGAGATGCTATTTCAGATTGATTATTCAGTCTATCATGTCTTTGTTATTTGAGATCTTGCATGCTTTCCGTTGTTAGTAGCTATCTTGGCCAAGTAGATGCTAGCAACTCCAAGAGTTAGTATTTATGCTCGATAGTGGGTTCATGCCTCTGGTAATCTGGGGAAGTGACAGAAATCTCTAAGGTACTAGATGTGCTGTTGCTACTAGGGAGAAAACAACAATCCTTTGTTCATAGAACAATCATATTCTTTACTTTACACGCAGTTTGTAAAGCAATAATCTGTTGCTTGCAACTTAATACTGGAGGGGGTTCGGATGATAACTTGAAGGTGGATTATTAGTCATAGATGCAGTTGGATGGCGGTCTATGTATTATGTTGTAATGCCCAATCAAGTCTCAGAGGAGTCAAGATGATTAGTATATGCATGTATTGCTTTCTCGGTGTTTTTAATTGCCCCGCTGTAATTTGTTCACCCAGCATGTTATCTATCTAAGGAGAGCCACCTCTAGTGAACTATGGATCCCAGTCCTTTTTCTTTACATACAATCTATAAACTGTTTCTGCTTTGTGTTTACTTTCTGCAAACTTTTACTTCTTTCCATTCGATACGTTTAATCCTTTGTTTTCTGCAAAACACGGTGAGATTGACAACCTCATCGCAAGTTGGGGATAAAGTTCTGTGGTTGTGTTCTGCAGGTTTCCACATTGCTACTAGCACCGGTAGTGCGCCCTGCCAAAGCTCAGCTAGTAACACCTTTGGGGTGTTTCCTTGAACCTACTGGTTCGATTAAACCTTGGTTTCATAACTGAGGGAAAACTTACTGCTGTGCTCATCATACCTTCCTCTTGGGTTTCCCAACGAGGTCTACGTCGAAAGTCGAGCGCATCAAGATCTTTTCTGGCGCCGTTGCCGGGGAGTCAAGGACATCTTCACAAGGGGAGTCCCTCATAACCAATCTCTTTACTTTGTTGTTTTTGTTTTGCTTAGTTTTCTTTTTGCTTAGTTTGCTTGTTTTGTTCTTCAAAAACACAAAAAAATTAGTTTTACTTGTTTTGCTTTCTTATTTGAAAACCCAAAAAAATGACTACTCTTGAAAGCACTAAGTTGTGTGACTTCACTAGCACCACCAACAATGATTTTATGAGCACACCTATTGCTCCACCTGTGGCTGAAAATACTTTCTTTGAGATAAAACCTACTTTACTCAATCTTGTTATGAGAGAGCAATTTTCTGGTATTGGTAATGAAGATGCTGCTTCCCATCTAAATAACTTTGTTGAACTTTGTGAGATGCAAAAGCATAAGGATATATATGGTGATATTATTAAGCTGAAATTGCTTCCTTTCTCTTTAAGAGGAAAAGCTAAAGAATGGTTGAATTCCTTAACTAGGAATAGTATTGATTCTTGGACTAAGTGCAAAGATGCTTTTATTGGAAAATACTATCCTCCTGCTAAGATTATATCCATGAGAAGTGAAATAATGAAGTTTAAACAACTTGATAATGAGCATGTTGCTCAAGCTTGGGAAAGAATGAAATCTTTGGTAAAGAATTGTCCCACTCATGGACTGACTGCTTGGATGATCATCCAAACTTTTTATGCGGGATTGAACTATTATTCAAGGAACCTATTGGATTCTGCTACTGGAGGTACCTTTATGACCATCACTTTGGGTGCTGCAACAAAACTTTTGGACAATATGATGGTTAATTATTCTGAATGGCATACTGAGAGAGCTTCACAAGGTAAGAAGGTAAATTCTGTTGAGGAAACCTCCTCCTTGAGTGATAAGATTGATATTATTATGTCTATGCTTGTTAATGGGAAAGCCCATATTGATCCAAATAATGTTCCTTTAGCCTCTTGGTTGCTCAAGAAGAGCAAGTTGATGTGAACTTCATAAGAAATAACAACTTTGGCAACAATGCTTATGGTAATAATGCTTATAGGAACAATTTTGGTAACAACAATTATAGGCCCTACCCTCCTAGTAATACTTATGGCTATAATGGTAAACCTGAATTACCTAGTGAAGGAAGAATTTTAGAAGTTGAAAGAGCCACCAAAAACTTCATGCAAATGCAATATGAGCAAAATAAACTATTTACTAAAACTATGGAGGAACAATCTATCACTTTGAAGAACATTAGCCATCAACTTGAGAGTCTAAATAGGGAAATTCCTAGTTTACAATTGAAACTCTCTAATGCTGAAAGAAATATATCATCTTTGTCTGAAGCTCAATCTTCATTGATTAATAAAATGGCTGCTAAACCTGAAACTAATGATAATCCCTTTGCAGCTACTAATGCTATACAAGTAAGAATTGATGAAAATGTTAGACTATTAGCAGAATTACATGCTAAGTGGGAAAGAGAAGATGAAATTGCTAGAAACATTAGTGTTTCTACTATTACCACCATTAGTGTTGAGGCTAGTAATAGTTCTACTACTTTAGATGATAAAGTTGATTTTGATCTTGATGGTTGCAATATCTCTGAAGTTATTAAGTTCCTACAAAAGCTTGCTAAAAGTCCTAATTCTAGTGCTATGAACATGGCTTTTACAAAACACATTACTGATGCTCTCATAAAGATTAAAGAAGAAAAGATGAAACATAAAGCTTCTATTCCCATAAAGCAAGAAGATGGTTGGGAACCCATCATTAATATGAAAGTGAATGACTTTGATTTCAAAGCTTTGTGTGATCTTGATAGTAGTGTTTCTATTATGCCTAGAAGGATTTATGATATGCTTGATTTGCCTCCTCTTGAAGATTGTTATTTGAATGTCCCACTTGATGCTAATGCTAAAAAGAAACTCATGGGGAGTCTTAATGATGTTCTTATTATGGTTAACGATTCTTATGGCCCCGTTGATTTCTATGTTTTGGATGTTGAATACAATGCTTCTTGTCCTATTACTTTGTGAAGACCTTTTCTTAGAACTGTTGGTGCCATCATTGATATGAAAGAAGGCACCATTAAATATCAACTCCTACTCAAGAAAGGTATAGAACAATTCCCTAAAAAGAGAGAAAATATTTCTTTTGCTTCTCCTATGAAAACAATAATTTGGTCTTAATGCTTCTTCATTTGAGAACACTTGATTCTTTCTTTGCTTCTTATGCCTAACTTAAAGGCGTTAAAGAAAAGTACTTATTGGGAGATAACCTAAAAGTTTTAGATGAGTCTTGGAAGTTATTACCTATGTAATAACCTCTCCTTATCCTTTTTATTTGCTTTTTGTGCCAAGAGTAACCTCTAGTGAGAGAGAAGTAATGATTGGGAAAGTTGCTGTCACGAAACAGATTTCTGTGCTTCATCGTAAACATTCTTGAGAGAGATGTGTATGTAGGATTGAGCTGTAATTTTTTGTGATTCTGCCCCAGGTTGTTATCTAACTTTCACTAATTCAACACTTTTTTATTTGAGCAACATAAGGTCTTCGAAAAAATTAGTCTTTACCTGCTGGTCTGTTTTGACAGATTTCTGCAATTTTTTGCATTTACTTCTTGTTAGTTCCTTCTTGAGTTCTTTGGGGGAATTGAGATTTTTGAGGGAAGTGCTACAGTATATAGTGTTCTAATGGAAGTTTATTTGGTGTTAGAACTGAACCTTAAGACTTATATATCTTAAGTGCACTAATGTTGCTAATGAGATTGTGTGAAGTTTTGTATGAAGGAAAAATTTCAGGTGTATGGAAGGAATGAGTAATGAGATGAAGGATGGACTAAAGCTCAAGCTTGGGGATGCCACGCGTGTCACCCCAAGGAATATCCAAGAAGTACAAGCGTCAAAGCTTGGGGATTCCCAAGGCATCCCCTTCTTCATCAATAAAAATCCCAGGTTTCTTCCAAACGCTTCATTTTTATTGTTTCATGCACAGTTGTGTTTTTCTTGGAGCGTCTTCTTTTTAATTTTCATTTTGGTTTTTAGTTTGCTTGGTTTGCTTAGTTTTCTGAATAAATTGGTTGGACCCCCTCTTTCATACATTTGGTTTGCAAATAGTTTGCTTTGGTTTGGAAAAGAGTAGGAAAGTTCATGCTTTTGTGGTAAAAAGAGCTTGTTTTTTGACTATGGCCTATGCTTTGTCATGCCATGCTTGATATTGTTTTGGCTTTATGCTTAGTATTCTTTGCTGTAGCATGACTTGTTATAAGCAATTGAGATTGCTTAATGTGCCTTGGATGAATCATGCGTTGTTTTAGCATATTAAAGCATAGTATAGTGGTATTCTCCTTTGATGCTTTATTTGGGTTGACTTGGCGCATGCTCACACCATGTTATGCCTATATCAAGTCACCATAGCCTTTATGATCCTTTAGTTTTCAACTTGTAGTATCACTTTATGCTTTGATCAATGATGTTTTGTCGCTCTGCATGATTATGGCCATTATTGCTCTCTTAGTTTGTCGCTCCCAGTCTTTTGCTAGCCTCCACAACAAAGTATGAGTTTCACTCATGCATCCAACTCCCTAAACCAAGTTATTCCAAAGAGTCCACCATACCTACCTACTAGCTTATGCTATTCCAAGTATATTCATGCTTTTGTTTACCTTCCACTTGTTATGAGAAAACTAGTGATTAAAGCTCTCACGAACTTGATGCCACACTTTACTTTTTGCTTCTAATAAACTTGAACCATTGGGTCCTTCTTTGTTGCGTATATGCTTGCGCTTTATAAGTTGAAATTAGCAGAACCATGTACCATGGCGAACGCTTTCAATATTGGACTTGTACTTTGTACCCCGTTGATATCATGTTCTTTTGCTTACGGATCCCGGCGGTGTGAAATAAAAGTGGAACTTGTAAGATCATGGAGTTTGTATGTGTGTTAGAGAAATGTCTGGGCCGCTAGCCTAAGCCATGCCTAATCATGGTGGAAACTTGCAGCATAACCATAATGAGCACTCTATGAAGCATCCTCAATAAAAACCTATGCAAATAGCAAATAGAAAGATCGCTGAGATGCTCATTGTCTGCTTGCCTTGTCATTTTGATTATGGGAAAGCTCCCCTATCATGTGCAAGGGGTACCCTGTTGGCGGTTCTTAATGATACACATATACTTACAATGACAAGAGCTTACTCGTGACTGAAGTTCAGTAGCATGAGGATCGGTCTTCGTAAGTAAGGGGCATGAGATTTCGGTTTATAACTTGTCAAGCATATCCTCTTAGTTGTGTCACTTTAACCTTAATCACCTTCAAGATGCTTATGATAGGGGCAATGAGAGCTGAAAACTACAAGTACCATAATTTTTGGAAGCTCTTTATGAGACTTGAATCCCTACTTCCTTTTACAAAAGGCCTTTCTTCCACCAATATATTGAGTCTCCACCTTCTATCTTTATGCACCTACTATGAGAGCATAGTGGCCATTCTTAGTTCTATGTGCATTTTCCCAAGACTAGTTGATTGATGCATAACTTGTTATTGCTTGTTTTAAACTATTGTACTATTCACTCTTATGAACTTTGAAGGTGTCCTATGCATTTATATTTGCTACTCTATTGAGGGACAAGCTGAATACTATTATGCTATGTTTTCTTTATGTGAAACAAACAAACGTCTTGCAAAGCATTGTTATTCATGAATCTTTTGTTTGTGCCTTTTCATGTTGCATCATAGTTTGTTTGCTTATTGCTAGAACTTTGTCTTTCATGTTATGATTGAAGTACTATGATCCCAGCTTTGAATGTTTTGCAAATACTTTGATCAAGTCTTTGATGGTGCATGTCACCTCAAAAATTATTCTTTCTTTTTATCACTTACCTACTCGAGGACGAGCAGGAGTTAAGCTTGGGGATGTTGATACATTGCAAATGTATCTATAATTTTTGATGTTCCATGCTTGGTTTTATCCACTTTCTTGTGTTTTGTTCCAACTTTGGAGTACTTTTCATATGATTTCTTGGACTAACCTTGTCGTGGTGGTGTCACGGCAGATGCCATGTATAGGCTAAAGGTGGGGACTAATACTCGCTAGGGGAATCCAGGGAGGGATAGTGAAGTGATTCTCCACACAAGAGTTTGTATTGATTTACTTCCAAGGTTACAAGTGCTCCTAGAGCTGTATTGGCGAGAGGAGGAAGAAGGAGCTCTCGTACTCTCACCCACAGATCACACCTGACACCCTAGCCCAAAACAGTATCGCAGAGAGATCAACCCCTTCTACAGAAGCCGTAGCCCCCGTTTTATAGGGGAGGCTCGGTTTCTGCCTAGGGAATACGTGGAGGCATATTCCTAAGAATATGCCTCCTCCCAAAGTGGTAAGCCGACCGGGGTGCTTTTTCCCCCGCGTCACACATGCTTTAGCTACGTGAGCCTCTGCGGCGCCCTCGTCAGCCGACACGGGCGTCGTCACGCTTGTCGGCCATGCCCCCGGTGGTCCTGTCCTTGCTCGCTTTGCTCAGGCAGTGCGTACCGGGGCTCCTTTTGACCAGCGATATTCCTTCCTTCTCCTAGAAGCTTGCTATGACCCGGATGATGGTTCATCCGGCCACACCCGTTCCTGCATAGAGGTAAAACATGCACTTCCGACTTACTGCTTAAGTCGGATGAGGCCTAGTTAGGCGAACGCCTCTAGGTCCGGATTACCCCGTGATTCGGCCTGCCTTGAGGTGACCCGGCCAGCATCTGCTTTGGCCTTGCCGAACCTCGGCTAACCCGACCTTTATACCCCGGCGTGACACTACCCGGGGGTATCCCCCCAACAAACCTATTAACAAGAGCCACAGTGCCAGCTGCCTATTTTCTGCTGTTTTTGGTTCCAGGAAAGTCAGAAAATGAATATTCTCAGAATTGGACAGGACAAAAGCCAAAGTGCCTATTTTTTCCGGAAGTGATCAAGTGCCAGAATACGAGACGGAGAAGGGCCAGAGGGCGGCCGCACCACCTGGCCGTGCGGCCAGGCCTAGCCCACGCCAGGGGGTGGTGTGGCTAGCCCTGGCACCCCCTCGGCCTCCCCTTCCGACTATAAGATGCCCTCGGGACGAAAACCCTAAGTACCCGATCAAAAATCCACGAAAGAGTCTGTAGCCGCCATCATCTCCATCCCTAGACCGGGAGGGATCTGAAGCTCTTCCCGGCACCCTGCCGGAGAGGGGAATTCACCCTGGAGGCCTTCTTCATCACCATGCAAGCCTCCGGTGTGATGCGTGAGTAGTTCATCCTTGGACTACGGATCCATGTAGTAGCTAGATGGATGGTTCTCCTCCTTTGTGCTTTCATGTTTAGATCTTGTGAGCTCCATTCATGATCAAGATCATCTATTTGTAATTCTGCATGTTGTGTTTGCGGGGATCCGATGGATATTGAGATGCTATTTCAGATTGATTATTCAGTATATCATGTCTTTGTTATTTGAGATCCTGCATGCTTTTCGTTGTTAGTAGCTATCTTGGCCAAGTAGATGCTAGCAACTCCAAGAGTTAGTATTTATGCTCGATAGTGGGTTCATGCCTCTGGTAATCTGGGGAAGTGACAGAAATCTCTAAGGTACTAGATGTGTTGTTGCTACTAGGGAGAAAACAACAATCCTTTGTTCATAGAACAATCATATTGTTTACTTTACACGCAGTTCGTAAAGCAATAATCTGTTGCTTGCAACTTAATACTGGAGGGGGTTCGAATGATAACTTGAAGGTGGATTATTAGTCATAGATGCAGTTGGATTGCGGTCTATGTATTATGTTGTAATGCCCAATCAAGTCTCAGAGGAGTCAAGATGATTAGTATATGCATGTATTGCTTTCTCGGTGTTTGTCAATTGTCCCGCTGTAATTTGTTCACCCAGCATGTTATCTATCTAAGGAGAGCCACCTCTAGTGAACTATGGATTCCGGTCCTTTTTCTTTACATACAATCTATAAACTGTTTCTGCTTTGTGTTTACTTTCTGCAAACTTTTACTTCTTTCCATTCGATACGTTTAATCCTTTGTTTTCCACAAAACACGGTGAGATTAACAACCTCATCGCAAGTTGGGGACAAAGTTCTGTGGTTGTGTTGTGCAGGTCTCCACGTTGCTACTAGCACCGGTAGTGCGCCCTGCCAAAGCTCAGCTAGTAACACCTTTGGGGTGTTTCCTTGCTCCTACTGGTTCGATTAGATCTTGGTTTCATAACTGAGGAAAACTTATTGCTGTGCTCATCATACCTTCCTCTTGGGGTTCCCAACGAGCACTACGTCGAAAGTCGAGCGCATCAGGCACTAAGGGAGACCAGGGGAGTGAAATGGGGCACTAGTGTCAAGTGATCACTGCTCAAAACAGTAGAAGTTAGGCAGTGGTTTATCTGTGTCTACAAGGTGCTCGACCAAATGGCTGCATGAACTCAAGATTAGAATTTTTGGCTGAATTTTGGTGAGTGTGCTTGTCACATTCTTGAGTGTCTATGGTTGATTGGGTTTGCCAAGGTGAATTGATTTGAGTGGTTTTTACAAAATGGTGATCTTAGTACATACACTTGATTAAATTTTGAATTGTCCTTTAAATAGATTTGGAAATTGTTTCTGGTAGTTTGTAAAGTGGGCTTGGGTTCACTTTTACTTGGTCTAGCAAGGGGTGAAAAGAATTGGGAAAGTTTATGTTAGCAATTCTTTATTAGGAACACTCAAAGTGGTATAATGGTTAATTTTGGTCAAAATGACCATTTGATTATATGATTCATATTTGGTTTTCTTTTCTTTTGATTTTGTTTGTAATCGGCCTAGATGATGTAGTATTCATCTTTAAACCATTCCTTATCATTTGTAGCAATCAAACATGGCATTTGCACTCATTCATACACTAATGCAATTCACACATACACTCATATTAGATTTAATAATAAAAGTTTTTGTTAACCCTAAACTCAGGTGATTTGAACTTGATAATCTTGAATAATATTTTTGGGGTGTTACACTTTTTCTCTATCCAAAAATAGAAATAGGTCCCCTGTTGGACGTAGGAGCTCCTTCTACCTTCGTGACCTACGAAGTCAGTAGATACACATTTGTTAGGATATGCGCATTTGATAAATCTGGTAGCTGGGAGTCAATATTCACATACATTTGCAAATGTACAAGCAATGTTGACGTTAAGAGCTTGGCCCAACTTATTAACCTTTCCGAGTGGCCTAGGAAGTGGCACATTCTTTTCAACTACAACATCAATCAGGATCGCACAGTAATCCCCTAACGGTTTTCCATCATCCCAGAGTGCATGCTTATCTATGCAAGTTAACTTCCCAAATGCAACTATCCTATCACTTGTCATGGATCGCAAACCCACTCTTGATTCAATCTATCGGAAGTTAATGTAGCATCAACAACATATGCATTCGTGACAGCTAACATACATATAGAAGACATATACCTGAGTTGTGCAATTAGTCAAACTCAAAGACTTGAGAACATACTCTTCATGGTGGTACCTAGACTATAAAAGTGCAGAGTTCAACAATTGCAATGCATAAAACGGTAATAAGAAGTAAGCACTAAATTATGCAATGATCACCTACGACAAGGGCATGAAAACTGGAGTCCGAGAACGACCACCTTCTGATTTCTTCATATTGGAACTATTTGCACCAACAAATGAATCTGCGGCTCTCTTCGAAGCAACAACAACAGTGTGGGGGTTATCCTCAACAGCATCTGGAGGTGGTTATAGCAGCATCTAGTGGGGTAGTTATAGCAGCATCAACATCATTTGGACTCTGGAGGTGTACCAGCACAACCACCACCATCTGTAGTTAGCACTTCAGTATCACCAACTGCTCCAGTTAGCACATCATCAACAGGATTCGGCAATAAAGGAGTAGTAGGAGTTTGAATTCTTCTAGTAGCTACCACAGTACAAGCCAACACCGAACGAACAGCTTCAACATTTCTGACACTTCATGGGAGAGTAACTACAACACCACGAGGAGGTAGAACACAACGAGGTGCCACTTCGGGAATTCTGATATCTATGGTATCAGAAAGTGTCACATATGGGATAGGCTACATAGCTTGAGACATTCTTCGAACAGGTGATTGCACACTAGTTTCTAGTCGACTATTGCTTTGCCCTGCCATGCAAGATTGGTTAGCAGAAATTCCTTGACTATCTAACTTCTTCTGCATTGCATTTATTCTTTCCTCCTTGGGAATCCAACCTGGCAATAAGGACAATATTCATCAACCTAAGCTCATAATTTCCTCTATTATTTCTATACACCTTGCATATGCTCTTGTAATCTCAACCGCCTTGTAGGCATGAGGTAACAACTCCAGTCCACGAACTCTTCCTCTTGTATCTTTTGGAAAGGCATAGGCATAAAGGTCACCTTCTTCAATATCTCTATACTCAAGGCCTAGATCAAGTAGAAGTTCTCTTTGCATATTGGCCTAGAGCACTGGCATTAACCATCACGCATATACATTATATGTTAGAAGATATTGAATAATAACTTATAATATTTCTCTCAACCACTTCATCAACAAGTATGTTTTCTTTGGTCGTGTGTGTGTGTGGCTCTATATTGTTCAGTCATGTCTACGCACTTCTATTCTTGTAGATAGTTGTTGGGCCTCCAAGTGCAGAGGTTTGTACAACAGCAGCAAGTTTTCCCTTAAGTGGATCACCCAAGGTTTATCGAACTCAGGGAGGAAGTGGTCAAAGGTATTCCCTCTCAAGCAATCCTGCAATCAAGATACAAGTAGTCTCTTGTGTCCCCAAGACACCCAATACACTTGTCAGGTGTATAGGTGCACTAGTTCGGCGAAGAGATAGTGAAATACAAGTGGTATGGATAATTATAGGTGGTAACGGTGATATAAAATAGCTTGATGGCGTGGAAAAGACTAAAGGCAAACTGAAATAAAGATGGAAGCAAGCAAACATGTAACAGATCTAATTGCAAACGGTGTATCAATGCTTAGAAACAAGGCCTAGGGATCATACTTTCACTAGTGAACACTCTCTCATAAATATATTATCTTCATGATACTACTCTTAACTACTCTCTGGTTGGACACTCTAATCCATGGTAGGGCTATAACAACACACCTCAAAGTAAGCCTTTCCCATCTAGAAAACCCCACACTGTCACCTTGAGTACTAGATGAGTCCAACAAACACCACAATTTCATAGAAACATCCAACTCCAAATATAACTCATAACACGTATTTGTAATCTCTAGCCTAAGTGCCACCATGGTGAGCACGCTGTCACTTTCACACACATGGGGAGAATAGAGATTCATTAAAGCACTTGAGTACCAGAATAGATCTATAGATTACAAGCTCATGGTCACAATATGATCACGCATAGAGAGAGAGAGAGATGAACACATAGCTACCGGTAGAACCCTTAGCCTCGAGAGAGAACTACTCCCTCCTCATCATGGGAATCAGCAATGGTGATGGAGATGGTGGTGGAGATCGATGGAGATGGCTCCGAGGGCACTTCCCTATCCCGACAGGGTGCCGGAACAGAGACTTTCTGTCCCCCGAATCTCCCCTGCGGTGGCGGCGGCGCTGCGGAACTTTTCGTGGCTAGAGGCTTGATTCTTTAGGGTTTATGCCTCGGGAGGCTTCTTATAGGCCAGAGGGCAAGGTCGGTGGGCGGCCAGGGGGCCCACACCATGCCCTGGCGCGGCCTGGGGGGACCGACGCCATGGGGTGGTGTGGCCACCCTGTGGCCCCTCTCCGACTCTCCTTCTGGCTCCGTGAGTCTTCTGGGAAAATATCAACTTTGGCTTTTGTCCGGTCCAATTCCGAGAATATTGATTTTCTGACTTTCCTGGAACCAAAAACAGCAGAAAACAGGCAACTGGCACTATGGCACTTGTTAATAGGTTAGTCCAAGAAATCATATAAAAAGTACTCCAAAGTGTGGACAAAACATAAGAAAGTAGATATAACCAAGCATGGAACATCAAAAATTATAGATACATTTGCAATGTATCAACATCCCCAAGCTTAACTCCTGCTCGTCCTCGAGTAGGTAAGTGATAAAAAGAAAGAATAATTTTTGAGGTGACATGCACCATCAAAGACTTGATCAAAGTATTTGTAAAACATTGATAGCTAGGATCATAGTACTTCAATCATAACATGAAAGACAAAGTTCTAGCAATAAGGCAAAGCAACTATGTTGCAACATGAAAAGGCACAAACAAAAGATTCATGAATAACAATGCTTTGCAAGACGTTTGTTTGTTTCACATAAAGAAAACATAGCATAATAGTATTCAGCTTGTCCCTCATAGAGTAGCAAATATAAATGCATAGGACACCTTCAAAGTTCATAAGAGTGACTAGATACAATAGTTTAAAACAAGCAATAACAAGTTATGCATCAATCAACTAGTCTTGGGACAATGCACATAGAACTAAGAATGACCACTATGCTCTCAAAGTAGGTGCATAAAGATAGAAGGTGGAGACTCAATGTAATGGTGGAAGAAAGGCCTTTGTAAAAGGAAGTAGGGATTCAAGTCTCATAAAGAGCTTCCAAAAATTATGGTACTTATAGCTTTCAGCTCTCATTGCCCCTATCATAAGCATCTTTAAGGATATTAAGGTTAAAGTGACACAACTAAGAGGATATGCTTGACAAGTTATAAACCAAAATCTCATGCCCCTTACTTACGAAGACCGATCCTCATGCTACTCAACTTCAGTCATGAGTAAGCTCTTGTCATTGTAAGTACATGTGTATCATTAAGAACCACCAACGAGGTACCCCTTGCACATGATACAGGAGCTATCCCATAATCGAAATGACAAGGCAAGCAGACAATGAGCATCTCAACGATCTTTTTATTTGCTATTTGCATAGGTTTTTATTGAGGATGCTTCATAGAGTGCTCATTATGGTTATGCTGCAAGTTTCCACCATGATTAGGCATGGCTTAGGCTAGCGGCCCAGACATTTCTCTAACACACATACAAACTCCATGATCTTACATGTTCCACTTTTATTTCACACCGCCGGTATCCGTAAGCAAAAGAACATGATATCAACGGGGTACAAAGTACAAGTCCAATATTGAAAGCGTTCCCCATGGTACATGGTTCTGCTAATTTCAACTTATAAAGCGCAAGCATATACGCAACAAATAAGGACCGAATGGTTCAAGTTTATTAGATGCAAAAAAGTAAAGTGTGCCATCAAGTTCGTGAGAGCTTTAATCACTAGTTTTCTCATAACAAGTTTAATTTGGAAGGTAGATAAAACAAGAATATACTTGGAATAGCATAAGATAGTAGGTAGGTATGGTGGACTCTTTGGAATAACTTGGTTTATGGAGTTGGATGCATGAGTGGAACTCATACTTGGTTGTCGAGGCTAGCAAAAGACTGGGAGCGACAAACTAAGAGAGCAATAATGGCCATAATCATGCAGAGCGACAAAACATCATTGATCAAAGCATAAAGTGATACTACAAGTTGAAAACTAAAGGATCATAAAGGCTATGGTGACTTGAGATAGTCATAACATGGTGTGAGCATGCGCCAAGTCAACCCAAATAAAGCATCAAAGGAGAATACCACTATACTATGCTTTAATATGCTAAAACAACGCATGATTCATCCAAGGCACATTATGAAATCTCAATTGTTTATAACAAGTCATGGTACAACAAAGTATACTAATCATAAATCCAAAACAATATTAAGCATGGCATGACAAAGCATAGGCCACAGTCAAAAACAAGCTTTTTTACCACATAAGCATGAACTTTCCTACTCTTTTCCAATCCAAACCAAACTATTTGCAAACCAATGTATGAAAGAGGGGGTCCAACCAATTTATTCAGAAAACTAAGTAAACCAAGCAAACGTAAAACCAAAACAAAAACGAAAAAGAAGACGCACCAAGAACAACACAACTATGCATGAAACAATAAAAATGAACTGTTTGGAAGAAACCTGGGATTTTTATTGATGAAGAGGGGGATGCCTTGGGCATCCCCAAGCTTTGACGCTTGTACTTCTTGGATATTTCTTGGGGTGACACGCGTGGCATCCCCAAGCTTGAGCTTTAGTCCATCCTTCATCTCATTACTCATTCCTTCCATACACCTGAAAATTTTCCTTCATACAAAACTTCACAAATTCTTTATTAGCAACATTAGTGCACTCAAGATAAATAAGTCTTAAGGTTCAGTTCTAACACCAAATAAACTTCCAGTAGAACACTATATACTGTAGCACTTCCCTCAAAAATCTCAATTCCCCAAAAGAACTCAAAAAGGAACCAACAAGAAGCAAATGCAGAAAATGGCAGAAATCTGTCAAAACAGACCAGCAGGTAAATACGAATTTTTTAGAAGACCTTCTATTGCTCAAATCAAAATGTGTTGAACTAACAAAAGTAATATAACAACCTGGGGCATAAGCAAAAAAATTCACGCCTCAGAAGGACGTACAGAGATTTTACACAAATTTTTACGGTGAAGCACAGAAATCTGTTTCGGGACAGCAACTTTCCCAATCATTACTTCTCTCTCATTAAAGGTTACTCTTAGCACAAAAAGCAAATAAAAAGGATAAGGAGAGGTTATTACAGAGGTAATAACTTCCAAGACTCATCTGAAACTTTTGGGTTATCTCCCAATAAGTACTTTTCTTTAACGCCTTTATGTTAGGCATGATAGTTTGAGAAGATGCTCACATAAGAAATATGAATTGAAATAAAAGAGAGTATTAAGAAGCAAATTCAAAGCACATTTAAGTCTAACCCACTTCCTATGCATAGGAATCTTGTAAAGAAACAAGTCATGAAAGTACAAAGCAACAAGCATAGTAAAGACAAACAAGTGCAACTTCAAGACTTTCAACATAAAGAGGGGAAACTTAATATTGTTAAGATACATAAAACCATGTTTAACTCTCTCATAATAACTTTCAGTAGCATCATGAATAAAATTAACAATATAACCATCACATGAAACATTCTTATCATGAGCCACATGCATAAAAGAATTAATACTCCCCGCATAAACATAGTCATTCTTATTAATTGTAGTGGGAGCAAAATCAAAAAAATAGCTATCATTATTATTCTCATCACCATAATCATCAAATATAGGAGGCATATTGTAAACATAATTAATTTTCTCCTCTATAGTAGGTGAACTAAAAATAACATATTCATCATTGTAATCATCATATATTGGAGGTTTGGTATCATCATAAGCAATAGAATAGCTATCTTCCAAAGCTGGGGAACTAAAAAGATCATTTTCATAAAAACTAGCTTCCCCAAGCTTAGACTTTTCCATAGCATTAGCAATAATGGTGTCCAAAGAATTGATACTAACAACATTGCTATTAGCATGCAAATAAAGTTCCATAGGTTTTTTAATTTTCTCTTCAAACACTTCATGTCCTAACTCAAGATAAATGCTATAAAGCTCTCTAATTTTGTTGTTGTTTTCCATTAAGCCTAACTAGTGAAAACAAGAAACAAAAAGACAAAATTGCAGAATCTAAAGGAAATAACTTCGAGCACTCACACTGGAGGATGTGAGTACCTTTTACCTTACCTCCCCAGCAACGGCGCCAGAAAATAGGCGTTTGCCGTGGGAGGTTCTTCTTCTTTAATCCTCCAGTGTGAATACCTTTTACCTTACCTCCCGGCAACGGTGCCAGAAAATAGTTTGATGTCTATGCACTTCTATTCTTGTAGACAGTTGTTGGGCCTCCAAGTGTAGAGGTTTGTAGAACAGCAGCAAATTTTCCCTTAAGTGGATCACCCAAGGTTTATCGAACTCAGGGAGGAAGTGGTCAAAGGTATTCCCTCTCAAGCAATCCTGCAATCAAGATACAAGTAGTCTCTTGTGTCCCCAACACACCCAATACACTTGTCAGGTGTATAGGTGCACTAGTTTGGCAAAGAGATAGTGAAATATAAGTGGTATGGATAATTATAAGTGGTAACGGTGATATAAAATAGCTTGATGGCGTGGAAAAGACTAAAGGCAAACTGAAATAAAGATGGAAGCAAGCAAACATGTAACATATCTAATTGCAAACGGTGTATCAATGCTTAGAAACAAGGCCTAGGGGTCATACTTTCACTAGTGAACACTCTCTCATAAATATATTATCTTCATGATACTACTCTTAACTACTCTCCGGTTGGACACTCTAATCCACGGTAGGGCTATAACAACACACCTCAAAGTAAGCCTTTCCCATCTAGAAAACCCCACACTGTCACCTTGAGTACTAGATGAGTCCAACAAACACCACAATTTCATAGAAACATCCAACTCCAAATATAACTCATAACAAGTATTTGTAATCTCTAGCCTAAGTGCCACTATGGTGAGCACGCTGTCACTTTCACACACATGGGGAGAGCAGAGATTCATTAAAGCACTTGAGTACCAGAATAGATCTATAGATTACAAGCTCATGGTCACAATATGATCACACATAGAGAGAGAGAGAGAGATGAACACATAGCTACCGGTAGAACCCTTAGCCTCGAGAGAGAACTACTCCCTCCTCATCATGGGAATCAACAATGGTGATGGAGATGGTGGTAGAGATCGATGGAGATGGCTCCGCGGGCACTTCCCCATCCCGGCAGGGTGCCGGAACAGAGACTTTTTGTCCCCCGAATCTCCCCTGTGGTGGCGACGGCGCTGCAGAACTTTTCGTGGCTGGAGGCTTGATTCTTTAGGGTTTATGCCTCGGGAGGCTTCTTATAGGCCAGAGGGCAAGGTCGGTGGGCGGCCAGGGGGCCCACACCATGCCCTGGCGCGACCTGGGGGGACCAGCGCCATGGGGTGGTCTGGCCACCCTGTGGCCCCTCTCCGACTCTCCTTCTGGCTCCGTGAGTCTTCTGGGAAAATATCAACTTTGGCTTTTGTCCGGTCCAATTCTGAGAATATTGATTTTCTAACTTTCCTGGAACCAAAAACAGCAGAAAACAGGCAACTAGCACTATGGCACTTGTTAATAGGTTAGTCCAAGAAATCATATAAAAAGTACTCCAAAGTGTGGAAAAAACATAAGAAAGTAGATAAAACCAAGCATGGAACATTAAAAATTATAGATACATTTGCAATGTCTCATTCAGCTCTTGTAATTTGACGATTATGAGCTTTCTCCTAATCAAAGATGCACACATTTAGATATCGGATATGAAGCAAAAAAAACCTATGTAAATATTCAGAAAATGGACACCAAGTATAAGTACACAACTTAGATGGTACTCACCCCTATGTACCTCACCCTGGCAAAACTCCTTGATTGATAAGTATGACAGACATTTGTTTAATTGGCACAAATTTCTGCATTCTTTTGAGCTTTCTCCTTGGTGGAATCCAAGGTCCAATACTCACACAGCGATGCCCAATCAGTGTGTGGCATTTTTTCTCCACAACCATTTGCAACGTTCTCCTCAATAGTCAAGGCAGGTCTATAATACATCTTCTTCAACGTGCTTTTGACATTACACCATTACTTTTTAGATGACCTCATTACCTAATCTTTACACAAAGGATCAATATTAAAATATTTCTACATTTTGAGAAGCATATGTTAGAATAATAAGACTAATGTAAAATAGCAAGAAGGTTTAACAAGGAAAAGCTTTGATTACGTTCAATACATCCCTCAACTTCTACTTCTGATCAGCTTTCCTCGAGTCTATAAACCTAAAGGACATGCCACCTTTTTTTGCCATGTAGGAAATATAGTTAGCAAAGTTGATCATAGCAAGCCCACAAGGCTGGCCTAGTTTGTTGAATCTGACGAAAAATTTGAACCTCCCATTACTCCTTATTATTGACCTCATCTTAGTAGGACCCCTCACATCCCTCCCATTCATCCCTCACACTGCATGTATCAAGGATGCATGCATGTAACTCAGGGAAGAAATCTATGTTATGTGCACTAAAATTCAGCTAGCACTACGACTAAAATTTAGTTAGCATGATGACCAGAATTAAGCTAGCACTATGACTAAAATTCAGTTAGCACTATTGTGGACTAAAACTCAGATTGCACAATGTACCTTGGTTTTCCTCTTCATCCGTGTATGCCCATGCCTCTTCCTCTTCATCTTCCTGATTATTAGTGCCACTTTCATCCCCGTTGTCACCATTGGTCCTATCCTCATGTTCTTCTTCCTCTGCATCTTCATCCTCTTCTTCAACTCCCTGACCTTCTTGAAACAAAGGATCTTCACGTTCATCTTCGGGCTCATCTGGTGTGGTAGGCTGTACGTGAAATTTAAGAGTAATCATAAGCGGCTAAAGTAAAATTTATGGATAAATCAGTAATGGTAGAACTACAACTAGTCAAGTATACACACCTCATCTGTAACATTGTTCTGTCCATGAACAACTGGATCTTCGTGAGAGGATTGTCGTATAAGGGACCTGTGTGCAAAATTCCTTTCCCTGATTCTTGCATTGTTTGCTTCTATGGTTTCCAATCTTCACTTTTGATATTCTGATATTACAGCTGGGGCTTCTTCCTACTGCGAAGGATCCCTTCTCTTCCCTCATCGTGCCATCTATTGGATGGTAAAGCAACAGGAAAAAAGTCATGTCCAATGCATAGATGGAGGTAGTAAACACAAGGGGGACGGTGGAAACAAAGAAGAGTATGCGCGGAAGACTTACCACAATGACCTAGGCAAAGTCGATGATGCACGACAAAGGGGTGGGTGCCGATGGCAGGCGCGACAGAAGGGGGAGGCAGAAGGGATTCACTTCAGGCCACCGTCACCTGGCCTCGATGGCATACTCAGTGGGTGGTCTTCAGAGTCGGGGGTTTAGTGTGCAGAGGGGAATGGGCAACGTTGAAAGGGTAAAGGGAAAGATTTGGCTAAGGAGGGCTATGACGTTCTAATTTCAGGCGGGTCCATTTGTAATCTAAGTTGGACAAGCAAAAAGAGTGGAGGGAAAAGAGAAATCAGTCGTGGGACCTGGCAAATGTGGATTGCGGCCCATAAAAGTGCACAAATCACACGACAACGACGAAAAAAACCGCTGCCACGACAAATTGGTGTCATGATTGCCCATCCGCCGCGTATCCAACTTTTGTTGGTACTTTTCCCTTGTGCCGCCCCAAAAATCCGTCAGGTATGATAGAGTATTTTTTTAGTGTATAAAGGGTCACTACCGACTACCTTTCATAGATCAAACATTAGAGAGACTTGCTAAGCGTTCTTATTTTTGTTACTTAGATGGATATTCCGGTTTCTCACAAATTGATGTCATCCTGAAGTGACGAGGGTTTAACTCATCAATGCCCATTGTTATGGACTTGGGTTTTGGAGAAGTAGGGAGCGCTGGAGACATCTATCAGCTAGCAAACAAGCACACAGGGAACTCGAAGATTTACCCAGGTTCAGGCCTCGTAGAGGTCCCTACTCCTGCTTGTCTGCTTGTGGAATTATTGAAGGAATCGATGATTACAATGGTGCACAGATGCAATCTGGCGAGGGTTGTGGAAACTAGGGTTGTGTGTGTCCTCCTCGCCACCCCTCCTAGCCTTTATATACATAGGCTAGGTCCTGGGTAGCAGGTCGAGTCAGTTATAGATTATCGTTTTCCCTTTAAACTTTCTATCTTTAGCTTCTCCTTGTTCCGCAAGCAATCGAGAGTCAGTAGGTTACTCAAGTTCTCCATCTGGGCCTTGGCGACACCGTGGGCTTCCACTGTATTCAAGCCGTATATACCAAGCTCGAGTACCTGTAGGGTATACCCATGTTAGTAGCCCCCGAGTGTCCAGTGGAATCGCAGATTCGACTGGGGACTTTATGAAGCCTTTAGAGTGCATGAATGAGTATATTTTCGACTGCTCTGTTTGTGTCATAGGGATTGTTGATGTGCGTGCCTGATTTAACCGATGTATCGGTATCAGTTAACTACCTTAGGGTAAAACAACACAATCTACTCGAACTCGAGTCCCCGGACTCGAATCCGGAAAAGTGCTGGTGTAATTCGACTCAAGCCGCGGAGGTCTTATAGGAGTCGAATTCCAGTATATGGGTGTGAGCACTCGACGCGTCCGTCAAGGCATGTTCATCGTACCTGTAGGCACGGATATATTTCTGGTAGTGCGCAGCGAATGCGTTGCCAGGCCTTATTTAGGTCTTACCTTCACGCTGCAAGCACGGCATCTGAAATTTGTCATCACGAAGATGATTCGGGTGACCCAGGAGACGCAGTGTCTTTATAGGGAAAAATCATGAGGCGGTGTCGCCATAAACTTCGAGTGTGGATGTTATCAACACACAATACGTTGTACAAATAATCATAGGGTGCGCGACCAGCGCTCCCTATGGGAGTAGCCCCCGAGTGCCTGGTTGAGTCGAAGACTCAGGCAGGGACTAAAGAACTTTTGCGACTACTGTCGTCTTTTGTTTGCTTGTTCCAGTCGAATTTATTTCCAGTGCTCCCTATGGGAGTAACCCATGTCCATAGTCGAATCGCGGATTCGAGTGATTGGGTATTGCTTTGAATGTTCATGTTCATGCAGAAAAGAAAAGAAAAGATCTTAGGGTGCGCGACCAGCGCTCCCTATGGGAGTAGCCCCCGAGTGCTTGGTGGAGTCAAAGACTCGAGCAAGCACTAAATTAATCGAAGTCTTCTGCTGCCCAACTTTGGATGACGTCAGTGCTGACAATGCGATGACCTCAGTTGCCCACGTGAGCGGGTTTGACAGGACATGACGAGCGGTGGGTCCCATTTTCTGACTCTAACTTGACCGGGCATGCGTAATCTTTGTTTTAACTGTGCCTCCTCGATTTCCACGCGTAATGGGGGTAGTGGGGGACGGTTCATGCTTCGGGTCCTCCACGTGTCGATCACGATGAACGCCACGTGTCTGATAGGGTTTTTTCTGGCCGTTGGATTCCGTCTCCCAGGGGGTTAAGTAGCAATGCCGCGACGATAATTTTCACATCTGCTCCTTTTCTCTGCCTTTGCCTCCGTCGCCATTGCTGCTGCTCCTCTGCTTCTTTGTGTTCCTCTCTCTCACGACGCTGGACTAGCTCCGCGTATTACCCAGTTACTTTCTCCGATCACACCGCCACCGTAGAATGGGGAAGAAGAAGGGAGGTGTTGCGGCCGACTCCGCCGCCGCCGCGGTTGCTGCGAAGAAGAAGGGTGGCTTCGCCGCTGCGGGCACCAGTGCCACAACCGCCGGGAAAAAGAAGGGCAAGGGCACTCGCGTCACCAATGGTGCGTGGCGCGCATCCGTGATCAAGTCTTTAGAGCTTCGTCTTCTACGACAAGATGGAGTTTTGTCTTCCGCAGTTGCTGACGCGCGCGTCCCTAGCAGCAAGGTAATCCCCTCTCCTCCTGCCGGTTTTCGGGTGATGTTCCTAGCGTTCATCATCCGCGGTCTCTTGTTGCCCCTGCATCCTTTCTTCAGGGGCCTTGTTTGTTTTTATGGGCTCCAGCTGCATCAGCTGTCGCCCAACTCCATCTTCCATGTAGCTTACTACATTAATCTTTGCGAGTGCTGGCTCAGAATCGAGCCACACTTCGATTTCTTCAAGCGTCTCTTCAAGGTGAAGCGCCAATCGACGTCTGGCTCCGTAGTCTATGATGTAGGCGATTGCGGTATCCACGTCGACTCCTCCGCCACATACTTTGATATCAAACTCATGGCGTCCGTCCAAGGGTGGATGGACAAGTGGTTCTACATCCGTGACCTGAAGGCCGACGAAGACCACTTCAGACTCGCGCCCTTCGATCCCGCGATGCCGTGCAAGAGGAGGTGCTCCTGGAAGAACGTAGTGATGCCCGACGAGTCCGCGGAGACAGATGTGCTATACGAGCACGTCTGCGACCTCGAGCATCGCATGGGTAAAGATGAGGGAGGCTGCACCCTCATTTGCACATGGCTACGCCGTCGTGTCTAGCCTCTGCAGGCCAGAGTCCGCCCCATGTTTCAGTGGGCTGGCACGGACGATGTCACTCGCGTATCTGCCGATGGCATTTCCGCGAGTGAGGTAGATAAAAGGGTGCGACTGGTCACCAAGTACATCGTCAAGGATGTGCTTCCCAATGAGCTAGTCGTACCTCCATTCGATGCTGCTAATCCTCCACCTGAGGTATAGTTGTGCTACGTAGTAGCTTTGTTTGTTGACTTCTTTTTTTCTTTTTTTCTTGACTTGTGCCAAATTGTTTTCTGTATGCAGGATTGGGGGGTGTCACCCTGTATGCCCCCTCTTACTGAGGGGGTTATCCCTCGTGAATCCCTGGAAGAGGACGAGTCGGAGTCGACCGTCCCATCTGATGTGGAGGCGGAAGCCCCCGAGTCGAGTGGTCCGGATACTCGCAAGCGTTCGCGCAACGAGGATTCAGATGCATTGTCTCCTTCAAATCCGGAAGGTGAAGCTGTTGGTGCAGAGTCACCAATACCTGCCATTGTTTTGAGTGCCGTGGCGCCATCTTCTCGCAAGAAGATGCGCCCGCCAAAGGAGTCATCGTCAGAGTCGGGGGAGCAAACCTTCGATTTTGACAAGTTTGATTGGTAAGTATACGAATCTTCTATTTGGTTCTTCTTTGGAGTTTCATTCCCTTTATGTTGGTTTTTGCTCTGTAGTCAGCCGGTGTCGTCACCTTCTGGCGATGTCGAATTTTTGAAGGAATCTGGAGTCGCAACCTCCAAGGCCAAGAAAATGGCAGAGCGCACTCCTTCTCCTCCATTGACGTCCCACTCCAGCCATAATTTATCAAGTTCTCCACACGATGTGGAGCACCAGATGGTTATCCGGACGACTGCGCGTCAATCGACTTTGGAGTCATTGGAGGATCATGTAAGTGTAACATCTCTTCTTCTGATTTTGCAGTCGAATTTTTATCTATGCCATCTGTTGACCCTTTACTATGCCTTTTGCCACAGCTCATTGTGAAGGAAGCCACTCGCCTAGCGGAGCAGGTGCTTGCAATGGGTCGGCAGCATGCAATGCTGGACAATCGCCATCATGCGGTTGAAAGTGAGTGTTCTTTATTTTTCTCCTACATCCTTGTGATATATTCGACTGACGGTTTATCTTTGTTTGTGTCAGAGCTGAGCATAATGCGCTTCTTTGTAGCACTGCTTCCCTCGAGAAAACGCTCGTCACGGCGGTGAAGAGCCGTGATGAGGCAGTCGTAGCATGTGACGAATCGCAGAAACGGGAAGAGGATATGCGCACCTCCATCGTGGCTAGGGAGAAGTTGTTCGAGGAACAACTTTTCTCGATTGCCAAGGTCAAGCACTGGAAAGGATATTCAATAAAAACCGGGCTATCGCCCTATCTAAGCGGGTTTCCCCTCTCCTCTACGGGAGTCCTCTTTTCATTTCTGTTCCTGTGTCTATCGCTATCGCCCTATTCTCTCTCAATTAAATGAGGGGGAGTACCTTTTCTCCCTTTTCTGTATTTTCGTTGTTTCTCCTCTTTCGAATTTGTTGTTGGTGCTGACTTTTGTGCCCATGCTTGGGTTTTTGTGTAGATGCCAGTGGTCTGAGCTTCGGTCCCCAGGCACTCCGTCATGATGATGCCTTGGCGGGTGCCATTTCGACAGTCGAAGATCGCAGCGCTGCCGTTCAGGGGACGCTCACCAAGGCCAAGGGCGTGCTCAGTCGCCTCTAGGAAGAGCTGGCGCCCAAGGATGAGTTGATCGAGAATATATATGAGCTGGTGGAGTCCCTTGCTGGGGTATTCCTGCAAGCTTCAAGAACTCGCTCCGTGCGGCTGGCGCTTCAATGTCACTCGCAATGGTTCAAGCCCATGGAGTCGAAGTTGATCCTGCAGCGGTCTCCAAGGCGATGCCTGTCAGCGCTGATGGCCAGCAGGTAGTCTTTGCTCCCTTCGCGACTGCTTGTGGCAAGTATGGCTTGCAGCTGATCAATACAGCTACGAAGTACTCTAAGGAGCTTCAGCGAGCCAAGAAGGCGGCGAAGGCTACGATGTCAGGGGCCGGCGGAAATTCTGTGGCGTCTAACACTGCCACAGACTCGATGAGGCCCCCAAAACCAAAGTCGAAGTCGAAGAAGCCCCTCGCTCCTTAGTAGTCGCATCTTGTAATAGTTAAATAGCTTATGTCTTTTGTCGAGAACATGCCTTTTGGCGAGTGTATCTGCTGATACTTTGTTAATCTTGAATGCGCTCGAGTCTTTTGTCTATGCTTCATCTTAGTCTTCTTATTGTCTCTTGCGTGACTTGTGATAGGGCACATCGAGTGATCCTTTGAGGGAACCTCAGGATTCGCCACCCCTTGATGACACCTTGGCGCCGCCGCGCTCAAGGGTGGATGAGCTGTCTCTGCTCTCGCGACTCTGTGACCGCGTGAAGCAGTTGGAGCGTGAATTACCCGTACTCCAGGGTAATGCGGATGTATGGAAGTCGAAGGCGGAGAAGGCCACCGCCCGAGAACAATATATGTTAGGGGAAGTGACGCAGCTAGGCGACCAATTCAAATGTTAGTTTTCTTCTTCCTTATCTTTTCCTTATAGTCACTCGCAGTAGTTTGTTGTCTTCATACTTCTGCCTTTGCTTGGTATAGTTGTCAGTGCGCGCCATCCGCAGGATGAGAAAGATAGGATTGCCATTTGCATGAATGATCTAACCCAGGAGCAACTTCAGGCGAGTGGATACTTCTGGGTAGATCATGATCACGCAATCGCACTGGCGACCCTACAGGATCGTGCGTCGCTAGTGCTTCACTTCCTGAAGAAGTCGCAATCGTGCCTGAAGAATATTTATTGGACGATGTTCCTGCTGGACATCATTCCATCGAGCCTGCTGGCCCTTCTTGCCAAATTCCAAGACTTGAATGCGGTCCGCAAGTGTGTACGACAGCAGCTAGTGGCTGGTGCCAAGGCTGCTCTGTCGCTGGTGCGACTGCACAGACTTGATGTGGACGTTGCTGCAATTGCGGCTGGACCTCCAGCACCGCCAACGGGTTCGACCTGGAACATGGTTCCTCACTACCAGGCGGTGGATCGCCTAGCGGAGGAGATCGTCGACTTCTTTGAGGAGCAGACCAACATTCCTTTGCTGTAACAGTAGTTTAGTTTGTATCCTGCACATAGTTGTACCAGTGTTGCAAAGTTTGTATATATGCTGCGTATAATTGATTCACATTGATGTATAAAGAGCTTGTTAGCGTGTATGTTTTGTGAGTGCGTTGCAGTATGCTATTCCTTTTCGTTAGCCTAACGTGTGTTTATCTCAGCCCCTTGCCAACCTGTCAGGTGCGTTGCAGCTGGGTTGGTATTTATCAAGGGTTTCGATTGGTGCGCCAGCTACTCAGGATATCGCGTTAGTTCGTAGAACAGATGTGTACAGGGTGGCGCAGCCCCCGAGTGGATTAATTGCAAAAAATAAAAGGAAACAGAGTTTTGGGGCACTTAGCTTTATTTATTCGCAGAATAATACGAGGTACAATGTGTGGCTAAGTAGCCTTATTTGCAATGTAAAAGTAAAAAACGACTAAGGGTAGAAGCGTCGCAGCTGCGCAACATTCCAGGGGTTGGAGTATGCGACTCCAGTCTTGAAATCTTTAAGGCGGTAGGCGCCACCTGGGATTACTTCTGTAATCACGTAAGGTCCCTCCCAGGGGGACTCGAGTTTGAGATGCCCTTGCGGTTTCAGTCATAGGACCAAGTCACCTTCGATGAAGGACCTGGGGCGCAGCCTTCTGCTGTGGTAGTTGCGCAGGTTCTGCTGGTAGATCGCTAATCTTTCCGCGGCGGTTTCCCGCGCTTCGTCAAGGAGGTCGACGGAGTCTTCGAGTGCAAGAGTTGACTCCTGCTCGCTGTAAGCGACCACTCGTGGTGCCTTGTATCGTACTTCTGCGGGTAGTACCGCTTCAGCCCCGTGCACCATGAAGAACGGGGTGTACCCTGTGGCGCTGTTTGGAGTTGTGCGTAGGCTCCAGAGTACCGATTGCAACTCGTCTGGCCAGCAGCCGGTGGCCTGTTCGAATGGCCGGAGGAGTCGCTTCTTGATGCCACCGCAAACAAGCCCGTTAGCTTTTTTGATCTGACCATTGGTCTGTGGATGTGCTATGGAGGCATAGCTGATGTTGATTCCCAGATTCTCGTAGAATTCTTGGAACTCCTTGGATGTGAAGTTCGTCCCATTGTTCGCGATGATGCCGTGTGGTACTCCGAAGCGGTAGACGATGGACTCGAAGAACTTGGCTGCACTGTATCCTGACTGATTTGTCACTGGCATGGCCTCTATCCACTTGGTGAATTTGTCGACTACGACCATAGCCTCCTCATGAGGACCTTGGGAGCTTGCCGACCATGTCGAGTCCCCATTGCGCGAAGGGCTAGGCCAATGGAATTAGCCGGAGTTCTGCACCAGGTGCGTGTGGCTTGTCCACGAATCGCTGGCACGCGTTGCATTTTTGGACGATGTACTTGGCATCGTGCATGGCTGTAGGCTAGTAGAATCTAGCTCGTAGAGCTTTGGCGACGAGGGCGCGACTGCCAGCATGGTGCCCGCGGGTCCCCTCATGGATGTCGAGGAGAACAACTCTTCCATCGGCCGTGGGGACGCATCGTTGGAGTATTCCTGTGATGCTGCGCTTGTATAGTTCGCCATTGATAACAACGAATGCCTTGGATCGTCACGCGATATGCCGTGCGTCAGTCGTATCGTCCGATAGCCTCTTGCTGAGAAGGTACGTGATGTACGGTTGGTGTCCAGGATGGCTTGATCATCATGACGCTCATTGTCCCTTCGAGTCCTAGATCCAGCTCCAAGTCATCGAGTGCCATTGTCTCATTGGGCGGTGTAGCCCCCGAGTCTGTTGCTGCACTTGTTTTCTTCTCTGCGGCCTTTGGCTTGATGGAGCATTCGCAGATGCTCTCGAGAAATACCCTAGGTGGTATGGGGGCGCAGGTAGAGCCTATGTTGGCGAGTGTGTCCGCCTCTTCATTGCTTTCGCAGCCAATGTACCGCAGCTCGCAACCGTCGAAGTCCCCTTCGAGTGTGTCGTAGAGGTCGCGATAGGCAATCATGTTGTCATTCAGGACGTCGTACTCGTGCATTGTCTGGTTGACGACCAGCTTGGAGTCGCCATATATTATGAGCCTCTTGGTGCTGTAGGCTTTTGCCATCCTCATCCCGTGCAGTAGGGCTTCGTATTCAGCTTCATTGTTGGAGGCGGTGAACTGCATTCGCAGGATATATTTCAGCTTGTCTCCCTGGGGCGATGTCAGTATGACACCTGCGCCGGCCCAATCCTTTCGCTTTGAACCATCGAAGTGCATTGTCCAGAGGTAGGACATATCTGGTTTTTCAGGGAGCTAGTTCTCCATCCAGTGCACGAGGAAGTCAAGGAGAACTTGTGACTTGATTGCATTGCGTTTTTCATATGTAATGTCTCGTGGAGACAGTTCGATTCCCCAGAGCGCGACTCGTCCGGTGGCGTCGGGATTGTTGAGGATATGCCCCAGCGGGGCGTCGTTGACTACCATGATTGGGTGCTCCTGGAAATAGTGGCGCAGTCACCGGGCTGTCATGAAGACGGCGTACGCCAGTTTCTGGTAGTGCGGGTACCGCTGTTTTGTTGGCGTAAGCACCTCGCTGAGGTAGTAGACCGGGCGCTGTACTCCGTTGACCTTGTTTTCTTCGGTTCGTTCCACCACGAGCACTATGCTGACCACCTGGTTGGTGGTGGAGATGTATAGCAGTAGTGGTTCCCTTTTGCGTGGGGTCACTAGGACTGGTGAGGTGGACAGTAGGCGCTTAAGGTCTTTGAATGCTTCCCGTGCCTCGTTGGTCCATTCGAACTTGTCAGCTTTGCGGAGGAGTTGGTAGAAAGGCAGTGCTTTTTTTCCCATTCTACTGATGAATCGACTGAGCGCCGCGACTCGCCCAGCCAGCTGCTGGACACCTCTTATGTTCTTCGGCTTCTCCATGGCCAGTATGGCTTTTATTTTCTTTGGGTTCGCCTCGATCCCTCTCACGGAGATAAGATACCCGAGTAGTTGCCCAGATGGTACGCCGAAGGCGCATTTGTCTGGATTGAGCTTGATCCGGTAGCGGTCGAGGTTGGCGAAGGTTTCGCGCAAATCGTTGATTAGTGAAGCTTCCTCTTTGATCTTGATTACTATGGCGTCAACATAGACTTGGATGTTGCGACCAAGCTGGTTCATGAGGCAAGCCTGCATGCATCGCTGGTAGGTGGCTCCTGCATTCTTCAGCCCGAAGGGCATTGTGTTGTAGCAGAACACACTAAAAGGCGTTGTAAACGCCGTTTTTTTCTTGATCTTCCTCCTTCATTCGAATCTGGTTGTAGCCTAAGTAGGCATCGAGGAAGCAAAGGCGCTCGCATCCCGCGGTGGAGTCGATGATCTGGTTGATTCGCGGTAGCGGAAAGTGGTCCTTTGGACAGTGCTTATTCAGAGAGGTGAAGTCCACGCACATCCGCAGGATATCCGTGTCCTTTTTTGGTACTAGCACGTATTGGCGAGCCAAGTGCTTTCCTTGATTTCGCGTATGTATTTGGCGTCGAGGAGTCTGTTGATCTCCATTCTGACTACCTTTTCTCTTGGTTCAGACAGTCGCCGAATTGTTTGCTTGACTGGCCTTGCGTCTGGGTTGACGTTGAGTGTGTGCTCGGCGAATTCCCTGGGAACTCCTGGAATGCCCGCTGGACACCAGGCGAAGATTTCCCAGTGCTCCTAGAGGAATTCGATGAGCGCGAGTTCCTATGCGGCACTCAAGTTGTTGGCGATGAGGGCCATCTTGGCGGGATCCGATGGGTGGACCTGAACTTTCTTCGTGTGCACCGATGAGTCGAAGGATAGGTCGGGTGAACTTGGCCGGCTCAGGGGAGGCAGACTGTTGTCTGTCGACTCCTTTAGTCTCGCCAATTCTTCCTGCATGCTGAAGGACTGGGAAATTATGTTGAATTCCCTGTCGCAACTGTCAGACCTCTCTAAGCTCCCGATGATTGTGATGACACCATTAGGGCCTGGCATTTTCATCTGCAGGTAGGCGTAGTGCGGCACCGCCATGAACCTAGCGAACGCGACACGTCCGAGGATGCAGTGGTACTGTGAGGGCCAGTCGACGACTTCGAAGTCGATGCGCTCGCGCCGAAAGTTTTTCGGCGTGCCGAAGATGACGTCGAGGTTGATTTTGCCAAGGGGATATACACCCTTGCCTGGGACGATGTCATCGAATGTTGTGTCTGAGGCTTCTAAGCAAGTCAGAGGGATTTTCATTGCTCGCAAGGTACTCGCGAACATAAGGTTGATGCCGCTTCCGCCGTCCATGAAGACGCGGATCATGTCGAAGCCTCCAATTTGTGCCTCGAGTACGAGGGGACAGTGGCCTGGACGAGGTACTTGACGCGGGTGGTCGCGCTTGTCGAAGGTGATGTAGGAATCGCTTCCACTGAGGTACTCAGTGGTAGATGGTGGCGAGTTTATCGCCAGATTGACTTGGCGAGTGATGGACTTTTGCACCCGATTGGAGGGGTGACCCTTTTGGATCATCATGGTGCCCATGGCCCGTGGGTCCGGCACAGCTGCATTTGGGGGTGGTCCAGGTGGTGGTGGTGGAGCTCCGTGTGCCACAGCACCTGGGAAGCTCCGTAGCCCCCGTTGACAGCGTCGCGATTCATCCGAGCTAGGCCCTCATGAAGCTTGAGGAACTCGCGGCAGTCCTTGAGGAGGTGGTTGGACTTCTTTTTGCCGTCGTGCTTGTCGATGTAAAAGTGTAGAGTGCATGGCCCGGACAACTTGTCTTCGATGGATGTTGCGGGTGCCTCATCGCGAGTGCGGTGCTGCCATACTAGCGTGGTTTTCCCGGAGTCGCGGTAACTGCTGTGGTAGCCGCTGTTGCAGTTGTCGTCGCGTCTATCGGCGTAGCCGGCTGCGACCATGTTGACGACGTCGTGGTCATGGTAGATGCGCATGCGACATTTGCTTCGGCGGTCGCGTCTGCGTTCGAGTTCTGCTTCATCATCGCAATGAACATGATTCTTCACCAAATCTTCTCCATCTGCCCATCGATTCGCGATTTTCATCAGGTGGGCGATGGTTTTGGGCTTCGAGCGGCCCAGCTCCTCCCTAAGCTCTATGCGGCGTACGCCGCCGTTGAATGCGTCAATTGCGCGATCTTCCGAGATGTTTTCTGCGGAGTTCTTGATGATGGACCATCTCTGGATGTATGAGCGTAGTGACTCGCCCGATCTTTGCTGGCAGCATCTCAGCTCTTTGATTGATGCGGGCCTTTTGTAGGTGCCCTTGAAGTTGCGCACAAAGCTGTAGACCAGCTCTTCCCAACTGCGAATGGATCCGCGTGGGTGGTTGTTGAGCCATGCTCGGGCGGCGCCCTGCAGCTGTAGCTGCAGGCATTGCATAGTCGTGCTTCGACTCCTGCCGTGGAGCCTGACGGAGGAGATATGTTCCTCTAACCAGATTTTCGGGTCCTATAGACCATCGAACTTTGGGTTTTCTGATGGGAGCTTAAACCCCTTGGGCATTCGCTTTTGTCTGATGGCCCTGCTGAAGCATCTAGCGCCACAGAGCTCCACATCTTCGTCTTCCGAGTCAGTCGATCGGGCACGTCGCGCCCTTGATTTGTCGATTTTGCACTGCGTGATGTCATCACGTGCGTCGTAGTCGTGGTCATGTAGCCGTGAGCGACGGCGTCGAGACAGGTCATGACTGTCGTCGCTGGATGAGGGTGAGTAGTAGTTTTTGGCCAGGGCCTTGCCTTTCTTCGGCTCTGGCGTTGGCTCTTTGTCGAGAGCAGCCTCGACTAATCCCAAGCCGGCGATCGCAGATCGGTGCATGGCAGCTCGGGGATCTCCAGCTAGCGGCTGATTGTTGAGTAGGTACATGGTGGCCGCCGTCACCGCTGCCTGTGGCGTTTTTGGGACTACGTTGCCCCGGGTGTCGACTGTCATAGAGCTGAAGTCGAGGACTTTTGCAGCTTCTATGCTCTCCTGTTCGGTGAGATGGGCCATTCGAGATCGTATTTTGTTGGCCACGTACTCGTTGCCCTTGGAGGAGGATCCTCCTTGGGAGGAGAGTCCGACCCGTCGAAGGCTTGACTCGTCTGCCGCCTTTTTACGCGCTTCGAGTTGCGCGATCGTTTGCAGCTGGCGTCTGTATTCCTCCTTAAGTAGCCAACGATAGCCCATTAGCATTTCTTGCGACGTGCCTGGAGGTAGGGGATTGCCTCGTAGAGCTTCTCGGCAACGGGCCCACTCGAGATTGTTGAGCCTGATCACGAATCGCTCGCCGGTGTGCTCGTTCACCATGGTAGGAGGTTCGGCTGCCCCTCCGTTGTTGACGGGAGCGCTGTTGGTAGGGCTGCCATTGGGTATGCCACCGTTTGGCGGGTTGGCTTCATTGCCTCCGTTGCCCGTGTTGTCGCGGTTGGCGGTGGGATCGCCCGCATTGATGACGGCGCACATGAAGTGGTTGGGGAAGCTGCTGCTCCCACAACTTTCAGATCCGGAGCCGTAAGCTCCATCTTCAGTTGCCAGATCGCTCAGATCGGATTCGCGACTGCTGTCGCTGACCGTATTCTCGACTGTTGCCGAGACATTGAGTTCACTGAGGGTGCCGATCGGCGAGGGAAACCACGATGCTGGAGCAATAGATGGTGTCGTCGGCTGGTCAGGCATGCGAAGCATGCCCATCTGACCAACTTGGAAGTGGAAGCTCCCAATTGCCAGGCTGATTCCGTCGCCCACAGACTCGAAAGCCGGGCGAGTGGCCGGCGTGTGGACGGTGAAGTCGAACACGCTGAAGAGCTAGCGAATCTCCGCTGTTGCAGAGTTGTAGATCGCGGTTGATGGGGCCGAAGAATCCGTAACATCAGCACTCCCGATTCCCATAGACGACGCCAATTGACGAGGGTTTAACTCATCAATGCCCATTGTTATGGACTTGGCTTTTGGAGAAGGAGGGAGTGCGGGAGACATCTATCGGCTAGCAAACAAGCACACAGGGGACTCGAAGATTTACCCAGGTTCAGGCCTCGCAGAGGTCCCTACTCCTGCTTGTCTTCTTGTGGAATTATTGAAGGAATCGAGGATTACAATGGTGCGCAGATGCAATCTGGCGAGGGTTGTGGAAACTAGGGTTGCATGTGTCCTCCTCGCCGCCCCCTCCTAGCCTTTATATAGATAGGCTAGGTATTGGGTAGAAGGTCGAGTCGGTTACAGATTAGGGTTTTCCCTTTAAACTTTCTATCTTTAGCTTCACCTTGTTCCGCAAGCAATCGAGAGTCCGTAGGTTACTCGAGTTCGACATTTGGGCCTTGGCGACACCGTGGGCTTCCACTGTATTCAGGCCGTATATACAGGGTTCGAGTACCTGTAGGGTATACCCATGTCATGAAGGCTAACTTAAAACAAATTTTACTTGTTCTTTTGGTATGTATGCTTATCGGCGTATTCATTTTGTTTTATGTAATGCTCCCACAACTTTTCAAAGATGTATGAGTGCCATATTTGCGGACTTTGTAGAAGAAATCATAGAAGTGTTCATGGACGACTTTTCCGTCTATGGCACTTCATTTAAATATAGTCTCGATAATCTTAAAAAAGTTTTGAAGCAATGAAAGAATAGTAATCTTGTTTTGAATTGGGAGAAGTGCCACTTTATGGTAACAAAAGGCTTACTTGGTTATAAAATATCAGGTAAAGGTATAGAAGTGGACAAGGCAGAAACTAAAGCAATAGAAAGTTTACCACCTCCATGAGATGTGAAAGGTATACGGAGTTTTATTGGTCATGTGGATTTCCATGGAAGGTTTATAAAGAACTTTTCAAAAGTTTTAAGACCTTTAAATAACATCTTGCAAAAGAATACTCATTTTTATTTTGATGATAATTGCTTCATTGCTTTTAAAGCTCTAAAACAAGCTCTATTAATGCTCCTATAATAAAACCTCCTATTTGGAAACGAACCTTTAAACTAATCTATGAAGCTAGTGATGAATCCATTAGGGCTATCCTTGGATAGCATGATGGCGACAAATTTAATGTTATATGTCATGCTAGCCGTACTCTTAACGGTGCTCAGAAGAATTATCCAATGGTTGAAAAAGTTATATGCGATTGTATTATCTTGTGACAACTTTAGATCTTACATTATGGATTCTAGGGTGAGAGTCCATACGAATCGTGATGGATTAAAATAAATTCTTGAAAGAAAATATGTTAAGCCAACAATGATTTGCTGGATCCTTTTACTTCAAAAATCTGAACTAAAGATTGTATAGAGAAAATAGGAGCCACTGAATGATCATAGGATGAAGAAAGTAGCCAATATATGTGTGCCACAAGGGATGATAAACTTTGTAGAAAATAAATTTACCCATTCTATGTGTAATAGAGTCAATAGTTTCCTTTGGAAAGCGGCGTGCACCGGGAAGAAGAAATCATCATCAAAGGTAAAGTACTTACTAAACCCTTCATGAAGAGTTGGCAAGAAAGCCCTTGTTCTTTGTTTTTGGGATTTCTTTAATTTAGATCTATGTTTTAATAATTTGGTTTTATTTTCTTATTACTTGTATTTTTCTGGAGAGTTTGAGAGTTTTCTGAACATGGTACGGGTGGGCCATATTGTCGGGCGTCGCGGTACCAATGCTCATTAAACTCCTAGGGTCGTTAGGCTGAGTTTGCAGAATTTTTCAGAATTTGGTATGAACATATCGTACGACGAGACCTGGTCATATGAAGGATCGTTAAACTCTCAGATGTTTTTGCATGAAAATCTTCAGAGTGTTATGGGTAGGCCATATGGCCGCACCTATCTATACGGATGTTCGTTAATACTTCAAAGTATCTTTATCGTTTCTTTCGTATTTCTATGTATTTGTAGAAAAACTAAAATGTCATGTCCCGACTACTCGTACGAGTGGGTTGTATGGGCATGATCTGCTAGTACTAAAACTTGGAAGGTTTTACCGATGTTCAATTTTGAAAACTTTTGTGACTTAGGATTGGGTACGGGCGGGCCGTGCGGCCACCGCGTGTACTAGTGATCGTTACAATGCTCATTTTTTTATAAATTGCTGATTTCGTTCCATATTTGTTGAGATTTTTTACTTAACCAACTTAATGACTCTTATGATCTCTAACCTCCTCAAATATTCTCCCAAAGGTCTTGGTCTTCTCTTATTCAACAGATCGCATCTATGTTATGCTCTACCCAGTTCTAGACTAAGGCAACGCTCTAGTACTCATGCCTCCATCATGTGATAGCTTCCAGACCACATTGCTTGAAGCCGACGATCGTGAAGCGCAGGGTCTAATCTCGAAGAACCGGGAGCCCTCCTTCGAATCCTATGATGAAGGATATGAGCCATGGGACAACATCGACATTAGCAAACCCATCTACGCATCTCCACTAAAAGTGGATTGGGTTACAGTTGAAGGGTTTATCTTTGAAGAAGATGCTCAGAAGCCACTTGGGAAGGGACGGGTCGAGACCGTGAAGTTCATCTCCACCGACCGTCAAGACCATAAGCATAAGTAATCTCTAAATGCTACTGCAGGAACTTATGTGGAGACGACATCTCATAAATTTACCACCAAGAAGCTTACACTAAACGCGTGAAGCTGAAAGAGGAGTTCCAGAAAAGCATACCAAGACTAAGTAGCTCCTTGAAGAACTTGAGTTATACAAAAAACAAGAGCTTATTCACGGTGAGATTGTGCGTGAACACCTCAAGAAGCTGGAAGACAAAAACGATATTAACATGATGCTTGGGAGGTTTGCAGATAGCATGACCACTCTATGCGCTAACCCGGAGAGGTGCTATTGTCGCATCTCCGCCCTAGAAAAAACCAACAGGAAGCTCCACACAACAATTTCCAACGACATCCCGCTGCCATAATCGATCACATCACGGTATCAAATAATCGCAAGGGATTATTTAATCCCACCTGGCTTGATTCCAACCTTGGGGAGATCTTTGAGACCTTGTAATATATCTTAAAGTTTTTAGCATGTTTACTTTCATGCATGCATCTTAGTTTACTTTTTCGAGTTTTACATAATAAGTTGCAACTTTACCTCCCTTGGAGAAAGGAACGGTTTATATCCTATGGATTACGAGTTTTTATTATATATGAAGTATATCAGTTCGTTGTTATCCTATTAGATGTATGAACTAGGATGAGCTCTATTGTACTTGTACTTTGTTGACTTTGGAATATTCCACACCATTATTACTATTCACAAGTTTTAAAAAACTTTGATAGTATGTTATAAATCTATGGTTTGATTGTTGAAACATAAAAGAGTGAAAAGATAAAAGAGAGAAATTGAGAAACTCAAAAGCTACGATACTACCAAAGACTTAGAATGAGTAGAAGTTGGGGTAGAAGCTCAAACCACCAGTGTGAATTACTTCGTACTCTGTTTAGTAGTTTTATTAAAAAATCTTGATCTATTTTAAGTCTTCTCATAAGATTGAACAATATGTCTAGTCCCTTGCACAACACTAAAAATGCTTAAGAGCATGTGTGTAATGGAAAACGAATGTGCAAAGGGTAGATATACATAGAAGTCAAGAATATGAGAGGAAATGAAAAATACCATTCAAAAATTAAACCTAGAGTGGATGTGCGAACCGTTTGCAACCTCCATGCATGCTCGTTTGGTTGAACTAAAAGTTTTATATTATGCTATCATTTAATATTCTCATTTACGGATATTACTAAAGGTGTGGAAGCCTACTAATTCATCTTGTTATGTAAAAGTGTGATGAAACTCAGAAGATGGTTCAATATCTCTTACTTTAACTATTTGCTACAATGCCTCATTCTATTTTATAGACTTGCACTTCATGAACATGATAACCTTGTCCATTAAGCTACTCTATTGCTCGCGGACGAGCAAGAGTGTAAGCTTGGGGAATTCATTGAGCGCATTTTTGTAGCATATTTACCTTGCGTTTTTGCATGAGTAGCGATAGTATTTTAGAATTTTACCGTGCTCGTGCGCCTCTTTTATGCCTGTTTCACCAAGATACAAGAATTGAAGGTGTAGATGAATAAATCAACTGGAGAAGTCAACTATGGGCATAAATATGCTTTTTGGAGGCTATTAAAAGCTCTAAATTAAAATAAATAACCACACTCTTGGAGAGAAGGGGGATCAAACCCCCTCGCATAACCGGAGTCAGAGGCTTTAAAGACCGTCTATATAGGCAGGACCCACCCGTATGGCCTTCCTGTATGACAAATATCAAAGCTGCCTCTTCAAATAGTTTCACCCCGTGCAAATAGATCTGAGATCCGATATATAGATACACCATTGTTCATATAAACCACAACTCTGGAAGGGGTCTGAAGGGGGAATTCGCATAGAGACTTTGATCCTCGCTTCCATGAAGATCCTTGGAGGTCGTGTGCATCATCTTCTTCATCATCTACAACCAGTGCAACTCCACTAATCCTTCCATCTCCATTACATTTATCTTGTTGTATTTCTTAGACTTTGTTGTGGATTTGCACGAGTATTTACCAATCCATTTGTATTCCATTAGAGTAAATAATAGCTACAGAATGTTTTGGCTCAAACTGCTATCCATGTCACCCCGATTCTTTTTAGCCATGGGATATCGACGGCTGAAAATCGCCCCTAGACCCGAAATTTTCCGTCATGCTAGTTCATAGACGCGTCTGGTGCTCTTTCACGTCCAACATTTCTCCCTTGAATCGCTGACGAGTGGAGCCCCTAGTAAAATAGGCCCACAGGTCAGTGGATTTTGCATGCATCTGATGTACACATAAATTATCAGTTTGCTCTTCCACCCGGACCCAAATTTGTAGTCCACTCCAGTGAACTTAGTGAAATTCGCGCCCGTATAAAAGCCTAGGATGAAACCTAGACGCCACAACCACCCCTGTCCTGATTCCACTCACGGATGGAAAATGCGTCCGTTTTTCCCCTCCCAGGCCCGAGACCGTAGCCCTAACCCTAACCGTTGTCGTCCAGCCTCCCACTACGGGATCGCCTATTGATGAGTGCATATATGTATCATGTTTTATATTATTATTTTGCATTGTAAATGTAGGATCTTGGTATTTTACAGTGCTCCCACGCACATTTTATGTTTGTTTTCACCAGGATCAGGAGAGATGATGGATACAATGGACATAATTCTTGGAGCAACTGTACTGAGGAGAAAAGGAGTAAAAAACAACGTAAATTGCTTATTTGGGAGATATCAATAATACCATAAGAAAAACTGAAGCAAACAAGGCTTATAGACGGTTTAACGACCAACTATACGGCAGGAATAAATTTTCCGACCGTATAGTTCCCGTCGTATAGTTGGCGCTGCCACAGCCTCCTCAAATAGTTTCACCCCGTGCAACTAGATCAGGGAGACGACATACAGAACAACAAGAAATCGCCGAAAACTCACCTCCAGAAGGCATCTGGAGGGGGAACTCATTCACCGGGGATCCATCTTCTCCCTGCACATATCCGAGAGGCTAAGGCATCGATCTTCATCATCAACCGCTGCATCACCACCATCTCCATCCATCCCATCTATATCTTGTCTAGATCTTGTTGTAATTTTCGTACTCGTTGTGGATTTACACAAGTACTATTCATCTATGATTGATTCCATTGTTATTGCCATGACGCTGATTGCCTCCATGTCTGAGTAGATTATTAGTTCTTGGGGAGATGGAGAAACCCTAGTGTGAGATTGAAATAAGATAAAGTTTATTATGATATTCATTGCTATGACCATGTGTTAGATTGTCATCATCTTGATGTTGAGCGAAGTCGACCTCTCAATATTTGTCTCTCATAGGGACTTGATGGAGGGAACTACTTGTTAGTAGACGAAGGTGTGTTAGCACTTACAATGACTATAAAGCTGTTGGCACCCCCTTACGTATCAACTTGGGAATCGATAAAACTCACGGAGCACTATCCATGCCATGGGATACGTCCTACGAGATTAAGTCCCTTAATAGCACAGTAATTCGATTGATGTCGATTGCTGACTGCTGTGGTTATGAGGATGATGTGAGTAGCGGTTACTGCCTATTTGTCCAAATACGGAGTTCCTCCCACACATACATAGTTGAGAATGTTCATGATAATAATCTTTACTTTAGCTCCTTATAATGCTAGTGGTGAATCCGCTACTGCCTAAGAACACTTTTTCCCTATTGCAGTTCCAATCTCTCTTACATACGAGATACTTACTTTCTGTATTTAGTTGTTTTACTTTACTTATTGTTGCTCTTATACCAAAAACCCAAAAACACCTTTTTACGCAACACTCGTATTTTATCTTGTCACTTAGAACTTTATTTAGCATTTCTATTGTAATATTTATTTCAAGAGTTATTAGACTTTGGACTCCTGCTCCTTGTGGGATTGATATCTTTATTTCTAGCTACAAACGATCTGTGCACTTGTAGTCATCACCTACTTCCCCCCCACAACGACGAGCACTATACACGCCTCCCTCCTCGGCCCGACACACTGCCATCGTCCAAGCCTCCCTCCACGGTACCACCTCATTCCTCGGTGGTGATTCACTCCTCTCTCCCACATTGCCTCTCCAAAAACCATATCATCGTCGGATCCTTGCACACGTCCTCATAGAGCCTTTTGGTCGTGTCCTCTGATGGCCCTATCCTCCCGCAACTTAGTGCAGGTGGTAGGTTTGGCCAGTGAAGGGAACCAGGGCATCGTGAGCCATCCTCGTGCACTGTTCATTATCGCGACACCCCGCGACCTACAACTTCATTAACCATGATTTGGCATGCAAGAGGCGGGGCCCTATATAGCTTGCAGCAGCATGAGATGAACACCTTTAGGTGATCCCACCCCTTCTACTATACCCTCCCCTCTCGCACCTCTCTATTTCCAAAGGGGAATTGACGTGGGCATACCCTACAGGTACTCGACCTTGGTATATATGACACAGATATGACGAGAGCCCACGGCGTTACCAGGGCCCAATACAGGATTCAGGTGACTCATGGAGACTCCGATTGCTTGCAGCACAAGATGAAGCTTAAGATAGAAAGTTTAAAGGGACAAACCCTAATCTGTAACTGACTTGACCTGCTACCCGAGACCTAGCCTATCTAAATAAAGGCTAGGAGGGGGCGGCGAGAAGGATGATCACAACCCTAGTTTCCACAACCATCGCCAAATTGCATCTGCGCACCCCCTATAACTTTCGACTCCCTCGATAATTCCAAGAGCAGACAAGCAGGAGTAGGGATCTCTACGAGGCTTGAACCTGGGTAAACCTTGCGTCCCTTTGTGCTTGTTTGCTAGCTGATTGATGCCTCTAGTGCTCCCTCCTTCTCCAAAATCCAAGTCCACAACAATGGGCATTGACGAGTTAAACCCTCGTCAATTGGCACCGTCTGTGGGAACTGGGAGTGCTGATGCCGCAGCTTCTTCGGCCCTGACAACCGCGATCTACAACTCTGCAACAGCGGAGATTCGCCAACTCTTCGGCACTTTCGACTTCACCGTCCACATGCCAGCCACTCGCCCAGCTTTCGAGTCCGTAGGCGATGGAATCGGCTTGGCAATCAGGATCTTATGCTTCCAAGTTGGTCAACTGGGCACACTTCGCCTTCCTGATCAGCAGACGGCTCCCACGATTGCTCTAGCATCGTGGTTTCCGCCACCAATCGGCACTCTGAGCGAGCTCAACACCCCGACAATAGTTGGAGGTACGGATGACGACAACAGTCACGGATCCGATCTGGGTGACCTGGCCATAGAGAATGGAGCCTATGGCTCCGGATCTGAGAGTTGTGGGAGTAACAGCTTCCCCAATCACTTCATGTGTGCCATCATCAACGCAGGCGACACCGGTGTCAATCGTGACAACACCGACACTGGTCCATCCAACAGCGAGAATGGTGGCCCCACCAACGGCGCACCCATCAACAACGGAACGGACGGGAACCGAACCTCACGGCGAATGGGCACGCCGAGGAGAGCATGCTGATCAAACTCAACGACAGCGAGTGGGCCCGCTACCGCGAGGCTCTGCGGGGTAATCCTCTTCCCCTAGGCGCATCGCAATAGATGCTGATGGGCTACCACTGGCTTCTCAATGAGGAGCTCAAGCGCCAGCATCAAGTAGTCGCGCAACTCGACGAGCGCAGAAAAGCAGTGGACGAGTGGAGCCTCCGACGGGCTTAGCTATCCTCCATGAGAGGATCCTCTTCCAAGGGCAATGACTACGTGTCTGCCAAACGTCGATCTCGACTGGCTGACCTCACCGACAAGGAGCATGAAGAAGCCGCGAAATTCCTCGACTTCGGCTCTATGACAGTGGATATGTGGGGCAACGTGCTCCCGAAGACACCGCAAGCAGCGGTGACAACGGCCACCGTGTACCTCCTCAACAACCAGCCGCCAACTAGGGATCCGCGAGCTGCCATGCATCGATCTACGATCGCAGGCCTAGGCCTAGTCGAGGCTGCCCTCATCAAGGAGCCAACACCGGAGCTGAAGAAAGGCAAAACTCTAGAAAAATACTACTACTCGTACTCCTCCAGCGACGACAACCATGATCTGTCATGGAGACGTCGCTCACGGCGGCACGACCACGACTACGACGCGCGTGATGAACTCACGCAATGCAAGGTCGACAAGATGCGGGCGAGGCACGCTCGTTTGACTGACTCGGAAGATGACGAGGTGGAGCTCTGTGGCGCCAGATGCTTCAGTAGGGCCATCAGGCAGAAGCGAATGCCTAAGGGGTTCAAACTCCCATCGGAGAACCCGAAATTTGACGGCCTACAGCACCCAAAGATCTGGCTGGAGGATCACATCTCCTCTGTCAGGCTACACGGCGGAAGCTCAAGCACGTCAATGCAATGCCTATAGCTGCAGCTGTAGCTGCAAGGCGCCACCCGCGCGTGGCTCAAAAATCTCCCACGCGGATCAATTCGCAATTAGGAAGAGCTGGTCTACAGCTTCTTGCGCAACTTCAAGGGCACTTACAAAAGGCCCACGCCAATCGAAGAACTAAGAGGATGCCTTCAAAGGTCTGGCGAGTCACTGTGGTCGTACATCTAGAGGTGGTCCACCATCAAGAACTCCGCAGAAAATATCTCAGAGGACTGCGCGATCGACGCGTTCAACGGTGGTATTCGCCGTATAGAGCTCAGGGAGGAGCTGGGCCGCTCGAAGCCCAAAACAATCAACCACCTGATGGAGATCACGAATCGGTGGGCGGACAGAGAGGACTCGGTGAAAAACCGTACCTACTCCGATGATGACGACGACCTTGGGCGCAGACGCGACCGCCGAGGGAAACTTCGAATGCGCGTCTACGAGGACCGCGAAGATGTCAACATGGTCGCGGCTGGTTACGCCGACAAATGCGACGACAACCGCAACAACGGATACCACAGTGGTGGATACCGCGACAACAGGAAAACCATGCAAGTGTGGCAACACCACACTCACGACGATGCGCCTGGGTAATCCATCTAGGACAAATTGTCCGGACCATGCACCGTACAATTCTACATGGACAAGCACGACGGCAAGAAAAAGTCCAGCCACCTTCTCAAGGATTGCCGCGAGTTCCTCAAGCTCCATGAAGGCCTGGCCAAGATGAAACGTGACGCGATCAACCAGGGATACGGAGCTGCCCCGGGCACCGTGGCTCACTGAGCGCCACCACCAGCACCACCTGGACCACCACCACCTACGGCTGCACCAGTCCAGAACCATGGGGGCGAGCCGTACCCACGAGCGCTGGGCAATATGGGGATGATCCAAAGGGGCATCTCTCAAATCGAGTGCAAAAGGCCATCACTCGCTAGGTCAATTTGGTGATAAACTCTCCACCTTCCACCACTGAGTACCTCAGTGGAAGCGAGTCTTGCATCACCTTCGACAAGGGCGACCACCCGCGCCAAGTACCTCGCCCAGGCTACTGTCCCCTCGTACTCGAGGCGTAGACCGGGGGCTTCGATATGAGTCACGTCTTCATGGACGACGGAAGCGACATCAGCCTCATGTTCGCAAGTACCTTGCGCGTGATGTGAAATCCTCTTACATGTCTGGAAGTTTCAAACACGACGTTCCACGGCATCGTCCCAAGGAAGGGAGTGTACCCCTGGGAAAAATCAAGCTCGATGTCATCTTCGGCACACCACAAAATTTCCGGCGAGAATGCATCAACTTTGAAGTCGTCGACTGGACCTCACAGTACAACTGCATCCTCGGACATGTCGCGTTCGCAAGGTTCATGGCATTACCGCACTATGCTTGTCTGCAGATGAAGATGCCATGCCCAAACAACGTCATCACAATCAGCGGAAGCTTCGAGAGGTACGATAGCTGCGACAGGGAATTCAATAGAATCTGCCAGCCCTTCGGCATGCAAGAGGAACTCGCAAGGTTGAAGGAGTCAACAGACAACAGTTTGCCTCCCCTGAGCAAGCCAAGCTCACCTGAACTCTCCTTCGACTCATCGGTGCACACCAAGAAAGTCTAGGTCCACCCAACGGACCCAGCCAAGACGGCCCTCATCGCCAACAACTTGAGTTCCGCATAGGAACCCACGCTCGTCGAGTTCCTCCGTGAGCACTGGGAAATCTTCGCCTGGTGTCTAGCAGACATGCCAGGAGTTCCTAGGGAATTCACCGAGCACTCACTCAACGTGAATCCAGACGCAAGGCCAGTCAAGCAGACAATACGGCGACTGTCTAAACCAAGAGCAAAAGCGGTCAGTATGGAGATCAATAGAGTCCTCGACGCAAATTTCATACGCGAGATCAAGGAAAGCACCTGGTTCGCAAATACAGTGCTTGTGCCTAAAAAGGACACGGATATCTTGCGGATGTGCGTGGACTTCACTTCCTTGAATAAGCACTGCCCGAAGGATCACTTCCCGTTGCCACGGATCGATCAAATAATCGACTCCACTGCGGGATGTGAGCGCCTCTGCTTCCTCGATGCCTACTCAGGCTACAACCAGATTCGAATAAAGGAGGAAGACCAGGAGAAAACGGCGTCCACAACACCCTTTGGTGTATTCTACTACAACACGATGCCCTTCGGGCTAAAAAACGCCGGAGCCACCTACCAGCGGTGCATGCAGGCCTGCCTCAACTTGGTCGCAATATCCAAGTCTACGTCGATGACATCATCATCAAAACCAAAGAGGAGGCCACGTTAATCGACGATCTCCGAGAGATCTTCGATAACCTCGACCGCTACCGGATCAAGCTCAATCCGGACAAATGCACCTTTGTAATACCACCTAGATAATTACTTGGGTATCTCATCTCTGCTAGAGGGATCGAAGCAAGCCCAAAGAAAATAAAAGCCATACTGGCCATGGAGAAGCCGAAGAACGTAAAAGGCGGCCAGCAGCTGGCTGGGCGCTCAGTCAATTCATCAGTCGCATGGGCGAAAAGGCACTGCCCTTCTACCAGCTTCTCCGCAAAGCTGACAAGTTCGAGTGGACAGACGAAGCGCCAGAAGCATTCGAGGACCTTAAGCGTCTATTATCCACCTCGCCAGTATTGGTCATGCCTCGCGAAAAGGAGCCGCTGTTGCTATACATTTCCGCCACCAATCAGGTGGTCAGCACTATGCTTGTGGTGGAGCGAGCCGAAGAAAACAAAGTCCACGAGGTGCAACACCCAATATGCTACCTCAGGGAGGTTCTCACACCAACGAAGCAGCGGTACCCGCACTTCCAGAAGCTGGTGTATGGCATCTTCATGACATCCAGGCGACTGCGCCACTACTTCCAGGAGCACCCAATCATGGTGGTGAACGAAGCCCCACTCGGACATATACTCAATAATCCTGACACTACTGGGCGAGTCGCACTCTGGGGCATAGAGCTATCGCCACGTGACATCACATACGAGAAGCGCGACGCGATCAAGTCACAAGTTCTCCCGGACTTCCTCGTGCACTGGATGGAGAACCAGCTCCCTGAAAAACCAGATATATCCTACCTTTGGACAATGCACTTCGAGGTCCAAGCGAAAGGACGGAGCTGGCATAGGTGTCATACTGACATCGCCCCAAGGAGACAAGATGAAGTATGTTCTGCGAATACAGTTCACAACCTCCAATAATGAAGCTGAGTACGAAGCCTTGATCCATGGAATGCGGATGGCGAAAGCCTGCGGCGCCCAGAGGCTCATCATCTACAGCGACTCCAAGCTGGTGGTCAACCAAACGATGCACGAATGCGACGCACTGAGCGATAACATGATCGCCTACCACGACCTCTATGACACACTCGAGGGAGACTTCGACGACTGCGAGCTGTGACACGTTGGCCGTGGAAGCAATGAGGAAGCAGACATACTGGCCAACATCGGCTCCACCTATGCCCCAATACCACCTGGTGTATTTCTAGAGCGCATCTGCGAACGCTCCATCAAGCCCAAGGCTCCAGAGAAGAAGGCAAGCACGTCAACGGACTCATGGGCTATGCCACCCAACGAGCCAATGGAACTCGAGGGCACGGAGCCTGATACAGGACTCAAAGGCCCAATGGAGGTCATGATGATCGAACCATCTTGGATGCAGCTGTATATCACATACCTGCTCAGCAAAAGGCTGCCTGATGACCCGACTGATGCAAGACATGTAGCGCGATGATCCAAGGCATTTGCCCTTATCAACGGCGAACTATACAAGCGCAGCATCACATGAGTTCTTCAGAGGTGTGTCTCCAACGGAGACGGAAGAGCCATCCTCCTTGACATACACGAAGGCACCTGCGGACATCATGCGGGCAGTCACGCCCTCGTCGCCAAGGCTCTACGAGCTGGATTCTACTGGCCAACGGCCATGTGTGACGCCAAAGATATCATCCAACGCTACAATGCTTTCCAGTGATTTGCAGATAAACCACACGCACCAGGCGCAGTGCTTAGGCCAATACCAGTGGCTTGGCCCTTTGCACAATGGGGACTCGACATGGTCGGCAAACTCCCGAGGTCCTCGCGAGGAGGCTACATCTACCTCTTAGTCGCGGTCGAAAAATTCACCAAGTGGATCTAGGCCATGCCGGTGACGAATCATTCAGGAGCCAGCGCCGTCAAGTTCTTCGACTCAATCGTCTACCATTTTGGGGTGCCACATAGCATCATCATAGACAACGGGACAAACTTCACTTCCAAGGAGTTCCAAGAATTCTGCGAAGACCTGGGAATAAACATTAGCTACGCCTCGGTGGCTCACCCTCAGACCAACGGTCAAGTCGAAAAGGCCTATGGCCTTGTCTGCGGAAGAATCAAGAAATGACTCCTTTGGCCACTCGAACAAGCCGCTGTGTGCTGGCTAGATGAGCTGCAAGCCATACTTTGGAGCCTACGCACAACTCCAAACAGCACCACAGGATACACTCCGTTCTTCATGGTGCATGGTGCTAAAGCGGTGCTACCCACAGAAGTGCGCTACAAAGCCCCGCAGGTGGTTGCATACAACAAGAAGGAGTCAACTCTCGCACTCGAAGACTCCATCGACCTCCTTCACGAGGCACGCGAGATCGCGGCGGAGAGATCCACGATCTACCAGCAAAGCCTCCGCAACTACCACAGTAGAAGGCTACGCCCTAGATCCTTCATCGAAGGAGACCTGGTCCTGCGACTGAAGCAGCAAGGGCATCTCAAGTTCGAGTCCCCTTGGGAAGGACCTTATGTGATTACAGAAGTAATCCTAGTTGGCGCCTATCACCTTAAAGATTTTGAGAGCGGAGTCGCATACTCCAACCCCTCGAACGTCACGCAGCTGCGCTGTTTCTACCCCTAGATGCTTTTACTTTACAAATAAGGCTATTCAGCCAGGATACTTAGCAACGCATTGTACCTCGTACTATTCTGCAAATAAATAAAGCTAAGTGCCCCAAAACTGTGTGTATTTTCTGTTTTTCTTGCAATTTTATCACTCAGGCGCTGCGCCACCCTTTCCACCCTCGTTCCACAAACAAATCGTAGTATCTTGAGTAGCCGACACATTACCAATCGAACCCTTGATAAAAACCAACCCAGCTGCAATGCACCTAACATGTTGGAAAGGTGCTGAGATAAATACACGTCAGGCTAACGAAAGGGAACTACAGAGTACAACGCACTGACAAATAATACAAGCTAGCAAGCCCTTTACATATTAATGGGTATTAAATACACCCACCACAATCATATGAACTTTACAACACTTATACATCTTGTGCAGGGTACAAATTACGCTATTGCTGCAAAAGAAGAACATTCGTCTTCTCTTCAAAGAAGTCGACGATGTCCTCCACTGGCCGATCGACCGCCTGATAGTGCGGAACCATATTCCAAGTCATCCCTTCTGGCGGAGGCGGCGGTCCAGCAGCAACAGATGCGATGTCTACATCTGGCCTATGCAATCGCACCAGCGACATGGCATCTTTGGCACCAACGACAAGTTGCTGCCGCACGCACTCGCAGACCGCGCTTATATCCTGAAACTTCCCCAGAAGAGCCAACAGGCTTGAGGGAACCGTGTCGAGAGGAAACATTGCTTGGAAGATATGCCTAAGGCACGATTGCGCCTTCTTAAAGCATTGAAGTACTCGCGAAGAACGATCCTACATGGTTGACAATGCCACTGCACGGTCGTGGTCCACCCAAAAGTACCCACTAGCCTGCAGTTGCTCCTGGGTCAGGCCATTCATTCGAATGGCCACCCGGTCCTTCTCATCCTGCAGATGACGAGCGCTAACAACTACACCAAGCAAGAAGCAAAGTGTAAGGACAAGGCATCGCCGTGACTGGCTAAAGGACAAGATGAGAAGACAGTGAGCTAACATTTAAATTACTCGTTCAACTGCGCCACTTCATCCAAGAGATACTTCTCGCGGGCGATGGCCTTCTCAGCTTTCTACTTCCACACATCCGCCTTACCGTGGATCATGGGCAACTCACGCTCCAACTGCTTAATACGGTCGCGAAGGCGCGAAAGCAACGATAGTGCCTCCACCTTTGAACGCGGCTGCACCGTGGTTTCATCGGTGGGAGGAGAGTCATGACGATCACTCGAAGGACCACTCGAAGGATCCTAGTTACAATCAAGCAAGAGGCAAATGAGACCAATCATACATTGATAAAAAGGAGGATTGCATTCAAATTCGCTAAAAGTATCAAGGGGGCACCCCCCACAAAATTTGGATCAGCAAAAGAAAGCTACAGCTATTACAAAGGGCAGCTACATAGAAATATGCTTCTTCAACTTGGACTTCGGCTTCGGGGGCTTCCTCGAATCCGTGGCAGTCTCCGATGCCACAGACTTCCTGGTGGTAGCCCTAGACACTGACGCCTTCGCCGCCTTCACTCGCCGCAACTCTTCAGAATACTTGGCGACTATCTCGATGAGACGAGGCCCGTATTTACTGCATTTAGTGGCGAAGGGAGCAAACACTACCTGCTAGCCTTCCACGTCGACAGGCATCGCCTCAGATACTACACTTGGGTCTAGCTCTGCACCATGTGCTTGCGCCATCGCGAGTGCCATGGTAGCGCCGAGAGACCGCTGAGCATTCTTGAAATCCGTCGGGATGCCTTCTGCGAAGGACTCCACAAAGCCATCAAGAGTATCGATTAAGCTGGCCTTGGGGAACATATCCTCGCGGAGGCAGCTCATCATGTTCTTGGCCTTCCCGAGCGTATCTTGGAGGGACACGCTACGGTCCTCGACTGCGGCCATGACACCAGCCAAGGCATCCACACGGCACAAGGACTCAATGTAGAAGCCTATGCCGGCGGCATCTGTGTACACAGAGCATCAGCACAGCGACATGAAATCAAATGGGAAAATAAAAGTGCAACTTCACAATACCTGAGAGAGCCTTCGCAATCGAAAAAAGTTGTTCTTCAAACAACTTCTCCCTTTCGGCAGTAGAGGCACGCATGTCTTCCTCACGCTTCTACGACTCCTCCAGAGCCGCGACTACCTCATTGCGCTTTTTTCCGCTGCGGCAAGTCCCTTCTCGAGGGAAGTAACGTGACGAAGAAGTTCATTGTGCTCACCTACAAAGGACAGGGCATGACAGCAATTTAGTTGACAAATTTCTACAAAAGTAGAGCAAAGAGAAAAGAGTAGTACCAACCTTCGACTGCGCGGTGGAAATTGTCTAGCAGAGCGTGCTGTCGACCCAAGGCAAGGATTTGCTTCGCAAGGCGAGCAGATTTCTTCATGATGAGCTACACCAAGAGAAACGAAGATTCAACGACAACCAAAAGCACAAATTCAACTGCCAGCAGCAAAAAAGATACTTACGTGTTCCTCTAGGGACTCCGAAGATTCCTGTCGAGTGGGATTCCGTGCAACCATCTGATGCCCCCCGTTATGAGGGGAACTCGAAGAATTGGCGCCAGAGTGGGCCGCCACCGGAGGAGAAGGCGACCGTATGGCCACCTCCTTGTTTTTGGAGTCCACGACTCCGGATTCTTTCACAAATTAGCAATCGTCGGAGGACGACGACGCCGTTTGACTACAAACAAAACCAGCACCACTATCAGAAGAAAAACTCCAAAAAATAACAATATGCACTTGCAGACATCGACAACTTACCCGTCAAAGTTCTCGAGCCCGACGACTCCTTCGGCAACCTCAGCTTCTTTTGAGCGGGAGGAGCCATGGCGCGTACAAGCACGGCGGGGATAGGCTCCTCCACAGCAGTAGGAGACCCCTCCGGTGTCGTTGGCGAAGAAGCATCAGAACCCTCGCTGCGAGAGCGCTTGCGAGTCCCGTGGCCACTGGACTCGGGGGCTTCCTCCTCTTCCTCAATTGGGACGGTCGAATCCGACTCGTCCTGTTCAACCGCTTCATGCGGGATAAGTCCTTCAGGCTGAGGAGGCAAACTGGAAGCCACTTTCCAGTCCCGCAAACAAAAGAACTATCATTATATATCAAGTACTTGGCAAGCAATCAAAAATGCAGACTACTATAGAGGAAAATTCTACCTCAGGCGAAGGGTTGTTGGCGTCAAAAGGAAGCATGAATGACTCGCCTGGAAGATCCTCCTTGACGGTGTACTTGGTCACCAGTCGCAACCTCCTGTCTACCTCACCCACAGAAATGCCCTCCACAGATATGCGAGTGACATCGCCAGCACCGATTCAATGATACATCGGATGGGCTATCGCCTGCAGAGGCTGAATATGGCGGCGCAACCACGTGTGAATGAGCGTGGCGCCACCTTCTTCTTTGCCTATACGGCCTTCGAGGTTGCAGACACGCTGATACAGCATCTCCGTCTCCTCAGACTCGCCGAGAATAACGACGTTCTTCTAGGAGCGCCTCCTCTTGTAGGTCGCCACGGGATCGAAGGGCGCGAGTCCATAGTGCTCTCTGTCGACCTTTTGGTCACGAATGTAGAACCACTTATCTCTCCACCCTTGGATATATGCAGTGAGCTTGATATCAAATTAAGTGGCAGAGGAGTCGACATGGATCCCGCAGTCTCCTACGTCGTAGACTACCGAACCAGACGCCAACTGGCATTTGAGCTTAAAAAGCTTCTTGTAGAGACCAAAATGTGGCTCGACTCGGAGCCAGCACTCGCAAAGTGTGATAAAACAAGTGATGTGGAGAATCGAATTTGGGGACAACTGATGCAGCTGGAGCCCATAGAAATAGAGAAGACACCTAACGAAAGGATGTAGGGGAAGAGAGAGACCGTGGATGATGAACGCAAGGAACATCACCCAGAAATCCGCAGGAGGAACGGGAATTACCTCCTCGCCAGGCACGCGGGAGTCATCTTCCGCGGGAGGAAGTGCTCCATCTTGACGAAGATTGAACAGCTCCGCGGGCTTGATGATAGATGGGTGCCAGGATCCATTGGTGACATGAGTCCCCGCGCCCTTCTTCTTCCTAGCGCCGGTGGCGCTGGTGCCCACGGTGGCGGCGCCTCCCTTCTTCTTGGCAGCGACAATGGCGGCCGCAGATCCAGCGGCAGAGCCTCCTTTCTTCTTGCCCATCTTGCGATGGCGATGCGAGCGCAGGAAGTAACTAGGGAATACACGGAGCTGGTCCAGTGCCACAGAGAAGAGGTGCACAAAGAAGCAGGAAGAACAACAATGGCGGAGGAAGCGCGAGCAAAGAAGAGAGATGTGGGGAATTACCGCATGGTGTATCCCTACTTAACCACCTAGCAGATGACATCCAACAGTCAGTACAAAACCTACCAGACACGTGGCACACACAGCAGTGACGTGTGGCAAGGGTAAAACGTGAACCATCCCCCACTACTTCCATTACACGCGGAAATCGAGGAGACGCAGTTAAAACAGAAGATTACGCACGCCCAGTCAAATCGAAGTCAGAAAGTAGGACCCACTACTCGTCACCTCTTGTCAAAGCCACTCACACGGGCAGCTGAAGTAATCTCGTCGTCAGCACTGACATCATCAATTCCAGCAAAAGAACATTTTTACTAGTTTAGTCCTTACTCGAGTCTTTGACTCAACCAAGCACTCGGGGGCTACTCCTAACAGGAGCGCTGGCCATGCACCTGAAAGAATTTTATGCAGGTATTTGAGCTTCATGAAAATCCTTCACTCGGATCAACGGTTCGACTGTGGACTGAGGGTTACTCCCATAGGGAGCGCCAGAAGCACATTCGACTGAAGCAAGCAAATTAAGACGACATCAGTCGCAAAGTACTTATAGTCCCCACTTGAGTCTACAACTCGAATAGGAACTCGGGGGCTACTCCCATAGGGAGCGCTGGCCGCGCACCCTATGATTATTTATTATGTTACATTGTTGTTGATAGCATCCACACTCGAAAGCTATGGCGACTCCACTTCATAACTTTCTTGCAAAGAGACTACGTCTCCTGGGTCACCCGAATCATCTCCGCGATGACAAAAAGTTTGGATGCCGCACTTACATCGTGAAGATAAGACCTGAATAAGGCCTGGCAACGCATCTGCTGCGTACTACCAGAAATATATCCGTGCCTACAGGTACGATGAATATGCCTTGACGGACGCGTCGAGTGCTCATACTTACACACTAGGATTCGACTCCTGTAAGACCTCCGTCGCCTGAGTCAAATTACACTAGCACTTCTCCAAATTCGAGTCCAGTGACTCGAGTTTGAGTAGATTGCGTTGTTTTGCCCTAAGGCAGTTAACTGATCCTGATACATCGGATAAATCAGGCACGTATATCAACAATCCCTATGACATCAGCCAAAGCATTCGAAAATACGCTCAGCTACGCACTTGATAGGCTTCATAAAGTCTCCACTCGAATATGCGATTCCACTGGACACTCGGGGACTACTGACGTGGGCATAGCCTATAGGTACTCGAGCTTGGTATATACGGCCCAGATATGACGAGAGCCCATGGTGTTACCAGGGGCCAATACAGGATTCAGGTGACTCACGGAGACTCCGATTACTTACAACACAAGATGAAGCGTAAGATAGAAAGTTTAAAGGGATAAACCCTAATCTATAACCGACTCGACCTGCTACCCAAGACCTAGCCTATATATATAAAGGCTAGGAGGGGGTGACGAGAAGGACGATCACAACCCTACTTTCCACAACTATCGCCAGATTGCATTTGCGCACCCCCTGTAACTTTCGACTCCCTCGATAATTCTAAGAGCAGACAAGTAGGAGTAGGGACCTCTACGAGGCCTGAACCTGGGTAAACCTTGTGTCCCTGTATGCTTGTTTGCTAGCCGATTGATGCCTCTAGCGCTCCCTCCTTCTTCAAAACCCAAGCCCATAACAATGGGCATTGACGAGTTAAATCCTCGTCTGGAACATACCAAAGTGCGTCTGGACAAAGTTCAGCACGGTGAGGTAAGCCATTCACCCTAGATCTCTCCCTTGTAGCTTTCTTTGTCTCTCTCTCAGCAGGGAAAAGGAGAGGCAGAGCACACCACTGATTATGGATCGAGACATCTAGGTCGCGGCTTGAGAGGTACGGTTTCTTCTCCGCTAGTGTTTTGTCCTACTCAGATCCGTGTGGGGCACGAGGAAGCGATGTCCCGTAGAGTACTAGAGGCGGGGAGGCGGTGAGCAAGGATCTCGGTATGTATAGCTTCGCCTCTTACGCTATGTCATTCAGCAATTAGATAAGGTCGCAGCCTACGCCCAATCTTCTTTACCCTCTCAGATCTATCGCTCCATAGTTTTGGGAGCCGTCTATATGGCGACCATCGTGTCCACGGTGATTGAGACGAGCTCACTGACCAGCATCTGCATGAACATGCAGATAATCACTCCTCACTAGTCAGCACTCCCTCCTCGAGTATCTCTCCCTATCGTCTCACCTCCGTTCTCTCTCATGCAACAACTGACAAGGCGATGACACGGAGGCAAAGAGGCGATGACGACGTTGGCAGTGGCGGATCCAGGGGGCGAGCGGTGGCCAGGCCACCCCCATGGTTCGCCCCCCCAACCATACGTAACAGGGGCCAATAGTTGGTATTAGTCCTTAATACTTCGGTCATTAGCACCAGGGTCCAAGGCTAATTGTAATTCCTATTTCCAAAGCATATCCAGCGTGGGCCAAGCCCAAAGGAATTTGGCAAGGGCCAAAAGCCACGATGCCATCTACGTAAGTGTTGAGGCAGCTAGCCAGGCACGACACGTACCTGTTGACAGCAATCGATCTCAATTCTCATCTAATCTAGTATTCAGCTCAGCATCGCCGATCGCCGCCGCCGCACAGGATTCCGCATCAACCTGCCGAGTGCCGACTGCTGTTGACTACGATCACGTCGCCACGGTCAATTCCCCTCCCGATCACACAAAGGTATTGTGTAATCTCTCCCATGTCCGCCACATCCACGCGCTCAATTTTCTCCATCGTTAGTTATTGTTGTTGCCCATTGCCCCATTGGCCATTGTTCTTGCTACTTGAATTACTAAAGTCTATGTACTCTGCTAATTATACTGGGTTATTGTTTATTTTGTTCTTGTAGAGCAGTGTATCATGAAGAGGAAGACACCGCCAATTAATATATATTTTAAGCCGATTGGTTTGATCTCCAACTCTATGGCTGAAAATTCTAGTCAGCCCGCGGAGACAGAGATTATGGAGCAGCCTGCCTTACATAATGACCCCACTCCCGATCCGGTTGATGCGCAGACGTCGGATCAAATTATTGAGTCATCTGTCATGGTACCGGAACAAACTAGAGTTGGAAGCACAATATATGAGCGAGATCCTGCAAAGCGCCAACAGGTCTGGAAATTGCCTATTGATAAGCAAGTGAAAGCACGTCAATTCTATGTTTCCGAGGGACCATACCAGCCATACATGAGAGTGTATCCATATAATACTGATGATTCAAAACATCGTCGCCGGTTTCAGTTTAGCTGGTTCAAGCAATTTCCTTGGCTTGAGTATTCACCTTCAGCAAATCGTGCATATTGCTTTCCTTGTTTCCTCTTTTCCAGAAAGCCAATCGGGAAGTGCGGCTCGCATACATTCACTATTTTGGGCTTCGATAAGTGGAAGAAGGTAAATAGTGGAAAAGATTGCGCTTTTCTGACTCATATGGGCAAAGATGCTAGTTCGGCCCATAACTACTCAACTCGCTGTCTTGAGAATTTTAAAGATAACACGACTCATATTGATAAGGTGATTGAGAAAGCGTCCGCAAAAACAATTGCAGATGCTAGACTAAGGCTTAAAGTTACAATTGATTCTATCAGGTAAGCAATAATTTATTACATCTTCTATCATAACACATATAATATTATACATGTTGTACCATTTAATAAGTATTTTTGTGACATGATGCATGTGGTTAACATTCCAGGCTTGTGCTTTCAGAGGCCATGATGAATCTCCAGGATCCATAAACCAGGGTAATTTTCTTGAATTATTAAAGTTCTTGGCTTCTTATAATCCAGAGGTGAAAGATGTCTTAGATAATGCTCCCGGGAATGCAAAGTACATCGCTCATTCAGTTCAGCAGGAAATTCTTGGTTTACTTTCTCGGAAGGTACATACAACAATTAGAGAAGAAATTGGCAATAGTAAATTTTGTATAATGGTTGATGAAGCCCGTGATGAATCCAAAAAGGAGCAAATGGCATTAGTACTTCGATTTGTTAACAGTGAAGGGCTTATAAGGGAGCGTTTCCTTGATATTGTTCATGTTAATGATACGGCTGCATTGACTCTCAAGGAGTCAGTTTGTGCTATTCTAGCGGATAATAACTTAAGTGTGCAAGACATTAGAGGCCAGGGATATGACGGAGCAAGTAATATGCGAGGGGAATGGAATGGACTAAAGGCTTTGATTTTGAAGGAGTGCCCTTATGCATATTATGTTCACTGTATGGCTCATCAACTACAGTTGGCTCTTGTTGCAGCATCAAGGGAGGTACAATAAGTGCACAATTTTTTCAGCATGCAATTTTCATTATAAATGTTGTTAGTGCATCGCCTAAACGAAATGATGAGTTACTAGCAAATCAAGCTGCAGAAATTGCACATGAAATTGAATTAGGGGAGCTTGATACTGGAAAAGGGGCAAATCAGATAGGCTCTTTATAGAAGCCGGGGGACACTAGATGGAGTTCCCATTTTAAGTCAATTCAGAGCTTGAAGAAGATGTTTGGTGCTGTAATTGCTGTCTTGCGAAGTATAGCAAATGATCGCTCAGTCTCAAGATATTCTCGAGGATATGCTGGAGGCGCCCTGAAGATGATTATCTCTTTTGATTTTGTGTTCATTCTGCACCTAATGGAGAAAATCATGAAAATTACTGATGTCTTGTGCCAGACGCTCCAGAAGAAATCTTTGGATATCCTGAATGCATTGGATTCAGTTTCGAACACAAAGATACTATTGGGTAATCTTAGAGAAGATGGTTGGGAACCTCTTTTAGAGGAGGTCAAGGCTTTTTGTGTGAAACATGAAATTGAAATCCCCGATATGAGTCTCAAGTAAGTCCTTTTTTCTCGATCTCTTGAGTAAAATAATATTTAATCATAATTACTTTCCTCTAACATATATTGTATTTTGTAATATGTAGGTATGTTGATGTGACTAAGTCTCGGAACAAACATGATAACACCACAATGAATCATCACTACAAAGCAGATGTGTTTTATGTGGCGATTGATCAACAATTGGTTGAGCTAAATGAGCGATTTAGTGTTCAAACTACAGAGCTCCTCACACTTTGTGCATCCTTGGATCCACGACATGAATCATTTGATTTGACAAAGATTTGCACCCTTGCAGAGAAGTTCTATCCAGCAGATTTTTCCAGTCAAGAACGGGCTCAGTTGGAGTCACAACTTCCACATTTTCAGTTAGATGTTTGCAATCATCCAAAGCTCAATACATTGCCATCACTTGCTGATTTGACAGCCGGACTAGTTAAAACAGGTAAATTGTCTATGTATTCAATGGTTGATAGAATATTGCCCCTGGTCATCACTCTCCCAGTGTCGACTGCAACCACAGAGCGAGCTTTTTCAGCAATGAAGCTTATCAAGACACGTCTTCGAAATAAAATGGGTGATGACTTTCTTCGGCATTATATGGTTGTATACATTGGGAAGGAAATGGCTGCAAATATGGACGTTGAAGAGATCATTGATTTGTTTGATAGGCCTGGACGTAAATCCAAATTCAAACTAATAGAAATGTAGTTTCTTTTACTTAGAAAACATATATTATTGCGTATGATATACATAGCATACTTATGAGACTTGATATATTTTCTTGTGGCATCACTTTTATGATCGAATGTATTCTTGACCCCCCATGCTCAAATCCTGGATCCGTCCCTAGACGTTGGTGATGTTGGCCAGGCACCAGCAGTCTCGCGCTTGTAGCTTTTCTTTGCTGACGTGCTATTCTTTTGCTTTCTGCTAGGGTTATTCGTGATGGGTGTGGCTCTATCTCAACACATAACTTTCAGCTAGGGTTTGAATGTCATGTTCCTTCATATATTCGTGCGGTTTGTGATGAACCTGTTCCTGCGAAGTGGAAGAGACTGGGTGCCTGACCACCGACTGTCTGCCAGATAATAAACTTGCTAATGCCCCGCTATCATATTCCAACTCGCCTCTTCATCCATTACATGTTGGTGAGCTCTCTCTCTCCCTCTTATTTATAAGACTAAAATTGTGCAGAATATAAGGTAGCTTTTTAGCTCTGATTGATGATGTTTATGCATGCTTAGGTGAAAGGGAGCATTTGTTAAGAGCATATCTGCCTCCGGCTTGACATCTGTGATGGCTTGCTTGCTTCGTTGTGAGCATTGGAGAAAGAAGGCAACCTTGTTGTAAGGCTCTCCATTCCAAATTCTTGAATTAATGTTCTCTTTCATGTTGTGAGCCATTTACATTGTAGAGCTTAATCAGAACATGAGTATCAAAGAGATCCAGTAGAAATACTTAGTAGACTATTGTATGTACCACAGTCTAGAGCATCAGTGGCAACTCCTTGCAATGATCTTAAGCCATAAGCTTTACTTGATTTTCTTGATGTATACCTATGACTACCTGCTGAAGCAGAACTTGCATGCTCATTTCTCTCTACATACATCAAAATGTGGTATTTGAACTTGCAGCATGAATTATCTAAATTTTAAGCTATATATTTTAACCTCTTGAAGGGAAAGCTTTATTATCTGAACAACATAAATTGCGATGTTGTCAGCTTGAGTTGTTGGCTGTTAAATAGTTGTAGATAATGTTTACCATAAGCTGATATATATATTTCATTAGATTTTATTGACCATTTTTACTGATAGTCAACTGTTTTGCATTGCTTCTTTTTTTAGTGATTTTCCATGGCTGTTGGAGAGAAGTTCTAGCAATATAGGCGAGCTTATTTTGGAATGGATGTTGGATAGAAGTGGTGGCACTATAGGGGAGCTTCTTTTGGCTGCGATTCAGGTAATTCTGGCTCACTTGCTGCCTTACTAAATTATGGAGGGTAGAATTCGACTATCATCAAACTGAAATAGAATTGGACTACCATTACGCTTAATGTTTTTGTAAGCCATCTTAAAGATGAAAATTGCATAGGTTAACCATTCAGATTATAAGCATTACCTTATAACATTCATTTTAATCCCGCAAGCCTGCTATGCAGTTTATATGACAAGTATGGTTGCTCTATAGTATGACGTTAGACAATAGATAAATTTGGCTTCACGCATAACAACATCGATGCATGTACATGTCCCCGTCTCATGGTGTTGCCTGCCACTATTGACACAAAACGATTCTTGCAGATTCAGGTGCCAGCGGGTGTCCGTCTAGCGAGAGTAAATAGATGCCTATGGCGCTCGTCCATCAGCCAAGCTGACAAGTAGCGTCCGCTAGCTGTGCAGATGAAGAGCTTTCTATCCGTCGGCGCTGTGTTTTGGGGAACTGGTAGGGCGAGTCGACTTCTTTTGTTGGCAAGGAGCCTTCCTTGATTTGTATTTTTCATATGGTTGATTTTGTTTTGGTCTCTGATGTGTATCTTTGATGCAATTCTATCTCATGTAGTCAAGTTTCGTCGTCTGTAGATCCGTTCTGTTGTTGTTGTGCCTCATTTGTGAACTGATGCGTCATCAGATCAAGATGAGGCCTATGCACAGTAGTGTGATCCCACCCGTGTCAGCGACATGATGGAGGAGGTTGAGCTTGAGGACTACCCAGGCTGCAGCGCTAATTGTCGGCGCTCTCCCTGGCATAAGGTTGTTAACTCATTTGCATTAAGACACAATAAATGTTGGTTTTCTTGCTAAATTAGAAGTGGGCTCTCGGAAGTGGAGATGATTCCTGCGTGTGCGGCATGTGGTTCATGGGCAGTGTGGCAAGGAGACGGAGACCTGAAGTAGAAGCAATTTGTACCTTCAGTCGCCAACGTGAAGGCCAACGGAAACCTCAAGTACTTCCAGCAGTCTGTCCAATCGACCCATTCACAGAACTAGTGTACATTGTAGCCTAGGCAGTACATGATTTCAATTTTTCCTTTCATGTTTCACTTTCCCCTACAACCATGAAGTGTACATTCTAGATTTGCTTTATACTTTATTTTCTTTGTTCTAAGATGGCTTTGTAAATTGCAAGGTGTCAAAAACAAATCAATATCAATATCTATCTTTCATCCATTTGTAATTTTTGTGCTGCTAGCTCGGGTGTATTTGTTGACTGGGCGTGAATGTGAGACAAGTATTAATGGAGTCAGAAAAGTGGCATCGATGTTTTTGTAAGCTAAATAAATGACAATTAAGATTTAAAAGTTTGGACTATGGTAGTGGAGAACAAAAAATATATTTGCGACCGTCCTGGTGCCTATCTCATTGCACATGTAATGAACTGATCTGTCTAAGTATCGAGGAATGCGTGATATGCATATGTCTTTATCCTATCGCGCTATTTAGCAATGTGTGCCACTACCAGTAGATCTGTCTAACTACGGTTGTCAAATAGCATCTCAACTTTTTTAGCATGCTATAGATCCTTATTGGTTAATTACGGTGCCTCGCTTATGACTCCTTATTAGTTAAACATCATGTCTAACAACCGCGCCCCGGGGCAGAGAAAAGTCTAGTCCATATTACCGTGATGATGTTGATTGCCTCCATGTGTGAGTAGTTTACCTTGTTCTTGGGGAGATGGTGAAACCCTAACATAGTTATGAATTGAAATAAAGATTATCAATAATTTTTTTCATGAATATATGTTAGTTTTCTCTCTTGATGTTGTGTGTTGTCGACCACATAGCATTTTCTTTCGAGACGATTGAGGGAACTACCCTTGGGCATGTGGTGGTGTGAAGGTTCTAAGTGACATATTGCATTGGATCATTACTCATGTGTTCAAAGGGGATATGAGAAGACTCACAAATCACAGTCCATGACCATGGGGTTAACCCTTAATAGCAGCGGATCATAGGTGGCTTGCCTAAGATTACTGTTGTGGTTATGGAAGATGAAATATAAGATGACTGGTATTTTATCATCTACTTTGGAGCTTCTCCTGTACATATACATGAATAAAAACATAGATATATACTAATCATGACTAAACATAATTTCTAGTGATGGATCCAACACTCTTTGATAACGCTTTAGTCCTATTGTAGTTCTAATTACCTTACATCACAAACCTCTCCATGTTTACTTGCATTACTTATTATTGCTTTGTTCACACACACACACGCTCAAACACTCTTAAGCACCGCTACTTGAAATCAAAGACATCTTCCAAGTACTCTTTGTCAAATAGTGGCGAGGAACATTAAGACCTTTACCAATAGTTCTTCATGGTTCGATACTCTTATTTCAAAACTAGCTACAAATGATATGTGCACTTGGAGTCATCAATGACACTAGAAAAAAAGTCATTACCTTCGATCCGGATTATGAATTATAGTATAGCTTCTTTTTCCCTAGTAGATTTAGGTTTATCGAATCCTTGGGAAGCCTTGGCTTGGTGTAAGATTACTTTAAACAAGACCCTGAAAAATTGTAGTATTTTTGCTTGTCGGACCCTTCACGTTTAATTTTTGTGGTTTGCATCAATGGATGTAAATAGGCCAGGCTAAGGATTCACCTGCAGCTATGCACATATGTTAGGACAAATATAAACTTAATCATCTCGTTATGGGTTGTGATCTAGTATTTATAAAGATTATGGGTGCTACGTCTGTAACTACTACAGTAATTATCAGCAACACTTACTATAGACTTTTATCCAACCGCTACACCACTATCATGCGGGGTTGCATAGTTATTAAGTAAAACGGACAAAAGATGTATGCTCAATGATGTTATCATTACTCCTAAATGGGTCTCTAAACTACTATTGTACTCCCCTTGTTGTCATTGGGTTTCAAGGGTAGAAGCCGGTCACCACTCATCTCACCTTAATACCTAGATCAATCCTTGGGGTCTTAGGTACCTGACAAGTCCTTGGATCGAGGCAAAAGACAAAAATACAAAAGGATAGATCTAACATTCAACCACAATATAATATCCCATAGTGTTAGAAATTGGACATAATTGATGTGAGGCTATGCCTCAGCCCTTGTCCCATGAGGACTACTCACACATGATTATATCAACAATCATAAACATTGTATTGAAGATTCTTAAGAAAAATGATAAATAGTCTTACAATGTCACCAATCGTGATGAGATCAAGAGTACAAGCAGATGACTATGGCTATGGAGTGGAGATGGAAGAGGGGATGAGTTGTGGCTATGGTGGTGAAGATGGGATCTCCTCTCCTCATATGCAAACGACGTAAGATGTCTTCTACTAACTGGTGTTGGGGTTTATGGTGGCTATGAGCTGATTCTTTTAAAGCCTGCTTCACAGAAGTTACTTGGTTTGACTTGACAAAGCCTCCGGACCGTTGCACGGGTGGTACCTGCCCATACGGGTGCTCGTTAAAACATCTGTAAGCCTTCTCCGAAGCACCATTGACTTAGGAATATTGGAAACTCGTAAATATCCATTAATCGCTCCAGATTTTGTCATAAAAGTGCCTACAAGGGAAAATATCAAGGAGAATATTTGTACATCTATGCAAATATGTAGTCGTTTGTGGCAATGCTAGAGAGATATTTAATCAAATTCTTGACAAGAATACAATTTTAATGCAGAGAGACATGGCTGTATTTCATAGCCATCAACATCCCCAACCTTAAAACTTGATGGTCTTCGGGCAAGAAAGAAAGAAAAATCATAAGGATCTCAGCGTTTAAACTGAATAAATGAAAAAGCGAGTTCACTTACAACATGTAGTTTCATGCATCCATCACTTCTTCAATCTAAAAGCTTATCATAGCAATAGTAGTGCCAAGAATAATAGGCAAGTGGTGTCAAGGCTAGGCAATTAAAGCAAAGAATTCATAATCAAGAACAATTAGATGAGAAAATATTTATTCTAATTACTCTAGTTAACTATCAGCTTGCCAAGGAAACTATAAGATTCATTAATCAAATTAAGAGTGACAAATCATATCAAAAGAAGCAAAACATTGGAGTGTCTCATTGTATAACACCCACATCAATAAATCAAGACTATCAAATACTTCTTTTCTATTCCTTGTCCTTCAAGAAGTTTAATTCAATAGTAATGAAACCATGCCAAAACTTAGTGAGTTTAAGCACACTGTGTAACCTAGGATAGACATATATAACCATTCCAACCAAAAGGGTTGTTCCATCTTTTTCTCGCAATGTAGGCCATGAGAGAGCCATAATTTTACCATTATAGCAGTTGCTATTATGAATGTTCATTCAACTCATAGCCGAAATCCAATAGTTTCCTCAATACAGATCGTTCGTAGGCTAGCAGAGTCGTGGCAAACCATGAGTGTGATAGTGTTGTGAGACATGCGCAAACAAATATCTTACTTTGATCAACATGTCAAGTTTTGACATGCATCTGAATCACCGCTAAACATTCATTCCTTCGAACAAAATTCTTTCAAGAGTACCATCAAGTCTACCATTGTACCTATGGTGTTGATTATCTTCAAGGATAAACTAACAGTTAAATGTCACTCACATCATAATTTGAGACTTTTTCTTATTCTATTTTTTGGCCAAATTATTTGTAAGGCAACACTCGGTTAACTACAAGAACTAGAGTGGGAGCTTACTTAACAAGCTATTCATGCAAAAAAAACATTTACTCTAACTATCCAGACTTGCCCCCACTAGTATACCATCTCAATGATACTATCAGCTAGCATAAGCATTTCAAAGTTTAGATGTGGGAGTGATAAGACCTACCTCTTGTTCGTGACTTCACTTTTTTGTTCCATATTATTGTGTTCCTTCAAAGCTCGAAGTGGATCAATCTCTTGTAAATATTAAAGCAAACAGAGGCAAATGGAGTTACGTTTAAGAGCAAGGATAAAAGGAAACATATTTGTGTTTTTGAAGATTAGGATGTGAAGAATATAAAATTGGCAAAAAAGATCGACTAGGAAAACTTCAAACTAAAAACCAACAAAAACAAAAGGCAAAATAAAAGCAAAGCAAAGTGTTGGAACAAGTACAACAAAAGCATCTCTCTAGGAGCACTCAGTACAGACTTATTAAAAAATAACCACCATTCTTAATACTTGAGGAAACATCCCCAAGCTTAGGCTTTTGCAATCCCACTTGTGTCTTAGATTAGGTCAAGTACTGATACCTTCGATCCAGATTATGGATTTTAGTATAGCTTCTTTTTCCCTAGTAGACCTAAGTTTATTGAATCCTTGGGAATCCTTCACTTGGTGTAAGATTACTTTAAATAAGACCTTGAAACTCGTAGTACTTTTTCTTACCGAATCAATCACGTTTACTTTTTGTGGTTTTGTATCAACAAATGGAGATAATCCAAGGCTAAGGATTCACCTGTAATTATGCACATATGTTTGGACAAAGATAAACTTAATTATCTCGTTGATGAGTTGTGATCAATATTGATAAAGATTATGGGATGCACGTCCGTAACTACTATAGAATTGTTAGCAATGCTTACTATAGACTTTTGTCCAACCACTACACCATCATGCGGGGTTGTGTAGCTGTTAAGTGAACACACCAAAACATTATGATCAATGACATTACCATTACTCCCACGTGGATCTCAAACAACTACTGTACTCCCCTTGTTGTCACTTGGTTTCAAGCGTAGAATCCAATCACCCCTGATCTCACCTTAATAGTTGTATCGATCCTTGGGGTCTTGGGTACCTGACAAGTCCTTAGATCGAGGCAAAATACAAGAATACAAAGGATATATATATAACATTTAATCACAACACTATATCTCACGGTGTTAGAATTGGCACATAAACGCTACAGGGCTATGCCTCAGCCCTTAGCCCGTGAGAACTACTCACACATGATTAGATCAAAAATCATAAACATTGTATTGAAAGTTCTTAAGCCAAAAGTGACAAATAGTCTTATAATGTTGCTAGTCGTGATGAGGTAAAGATTACAAGTAGATGACTATGGCTATGAAGTGGAGATGGAGGAGGGATAGGAGTTGTGGCTATGGTGATGAAGATGGGATCTCCTCATATGTGTTCTGCGGACTAGCATTCTCTTTTCAGCCAGCTATGAGCTGATTCTTTTATAATACCTTCATGAAATTTGTTAGGTTTTACTTGGCGAAGCCTCTAGCGCGGGCATGATCTACCGGTACGGATGCTCACTAAAGAATTTGGACGCCTACTCTGAAGCAGCATTGACTTGGAAATATTGAAAACTCGTAATTGTTAATTAACTGCTCCATATTTCATCATATAAGTGCCCAATTCTGCAAGGAGAAAGACCGAGAAAAAGGTGTGCACATATGTTTAATAATTAGTCATTACTAGCAATGCTAGAGAGATATTTCATCAAGTTCTTGACAAATATACGGTTTTAACGCGGAGATACATGGCTGTATTTTACAGCCATCAACATCCCCAAGATTAAACCTTGACCTCCCTCGGGCAACAAAGAATTTTTTAAATAAGGATCTCAACATTTTTACCGAGTCAACAAAAAAGCGAGTTCACTTACAATCGGTAGTTTCATGCACCCACCACTTTTTCAACCTGAAAGCTTAGCATAATAATAGTTAGTGCTGATAATGTTATGCAAGTGGTGGCAAGGCTAGACAATTAAAGGAAAAAAATTCATAAGCAAGGACAACTAGATGAGCACATTTATTCTAATTCCTAGTTAACTCTTAGCTTACCAAGGAACACTGGAAGATTTATTAAACAATTTAAGAGTGAGAGAGCATGTGAAAAGAAGCAAAGCATTATAGTGTCTCATTGTAAAACACCCACGTCAATAAATCAAGACTATCAAATACTTCTTTCCTATTCTTTGTTAGTAGGTTGTTTTATAGCCTCCTTCACGAAAGTTGTTAGGTTTGACTTGGTGAAGCCTCCGATGTGGGTGGGACATGCATGTAAGGATGCTAGTTAAAGCGCCTGTGCGCCTCCTCCGAATCACAATTGACTTGGGAATATTGGAAACTTGTAATTTCCCATTAATTGCTCTAGATTTCGCCATAAAAGTGCCCAATTCTGCAAGGATAAATATCAAGAAAATTATTTGCACATCTGTCCAATAATTAGCCATTAGTCGCAATGCTAGAGAGATATTTCATCAAGTTCTTGACAAATATATGGTTTTAAAGTGGAGATACATGGTTGTATTTTACAACCATCAACATCCCTAAGATTAAACCTTGACCGGCCTCGGGCAAGAAAGAGAGAAATATTCATAAGGTTCTCAATGTTTTTACTAAATTAATGAAAAAGCGAGTTCACTTATAATTAGTAGTTTCATGCATCCACCACTTCTTCAACTTTAAATCTTAGCATAATAATACTAGTGCCAAGAATATTATGCAAGTGGTGTCAAGACTAGACAATTAAAACAAAGAATTCATAAGAAAGAACAACTATATGTGCAAACATTTATTCCAGTTCCTGTAGTTAACTCTCAGTTTGGTAAGGAACACTGGAAGTTTCATCAAACAATTTAAGAGTGAGAGATCATGTCAAAAGAATTAAAGCATTAGAGTGTCTCATTGTATAACACCCATATCAATAAATCAAGACTATCAAATATCTCTTTTCTATTCTTTGTCTTTCAAGAACTTCAATGTAGTAGTAACGAGACCATGCCAAAACTTAGTGAGTTTAATCAGACTATGTAGGCTAGGAAGGACACTCGTGACCGCCACCAAGTATATTTGGCTTTAGTAATGATTTCTTGTAGCTAATTAGAGGAGTATTCCAACTTTTGCTTGCAATGCAGGCCCATGAGAATGCCAATACTCTTACCCATTATAGCATTCCTTCTTGGAATGTTTAATCAACTCATAGCTGAAATCCAGAGGTTTCCTTCATGAGGATCGTTCGTAGGCCAGCGGAATTGTTAGCATACCATGGAGTGCGATAGTGTTGCAGACATGCATAAAACTATATAATACTTTAATCAACACGTCAAGTTTTGTCATTCATCTCAATTACTGGTAAACATTCATTCTTTCGAACAAGATATTTTCAAGAGTACCATCAAGTCTATCATTATATCTATGGAGTTGAGTATCTTCAAGGATAAACTCTTAAGACAATTAAACATCATTTTAGTCATAATTTGAGACCTTTTCTTATTCTAGTTGTTTGGCAAAATTATTTCCAAAGAAGGAATCGGTTAACTACAATAACTAGAGTAAAAGCTTACTTAACCAACTATTCGTGCAAATAAAAGCTTTACTCTAACTATAAAGACTTTCTCCCACTAGTATAACATCTCAAAACTACTATCAACTAGTATAAGCATTTCAAACTTCAGAAGTGGAAGTCATAAGACATATCTCTCATTCGTGGCTTCATGTTTCTTCCACATGAGTGTGTTCCTTCAAAGCTCTAAGTTGATCACTCTTTTGCAAATATTAAAGCAAATAGAGGCAAATGAAGCTATGTTCGAGATAAAGGATAAAAGTAAAAAATCTTGTATTGAAGATTGGGATATAGAAAATACAAAATTGGCGACAAAGCTCGGCTAAGAAAAACTTCAAACTAAAAATAAAAAACTAAAATCAAACAAAAAAGCAAAGCAAAGCATTGGAACGAGTCCAACACGAGTGTTTCAAGCTCTCATGGAGTGCAATACTAACTTATTACAAACATGACCACCACTCTTAATACTTGAGGATACATCACCATGCTTAGGCTTTTGCGAGCGCTCTTGTGTTCATTGTGGCTCCAATGGGAAAAGTAGGATGATAGATTTTGAGTGTTGTCACATAGGTTAATGGCTAGGTTGTTCAAGTTGTCGATGGTGCCACAAAGCATGTATAGGTCATCATATGTGGTGTATGGGCCATGCAACAGTTGTCCTTGTTTGGGTTCTCCTTCTTGTTGTTCTACTTCATCACCCTCTTCTATAATCTCTACTTGGGGCTATTATTGTGCAACATGGGCATCATAGTACAAGTGACCATCCTTGATAGAGAATAGATGGTGAGGTACATAAGCAGGAAGAGACGCTTAGCTCTAGGTATATGAACATAATATCATGAACGGGAACGTTTAACCATGTTACAAGCATTGAGAGTATGAAAACTGAGACGGATCTCACCTGCCAATGGTTGTAGATTACCTAAGTTGATGTTCAGGGTGTTGGCGAGAACGTTTACGAATCATCCATAGACTATCGATCCATGGGATGAAATATCGGTCCACGGGATGAAATATCTTGATGATGTAAGTAGAACAAAAGGACGGTGCCCGAATTTGGTGTCAAGTTATAATATGGAATAGCAGCTTTGGCGACTGGAGGAGATATGCCCTAGAGGCAAATAATAAATATGTTTAGTATCATATCTCAATTAGTTCATAATAGTTTTGCACCATGCTATAACTGTATCAACCAGAAACATTGATACATGTGTGGTATGAAACAAACCAAGTCCCTAGTAGCCTCTATACAACTAGTTCATTGGGCAACCGATGATCAAGGTTTCCTGATCATGGAGCTTCTACGCCAGTTGACAATGAAGTCATATCATTAGAGAATGAGGGGATGGATATTACCATATAACTATTGCAATGTGATCAAGTCACATGGTTTATCATTGCAATAGAAACTAAGTAACCTTGTCATCGGACCGTGAGATCATATTTAATCACTATCACCCGCGACTGCTTAGACTGCATCAACCATCACACTATAATAAGATGATCATATAGGTGTATGTTGGGTATTACAGAGGACACGTTGAGGCGTATGCATCCAGATCAGGATTTTTTTCACCCGCATGACAGGAAGATACACTAGGCCCACTTGGTGAAATTGTATCCAATAAGTTGCAACAAATGACTAGGTAATGGGGATATGATATCACAATAATGAGTTAAGTAGACTTGTCTGTAAGGATATTAGGATGTTGATACTAATGATCAAATCTCGGACAAGTCATATATCAAAGAAACAAAAGTATTTGGACTCAGAGTTTGTAGTTCAACGATAATGCATCGTGGAATGTACATGGGTCATTATGGGCATCCTGATCCCACTAATGATCAATGATATGAGAGGGGTCTTGATCATGTCTGTGAAATTCTCGAACCATAGGGTAACACACTTAAGGGTCTTATGATGTTTTGAGATGGAATTGTTGGAATCATCGTTGGAAAGAAGAGAGAAAACCAGAAGTGTTTCAGGTAAAGTCCGAAGTTGTTCAGAGTGAACAAACAGGAGTTTCTGGTCATGAGGAAATGTTAAATATGTTTTAATATTAATTACTATAATTAATAATAAACATAATATTTAAAATTAATTTTAATGGGAAACTTCCACTAATGTGCCAAATCTCCAGAGGGAAAAGGCCCAAGATGGAGCCACCCATGGGGCAGCCGCCACCTAGGGCACCCGCTGCCGCCCTTGGGCCACCGTGCAGGTGGGCGGGCGAGGTGGGTGTAGCCCACCCAGCCAACCCGTTCCTCCTTGGCGTGTGCCTTCCCCTCCTCCTCCTTTACTCCCACATTGCCAGCTGGCAAGGTGGGGTCCCTCCCTTCCTCCTATATATAGATGGGAAGAGGAGAGGAAAATAACAATAAATAAATTGGAAATTTCCTAATGCATTTTTCCTCAGGGAATTCCACCTCCTATCTATGTTGAATCCCGTGTGTGCGGTTCCAAGAATAATTGCACACGTGTCCGATGGCACCACCCCGACACATCATTGCGCTGCTGAATCCTAGTTTCAGAAGGTATACTGCCGCATCCTGGCTGGATCAGGGAGAACGGGAGTCGTCATCGTATGCCGGATGTGTGCGAAATCATGGAGGCGCTGTCACTTGTGGTGCTAGAGCTGTCATGCAAGGACCATGAGGTGACGTGCGAGGAGCAACACGACCTCGAGGTCGGATAAGGGTACGATTACATCACCAATGTTCCCACGAATGTAAACGCTTTCTATGTACAAGGGTATGTCACCGAAACCTCATCCCCATTACTGCATTAACTCATAGATAGATCTTGGCATTGCTGTTGCTCTAGCTAGGATTTTTTGTTTTCTTCTATGAACCGCTTTAGAGAGAACCATCATGCCCTCCTCATTGACTCTAGTGAATTTACCATGTGCCTGCAAGGTGTTAGCAATAACATAGTACAGATAGCGGACTGCAAGACATTTAATACTACACCTTTATTGGTAGGTTGATAGATACCCATCATACTAAAGTATTATGAGGGAGTAGGGTTGAGTAGGAAACTTGCACATCGGATGTCAGTGTGTAGTTGCGGTTCATGAGACGGAAAGTGATGATGTCGTTTCCGTTTGTTTCTTCGTTGGAGCTGTAGTATGCTCCCAAAATGTGTTCATGTGTGTTTAAGACTTCGAGTGTCAACTGGCGATACCCTGAAAGACAAAAGGAGACAATGCAACTCTATTGCATAGAAAATTTAAATTGTTAGTGATAACCAGTTTATTAAGCATAAGTGGGCATGTCCACTTGGTGGGATTGACTTAATGGTCCTCGGGGATCTTGAATCAGTCAGTTCGTGACTCCTCAATGAACATGCTACCCAAAGTTGCACCACTCATCGGTAGAGCAACGCGAGAAGTACCCGCACCTGAAGGAAATATGCCCTGAGAGGCAATAATAAAGTTGTTATTATGTATTCCTTATATATGATAGATGTTTATTTTGCATGCTAGAATTATATTGATCGGAAACATCAATACATGTGTGTTTCATAAACAAAAAGGGTTCCTAGTTATGCCTCTCTTATAGACTAGCTTGTTGATTAACAAGATGATCAAGGTTTCCTGATCATGGACATTGGATGTTGTTAATAACAAGGTCACACCATTGGTGGAATGATGTGATAAACATTCATCCGAAGTATAGCATTACAATCAAGTCATTATGTTTATATTGCTATAACATCATACGAAGTAATCTTTATCCTTAGACCATGAGATCATGTTAATTGCTAACACATGAAGAGTATCTTGATAACATCAAACGTCACACCGTAACAGGGTGACTATAAATATGGGTTCAGTACTACGAAGGTGTTATGTTGAGGCTCATGGATCAAGAGTGGAATTTGTCAATCCCGATGATGGATAGATATACTCTAGGCCCTCTCGGTGATATCAGATTGAGATAGCTTGCAAGCAAGTGATGTGATCACTAGAATGTTATATCACGGGAACAAGAAAAGAGTGCATGTCGGTAACGAGATCAAACTAGGTATGGAGATACCGATGATCGAATCTCAGACATGTAATATATCGCGAGACAAAGGGATTTAGTTACAAGCGTTAAAGGTTCTCACGATCACATAAGTCATTGTTGAATGTGTAGGAGTCAGTACGGATCTCCAGGTCCCGCTGCTGATTATTGATCGGAGAAGGGTCTCGATCATGTCTGCATTATTTGTGAATTGTAGGGTGACACACTTAAGAGTTACCAGACACCATTTTGGAGCACATATGTTTCAGACAAAAGAATTGCAAAGCGCAGGAATTGTTTCAATAGAAACAGGAAATTGTTTCGGGTGAAATTGCAGAAAGTGGTTCTGCATGTGATATTGAAATATTGCAAGGGGCTATATGTGAATGTTTGTTAATTAAAGTAATTAACAAAATTCTGAATAAATTTAATACAAGAGTTTTATTAAATGAGAGAGCATTAAACTTGGAGAATTTTAATGCATTTAAAGTGGGACTTTAAAAGGGAATGTGAAGAGGCATTTTAACGTGGAGGAGTTACCACCACATGAATGGAGGAGGTGAGGGGTCACCCCCCATGCATCGGCCATGGAGAGAGGGGGTACCCCCTCCTCCTATAAAAGGCCACCCATTCCCTCCTTCATCCTCACACCTCCTTGTGAAGGATCTCTCTCCCCCTCTAGAATTATTCCCCCATGGTCTCGGATTAGCGAGATACATGTTCCTAGTGGCATTTCGTCTGGAAGGAGTTGCTGCTTCCGCTGGATCGCTGGAGCGAGGAGGTGGAGGTTGTCCGGTGGCTTGAACGTGTGTGCGAGTGCGGATGCGCTGCTGAGTTGCGGCGCTCGGACTTCCTCACGATCTTGAGATCGGCAAGTGTACGACTACATCAACCACGAGTTCCTACTCGTTAACAAAACTTGTTGTCTTCGAGGGTAAGTTCTCATTGGATGTATGTCTACCCGGTTGTTTTGTACCTAGTAGATAGATCTTGGGGTGTAGTTCACACCGTATGAATTTTTTGTTTTCTATGTTGCGGACCCAACAGTGGTATCAGAGTCTGATCTATGCATAGGTGCTTTGCACGAGTAGTACACATATGTTTATATGTGGGCGATGATGATCATGTTATTGCATCTTCTATGTATTTTGGATATTGGTGGCATAGTGGGATGAAGCGGCCCGGACCAACCTTACATGTCATCGTACATGAGACCGGTTCCACGACTGACATGCAACTTGTTTTGCATAAGTGGCTGGCGGGTGTCTGTCTCTCCTACTATAGTCAATATCTGAATTACAACGAGTTGCTAATAACTTAGTTATCCTCGTTGTGGTTCATGTTCGTAGGTGAGAACGGTTCTATCTCCGAAAGCCTTGAGCCACGTAAAACTTGCAATTGATAAATTAGAGGCGTCTAGTTTAGATCGTTGCTGGGCTAGTGTCTTGATATGGTATTGTTGTAAGTAGATGTATGATAGATACTCTTACAACACATTCAACGTGTAAGTTCCATAGACCCTTGCCTTACACACAAAGGAATGATAGAGATCATACCACGATGCAAATGATAGAGATCAAATGCATGGACCATATCATCTCACTTTACACATTAGATGTTAGCATCTTATACTGCTAGTTTGGCGCTTTTGGTAGCATTGTAAGATGATCCCTCATTTAGATATCAAGATAAAATGTGTTCTTCCTTGAGTATGCACCGTTCTATGGATCGTGTTTCGAGACATCACGTGATGATCGGGTGTACTCAACTCTACGCTTTCATACAACGGGTGTAAGACAGTTTTACACACGCGAGTACTAAGGTTCTTACTTGGCGAGCCTAGCATGTATAGACATGGCCTCGGAACACGGACCGAAAGGTTAAGCATAAGTCATATGGTTGATATGATGCCCATATAGATGCTCACCTTTGAAGCTACACCGACTCACGTGATGATCGGACTTGGTGTAGTGGATTTGGTTCATGTAATCACCAAAAAGGCACGAGGGATGTCGTTTTTGAGTGGGAGTTTATTAGTAATTTCGATTAGTTGAACTCAATCTATCATAAACTTAGTCTAAATAAACTTTACAAATTCTGTTGTAGATGGAACCACCTACTTTTAATTTCATTGTGTTCATGGAGAAAGAGAAACTTGCTGCGAATGGTAGCAACTTCACCAAATGGGCTATGAATTTGAGGATTCTCCTCACTGTGGCACAAAAGCAATATGTGCTAGATGCGCCGCTAGGCCCCCCACCAGCTCCTGATGCCCCTGACGAGGAAAAGAATGTCTATGTGACTCATCAGGAGGACCACAACTTAGTTCATTGCGGCCTACTGTATGGGCTAGAGCCAGAACTTCATTGTGTGGATGTCATGTTACTGTTCATCAGAGCCCGTCCACGGTGTCCCTTCACGACCTTTTTGAATTGTGGCCCATAATTGTTCCGGCCTTTTTATTTTCTGGTTTATTACTGTTATGACCTTTTATTGTTCGGATCTGCTAATATTTTATTCTTTTAAGGTGCATGCCAACTGCAACAATTATAAAGGTACATCCTTTACTGTTCATTGTCGGCCCAACACAGAATGGGCCAGTAACAAACCCTAACACCATTCCCATTTCAACCTGGCTAGCCCAGTTATGGGACCGTCAAGTAGGGATAGTGTCAATTAAATGTCTATATGGCCTATGCGATTTACCTACATAGTATATTAGCTACAAACTTCTTGAAATTATTATATATTAGACTTCTCTCTTCACCCCTCAGGGCACGGTAGGTAGGATAAACACTTGGTGATATGATCATGCTATATGTTAGCGCAAGAGAAAAGACTGAACCAGCAAAATAAGAAATATGAAAAAAATAGTAGATGACCAAATCAATTGAATTTGTCAACTAGAGCGTTTTACAACATGTTGATGAAGTAAAGAACTGTGAACTCTTACAGTTTCATGTTATTATGGCCGTTATGAAAGTAAATAAAACATATCCGAGATTGATCTATAAGCTGTTTGAGACCGCTCTAGGTCATCAAGAGAAGACTAAACATATAGCTAATAAAATAGACGACTATGAGAGTCGTTTCCTCGCGCACGGGCTCTATACAAGATGCGCCCCCAAAGAAACCCTTACAATGATATAAGAGACAGTCTCACACACGTTTGATACCTATGGACCGACCTACGGAGCGACCTTTGTAGCTTACATAGAACGTGAAACCAGACAGTTGACCATCGAAAACTTGACAGCTGGCAAGTCAAAGCACTGTGCGAAGAAGTAAACATACAAAATACGGCTAGCAAGAAAAAAATAACCGATGCTCATATTTTATTGATTATTTAATCTGATTACAGAGCCAAGGAGTAGAAAACCAACATTCTTCTCACAGACGCAGACACATGAAACAACGGGAATTGTTTATTCAGTCAAATTACAAACATAAGTATAAGTATTACAGAGACAATGGTTTGATTACAAAGTCAAGCGTTTTTTCAGTCTCGCGCAAACAAACACATTATGCGACGACTTTTGTTTTATTTTTTCTTCAATTACAAACCTAAGTATTACGAAGACACGATATTTTCAACGGCTAAACACAAACTCGATTAGAAAATGAAGTTGACACAATTTCTTTAAACTAACACAAACAAACACATTACATGATAACTATTTTTTAATTTCTTGACTCAGATTACAAACCTAACTATTACACACAACTTTACTAGAAAACTAAGCGAGTAAAAAGTCCTATAGGACGTCCTACCCCTACTCCTACTCCAAGCTATCAGAACGGTCGGAAGAAGCTCTAGAAGCCCATCATCATGACCAAAGGCGTGAAGACCCTGTCCGTGGAAGCAATAGGGCATGCAGATGGTGTGCTAATCCTCCTGAAGCGTCGGCTATCAGCCTGCAGCATCGACGACCATAGATGGTGTAGAAGGTAGGCTACCAACTGGAACGAAAGAAGAGACATGGAGATACGTGGAGATGATCCCGGTGTGGTTCTTGAGGCGATGACGCCCGTCCTCTCCATTTTTATGCCTACTTGCGCCGCCAGAGTTAGAGCATCTGCGAGCATGGACAAAGAAACGAAGTAAGAATCTAAAAACAAAGTGAGCATGATGCGGAAGCACAAAAAAAGAGACGGAAGAGCACATTACCAGCGTTCATGACGAAGAAAGAAGCAGACAATACCGAGACAACCACGAAGTAGGTCTTGTGGCTGGATCGTTCGTCCTATACATCGATGTGGTTCTGGGCACGCATCATGTTCTCCCTCATCGGCGGCACCAGAAGCGAAATGTCGGAGCTAAAGAAAGTAGGGCGAAGATGGGAGAGAAGAAAGGCTACATAATGTGTTGAGGAGGAAGGAGCTGGTCCGCGGTATTTTATAGCCAATGTGTGGGCGCGAAAACCTGGGATGCTACAAGATGGGATCCCCACCGCGATAACCCGCGGCCACATATAGTATAGGAAGCCAGTTGGGCTCTCGCCCATTAGAACCCACGTCCGGCAAGAGTTTCCTTGGCCATGACGGCTCTGGACGAGACCCACCATATGACCTCGCTGCGGGAAACAGCGGGAACCTATGCCCTATGATGCCAACTCTGCTATCAGCAGGACCCATCGAACGATATTGATGCCTCCAAAATTGAATCATAGTTATCTTTTATTTTTGCATAAATAGAGTAGGAATTTTTGTATTTCACTGTGCCTACGTGCACTATTTCGTTCTTGTTTCAATAGGATCCCAAATCATGGAGTCATATATGAACATATCAATTAGAGTTGTCATATTGCGTAATTATATGATATTTCTAAGTGATAAAAGTCATTTTATGAATTTACCTTCACACTTGGAAGCATAGCAAACATGGAGAAGGCACTAGAACCGATAACGACAACTAGTACGGGTGGAGCCCGCCCATACCGTCGACCCGTACCAGGCGCCATCGGGACCGCCTCCTCAAATAGTTTCTCCTAGAGAAGACGAGAGGGAGATCCAACATTCACAGCCACTAGAAACCACGAAACACCACATCCGAGAGGAATCTGAAGGAGGAACTTGGCCGGGGTAAAATCCCGGCTGCTTCGCAGATCATTGGAGGACAACGCATCATCCCCTTCACCATCAACCGCTGCATCTTCATCACCACCATTACTCCATATTTCATCTATTAGATCTCTTTGTAATTCCAGATCCAATTGTGGTTTGCATTAGATCTACCTCCGTACTTTAATCCATCCATTTGATTATGATGATGTTATTGATTGCTTCCATGAGTGAGTAGTTTGTTTGTTCTTGGGGAGATGGAGGAACCCTAACACCACTATGAACTTGTAATAAAGATGATATATTCTTGTGTCCATATGACTTGCTTGTCTATGATATAATTATGACTTGTGTTTGATTTCTCTCTTTAGATGATATGTGAAGTCGACCACATATCATTTGCCTTTGGGACAAAAGGGAGGAAGAAACCCTTTGGACGTGTATTGGAAGCGTACCCGGAGTGCCCTGTGATAGATTGGCACCGGGTTGTAACCAACACGGTCAAAGGGGATAAAGAGGGCTCCCTAAGCTAATTACGATATCCATGGGGAAACCCTTAATTGTGGTGTCCTGTATGGGTGATTGCTCTCAGGCATTGTAGTGGTTATTTAGAGGTGAACTCACACTTGGCTCAACAAAGTGGCTTCCTACGAGCCTTGTCGTGAACATCTTATTATGGGGCTCTCTCCACACATGTCATGACATAAGAAGTATGTTATTTTGATTGCATATAATAATAGTACTATGCTAGTGGAGTATCCTACATCCCCGTGAATGTTTTAGCCCTATTGAGTTCAACCATGCTTTCATACAATCTTGTTAATTGTTTTAATTACTTTTCTGCAAACAACCATAAACCATTCAAACACCCTTTACTTGATATCAAAGACAACTTATAAGTATTCTTTGGTAGCGAGTAACGAGGGGCATAAAGACCTTTACCAATAGCTCTCTGTGGGTTCGATATCTTTACTTCGAAACTAGCTACAATTGATCTATGCACTTGCAGTCATCAAGATATTTTCTAGCGCCGTTGTCGGGGAGCTAAGCGATTTTGTTCTTTGTTCTTAGTTACTTACTTTATTCATTGTTCTACTAAATTTTTTTACTAGTTTCAGTTAAACACCATGACTGCACTCGGACAGATCAATCAGATCGATGCTACTAGATACCTCGGGAGATTCAATAGAAGATTAGTTAAAGAATTCCCGAGTGGGAGCGAACCAGAGTACGAGGTTAACCCTCATTTTATCGATATTATTAAAGGCAAAACTTTTGCAGGAGATGATCCTAATGAGGATCCTTATAATCATTTAATGCACTTTACCGAGCTATGTTGTACTTTGAAATTGAGAGGCTATTCTGATGATGAATTGAAACTTAAACTGTTTAGCCAATCTCTAACCAACACTGCTTTGGCTTGGTATAAAATTTTCCCTGCAGAGAAAATTGATACCTGGGAAAAGCTTAAAATAGAATTTGTGTCTCGATTCTTTCCCAAGGTAAAAACTGCTAAGGTAAGAAGGGCAATTATAAACTTCAAGAACGGCCCATGTGAAGGTTTGGTAAGAGCCTACAAAAGGTATAATTCTCTACTTCATAAATGTCCCCATCATGATTTTACCGGAATGGTATGTACTGCATATTTTTTATGGAGGACTCAATCAAGAAATTAAACATGAGATTGACACGAATTCAGGAGGTTCTTTCATGGAGTTAACTATAATAAAAGCTTGGGAACTTTTAGAACAAATTTGCTTTAATAGAAAAACATGGGGATTTGATTTAGGAGGCGAAGGAGGTATAGAAATTGAATATGATTGTCTCAATGCTTATAAAGACTCCGGTAAGGTAAAAGAAACTGCTAATGAACTGCAACTTGATGATGATATTGTCTTGCAAATCCTTCAGTCTTTTACAGAACATATTGAAGCTCCAAATAAGGATTGGCTCCATCATACTCCTCTACCTGAGCCAGTTGTTGAGGAAGATCCAATAATTATGGCCCCTGTTGAGCCAATGAGGGAGGTGCCTTCGTATGTTGAACCCCTTCCTTTTCCAAGGACGGTAAGAAGCCACACGATGGCTCAGCAACTTGAGGATCAATACAAAGAGGAAGAATTATTTCTTAAAGAGTTGGAAGAAGAAACATTAGTGGGGGAAACTAAGGAAGAAAGTGAACAAGAGGCAGAGGAATTAATAAAAGAAGATATTCTGACCATGTTTGCACATTGCAACGTAATTGAGCTAGATTTCGAAGCCACGCAATTTGTTGAAGGGAAGGTAAAAGCTAAAGAAGTGGGTAATCTTATCTTTCCATGCACTTTCGGAGGAACTTCCTATTATGGTCTTTGCGATATCGGTACATCTGTTAATGTTATTCCTTTTAACTTTTATTTAAAAATTCAAAACAAATTAGCCCTAGCTGAAATGGAAGATACAGATATGACTATAATGCTTGCAGATAAAACTCTAAGAGTCCCTATGGGAATAATTAGGGACATGCCAATATGTATTGGACCCCACAAATATCCTATTGACTTTGTCCTTATTGATATGCCCACTGTCGTTTACTATCCCATCATATTTGGAAAAACTTTTCTAAATACTGCAGGTGCAAACATAGATTGCAAGAAGCAAACTGTGACTCTCAAGTTTGGTGAAGAGAAGATGGATTTTCATTTCTCCAAATTTGACCATAAACCAGCTATTGAAGAAATAGATGATGATGAATACTGGCGTGAGGAAGAAGGTAATATCATAAGTTGAGCTTCAATAATTATCGAGACTCCAGATGATGATCTAGCAAGAAGTTTAGTCAATAACAATAACATTCTTGAAGACATATAAAAAATTGAAATAGATAACTATCTCCACTCCATACCGGAGGTGGACATCTGGATTAATGAAAAATATGAAGAACCTATAAGGAAAGGAGATGAGGCCCTTCCTCCTCCAACCCTTAAAACTCTACCAAAAGAATTAAAATATAGATTTCTAAATGATACAAATAATTTCCCTATTATTGTAAGTGTTAACCTCGCAGAGAAAGAGGAGGAAAATTTAATGAAGGTTCTCCACATGCATCGAAGCGCACTTGGGTATTCGATGAGTGACTTGAAGGGGATTAGTCCCTCGATAGCCAACATAGAACATTCATGGAAGAAGGAGCCGAGCCGAGTCGGTGGAAGATTTTCAACAACGTCTTAAACCTCACATGAAAGAGGGGGTAAGAAAAGAAATAATACGTTTGTTGGATGCAGACGTCATCTTTCATGTGGAGGAGAGTGAATGGGTGAGTCCCATTCACTGTGTTCCAAAGAAAGGTGGGTTCACGGTTGTACAAAATGAACATAATGAAATGGTACCAACTAAAACTGTTGTTGGCCACAGGATGTGCATTAACAATAGGAAGCTTAATAAGGAAACTAGGAAGGATCATTACCCTTTACCATTTAAAGACCAAACTTTAGAAAGTCTTGCAATGCATTCTCATTTTTGCTACCTAGACAGTTATTCCGGGTTTTCCCAAATTGTTGTACACCCTGATGATCAACTAAAAACTACTTTCATTTGTCCTTATGGTCTCTATGATTATCGTCATATGCCTTTTGATATTTGCAATACTCCTTCCACTTTTCAAATATGCATGACTGCTATTTTTGTTGATTATGTTGAAAATATTATGGAAGTGTTCATGGATGATTTCTCTGTTTATGCAACCTCCTTTAATCACTGTCTCCATAATCTGAATAAAGTTTTGCTAAGGTGCAAAGACACTAACTTAGTCTTGAACTGGGAGAAATGTCATTTCATGGTCCAAGAAGGCATAGTACTCGGTCACAAAGTCTCAGGTAAGGGGATAGAAGTCGATAAGGCAAAGACTAAAGCAATAGAAAGATTGCCCCCTCCTCGATATATAAAAGGTATAAGAAGCTTTTTGGGACATGTAGGGTTTTATAGAAGATTCGTTAAGAATTTTTCAAAAACTGCTAGACCATTAACTAACCTTCTTCAGAAGGATGTTCGTTTTAATTTTGCTGAAAATGTCTTACTTCTTTCAACATATTAAAACAAGCCCTTCTTGATGCACCAGTCATTAAACCACCTAACTGGAAGAAACCTTTTGAGCTATTTTGTGAAGCTAGCAATGAAGCTCTAGGGGAAATTCTTTGCTAGTATGATGGTGATGATCTCAATATCATTCATCATGCTAGTCGCACCTTAAACGGGGCCCAAAAGAACTATCCTATGGCTGAAAAAGGTTTTGTTGTTGTAGTCTTCTCTTGTGATAAATTTAGATCTTACATCATGGACTCCAAAGTTAGAGTACATACTGATCGTGTTGGCTTGAAGGAAATCCTGGAAATGATTGATGTTAAGCCAAGAATGATTCATTGGACTCTACTTCTCCAAGAATTTGATTTACAGATCTTACAAAGAAAGGAAGAGGTGGAGGAAGCATTCGTAGATACTCAAGGAGTTCTTCATTCTAAAGATGTATCATCTGTGTGCATACCTGTGGGAACCACACAACCAAAAAGGAAGTTCCCTATTTCCCCTTACAATGGTTTTGGCAATTTTCTGTGACCTGTTTTATCCGAAGAGAGGAAGAAAAGAAATTCAAATGAGACTATACTTCCTCGATGAACATGACTTATGAAATTCTCAACACACCTTTGTTCTAGATGATTTTTTGCTATTTCTTTTTACATATCTGAGTTTCTTTCGTTTTTCTGAGTCCATTGCTGGTCTTACAAGATCGGTACGGGTGGACGGTACAGCCGGATCCGCCTGTACCGATGGTCGTTAAGCCCACTGAGGGCTCGATAGATTTCTCGCGGAAGCGGTACGACCACATGGTATGGGAAAACCCGCTCATACCACGGGTCATTATCGGTTCGGTGGCCTTTTCTTTTATTTCTCGTTTACACTTTTGCTTGCTAAAAAATGAGAAGTCGCGAAGTCGGTACGGACGGGTAGTATGGGCGGAACCCGCCCATACCACTTAGTTGGTTGACCTTTTACCGCCTTTGTCTCGCGCCGCCTTTGGAAACGACCCAGTACGGGCGCTGCCCGTACCGAATTGGTCGTTACAACCCGATTTTCCTTCTTATGCACTTATTTGTTTCCTTATTTGTTAGGATTCTTTTCTCGGGCGACCCTTTTCCTCCCAGCACGAATTTTACTCTGCCTCTAACCCTTTATAGGTCTCTTTAGAGATCTACCTCTCTCTTATATCAAACGATCTAATCTACTTGATGCGCTACTTGATTCAAGGCAAAGGCAAGCCTCTAAACCTCATGGCTCGTACGTGGGATAGATTCCAGACCTCCTCCATCAAAGCCGATGATCGTGAAGCTCAAGGACTAAGCCCGAAGAGCAAGCGGTACATGTATGATTCCGATGATGATTCCAAAGATGAGGAGTTCCAGATCTTCATGGAGCAATCAAAAAGGGGATGGAAGCAACTGGACTACTTGGTGATGGTGAAGCCTAAAGATGAGGAGGAAGCCAATAAACCCCATGGGAAGGGGTGCACGGAGTCACTCAAGCTCATCTACGTCAACTACTCATCACCAAAGCGTAAGAATTCTAACAACTCCATTTCAGGAACCTATCAAGAAACTATGGCTCATACATCAACAACAAAGAAGATCACTATGAACATGCACATGAGCGTGAAGCCGCAAGAGGACTGGGGGTCAACCTTTTAGACGTACCAATTGGTATGCACGTCCCGGATAATGAGCACCGTCTTAACAAGATAGAGAAGTAACAGAAAGAAGAACTCATCCACATCGAGATCGTGTGTAAGCGCCTCTTGGATCTTGAAGGCAAGAAGGAACTAGATGCCATGATAAGCAAAGTCATTGATGGGATGTTTCTCTTGCTTTTAGACCTACAGAAGTTTCTCCAGTGCATATCTTCCCTGGAGAGGACAAACAAGAAGCTCTGGGCGGCACTCTCCAACAAGACTTCATCACCATGAAGCACGCCACGGTATCAAATAATCGCAAGGGATTATTTGATCCACCCAGCTTGATTCCAAGCTTGGGGGGATCTAAGAGAACCTTGTAATCTATCTTATAGTTTTAGCATGTTTACTTTTCTGCATGCATGGTTAGGTTTAAATTTCTGAATTTGCATTAGTGGCATCAATATCGAGTTCCCTTTGTTCAAGAGAAGAATTATATCCGTTGAGTTATGAGAATTATGATAATTGAAGCTGTGTTTTGATTCATGATTATTATATTAGATGACTGAACTAGGTTGAGGTTATGAAACTTGTACAGCTATCATAATTTTAGGGACTTCCGCACCTATAGAAGTATTGATTAAGTTATGAGAAAAAGAATTCTGGTAGCATATTACGATTAAGAGTTTTCAAAAGCCATTGAATTAGTGAGCATGATCAAATAGCTTGCTGGAAAGAAAAGGAGAAAAAGGGAGCAAGGAAAATATAGATATGCAAGTATCAAGAAAGAAAAATAAAGCAGTTATCAAAAGAATCAAGCATATAAAAAGAGAGAGAAAGAAGAAAGAGAAAATGATCGTGAATCTTCACTATTAAAATTAGAGCTACAAATCTTTAAACTCCATAATTATATGATATGTTGAATCACTAGTAGCTTCTTATAATTTCATTAATACTAGAAAAAGGTGTGGAAGCCTCTAAGTTATGTAATGTGTAAGGGTATGGTAATATCCTTGACGTATCTCTACATCCGATGTTTTACTCCTATTTGAATTTTTGTATCATTTATTGTAACGTCTTGTGTCTCATGAACATGATGATCTTGTCCATAAGACACCATCTTGCTCAGGGACGAGCAAGAGCCTAGCTTGGGGTAGTTGATGCGTCCAAAATTGAAGCATATTTACCTTTTGTTTTACATAAATAGAGTAGGAATTTTTGTATTTCTCTGTGCCTACGTGTGCTATTTCGTTCTTGTTTCAACAGGATCCCAAATCATGGAGTCATATATGAATATATCAATTAGAGATGTCATATTGCGTGGTTATATGATATATCTAAGTGATAAAAGTCATTTTAGGAATTTACCTTCGCACCTAGAAGAATAGCAAACATGGAGAAGGCACCAGAATCGATAACGACCACTGGTACGGGCGGAGCCCGCCTGTACCGTCCTCCCATACCAAGCGTCATCGGGACCGCCTCCTGAAATAGTTTCTCCTAGCGAAGACGAGAGGGAGATCTGACATTCACAGCCACCAGAAACCACGAATCACCACATCCGAGAGGGATCTGAAGGAGGAACTTGGCTGGGGTAAAATCTCGGCTGCTTCATGGATCATTGGAGGACAACGCATCATCCCCTTCACCATCAACCGCTGCATCTTCATCACCACCATTACTCCATCTCTCATCTATTAGATCTCTTTGTAATTCTAGATCCAATTGTGGTTTGCAGTAGATCTATCTCCGTACTTTAATCCATCCATTTGATTATGATGATGTTGTTGATTGCTTCCATGAGTGACTAGTTCCTTTGTTCTTGGGGAGATGGAGAAACCCTAGCACCACTATGAACTTGTAATAAAGATGATCCATTCTTGTGTCCATATGACTTGCTTGGCTATGATATAATTATGACTTGTGTTTGATTTCTCTCTTTAGATGATATGTGAAGTTGACCACATATCATTTGCCTTCGGGACTAAAGGGAGGAAGAAACCCTTTGGACATGTACTGGAATCCTACCTGGAGTGCCCCGTCATAGATTGGCGTCGGCTCGTAACCAACAGGGTCAAGGGGGGATAAAGAAGGACTCCCTAAGCTAATTGCGATATCCATGGGGAAACCCTAAATTGCGGTGGCCTATATGGGTGATTACTCTCAGGCATTGCAGTGGTTATCTAGAGGTGACCTCACACTTGGCTCAACAAAGTGGCTTCCTACGAGCCTTGTCGTGAACATCTTATTATAGGGCTCTCTCCACATATGTCATGACATAAGAAGTATGTTATTTTGATTGCATATAATAATAGTACTATGTTAGTGGTGTATCCTACTTCCCCGAGAACGTTTTAGCCCTATTGAGTTCAACCACGCTTTCATATAATCTTGTTACTTGTTTTCTTTTACTTGTTTTAATTACTTTTCTACAGACAACCATAAACCATTCAAACACCCTTTACTTGAGATCAAAGACAACTTATAAGTATTCTTTGATAGAGAGTAACGAGGGGCATAAAGACCTTTACCAATAGCTCTCTGTGGGTTCGATATCTTTACTTCGAAACTAGCTACAATTGATCTGTGCACTTGCAGTCATCAGATATCGTTGCAAGGAAACTCGGAAGCCTACGGTCTACGCTACCAGCTCATCTCTCTACCATGATAACCAGCATCCGCCCATGCCTTCTGATGCCACCTCGGCTGCCGCCTCGCCTCTCTACCATGGAAACCCGCGTCCATCAAGGACCCATGGAACCATGTATGCTCGTAAAGGGCCCACCACTCGGCGGGTGAGGAGTCATGTCACGGAGAACACCTCTCCCCGAGCATGGTCCTGCCCGTGTATGCTGACAACGGGCCCATGTCACGTGCATTGTCCACCGTACGGCGACACGAGGTACGAACGCGTGCGTGAGACCCGTCTGCGGTCTAGATTCTTTCACCCTGGCCCGTAGTGGGGGGTGATGTCTACGCACTTCTATTCTTGTAGACAGTTGTTGGGCCTCCAAGTGTCGAGGTTTGTAGAACAGCAGCAAGTTTTCCCTTAAGTGGATCACCCAAGGTTTATCGAACTCAGGGAGGAAGTGGTCAAAGGTATCCCCTCTCAAGCAACCCTGCAATCAAGATACAAGAAGTCTCTTGTGTCCCCAACACACCCAATACACTTGTCAGGTATATAGGTGCACTAGTTCAGCGAAGAGATAGTGAAATACAAGTGGTATGGATAAAAGACAACGGTGCCAGAAGATAACTTGATGGTGTGGAAAAGACTAAAGCCAAACTGAAATAAAAATGAAAGCAAGCAAACATGTAACAGATCTAATAGCAAACAATATTTCAATGCTAAGAAACAAGGCCTAGGGATCATACTTTCACTAGTGAACACTCTCATATAAATATATTCTCTTTATGATACTACTCTTAACTACTCTTCGGTTGGACACTCTAATCCATGGTAGGGCTATAACAACACTCCTCAAAGTCCATCTTTCCCATCTAGAAAACCCCACACTGTTACCTTGAGTACTAGATGAGTCCAACAAACACCACAATTTCATAAAGACATCCAACTCCAAATATAACTCATAACAAATATTTGTAATCTCTAGCCTAAGTGCCACCATGGTGTGCACGCTGTCACTTTCACACACATGGGGAGAGCAGAGATTCATTAAATCACTTGAGTAGCAAGGTAGATCTAATTGATTACAAAGCTCATGACCACAACAAGATCATGCATAGATAGAGAGATGAACACATAGCTACCGGTAGAACCCTTAGCCTCGACAGAGAACTACTCCCTCCTCATCATGGGAATCAGCAACGGTGATGGAGATAGTGGTGGAGATCGATGGAGATGGCTCCGGGGGCACTTCCCTGTCCTGGCAGGGTGCCGGAACAGAGACTTTCTGTCCCCCGAATCTCCCCTTCGGTGGCGGCAGCGCTGTGGAACTTTTCGTGGATTGAGGCTTGACGATCTAGGGCTCATGCCTCGGGAGGCTTCTTATAGGCTAGAGGGCAAGGTCGGTGGGCGGCCAGGGGACCCACACCATGCCCTGGCGTGGCCTGGGGGGCCAGCGCCATGGGGTGGTGTGGCTACCCTGTGGCCCCTCTTCGACTCTCCTTTTGGCTCCGTGAGTCTTCCGGGAAAATATCAACTTTGGCTTTTGTCTGGTCCAATTCCGAGAATATTGATTTTCTGACTTTCCTGGAACCTAAAACAGCAGAAACAGGCAACTGGCATTGTGGCACTTGTTAATAGGTTAGTCCAAGACATCATATAAAAAGTACTCCAAAGTGTGGACAAAACATAAGAAAGTAGATAAAACCAAGCATGGAACATCAAAAATTATAGATACATTTGCAATGTATCAACATCCCCAAGCTTAACTCCTGCTCGTCCTCGAGTAGGTAAGTGATAAAAAGAAAGAATAATTTTTGAGGTGACATGCACCATCATAAACTTGATCAAAGTATTTGTAAAACATTCAAAGATGGGGTCATAGTACTTCAATCATAACATGAAAGACAAAGTTCTAGCAATAAGACAAAGAAACTATGATGCAACATGAAAAGTCACAAACAAAAGATTCATGAATAACAATGCTTTGCAAGACGTTTGTTTGTTTCACATAAAGAAAACATAGCATAATAGTATTCAGCTTGTCCCTCAATAGAGTAGCAAATATAAATGCATAGGACACCTTCAAAGTTCATAAGAGTGACTAGATATAAATAGTTTAGAACAAGCAATATCAAGGTATGCATCAATCAACTATTCTTGGGACAATGCACATAGAACTAAGAATGGCCACTATGCTCTCAAAGTAGGTGCATAAAGATAGAAGGTGGAGACTCAATATATAAGTGGAAGAAAGGCCTTCATAGAAGGAAGTAGAGATTTAAGTTTCATAAAGAGCTTCCAAAAATTATGGTACTTATAGCTTTCAACTCTCATTGCCCCAATCATAAGCATCTTGAAGTGATTAAGGTTAAAGTGAACAAACTATGGTGTACATGCTTGACGAAGTATAAGTTAAAAATCTCATGTCCCTTGAATACAAGGGTCGCTCCTCATGCTACTCAAGTTTAGTCACCGGTAAGTTCTTGTCATCGTAAGTACATGTGTATCATAGAGAACTGCCAACGGGGTACCCCTTGCCCGATGATACAGAAGAATCCCCATATCAAAATGACAAGGCAAGCAGACAACGAGCATCTTAGCAATCTTCTTATTTACCATGGGAATATGGTGCTTTTTTCTCTCTTTCCTCTTTTCATAATATCTCTTTTTTTCTATTTTCTTTTTCTCTTTTTTCTCAATATCTAACTCTTTTTTTATAAGAAGAATGCTTCATAGACAGCCCATTATGGTTACGCTGCAGGTTTCCACCATGTCAGCATGGATTAGACCAGCGGCCCAGGCGTTTCTCTAACACATATAGATAAATCCATGGACTTACAAGCTCCCCTTTCATTTCACACCGACAACATCCATATACAAAAGAGCATGATATCAACTAGGTACAAAGTACCCGTGCAATGTTGAAAGCGTTCCCCATGACAGCATGGTTCTGCTAATTCCCAACAAATAAGTGCAAGCATATACAACATAGACGACAAAATGGTTCAAGTTTATTAAGGGCAATAAAAGTAAAGTGTGCCATCAAGTTCGTGAGAGCTTTAATCACTAGTTTTCTCATAACAAGTTTAATTTGGAAGGTAAACAAAAGCATGAATATACTTGGAATAGCATAAGCTAGTAGGTAGGTATGGTGGACTCTTTGGAATAACTTGGTTTAGGGAGTTGGATGCATGAGTGGAACTCATACTTGGTTGTGGAGGCTAGCAAAAGACTGGGAGCGACAAACTAGGAGAGCAATAATGGCCATAATCATGTAGAGCGACAAAACATCATTGATCAAAGCATAAAGTGATACTACAATTTGAAAACTAAAGGACCATAAAGGCTATGGTGACTTGAGATAGTCATAACATGGTGTGATCATGCGCCAAGTCAACCCAAATAAAACATCAAAGGAGAATACCACTATACTATGCTTTAATATGCTAAAACAACGCATGGTTCATCCAAGGCACATTAAGCAATCTCAATTGTTTATAACAAGTCATGCTACAACAAAGAATACTAAGCATAAAGCCAAAACAATATCAAGCATGGCATGACAGAGCATAGGCCACAGTCAAAAACGAGCTCTTTTTACCACATAAGCATGAGCTTTCCTACTCTTTTCCAAACCAAACCAAACTATTTGCAAACCAATGTATGAAAGAGGGGGTCCAACCAATTTATTCAGAAAACTAAGAAAACCAAGCAAACAAAAACTAAGAACAAAAACGAAGACGCTCCAAGAACAACACAATTGTGCATGAAACAATAAAAATGAAGTGTTTGGAAGAGAACCTGAGATTTTTATTGATGAAGAAGGAGATGCCTTGGGCATCCCCAAGCTTTGATGCTTGTACTTCTTGGATATTTCTTGGGGTGACACGCGTGGCATCCCCAAGCTTGAGCTTTAGTCCATCCTTCATTTCATTACTCGTTCCTTCCATACACCTGAAATTTTTCCTTCATACAAAACTTCACACAATCTTTATTAGCAACATTAGTACACTCAAGATAATAAGTCTTTAGGTTCAGTTCTAACACTAATAAAACTTCCATTAAAACACTAGCTACTGTAGTACTTCCCTCAAAAAGCTCAATTCCCCAAAAAACTCAAAAAGGAACCAACAAGAAGCAAATGCAGAAAATAGCAGAAATCTGTCAAAACAGACCAGCATGTAAAGACAAATTGGTTTGAAGACCTTCTGTTGCTCAAATCGAAACGTGTTGAACTAACGAAAGTTAGATAACAACCTGGGGCAGAAGCACAAAAATTCATGCCTCAAAAAGACGTTCAGAGATTTTACACGAATTTTTACGGTGAAGCACAGAAATCTGTTTCGGGACATCAACTTTCCCAAGCATTACTTCTCTCTCATTAGAGATTACTCTTGGAACAAAAGGCAAATAAAAAGGATAAGGAGCAGTTATTACAGAAGTAATAACTTCCAAGACTCATCTAAAACTTTTGGGTTATCTCCCAATAAGTACTTTTCTTTAACGCCTTTAAGTTAGGCATGATAGTCTGGGAGGATGCTCACATAAAAAATATGAATTGAAATAAAAGATAGCATCAAGAAGCAAATTCAAAGAACATTTAAGTCTAACCCACTTCCTATGCATAGGAATCTTGTAAAGAAATAAGTCATAAAAGCACAAAGCAAGAAGCATAGGAAAGCAAAACAAGTGCAACTTCAAAAATTTCAACATAAAGAGGGGAAACTTAATATTATTGAGATGCATAAAACCATGTTTCCCTCTCTCATAATAACTTTCAGTAGCATCATGAATAAAATTAGCAATATAACTATCACATAAAACATTCTTATCATGAGCCACATGCATAAAATGATTATTACTCTCCACATAAGCATAGTCATTCTTATTAATTGTGGTGGGAGCAAATTCAACAAAATAGCTATCATTATTATCCTCATCACCATAGTCATCAAATATAGGAGGCATGTTGTAATCATAATTAATTTTCTCCTCAATAGTAGGTGGATTGAAAATATCATACTCATCATTGTAATCATCATATATTGGAGGTTTTGTATCATCATAAGAAATAGAATAGCTATCTTCCAAAGCTGGGGAACTAAAAAGATCATTTTCATAAAAACTAGCTTCCCCAAGCTTAGACTTTTCCATAGTATTAGCAATAATGGTGTTCAAAGAATTCATACTAATAACATTGCTATTAGCATGCAAATAAAGTTCCATGGGTTTTTTAATTTTCTCTTCAAACACTTCATGTCCTAACTCAAGATAAATACTATAAAGCTCTCTAATTTTTTTGTTGTTTTCCATTAAGCCTAACTAGTGAAAACAAGAAACAAAAAGACAAAATTGCAGAATCTAAAGGAAATAACTTCGAGCACTCACACCAGAAAATAGGCGTTTGCCGTGGGAGGTTCTTCTTCTTTAATCCTCTGGTGTGAATACCTTTTACCTTACCTCCCCGGCAACGGCGCTAGAAAATAGCTTGATGTCTACGCACTTCTATTCTTGTAGACAGCTGTTGGGCCTCCAAGTGTAGAGGTTTGTAGAACAACAGCAAGTTTTCCCTTAAGTGGATCACCCAAGGTTTATCGAACTCAGGGAGGAAGTGGTCAAAGGTATCCCCTCTCAAGCAACCCTGCAATAAAGATACAAGAAGTCTCTTGTGTCCCCAACACATCCAATACACTTGTCAGGTGTATAGGTGCACTAGTTCGGCGAAGAGATAGTGAAATACAAGTGGTATGGATAAAAGACAACGGTGACAGAAGATAACTTGATGGCATGGAAAAGATTAAAGGTAAACTGAAATAAAGATGAAAGCAAGCAAACATGTAACAGATCTAATAGCAAACGGTATTTCAATGCTAAGAAACAAGGCCTAGGGATCATACTTTCACTAGTGAACACTCTCATATAAATATATTCTCTTTATGATACTACTCTTAACTACTCTCCGGTTGGACACTATAATCCATGGTAGGGCTATAACAGCACTCCTCAAAGTCCATCTTTTCCATCTAGAAAACCCCACACTATCACCTTGAGTACTAGATGAGTCCAACAAACACCACAATTTCATATAGACATCCAACTCCAAATATAACTCATAACAAGTATTTGTAATCTCTAGCCTAAGTGCCACCATGGTGTGCACGCTGTCACTTTCACACACATGGGGAGAGCAGAGATTCATTAAAGCACTTGAGTAGCAAGGGAGATCTAATTGATTACAAAGCTCATGACCTCAACAAGATCATGCATAGATAGAGAGATGAACACATAACTACCGGTAGAACCCTTAGCCTTGAGAGAGAACTACTCCCTCCTCATCATGGGAATCAGCAACGGTGATGGAGATGGTGGTGGAGATAGGGAGATGGCTCCAGGGGCACTTCCCTGTCCCGGCAAGGTGCCGGAACAGAGACTTTCTGTCCCCCGAATCTCCCCTTCTGTGGCGACAGCGCTACGGAACTTTTTGTGGATTGAGGCTTGACGATCTAGGGTTTATGCCTCGGGAGGCTTCTTATAGGCCAGAGGGCAAGGTCAGTGGGCGGCTAGGGGCCCACACCATGCCCTGGCATGGCCTGGGGGGACCCGCGCCATGGGGTGGTGTGGCCACCCTGTGGCCCCTCTCCGACTCTCCTTCTGGCTCCGTGAGGCTTCCGGGAAAATATCAATTTTGGCTTTTGTCTGGTCCAATTCCGAGAATATTGATTTTCTAACTTTCGTGGAACCAAAAACAGAAGAAAACAGCCAACTGGCACTATGGCACTTGTTAATAGGTTAGTCCAAGAAATCATATAAAAGTACTCCAAAGTAAGGACAAAACATAAGAAAGTAGATAAAACCAAGCATGGAACCTCAAAAATTATAGATACATTTGCAATGTATCAGGGCCGCCTCATGGGATAATAGGGCTCCATTGCGATGTTGCAACATGTCCTTCCAACGTCCATCTCACGGCAAAAAGAATCGGGATGACGTGGATATCAGTTTGAGCCGAAACAATCTAGCGCTATTGTTAGTCATGATATCATCCCCTTCCATAAATAGAAGACATGGAATCTTGTCATAATGGACAAATAATTCCCTACTAAGAGTAAAAGATATGACATCTGATGACCCACAAGTATAGGGGGTGTATCGCAGTATTTTCGAGGGAAGTGAAACCCAATTTATTGATTCAACACAAGGGGAGCCAAAGAATATTTATAAGCCTTAACAACTGAGTTGTCAATTTAGCTGCACCAAGAAACAATCTTGCTCACAACAGTTTATCAGTAGCAACAGTTTTGTAGTAGCAATAGAAAAGTAGTAGCAGTAGTAAACATAAAGACAGTAGTAACAATTGCAGTAAATAGTGGAATTAAAGCGTGGTAGGCATAGGGATGGATGGACGGGTGTTGCATGGACAAGACAATTCATTTAGCAATCAAGATATAGGGCATTTGCAAATAAATAAGGTAAAACATCCAAGTACTAAATAATCATAGGCATGTGTTCCATATATAGTCATACATGCTCGCAATGAGAACTTGCACAACATCTTTTGTCCTGCCAGCCCGTTTGCAGCGGGGCCTCAAGGGAAGTACTAGCAATTAAGGTGCTCCTTTTAATAGAGCACCAGAGAAAAGCATTAACACTCCGTGAACACATGTGATCCTCACATCAAAGCCATTCCCTCCGGTTATCCGATTATTGTCACTTCGGGGCCTTTGGTTCCGGACAACAATATGTGTATACAACTTGCAGGTAAGATCACAAACAATACTATCATCATGAATCAATAACATGTTCAGATCTGAAATCATGGCACTCGGGCCCTACTGACAAGCATTAAGCATAAAAAGTTGCAACAAAGTCAAAAAGTGCTAATAATAGATACTAGGCATCATGCCCTAACAATCTGATTGTTGGGTCCGTAGCATAGAAAACAAAAAAATTCCTACAATGAGAACTACACGCCAAGGTCTATCTACAAGGTAAAGAGAAACGGGTGGACATACATCCAACGAGAACTTACCCTCGAAGACAACGAGTTTTGTTAACGAGTAAAAACTCGTGGTTGATGTAGTCATACACTTGCCGATCTCAAGACCGTGTGGAAGTCCGGGCGCCACAAATCAGCAGCGCATCCGTCCTTGCACACACGTTCAAAACCACCGGACAACCTCCACCTCCTCGATCCAGCGATCCAGCGGAAGCAACAACTCCTTCCAGACGAAATGCCACCGGGAACATGTATATCGCTAATCCGAGACCATGGGGGAATAATTCTAGAGGAGGAGAGAGATCCTTCATGAGGAGGTGTGAGGAAGGAGGAGGAAGAGGGGGCCTTTTATAGGAGGAGGGGGGTACCCCCTCCATGGCCGACGCCTCATGGAGGTGACCCCTCACCTCCTCCATTCATGTGGTGGTAACTCCTCCACATTAAAATGCCTCTTCACATTCCCTTTTAAAGTCCCACTTTAAATGCATCAAAATTCTCTAAGTTTAATGCTCTCTCATTTAACAAAACTCTTTTATTAAATTTATTCAGAATTTTGTTAATTACTTTAATTAACAAACATTCACATATAACCCCTTGTAATATTTCAATATCACATGCAGAACCACTTTCTGCAATTTCACCCGAAACAATTTCTGGTTTCTATCGAAACAATTCCTGCGCTTTGCAATTCTTTCGTCTGAAACATATGTGCTCCAAAATGGTGTCCAGTAACTCTTAAGTGTGTCACCCTACGGTTCGCGAATAATGCAGACATGATGGAGACTCCTCTCAGATCAATAATCAAAAGCGGGACCTGGAGATCCGTACTGACTCCTGCATATTCAACAATGACTTCTGTGATCGTGAGAACCTTTAACGCTTGTTATTTAATCCCTTTGTCTCATGATATAATACATGTCCGAGATTCGATCATCGGTATCCAAATACCTAGTTTGATCTCGTTACCGACATGCACTTATTTCTTGTTCCCGTGATATAACATTCTAGTGATCACATCACTTGCTTGCAAGCTATCTTAATGTGATATCACAGAGAGGGCCCAGAGTATATCTGTCCGTCATCGGGATTGACAAATTCCACTCTTGATCCATGAGCCTCAACATAACACCTTCGTAGCACTGAACCCATCTTTATAGTCACCCTGTTATGGTGTGACATTTGATGTTATCAAGATACTCTTCCGATGTTACCAATGTAAGCATAATGACTTGATCGTAATGCTATACTTCGGATCAATGTTCATCACATCATTTCACAAATGCTGTGACCTTGTTATTAACAACATCCAATGTCCATGATCAGGAAACCTGGATCATCTTGTTAATCAACAAGCTAGTCTATAAGAGAGGCATAACTAGGAACCCTTTTTGTTTATTAAACACACATGTATTGATGTTTCCGGTCAATACAATTATAGCATGCAAAATAAACATCTATCATATATAAGGAATACATAATAACAACTTTATTATTGCCTCTCAGGGCATATCCTTCAGTCTCCCACTTGCACTAGAGACAATAATCTAGTTCACATAGTGATAAATCTAACACCCATGGAGTTCTGGTGTTGATCATGTTTTGCCCTAGGGAGAGCTTTAGTCAACAGATCTGCTACATTTAGGTCCGTGTGTACTTTACAAACCTTTATATCTCCATCCTTGACATGCTCGCGGATGGAGTGAAACCGACGCTTAATATGCTTGGAATTCTTGTGAGACCTTGGTTCCTTGTCATTGGCTATGGCTCCATTGTTGTCACAATAGATCACCATTGGGTCCAATGCACTTGGAACCACACCTAGTTCCATTATGAACTCCTTCATCCAAACCGCTTCATGCGCCGCTTCTGAAGCATCAACATATTCTGCCTCCATCATTGATCTAGCCACCACAGATTGTTTGGAACTCCTCCAACTAACTGCTGCTCCATTCAAGAGAAATACGTATCCGGATTGAGACCTAGAGTCATCTAGAATTGTGTCAAAGCTAGCATCGACATAACACTTAGCGACTAGGTCTTCTTCACCTCCATATATAAGAAACATATCCCTAGTTCTTCTCAAGTACTTGAGGATGTTCTTGACCGCTATCTAGTGTTCCGAACCTGGATCAGATTGGTACCTAGTAGTCAAACTAAGAGCATGTGCTACATCCGGTCTTGTACATAGCTTGGCATACATTATAGAGCATATGGCTGAGGCATAGGGGATCTTATCCATTATCTCTCTTTCTTCCACCGTAGCCGGACTTTGAGTCTTACTCAATGTCTTGCCTTGCAACATAGGTAAGAACCCCTTCTTACTTCCGTCCATATTAAACTTCTTTAATATCATATCAAGGTATGTACTCTGCGATAGCCCAATTAGGCGCCTTGATCTATCTCTATAGATTTTAATGCCTAATATATATGACGCTTCACCAAGGTCTTTCATCGAAAATTTGCTGTTTAGATAACTTTTAACACTGTTTAAAAGATCTATATCATTTCCAATCAATAATATGTCATCCACATATAATATCAGAAATGCCACATTGCTCCCGCTCACTTTCTTGTAAATACAAGCCTCTCCATAAGTTTGGACAAATCCAAACTCTTTGATCACCTCATCAAAGCGGAGATTCCAACTTCGGGATGCTTGTTTCAGTCCATAGATGGATCGCTGAAGTTTGCATACCTTATTAGCATCCTTAGGATCGACAAAACCCTTAGGTTGTATCATATACAACTCTTCTTCAATATTACCATTGAGGAACGCATTTTTGACATCCATCTGCCATATTTCATAATGGAAATATGCATCAATTGCTAACATAATCCTAACCGACTTAAGCATCGCTACGGGAGAGAATGTCTCATCGTAGTCAACTCCTTGAATTTGTCGAAACCCCTTTGTGACAAGTCGAGCCTTATAGATGGTCACATTACCATCATCATCAGTTTTTCTTTTGAAAATCCATTTATTCTCAACGACCTTTTGATCGTGAGGTAAGTCCACCAAGGTCCAAACCTGGTTCTCGTACATGGATTCCATCTCGGATTTCATGGCTTCTAGCCATTTGTTAGAATCCGGGCTCATCATCGCTTCTTCATACGTCGCAGGGTCATCTATTTCATCAACCATGAAATTCACCACAGGATTGTCGTACAGTTCAGGAGCTGCACGTGTCCTACTTGACCTGCGAGGTTCGGTAGTGTCCTCTTTCGGAGTTTCATGATCAATATCATTAGCTCTCTCTTCATTTGGTGAAGTCAACTCCAAAACAATTTCCGGTGCTGCGCTACTCGCCATTTCATGAACAGAAGGTTCAATAACCTCTTCGAGTTCTACCTTCCGACTACTCACATCTTTCACGAGAAACTCCTTCTCAAGAAAGGATCCATTCTTGGCAACAAAAACCTTGCCCTCGGATCTGTGATAGAAGGTATACCCAATCGTTTCCTTAGGGTATCCTATGAAGACGCATTTTTCCGCTTTGGGTTCGAGTTTATCCGGCTGAAGTTTCTTCACATAAACATCGCATCCCCAAACTTTAAGAAATGACAACTTAGGTTTGTTTCCAAACCATAATTCATACGATGTCGTTTCAACAGATTTAGATGGTGCCCGATTTTAAAGTGAATACAGCAGTTTCCAGTGCATAACCCCAAAATGATAGTGGCAAGTCAGTCAGAGACATCATAGATCGAACCAAATCGAATAAAGTATGATTACGACGTTCCGACACACCATTACATTGTGGTGTTCCGGCAGGCGTGAGTTGTTAAACTATTCCACACTCTTTCATGTGTGTGCTAAACTCGTAACTTAGATACTCACCTCCACGGTTAGACCGAAGAAATTTGATCTTTCTATTACGATGATTTTCCACTTCATTCTGAAATTCCTTGAACTTTTCAAAGGTTTCATACTTGTGTTTCATCAAATAGATAGACCCGTATCTACTTAAATCATCCGTGAAAGTAACAAAATAACGATATCCACCTCGCGCCGACACACTCATTTGTCCACACACATCAGTATGTATGATTTCCAATAAATCTGTCGCCCGTTCCATTGAACCGGAAAACGGCGTTCTAGTCATCTTGCCCATAAGGCATGGCTCACATGTATCAAATGATTCAAAATCAAGTGATTTCAAAAGTCCATCAGAATGGAGTTTCTTCATGCGTTTAACGCCAATATGACCTAGACGTCAGTGCCACATATATGCAGATATATCATTATCAAGTTTAATCTTTTTAGCATTAACATTATGAATATGTGTAATACTACTATCGAGATCCAATAGAAATAAACCATTCAACACAGGTGCATGACCATAAAAGATATCATTCTTATAAATCGAACAACCATTGTTTTCAGATTTAAAGGAATAACCACTTTGCATCAAACACGATCCGGATACAATGTTCATGCTTAGTGCAGGCACCAAATAACAATTATTTAGGTTTATAACTAATCCCGATGGCATATGGAGAGGTAGCGTCCCGACGGCGATCACATCAACTTTTGATCCATTCCCGACCCGCATCCTGACCTCATCCCTTGCTAGTTGTCGCTTGTTCCGCAGCCCCTGAACCGAGTTACATATATTAGCAACCGATCCCGTATCAAATACCCAGGTGCTACTGCGATTACTAGTCAAGTACACATCAATAACATGTATATCACATATACCTTTATTTGCCTTGCCGACCTTCTTGTCCGCCAAATACTTGGGGCAATTGCGCTTCCAATGGCCAGTCCCCTTGCAATAGTAACACTCGGTGTCAGACTTAGGGCCAGCTCGGGGTTTCTTTTCAGGTGCAGCAACAGATTTGCCACCCTTCTTTCCCTTGTGCTTGCCTTTCTTGTCTTTCTTGAAACTGGTGGTCTTACTGGTCATCAACACTTGATGTTCTTTCCTAATCTCCACTTCTGCAGTCTTAAGCATTGACAGAAGCTCGGGAAGAGACTTCTTCATGCCCTACATATTATAGTTTATCACAAAGCTCTTGTAGCTAGGTGGCAGAGATTGGAGAACACGATGTATGCCTAAGTCAATGGGAATCGTTATTCCCAAGGACACATGCTTATCGGCGTACCCAAACATTTTGAGTACGTGCTCACTAACGGAGTTGTTCTCCTCCATCATGCAGCTAAAGAACTTTTCAGAAGCATTATAACTCTCTACGGCAGCATGGGTATCGAAAATCATTTTCAATTCTCCCATGGTATCAAAGGCATTGCCATTTTCAAAACGCTTTCGAAGTTTTGGCTCTAGCCCATACAGTATGCCGCAATGAACTAAGTTGTGGTCCTCCTGACGAGTCATATAGACATTATTTTCCTCGTCAGGGGCATCAGGAGCTGGTGGGGGGCCTAGCGGCGCCTCTAGCACATATTGCTTTTTTGCAGCAGTGAGGAGAATCCTCAAATTCATAGCCCAGTTGGTGAAGTTGCTACCATTCGCAGCAAGTTTCTCTTTCTCCATGAACACACTAAAATTAAAAGCAGGTGGTGCCATCTACAACAGAATTTGTAAAGTTTATTTAGAGTGAGTTCAACTAATCCAAATTACTAATGAACTCCCACTCAAAAACGACATCCCTCGTGTCCTTTTGGTGATTACATGAACCAAATCCACTACACCAAGTCTGATCATCACGTGAGTTGATGTAGCTTCAAAGGCGAGTATCTATATGGGCATCATATCAACTATATGACTCATGCTTAACCTTTCGGTCCGTGTTCCGAGGCCATGTCTGTCCATGCTAGGCTTGCCAAGTAAGAACCTTAGTATTCGCGTGTGTAAAACTGTCTTACACCCGTTCCTATGAAAGCATAGGTTCGAGTACACCCGATCCTCACGTGATGTCTCGAAACACGATCCACAGAACGGTGCATACTTAAGGAAGAACACATATTTATCTTGATATCTAAATGAGGTATCATCTTACAATGCTACAAAAATCGCCAAACTAGCAGTATAAGATGCTAACATCTAATGTGTAAAGTGAGATGATATGGTCCATGCATGTGATCTCTATCATTTGCATCATGGTATGATCTCTATCATTCCTTGGTGTGTAAGGCCAAGGTCTATGGAACTTACAAGTTGAATGTGTTGTAAGAGTATCTATCATACATCTACTTACAACAATACCATATCAAGACACTAGCCCAGCAACGATCTAAACTAGACGCCTCTAATTTATCAATTGCAAGTTTTACGTGGCTTAGGGCTTTCGGAGATAGAACCGTTCTTACCTACGAACATGAACCACAACGAGGATAACCAAGTTATTAGCAACTCGTTGTAAATCAGATATTGACTATAGTAGGAGAGACAGACACCCGGCAGCCACTTATGCAAAACAAGTTGCATGTCAGTCGTGGAACCGGTCTCATGTACGATGACATGTAAGGTTGGTCCGGACCGCTTCATACCACTATGCCACCAATATCCAAAATACATAGAAGATGCAATAAAATGATCATCATCGCCCACATATAAACATATGTGTACTACCCGTGCAAAGCACCTACGCATAGATCAAGCTCTGATACACTGTTAGGTCCGCATCATAGAAAACAAAAAAATTCCTACGATGAGAACTACACGCCAAGATCTATCTACTAGGTACAGAGCAACGGGTGGACATACATCCAACGAGAACTTAGCCTCGAAGACAACGAGTTTTGTTAACGAGTAGGAACTTGTGGTTGATGTAGTCGTACACTTGTCGATCTCAAGATCGTGTGGAAGTCCGAGCGCCGCAAATCAGCAGCGTATCCATCCTCGCTCACACGTTCAAGCCACCAGACAACCTCCACCTCCTCGCTCCAGCGATCTAGTGGAAGCAGCAACTCCTTCTAGACGAAATGCCACCGGGAACATGTATCTCGCTAATCCGAGACCATGGGGGAATAATTCTAGAGGGGGAGAGAGATCCTTCACGAGGAGGTGTGAGGAAGATGGAGGAAGAGGGGGCCTGTTATAGGAGGAGGGGGTTACCCCCTCCATGGCCGGCGCCTCATGGAGGTGACCCCTCACCTCCTCCATTCATGTGGTGGTAACTCCTCCACATTAAAATGCCTCTTCACATTCCCTTTTAAAGTCCCACTTTAAATGCATTAAAATTCTCTAAGTTTAATGCTCTCTCATTTAATAAAACTCTTTTATTAAATTTATTCAGAATTTTGATAATTACTTTAATTAACAAACATTCCCATATAACCCCTTGCAATATTTCAATATCACATGCAGAAACACTTTCTGCAATTTCACCCGAAACAATTTCCGGTTTCTATCGAAACAATTCCTATGCTTTGCAATTCTTTCGTCTGAAACATATGTGCTCCAAAATGGTGCCCGGTAACTCTTAAGTATGTCACCCTACAGTTCGCGAATAATGCAGACATGATTGAGACTCCTCTCAGATCAATAAACAGAAGCGGGACCTAGAGATCCGTACTGATTCCTGCATATTCAACGATGACTTCTGTGATCGTGAGAACCTTTAACGCTTGTAATTTAATCCCTTTGTCTCATGATATACTACATGTTCGAGATTCAATCATCGGTATCCAAATACCTAGTTTGATCTTGTTACCGACATGCACTCTTTTCTTGTTCCCGTGATATAACATTCTAGTGATCACATCACTTGCTTGCAGGCTATCTTAATGTGATATCACCGAGAGGGCCCAGAGTATATCTATCCGTCATCGGGATTGACAAATTCCACTCTTGATCCATGAGCCTCAACATAACACCTTTGTAGCACTGAACCCATCTTTATAGTCACCCTGTTATGGTGTGACGTTTGATGTTATCAAGATACTCTTCCGGTGTTAGCAATTAACATGATCTCATGGTCTAAGGATAAAGATTACTTCGTATGATGTTATAGCAATGTAAACATAATGACTTGATCGTAATGCTATACTTTGGATGAATGTTCATCACATCATTTCACAAATGTTGTGACCTTGTTATTAACAACATCCAATGTCCATGATCAGGAAACCTTGATCATCTTGTTAATCAACAAGCTAGTCTATAAGAGAGGCATAACAAGGAACCCTTTTTGTTTATTAAACACACATGTATTGATGTTTCCGATCAATACAATTATAGCATGCAAAATCAACATCTATCATATATAAGGAATACATAATAACAACTTTATTATTGCCTCTCAGGGCATATTTCCTTCACTGATGCCATTACATGAACGATCTCATCTAATCCCTACCATACCCATAGCCTACAGCGGGGGATTACTCACTCATGGATGGGGGAATCATGGATGGTCGATGAAGAAGCGATGGTGTTGATGATGGCGATGATCTCCGCCAATTCCCCGTCCTGGCAGGGTGCTAGAACAGAGTTTCTGGTTCTGATTTGCGGAATCTAGTGGTGGCGGCATAGCGAAACTCTATTTGGAAAAACGTTGAACCCCCCTTGGTTTTTAGGTCAAGAGGCAACTTATAGGCGAAGAGGGAGGCTGAGGGGGTGACCGAGGTGGCCACACCACCCTCAGGCGCGGCATGGCCCGCGTGGCCAGGTGGTGTGGGCCCCTCGTGGCCCTCCTCCATCTCGTCTTCTGGCTTCGTGAATCTTCTGGTGAAATAGGATTTTTGGCATATTTTCCGGGATTTTTCCTGATAGTTGATTTTCTGCACAAAAACTAGACACCAAGGTAATTCTGCTGAAAATAGCGTCAGTCCGTGTTAGTTGTATCCAAATCTCACAAGTTTAGAGGAGAAACAATAGCAAAAGTGTTCGGGAAAGTAGATATGTTTTGGACGTATCAACTCCCCCCAAGCTTAGCTTATTGCTTGTCCTCAAGCAATTTAGTTGAAAACTGAGTGCGATAAAAGAAACTTTCACGAACACGTTTGCTTCATAAGATGTATATATTCTCAGCATATGATCAACTACTTAGGCAATTCATAATAAAGAGTATGCAAATAAGTTTACTTAATAGTCATTGCAAGCTATGAAGAGATTCCAACTCAAAAATAGTAAGTAGCATGAAACATAAACATAAGCAACATTGCAATGCTCATAAAAAGGTATGATAGAGTGGTATCTCGCTTGCCTTTGATTGTAGAGAAAACATAGATGCCTAGGCACCTCTGAAGTTCAAGTGAAGACTAGAAGTAAAGATATAAAAGATACAAGCATCAAAGTCATGACACAATTAACCAAGTTTTGAGACAAGCACATTACACTAAGAATGACAACTATGCTCTCAAGAAAGTGCTCATAGAATATGTGGTGACTCAACAAGGAAGTGAAAAGGTTTTGAAAAGTTTGAAAGGCTTCCAAATGCTGAAAGTATGGTACTCATTAGCTTTGAGCTCTCATTGCCCCTATCATAAGCATCTTTAAATGGTTAAGTTGAAAGTGAGGTCCAATACGAGTTATATGCTTGACAGACCATAAACTGGAAATCCCATGTCCCTGGAGTACGAGGGTCGCTCCTCATGCTACTCAACTTTAGTTACTGGTAAGTTCTTGTCATAGTAAATACATGCGTATCATAGAGAACCGCCAACGGGTACCCCTTGCCTGATGATACGGAAGAATCCCCATATCAAAATGACAAGGCAAGCAGACAATAAGCATCTCAGCATCTTCTTATTTACCATGGGAAAATGGTGCTTTTTTCTCTCTTTCCTCTTTTCTCATCATCTTTTTTTTCTTTTTCTCAATAATTACCTCTCTCTTTTTTATAAGAAGAATGTTTCATAGATTGCTCATTATGGTTACGCTGTAGGTTTCCACCATGAGTAGGCATGGATTAGACCAGCCGCCCAGACATTTCTCTAACACACATACATAACTCCATGGACTTACAAGCTCCCCGTTTATTCCAGCCTATAATTTGTAAGCATATAACTTTCATGGACAGTCATAATAGTTCAGGTTTATTAAGTGCAAGAAGTAAACTGTGCCATCAAGTTCGTGAGAGCTTTACTAACTAACTTTCTCATAACAAGCAAACATTTTATTCGGAAGAAAAACAAGGCATACTGAATATGAACGGAAAAGCAAATGATGCTAATAGGTAGGTATGGTGGACACTTTTGGCAATATTGGTTTTGGGGAGTTGGAAACACGAGTAGAGCTCATACTCAGTGCAAGTGAAGGCTAGCAATAGTAAGGGAGCGACAAACGAGAGATCAATAACTGTCATAATCATGCTTGCAACAAAACAGGACTAATTATGGCATGAAAGTGATTCAAGAACCCTAAGGCAAAATAATTCATCGAGGCTTAACTGATTGTTCCAGTCATATGCATGCGTGAGCACGTGCCAAGCCATTTCAAGTGAAACATTCAGAGGAGGATGCCACCGTGTCATACCAAGTTATGAATAGAACAATACAAGCAAACATTCATATGACATGCTACAAACTATTAGGAAGCTGGAGCTAAACATAATAAAGCAAGAACTACTAAGCATCCATAAATAACATACACCTTACCTGAACAGACTAAGCATGCCCACAATGATGAGTATATGTACAAAAATGAAAACAAATATAGTTCATTACCAGCCTCTTACCACACCTCAAGTTGTCATTAATCCTCATTATTGCCCTTCACTTGTGTGGCTTGAATAATAACATGAAACCAAACTCCACTGAGGACTACTGAACCCTGCAACGAACTTCACAAAACCAAAGAAGAACAGAAAATATTTTTGGTGTTTTTGATTTTTAAAGGCAAGAACAAAAAGGAAGAACAGGCAAAGCGAAATCTTTTTGGGTTTTCAGAATGGTCCAAACAAAGCAAAAAGGAAGAAGCAAACCAAGGCTAAAAACACAAACAAGCAAACAAAGAGAAACAACGAAAATATTTTTGGTCTTTTTGTGTTTTAGAAAACAAAAAGTAAAGAAAGAATGAAAACTAAAAAGAGAACAAAACATGGATATACAAAGTACCGACTAAACATGATATGTAGATGAGTGTGATATCGGTGTAGCTCCCCCCAAGCTTAGGCTTTTGGCCTAAGTGGGTATCAATCCCAGGCTGGCCAAGATGCAGCGCCTCCGTAGTACGGTGAAGAGGTGCCCTCATCCTGATACGAGCTCGAGGACGCCCCAGCGTAGTGCGTAGAATAGTCGTAAGAGGGCACATCCCCCTGGTGCTGCCCGTGGAAACCAAGCAAGCGGAGCTGCTCGTCCACCTCTTCCTTGGAACGAGATAGCGGATTGTGGCAAAGGAATTTCCCTCTCGTCTCCGTTAGTAAACAACATCCTGTATACTAAACCCTCTGTACTAAAGTCAGATGTGACAAAGTGATGCGTTTTCATAGCAGCAAGATCAAGCCTTTGTGGTGTCAACACAGTGTCATTAGGATCCACAGAAAGTTCTAAAGCAGTAACCATGCATGAGGCAATAATGCCCCCATAAATAGGTCCTCTAGAAGCTAGGCGTCGAGCAATGAGAGAACCAAGATTATACTTGGTATCATTATTAAGTGTAGCAACGAGGAAGGCCAAATGATAATTGGAAATATTACTAGTGTTCTCCCTACCAAGAATGCTAGTGGCAAGGTAATAAGAAAAATATCTAAGAGCTGGGAGTTGAATGTTCCTTATCTTCCCACGCTGAGCTATGCGGTCATCGTCATTTTTCACACTTCGGTAGAGATCGAGCAAATCCGCGGGACGACCTTGGATCTTCTTCACTGTCCCATCATGCCAATGCCTATAATGCTGCAAAATCTTTCCAATGGCATGGTGATAGGAAGATTATAATTTTGAATGAAACAGTTGACTGATAAGGGGTGTTAGTGAAAATGAAACTCTCAACGAAAGTTTTGTGAGCACGGCGTATTTCTCACTCTCATCTTCCATGTAAGTAGTCAAACCAACCCTCTGAACCAGTAGTAAGAAATCATTGAGGATCCCTGCTGCTTGCAAAAAGGTAAAACAAGGGAAGGTAGATGGGTGAGCATCTCCCTCATCTCCTTCATTGCCAAAGCATGGTGCAATAAGATCTTCATTATATGATGGCCTAAACTGAGAGGTTGATCTTGAAGGCCTTGCCCTCTTGGGTGTGTCCCTCTCAAATATTTCTCCAAAAGTGTGGTCGTTCATCTTTGATATTCTGAAATTTAAGCATCCATTATACAAGTGATTGCAAAGTGAATACATAATGAAGGGAACTACTCATAGGGACTTGTAAGAGGCCTAAGCATGCATCAAAACAATATCTCTAAGCATTGAACAAGCTTACAAGCTCACATAACCTGTCACCTACAACAGCAAAATACTCAAGATATAAACCACTAAACACAAATCTACTTGGACAAGCGGAGGAGTCACATACCGGAGAAAAAATGCTCCAAATTTCAGCAGCAAAGATGGGATGAGCAAGGAGATCGAAAAATCATGGACAAGAACAGCAAGAACGTGATTTCAAGCAATGAAATGATGGTTTCTTGGGACAGAGAAAGAAGAGGAAAGTGAGAGAGTGAGTGGAGGGCCAGGGATGGCCCACACCATGGCTAGGCACGCCCCTAGGGTGGCCGCGCCATCAGGTGGTGTCCCTTCCTGGTGGGCCCCTCGTACTCTCCAGGCACTTCTCTGCCCCTTTTTCACGTAAAAATTTAATATGAATTTTCTGGAATTTTTCGAGACACTTTATTTTTGAGAATTTTTCAGGTATTGATGAATGATTTTCTGATAGAAAGATGGCTTTGGAAAGATGCAAAAACAAAACAAAGCTAAAAATTCAGAAGTTCTAAGAAACTCTAATAAGCAAGCAACTAACAACATAAAAGTAAACTAAGTGAAAGAAAAAACTAAAATGGATAAAATAAAAGTAAGCAAAGATAATCATGGTGAAAACATTGTTTTGTTCATTAAAATCCCTTTGTTAACAAGGTTGATCAGGTCTTGTTACCAAAACAATTTTATATGAAACAAAACTTTGCATTCCACTAATGATTATGTTACCTCAACCTTGATAGCAATGGTCCCAATCATAATAGTTTCATATTTTTCTCGTGGTATGGGACAATATATTTCTCCAACTTGGATGCCCTCAACATGTTCAATTGAATTTAAACCATAATTCCTATCAATCTTCTTGGGGAAATAGACAGTATGCTCCTTGTCATTAACATTAAAAGTCACCTTTCCTTGATTACAATTAATAACAGCTCCTGCAGTATTAAGAAAAGGTCTCCCAAGAATAATAGACATATTATCATGTTCAGGCATTTCAAGCACAACAAAGTCAGTTAATATCAAGCAATTATGAGCAACTTGAACAGGTACATCCTCACATATACCAATAGGAATAGTAGTAGATTTATCAGCCATTTGCAAAGATATATCAGTTGGTATTAGTTTTTCCAATTGAAGTCTCTTGTAGAGAGAAAAAGGCATAACACTAACTCCTGCTCCCAAATCACACAAAGCAGTTCTAACATAACTATTTTTAATAGAGCATGGAATAGTTGGAATCCCTGGGTCTCCAAGTTTCTTTTGAACCTTACCATTAAAGGAATAATTGGCAAGCAAAGTAGAAATTTCTTCATTAGGGATATTCCTTTTATTAGAGACAATATCCTTCATATACTTTGAATAAGGAGGCAATTTAATAGCATCAGTCAAAGGAATTTGCAGAAATAAAGGTTTCATCCACTCACAAAACTTGTTATAGTGTTCATCTTCCTTTGACTTGTGTTTCTTATCAGGGAAGGCATAGGTTTTTGGACCCAAGGCTCTCTTTCACTACCATGTTTCTTAGCAACAAAATCTTCTTTAGTGTATTTATTATTTTTAGTGTGCCTTTCAGGTTCTTCTTCAACTTTTTCTTTATCAGGAGCATCATTTTCTTCACTACCACTTTCAGTTTCAGCATCAGAGACAGATATACTATTAGGATCTTTAGCATGTTTAGAAGGTTCTACAATAGTTTTATATTTCTTTTTTCCTTTTCTTAGGAGAAGTACCACTATTTTCAATTTTTTGAGAATCTTGCTAAATTCTTTTAGGATGCCCCTCAGGATATAGAGGATCCTGGGTGGTAGCACCACTTCTAGTTCTTATTTCATAAGCATGTTTTTCTTTGGCAACATTAACTAGCAAATATTTTTGTACCTTAATAAGCTAATCAATTTGAGTTTGAACCATTTGGAAATGTTTAACAAGCATTTTAACATCATTAGAGGTTCTTTCCACAATATCTTTTAACCCAATAATAGCTCTAGAGTTTTCCATTAAATGATTTTGCACCCTTTTATTAAAATTATCTTGCTTAACAATAAAAACATCAAATTCTTCTAAGCATTGATCGGGAGGTTTAGAGTAAGGAATATCACCTTCATCAAAATGTTGGAGAGAGTGTACCTCTATAGTGGATGAGTGGGAGATTGGCTTATATAATTCTTCTATAGGAGGTAAATTCTTGACATCTGCAGCTTTAATTCCCTTCTCCTTAAGACATTTCTTAGCTTACTTCATCACTTCATCATTTAGTTCAATAACTCCCCTCTTCTTTGGTGTTGGTGTTGGTGTTGGCTCAGGCACAATTAACTCAGGTGTAGTTGTCTCAGGTGTAGTTGGCTCAGATGAAGTCCAGTCTTCATAATTCTTACTTATTTTAGCCATTAATTCCTCAGCTTCTTTGGGGGTTCTCTTCCTGAAAACACAATCAGCACAACTATCCAGGTATGTCCTAGATTCTTCAGTTAGTCCATTATAATATATATCAAAAAGCTCATTTTTAGGTAATGGACATCTAGCCTGTGCATGAATCAAAGCACAAAACCTTGCCCATGATTCAGGCAATATCTCTTTTTCTCCCTATTTAAAATCAAAAAGTTCCTGCAGAATGGCATGGCTAGCACTAGGAGGGAAATATTTCTGAAGGAAGGTACTAATCAAGCAATCAGGGCTATCAATGGATCCAGGAGGTAAATTATTAAACCAAGTTTTAGCTTCTCCTTTCAGTGAAAAGGGGAAAATTTTAGCAACAAAGTAGGTGCGCATCTTAATATCATCAGAAAATAAACCACTCATGGTAGAAATATCAGTCATATGTGCTACATCACTTTCATTCTTAGTTCCACAAAAAGGTTCTTTCTCAACAATGGTTATGTAAGATAAATCAAGAGAGAAATCATAATCCTTATCTTTAATGTTCATGGGAGATGTAGCAAACTTAGCATTAGGAGATAATTTAGGTCTAACAGTATGTTTCTCAAGAAGACTCTTAATAGCATTTTTATCATGAGTGTTTTGACATTCTTTAATAAATTCATCAGTCATCTCTATATAACCGTCTTCAATATCATAGCTCTCTCTAGACTCAGGTAAACTGATAGGTGTAGTAGTATCTTCATTAGGAGTTTCAGTATTTCCAGCTATAGTTCTAGCAATCATAGCATCTAGGAAAGGACCTAATGAATCACTGTTATCAAGCACAGTAGAAGCAGCATCATAAGTATCAGAAGTTTCAGATTCAGCAATAGTAGCAGTATGTGCAGCATGTGTATGTGGTGGTGTAAGGAGCTTACTCATAATAGATGGTGAATCAAGAGCAACAGAGGTGTTCAGAACTGTACCTCTCCTTGTAGTGGATGGTAAAATAGGGACCTTGCCATCACGAGACTTACCCATTATGAATGGAGGGCAGCGAACAATAGTGATTCCAAGTGAACTTGATAAATAAAGCTATGCTCCCTGGCAACGGCGCCAGAAAATAGTCTTGATGACCCATAAGTATAGGGGGTGTATCGCAGTATTTTCGAGGGAAGTGAAACCCAATTTATTGATTCGACACAAGGGGAGCCAAAGAATATTTATAAGCCCTAACAACTGAGTTGTCAATTCAGCTGCACCTGGAAACAATCTTGCTCACAGCAGTTTATCAGTAGCAACAGTTTTGTAGTAGCAATAGCAAAGTAATAGCAGTAGTAAAAGTAAAGACAGTAGTAACAATTGCAGTAAATAGTGGAATTAAAGCGCGGTAGGCATAGGGATGGATGGACGGGTGTTGCATGGACAAGACAATTCATTTAGCAATCAAGATATATGGCATTTGCAGATAAATAAGGTAAAGCATCCAAGTACTAAATAACCATAGGCATGTGTTCCATATATAGTCATACGTGCTCGCAATGAGAACTTGCACAACATCTTTTGTCCTGCCAACCTGTTTGTAGCGGGGCCTCAAGGGAACTACTGGCAGTTAAGGTCCTCCTTTTAATAGAGCACCCGAGCAAAGCATTAACACTCCGTGAACACATGTGATCCTCACATCAAAGCCATTCCCTCCGGTTATCTCGATTATTGTCACTTCGGGGCCTTTGGTTCCGGACAACAATATGTGTATACAACTTGCAGGTGAGATCACAAACAATACTATCATCATGAATCAATAACATGTTCAGATATGAAATCATGGAACTCGGGCCCTACTGACAAGCATTAAGCATAACAAGTTGCAACAAAGTCAAAAGGTACTAATAATAGATACTAGGCACCATGCCCTAACAATCTGATGCCATTACATGAACGATCTCATCCAATCCCTACCATCCCCATAGCCTACAGCGGGGGATTACTCACTCATGGATGGGGGAACCATGGATGGTCGATGGAGAAGCAATGGTGATGATGATGGCGATGATCTCCTCCAATTCCCCATCGCAGCAGGGTGCCAGAACGGAGTTTCTGGTTCTGATTTGCGGAATCTGGTGGTGGCGGCGTAACGGAACTCTTTTTGGAAAAATGTCGAATCCCCCTTGGTTTTTAGGTCAAGAGGCAACTTATAGGCGAAGAGGGAGGCCGAGGGGGTGACTGAGGCGGCCACACCACGCCTAGGCGCGGCCTGGCCTGGCTAGCGCGGCCTGGTGGTGTGGGCCCCTCGTGGCCCTCCTCCGTCTCGTCTTCTGGCTTCGTGAATCTTCTGGTGAAATAGGATTTTGGCATATTTTCCAGGATTTTTCCTGATAGTTGATTTTCTGCACAAAAACTAGACACCAAGGTAATTCTGCTGAAAACAGCGCCAGTCCGTGTTAGTTGTATCCAAATTCCACAAGTTTAGAGGAGAAACAATATCAAAAGTGTTTAGGAAAGTAGATACGTTGGACGTATCAATATCTTACATACTGATTTAGATCTAATCAAGTCACTAAGAAAGATATGACAGATACTTTCCATAAATCATACCATTTTAGGAAAGTAGCATGCATGCATGGGGCATCCATGCGCCACTCTAGGGTGGCCATGCTGCCCCATGCACCACATAGGGTGGCAGTGCGTACCCCATGTGCCACCCTAGGGTGGCCATGCATCCCGACATCGATTCTCTCCCGAAACACTTCTGTGACTTCAGAACTCGTCTGGTTTCCTCCTAGGATTTCTCTCGATGATCCGGGAACATTCCGAAACATCTTTCACATACATACAAGCTCTAAATACTCTTCAAAACAAAGTCCCTTAAGCATGTGACCCCTCAGGTTTGGTATTATGTGGACATGACAGCGGAACACTTTCCAAACAATAATCAATAGTGGGATCTGGACACCCATACTGAATCCCACATAAACACAAAGTAATCGAGAGAACCTATTGATGTGGTGTACTATCATTTCGCATCATGATACATTACAAACCTGAGGAAAGATAAGGTGGTATTCTCGTAATACCATCTGACCTCGTTACTGGTTTGACTTCTTCTCTCATTCACATATTCCGGTATCTAGTGATCATATCACCTCGTGTCTGGCCAGACTATAAGTGATAATGTAATATTGAGATGGGCCCAAGAGTATCTCTCCATCATCGGAGTTGTGAACCCCACTATCGGACTATCGTGTGCCAATACATATGTTTCCAACATATGTGACCGACCACCGTTATGATCACCCAGTGAAATGTAACATTGGATGACGATCAATACATATCTTCTAGTAAGACGGACAATTGATATCCTCATGGTCAAAGGACAAAGTGACACAACAACAATAACGATATACCAACAACAACAAGATGATGATTATCTTAAAGTAGATTGTTTGGCTTGGGTTAGTTTAGCATCCTTGTACAACCGACAATATGCTCTTATTGTGAAATGGTACAGACATACCATGATCAGATCATATGATCATCCTTTGACAATAAGCTAGTCATGTCCATAATACTAGGAACGCTTGGTGTTTATCACTTTACATGTGCTTCTGAGATTCACCTTTGATTCTCATAATCAAGACACAGATGCAGTTGCAGCATAGAATAAACGATAATCATGAATAAAAGGAATATCAAATAATCATATACTATTTGACTCTAGGGCATTCATTCCTGTCACTTAATCCTTCAACCTTGAAGCTAACACAGGCCCAAGTGATACCGATGAACAATTCCTACAAGTGTAACTCTGGTGCAAATATTAGTCTATAGATATTGTCATTAATTACCAAAACCACACATACAGTTTCATACGGGAACCAAACCGCGTACAACTTTTATGAATATGTTTGTCCATAGTTCTGTTGCATTCTTCGATGCTATTGAAATCCATATCTTACACAATTTAAATAAATGTTCGTTGCTAAATATGGCAACAATTGACAATTAGTTTCCATCATTACCGATGCAACTCGGGTTGCGGGCCAGCCAGTCGGGAAGGCCCCATCGGTCACACACAATTTCGTTTCTCCGCGGGCCGTATCGTTGTTGTTTTTGATGGGGTTATCCTTAGTGTTGCTTCGTACTAGTGGCATGTCGGTTATTATATGCACATCGCCTATGTGGAGCTACTATTGGCATCCTAGTGTACTTCTTACATCCATGAGGGCACAGTAAGATGAGTCACCCCCCGTCTCAGATCAAGGCAAGTACAATGAGAGAGAATGCAAGAAAGTAGAAAAATGGCACAAAACAGTTGACACGGTGAAAAGGTAGGTATCTTGTTTCCCCTTGTTTACTTACCATCTCAGTTATTATATGGATATCTCATACGTTGGGATACAAACGTTATAATCTACCTCATGTGGGCACATCAAACCAATCAGTGTGATATATCATATATGACACCACCTTTGTCTTTCATTAAGTCAAGTACAAATGAGAAAATGAGCAACGGACAGTTTACGACAATAAACCGTGTGGAGTTTGTTTCTTACCATCTCGGTTATTGTATGTGTATTGCCTATGTGGGGATACTAGCATCCTAGTCTGCTTCAACCGGGCACATCAAACCAATCAAATGCCATCCATGGCACCACTTCTTTCTTCCACGAAGTCAACTACATTGAGATAAAAGGTACGAAAAGAGAAAATGGCAACAAGGAGTTTACTATAATGAAAATGGTGGATTTATTCCTCAAAAAATGATGGAGTTGTTATTTGACGTTTACTTGCCATGCGGAAATTATATGCACAACTCTACATGTGGCTATTACCGTTATCCTGGTATGCCTCTACATCCACGAGGGCACATTCAACCAATCAATCGTGAAGTGTGGCACCACCTCCATCTTCGATTAAGTCGAGTACAATGAAGGGGAAAAGGCAAGAAAGGAGGAAAGGGCAATTGAAGGTTGACGACAATGAAAAGGGTGGAGTGTGTTTCATGTCAGTTATTACGTGCACATTGCATATGTGGGGCTACTGATATCATATCCTACCTCTACATCCTTGAGGGCACGTTGAACCAATCAACTATGAGTTGTGGAATCACCTTCATGTTCGATTAAGTCCTAAGCAATTGGAGAACAAGTAAGGAAGAATGGTAGGGCAACAAACAGTCGACGACAATGCATATGATGGAGTCGGTTTCTTGTCGTTTACTTATGTTGTCATCCACGAGGGAACATTGAACCAAAAAATTGTGAGTTGTGGCACCACCTCTATGTTCGTTCAAGTATAGCACGACAATGAAAGGACAACAAATGCTAATGGCAATGTGAAGGTTTAAGTTTTGTTTCATGTAGTTTACCTACCTTGTTACGAGCTAGTGTGTCTACAAACAAAGTTTTTTGCTGAGATGTATGGCATGTTGATACATAGGGCAAATCTGAATATCCGATAAGGAACAACTACTTAGAAAAAAGATAACTTGTAGAGTTTTTTTGAAGCAATCGGCGGGAGCTCTGGCTTTTCATTAAAGAGAGGGAAAAACAACCAAGTCCAAGTGTACAAAGGGGTATGTTTTGATTAAGGCCTAAACATGCCGAAAGCACCAGAATTACCAAAACTAGCCTAATCAGGCTAAGGAGGAATGGCAGGGCTGAAAGCCACGAATGCACGAGCTCGTTGCCGGATGTCCTCCTTAGCCTAGGGTTGGTAACCCTAGTAGAGAATATTTTGTAACCCTGGTTTGTGTAAGATAACCCCTTAGCCCAGGGTTAGGGCTAACTCGATAAACAATAGGGTCTTGGATAATAGATACATCATAGATATTTTTCATTATGATGAACCGAAAATGATGATTGTTTTTCATTCAAATGAAACAGTGTAAACAAGATCCTATCTCTTTTTTGATGATGTGCTCTACGGTAAGAATACACTGATTTAGACGTTTTTTTTTGAAAAATCATCTATCACATATGTTGTGACTTTCGTGATTATTACTACTCCCTCTATTCAAAAATAAAAATAAGTACTGCATGTGTCTAGATACACATTAACTTAGTATATATTTCTAACCACGATTGACGCCAATACGTTTTTTCCTTACTGAGATGACATCAATACGATTTTTTTCAAAGGGAATGACATCAATATCATGTGTTCTTTTAATTTCCATGACTTATGATTTGTTTTTTGAAATTCCAATCAATTTTTTTCTAGGATACACCCTAGGAGGTGTACCAAACATATAGAAGATGCTACGGACGACAAATACAACACCGCGATGCAGCTAGCTCAGGCTGCCAACATAGGGGTGGCAGTTCCCCTACCACCTAAGCCTACTCTCCGTCCAACACCATAGGCAAATTCCAATCTATTAATAATCATCAACATCAGTGCAAAGAGTCCGAAAAGTAATAAAAATACAAATAGGTCACTGGACCACCTAGTGAAGACTACCTATATTAGCTAAAATACAAATAGGTCATTGGGCCGAAGAAGCGCCGCAGCCCTCGCCCCTCATCACCAGAGCCAGACAAAGCTTGTCGTAATATATCTTGTTGTAGTAGACGAATATGAAGTCGTCATGCAAGACCCCAAATGACTCGCACACCAGAGAAAGAACCATTGTCAAAAGTGATAATTGTAGATCGGAAAAAACTGACTTCAAACCACACCAAGGAATGTAAAAAGCAACCGGATCCTAAAAGATCTGCATACACGGGACAAAGACTCCACGCGCCCTTGCTCTACACTAAATGCACCACCGGAGGATAGGACAAGTAGTACTGACTTCTAAAAAGTAGCCACCATCTCGATGTCTCGGAAAGACACTAAAAACAGTTTAATGTCAAAAAAGTAACTGAAAACAGTTTTAAAAAAGAACATGAATCTTTCCTCCCACGAGAGGTCGTGATCCAGTACACCTCAGATACAAGAGAAAGACTACCACCTATGCCTCTCTCCTGCCTCACGCGTGTACCGGTCAGGTTATAAACAGAAGCCTGCCTTAAGATGATTTTTTTAATTATCAATATTGAAGGCAGCCCAACGATTTGTCAGATCGACATGTGATGTGTATGCGAAAACGTGCATTCGCAATTGTATGCCGCTGTTACGAGTAACTTAAAATCAACTCACCCTTGCGGAAAAGATACAATGTAGAAAAATATTTTGTAACCCTAAAATCCCCCCAAAAAATGATGATTGGTTATCACTTAAACGAAACAGGGTAAACAAAATTCAATGTAGAGAATATTTTAGCAAGCTGTTTTTTTACTTGCTAAAAAGACTTATATTGTGGAACAGTGAAAGTAGGTTGCAAAGTGATGCAGAAAATTCCCAGCAAAAGATTAAAAAAACAACATTACGGCCGTTTCCATTTTTGTACACACAGCAGAATTCTCAGAGAGCTGGACCTGATCGCTAACCAGCCACAAACCAAAAAAAGGGAGGAGAAAATGGGAACTTCAGATAGAGATTACAGCTCGCCCAAACGCTCCCACCATACTAGTTTTTCCAAATAAAAGAAGCAAGGTTATTTAACAACAATGAATTGTGTTCTCAATTCAACATCCTGCACCGAGGTCTCTGTCTTTGTCAATCCAAACAGTCCAGCACCAAAACCTTACAAAATCACCACGAGCTTATCTTCCGATGTTTCGATTTGAAAGAACTGCAAGAATTTCAGGTATCGTCGACCTGAGAATGGAAGACGAAGCTTGGAAATGTAGTCGTGATGTCCCTGCCCATCCATGGCAAAATTAGCTTGAGAAATATATAAAAAACAGAAGTATTGGAAGCATGTTATAAACTGACCACGTCTGAGATAATGATCTTAACGGTTTAGAAAGCCAAAACATATGAACTTTTGCTATAGAAATAGAAGACTGAATCTCTAGTTTTTTCTACTCCCTACATCCAAAAATAAGTGACTTGACTTTGTCTAGATTCGCATGTATCTAGACTTGTTTAGTGTATAGATACATACAAATCTAGACAAATGCAAGTCACTTATTTCTAGACGGAGGGAGTACTACTAAAGACTTGTAGCCTCCTGACTCCTAACATGAAGCGGCTTGCTTGAAGCTGAAGCAATAACTGAGCACATTTGTTCGAAATAATTTGGTGTAGTGCATCAACATTGCATGAAATTAAACAAACCATTGGCAGAGAACCCCAATAGTTGAGCCAGAGCGCTTTACTCAATAGCATTTCCATGTAAATAGCTGAAGTTTGATTTACCACATCTCAAGTATGTGGCTCCAGACAAAACTATTACGCTTTACAAGACATTGCAATGGTAACCTGGCACTAAATGGAGAACAGAATTTCTACAACTCTTTATTTGAGGGCAGCACTTAACCGTGAAAGATGAGTAAGAGCACTGTGTCGAGGTGTGAAAGATACACATAAGAAGAACAAACATACTCCCTCCGTTCAGAAATATAAGACATTTTATCTTTGTGAAATGAATGTATCTAGACGCCTTTTAGTGTATAGGTTCACTCCGAACCTATACGAACCTATACACTAAAAGACGTCTAGATACATTCGATTCACAAAGCAAAAACGTCTTATATTTCTGAACGGAGGGAGTATTTGTAACTTGGCACTAGATGGGGAGCTAAATTCCTAACACTCTTTTTGTTCACGAGCATCAGTAAGCCGTTAAAGTGAAACAGTGTGAAGAAACACATAAAAAGAACCATCATATAGAAAAATAACATTTTTAAGTAAATATAAAAAGATTATCTTACTTGAGGTACTGGAGAGTCATGTTCTTCAGTAAAGATGGATGCCGAAGAACCAGATTGTGCCACTCTTCCCTGTCAATTTTTCCATCATGCTTTGTGTCCGCCTCCTCAAACGTCTTAAATTAAGGAAAAAAACAAAAAAAATTAACATGGGAAGTAACAATTATGAAGCACCAAGAAAGTCTGATTTGTCTTATACCGGCTTCACAAAATTAATCAAATAGCAGGGGTCAAGTTAGTAACAAAAGAATACTTGTATTGAAAATGAAAAAGAAAAACAGTATGCACATGATTCATTGATACGAACGCTATGCAGAACTCCATCATAAACAGGGATTGAGAATCACTACATAATACAAGTTAAAGGATTAATGCATAGTATGCCCTGTAACCAAAATGATTAACAAAATATGCACGGGCAACTATAACACACCTTATCGATTATGCTTTCTATAATTTCATCAGAAAGATTCATTCCAGACTCTGCAAGTGTAGCAACAACCATCTGCTTAACCTGATAACCAAATATATAAACTGTTCAGATGAAGCAAACAAAGAGAGCTCAACCAAAAAAAAGTGACGCACTGCAAAAAATTCTTTAGCTTCAAGAATAACATAACAGTTCTTCAAAGCTAACTCCACGTTGGGAATAAAACCTCAATCAGAAGGGAACAAGGCCAACAAATCACCTATATTTTGTGAAGAAAGTAATAAACATGATCGAACTATCTGTCTCTTAACTTTAGCATAACCATTCAACAGCACTACCCAGACGCTGCCTCTACATTCAGGGTATTGTTTCACAACATTGCAAACCCTCATTTAACCAGTGGTCCATCTGAAAGTCTGGGACTTTCTTTCATCAGTTGTATGGCATATATGGTCCCACAACTACTCAAGATAACCAACAAGGCGGCCATCTAGTACAAAAACACTAACTTAAATAAACCATGATTTCATGCAAGAGACAATTAAGGAACATTCTAAATTATTTACACTTCTGTACAAGCTAATACATTTAGCCACACTGTGGAAATACTATCAATACCTCTTGTCTCTCAATGAAGCCTTGTTGCTTAAGATCATACAGCTTGAATGAAACTGTAAAAGGTGACATGAGCTTCAGATTATTCCAGCTTATATAGGTGAAGTGATGAAGCAGGAACATTATGCAGAATATTAAGATCATTATTTTTTTTATTAACCACAACATGATTAGACTTTGGTGAATCCTTGCATATATTAAAAATTGAACACGCTTCACCATTGTGATGATACAGTCTGGAGCCTGAATATAATTTGCTTATTTGGGAACCAAATTCTCTAGATAACTGAACTCACAGTCAATTTTCTCATCAACTGAAGCATTTGGGTGAAACACTGAGAGTGCACGAGCAAACTCTTCAAACCCTAAAATTCCATTATGCTTTGTGTCGAACAAATCAAATACCTGTACGGGAAGGGAAAATAGTAAGGACACCATAACATATGTGTAAAAATAAAAGTAAAACTATCAGCTTTTTTTACATATAATGATGAAATATGGTTATTAATGTTTTTAGCTTCAAGTTCTCAAAAGGAAACTTTCCAGCATTTTTTTATTGATGACTTCCCATAAAAAGGGATGCATTTAGCACCGGTGTGTAGGAACCATGAAGAACTAGCAAAATGTTGGATAGCAAACATCGGAACTCAAATACAGAAACACACTGATTCTCAATACGAGAGACATGAGGCATTCCTGCTGATAACAAAATAAACTACATATCAAAGCATTTAGGTGATGTACATGCTGAATCAAGGAAAGTACTAACTCTGGTATATTCCAGCTTCCAATTAGAAAAACATAATACTGTATGTGCGATACATGAACATGCTGAATCAAGGAAAGTACTAACTCTGGTACATGCAATCCATGTCACACATTTAGAAGCTATTATATGATATATCAAACCGGTAGACTACGTACGAGAGTATCATCTCAAAGTTGATGCTATAATTTCTTATTCAAGAAACTTCACATATAATATTGATTTAAAGCAAGCAAGTATGATGATATACACATGCTCAGGGACAATGTGGGAAAAAACTACAAACTTCTGAGCTAGGCAAAAAAAGGAAGCATGTAGAAAGTAACAAATAGGACAAGGGGCACTGTATGGGCCACGGGTGAATACTTGAAATAGGATAGGTGAATACTTGAAATATTCACTGTCGGATCAGATCAAACAGGTAGGCAACCCCCCTCGCATGATTAACCAATGATGGACACATGACAGAAAGGGTAAATCTCGAACTACTGAAAATTATATAGTAATACCCAGTATCGCTCAGGAAACCATGCCGATAGGCTGAATTGGGCACCTCGAATCCGTATCGGAATCGGAGTGTCATATAAACTTACCAAATCGGACTACCGAACCTGAGTCGGACATTAACAACGGCGTACATGACCGACTAACTGTGATGCATGATATCTGAAGCGAGGGCCAATATAATTCTGGATAACTCATACTATTTGCACGCAAAATGTATGAGTGGATTATCTCATGCATCGCATCCATGGGTACTGGATCCAGTTCAATTGCCTATATAACAAAACTATGAAGAGACCCTGATTTTCATCAAGCCCCTAAAAATAGCAAGTGCATGGCACTGCCAAATGTGGAACGATAATATCATGACAAGGAGCAATACACGGCTACCAATCAAAATGTGCAACGGTAAAAGTCAATAACATCATGACACACAGCAGTACACAGGTATCAAACTGTGTTCAGATTAAGGCAGGACTTACACGATCAGCGAACAGGCTCTCCTTCTTGCTGGTCTTGAAGAGCGCCAATTGGAACTCCTCCTGCACAATGCCAACAGATGAGAACCACAGCCCATGGGGAACGATTCAAATTAACATCCTCAGAGTACAGCCTACAGCGACGATATACAAAAAATTGAGGTGTGAAGAAAACATTCAGCAGTAAGTCACCTAGTACCTTATTGATCAAACCGTCATCGATGACGGCGCTGCTTATCTTCTTGAAGAGCTCGTAGAGCGCCTCGACCTCGCTCACGCTGACTGCGCCACAGAAGGCACACACGAACCCAGTTCAATTCAATTCAGCAGAAAACAGCGGAAGAGAACAGGAAGCAGGCGAAAGAGGAGAGGAACGGGGGTCGGGGAACGTACAGACGGTCTCCCTTGCGAGGACCTGGGGATCCTCGAGCCCCCTTGGCTGCTTGAGCTCGAGGTCGAAGCACTTGAAGAGGACCGCGAGGAGCTGCTTCACGCCGTCGAGACACTGCACCATGGTATGATGATATTGACGGCCCGCTACCGCCGCCTCCGCCTCCGCCAACTCCTCTGCTGCCGCGCGACCTCGCTAGTCATCGCGGCCGCCCATTCCGCGGCTGGCTGGTTCGATCCTGCAGTAGGCCCGGTGAGTCAGCGCCGCGGGGGTCCGAGAAGCGGGGTAGGGGCTCGTCGCCAAATCCGAGGCGATCCGATCGCGCAGGCTCGGAATTGCGGGCGGGGGAGTCTGGAGGAAGAGGGGGCGGAAGTACCTGGGGTATGGGAGGGATACGATCTGTCCGTGTCCGTCACCGCAGCAGTCGCCGTCGCCAAGGTCGTCGGAGGCGGGCTGGCTAGGGCAACCGTGGGGAGAGAGAGATTCGGGGAGGAGGAGGAGGAGGAGCTCGGGCGGGGCAGCAATCAATAGCGTGCTGTGCTCGTATCGCGTCTCCGTCCCGTCGTTTTGTTTTCTTCGGGCTGCCCCGGTTCCCCGTCTCGTCGTTGCCGTTTCGGGCTCATGATTGGGTCTGCCTGCCGACGTGTGGGCCCCGCCGCGCCACGGCGAGCCACCGCAGCAGAGCCGGAACAGAGCAGGAGAGGGAGGCAGGCAGGCCTCCAAGCTGTTGACTGTTGCTACTACTGTACACTTGTCCCTCATGAAATATAAAGCTTTTTTTCTCTAAAAAGGGAATAAAAAGCTTTCTATGATTCTATCTGCCACTCACATTTATTCAGCCTTCAATTTTTATGATTTTCTGTCACAGTCTACCTTGATTTTCTACATGAGAAGTGACAGCTGATTGCTATATATGATATATATGGAAAAGGAGAAGGAAATAGTAGAAATAAAGGTGGATTTTCGCAACACGGTTCTAATAAATCTGGATCATGTACTGGCGCGTCAGGGATCCATTGCTAATATACTGAATTATTATTTGATAGGGTGGGCTGCGCATTCGGTTAATATGGTAAATCGGTACGGTTTATACGGTTTTTCGGTAAATACGATTTTAATACTTCGGTAAATACGGTTTTGTATAAAAATACGGTTCAGTTTCGGTAATAACCAAACAAATTCGGTTCGGTTTCGGTAATAACCTAACTAACCAAAGTTGACGCGATTTTTGAAATAACAACTAAGTTTTATAGACATTTATTTTGGTTTTGTATCTTTTATAACCCAACTGAATGTATTTCAAGAGAAATAAATAAAGGAAAACAAAAATTATGGTAAATAAAAAAATTGAGACTAAGTAGGACTTGAACTCAGGACCTACACACTAGACAACAATTAACCACAAAGTCAAACCACCACAATGAAGCATTTTGCTTTCATAGAATCACTTTAAACTCTATATAACACATACACTGAAATCGATAAATTCTTTGTTATGCTAGGCCAATCGGTTTTATTCGGTTTAACCGCGGTTTTTCGGTTATAAACTGAAATAACCGAAGTGCATTTGGTTTGCATATTTGCTAACTATAACCTTAACCACAAACCAGAAAAATTAGAAATTCGGTTGTGGTTGGTTTTTGGTTTCGGTTTGGTTATGCGCGGCCGGAGGTGGGGTACACATTGGATACCTAAATGATATTCTTCGTTTTTTTAGGAAATATTATGTGTTGGGGCCTAGAATTAATGTTATTGTTGAAGACACATTATATACTTGTGCTTTTATTATTCTGTGCGGGCATCGTGCAGGTATAAGATAAGTGTGTCCATATGTTCTTAAGTAGGCTCATAAGGTCCTAATTATTTTTCTAACATAGCTGCAAGTATATTCTTTAATGTATTAGCTGGGCTTGAGAGGACTTGTAGTTAGAATTTTAGTTTGAGTGATTGAAAGCTAGTAGCTAATAGTATTGTTTGAAACAAAACTGAGTGTGGATGATTTTGAATATATACTATAATCCATCCATGTATGATGTATGTCTACAGTCCATGAATTCGAAATAAATAATTTTACTTTGATAAAATACATATTTTATAAATGCACCCCTTCATATATTAATATAATGCTCGAAATTTAACCTGATTCATGGCACTTCTAACATGCCACGATTCATGTAAAAAAATCCAAAACATATTGGCGAAATTTAGATTACAGTATAAAAATTCGGGTTCCATGAAGTCATAATGTGGTGTCGATAATTAGACTTCATTAGCTAGGTCAAGATAACTAGAAGAGACTAGATAATTTAAGATAAGTTGTATTTTCATGTTATTTTAAGACTGAACTATGCCCAATATGTAAAGGGCAACCGGTATTTCTATTATCATTGTGTAATGTACATGTGATATATGTGTACTCCATGTGTACTGCACGTGTGCCGGTATCTGTTGCACCTACTTTTCACATGTCTTCACGTGCACGTATACCTCTGAATTTCAGATGCGCCCAAAAAAAAGCTAGTATAGCCTTTCAGATTTCCACGTCTTCTGCTGCTGTCGAAAGATACACGCCAGCCAGTCAAGCCAGATACCAGGCCAAGTTTGACGCTGACAGCGGCGAATCAGTAGACGATTTTAGACCACAAGCAGAGAGGTGGCCGTGTCAGCAAGTTCCCTATCCACCAGAGCGGAGCAAAAACCTGGCGTGGAGACTACTGGCGATCGAGACTACTCATTCTTATAGTCCAAGCTCAGCCCGCTGTATCCTCTGAGATCACAAGTCCAGTTTCAAACCAAGAGGACGATATCACGGTACACCGTTCCAAAATTTAAGCCTTTCTTGCAGTTCAAATACTTACAAAGAACGTCAATTCCCGCTTACTTCTAGAGTAGATCCTAGTAGATCGATACATCTTGTGCTGTGCGTTCCAGACCTTGCGTCAAGGAATTAGGGAAGCTGCTAGGACTATGGACATGGAGCAAACCAGAGCCGAAATAAAAGTGAGGGTAGACACGAATCCAGCGTGCGCCTCGTCCCCGCAGGGTACGCGCCACGTGGCTTCCTCCACAGGCGCCGCGGTGTCGAGATCCTTGAGCAGCCATATGCAGGAATCGGGATGAGTTTCCTTTTTTCTGTAACGGAGGAGCAGGTCTGGGCTGCCGAACTCGACCGTCGCGTAACCGCTGGAGCCGAGAGGCTGCAAATGAATACGACAATCAGTACACCTGTAGGAGTTTTCTTCAAAAGTACGTGTTGTTTGGCAAGCTTGAAAGCTGCTTAGACCAAGGACATATGTGAAATTGATCATAAATTCATGGTGTTCCTAAATTGTGACTACATCATAGAATCTTAAACATGATAGTGAGTACTAATTTTCTAAGAGTGGGCTTAAGAAATAGTCTGCTACGAATTGTACCAGAGATATACTAACAGAGAAGCAAATAAGTAAGAGCCGCATCTGTTACAAGCCCTGCAATTGTTTATGCTAATTCTACGTATGAGAAGTTGACCATGATAAGACCTAAAAGGACTAGATGTAGAATATAATCTACTCCCTCCGTTTCATAATATAAGATGTTTTAGCTTTGTGAAAAGAGTGTATCTAGACCGTTTTAGTGTGTAGGTTCGGAGTGAACCTATATACTAAAAAAAGGTCTAGACACACTCTTGAACCTATATACTAAAAAAAGGTCTAGACACACTCCTTTCACAAAGCTAAAACATCTTATATTTTGAAACGGAGGGAGTACAAACCCAAGAGTGGTGTACATCCACCTTCCCAGAACAAACGGGGAGCACAAAAGATAAACAACCATGTCATTTTTTCCACAAATCTGCATTTCAGGCATGTTTGCAGCTAGTTATAACGTAGAAATGAAGGGTGTGGTGGATGGACACCGCTTCAAATTTAGCTTTTCTGCATTACTGTCTTGTTATTTACTAATAAAACATCCAGTCATCCACCCATTTCTCCAACACACTTCCTAGAAATAAATTAAGCACACCCTTATAGCTTATCTTTTTATCATAAGTATCGCGGTGTTCCCTGTTTCACTCAATTTGTTGATGAAAAACTACCCAAAATTTTGTAAAAATACCTAAGGATCAGGTAACTAGGGATCCACAGTCTGGCAAAATACTGAACCCAATCATACAGAGATGGAAGCTAAAACACACAAATATACGACGAATAGTGATTTTACGCCATTAGTTATTAGCATTCATCTTATGGTTTATCTGACAGTTGAAAAGAGTTGTTTTTACCATGGTTCATTCATCAAATTTTGGTTCACCAGTAGTGTCCATCTCCCACACCAGTTCACAAGCTTAATTAGTCTTCTGGAAAATTATAGAAACCTTTTATGGTAGGATGCTCAAGAGTTAATCCATAACATTACCATAAATACAAGGACACAAGTGAGATGTGACCTAAAGAAAAACTTGACAGAACTTACTAAATTTGTAAGATTTTTCCGATCTCCACTCAACATTTATTAGTTGCATGTTCTGCAAAAAAATAAGCATCTATTGTTCGCCATTATTGTGCATCAAGCTGCTAACCTGACCTAGAATAAGTGTTTCCTACGTTATAAGGATGCATTTTCGATGTCCATCTCTCCACCAGGGCAGTAATATTTCAAAGACTCACAGAACTCATTTTCTCAAATTGAGAAGGCAGACTACGAGTGATACCTATCTTATAAACACTTTCCATGTAGTAGGCATGCATATTTACAGACCTCATGAACTAAGTAAATCAAGTTGACAGCTTGCTACAACACATGGTTTATTACAAAATTAGAAACTTACCGGGTACCTAGCATGGAGAGGAAGCTCTACTACAAGGTTACAATCCATTGATGTGCTTGGATTGAGATCAAAATGAATCTCAACAGCTGAGCGGTTGGACAGAGCCGATGGTAGTTCAAGGTTTGTGTCTCCAAAAACAGCAACATCAAGAAAAACTGCAAGATAGAAAAAGGAAATTAACATAGTAATTGTAAACGAGTAGTGATGTAGTTAACTGGCCAGAATAGAGTTTGGTTTCACCTTTCCGCTCGACAAAATGCTGTAGCTCAAATGGGTCAGCAAATACCCCACTGGGGAGCTTTTCAATTATCACCAGATTGACATCATACCCATCAAGGAATTTTACCATAGCATCTCTGCAGTTACCAAATTTGACAGAATAGATTAAACGGCGGTGGGAACCTTCACCAACCAGTTGCCGGCGGGCTTCTGAAAGCGCAGGCACATCAAGGTCAACGTCGAGTCCTTTACATAAGTTAGCAGTATCAGATACTTCGGTTAAGTCACGATGTTGAGCAAGCTGTACTGTCAAGGCGCCGAGATATGCATCAGCAATGTACGCCCTAGAGCAAGGCATACAGTTGACAGATTTCTGGCTGCCGCCGGCCTGTCCAGAACCCGAATTAAAACTTGTCAACAAAATATCAAACAAATTGGAGCGAAAGCACATCAATACTCAGAGTAGCGCATAAAAGTATGGCATATGCTGGCTAATGTGCATACATTTTTGAGTAAGAGAAGTGGAAACAAGGGACCAGAACTCTGAGCTCACAGACAGCTAACTTTAGTCTCACATGAGATGGCTGCACAAATCCTACCGAGTTTTGTGAATAACTGAATAGGATAGTAGTAAATTACAAGATGAAGAGAAAAATAGCGACAGGACCGGGCCTCTAATGGATACAATTCGACCACTAACCTTGCCAATGATTTATCTGCATTCTATCTGAATTACCCATAGCATGGAAGCGGCTACAGCTAACGGACTTTTTGTTTTGAATCGATAATGAACAACAAATATCCTACAGGAAGAAATCCAATCCACACCCACGAACCTGCTCAGCCACTGAGGACGCACCGGAGACCCAAGCGGCTGCGAAAAACGCCACGGCGAGCAAGCACGGGCGGATCCTCACGGCCATTGCCTCCAGAGCGGCGCGCCGGGTCTCCACTCGCCACTCCGCCTTCGTTTGGCTGGCCCGCAGTGGAGCCGCGCAGCGCGGCCTGTGTAGTCGTCGCGCGTGGCCGCCTCCTGGAGGAGGGCGGTGCGCGCCGTCCCTGATCGCCGCCGCCCCTCCTCTTCCTCTGTCGGTTGATCTGGTTCGGTCCAGACGCCTGCCGCACGAACAAGACGAACCGTTTGACTCGATCGGTTGATCTGGTTCGGTCCAGCCAGGTACAAGGAATGGAATGGTTCAGTTCAGGCAGGGGTACTTATGTCATTTCACAATGATTTTCAGAACTTATAACTAGTCTGGAAATCATTGTTCATAGTAGTGTTAAACACTATTTTCGCCACAATTTATCTAAACACAGAGAGCGTATCTGAACACAAATCTAATGGTATCAACTTTGTATCTGAACACGAGTTGCTGGTCTTGAAATCCTTGTTCACAATGCAACAAGTATGTCAACCACGGTTGATAACTGCTAAAGACAATATTTGGCACAGTTTTATCTAAATTACTGCTTGTAAGACATGCATGCCATCATTCATATGTTGGTAATGCGAAAAACAATGTAGTACCTCTGTATACCAAGACTTCCACGTAGTACTATTATTTCACAAGACAACAGGAAATTTTACAGATATATCTGTACGTTTTATCTTTCTTTCTTTCTCTTCTTACTTTACTGTAAACTAATCTTACCCTGTGGTATAATGTATGACGTGTCTAATTTAACCCTCCAAAATATGCAGCCATCTTCACAAATCGAGGAATGTCCTTTTGCTTTACTATGAATGTTCAGTAAGGAAATGACCCTGTGATCTTCATGTGGTCAAGCGTGCTTCTCAGTCCATATCTCTCGACAGCCCGGTTGCCTGCCCGAAAACCATCTCCGTACTCCACGGAAGAGTCGGTTTCGATCTGGTTCTTGATGAACGCTCCGAGCTTCTTCTCAAACTCTGTCTTTGCGCCCTTCTTGGAAGAGGTAGGAGCTGAGGATGACGACGACGACGATGCTGCTGCCGAGGTTGATGCGACGTTGCCGCTAGCACCGGCGATGATTTCGGACTCGAGCCACATGTGGGATAGGACTTGACAGATGCCTTCTTCAACCTGAGGACTAAGGGATCGGTACCCTGCATAAAGGAAGAAGGCAACACTGTCATGGTGAGGCTAGAACGGCAATGCAAGTGAATCCTCCTAAAAACTGATGAGCATAAGTACACTTACCTTTCAAGCGAAGATACGCGTGCATCATTTCGTGAGCAAGAATGGAGCCGGTTTGCAATCTGCATGGCAACTAAATTAACAAGAAAATCTATCTGGATAAAACCCCAAACATAAGGACTTCGTGACAGGTAATGCATTTGGAATTAGCCGAGGTATTTAAGAACAACCAGAGTCTGCGCTCATCAGCCAGGGGAAAGAAATAAGCATTAATACCTTGGTAGCCCGTACAGTATAAGGATAGCAGTCACTTCACACCGCCGGACCAGCTTGTATGGTCCTGTAATCATATCCATGATTCTGTTTCCTGGTCCAATTGTTGGTCTTCTTAAGATCTGGATACATTGAATTATTGAGTAGATGGAATTGCAAATATAATATTGCACATGCTTGTGGTAGTCAAATAAATGCAGTACTGTGGCGGCATTTAGAAACTCACAGTTCTGACAATTTGTTCTTCAGAAAGACATAAACCTCTGGTTTCCGGAAGGTGATGTCCCTGAGAGGAAGGAAATTAAAGAACACATAAGTTGGGTTTTACGAAGCAATGCACGCACTAAGTAACCAAATTATCGTCTCACTTACACTTTTCTCAGCTTCCAACGCTTCATTCAGAGCCTGCCTCTCAACCAAAAGTAATGGAACTTGCTGTTCTACTTTCATATTCAAACCTTCAAAAAATTCTTGAATATCCATGTAAAGGTGTTGGCATTCTGGAGAATCCATTGTTGCAGAAGTGAGACATTCCAAGCACAGTTTCCTCCCATCATCTAACGTTATATATTTGATATCCGTTGGCTGAATTCCAGGATGAAAAAAATGAATAAATCTAAATATACTTCTTAAATATCACAGGAAATAGTTAAAAGCAAATGCTCATACATCTAATAGGAAAAGGAATAATTGTACACTTAATTGAAACAACCAATAGTGAGACATACTTTGGAGCTATTAGTTTGTTAGATAAGCCTCAACTGAACCTATACTAAGCCAGATTTTCAAGATCTCACACTAAACTGTAGGTCAACACTGAGAACCAAATGACAAAAGCAAGAATTAGTGCCCTAGCTATTTCCATCTATTTCTACACTGATAATAAGTGATTATATTTGTACCAAAAACATTAAAATTCACTGTGTTCCAAATTTCAACAAAAACTCTCTGCTTACTTCCAGTAACTGGAACCAGCCAACATGGAAAATTTGGTCTGGTTCAAAAATCTAAAAACTTTACTGACCTCCATTCTTTCACAACTGCAACATCTGGGAGTGCCATCATCTTCATGGGAAGGGCAGTACTTTTGCATCCAAAAGGGATGTGCTCGGTATTCGATGAAGCCATTCTTATTTGTTGGAATCTGGGAAAACGCATTAATCACGCTTCAACTCACAGTAAGAACTTAACTAATTCCATGCTCTTCCATAAACATGGCTGGAGAACACTTACAAAGTTCTTGCAGACATCGCATTTTGGATGAAAAAAATCTTTATAGCAGGATTTGTGGTATGGCTGGTCTTCATGCATGGCGAACTGCATAGAGGAAACACGAGTATTAATTATTTGATCGAACTGAAGCATGGTAGTGGAGGTAGTAGGCTTTTGTACCTCATACTCAGATATGGGCTTATTGCAAGCAAAGCATCTGAAGCACTGAGGGTGCCAAACTGCATCCATACAACTAAGAAAACGTCCATGACCAATTGGATGTTTGCATCCCGCACAAGTCCTACACAAGTTAGAAATGGCTATGAGTAAACAGAAGCATACACCAGTCGGTTCTTCTAATCAAATTAAGACTGACAACCAAACTATGATGTTGCTTATTTTGGAAAAAAAAGGATAGCGAATTTGCGTTGGGGGGCATTGAGCTAATCATTATGTGACATAGAAATGGACTGCTAGCATCCCTGTAAGAAGACTAACATTCCACAATTTCATGGAACCTGCAAGCTGGTAGAAAATACACATTGCTGACTGATAGGATCTGTGATCCTACCAGGCCGGTTACGTAGATTGTAGGAGTGGAAGTGTGCTGGACGAGGGAGAGGAAGGCGGCGCCGGCGGCTGGCCGCCGTCGCGAGGTTGGAAGAAGGCGGCGCAAGGGAAGGAGCGGTGGCTAGGGCAGGGAAGACCGACTCCTCAAGGAGTCGGCAATAGTACGATGTGTTTATTGCTTGCCTTCTCACGTACGTTTACAGCAGTATAAATAAGCTAATGAAAAGGATAAATGGGCTAAGCCCCTAATTTAGGCCCACTAATGGGCTTCCTCCTGCTATAGGCCAAACCGGTCATAACATCTCTCCCCGCCTTCTCAAACAGCTCGTCCTCGAGATGGATAGCTGGAAACTGCTGGCGGAACTCAGCCTGGAACGGCGTCGGCCTTGGAGACGGCCGCGTCAGCCAGCCCAGCTGTGACGACATCAGCCGCAACGTCATCTACGGTCTCCAAGTAGAACAGGCATGGACAAACGTGGCCCGGTACATAGAACTCGTCGCAGTTGAAGCACAGCCCTTTATGACGGCGCTCGAGATGTTCGGCCGTGGTCAGCCGACGGAAAGGCCGCGTCGCGGCTGGATCGGAGTGCCCCGCATGAGTCACGGCCGTGAGCGCCTGGCCTGGTGGTGTCGGTGGAGGGCGGGCGGCCGGCCGAACGTCGCTGGCCGGGAAGGCCTGCTGCATGGCCCGCGCGCGCTGCTCGAAGGCGCGGGCGTAGTACATGGCTGACTGCAGGTCCTGGGGATCCCGCAGCTCCACGTCGACGCGAATGTGGTCCGGCAGTCCGCCAATGAAGAGCTCGGCGCGCTGGCGAGCCATCACGCCAGGTGCATGGCATGCCAACGTCTGGAAGCGGTCGGCGAAGTCCTAGACCGAGGAGGTGAAGGGAAGGCGGCCGAGCTCGGCCAGCCGGCTCCCGCGTATCGGGGGCCCGAACCGGAGGAGGCAAAGGTCACGGAAACGCTCGCACGGAGGCATCCCGCCCTCGTCCTGCTCGAGGGCGTAGTACCACGTCTGGGCGCCGCGGCGGAGGTGATAGGAGGCAATCCACGTGCGGTCGGACGCCAGTGTCCGCTGCCCCCTGAAAAACTGGTCGCACTGGTTGAGCCAGTTCAGGGGGTCGACGGTGCCGTCGTAGGTGGCGAACTCCAGCTTGGTGAAGCGGGGCGGCGCTGGTCGTGCGGGGCGACGGCGACGGCTCCCTCGTGACGACTCATCGCGGCGGGGGGCGAGTAGTTGGGCACCATGGGTCCCCCCTGGAACTGGTGACCGCCAGCGCCGGTGTAGGGGTTGGCGTACCCGGTGAAACCCCCGAAGGTCGTGGCCGAGGGCGACGCAGCCGGATGGAGCACGGTCGGCTGGGCGGGCACGGTCGTATAGACTGGCGCGGTGAGCCAGGTCGGGAGTTGGGACGGCGAGGGCGGGAACCTGATCTGAGTGATCGGGACCCCCTGGTGGGAGGCGGCGGTCGACGGCGAGGGCGCGGGGGCCGCGGGTGGCAGCGGTGGTGGCGGCACGGTGGCCGCCTGGCTCAGCGGGGGCGGCACGTAGGGGCCCTGGAGGTACGTCCAGAGGTTCGCGACCGCCAGGGAGAGATCGCGGACAGCCATCGACATCTCTGCCGGAGAGAGGACGGGGGCCGGGTCGGTGACCGGCGCCGAGTGACCAGCGGCGGGCGCGGCGGTGGTGCCCGGTGGCGCCGCCATGGAGATGGGCAGCGGCCCTGTGGTGGCGGCGACGGAGGCGGTGGGTTGGCCCAAAGACATAGTCGATCCCGAGCAATCTGATACCAAATTGATAGGATCTGTGATCCTACCAGGCCGGTTACGTAGATTGTAGGAGTGGAAGTGTGCTGGACGAGGGAGAGGAAGGCGGCGCCGGCGGCTGGCCGCCGTCGCGAGGTTGGAGGAAGGCGGCGCAAGGGAAGGAGCGGCGGCTAGAGCAGGGAAGACCGACTCCTCAAGGAGTCGGCAATAACGATCTGTACGATCTGTTTATTGCTTGCCTTCTCACGTACGTTTACAGCAGTATAAATAAGCTAATGAAAAGGATAAATGGGCTAAGCCCCTAATTTAGGCCCACTAATGGGCTTCCTCCTGCTATAGGCCAAACCGGTCATAACACTGACCCTCTTTATCATTTAAGTGTGAGATTGATCGTCCAACTACTACTTGTATCTGCATTGGATTTTCAGATAAAATTGAGGGAGTGACACTAGTTTTGCAACAGCAAAAAATAGTAGTTTAAAAACACTACTATTCTGATGAAAAGGATCGCGTCGGCCATTTCAGAACTTCGTAACAACACTTTTGTGTTTCAAAACAGAGACAGGGACATGGAATGCAGCAGCAGAAGAAACATACACATTGGAAACATTACACGAATATAACATGTGTTGCGAAAAGAACGAAACAGCTTGTGAGTTTTGCAATTTAAAAACTGTTAAAAATGAAGTATGAAATAAGCCATAGCATCTAGTAGGCACCTGTATCCACTTGAGGGGAAGACAGACTGAGGTGGCTCCCTTGTTGGGATACTCTCTGGTGGAACATTTGCAACAGGAGCATGCTGATGAGGAGGAGACTCGGTATTAAGGCTCTCCTGCAGAGCCCGTGCAAGTTGTTCATCTTCCTCCAAACTGTAATCAGGCTCTGCATTAAATCACCAATGACAACAGTAAGTAAAATAGCTTTTACTCAGTAACTGACTGTACTAGATCATGTCCATTAAAGAAGCCACTGTTCCCAAGGAAATTTTTTTTATCATATAAGACGAGATAGTTGATTACAAATAGAATACACAAAGAGATAATAGGATAAGAGTTCTTTAGGTAATACTAACCAACAGCCTTCCCCTTATTAGGATCTCCCTCTGATAGGGATAATGCAATAGCTCGATCTATATCTTCATTGTCACTCTCGTCATATGCGCCCTAAAGAAATCACAGCAAGCAACTTCAATGACAATTCTTTTATATCAGGTACATGCATCCTAAAGGTCCTGAATAATCACATCGAACAAATTTTTCATGGCTAGTTGTTTTAGCTTCTACTGAATGTGTTTATGCTTCTTTGTGTAGATACTAGATAGGTATATGAACAAGAAAGAACTAGCTACAACAGAAACTGGAAAAGATAAATGGTTTAGAAGTAGGGTAGATAAATAGTAAATGACAAGAAGCTAACTTTGATGTGATCAGGCGAATTTCCTTCATGCCAGTTGCCATCATAATGACCCCTTGAAACTCTGTTTACTGAGCCTTTAAAGATTTTATTTAACCAACCCATGACCTTGTGATTAGCTGAGGATCAATTTCTTTTAGCCTGCAATGGGGAAAAACAATGAATTCAGAAACAGAACCTGGAGATACCTGCTCATCGGCATAATTAATCTGTTTTACAGTGATATACATTGAGTTCAGGAAGACAATGTTGCATTCTGCAATATCATAGGGGCCACATCAAACAGAGTTGATCAGTGACGGACCGCACTACATGTCTAGTGATCAGCTCCACTCTGAATTCCCACGAGGAAACAAGAAGAAAAATAAAGCCAATGCAGCAAAGCAACTATGTATCATTTACATTTGACATACCTGGAAACCTCTAAGAACTTCGAATAACTCGTATGCAGTGCTCCTTAACCAGCTAGTTAGGCTCCTTGGCAATCAGTGAAGGCCAATCCACTTCATACTCCAACCCACGTTAGGTTAGGTGCTGGCCTAATATTGTCTTCGCAAGGCACCTAACAAGGGCAGGAGATTATTCAATAGCCAATGGGACACAGCAAATATTCTTGTGATCAAGTCAGCAAGGGGGCTCTAAGAGCAACCAATGGCCATGCATTCAGACAAAAGACAGGCGTACTTCTCTAAGAAATAGGGCATCAGGACCACACAGTGGTCACTGATCACTAGCAAGTGGCAAACAAACTATCCGGCAAGATTCCTAAGCATCGGGCGAGCCCATGTTTCTCTACATCAGTGCCGACAGGCGTAGCGTGATCAGACAAAGGAAACTTTCCCCACATCAGAAGGTCTGGCGATCAACTGGATTGTCTATTGACTCCATCAATTCGATGGAATCCGATAATCAGAGGTTGAGCAAAATTCTACATGCCCAAATGGGGGCAAAGCTTCTAAAACGAGCCGAGGGTAATTCGAATTGACTCAACACTAGCAAAATCAAGAACGACTGACGTCAGAGCTTGAGCACGGGATCAAGAGACAGAAGAATCACTAAGCCCGATCCCAGGATAGCATCGCATAATTTAAGCAGTTCAGCAAACCTCTGAGCTCGAAGTGATCCCGGAAGAAAGAGCGTCGGATTCCGCAGGCTCGATCGCCGGCACACAGAGAAGAACCGAGGCAGAAAGGGGGGCAACAGCTACTGGCGTGACGGGCGAGCCAACCACCGGTCTGTTGATCTCGACGGCGCCCACGGGGAGGATAAAGAGAGGAGAGAGGCCGCGAGAGAGACGCGAGAGCGGGCTGGCGACAAGTAGGCGGACAGGCGGGGGAAGAGGACAAGCGGGGTGGGAGCAAAAGGGAACAAATGCGTGACATGGACGGCAAGGGGAGGGGAGCGGAGGTGGTGGAGGAGGAGGTTGCTGGGTCAAAAAGGTGAGGAAGGTGACGTCCCGCTCGCGCCACCCCCAGCGGGGCGGGGCGCGGCGCAGCGCAGCTGGCATAGCGACGTCTCGCTCGTGCGCGCGCGGCGAGCGGCACGGGAGGGGGAGGCGCCCACATGGGCGGTGCGCGGCGGCACATTCCGTCGAACGCGTCGAGGGTGTCGTGCCGACGGAGGGAATCATTCGGGGCGAGGGAAGTACTAGGAAGGAGAAATGTGACTGAGGAGTGGCGGGTTGACTTATTTTTTGCCAGAACTATCACAGTTATGTTTCCAGTTATGCCATTACTATTTTAAATACTAGTAAGAATTTACTTTTCTTCATATTTTTTCTTGTCTAAACTCTATATGCGGCAGTAGATTCGTGTGCTAAGTCAATCTTTGTAAATTTTTGACCAAGTGCATGAAAACATATCAACATGTTAGGCTGCGGAAATAATTTGTGTAAAACCTGGCTTGGCAGTGTGTTGTGAACCTGTTGGATGTTGAACGTGGTGGTTAAGGCAGTAGTTTCAATCTAAAAAAAATCATGTCCCAAACAAATACAACATGCGAAAACAATATTAAATTATGTTTCTAATGATAATTCCTATTGCGCATGTGGTTTTTCCCACAAAAACTAAAGACAACGATTATAGGTCTTGAATTTTGGAATGGAGGGAGTACCACTAGTCAAATGTTACATGTCTAAATATGGTTGATGTGATGCATGCTTAACTGTTGCTTTTAAGCGGTTTTGGTACTATATCCCAATCGAATTAGTTTAGCCATAGTTAGTACTAGTATATGTTTCTTGTTTATGGTCATCCTTTTACATTTGGTTGTTAATTTCCCGTTGTTTCTTTTGGCTTTCGGATCCGTAGGCTGTTGTGTATATGTTGCTGAGCCAAAACTCTGAAGTTACACTAAGATAAATGCATAATTTTACGTTTTAAAATATGCAACTCGGGTAGTTGCTCATTTCTAAGTATAGACACAACATTTACTTTTTTTTTTTTGCGGAAGACACAACACTTACTTATATACTAACAGCTTGCTAAAAGAGCTTACGTTAGTAACAGAGGGAGTATTACAAATAAAAATTATACCTTCTGCAGCTGCACATTTTTAAGCATACAATTTGCACAAATTTTACAGGTACAAGCTTTTTTTTACTTTCTTATTTGTGTATTACCATGGGATTACGATTTAAAAACACAATGCGAGTTTTTCTAAGTATCCATCTACTTTCTATTGAAAATAGACTAAAGGTTCATAGGTTTTGGGTAGCAAAGAGGGACCCTCCCTCTCGCTATCTCTCTACACTATAGTAGCTAAGACCTAAGAGCTCCACCCATTCTCCCGGGCCAAGTCAAGGCCCTCCTCGGTAGCGATCCCGTCGGGGGTGGCGGAGGTGAGGCACCGACCCCTGTAGTCTAGGTAGTAGTAGGTTGTCTAGCTATATGTCAGGTAGATTGGACTATGGCATCGGTTGTTCTTGTCCATATCTAGTTCAGCTTGAGGTGGCTTGTGTTCGTGATTGTTCTCCGGTGGTTGCGGACGACTGAAAGGGCATGTGCGCCCCCATGTGTGGTTTTGATAATTAATGACAAACTCTATGAACTAATGTTTGAATTGAGTTTCACGTGTAGGAATTGTATCGCTTGACCATGTGTTGGCTTTGAGGTTGAAAGACATGAAGAAGAAGAAGAAATGTCCAAGGGCTTTGGACCTATTAGAATCATGTTGAAGAAGAAGAATCAAGAAAAGAAGGTCAAGAGTGTCTTGAAGAAAAAATTGGAGTTCCTCACATGTATCTTCAATACATCATCCTAATGAAGTTAGAAGAAATGAAGTGTAAGTTCAAGATGTGCCATCTCTAGAATATCACATGCTTGAAGCTTGCTGACATGGGTATACCCTGCAGGTACTCGAGTCTTGTATATACGGTCCAGATACGGTGGAGGCCCACGGTGTTGCCACGGCCCAATGAAGACTTCGAGTGGCCTACGGACTATCGATAACTTGTGAGACAAGAAGGAGTCTAAAGATAGAAAGTTTGAAGGGCAAACCCTAAACTGTAACCGACTCGACCTGCTACCTGAGACCTAGCCTATCTATATAAAGGCTAGGAGGGGGACGCGAGGAGGACACACGCAACCCTAGTTTTCACAACCCTCGCCAGATTGCATCTGCGCACCATTGTAATCTTTGATTCCTTCGTTAATTCCAAGAGCAGACAAGCAGGAGTAGGGACCTCTACGAGGCCTGAACCTGGGTAAACCTTGTGTCCTTGTGTGCTTGTTTGCTAACCGATTGATGCTTCCAGTGCTCCCTCCTTCTCCAAAACCCAAGTCCATAACAATGGGCATTGATGAGTTAAACCCTCGTCAATTGGCGCCGTCTGTGGGAATTGGGAGTGCTGATGTTGCGGCTTCTTCGGCCTCATCAACCGCGATCTACAACTCCGCAATAGCGGAGATTCGTCAGCTCTTTGGTGCGTTCGACTTCACCGTCCACACGCCGGCCACTCGCCCAGCTTTCGAGTCCGTGGGCGACGGAATCAGCCTGGCGATAGGGAGCTTCCGCTTCCAAGTTGGTCAGATGGGCACGCTTCTTATGCCTGACCAGCCGACTTCATCCGCGATTGCTCCAGCATTGTGGTTCCCGCCACCAATTAGCACCCTCAGCAAGCTCAACACCGCAGCAACAGCTGAGAGCACGGACAGCGACAGCAGTCGCGAATCCAATCTGGGTGGCTTAGCAACGGAAGATGGAGTCTACGGCTCTGGATCCGAGAGCTGCGGGAGTAACAGCTTCCCTAGCCACTTCATGTGCGCCGTCATCAACACTAGCGACTCCACCGCTAATCGCGAAAATGGTGGCAACGGTTCTGACCCACCTAACGGTGGAATACCCAACGGTGGCAATGGCGCGCCCGTCAACAATGGAGGGGCAGTCGAACCCCCAACCATGGTGAACGAGCACACTGGCGAACGCGTCATGATCAAGCTCAACAATCTCGAGTGGGCTCGCTGCCGAGACGCCCTGCGAGGCAATCCTCTGCCCACAGGCACACCGCAAGAACTACTGATGGGCTATCATTGGCTGCTGAAGGAGGAGTACATACGCCAACTACAAACAATCGCGCAACTCGAAGCGCGTAAAAAGGCGGCAGACGAGTCGAGCCTTCAAAGGGCCGGGCTCTCCTCCCACGGAGGATCCTCCTCCAAAGGCAACGAGTACGTGGCCAACAAGAGACGACCTCGAATGGCCCATCTCACCGAGCAGGAGCGCATAGAAGCTACAAAAGTCCTCGACTTCAGCTCTATGACATTCGACACCCGGGGCAATGTGGTGCCAAAGACGCTGCAAGCAGCGGTGACAGCGGCCACCATGTACCTGCTCAACAACCAACCGCCAGCTAGAGATCCCCGAGCTGCCATGCACCGATCTACAATCGCATGCTTGGGGCTAATCAAGGCCGCTCTCGACAAAGAGACAATGCTAGAGCCGAAGAAAAACAAGGCTCTGGCAAAACGCTATTCCTCACCCTCGTCCAGCGACGACAGTCACGATCTGTCTCGACGTCGCTGCTCACGGTGACACGAACACGACTACGACGCGCGTGATGACATCACGCAGCGCAAAATCGACAAGTCAAGGGCACGACGTGCCCGATCGACTGATTCAGAGGACGAAGACGTGTAGCTTGATGTCTACGCACTTCTATTCTTGTAGACAGTTGTTGGGCCTCCACGTGAAGAGGTTTGTAGAACAGCAGCAAGTTTTCCCTTAAGTGGATCACCCAAGGTTTATCGAACTTAGGGAGGAAGTGGTCAAAGGTATTCCCTCTCAAGCAACCCTGCAATCAAGATACAAGAAGTCTCTTGTGTCCCCAACACACCCACTACACTTGTCAGGTGTATAGGTGCACTAGCTCGGCGAAGAGATAGTGAAATACAAGTGGTATAGATAATTATAAGTGGTAACAGTGATAGAAAATATCTTGAAGGCATGGAAAAGACTAAAGTAAAACTGAAATAAAAATAGAAGCAAGCAAACATGTAATAGATCTAATAGCAAATGGTGTTTCAATGCTAAGAAACAAGGCCTAGGGATCATACTTTCACTAGTGAACACTCATATAAATATATTCTTCTTTATGATACTACGCTGAACTACTCTCCGGTTGAACACTCTAATTGTTGGTAGGGATATAACAGCACACCTCAAAGTAAGCCTTTCCCATCTAGATAACCCCACACTGTCACCTTGAGCTCTAGATGGTTCCAACAAACACCACAATTTCATAGAAACATCCAACTCCAAATATAACTCATAATAAGTATTTGTAATCTCTAGCCTAAGTGCCACCATGGTGTGCACGCTGTCTCTTTCACACACATGGGGAGAGCAGAGATCTATTAAAGCACTTGAGTAGCAAGGTAGATCTATAGATTACAAGCTCATGATCACAATATGATCATGCATAGAGAGAGAGAGATGAACACATAGCTACCGGTAGTACCCTTAGCCTCGAGGAAGAACTACTCCCTCCTCATCATGGGAATCAGCAACGGTGATGGAGATGGTGATGGAGATCGATGGAGATGGCTCCGGGGGCACTTCCCCGTCCCGGCAGGGTGCCGGAACAGAGCCTTTCTGTCCCCCGAATCTCCCCTTTGGTGGCGGCGGTGCTGCGGAACTTTTCGTGGATTTCTGATTGACGATTTAGGGTTTTCGCATCGGGAGGCTTCTTATAGGCAAAGAGGCAAGGTCGGTGGGCGGCCAGGGGGCCCACACCACCTAGTGGCGCGGCTAGGGCTAGCCCGCGCCACCACATGGTGTGGCCGCCCTGTGACCCCTCTCTGTCTCGTCTTCTGGCTCCGTGAGTCTTCCAGTAAAATATCAACTTTGGCTTTTGTCTCGTCCAATTCCGAGAATATTCATTTTCTGACTTTCTGGAACCAAAAACAGTAGAAAACAGGCAACTGGCACTGTGACATCTTGTTAATAGGTTAGTCCCAGAAAGTATATAAAAAGTACTCCAAAGTTGGAACAAAACATAAGAAAGTAGATGAAACGGTACAACCCACAAGGATTGCACCTCTATGTATCACGCCAATCCCTGGATCGGTTCATTGGCATACATAGTATCGATAGACATCAAAGAATTAACAGTGCATCATTATTATAGCGGTATGATCCAGAATATTGCGTTTATTACAAAGTTTGCAAAGCATAACGCTCGCACAAACAAGCAAGTAGCAAAAAGATAGCATAAATAAAGTAGCTCCAGTCTCCATTAGACGCCACAAGCGAACAAAATGTTGAGTGGAGGGTCGCAACCAACACTACTACTCAGAGTAACCGGAAGAGTAACCTGCAACATGAAACGTAACAGCCCCGAAGGGTCAGCACTTGGAATGCACTGGCAAGTGGAACAATGAAAGGAACAACAAGGCTAATAGCTATATGCATATCTGGCTTGTGGGGTTCAGGCTTAGTTGCAGCAGCAAAATGCTTTATCCTAACCTTTGTAAATCATTTGTAAAACATTGAATCGTCGACAAACAACCCAATTAGGTTTCAACCACAAGTTTTAGCAATTACAAGTTAGAATGAATGAGAACATGTCATAGCACCCACAATTTAGCAACTAAAACGTCCATTACCGGGGACACGGCTAAGCACTTAGTTTCACACCCTGCAGGGGTTGCACACTTTACCCATATGACTTGGTCGACCCGCTCGTACCACGACACGCATATTGAGTCATGATAGGGAGAAGTCCAAGAAGAGACAATTCGGGAAGTAGCTCCCCAAGCCCATCCACGCACCGTTCCAACCTATCACAATCACTACATCTCTGGATACGAAGAGCTCGGGTCGCCACGATCTACTAAGTCCATCCAGCCACTCATAACTCACTGGCATATGGTTGTACACGTAAGCTACCAAATCAAGACACTAATCATTTCTCAGAAACCTGGGTGGCCATCCACAAGTGAGCTACTCGGGTAAACCATAGACATGGGCCCGGCATTCACGAACCAAGCAATTACCAATCCACCCAGATAGTTCATTAATTAAGTTGTTTTCACTTTCCAAACACTTTCTTTCAAAACAAGCTTTGCCATGGTGTATCCCACCCTCGTCTACATAAGCACAGCTAAGCACGGCTACTTACGACGGCTCGCCTAACAAGGTAGACTACGACATAGTAGGATATAGCATAGCAATAGATAGAACTTGTAAAACAAAACAAGCTACAATGCATATAGAAAGTAAATAGGACATTTATGAAGCTCCACTTGCCTTGGTAGTTGCCGGAGTCAGAAGCACAGTCCGGACAGTCACACAGGTTACAATCCTCACAATCTACACGAAAGCAATTCAAACAATAAACAAACCACACAGAAAGATCAACTGATGCAACACAATGCATGCATGGTACTTTCACAAAGCTTCAGTAGCTTGGTCAAGTTCTCTGATCAATTCTACTACTGGATGATGCATGAGAAAACATTTAATGCAAAGAAAACAATTTATGTATAAAAGAGGTCTAATTAATAGGTCTTTAGTCAAAACATGGCACCAAAGCTGTAAACAATGCAGTACAAGTTTGACGAAAATACTACTGGATAGGTAACTCCAAATAGAGCCTAGACCCAAAGGAATTACGTCAAAAACATTTACAGATCTTTTTCTGCGAATTAAATACTACTTTAAGCCTTTCTATAATCTCAGGAAAATACATACAGTAAACCTGGGGTATTATTGCATAATAAAATTCTACACAATTTTGCGAATCTAACGATACCTTATTTGCAATTTTTGGCCAAGTAGATCTTTTCCTATGAATTTTTGAAGTTAGACATATTTTCTGGAAAATAAATAAACTCTGAAAATCGACGGGGGAATATTCTAGGGAATATTCCTGCTGACGAGTGGGCCCGGCTGACGCGGCGGTGACCGGACCTTTGACCGGTCAGCGGTTGACCAGCCAGTCAACGGCCGATCCAGGCCGTTGGTGCACGATCTGACGGCTGGGAGCGCGCGACGGCGTTACTCACCTGGACCGACGGCGGCGGCGGTCGACGGCGACGGTGGGCGGCGCTCCGGCGAGTCTTCGCGGCGGCGGGTCGTCCTACGACGTGCGGCGGGGGGTGGCGGTTCTGGGGGTGGCCACGGCGCGGACAAGGGCTGCCTCGGACGGCGGCGGCTCGTGGATGGAGCAGCGCGACGGCGAGATCTCCGGCGAGCTCGTGGGGGTGGTCCTGCGTGCGGTAGGGCGAAAGTTAGGGGTCAGAAAAGAGGCAGCGTGGCGTGGCGGTGCTGCTCGGCAAGAAGAGGAAGGAGGGCGAGGTCTCCTCGGTCCTTACCGGCGGTAATGGTGACGACGGCGGTGAACTCCGGCGAGCAATCGCTAAGGCTTGGCGGCGAGATAGGTAGGGTTTCGGGGGTGGTTTCGACGAGGGGGCCAAGGGCTTTGTAGGGGTCTAGTTGGTTGAGGCGGGAGGCGTCTGTATCCGAACAGCAAAGGTGAGAACCGCGGCGGCAGAGAGCAACCGTGTCGAGCTCGAACTACCTCGCTGGGAGAGCTGACAGGCGGGCCCGAGCGCCAGGAAAAAAACAAAAGAAAAAGGAAAGCAAAAGGAAAGAGAAAGAAGAAGGGGAGGCCGCGGTGATGGGCCGCTGGCGGCGGCTGGGCCCCGGGTGGGCCTCGGGCGGCTGCCCGGCTGGCGGCCGATTTTTTTTTCTTTTTTTTAATCTCCGAACTGAAACCGAACCTGAACTAACTGAAAACAGTCTGAATTTTTTTGCAACTACTGAAATTTGGCCATAACTTTTGATCCAGGACTCCGAATTGAGTGAGACGAAAACCTACGGGTTCGTAAAGACGAGATCTACGCAAACATTCATCTGGAATGCCCAAAAGGGGTCACTCTAGCAGATGTAAGGCAAAAGCCCTAGTAGGCTTGCAAGTATGAGGAACTAGCAAAGAGGGGGTGTTTTGGCAAAAACTTTAAAACTGAAACTTTTTGCAAAGATGCTCATGATGCAATGACATGTATGTATGAAGTGTCAAATCTAAAATTTGGGATGTGACAAGACTAACCCCCTTAAGATGAATCTCGTCCTCGAGATTCGCCGTGGCTAGCAAATAGGTGTGGGTGGTTTCTCTCGGAGGTCATCCTCTCGCTCCCAGGTGGCTTCCTCTTCGGTGTGATGGCTCCATTGCACCTTGCAAAACCTGATCGTCTTGCTGCGTGTAAACATCTCCGCTGTTTCCAAGATCTTGACCGGTTTCTCCTCATAGGTCAGGTCGCTCTCTAGCTGAACCTCATCTAATGGCACGGTATCCCTCAACGGTGTATCTACCATCTCCGGGTGACATTTCTTCAGCTGAGACACATGGAACACGTCGTGAACAGCGGATAGAACCTCTGGCATCTCCAGCTGGTACGCAACCTCTCCTTTGCGTGCCAGGATCTTGTAGGGCCCTATAAACCGAGGTGCCAACTTGCCTTTAATCCCAAATCGCTTAATTCCACGTAGTGGAGAAACTCTGAGATATGCTCGATCTCCAATCTCATACGCCACTTCCTTGCACTTAGAATCAACATAGCTCTTCTGTCTCGATTGTGCTACCTTCAACCTGCCCCGAACCAAACTAACCTTCTCTTCAGCATCCTTGATCAAATCAGGTCCAAACAGTTGACGTTCACCTACACCATCCCATAACAAAGGCGTTCTGCACCTCTTACCATATAGTACATCAAATGGTGACGTCTTGATGCTGGATTGGTAGCCGTTGTTGTAGGAAAATTCAGCATATGGTAGGTTTTCATCCCAACTAGCGCCATGAGCCAAGGCACAGGCTCTCAACATATCCTCTAGAACCTGATTCACCCTCTCGGTCTGACCATCCGTTTGGGGGTGGAAAGTTGTGCTAAACTCCAACCTCGTTCCCAATGACTCATGGAGCTGGTGCCAAAAGTGAGAAGTAAATTGGGTGCCTCTATCTGACACAATGCTCTTAGGGACTCCATGTAGGCACACAATTCTGTTCATGTAGATCTTGGCTAACTTAGCACTGGTGTAAGTGGTCTTCACGGGTATGAAGTGAGCTACCTTGGTCAAATGATCCACCACTACCCAAATAGAATCATATCCTGACTTGGTCCTGAGTAATCTTGTGATGAAGTCCATTCCAACTCTATCCCACTTCCATTCAGGTATCGGTAATGGCTGTAGTAACCCTGCTGGCTTTTGGTGCTCGGCCTTCACTCTACTACAGACATCACATAGAGCAATATATTCTGCAATCTCCCGCTTCATGTTAACCCACCAAAACCTTTCCTTCAAATCCATGTACATCTTCGTGTTACCTGGATGTATAGAGTATGGCGAATTATGAGCTTCCTGAAATATCAGCTTCCTAATCTCCGGATCGTTGGGCACACACAAGCGGACCTTGTACCATAGCGTCCCTTGATCATCCTCGCGAAAACCTTCGGCCTTGCCTTTGGGTATGTTTCCTCTTATCTCCTCCAGTTCACTATCCTTCTTTTGAGCTTTTCTAATCTCGTCCAGAAGCGTTGGCTTAACTTCCATTGTTGCCAAGTATCCCTCGGATACTACTTCCAACCTGAGGTCCTTGAGTTGTTCACACAAATCCTTGGGTAACTCCCCCACTGTCAGGCCGTTAGCATAAACCTTGCGACTCAGCGCATCCGCTACAACATTGGCCTTCCCTGGGTGATATTGCAAACTCATGTCGTAATCCTTTGTGAGCTCCAGCCATCTCCTCTGCCTCATGTTCAGCTCCTTCTGAGTGAATATGTATTTCAGACTCTTGTGATCCGTAAACACATCACAATGCTTACCCATTAGGTAGTGCCTCCATACTTTGAGCGCGTGCACAACTGACGCTAGTTCCAAGTCATGCGTGGGGTAATTCCTCTCGTGATGTTTGAGTTGGTGCGAGGCATAGGATACCACTCTCCCATCCTGCATCAGTACACTACCCAGTCCTTGACGAGAGGCATCACAATACACTTGGAAATCCTTCTGAATATCTGGCAAACACAAGATAGGTGCGGTCACTAGGCGTTGCTTCAGTTCCTGGAAACTAGCTTCGCACTCCTTGGTCCATTCAAACTTCTTCTCCTTCTTCAGTAGTTCAGTCATTGGCTTTGCAATCTTGGAGAAGTTCTCTATAAACCTCCTGTAATATCCAGCAAGTCCTAAGAAGCTCCTAATATCTCCCACATTCTTGGGTGACTCCCATTCAGTAACTGACACCACCTTGCTTGGATCAACTGCGACTCCTTCACCTGACACCACGTGTCCAAGAAAACCAACAGTGTTCAACCAGAATTCACACTTGCTAAACTTGGCATATAATTTATGCTCCCTCAGCTTTTCCATAATTAGTCACAGGTGTTTCTCATGTTCAGCATCATTCTTGGAGTATATCAAGATGTCATCAATGAATACCACCACGAATTTATCCAAGTACTCCATGAATACCTTGTTCATCATGGTCATAAAATATGACGGGGCATTTCTTAGTCCAAAAGACATAACTGTATACTCATATAACCCATACCTAGTGATGAAGGCGGTCTTTGGTACGTCTTCCTCACGGATCTTCAATTGGAAATACCCCGACCTTAAATCAATCTTGGAAAACACTTTTTCTCCTTCCAACTGGTCAAACAAATCATTTTTATTGGGCAATGGGTATTTATTCTTGATAGTCACTTCATTCAGTGAGCAGTAGTCAACCACCAATCTCTTACTACTGTCCTTCTTCTCCACGAATAGAACTAGCGCGCCCCAAGATGATGAACTGGATAAATCCCTTGTCCAATTGCTCCCTAAGCTGCTTCTTTAACTCCTTCAGTTCCTCCACATCCATCTTATATGGCCTCTTGGCTATCGGTCCTGTTCCCAGCATCAAGTCAATAAGAAACTCCACGTCCCTGTCAGATGGCATCCCTGGCAGCTCATCCGGAAACACATCGGGGTACTCCTTTACTACGACCACATCCTCTAGGCTAACCCCTTAAGAGAATTCAACTCGGCCACTCCAGTACTGAAAGGCGACTTATATCTGATCCTTACTCCCTTTGGTGTGGTGAGTGAAATTGCTCGTTGAGCACAATCTATCTGACCCTGATGTTTCGACATCCAATCCATGCCCAATATGACATCTAGACCCTAGGATTCTAGTATAACCGGATGTGCAGGAAATGCATAAGCACCAATTTCTAGTGTCAATCCTCGACATGCTGCACTAGCTATCATCTCTCCCCCAGGGGAACTTACTCTAATTGATCCTCTAAGAGCCTCGGTAGGTAGCTTATACTTATCCACAAATGCCCTTGATATGAATGTATGCGATGCACCCGTATCGAAAAGAACAAATGCGATGTGGGTATTGATTGGAAACTTACCAACCACTAGCTGTGGTTCATTCTGAATCTCCTCAACGTTCACATGGTTGACCGTCGCCTTCTGGTTTGCATTAGGCTTGCTTCCTGCTTCCATCCTCTTCTCTGGGCAATTATCAGCATAGTGCCCCATCTTCTTGCACTTGAAGCATTCCACTTCACTGAGATCCCTCCTGCCAGAGCGGTTGTGTCCGTTGTTCCTTCCAGAGTTGCTGTTGTAGATCTTGGGCCATTGTGGTGGTGGCCATTATGGTGGTGACCATTTCCTCCACGGTGGTGATTGTCACTCCTGTGACCCTCGTGGCGATGTCCACTACTTCCACGGTGGTTACGGTCATCTCCGCCATGCTTAGAGTATCCAGAGTGTCCATCATAAGAGGTGCGAGCACGGTGGTGTGATCCTAGTGAGTAATGGCTGCTCTTCCTCTTACGCCTTTCGACCTGCTGCTGTTTCCCTTCTAGAATTCTAGCCTTGTCCATCAGTTCCTGAAATGTCGGACAGTAAACCACAGATAGCTGAAGTGAGAGCTCATTACTGAGACCATCCAGGAACCTCTCCCTCCTCTTGGCATCAGTGTCCACATCCTCATGGGCGTAGCGAGAGAGATTGTTGAATTCCTCTATGTAATCCGCCACAGTACGGTTGGTCTGGCGCAGGTTGCGGAACTCCTTCCTCTTCAAGCTCATGGTCCCGGCAGATACGTGGTTTGTCCTGAATCCTTCCTCAAACATAGCGCAGGTAACTGTCTCCAGCGGGTGGGTAATCTGGAAAGCATCCCACCATGAGGCAGCTGATCCCTCCAGCAAGTGAGCAACAAACCTCACCTTCTCAGCATCAGTGCATCCAACGGTCACCAGGTCCGTGTTCACCGAACAAAGCCAGTCGAGAGCAATCATGGGCTCAGGTGCAGAGGAAAACTTAGCTAGCCTCAGCCTCAAGAACCTAGTGAGAGCATCCCCCTGCGGCTGATTGTTCCCGTTGTTGTTGTTATTATTGTTGTTGTTGTTGTTCTGATTTGCCATGAACTGCGTCATCACTTGGGTCAGCTGTGCTTGAGCGGCCATGAGCTGAGCCATCTCATCTGGTCGGCGGCGTGACATCTGCGGTTCAGCACAGGTAAGATTAGAAGGAAACAACTACATATGAGCGTTAGCCCTCTACCCATGCAACAAGCTCAAGCCACAACAATCATAAGCAATCACCACATGATCAAACACACACACAAGCATTGTTCCAGGTTTTCACTAACAGTATATAGCTACAAAAATAGTTTAGGAACACTGGCAACAGCGTTTGGCAAAGCAAAACAGCAAAATAAGCTAAACCAGAAAATCTGGCAGAACAGTTCTTTCCTGTTCACGAATTTTTCTGGGCACCTTAAACTCATCAGGAATTTTAGCCAAATTTTTTGCAGATGCTACAGGTAATTACGCTCCAGATCCTAAAATATGAGCACAATCCGAGTTACCAGTAAGGAACTAAAAATCGTGCGGTAAAACTGGTCAGACAGAAAACTGTAGCAGTAAAAACACGAAAAATACCCAAACTTGTTCAAAATCATTTAATAAATCTCACGAAAATTCCTGAAACTTCAAGGTACTTAACTGAGCAAGCTAAACATAATAATCTAATAGTGCAGAAGTTTATATTGATCGATGTCTAAGACTAACGAATATCCCTAACGAAGACTAGTTTTGGAGGACCATCTCTAGTTATTTGATGAATAGGTTGCAGTAGGTTCTGGAGTCCATGCGCTGACGGTTCGCTCCTGGTGCGTGCCACGGTGGTGCTGTGTACACCTCTCCCGAGTCCTCTTCACTTGAGTCCTCGAATTCCACCTCTTCGGGGTCCTCCTCATCACTTCCTTCAACAAAAGCGCCTGCTGCGTCTCCTCCATCATCGTCATCGCTTCCTCCATCATCACTGCCTCCACCATCGTCATTGTGACCTCCTCCACCATTATCCGAGTCATCATCATCACTATCATAATCATCATCGTTCCCATCATCACCGTTACCATTGTTTGGTGGAGGATTCTGCTGTGCTTGAAGGGCAGCAATCTGGGCAGCCATGTCCACAATGGTTTGATCACGATCAGCCACAACTTTATCCCTTTGCATAATGGTTTGGTTCAGCACTGCAATCGTGGCATCTCTTCCAATGAGGGCTTGCTCCATTGTATTCATAGCAGTGTGCAAGGTTTCCATCTCATACCCTTGCAGATGCAAAGTGCCCTGAAAGTAATCCAGCTCCTCTCTTTGCTGCATCAACTTCTCTTCCCTCTCCCAAGATTTGATCTCCATGTCTTCTAACTGCTTCACTTGGAGTGGCATGTTGTTCCGATCACCTGTGGTAATCATCACAAGCCCTTGCTCATTCCGACCTCCAAATGCAAGGAAGGGTGAACCTGCTGGTAGTCGGTGTCGGTGGAGATAGCACAGGCGTGACAGGGTCTCGTGCATGGCCGACTCCACTCCTTGCTCCCAGGTAAGGTACTTCTTGGTGAGGTTCAGGTTCTCAATACCAGGCACAGTGGGGTCTGCAAGAACAATCATGGTGATCTCCCACATGTGATCTCCAGGCACGTAGGTGTTCATCCTTTTCCCATTGAACATCGGCATTAGCATGCCCAGTGTCTGGCAAAGCTCCGCCAGCTGTCTTGCGAAGGGCCTTGGTGATTGGAGCTCAACATACTCAACTCTGGTGGCATCTCCCATCTATCAATTGTAAAGAGGAAAGAGTGAGAATAACAAAAGAAAAGAATTTACTAGAGTGAATGGCATAAGAATAAAGACATAATTTAAAATAAGCTTAAGTAAACATAAGGTATTCCTATTCCAATCCTAGGTCACGATCCTACAGTCAACACACTGCTCTGATACCATCTGAAACGGTACAACCCACAAGGATTGCACCTCTATGTATCACGCCAATCCCTAGATCGGTTCATTAGCATACATAGTATCGATAGACATCAAAGAATTAACAGTGCATCATTATTACAACGGTATGACCCAGAATATTGCGTTTATTACAAAGTTTGCAAAGCATAACGCTCGCACAAACAAGCAAGTAGCAAAAAGATAGCATAAATAAAGTAGCTCTAGTCTCCATTAGACGCCACAGGCGAACAAAATGTTGAGTGGAGGGTCGCAACCAACACTACTACTCAAAGTAACCGGAAGAGTAACCTGCAACATGAAACGTAACAGCCCCGAAGGGTCAGCACTTGGAATGCACTGGCAAGTGGAACAATGAAAGGAACAACAAGGCTAATAGCTATATGCATATCTGGCTTGTGGGGTTCAGGCTTAGTTGCAGCAGCAAAATGCTTTATCCTAACCTTTGTAAATCATTTGTAAAACATTTAATCTTCGACAAACAACCCAATTAGGTTTCAACCACAAGTTTTAGCAATTACAAGTTAGAATGAATGAGAACATGTCATAGCACCCACAATTTAGCAACTCAGACGTCCATTACCGGGAACACGGCTAAGCACTTAGTTTCACACCCTGCAGGGGTTACACACTTTACCCATATGACTTGGTCGACCTGCTCATACCACGACACGCATATTGAGTAATGATAGGGAGAAGTCGAAGAAGAGACAATTTGGGAAGTAGCTCCCCAAGCCCATCCACGCACCGTTCCAACCTATCACAATCACTACATCTCTGGATACGAAGAGCTCGGGTCGCCACGACCTACTAAGTCCATCCAGCCACCCATAACTCACTGGCATATGGCTGTACATGTAAGCTACCAAATCAAGACACTAATCATTTCTCAGAAACCTGGGTGGCCATCCACAAGTGAGCTACTCGGGTAAACCATAGACATGGGCCCGGCATTCACGAACCAAGCAATTACCAATCCACCCAGATAGTTCATTAATTAAGTTGTTTTCACTTTCCAAACACGTTCTTTCAAAGCAAGCTTTGCCATGGTGTATCCCACCCTCGTCTACATAAGCACGGCTAAGCATGGCTACTTACGACGACTCGCCTAACAAGGTAGACTACGACATAGTAGGATATAGCATAGCAATATATAGAACTTGTAAAACAAAACAAACTACAATGCATATAGAAAGTAAATAGGACATTTATGAAGCTCCACTTTCCTTGGTAGTTGCCGGAGTCAAAAGCACAGTCCGGACAGTCACACGGGTTACAATCCTCACAATCTACACGAAAGCAATTCAAACAATAAACAAACCACACATAAAGATCAACAGATGCAACACAATGCATGCATGGTACTTTCACAAAGCTTCAATAGCTTGGTCAAGTTCTCTGATCAATTCTACTACTGGATGATGCATGAGAAAACATTTAATGCAAAGAAAACAATTTATGTATAAAAGAGGTCTAGTTAATAGGTCTTTAGTCAAAACATTGCACCAAAGCTGTAAACAATGCAGTACAAGTTTGACAAAAATACTACTGGATAGGTAACTCCAATAGAGCCTAGACCCAAAGGAATTACGTCAAAAAGATTTACAGATCTTTTTCTTCGAATTAAATACTACTTTATTCCTTTCTATAATCTCAAGAAAATACATACAGTAAACCTAGGATATTATTGCAGAATAGAACTCTACACAATTTTTCGAATCCAACGATACCTTATTTGCAATTTTTGGCCAAGTAGATCTTTTCCTATGAATTTTTGAAGTTAGACATATTTTCTGGAAAATAAATAAACTCTGAAAATCGACGGGGGAATATTCCCGCTGACGAGCGGGCCCGGCTGATGTGGCGGTGACCGGACCTTTGACCGGTCAGCGGTTGACCAGCCAGTCAACGGCCGATCCAGGCCGTTGGTGCACAATCTGACGGCTGGGAGCGCGCGACGGCGTTGCTCACCTGGACCGACGACGGCGGCGGTCGGCGGCGATGGTGGGCGGCGCTCCGGCGAGTCTTTGGGGCGGCGGGTCGTCCTATGGCGTGCGATGGCGGTGGCGGTTCTGGGGGTGGCCATGGCGTGGACATGGGCTGCCTCGGACGGTGGCGGTTCGCGGATGGAGCAGCGCGACGGCGAGATCTCCGGCGAGCTCGTGGGGGTGGTCCTGCGTGCGGTAGGGCGAAAGTTAGGGGTCAGAAAAGAGGCAGCGCGGCGCGGCGGTGCTGCTCGTCAAGAAGAGGAAGTAGGGCGAGGTCTCCTCGGTCCTTACCGGCGGTAATGGTGACGGCGGCGGTGAACTCCGGCGAGCAATCGCCAGGGCTTGGCGGCGAGATAGGTAGGGTTTCGGGGGTGGTTTCGACGAGGGGGCCAAGGGCTTTGTAGGGGTCTAGTTGGTTGAGGCGGGAGGCGTCCGTATCCGAACGGCAAAGGCGAGAACCGCAGCGGCAGAGAGCAACCGTGTCGAGCTCGAACTGCCTCGCTGGGAGAGCTGACAGGCGGGCCCCAGCGCCAGGGAAAAAACAAAAGAAAAAGGAAAGCAAAAGGAAAAAGGAAAGAGAAAGAAGAAGGGGAGGCCGTGGTGATGGGCCGCTGGCGGGCCAGCATTTCGCCCGCGGCAGCTGGCGGTGGCTGGGCCCCGGGTGGGCCTCGGGCGGCTGCCCGGCCGGCGGCCGATTTTTTTTCTTTTTTTTAATCTCTGAACTGAAACTGAAACTGAACCTGAACTAACTGAAAAGAGTCTGCATTTTTTTGCAACTACTGAAATTTGGCCATAACTTTTGATCCAGGACTCCGAATTGAGTGAGACGAAAACCTACGGGTTCGTAAAGACGAGATCTACGCAAACATTCATCTGGAATGCCCAAAAGGGGTCACTCTAGCAGATTCAAGGCAAAATCCCTAGTAGGCTTGCAAATATGAGGAACTAGCAAAGAGGAGGTGTTTTGGCAAAAACTTTAAAACTGAAACTTTTTGCAAAGATGCTCATGATGCAATGACATGTATGTATGCAGTGCCAAATCTAAAATTTGGGATGTGACAGTAGATAAAACCAAGCATGGATCATCAAAAATTATAGATACATTTGCAATGTATCAACATCCCCAAGCTTAACTCATGCTCGTCCTCGAGTAGGTAAGTGATAAAAAGAAAGAATAATTTTTGAGGTGACATGCACCATCATAAACTTGATCAAAGTATTTGCAGAACATTAAATGCTAGGATCATAGTACTTCAATCATAACATGAAAGACAAAGTTCTAGCAATAAGACAAAGAAACTATGTTGCAACATGAAAAGGCGCAAACAAAAGATTCATGAATAACAATGCTTTGCAAGACGTTTGTTTGTTTCACATAAAGAAAACATAGCATAGTAGCATTCAGCTTGTCCCTCATAGAGTAGCAAACATAAATGCATAGGACACCTTCAAAGTTCATAAGAGTGACTAGATACAAATAGTTTAAAACAAGCAATATCAAAGCTATGCATCAATCAACAAGTCATGGAACAATGCTCATAGAACTAAGAATGGCCACTATGCTCTCAAAGTAGGTGCATAAAGATAGAAGGTGGAGACTCAATATATAAGTGGAAGAAAGGCCTTCATAAAAGGAAGTAGGGATTCAAGTCTCATAAAGAGCTTCCAAAAATGATGGTACTTATAGCTTTCAGCTCTCATTGCCCCTATCATAAGCATCTTGAAGGTGATTAAGGTTAAAGTGACACAACTAAGAGGATATGCTTGACAAGTTATAAACCGAAATCTCATGCCCCTTACTTACGAAGACCGAACCTCATGCTACTCAACTCTAGTCACGAGTAAGCTCTTGTCATTGTAAGTACATATGTATCATAAAGAACCGCCAACGGGGTACCCCTTGCACATGATACAGGAGCTATCCCATAATCAAAATGACAAGGCAAGCAGACAATGAGCATCTCAGCGATCTTTTTATTTGCTATTTGCATAGGTTTTTATTGAGGATGCTTCATAGAGTGCTCATTATGGTGATGCTGCAAGTTTCCACCATGATTAGGCATGGCTTAGGCTAGCGGCCCAAGCATTTCTCTAACACACATACAAACTCCATGATCTTACAAGTTCCACTTTTATTTCACATCGCCGGGATCCATAAGCAAAAGAACATGATATCAACGGGGTACAAAGTACAAGTGCAATGTTGAAAGCGTTCCCATGATACATGGTTCTGCTAATTTCAACTTATAAAGCGCAAGCATATACGCAACAAAGAAGGACCCAATGGTTCAAGTTTATTAGATGCAAAAAAGTAAAGTGTGCCATCAAGTTCGTGAGAGCTTTAATCACTAGTTTTCTCATAACAAGTTTAATTTGGAAGGTAAACAAAAGCATGAATATACTTGGAATAGCATAAGCTAGTAGGTAGGTATGGTGGACTCTTTGGAATCACTTGGTTTAGGGAGTTGGATGCATGAGTGGAACTCATACTTGGTTGTGGAGGCTAGCAAAAGACTGGGAGCGACAAACTAAGAGTGCAGTAATGGCCATAATCATGTAGAGCGACAAAACATCATTAATCAATGTATAAAGTGATACTACAAGTTGAAAACTAAAGGATCATAAAGGCTATGGTGACTTGGGATAGTCATAACATGGTGTGAGCATGTGCCAAGTCAACCCAAATAAAGCATCAAAGAAGAATACCACAATACTATGCTTTAATATGCTAAAACAACGCACAATCCTTCCAAGGCACATTAAGCAATCTCAATTGTTTATAACAAGTCATGCTACAGCAAAGAATACTAAGCATAAAGCCAAAACAATATCAAGCATGGCATGATAAAGTATAGGCCACAGTCAAAAACAAGCTCTCTTTACCACTTAAGCATGAACTTTCCTACTCTTTTCCAATCCAAACCAAACTATTTGAAAACCAATGTATGAAAGAGGGGGTCCAGCCAATTTATTCAGCAAACTAAGAAAACCAAGCAAACTAAAAACCAAAACGAAAACGAAAAAGAAGACGCTCCAAGAACAACACAACTATGCATGAAACAATAAAAATAAAGCGTTTGGAAAAAACCTGGGATTTTTATTGATGAAGAAGGGGATGCCTTGGGCATCCCCAAGCTTTGACGCTTGTACTTCTTGGATATTTCTTGGGGTGACACGCGTGGCATTCCCAAGCTTGAGCTTTAGTCTATCCTTCATCTCATTACTCATTCCTTCCATACACCTGAAATTTTTCCTTCATACAAAACTTCACACAATCTTTATTAGCAACATTAGTGCACTCAAGATAATAAGTCTTTAGGTTCAGTTCCAACACCAATAAAACTTTCATTAAAACACAAGCTACTGTAGCACTTCCCTCAAAAAGCTCAATTCCCCAAAAGAACTCAAAAAGGAACAAACAAGAAGCAAATGCAAATAATGGCAGAAATCTGTCAAAACAGACCAGCAGGTAAAGACGAATTTTTTTGAAGACCTTCTGTTGCTCAAATCGAAAAGTGTTGAACTAACGTAAGTTAGATAAGAACCTGGGGCAGAAGCACAAATATTCGCGGCTCAAAAGGACGTACAGATATTTTACACGAATTTTTACGGTGAAGCACATAAATCTGTTCCGGGATAGCAACTTTTCCAAGCATTACTTCCATCTCATTAGAGGTTACTCTTGGCACAAAAAGAAAATAAAAAGGATAAGGAGCGGTTATTACTGAAGTAATAACTTCAAAGACTCATCTAACACTTTTGGGTTATCTCCCAATAAGTACTTTTCTTTAATGCCTTTAAGTTAGGCATGATAGTTTGAGAAGATGCTCACATAAGAAATATGAATTGAAGTAAAAGAGAGCATCAAGAAGCAAATTCAAAACACATTTAAGTCTAACCCACTTCCTATGCATAGGCATCTTGTAAAGAAACAAGTCATGAAAGCACAAAGCAACAAGCATAGTAAAGCAAAACAAGTGCAACTTCAAAAATTTCAATATAAAGAGGGGAAACTTAATATTGTTGAGATACATAAAACCATGTTTCCTTCTCTCATAATAACTTTCAATAGAATCATGAATAAAATTAACAATATAACTTTCACATAAAACATTCTTATCATGAGCCACATGCATAAAATAATTAATACTCTCTACATAAACATAGTCATTCTTATTAATTGTAGTGGGAGCAAATTCAACAAAATAGCTATCATTATTATTCTCATCACCATAATCATCAAATATAGGAGGCATATTGTAATCATAATTAATTTTTCTCCTCAATAGTAGGTGGGCTGAAAATATCATATTCATCATTGTAATCATCATATATTGGAGGTTTGGTAGCATCATAAGCAATAGAATAGCTATCCTCCAAAGCTGGGAAACTAAAAAGATCATTTTTATAAAACCTAGGTTCCCCAAGCTTAGACTTTTCCATAGCATTAGAATAATGGTGTCCAAAGAATTCATACTAACAACATTGCTATTAGCATGCAAATAAAGTTCCATAGGTTTTTAAATTTTCTCTTCAAACACTTCATGTCCTAACTCAAGATAAATATTATAAACCTCTCTAATTTTGTTGTTGTTTTCCATTAAGGCTAACTAGTGAAAATAAAAACAAGAAACAAAAAGATATAATTGCAGAATCTAAAGGAAATAACTTCGAGCACTCACACTAGAGGATGTGAGTACCTTTTACCTTACCTCCCCGGCAACGGCGCCAGAAAATAGGCGTTTGCCATGGGAGGTTCTCCTTCTTTAATCCTCCGGTGTGAATACCTTTTACCTTACCTCCCCGGCAACGGCGCCAAAAAATATCTTGATGTCTACACACTTCTATTCTTGTAGACAGTTGTTGGGCCTCCAAGTGCAGAGGTTTGTAGAACAGCAGCAAGTTTTCCCTTACGTGGATCACCCAAGGTTTATCGAACTGAGGGAGGAAGTGGTCAGAGGTATTCCCTCTCAAGCAACCCTTGAATCAATATACAAGAAGTCTCTTGTGTCCCCAACACACCCAATACACTTGTCAGGTGTATAGGTGCACTAGTTCGGCGAAGAGATAGTGAAATACAAGTGGTATAGATAATTATAAGTGGTAACGGTGATAGAAAATAGCTTGAAGGCGTGGAAAAGACTAAAGTAAAACTGAAATAAAGATAGCAGCAAGCAAACATGTAATAGATCTAATAGCAAACGGTGTTTCAATGCTAAGAAACAAGGCCTAGGGATCATACTTTCACCAGTGAACACTTTCATATAAATATATTCTTCTTTATGATACTACGCTGAACTACTCTCCAGTTGAACACTCTAATCGTTGGTAGGGCTATAACAGCACACCTCAAAGTAAGCCTTTCCCATCTAGATAACCCCACACTGTCACCTTGAGCTCTAGATGGTTCCAACAAACACCACAATTTCATAGAAACATCCAACTCCAAATATAACTCATAACAAGTATTTGTAATCTCTAGCCTAAGTGCCACCATGGTGTGCACGCTGTCTCTTTCACTCACATGGGGAGAGCAGAGATCTATTAAAGCACTTGAGTAGCAAGGTAGATATATAGATTACAAGCTCATGATCACAATATGATCATGCATAGAGAGAGAGAGATGAACACATAGCTACCGGTAGTACCCTTAGCCTCGAGGAAGAACTACTCCCTCCTCATCATGGGAATCAGCAACGGTGATGGAGATGGTGATGGAGATCGATGGAGATGGCTCCGGGGGCACTTCCCCGTCCCGGCAGGGTGCCGGAACAGAGCCTTTCTGTCCCCCAAATCTCCCCTTCGGTGGCGGCGGTGCTGCGGAACTTTTCGTGGATTTCTGATTGACGATTTAGGGTTTTCGCATCGGGAGGCTTCTTATAGGTGAAGAGGCAAGGTCGGTGGGCGGCCAGGGGGCCCACACCACCTAGTGGCACGGCCAGGGCTAGCCTGCGCCACCACATGGTGTGGCCTCCCTGTGGCACCTCTCCGTCTCGTCTTCTGGCTCCGTGAGTTTTCTAGTAAAATATCAACTTTGGCTTTTGTCCCATCCAATTCCGAGAATATTCATTTTCTAACTTTCTGGAACCAAAAACAGCAGAAAACAGGCAACTAGCACTGTGGCATCTTGTTATTAGGTTAGTACCAGAAAGTATATAAAAAGTACTCCAAAGTTGGAACAAAACATAAGAAAGTATATAAAACCAAGCATGGATCATCTAAAATTATAGATACATTTGCAATGTATCAGAGCTCTGCGGCGCCCGATGCTTCAGCAGAGCCATCAGGCAGAAGCGAATGCCCAAGGGGTTCAAATTCCCCTCGGAAAACCCAAAATTTGACGGCCTGCAGTTCCCGAAAATCTGGTTAGAAGACCACATCTCCTCCGTCAAGCTCCATGGTGGGAGTCGAAGCACGGCAATGCAGTGCCTGCAGCTGCAGCTGCAGGGCGCTGCCCGAGCATGGCTAAATAACCTCCCGCGCGGATCCATTCGCAGTTGGGATGAGCTGGTCTATAGCTTTTTGCACAACTTCAGGGGTACCTACAAAAGGCCCGCATCAATCGAAGAGCTGAGATGATGCCAACAAAGGCCGGGCGAATCGCTACGCTCGTACATCCAGAGGTGGTCCATCATCAAGAACTCCGCAGAAAATATCTCAGAGGACCCGGGCAATCGACAAATTCAACAGCGGCGTTCGTCGCATAGAGCTCAGGGAGGAGCTAGGCCGCTCGAAGCCCAAAACCATTGACCACCTAACGGAAATTGCGAATCGGTGGGCAGATGGAGAAGACTCGGTGAAAAATCACATCCACTCTAACGACGAAGCAGAGCTCGAGCGCCGACGCGATCGCCGAAGCAAACGTCGAATGCGCATCTATGATGACCGTGACGACGTCAACATGGTCGCAGCTGGCTACGCCGACATGCGCGATGACAACCGCAACAGCGGGTATCACAGCAGTGGACACCACGACTCCGGGAAAACCACGCAAGTATGGCAACGCCGCACTCGCGAAGAGGCACCCGCGACAACAATCGAGGACAAACTGTCCGGGCCGTGCAACGTGCACTTCTACATCGACAAGCACGATGGCAAGAAGAAATCCAGCCACCTCCTGAAGGACTGCCGCGAGTTCCTCAAACTCCACGAGGGTCTGGCACGAATGAATCGCGAGGCCGTCAACAGGGGCTACGGAGTCACCCTAGGCGTTGTAGCACATGGAGCCCCTCCTCCACCACCTGGAGGGCCACCACCCGCGGCCGCACCGATCCACGACCAAGGTGGCAAGCCATACCCCATGGGTTGTGGGCAACATGATGATCCAAAAGGGACGCCCCTCGAATCGGGTGCAGAAGGCCATCACTCGCCAAGTAAATTTGGTGACAAACTCACCACCATCCACCATTGAGTACCTCAGTGGAAGCGACTCCTGCATCCCCTGCGACAAGCGCGACCACCCGCGTCAAGAACCCTGCCCAGGCCATTGTCCCCTCATACTCGAGGCGCAGATTGGGGGCTTCGACACGAGTCGCATATTTATGGATGGTGGAAGCGGCATTATCCTTATGTTCGCGAGTACCTTGCGAGCAATGAGGATCCCTCTGACCTGCCTAGAGGTCTCAAACACAACATTCCACGGCATCGTCCCAGACAAGGGCATATACCCCCTTGGCAAAATCAACCTCGACGTCATCTTCGGTACGCCGAAAAACTTTCGACGTGAACGCATCGACTTTGAAACCGTCGACTAGCCCTCATAGTACCACTGCATCCTCGGACGTGTCGTGCTCGCCAGGTTCATGGCAGTGCCACACTATGCCTACCTGCAGATGAAGATGCCAGGTCCCAACGGCGTCATCACAATCAACAGGAGCTTCGAGAGGTTCGACAGTTGCGACAGGGAATTCAACAGAATTTCCCAGTCCTTCGGCATGCAGGAAGAACTCGCAAGATTGAAGGAGTCGACAAACAACAGTCTGCCTCCCCTGAGCCGGCCAAGTTCACCCGACCTGTCCTTCGACTCGTCCGTGCACATGAAGAAAGTTCAGGTCCACCCATCGGACCCGGCCAAACGGCCCTCATCGCCAACAATTTGAGTCCCGCATAGGAACTCGCGCTCGTCGAATTCCTCCGTGAGCACTAGGAAATCTTCGCCTGGTGTCCAGCGGACATGCCAGGAGTTCCCAGGGAATCCGCCGAGCACGCACTGAATGTCAACCTAGACGCAAGGCCAGTCAAACAAACAATTCGGCGACTATCTAAGCCAAGAGCAAAAGCAGTCGGAATGGAGATCAACAGACTCCTCGACGCCAAATTCATATGCGAGATCAAGGAAAGCACTTGGCTCACCAACACGCTGCTAGTACCAAAAAGGACACGGATATCCTACGGATGTGCGTGGATTTCACCTCTCTGAATAAGCACTATCCAAAGGATCACTTCCCACTGTCGCGAATCGACCAGATCATCGAAGCCACCGCGGGATGTGAGCGTCTCTGCTTCCTCGATGCCTACTCAGGCTATAATCAGATTCGAATGAAGGAGGAAGATCAAGAGAAAACGGCGTTTACAACGCCTTTCAGTGTGTTCTGCTACAACACAATGCCCTTCGGCTAAAAACGCAGGAGCAACCTATCAGCGGTGCATGCAGGCTTGCCTCAAGAACCAACTTGGTCGCAACATCCAAGTCTATGTTGATGACATCGTAATCAAGACCAAAGAGGAAGCCTCGTTAATCGACGATTTACGTGAAACCTTCGCAAACCTCGACCGCTACCGGATCAAGCTCAATTCGGACAAATGCGCCTTCGACGTACCATCTCATATCCGCGAGAGTGATCGAGGCAAACCCAAAGAAAATAAAAGCCATACTGGCCATGAAGAAGCCGAAGAACGTAAGAGGTGTCCAATAGCTGGCTGGGCGAATTGCAGCACTCAGTCGATTCATCAGTCGAATGGGTGAAAAGGCACTGCCCTTCTTTCAACTCCTCCGCAAGGCTGACAAGTTCGAGTGGACCAATGAGGCACAGGAAGCATTCAAAGACCTCAAGCGTCTGCTGTCTACCTCACCAGTACTGGTGACCCCACGTGAAAGGGAACCACTGTTGTTGTACATCTCCGCCACCAACCAGGTGGTCAGCACGATGCTCGTGGTGGAACGAGCCGAGGAAAACAAGGTCCACAGGGTACAACGCCCAGTCTACTACCTCAGCGAGGTACTCACACCAACAAAGCAGCGGTACCCGCACTATCAGAAGCTGGCATATGGCGTCTTCATGACAGCCAGGCGACTGCGCCACTACTTCCAGGAACACCCAATCGTGGTGGTCAACGACGCTTCGCTTAGACATAATCTCAACAACCCCAATGCCACCGGACGAGTCACGCTTTGGGGAATCGAACTGTCTCCACAAGACATTACATATGAAAAGTGCGACGCAATCAAGTCGCAAGTTCTCCCTGACTTCCTCATGCACTGGATGGAGAATCAGCTCCCTGAAAAACCAGATATTTCTTACCTCTGGACAATGCACTTCGATGGATCCAAGGAAAGGACGGATCTGGCGTAGGTGTCATACTGACATCGCCCCAGGGAGACAAGCTGAAATACATCATGCGAATACAGTTCACCGCCTCCAACAACGAAGCTGAATACGAGGCCCTGTTGCACGGGATGCGGATGGCAAAAGCCTGCGGTGCCAAGAGGCTAATAATATATGGCGACTCCAAGTTGGTCGTCAACCAGACAATGCACGAGTGCGACACGCTGAATGACAATATGATCGCCTACCGTGACCTCTACGACACACTCAAAGGGGACTTCGATGGCTGCAAGCTGCGGCACGTAGGCCGCGAAAGCAATGAAGAGGCAGACGCACTCGCCAACATTGGCTCCACCTGTGGTCCTATACCACCTGGGGTATTTCTCGAGCGTGTCTGCGAATGCTCCATCAAGCCAAAGGCCACATAGAAGAAAACAAGCGCAACAACGGACTCGGGGGCTACGCCACCCAATGAGCCAATGGCACTCGACAACTCGGAGCTCGACACAGGACTCAAAGGACCCATAGCGATCATGATGATCGAACCCTCTTGGACTCAACCCTACATCACATACCTTCTCAACAAGAGGCTGTCGGATGACCCGACCGATGCGCGACAAATTCTGCGACGATCCTAGGCATTCGCCGTCATCAATGGCGAACTATACAAGCACAACATCACAGGAGTACTCCAATGATGCGTCTCCAACGCTGATGAAAGAGAGCCGTTCTCCTCGACATCCATGAGGGAACTTGCGGGCACCACGCTGGCAGTCGTGCGCTCATCGCCAAAGCTCTACGAGCTGGATTCTACTGGCCTACGGCCATGCGTGACGCCAAGGACATCATCCAAAAATGCAACACTTGCCAGCGATTCGCGGACAAACCACATGCACCTGGTGTGGAGCTCCGACCAATACCATTGGCCTGGCCCTCCGTGCAATGGGGACTCGACATGGTCGGCAAGCTCCCAAAGTCCTCACACGGAGGTTACGTCTACCTCTTGATCGCAGTCGACAAATTCACCAAGTGGATAGAGGCCATGCCGGTGATCAACCAGTCAGGAGCCAGCACAGTCAAGTTCTTCGAGTCCATTATCTATCGCTTCGGAGTTCCACACAGCATCATCACTGACAATGGAACGAACTTCACCTCTAAGGAGTTCCAGGGTTTCTACGAAAACCTAGGAATCAACGTAAGCTATGCCTCAGTAGCTCATCCGCAGACCAACGGTCAAGTCGAAAAGGCCAACGGGCTCGTCTACGGCGGAATCAAGAAGCGACTCCTCCGACCACTTGAACAAGCCGCAGGATGCTGGCTAGACAAACTGCAATCGATACTCTGGAGCCTACGCACAACCCCAAATAGTGCCACGGGGTACACCCCATTCTTCATGGTGCATGGTGCTGAAGCGGTGCTACCCGCAGAGGTACGATACAAAGCACCACGAGTGGTCGCTTACAGCGAGCATGAGTCAACTCTTGTACTCGAAGACTCCGTCGACCTCCTCGATGAGGCACGGGAAATCGCAGCAGAAAGATCGACGATCTACCAGCAGAACCTGCGCAATTACCACAACAGAAATCTACACCCCAGGTCCTTCGTCGAAGGAGACCTGGTCCTGCGACTGAAACAGCAAGGGCATCTCAAGCTCGAGTCCCCCTGGGAGGGACCATACGTGAATATAGAAGTAATCCCAGGTGGTGTCTATCGCCTCAAAGATTTCAAGACAGGAGTCGCATACTCCAACCCCTGGAACATCGCGCAGCTGTGACGCTTCTACCCTTAGTCGTTTTCCTTTCTTTACATTGCAAATAAGGCCTTTCAGTCAGGCTACTTAGCCATACATTGTACCTCGTACTATTCTACGAATAAATAAAGCTAAGTGCCCCAAACTCTGCGGTTTTCTATTATTTTTTCATCATCTATATACTCGGGGGTTGCGCCACCCTTTACACATCTGTTCTATGAACCAATTGCGATATCCTGAGTAGCTGACGCACTAATCGAACCCTTGACAAACACCAACCCAGCTGCAACGCACCTGACAGGTTGGCATGGTGCTAAGACAAACACAAGTCAGGCTAACGAAAAGGAATTGCATAGTGCAACGCACTCGCAAAAACATAGGAGTTAGCAAGCTCCTTTCATATCAATATTAATCAATTATATACAACATACATACGAACTTTACAACACTGGTATACCTATGTGCAGGATACAAACTAAACTACTGCTGCAACAAAAGAGCGTTTGTCTGCTCCTCGAAGAAGTCGACAATTTCCTCTGCTGGGCGATCCACCGCCTGATAATGAGGAACCATGTTCTAGGTCGAACCTGCTAGTGGCACCGGCGGTCCAGCAGCAATCGTTGCAACGTCTACATCAGGCCTATGTAGTCGCACCAGCGATAGAGCAGCCTTGGCGCTAGCCACCAACTGTTGCCGAACACACTCGAGGACTCCACTCAAGTCTTGAAATTTAGCCAGAAGGGCCAGCAAGCTCGAAGGAACGACGTCCAGCGGGAACATCGTCTAATAAATGTTCCTCAAACACGATTGTGATTTCTTCAGAAAATGAAGCAGTCGCGAGGCACGATCCTGCAGGGTTGCCAGTGCGATTTTGCGATCATGATCCACCTAGAAGTATCCAGTCGCTTGAAGCTACTCTTGGGTCAGGTCGTTCATGCGAATGGCGATTCTGTCCTTCTCATCCTGTGGATGACGCGCGCTGACAACTATACCAAGCAAAGGCAAAAGTATGAAGACAATGAACTACCACGAGTGGCTACAAGAAAAGATAATAAAGCAGAAAGCTAACACTTGAATTGGTCGCCCAGCTGCGTCACCTCCCCTAGCAGATATTGCTCTCGGGCAGTGTCCTTCTCCGCCCTCGACCTCCATACATCCGCGTTACCATGGAGGACGGGCAGTTCGTGCTCCAGCTGCTTAACGTGGTCACGCAGTCGCGAAAGCAGATACAGCTCATCCACTCTTGAGCGCGACTACGCTAAGGCATCATTAGTGGATGGCAGAGTCTGAGGCTCACTCGAAGGACCACTCGATGTTCCCTATCACAAGCCAAGCAAGAGATAATAAGAAGACCAAGCAATACATGGACAAAAGCTCAAAAGCATTCAAGCATAACAAAGTATCAACAGATACACCTGCCAATGGCATGTTCTAAACAAAAGGGTTCAAGCAATCAACTATTACAAATATGACTACTGAGGAGCAACTGGCTTCTTCGACTTGGATTTTGGCTTTGGGGGCATCATCGAGTCTGTGGTAGTATTAGACGCCACAGACTTCCCGCCGGCCCCTGACGCCGCAGCCTTCGCCGCTTTCTTGGCTCGCTGCAGCTCCTCAGAGTAATTTGTGACTGTGTTGATGAGCTGTGGCCCGTACTTGCCACAGGCAGTTGCAAAAGGAGCAAAAACTACCTGTTGACCATCCGCACCGACATGCATCGCTTTGGAGACCACGGCAGGATCCACCTCGACTCCATGGGCTTGAACCATCGCGAGTGACATAGAAGCGCCAGTCGCACGAAGCGAGTTCTTGAAGCCTGCAGGAATGCCTCCAGCAAGGGACTCCACCAGATTGTCTACATTTTTAATCAGTTCATCTTTGGGCGCCAGCTCCTCATGGAGGCGACTGAGTACACCCTTAGCTTTGGTCAATGTCCCTTGGATGGAAGCACTGCGATCTTCGACTACCGCGATGGCGCCTGCCAAGGCATCATCACGACGAAGCGCATGGGCGTCGAAGCTCATACCGACGGCATCTACACAGAGCAAAGTATTGGCAAAAAGATCAGCATAATAACAAAGTCGAAAGACAGGACACGACGGAAATACAGACGAAGGAATACCTGAAAGAGACTTGGCAATCGAGAAGAGATGTTCTTCAAACAACTTCTCCCTTGCAGTGATGGAGGCGCGCAAATGCTCTTCGCGTTTCCGTGATTTGTCAAGCGCAGCGACTGCCTCATCGCGACCCTTCACCACCGCGGCGAGCGTCTTTTCGAGGAAAGCGGAGTCGTGAAGGAGCGCATTATGCTCAGCTGCAAAACAAACAAAGATAGACCGTCAGTCGAGTATATCACAATGATGAAGAAGAAGAAGCAAAAAACACTCACTTTCAACCACGCGATGGCGATTGTCCAGCATTGCATGCTGGCGACCCATGGCAAGCACTTGCTCTGCCAGGCGAGCAGCTTCCTTCACAATAAGCTGCAACAAGAGAAACAACAAAAGGATCAGCAGATAACATGGATAATTAATTCAACTGCAAGAAAAAAGCAACATCCCACATACGTGATCCTCCAATGACTCCGAAGTCGATTGCTGCACAGTCGTCTGGACAACCATCTGGTGCTCCACAACGCGTGGAGAACTTGATGAATTGTGCCCGGAGTGGGCCGCCAATGGAGGGGAAGGAGTCCGCTCAGCCACTTCCTTGGCCTTGGAGTCCGAGACTCCAGATTATTTCAAAAATTGGACGTCGCCAGAAGATGACGACGCCAGTTGACTACGGAACAAAACCAACATCAGGAAAATGCAACTCCAAAAACAAAGAACCAAGAGAAGAGATGTGTACTTACCAATCAAAATTGTCAAAATCGAAGGTTTGGCCCTCCGACTCCAACAACGACTCCTTAGGCAGCCGCATCTTCTTGCGGGAAGATGGCGCCATAGCACTCACATGAATGGCAGGTATCGGCGACTCCGCACCAATAGCTGGGCCTTCCAGAGTCGAAGGAGACGAGATGACGCATCCGAGTCTTCGCTGCGCAAACGCTTGCGAGTGTCCGGACTGCTGGACTCGGGGGCTTCCTCCTCGTCTTCAAATGGGACGGTCGACTCCGACTCGTCCTCCTCATCTACTCCGCGAGGAATAACCCCCTCAGGAAGAGGGGGCAAACTGGGAGACACCTTCCAATCCTGCATACAGAAAACAAGTCAGCACAAGTCACGAAAAAGAAGCATTCGACAAAATAAAGCTATTTCGTAGCACAATCATACCTCAGGAGGAGGGTTAGAAGCATCAAAAGGAGGCACGACTGGCTCACTGGGGAGTACATCCTTGGCGGTGTACTTGGTCAGCAGTTGCACCCTCTTATCTACTTCACCCACGGAAATGCCATCGGCAGATACGCGAGTGACATCGTCCGCGCCAGCCCACTAGAACATGGGGTGGACTCTGCCCTGCAGGGGCTGGACGCGACAGCGCAACCACGTGCGAATGAGGGCGCAGTCTCCCTCTTCTTTACCCATGCGACTCTCGAGGTCACAGACACGCTCGTACAACACATCTGTCTCCTCGGCCTCGCTAGGCATCACCACGTTCTTCCAGGAGCGCCTCCTTCTGCACGGCGCCACGGGATCAAAACGCGCGAGTCCGAAGTGGTCTCCGTCGGCCTTCTGTTCGCGAATGTAGAACCACTTATCCCTCCACCCTTGGACGGACGCCATGAGCTTGATGTCAAAATACGTGATGGAGGAGTCGTCATGGATACCGCAGCCTCCTACATCGTAGACTATAGAGCCAGACGCCGACTAGCGCTTCAGCTTGAAGAGACGCTTGAAGAGACCAAAGTGTGGCTCGATTCCGAGCCAGCACTCGCAAAGCATAGCAAGCAATATGGAGGATAGAGTTGGGGGGCAGCTGGTGTAGCCGGAGCCCGTAGAAACAAAGAAGGCCCCTGAAGAAAGGATGCAGGGGCAGAGAAAGACCGTGGATGATGAATGCTAGGAACATCACCCGGAAACTAGCAGGAGGACAAGGGGTTACCTCACCACCTGGGACTCATGAGTCACTAACCTCAGAAGACAGAACTCCGTTTTGGCGCTGGAGATGGAGCTCAGACGACTTGATGATGGATGCGCGCCATGCGCCATTGGTGACGCGAGTGCTCATGCCCTTCTTCTTCCCGGCGACGGCAGTGCTGGTGCCCACAGAGGTGGAGCCGCCCTTCTTCTTGGCAGCGGCAGTGGCGGCGGTGGACTTTGCGGCAACACCTCCCTTCTTCTTCCCCATCTTGCGGTGGCGATGAGAGCGAAGAAAATAACTCAGGAAAACCCAGAGTTGGTCCAGCGCCGTGAACGAAACAAACTCTCAGAGGCAGAGAGCATCAACAATGGAGATGGAGGCACAAAGCAGAGAAGGAACAGATGAGAAATTACCGCAGCGGCGCTGCTACTTAACCCCCTAGAAGATGTAATCCAATGGCCAGCAGAAACCCTATCAGATGCATGGTGTACATTGCGATTGACACGTGGCAGACCTAAAGCACGAACCGTCCCCCACTACCCCCATTACGCGTGATATCGAGGAGGCGCAATTAAAACAAAAGATTACACACGCCCGGTCAAGTCAGGTCAGAAAATGGGACCCACCGCTCGTCACGTCCTGTCAAAGCCGCTCACGCAGGCAACTGAGATCATCACATCGTCAGCACTAATGTCATCAAAGATTGAGCAGTAGAAGACTTCGACTACTTTAGTCCTTGCTCGAGTCTTCGGCTCCACCAAGCACTCGGGGCTACTCCCATAGGGAGCGCTGGTCGCGCACCCTACGATTATTTTTCTTTTATGCAGGAATATGGACATTCAAAGCATACCCAACAACTCGAATCTACGATTCAACTATGGACATGGGTTACTCCCATAGGGAGCGCCGGAAATAAATTCGACTGAAACAAGCAAACAAAAGACGACAGTAGTCGCAAAAGTTCTTTAGTCCCTGCTTGAGTATTCGACTCAACCAGGCACTCGGGGGCTACTCCCATAGGGAGCACTGGTCGCGCACCCTATGATTATTTGTACATCGTACTGTGTGTTGATAACATCCACACTCGAAGTCTATGATGACACCGCCTCATATTTTCCCCTACAAAGAGTCTGCGTCTCCTGGGTCACCCGAATCATCTCCGCGATGAAAAAAAATTCGGATGCCGCGCTTGCAGCGTGAAGATAAGACTTGAATAAGGCCTGTCAACACATTTGCTACGCACTAACAGAAATTTATCCGTACCTACAGGTGCGATGAACATGCCTTTACGGATGCCTCGAGTGCTCACACCCATATACTAGAATTCAACTCTTGTAAGACCTCCGCGGCTTGAGTCGAATTACACCAGCACTTTGCCGAATTCGAGTCCGGGGACTCGAGTTCAAGTAGATTGTGTTGTTTTGCCCTAAGGTAGTTAACTGATACCGATACTTTCGGTTAAATCAGGCACGCACATCCACAATCCCTACGACACAAACATAGCACTTGAAAAAAATACTCAGTCATGCACTCGAAAGGCTTCATAAAGTCCCCAGTCGAATCTGCGATTCCACTGGACACTCGGGGGCTACTGACATGGGTATACCCTGCAGGTAATCGAGTCTTGTATATACGGTCCAGATATAGTGGAGGCCCACGGTATTGCCATGGCCCAATGAAGACTTCGACTGGCCTGCGGACTATCGATAACTTGCGAGACAAGAAGGAGTCTAAAGATAGAAAGTTTGAAGGGCAAACCCTAAACTGTAACCGACTCGACCTGCTATCTGAGACCTAGCCTATCTATATAAAGGCTAGGAGGGGGCGGCGAGGAGGACACACGCAACCCTAGTTTCCACAACCCTCGCCAACTTGCATCTACGCACCATTGCAATCTTTGATTCCTTTATTAATTCAAAGAGCAGACAAGCAGGAGTAGGGACCTCTACGAGGCCTGAACCTGGGTAAACTTTGCGTCCCTGTGTGCTTGTTTGCTAGCCGATTGATGCTTCCAGCGCTCCCTCCTTCTCCAAAACCCAAGTCCATAACAATGGGCATTGATGAGTTAAACCCTCGTCACTTGCCATCCTCGGTGATCATGGATTTATGAAGACAAGTTCATAGAAGAGTTTTCCCCATGGTGTATGAGGAGAAATTCGTAAGTCTTCATCAAGCGAGCGCGAGCAAATGCAATCAAGAAAGGTGTTCCATCCCGAGGAGTACAAGATCGTCTACATCAAGGTCAAGTGGAATGCTCAAGGCAAAGATATTATCTTGATAGGTTTTCTCTTTTGCTGGTCTCATGTTTTCAGGATAGATAGCCGTACTATCAAGAAGGGCTCTCGAGTGAGTAACTCGATCGTATCTTTTGGAGAGAACTCAAACCTTTGCATATGTAGCATCATCTTTCTTGGTTGTTATTTGGATCTCATCCATGTGAGGATCTAGAGCTTGTGGTTAACTTTGTAACAAGCTCTAGTTCATCAAAAACGGATTACCCTTGAATATCGTATTGCTTCTTTATCTTGCGGGTTTTCTAGCTCCACACCTTGGTACATATATCACATATATACACTTGATATTTTGTTGGATTCTACTCTTCACTATCTTTCTAACAAAATTGGTTTCATCTCTTTTGGAGTTCGGATGCAAAAGTTACTATAGTTTTGGTTTTAATTGTTGCCTAGGCCGGTAGTATTGCTGCTACATCGGAAGTACCACTAGGCCATTTTGGCGCCGATACTTCTGGGTCAGCACCGTTCGCCAGTGCCAACTCGCATTATTCTTGTGGTGGCTTTTGTAGTTTTATTGGGCCGGTAGTAGTGCTTGAGCATATTTTGCCACCGGTAGTACTGGTGGAAGTTCCGGCTCACTGCCACTAAGCCCGCGAGACCTCGTAGTAATCTCTTTGTTTGATCGCGAACCTTTACCGGAACTTGGCCAGTAGTGGACCAGTAGTACCGGCCTGAAGTTCCGGTCCGGGTCGGGCAGAACTTCTGACCTGTACAACCAGGTCTCTCCACTGCTTTCGATCCGTTGGAGCTGGGCTGACCGGAACTTTTGGTTTCTCACTGGTACTATCGGCCATGCATGTAAATGGCCCAAATGTCAGATTTGGAGAGCCCTTTAAAATGGGATCCTCTTCCCCGTCGTGGGGTCAACTCTTTTTCATTGGTTCGTGTTCTCTCTCTCATCCATTGTTAACCTTGAAGAGCTTTCCCTCTCCCCTTCCCCTTCTATGATTCTTACATCTTTTTGAGGGATTAGAGAGGCACGATTTAGATCTACAACGCCACCTACCAAATCGCTTCTTTATGAAGGAATCCATGGGATCTAGATCTCGGAGAGTTTTGTGTTCTCCTCTTGTGTTCTTCCTCTCTTATTCCCCCTATAGCTTTTGTAGCTTTGGTAGAATTTGGGAGTGAAGGACTTGCCTTTGCATTTGGTACATAGGTTTGAATTCTCTACGGAGATTCGGCGAGTTCAAGCTTGTGGGGATTGTTACTCTTGGATTCTTGGAACCCTAGATGGTTGTGTGGTTGTGGTGTGATTCCCTTGGGGCCTCCTGTTAGGCCACGCAGACATCCCTATGCGGTACTCCTAAGATCTAGCTAAGGTAGAAAGCCACGAGGATTACCAATAGACGCACATGTGTGGATTACTAATGAAGCGTGTTGGTTGATGTAGTGCAGTCCCATGTTTCGATCCAATCCCACAATCGTCGAAGTGCTGAACGTACATCACCTCTGCCAGTATCCACACGTACGAGGAGGAGCTCTGACAGCGAACTATTAGGTCCGGTGCAACGGCTAGACTGAATGGGGCTAGGGTTTCCAACACATGGAAGTATCTAACTGTGCCATTGGGCAACCTACACCCCACTATTTATAGGGAGTGTAAGTGGACTCGACAACATTTGCGGCCCAAACACTAAGTCCCTATGCAGGTCATCACGAGTCAATACCTTGTCTCAAGTCCTAGTCTTGAGACCTTATCTTAAGACCTTGTATGAAGACCTTGTTCGAAGACCTTGTCTTACTCACTGACCTAGTCCATGTCTGGTTCAGGTCCAACCCAACCAACATACTGTTGGAAATATGCCCTAGAGACAAATAATAATATGGATTATTATCATATTTCATAAAGTTTATAATTAGGTTTTATATCATGTTATAACTGTATTGATAGGAAACTTCAATAGACATGTGATATATAAACAACCAGGAGTTCCCGGTGAATCTCTAGTCACTGGTTCATTAGTCAATAAATGATCAAGGTTTCCTGATCATGTGGCATTTATGGCAGTTGACAATGGAGTCACCTCATTGGGAGAATGAGATGATGAGCATACCCAATATAAGCAACATAACACAATCATGTCACAAAGTTCAAGTTACGATGATTAGGAAACATAGTGTCTTGTTCCTCCGACCGTGAGACCGTATTAATCACTGTCACCCGAGATTGCCTTGATGGCATCAAACATCACTCGGTGAAATGGTGATCATAAAGGTGTGTTTAGGTACTTCAAAGGGGCATGTAGAGGCCTATGTGTCAAGAGCGGGATTTGTCCATCCACGTGATGGAGAGATACTCAAGGGCCCACTCAGAGAAGTTATATCCATAAAGATGCATGGCGTGTGACTAGGTCATGAGGATATCACTTGTCGGAATGAGTTAAGTAGAATTTGTTAGTAACTAGATTGAACACGGCATAGTGATGTCGTCGATAAGATCTCGTACAATGCAAGTATCGCAGAGGCAAAAGGAATGGGATATAGCGTTCATGGTTCAACGACAAAGATTTTGTGGAATGCACAGGGGTCATCATGGGCATCCAGGTCCCGCTGATGATAATTGGTTTGGGAGGGATATCGACCATGTCTGGAGTGTTCCCGAACCATAGGGTATCACACTTAAGGGTTTGATGATGCTCCGAGATCATTTTGGTATCGTCAGAATCACCGAAGAAAAGAAAGAGAGAATACTGGAAGGGTTCCGGGAAGCTTCGGAAGATGTCCGGAGTGGGATGGAAGGAGTTCCACAGCCACGTGGATTGAATAATATGTAAGTAAATGTTAAATATTGATTTAATCATTTATTTAATAAAATAAAAGGAACTAAAATGGTCAAATCCACTATTGGGCCAAAATCCCTAGGGAAAAGGCCCATGAGGGAAAGGACCAAAGGCAGGAAAGGGAGGAGGGGCCTCATGGGCCCTAGGCACTCGCCGGCGGGCCCATGGGGGCCTTGGCCGCCAGCCACCCCTACCCTCTCCCATCTCATTTGTTTAGTCCCACATGGATTAGCTAATAACTATGGGGTCCATTTTCCCCTATATAAGAAGAGGCATATCACGCAATTAAATACATGAATAAATAATAAAAGGTTTCCTCTCTTCGGGGAAAGCCTACGGTTGCCTCTCTCCTCTCTCTCTCTCTCATGTGACCTTGGTCCCAAGTCTGGACTGTGCGAACAAGAGACTTCTTCACTGCAGAGAACCGCTGTGCTGCGGGATTCAGATCCAGAAGGTCTACTTTCGCATCTCTGCTGGATCAGAGGAGAGGGAGTCATCGTCTTACACCAGACGTGTGTAACTCCCTCGGAGGTGTTGCACTTGCGGTGCTAGGAGTTGCTGTAGTCACAGGATCTATCGGACTTCAGAACGACCCTGAGGTCGGTGTCGGTACAACTACATCAACCATGTTCTCCTGAATGTTGACAAAGTTTTTCGGCCTAAGCTCCTCCCATTACTAAATTACTAATAGATAGATTCTAGCATTAGGGTTCTTGGTATAGGAAAAACTATTGTTTTCAGGTGCGCAACCCCAACAATAGTATCAGAGCTAGATCTATGTGTAGTATTGCTAGTAGGGTAGAACACACGAGTTGTAGTGTATGGGCATTGATCTTATAGTTGTTACCCTCCCGCGTGTACTTGTGCATACCACAACAATGCTTGATGAAGTGGCCCCCAACCTACTATACGCGTTCATTCACGAGATTGGTCCATGTTTGACATGTGACTTGCACCGTATAAAGTGGCTTTGGGGGTTGTATGTCTCTCTCGCATTAGTTGGTACACCATTTGCAACAGAGGACCCCCAAAGGGGTATAGTATAGACAACTATTTGATCAACTTTGTGGTTGAAGTTTCTAGGTAAGAATGGTTCTTGCGTGAAATCCCTAACAGCCACGTAAAATATGCAAAAGCGTCTAACTTTGTTTTGCAGGGGCGTTGTGATGTGATATGGTCGTAGTCAAGGTAAAGTAGTTTATTTTCTGTTGCTAAGTAGTAGTAACGGTCATCATGATGGTGGACTACAAGACCGGTGGCGCCTGTACTTTGGTGCCCACGACACTGAAACCCTAGCGCCGAACCCGGAGGACCATATCGTATCACATTTACATTTGGTGTTGATTTTTTGTGAATCTTGTTGTGTGCTAGTATTACATACTCGAAGGTAGCCTAAATAAGATGATCCCTAAAATATAATACCAACAAAAGTGTTCTCCCTCAGTGTGCACCACCAAGAAAGTTCTCCGTTATGAGGCACGTCGTGACGATCGGGTGTCAGACATATCTGCGTTCACATACAGTGGATGTAAGACATGTTGCATAGCTATACACGTAAGGTTGAGTTGGCAAGCCTAGCACGTACATACATAGCGTCGGAACATGGCACGATCGAAAGATCGAGGACGAGTCGCATAAATGATGTGATCGACGTTGTAACTATATTGCCGGCCATGACGATTGGGGGCGGTGTAGTGAATGGGGATCGTGTAATCACTCAAACCTTTTTAGGGATAATAGTTTTAGTGGAGTTCTTTATAAACAAAATTTAAATTAAACTCACATAATTGTAAACTTAGTCTAAAATCCTTTGCAATCATTAAATGTAGCAAGATGGTTCATCGTGAAGCTTCTTTGGGGGTTCACGAGTGGGTAATTGCTGAAAAGCTCAAACGAGATGGATCAAACTTACCTAAGTGGCTTGTGCATCTGAATGAACTCTAAAAGAGCATGCATGCCCCCATGTGTTGTTTTGGTAATTAATGACAATCTATATGGACTAATGTGTAAATTGAGTTTCACTTGTAGGTTTGTCCATTGGCATCGCTTGGACCATGCGTTGGTTTCAAGGTTGAAAAAGAAGAAATGGTGTCCAAGGGCTTTGTGCCTATTGGAATCATGTAGAATAAGACAAATACCAAGAGTGTCTTGAAGAAGATGGAGTTCCTCATGTGCATCTTCAAGACATCATCCTTATGGGGATAGAAGAAACGAAGTGCAAGCTCAAGATGCGCCATCTCTAATAGATATCATGCTTGAAGCTTGCCATCCTCGGTGATCATGGTTTGATGAAGACAAGTTCAAGGAAGAAGTCTCCCTATGGTGTATGGGGAGCAATTCGCAAGTCTTCATCAAGCAAGAGCAATAAAGAAAGGCGTTCCATCTTGAGAAGGATAAGACGATTTACAGCAAGATCAAGTGGAATGCTCAAGGCAAAGGTATGATCTTGATAGCTTTTATATTTTACCAGCCTCTTGTAGTGTTGGGAGCCCGGTTTTTGGATAGATAGCCGTACTATCAAGAGGGGCTCTAGAGTGGGTGACTCGATCTCATCCTTCGAAGAGAGCTCAAACCTTTGCATTCTTTCATCATCTTTCTTTGTTGTTGTTTGGACCTTGTCCATGTGAGGATCAAGATCTTGTGGTTATCATCATAACAAGCTCTAGTTCATTAAATACGGTTTCCCTTGAATATCTTATTGCATTTTTATCTTTCAGGTTTTCTGGCTCTACACCTTGGGAGATATCTCACATATATAGACTTGATATTTTTCCCTTGGTGGTATCCAATATTTCACCTTTTGTTAGGTTTTACTCTTTATTATCTTTCCAAAAAAATTGGTTTCATCCCAATTGGAGCTTCCAAGCTCAACTTCTTGCATTTTGGGTTTTGGAGGTTTACCGGTTCGTCACTTCTAGAGAGGCCATACCTTTCTACATTTTAGTTTTATGGTCTCAAGTTTTACTATGATGTTTATTTGAATAATCTTGTAGAGCTTGTTGTTCTCTTCAAAATCATAACAAGATCATCAAAATTATAGCCCGGAGTCAAAAGTTATTGAAGTTTTCGTGCATGTTGTCCAACGTTTTTTCTTGAGCGGAAGTTCTGGCCCAAGTTCTGGTCTTACTTCTGACGAGAGTGCGTTTCCTCTCTGTTTTTGTGTTTCTATTTACCGATAGTACCGGTGGAGCACTGGAAGTTCCGGTTGCGCACGGATCTAGCCCAAACGGTCAGTTTTTCCTTGTCATATTTAAGGGAGGCTTCTTCCCCAATGGTTCCCCATTTTTGGAGCTCGTTTTCGCCTACCATTGTTGACCTATTTGAGCTTTCCTACTCCCTCTCCCTCCCAAGATTCTTGCATCTTTTTGAGGGATTTGAGAGAGGACATCTAGATCTACAACCTCACCAAACCAAATCCCCTTCTTTGTGAAGGAATCCTTGGGATCTAGATCTTGAAGAGTTTATGTTCTCCTCGTATGTTCTTCCTATCTTATTACCCCAATAGATTTTGTAGCTTTGGTGGAATTTGAGAGTGAAGGAGTTTCCTCTTGCATTTGGTTCATATATTTGAATCCTCCCTTAGAGATTCGGTGAGTTCAAGCTCTTGGGCTTGTTACCCTTGGGTTCTTGGAACCCTAGATGGTTGTGTTCAGTTGTGGTGAGTTCTTGGGGCCTCCAATTGAGTTGTGGAGATTCCCCAAGCTTGTGGCCTGTTGTGCATTGTTCTTAGGGCCTCCAATTGTTGTGGAGATTTCTCAAGCTTTTGTCCTTTGTGGTGTTTCTTGGGAGCCCTCCAATTGAGTTGTGGATATTGTCCCAATCCTTGTACGAGTTCTATGACCACTCTCAAGTGTCCCATAGTGGATTGTGAGTAGGCTTTTGTGGCGAGCTCACGGGAGAATAGGGTGAGCCTTTTGTAGCGTCGGTGAGTTGCGTGCCTTCGCATCTTGGGGTGAGGCCTTGTGTGGCGTTGGGTGAGCATCGAGCCACCACACCTCAAGGTGAGATATTTGTGGTGTTCGGAGTACATTGCACCATCGCACCTATCCAACGGCGACGTAGTTTCTTTGGAAGTGCCCTTCGGGATAAAAAAGCATCGTCTCCACGTCCATCGGTTATCGCTCAACTGATCCCTTTACTTACGCAATTTACATTGTGATAGCCATCATGCTTGAAGTATTATATTTTGCTATCACCTTGTTGTTTGTATTGCTTAGCATAGGTTGTTGGTTCACTTAGTGAACCTAGTGGTTTTAGGTTTTGTGCTTTGATAAATTAAATATTAGTTTTATTCCGCATTTATTAGAGCCTAAACCGTAATAATTTTAAAACACCTATTCACCCCCTCTAGGCGATGTATGTTTCCCTTTCAACCTCCTTAGTGAGAACAACGTGGTCGACTACATACGCCTCACGATGGATTTGGACTAGCCAGATAACTATGAGAGCCCATGATAGCGGGAAGACTGCTATTATCGACAAGAGATGTCCACTTACATTCAAGTGATAATGCGCTATGGAATGGTGGACAAACTGCATCCTCTCATGGGTGATCTTGACCCATATGCGATGGTGGATCGGCTGAGAGTGGATTTCATAAGCTACATGTGCATGTGGAAGCACGAGCTGCTTGGAGATTTCTTTTCCATAAAGATAGAGGAACTCGCTTGTCTGAATAGTCACTTGTATCACATGCATGATACGCACATGAGACTGGTTTATTCCTTGGACTACTGGATGATCGATGCCTTGCAATAGGCATGCTGCTATGGTCCCTGCTCCCTAGCTACCAGGGGCACGCCAGGACCTGCATCATGAGAGGAGATGGGGAACACATGATTTCCATGAGTTCATAACACATTTTAGGAATGTGAAAGTTGAACCCATTGCCGGAGAGGTCATCGATGATGAAGGTATATATGATATACAATTTTATAAATGTTATAATCTTGCAAACACTTGTTGCGGTATTGAAGTATCTAATCCTTGTTATGTTTTATGAAAATAGGTCCATCTGCATGAGAGCTGCTTCCTAGAGAGGAGGTGACGTTGCGTATTGATGGTGAGCATGATGATGATGGCCGACGATACTCGCCATCAACATTTATCATTTGGTTTATCGTTTTAAATAATTATTGTAATCGATGGATTATGAACCTTATTAGTGTATCTCACACTTCGCGAGACGGTTATTCATATGAGTTTATAACAAAACAGTTATTCTACTTTTATGAGTGATTTCTATCTGTTTTCATATGTTTTTCGATTATGTGTGAATTATTCGTGTTGTAAAACTAATTGATAATGTATGAACATTTGTAAAATATTAAAATGCCTTGAAAATACCCAACTTAATGATATATTCATTTTGAATGAAACCATTGTTTGAAATTCAAAAGTTATGTTGATAATATGTGAAAGTCATTTGATCTCTTGTCACATACGAATCATGCCCAAGTTCGGCAACATAACTAAAACACCGCATATTGTATGAATATAAAGTATTTGATGAATTGTTGAAAGAACATACATATTTGATGTATCACATTTTAACAAAGTGGTGATTATTATTTCGTAATTGTTGAATTTTGTAAAAGAGTTTACCAAATGAAACATGAGCATAAAACTATTTGATGTGATCAAATAATTTCAACATCAAGGAGTATTAATTATAAAAGAGAATCTAATTACTACGATTTGATCAATAGTAATGAAATTTAACATCATAAGATTGGCATAAGAACTTTTGAAATGCGATACATTTTGATACGTTGAAGTGCAAAGCGTCACAATATAATATTTGATATTGAGTGGGTAAATAGGTGACGCCAAATAAAGTGTGGTAGCGTTAGTGTAAAGATCATTAGTTGGAAATAGTGAACACTCATTTAGAATGAAGTAAACCATCTGAAATTCGTGCGATCGATGCCATATCTTGTATGGATTATCATGAAAGTTTTGGAGTTATTTGATATCGCTGAAGAAACAGCGAACAAGTTCTTATAGAGTATTCATTGGAAACTTTGAAATACAAAGTCCATAGGTGAAACCAAAAGAAGGCAAAAACTAGTATTGCCGAAAGCTTGGTACGTTCTCAAGAAAGTGTGTTATCGACAATGTTGCTTATGGAGGAAAGTAAGAGCATGATGAAGGTCCATGACCCTGCATCAGAGTGTTGAGAAGCACAATGAAACATGTTCTAGAACACATCTATTCACATAAAAGGAAAGGACCAATGATAATGATCATTGTGTTTTTCCCTCTAGTGATTTTTACTAAATAAAGTAGGATTCACAAATATGCTCTACACCATGTGTGGAGACATTCATGAATCACTTGTCATGATATCAGAACATGACATACCTACGAACAACAAAGGAATTTATGGTAAACTGAAATTATGAGAAATCCTAGAAGTAAATTTCACTTACGATTCGAAAGCAAATTGTTACTAAATCTTGTCAAGTAAAAGGGTTACTTGATTTTTCCAAAAGACCACAAGGTCATAGGTAATAGGTGGAAGACAAAGCACGATTTTCTGCAAATAATGTCTTGGGTAAATTCAAAAGAATTTAGTCTGGTGGTTTTTATCGTAAAAGAAACTCTCAATTCGATAATTGATCAAGAGATTTTGAAGTCATTCAAAATATTGAGAAGATATGCAGTTTGTATAAAATTGAGTGGGAGCTATAAAGTCTTCCTGAATTAATATGTGAATGACATATTTTTGAGTGGGAGAAATGCAAGTTTCAAATTCAAATATGTAGGTGACATATTTTTAGTGGGAGCTTGACGTAATTCATATGTGTATATGACACATTAAGAGTAAGGACAAAAGTACTAATAAATATTGATTTATAAGGGTAAAGTTGAACAATATGTTGGAATGTATTCCTAAAATAGATTCTAAAGTAGTTTTGGAATAGGAATTGATTACTGAATGGTCCTTGATCATTAGAATTAGGAAATGCATTGAGTGCAACATCAATAGTTGAAAGAAACAAAAAGATGATCGTCATCCACTATGTTTTGACATAGGTTCTCTCTTAGAAACCATAATGAGAACTCAACATAATGCGATCCAAGAAGAAAAGTTCAGAAGTGATTAAGTGTGAATCGCTGAACATTGGGCTAAGTTTGTCCATAGTGTTTAATAAGAACCGTAGACATGCTTTCCAGATCCATGAAGGACGATATGCCTAAAAGCATAAAGTGTTATGCTATAAGGGCATGTGAGATTGGAAATTTCTGCATTGAAATACCGACTTGAGTCAAAAAGTAATCATGGCGATGAACATGTGATACTGTTGGAAAGATGCCCTAAAGGCAAATAATAATATGCATTATTATCATGTTTCACAAAGTTTATAATTAGGTTTTATATCATGCTATAACTATATTGATATGAAACCTCAATTACACATGTGATATATAAACAACCAGGAGTTCGTGGTGAATCTCTAGTCACTGGTTCATTGGTCAATAGATGAACAAGGTTTCCTGATCATGTGGCATTTATGCTAGTTCACAATGGCGTCACCTTATTAGGATAATGAGATGATGAGCATACCCAATCTAAGCATCATAACATGATTATGTCACAAAGTTCAAGTTACGATGATTAGGAAACATAGTATCTTGTTCCTCAGACCATGAGACCGTATTAATCAATATCACCCAAGATTGCCTTGTTAGCATCAAACGTCACTCGATGAAACAATGATCATAAAGTGTGTTCATGTACTTCAAAGGGGCATGTAGATGACTATGTGTCAAGAGCAGGATTTGTCCATCCGTGTGACGGAGAGATGCCCAAGGGCCCACTCAGATAAGTTATATCTATAAAGCTGTGTAGCGTGTGACTAGGTCACAAGGATATCACTTGTCAGAATGAGTTAAGTAGCATTTGTCAGAAATGAGATTGAACACAACATAGGGATGTCATTGATCAGATCTCGGACAATGCAAGTATCGCAGAGGCAAAAGGAATAGGATCTCATGTTGGTGGTTCAACGATAAAGATTTCATGGAATGCACATGGGTCATCATGGGCATCCAGGCCTCGATGATAATCATTGGTCCGAGAGGGATCTCGACCATGTCTGGAGTGTTTTCAAACCATAGGGTATCATGCTTAAGGGTTTGATGATGCTCGGAGAACATTTTGGTATCGTCAAAATCACCGAAGAAAAGAAAGAGAGAAAACTAAAAGGGTTATGGAAAGGTCCAAAGATGTCCGGAGTGGGATGGAAGGAGTTCCATAGCCACAGTGATTGAATAATATGTAAGTAAATGTTAAATATTGATTTAATCATTTATTCAATAAAAGAAAATGAACTAAAATGGGCAAATCCTCTACTGGGCCAAAATCCCTAGGGAAAAAGGCCCATGAGGGAAAGGACCAAAGGGAGGAGCCGCCGCACGGGCCCTAGGCACCCACCGACGGGTCACATGGGGGCCTTGGCCGCTGGCCACCCCTCCCCTCTCCCGTCTCCTTTGTTTAGTCGCACATGGCTTAGCTAATAAGCTATGGGGTCCATTTTCCCCTATATAAGAAGAGGCATATGAGGCAATTGAATACACTAATAAATAATAAAAGGTATCCTCTCTTTGGGGAAAGCCTCAAGTTGCCTCTCTCTCTCTCTCTCTCTCTCTCTCTCGTGATGGCGGTACCAAGTCTGGACTGCGCGAATAGGAGACTTCTTCACCGCAGAGCACCCTCGCGCTGTGGGGTTCGGATCTAGAAGGTCTACTTCCGCAATCTCTGCTAGATCAGAGGAGCGGGAGTCATCGTCTTACACCGGACATGTGTAACTCCCTCAGAGGTGCTACACTTGTGGCGCTAGGAGTTGTTGGAGCTATAGGAGCCTTCACACTTCAGAACGGCCCTAAGGTCGGCGTGGGTACGACTAAATCAATCACATTCTCCTGAATATTGACAAAGCTTTTCGGTCTTCAACTGGTAAGTTAGCGAAAAGCCCCTCCCGTTACTACATTACTAATAGATAGACCCTAGCATTAGGGTTCTTGGCGTAGGAAAAATTATTGTTTTGAGGCACGCAACCCCAACACATAGCTGCTCCCGATCTTAAGTGTGTGACCCCGCAGGGTCATGGCGACTTGGACACGATTGGAGTCCGACTCACAATCGATCAATCTGTAGTGGCTCCTAGCAGAATATGCCTACTCCCAAGTCCCAAAGAGTCACGATGACATACCTTCCAATGTGACTCAGGTCTTAGTCCCTTTTGCATCACGATATACCTTGTCGATCTATAGGTGAATTATTGTCATCGCTTAAATAGCTCGACTCTCTTCTTGATGTGTGATATGTGATTCATCTGACTAACTCTTAGTTGATCGCTTCGGTAAATACTTAACCGAGTCGCGCATGGCCATGCTTCCGAATCATATCACACGAGAGGGCCCGGAGAATATCTCTTTAGTCGGAGGGGCAAAATCTCATCTTGGTTATGGATATCACGTTACTTGTTTCTCAGCCAACCCGAACTCTACCTTTATAACTGCCATGTTACGGAACAATGTTTGATAGAACCTAAGTCAGTTGATCCACAATTGTGCGACAACCTCAAGTCTAAGGATTACATTGATTGAGAAATGGCGACATGTCCGTTGTATCTCAATATGGGCAAGTCTAACTCTGACATGGGTATATCCTACAGGTACTCGAGCTTGGTATATACGGTCCAAATATGTACAGGCCCACGGTGTCGCCAAGGCCCAAACAAAGGACTCAAGTAACCTACGGACTCTCGATTGCTTGAAGAAGAAGAAGAAGTTAAAGATAGAAAGTTTGAAGGGAAAAAACCCTAACTTGTAACCGATCGACCTACTACCCGAGACCTAGCCTATCTATATAAAGGCTAGGAGGGGGCGGCGAGGAGGACACACGCAACCCTAGTTTCCACAACCCTCGCCAGATTACATCTGTGCACCATTGTAACTTTTGATTCCTTCGATAATTCCACGAGCAGACAAGCAGGAGTAGGGACCTCTACGAGGCCTGAACCTAGGTAAATCTTTGTCCCCTGTGTGCTTGTTTGCTAGCCGATAGATGTCTCCAGTGCTCCCTCCTTCTCTAAAACCCAAGTCCATAACAATGGGCATTGATGAGTTAAACCCTCGTCAATTGGCGCCGTCTGTGGGAAAAGGGAGTGCTGATGTTGCGGCTTCTTCGGCCCCATCAACTGCGATCTACAACTCCGCAATAGCGGAGATTCGCCAGCTCTTCGGCGCGTTCGACTTCACTGTCCACACGCCGGCCACTCGCCCGGCCACTCGCCCGGCCTTCGAGTCCGTAGGCGACGGAATCAGCCTGGCAATCCGGAGCTTCCGCTTCCAAGTTGGCCAGATGGGCACGCTTCGCATGCCCGATCAGCCGACACCACCGGTGATTGCCCCAGCATCATGGTTCCCTCCATCGATCGGCACCCTCAGCAAGCTCAACGCCCCAACAGCAGTCGAAAATACGGTCAGCGACAGCAATCGCGACTCCGATCTGAGCGATCTGGCCACTGAAGATGGAACCTACGGTTCCGGATCTGAGAGTTGTGGAAGGAATAGCTTCCCCAATCACTTCATGTACGCAGTCATCAACGCAGGCGACACCGCTGCCAATCGCGGTAACGGTGGCAACCCTGGTAATGGCACTGATCCACCCAACGCCGGTAACGGTGGCAATGGTGGCAACAGTGGTAACGGTGGCAATCACGCCCCCGCCAACAATGGAGGAGCAGTTGAACCTTCCAGCATAATCAATGAGCAAACCGGCAAACGCGTCATAATCAAGCTCAACGAGCAAGACTGAGATCGTTGCCGCGAGGCCTTACGAGGCACACCTCTACCCTTCGGGTCCCCACAAGAACTGCTGATGGGCTATCACTGGCTCCTGAAGGAAGAATTCAAGCGCCAACTGCAAACAATCGCGCAACTTGAGGCGCGTAAAAAGGCAGCGGACGAATCGAGCCTTCGTCGCGCTGAGCTCTCCTCCTACGGAGGATCCTCCTCAAGGGGCAACGAGTACCTCGCTAAGAAGAGGCAATCGCGGATGGCTCATCTTACTGAACAAGAACGCATAGAAGCCGTGAAAGTCCTCGACTTCGGCTCTATGACAGTCGACATGAGAGGCAACGTGGTCATCAGGACGCCGCAGGCTACGGTGACAGCAGCCACCACGTACCTCCTCAATAACCAGCCGCCAGCTGGAGATCCCTGAACTGCCATGCACCGATCTACGACCGCGGGCTTGGGATTAATCGAGGCCGCCCTCGACAAGGAGCCAACACCAGACCCAAAAAAGGGCAAAGCGCTAGCAAAGCGCCACTCCTCGCCCTCATCCAGCGATGACAGTCACGACCTATCTCGACGCCGCCGCTCACGGAGACACGACCATGACTACGATGCACGCGATGACCTCACGCAGCGCAAGATCGACAAATCAAGGGCACGATGTGCTCGATCGACCGACACGGAAGAAGAAGATGGGGAGCTCTGTGGCGCCATATGCTTCAGCAGATCCATTAGGCAGAAGCGAATGCCTAAAGGGTTTAAACTCTCGTTGGAAAACCCGAAATTCGACGGCCTACAAGACCCCAAGATCTGGCTGGAGGACCACATCTCCTCCGTCAGACTCCACGGAGGCAGTCGAAGCACTGCCATGCAATGCTTGCAGCTACAGCTGCAGGGCGCCGCCCGAGCATGGCTCAATAACCTCCCATGCGGATCCATTCGCAGTTGGGATGAGCTGGTTTACAGCTTCGTGCGCAACTTTAAGGGCACGTACAAGCGGCCCGCATCAATCGAAGAGCTGAGATGCTGCCAGCAAAGATCTGGCGAATCGCTACGCTCCTACATCCAAAGGTGGTCCATCATCAAGAACTCCGCGGAGAACATCTCGGAAGACCGCGTGATTGATGCATTCAACGGTGGTGTCCGCCGCCTAGAACTCAGGGAGGAGCTGGGCCGCTCAAAGCCCCAAACCATCGACCACCTGATGGAGATCACGAATCAGTGGGCCGATGGAGAAGATTCGGTAAAGAATCGCGCTCACTCCGACGAGGAGGCAGAACTCGAACGCAGACGCGACCGCCGAGACAAACGTCGCATGCGCATCTACGATGATCGCGACGATGTCAACATGGTCGCGGCCGGTTACGCCGATAGAAGCGACGATAACCGCAACAGCGGATACCGTAGCAGCGGATATCGCGACTCCAAGAAAACCACGCAAGTATGGTAACGCCGCACTCGCGATGAGGCACCCGCGACCTCCATCGAGGAAAAACTGTCCGGGCCATGCACGGTACACTTCTACATCGACAAGCATGATGGCAAGAGAAAGGCCAGCCATCTCCTCAAGGACTGTCGTGAGTTCCTCAAGCTACACGAGGGATTGGTTCGGATGAACCGCAATGCAGTCGAAAGAGGCTACGGAGCCGCTCCAGGCGCCGTGGCACATGGCGCACTGCCACCACTACCTGGGCCACCCCCGAACGGAGCCGCACCGGACCAGCACCAAAGAGGCGAACCGTACCCACGGGCCATGGGCACCATGATGATCCAAAAGGGACACCCCTCCAACAGGGTGCAGAAGGCCATCACTCACCAAGTCAACTTGCCCACACACTCGCCACCATCCACCACTGAGTACCTCAGTGGACGCGAGTCATGCATCACCTTCGACAAGCGTGACCACCCGCCTCAGATACCCCGTCCGGGTCATTGCCCCCTCGTACTCGAGGCGCAAATTGGAGGCTTCGACATGAGTCGCGTCTTCATGGATGGAGGAAGCGGCATCAACCTCATATTCGCGAGTACCTTGCGAGCAATGAGAATCCCTCTAGCCTGCCTGGAGGCATCGGACACAACGTTCCACGGCATCGTCCTAGGGAAAGGCGTATACCCCCTGGGCAAAATCAACCTCGACGTCATCTTCGGCACGCCGAAGAACTTCCGGTGCGAGCGCATCGACTTTGAGGTCGTCGACTGGCCCTCACAATACCACTGCATCCTCGGGCGCGTCGCGTTCGCTAGGTTCATGGCAGTGCCCCACTATGCCTACCTACAGATGAAAATGCCAGGTCCCAATGGTGTCATCACGATCAACGGGAGCTTTGAGCGATCTGACAGTTGCGACAGGGAATTCAACAGAATCTCCCAGTCCTTCGGCATGCAGGAGGAACTTGCGAGATTGAAAGAGACGATAGACAACAGCCTGCCTCCCCTGAGCAGGCCAAGCTCACCTGATCTCTCCTTCGACTCATCTGTGCACACAAAGAAAGTGCAGGTCCATCCATCGGATCCCGCCAAGACGGCCCTCATCACCAACAACTTGAGTCCCGCATAGGAACTTGCGGTCGTCGAATTCCTCCGTGAGCACTGGGAAATTTTTGCCTGGTGTCCTGCGGACATGCCAGGAGTTCCCAGGGAATTCGCCGAGCACGCACTCAACGTCAACCCTGACGCAAGGCCAGTCAAGCAAAATATTAGGCGATTGTCTAAGCCACAGGCACAGGCAGTTGGAATGGAGATCAACAGACTCCTTGAGTCCAAGTTCATACGCGAGATCAAGGAAAGCACTTGGCTCGCCAACACGGTGCTGGTACGAAAAAAGCACACGGATATCCTGCGGATGTGCGTGGGCTTCACTTCTCTGAACAAGCACTGCCCAAAGGATCACTTCCCGCTGCCACGGATCGACCAGATCATCGACTCCACCGTGGGATGCGAGCGCATCTGCTTCCTCGACGCTTACTCAGGCTATAATCAAATTCGAATGAAGGAGGAAGATCAGGAGAAAACAGCGTTTACAACGCCCTTTGGTGTGTTCTGCTACAACACAATGCCCTTCGGGCTAAAAAACGCGGGAGCCACCTACCAGCGGTGCATGCAGGCTTGCCTCAAGGAACAACTTGGTCGCAACATCCAAGTTTATGTCGACGACATAGTAATCAAGAACAAGGAGGAAGCCTCTCTAATCGATGATTTGCGCGAAACCTTCGCCAACCTCGACCGCTACCGGATCAAGCTCAATCCGGACAAATGCGCCTTCGGCGTACCATCTGGGCAGCTACTCGGGTATCTCATCTCCACGAGGGGAATCAAGGCGGACCCGAAAAAGATAAAAGCCATACTGGCCATGGAGAAGCCGAAGAAGATAAGAGGCGTCCAGCAACTGGCCGGACGAATCACGGCCCTCAGTCGATTTATCAGTCGGATGGGTGAAAAGGCATTGCCCTTCTACCAGCTCCTCCGCAAAGCTGAAAAATTCGAGTGGACCAATGAAGTGCAAGAAGCATTCGAAGATCTCAAGCGCCTACTATCCACTTCGCCAGTGCTGGTGACTCCACGAGAAAGGGAACCACTGTTGTTGTACATCTCCACCACCAACCAGGTGGTCAGCACAGTGCTCTTCGTCGAGCGAGCTGAGGGAAACAAGGTCCACAGCGTACAACGCCCGGTATACTACCTCAGCGAGGTCCTCACGCCAACAAAACAGCGGTACCCGCACTACCAGAAGCTGGTGTACGACGTCTTTATGACCGCCCGACGACTGTGCCACTACTTCCAGGAACACCCAATCGTGGTAGTCAACGACGCCCCGTTGGGACATATCCTCAATAACCCCGACGCCACGGGGCGAGTCGCGCTTTGGGGAATAGAGCTGTCTCCACGAGACATCACATACGAAAAGCGCGACGCAATCAAGTCGCAAGTTCTCCCTGACTTCCTCGTGCACTGGGTGGAGAACCAACTCCCGGACAAGCCAGATATGTCCTACCTCTGGACAATGCACTTCGATGGGTCCAAGCGGAAAGACGGAGCAGGCGCAGGTGTCATACTGACATCATCTCAAGGGGCCAAGCTGAAGTATATCCTGCGAATGCAGTTCACAACCTCAAACAACGAGGCTGAATACGAGGCCCTGTTGCACGGTATGAGGATGGCAAAAGCTTGCGGCGCCAAGAGGCTCGTCATATATGGCGACTCTAAGTTGGTCGTCAACCAAACAATGCATGAGTGCGACGCACTGAACGACAACATGATTGCGTACCGTGACCTCTACGATACACTCGAAGGAGACTTCGATGGTTGCGAGCTGCGACACGTAGGTCGCGAAAGCAACGAAGAGGCCGACGCACTCGCCAAGATAGGCTCTACCTGTGCCCCCATACCACCTGGGGTATTTCTCGAGTGCATATGCGAACGCTCCATCAAGCCAAAGGCCGTAGAGAATAAAACAAGCGCAGCAACGGACTCGGGGGGCTACGCCACCCAATGAGCCAATGGCACTCGATGACTTGGAGCTGGACACAGGACTCGAGGAACCAATGAGCGTCATGATGATCGAGCAATCCTGGACGCACCCGTACATTACGTACCTCCTCAGCAAGAGGCTACCAGACGATCCGACAGATGCACGACACATCGCGCGGCGATCCAAGGCATTCGCCGTTATCAACGGCGAACTGTATAAACGCAGCATCACAAGAGTGCTACAACGATGCGTCTCCATGGCCGACGGAAGAGCAGTCCTCCTCGACATCCATGAAGGGACCTGCGGGCACCATGCCGGTAGTCGCGCCCTCGTTGCCAAAGCTCTACGAGCTCGATTTTACTGGCCCACGACCATGCGTGACGCCAAGGACATAGTCCAAAAATGCAATGCTTGCCAGCAATTCGCAGGTAAGCCACACGCACCAGGCGCAGAGCTACGGCCAATCCCATTGGCCTGGCCCTTCGCACAGTGGGGGCTCGACATGGTCAGCAAGCTAGGTCCTCGCGAGGAGGCTACGTCTACCTCTTGGTCGCAGTCGACAAATTCACCAAGTGGATCGAGGCCATGCCAGTGACTGCTGACCCACAAGTATAGGGGGTGTATCACAGTATTTTCGATAAGTAAGTGTGTCGAACCCAACGAGGAGCAGAAGGTGCTGGCTAGTGGTATGGATCAGGAATTCTCTACAAATACTTTGCAAACGGATTTGTAGGGGTTTTCGATAAAGCAAGTAAACAAAGTACGAGTAAATAAAAGACAGTAAGAATGAATGCAGCAAGTGGCCCAATCCTTTATGCAGCAAAGGACAAGTCGGTTGTATTTCTATAGATGACCAAACGTTCTCGAGGACACATGGGAAGACTGTCAAGTGCTTTCGCTTCATATAGTCGATTAATCTTCTCTAGCTTGCTAAGTGTTGTGTGGGTGAACATGTGCTAATGTACCGTCCCATCCAAGATTTAATACATACTTGTGATTAAACCCCCTTGCAAACATCCGTAAGTATAAGAAAGTAAATTAAGGTAGAAACCTAACCACAGCTTTAAACTCTAAGACCCTTACGTCCCTTGTGCAATGGTTTCCTAACGGGGGTTCGGGTTTCTGTCACTCCGGCAACCCCTACGATTAGTAGCCAAATACACAATGCATTCCCCTAGGCCCATATAGTTGAAGTGTCATGTAGTCGACGTTCACATGACACCACTAGAAGAAGTACACCACAACTTAAATAACAATCTATTGAATCTTTCTCAACGCAACTCCACTACTAACAACAAGACTTCTCCCATGTCCTCAAGAACAAAACGAACTGCTCACAAGACATCATATGGATCATGATCAAAGATGGAATAATGATGTATAAAAATCTGAACATAACCAGTAATTCAATGGTTCACTCAATAGCATCAACTACAAAGAGTAATCAACACCGAGAAAGTTTCCCCTATGAACTATAGCAAGATTCAACGCAATTGTTACAGCAATATGGAGATGGTGATGAGGGTGCTGATGGTGATGATGGTGGTGATGATGATGATGATCCCGATGAAGTCCAGCTTGATGGTGGTGTTGATGGCGACGATATCCCCTCTCCGGGAAGGAATTCCCCCGGCAGAAATCTGTCTGCCGGAGAGATCTTTCTCTCTCGGTGTTTTCCGCCCCGTAGAGGCGGCGGAATCTTTCTGTGGTCGCTCCCCGAGTCTTAGGGTTTCGGGGGGAAGATATACGCTTGAGGGGAGAGGCTGGAGTGGGCTAGGGTGGCCACACCACTCCCTGGCGCGGCCTAGGCCTGCCCGCGCCATGGGGTGGTGTGGGCCCCCTGTGGCCCATCTCCACTCCATCTTCTGGCCTCCTTAATCTTCTGGAAAAATAGGATTTTCCGTATATTTTCCCGGATTTTCTGATCTTTGCGAATTTTGCCTCAAAACAGCACCTTTTCCATCAGAATCCTGACTGCAGCGGTCCATGCTCCAAAAGTCATCAACCATGCAAAAACAGATGAAATAACATAAGTATCACCTCTCAATACGAAATATATCAATGAATAATAGTGAATTAAGACATAGAATAGTGATGCAAAATGGACGTATCAACTCCCCCAAGCTTAGACTTCGCTTGTCCCCAAGCGAAACTGAGCTCAATAAACATGACCTCAAGTTTATGGAGTGAAGAGTCGATAAAAGAATACGGACAAGAAGCATCACATTCATCAAATACATAGATCATAATAGAAGACAACTCACTATTATACAACTCAACTTGCAATGAGTAAAGGAAACACAATAAAGATACATAAAGTGAATCATAATTGGTAATGGTAAACTTAGCTCTTGGTCGAAGAATAGTTGATAATTTGCTAGAGTTTACAAATAGCTGGTTTTCCAAAGAAAGCTTTCAAAGTAGTAAACATCAAGATAAGAGCAATGTGCAAAACAAGGAACATAAGAAACATGAATGCATAAATCATCGTATGAATGAATGAAACACATCAACTCAAAATACTTGCCGAGATAGAAGGGAATAGGTTTACTGACTCAACTACAAAGTAAAAGAAAGGCCCCTTCAAAGAGGGAAGCAGGGATTACAAGTCTCATAAAGAGCTCCCAAAAATTATGATACTTACTAGCTTTCAGCTCTCATTGCCCCTATCATAGGCATCTTAGGTCATTAAGGTTAAAGTGACACAAGTAAGAGGATATGCTTGACAAGTTATAAGTTGAAATCTCGAGCCCCTTACTTATGAGTACCGATCCTCATGCTACTCAACTTCAGTCATGAGCAAGCTCTTGTCATTGGAAATACATGCGTATCATTGAGAACCGCCAACGCGGTACCCCTTGCACATGACACATGAGCTATCCCATAATCAAAATGACAAGGCAAGCAGACAGTGAGCATCTCAACGATCTTTTTATTTGCTATTTGCATAGGTTTTTATTGAGGATGCTTCATAGAATGCTCACTATAGTTATGCTGCAAGTTTCCACCATGATTAGGCATGGCTTAGGCTAGCGGCCCAGGCGTTTCTCTAACACACATATAAACTCCATGATCTTACAAGTTCCACTTTTATTTCACACCGCCGGGATCCATAAGCAGAAGAACATGATATCAACTAGGTACAAAGTACCAAATGAAGTGTTGAAAGCGGTCCCCATGATACATGGTTCGGCTAACTTCAACTCATAAAGCGCAAGCATATACGCAACAAAGAAGGACCCAATGGTTCAAGTTTATTAAATGCAAGAAAGTAAAGTGTGACATCAAGTTCGTGAGAGCTTTAATCACAAAATTTCACATAACAAGTTTAATTTAGGAGGTAGATAAAACAAGAATTTACTTGGAATAGCAATAATGCTACTAGGTAGGTATGGTGGACACAAATGGCAAAGGTTTTGGTTTAAAGGAGTGGATGCACGAGAAGAATACCCTCTCAGTACAGGTTTTTGGCTAGCAAGGCTGGGTAGCAAGTATAAGAGTTGAAGGAAACAAACAAACATACAAATGGTAAAGACAAACATGCAATCTTCCTTGGAAGCACAAAAGATCTTAACTAGAGAAAACTAGACTTATGAGCAAATCAAGAAAGAAAGATGATGAAATTATTTTCCTCTAGAGTACTTCTATCTTTTTATTTTCAACTCTCAAAAAGGGTGTTGCTACTGACCGAGCCAGGTTTGCCAAAACCAACTGAATTAACTCAATGATCCCAAAGTGCTACCAATACTAACAACAAGATCAATCATATAACCACGAATTGAAAACTATCATAAGCTATGCAAAAGAGTGAATGATAGAACTTCTCATTAGTACTCATAATGGAAACTCACACCAAGGGATACAAATCTAACGAGAGAGGGGACACTTCCATAATGCAAACCATACTACACAATAACTCCTCTATTCATGATATGACTCTACTAATAAGGTAAAAATATAGAAGATAGTGATATGATACCGCGACACTCCCCCAAGCTTGGAACAAACCAAGGGGATGCCAAACCTGATGACGAATTACTCCTTAGGTGGTGGTGGTATCTTCTCATCTTCGTCCGTCTTCCAGGGTAAAGGCTTCCCATCAACAAAGGACATCGTGGTTTCCAACATCCTAAAGACTTCTTGCTCCAATGCTTCCATCCTGTCCTCTAGATTTCCTTCACCTTTAGGGCCTTGAACCTCCTTAATCCGGACCTCCCCACCTTCGAGCAACAACTCCTTGGGATGAATCTTCAATTCTCTCATATATGGGTTGATGATATCTTCTAAGGGATCTCCCTTGGATGTTCCAGGGGAAGACATTGTGGCTCCAAATCTGAGATTACACCTGGCAGAAATAGATCGAAACAAAAACACAACGAAAACACGATATACGAACCTTGGAAGATCCGGGGGGTTATATATTACGAAGTTTCATATCAAAAGGAAGGTACTGGGAGAAAATGGGTCGGAGACGGAGTCCTGGGTGGCCTCACCACCTGGTGGCGCGGCCAGGGGTGGGCCCACACCATGGGGTGGTGTGGGCCACCCTGGCTCCGGTTCCGTCCCTTTTTCGCTTCATAGCTTTCCTTATTGACTGAAAACTGCAAAAATATAGTTGGATTGTATTTTCGCGGAACTTTTCTTACCAGAACTCTTACCTAGTTGGAAACGGACTCTGAGGTCTCTGAATTTGGTATTGAGTGGATCCTTCTGGAGTCATCACTTGAATATCATCGATATCTGCATCTTCATATACTTATTACTCGAGTCATAAAACCTTTCTCTTCCTTGTTACACCACTATCTCCACTTCCTGGAAATTTCATTCACACAACACTTCACACAGTTCTTATTAGCAACATTAGTATAAGTGCAGTGATAAAACCTTTTGAGTCCAACTTCGACTGAAAACCATCAAAACAAAAGTTACTGTAGCAACTCCTTTCGAAAACCCAAAAAGAATTCAAAAAGGAAATCGAATAAAGAAGCAAATGCAAGATTGGCAAAATCTGTCAAAACAGACCAGCAGGTAAAGATCAATTTTTTCGAAAATATTCTGTTGCTCAAATCAAAAAGTGCAAAACTAACTAAAGTTAAATAACAACCTGGGTCAGAAGCACAAAAAATAACAGCTCAATCCGATATACAGAAATCTCTCACGAATGTTTACGGTGAAGCACAAAAATCTATTTCGGGACAGCAACTTCCCCAAATCTTACTTCTCTCTCATTAGAGGTTGATCTCGACACAAAAACCAAACAAAATGGATAAGGAGCGGTTATTACCGAAGTAATAACTTCCAAGACTCAAAGAAACAAAAACAAACTGAAAGAAAAAACAAATTGGGTTGTCTCCCATAAAGCTCTTTCTTTATAGCCATTAAGATGGGCATGATAATTTTGAAGAAGCTCTCATAGGGATATGATTTGAAGTGAAAGAGAGCATTAAGAAGCAAAAACACACGCACATTTAAGTCTAACCCACTTCCTATGCAAGGGAATTTTGTAAACAAATAATTTATTGGAACCAAAGGCAACTTGCATAAGAAGGCAAAAGAAGTGCAACATAAAACTTTCAGCATAAAACGAGGAAACTTGATATTATTGAGATGCACAAGAACACTTTTCTCTCTCTCATAATAGCTTTTAGTATCATGCATAAACTTAACAATATAGCTATCACAAGTACTATCATAGAAATGATCACTCATTCTAACAGAAAACACAGGAATACTAGCTCTCATAACACTACTATGCGAAACAATATTAGAGGTATCCTTACAAAGGATAGTGTGTCCCTCTTTTTCATATTTAGCAACAAAGTCTTTCACATTTGCTACAATAGGTTCATCAATCATTTGTTTATCAGGTTCAGCAGCCCTACTCATACTTTCGTTAACCATACTAGCTATCATAGAATGCTCCTTTACCTTAACTGGGAAAGGCATTTTCTCAATATAAGGTTTAGGTAAAACATGCCTAGCAGTATAAACTTCAGTATTTCTTGTAGGAACACTCTTAGAAATATCTTTATAAGGTTCATGATACTTATTCCACTTCTTTTTAGGCACTTCAATATAAGAAGCAAAAGCCTTAAAATAAGAAGCAATAGCTTGAGAGTCTAGACCATAAGCATTTTTAATATTTTGAAAGTCATCAGTTCCCATAAAAGATTCAATGCATTCATAATCATATTTTATACCTGACTTTCTACCTTTGTCGTTCTCCCAAGCTTCAGCATTGTCTTGAATACGGTCCAGAAGGTCCCATTTAACTTCTTCTTCCATGCGAGTGAATGATCCAGCACAAGAAGCGTCCAATAAATCCTTGTCATGTAGAGGGAGCCTTGCATAAAAGTTATTGATAATAATATTGTTGGGGAGCTCATGAATGGGACATTTGAGCATTAGTAACTTCAATCTCCCCCAAGCTTGAGCAGTACTCTCTCCATCAAGAGGCCAAAAGTTGTATATTTGATTCCGATCTTTATGAATTTCACTAGGAGGATAAAACTTTGAATAAAAGAGAGGCACTATTTCCTCCCATTCTAGAGCTTGACCATTCTTCAGCAGCTTATACCATTCCTCAGCTCTTCCTTTCAGTGATAATGAGAATAACTTCTTCTTAACTTGATCTGTAGTAATACCTGCACACTTGAACAACCCGCATAATTCGTGTATAAAGAGCAAATGATCACCGGGATGGACAGTTCCATCCCCAACATAGTAGTTATCCATAACACGATCAATAATTCTTTTAGGTATTTTGAAAACATCTTTCTCAACAAGTGGTGGCTTATCTACTACCTTAGCAGTTGTAGTAGCATTACCAAATAAGAAACTCAGTGAATTATCCTTAACGAAAATAAAGCAACTAGCAGAAGTAAACAATACTCACAGTAGAAGTTTCCTTTACCAGTTCCACTCTCCAATAGCGCTTCACTCCCCAGCAACGGCGCCAGAAAATAGTCTTGATGACCCACAAGTATAGGGGGTGTATCGCAGTATTTTCGATAAGTAAGAGTGTCGAACCCAACGAGGAGCAGAAAGTGTTGGCTAGTGGTATGGATCAGGAATTCTCTACAAATACTTAGCAAACGTATTTTTAGGGGTTTTCGATAAAGCAAGTAAACAAAGTACGAGTAAATAAAAGACAGTAAGAATGAATGCAGCAAGTGGCCCAATCCTTTATGCAGCAAAGGACAAGCCGGTTGTATTTCTATAGATGACCAAACGTTCTCGAGGACACATGGGAAGACTGTCAAGTGCTTTCGCTTCATATAGTCGATTAATCTTCTCTAGCTTGCTAAGTGTTGTGTGGGTGAACATGTGCTAATGTACCGTCCCATCCAAGACTTAATACATACTTGTGATTAAACCCCCTTGCAAACATCCGTAAGTACAAGAAAGTAATTAAGGTAGAAACCTAACCACAGCTTTAAACTCTAAGACCCTTACGTCCCTTGTGCAATGGTTTCCTAACGGGGGTTCAAGTTTCTGTCACTCCGGCAACCCCTATGATTAGTAGCCAAATACACAATGCATTCCCCTAGGCCCATATAGTTGAAGTGTCATGTAGTCGATGTTCACATGACACCACTAGAAGAAGTACACCACAACTTAAATAACAATCTATTGAATCTTTCTCAACGCAACTCCACTACTAACAACAAGACTTCTCCCATGTCCTCAAGAACAAAACGAACTACTCACAAGACATCATATGGATCATGATCAGAGATGGAATAATGATGTATAACAATCTGAACATAACCAATAATTCAATGGTTCACTCAATAGCATCAACTACAAAGAGTAATCAACACCGGGAAAGTTTCCCCTATGAACTATAGCAAGATTCAACGCAATTGTTACAGCAATATGGAGATGGTGATGAGGGTGCTGATGGTGATGATGGTGGTGATGATGATGATGATCCCGATGAAGTCCATCTTGATGGTGGTGTTGATGGTGATGATCTCCCCTCTCCGGGAAGGAATTCCCCCGGCAGAAATCTGTCTACCGGAGAGATCTTTCTCTCTCGGTGTTTTCCGCCCCGCAGAGGCGGAGAAATCTTTTTGTGGTCACTCCCCGAGTCTTAGGGTTTCAGGAGGAAGATATACGCCAGAGGGGAGAGGCTGGAGTGGGCCAGGGTGGCCACACCACTCCCTGGCGCGGCCTAGGCCTGCCCGCGCCATGGGGTGGTGTGGGCCCCCTATGGCCCATCTCTACTCCATCTTCTGGCATCCTTAATCTTCTAGAAAAATAGGATTTTCCATATATTTTCCCGGATTTTCTGATCTTCGTGAATTTTGCCTCAAAATAGCACCTTTTCCATCAGAATCCTGACTGTAGCGGTCCATGCTCCAAAAGTCATCAACCATGCAAAAACAGATGAAATAACATAAGTATCACCTCTCAATACGAAATATATCAATGAATAATAGTGAATTAAGACATAGAATAGTGATGCAAAATGGACGTATCAGTGACCAAGCAATCAGGGCACAGCGTAGTCAAGTTCTTCGAGTCCATCGTCTACCGCTTTGGCGTGCCGCACAGCATCATCACCGACAACAGGACGAACTTCACATCCAAGGAGTTCCAAAAATTCTGCGAGAACCTGGGGATCAACATCAGCTACGCCTCAGTAGCGCATCCACAAACCAACGGTTAGGTGGAAAAGGCAAACGGGCTCGTCTGCAGCGGCATCAAGAAGCGACTCCTACGACCACTCGAACAAGCCGCGGGTTGCTGGCCAGATGAACTGCAATCCATACTCTGTAGCCTACGTACAACTCCAAATAGCGTCACGGGCTACACGCCATTCTTTATGGTGCACGGAGCAGAGGCAGTGCTACCCGCCGAAGTACGATACAAGGCGCCGCGCGCGGTCGCTTACAGCGAACAAGAGTCATCCCTTGCACTTGAAGACTCCGTCGACCTCCTTGACGAAGCAAGAGAAATCGCCGCAGAAAGATCCACGATCTACCAGCAGAACCTGCACAACTACCACAGTAGAAGGCTTCGCCCCAGATCCTTCGTCAAAGGTGACCTGGTCCTGCGACTGAAGCAGCAGGGGCATCTCAAGGTTGAGTCCCCCTGGGAAGGACCGTACGTGATTACATAAGTAATCCCAGGTGGCGCCTATCGCCCTCAAGATTTAGAGACAGGAGTCGCATACTCCAATCCCTGGAATGTCGCACAGCTGCAACGCTTCTACCCTTAGTCGTTTTTACCTTTACATTGCAAATAAGGCTGCCCAGCCAAGGCTACTTATCCACACATTGTACCTCACACTGTCCTTCGAATAAATAAAAGCTAAGTGCCCCAAAACTCTGTGTTCTCCTTTACTTTTTTAATTTATATACTCGGGGGCTGCGCCACCCTATACACATCTGTTCTCCGAACCAAAACGCGATATCCTGAGTAGCTGGTACATCAATCGAAACCCTTAAAACACAACCACACTCCAGCTGCAACGCACCTGACAGGTTGACAAGGGACTGAGATAAAACATGGCCAAGCTAATGAAAAGGACTCGCATAGTGCAACGCACTTCATGCTAACAAAACTCTTTATGCACATACGACAATAAATTATTTACAAGACTTGTACAAACTTTACAACACAAGTACACTTATGTGCAGGATACAAAAAGGCTACTACTGCAGCAGAAGAACGTTGGTTTGTTCCTCAAAGAAGTCGACGATCTCTTCTGCTGGGCGGTCCACCGCCTGGTAGTGCGGCACCATATTCCAGGCAGAACCTGCTGGTGGCGCAGGCGGCCCAGACGCAATTGCCTCAACATCCACATCAGGCCTGTGCAGTCGCACCATTGACAAAGTGGCCTTCACACCGGCCACCAACTGTTGCCTCACGCATTCACGAACCACGGACATATCTTGAAACTTGGCTAAAAGGGCCATCAAGCTTGATGGAGTATCATCTAGCGGGAACATCGCCCGATAAATGTTCTTCAAGCATGACTGCGAGTTCTTCAGAAAGAGCAGCACTCGCGATGCACGATCCTGCAGGGTCGCCAGCGCAGTCGCACGATCATGATCTACCCAGAAGTATCCACTCTCTTGAAGTTGCTCCTGGGTGAGATCATGCAAGCGAATGACAATTCTATCCTTCTCCTCCTGCGGATGACACGCGCTAACAACTACACGAAGTAGCACCAGCAGCATGAGTACAACGTACCACTGCAAATGACTACAAGGAAAATATGAGAACAAGCAAACTAACACTTGAATTGGTCGCCCAGCTGCGTCACCTCGCCAAGCAGATACTGCTCTCGGGCGGCGGCTTTTTCCGCCTTCGACTTCCACACGTCTGCGTTACCGCGGAGCACGGGAAACTCACGCTCCAGCTGCTTCACGCGATCATGCAGTCGCGAAAGCAAGGACAGCTCATCTACCCTGGAGCACGACGGTGCCACGGTATCATCAAGAATTAGCGAGTCCTGGGTTCCCCTCATAGGATCACTTGATGTACCCTACCACAAGTCAAGATAGAAGCAAATAAGACGACCAAATCAACACAAAGACAAAAGGGTCAGATGCATTCAAGACCAGCATAAGTATCAGCAGATACACTCGCCAGCAGGCATGTTCTTAAACAAAAGGGCATAAACTAATCAACTATTACAAAGCTAACTAAGGAGCAGCTGGCTTCTTCAACTTCGATGGCTTCGAGGGCTTCATCAAGTCCGTGGCAGTGTCAGACGCCACTGACTTTCCGCCGGCCCCTGAGGCCGAAGGTTTCGCCGCCTTCTTGCACGTTGGAGCTCCTCGGAGTACTTCGCAACAGTATTTATCATGTGATGCCTATATTTGCCACAGGCAGTCGCGAAAGGAGCGAAGACTACCTGCTGACCGTCCGCGCCAATAGGCATCGCCTTCGACACCGCGGAAGGATCAATCTCGACTCCGTGGGCCTGCACCATGGCAAGTGACATGGACACGCCAGCCGCGCGGAGTGAGTTCTCGTAGCTGGAAGGCACACCCCCGGCGAGTGACTCCACCAGCTCGTCCATATTATCGATCAGCTCCGCCTTAGGCATCAACTCCTCCCGGAGGCGACTGAGGGCGCCCTTGGCCTTGGAAAGTGTATCCTGGATGGCGGCGCTACGGTCCTCGACTACAGCCAGCGCACCCACCAGAGCGTCATCGCGACGAAGGGCCTGTGGGTCAAAGCTCAAATCGCCAGCATTTGTACATAAACCCACACATGGACCAAAAACATCAGCGCCACCAGCAAAAACATTAGAAGCAGAGAAGTACAACAATATCCACAAGCAAAAGTACCTGAGAGAGCCTTGGCGATTGAGAACAGTTGTTCTTCGAACAACTTTTCCCTGGCCGCAAAGGAGGCACGCAGATCCTCTTCACGCTTCCGCGCCTCGTCACGCACTGCGATTTCCTCGTCGCGACCCTTCACAGCCGCGGCAAGTGTCTTCTCCAAGCGGCGTTACGCAATAAGGCATTATGTTCAGCTACACGACAAGCAAAAGTTGATTATCAGTCGACTATATCAAAAGGAGAAGACGAAGAAGAATAAGTGTAGAACACTCACTTTCAACCACGCGGTGATGTGTCTCCAGCATTGCATGCTGGCGGCCCATCGCCATCACTTGTTCTGCCAAGTGCGCGGCTGCCTTCACAAGGAGTTGTAGCACAACCAAGGAATCAGCAGAGGCAACAGATAACGTCGACTGCAACACTAAAACGAAGAAAAGCTATACTTACATGGTCCTCCAGTGACTCCGAAGATGTCTTTTGTACCGTCACCCGGGCAACCATTCGATGCTCTCCTGCACGAGGAGAACTGGAAGAGTTGTGCCCGGAGTGGGCCGCCAATGGAGGGGAAGGAGTGCGCTCGACCTCTTTCTTGGCCCTTGAGGTCGCGACTCCTGATTCCTTCAAAAATTCGACGTCGCCAGAAGATGACGACGCCTCTTGACTACAAGACAAAACCCACATTGAGAAAGGGCAAACTCCGAGACAAGCCAACAAGAAGAAAACAAAGAAGAACAAATGAACTAGAAAACTTACCAGTCAAACTTGTCAAAGTCAAATGTGGTCTCCACCGACTCCGACGAAGACTCCTTGGGCAATCGCATCTTCTTGCGAGAAGATGGTGCCACAGCCCTCACAGGAATGATAGGAATTGGCGACTCCGCACCAACGCCCGTACCTTCCAGAGTCGAAGGAGACGACGCGTCAGAATCCTCGTTGCGCGAATGCTTGCGAGTATCCGGACTATCGGACTCGGGGGCTTCCTCCTCCACATCAGAAGGGATAGTCAACTCAGACTCATCCTCTTCCAAGGCTTCGCGAGGAATAATCCCCTCAGGGAGAGGGGGCATACAAGGCGACACCGCCCAATCCTGCATACAGACAACAAAAATCAGCAAAAAGCAAGTAAGCAACAGAAAAACAATCGACAAAATAAACTACTGCGCTGCACAACTATACCTCAGGAGGAGGATTCGAAGCATCAAAGGGAGGAACATGTTTAATCCTAACAAATAAAATAAGCTCTTTCGATTAGATACCTTTTTTCCCTCTTCAAATAGGTCTAATGGATAAGCTACATAACAGATCCATTGGTTGTCTTCCCCAGCAACAGGCTCGATGCTAACTGGCTCACTAGGAAGCACATCCTTGCCGGTGTACTTCGTGACCAGTCGAACCCTCTTGTCCACCTCACTCGCGGACATGCCATCGGCAGACACGCGAGTGGCACCATCAGTGCCAGCCCATTGAAACATGGGGTGGACTCTGGCTTGCAGGGGCTGGACGCGACGGCGCAGCCAAGTTCGGATGAGAGCGCATCCTCCCTCCTCTTTGCCTATACGACTCTCGAGGTCGCAGACGCGTTGATACATCACGTCTGTCTCCGCGAGCTCGCCAGGTATAACTACGTTCTTCCAGGAGCGCATCCTCCTACACGGTGCCGCGGGATCGAAGGGCGCGAGTCCAAAGTGCTCACCATTGGCCTTCTGATCACGGATGTAGAACCATTTATCCCTCCACCCTTGGACGGACTTTGTGAGCTTGATGTCGAAGTAGGTGGCGGATGGGTCAACATGGATTCCGCAACCACCTACATCATAAACTAAAGAGCCAGATGCAGACTGGCGCTTCAATTTAAAGATGCGCTTGAAAAGGCCGAAGTGTGGCTCGATTCCAAGCTAGCACTCGCAAAGTGTGATGAAGCAAGAGATGTGGAGGATCGAATTTGGGGACAGCTGATGGAGCTGGAGCCCATAGAAACAAAGAAGACCCCTAAAAAGGGGTGAAGAGGCAAGGAGAGACCGCGAATGATGAATGCTAGAAACATCACTCGAAAACCAGCGGGAGGAGCAAGAATGGTCTCACCGCTGGAGAGACCGCTGATGAAGCAAGAGATGTGGAGGATCGAATTTGGGGACAGCTGATGGAGCAGATAACACTCCGTCTTGGCGAATAATCCGGAGATCAGACGCCTTGATGATGGAAGGGCGCCACGCACCATTCGTGACGCGGGTGCCCACGACCTTCTTCTTCCCGACGGCGGCGGTGCTGGTGCCCGCAGCGGCGGAGCCGCCCTTCTTCTTCGCCGTGGTAACAGTGGCCACGGAATCAGCAGCGGTGCCTCCCTTCTTCTTCCCCAATGCACGACGGCGATGTGAGCGAAGAAAGTAGCTCGGAAACGAGCGGAGCTGGTCCATCGTCGTGGAGGAAACTGGCGCAGAGAAAAGCAGAGGAGCCGCAGCAATGGCGATGACAGCAAGGAAGAATGAGCACAGATGGGAAAAATTACCGCCGTAGCGCCGCTACTTAACCCCTGGAAGATGCAATCCAACGGCTCAGAAAAACCCTATTGGACGCGTGGCACACATCGTGTTAGACACATGGAGAAGGGGAAGCGCGAACCGTCCCTCCACTACTCCCATTACGCACAAAAATCGATGAGGCGCAGTTAAAATAAAGATTACGCACGCCCAGTCAAATCAAAGTCAGAAAGTGGGACCCATTGCTCGTCACTTCCCATCAAACTCGCTCACGCGGGCAACTGAGGTCATACAAGCGTCAGGACTGACGTCATCAAAACTACGCAGCGAAAAACTTCGACTACTTTAGTCCTTGCTGGAGTCTTCGACTCCACCAAGCACTCGGGGGCTACTCCCATAGGGAGCGCTGGCCGCGCACCCTACGATTTTCTTTTCTTTTTTCAGGAACAACGACAATCAGAAGCAAACCCAAATCATTCGAAATACGATTCAACTATGGACATGGGTTACTCCCATAGGGAGCGCTGGAAAAATTCGATTGAAATAAGCAACCAAAAGACGACGGCAGTCGCAAAAGTTATTTAGTCCATGCCTGAATCTTCGACTCAACCAGGTACTCGAGGGCTACTCCCATAGGGAGCGCTGGTCGCGCACCCTATGATTATTTATACAGAAACTGTGTGTTGATAACATCCGCACTCGAAGCTCATGGTGACATCGCCTCATAATTTTCCTTACAAAGATACTGCGTCTCCTAGGTCACCCGAATCGTCTCCGCGATGATAAAATTCGGATGCCGCGCTTACAGCGTGAAGGTAAGACCTGAATAAGGCCTAGCAACGCATTTAGATGCGCACTACCAGAAATGTATCCATGCCTACAGGTACGATGAACATGCCTTGACGGATGCGTCGAGTGCTCACACCCATATAACTGGAATTCGACTCCTGTAAGACCTCCGTGGCTTGAGTCGAATTACGCCAGCACTTTTCCGGATTCGAGTCCGGGGACTCGAGTTCGAGTAGATTGCGTTGTTTCACCCTAAGGTGGTTAACTGATACCGATACTTCGTTTATATTAGGCACGTATATCAATAATCCCTATGACAGAAATAAAAGCAGTCGAAATGCACTCGTTCAGGCACTCGAAGACTTCAAAAGGTCCCCAGTCGAATCTGCGATTCCACTGGACACTCGGGGGCTACTGACATGGGTATACCCTACAAGTACTCGAGCTTGGTATATACGGTCCAAATACGTACAGGCCCACGGTGTCGCCACGGACCAAACAAAGGACTCGAGTAACCTACGGACTCTCGATTGCTTGAAGAACAAGAAGAAGTTAAAGATAGAAAGTTTGAAGGGGAAAAACCCTAACTTGTAACCGACTCAACCTGCTACCCGAGACCTAGCCTATCTATATAAAGGCTAGGAGGGGTGGCGAGGAGGACACACGCAACCCTAGTTTCCACAACCCTCGCCAGATTACATCTGCGCACCATTGTAACTTCCGATTCCTTCGATAATTCCACGAGCAGACAAGCATGAGTAGGGACCTCTACGAGGCCTGAACCTGGGTAAATATGTGTCCCATGTGTACTTGTTTGCTAGCCGATAGATGTCTCCAGCGCTCCCTCCTTCTCCAAAACCCAGGTCCATAACAATGGGCATTGATGAGTTAAACCCTCGTCAAACTCGCTAAACTATTTAGCCAAGTCCGTGTAAGTCGGAATAGCATCACCATGCCCATGACAAGTGGAACCTAGTGAGATAGGTTTGCAAAAGATGAGCCTTGTGGAGTTGGGGAAACCTTCGTGGAACCTCACACCCCTCCAACGTGATGTACCTTCCTCAAGGAAGGGAACACATGAATACACCTTCGTCTCTTTACTTGTGTTGTTACTTTCATGATACCTTTTGTGTTTGAAGTATCTTGTATCATCATATAGGTTGTCTCTCTCACCAAGTTTGCATTTAGGCACACTTATATCCCGCAAAGCCTAAAGCTGCAAAAGAAGTTAAAGAATTTTGTAGAACCTATCCACCCCTCTAGGTTAACCATCTCTATCTAGGTATCTATGGAGTCTACGCCTGCTATAGCAGTTCCCAGCACTGCCGCTTTCTTCGGTCATGGGGATGGCCCTGCTATGCTTGATCTCGTCGACAACTCGGCCCTTTTCTTCCTCCTTAAGTGGAGGATCCTCTTTGATCTCGGTGCGGCGACGTTCGCCGGTGCTTCCCCAAATGGTCTCGTCTCTGAAAAAGGCAAGGGCGCCCGTGTCTGGAGGTCAACTCTCATCGACGTTGAACCTGGACTAGATCGCGTTTTCTCGAATTTCCGTAGGGTGTTTAATGTAAAATCAAAGGGTTGGTGTTCTAACTTCTATTTATCTTGAGGTCCTTTAGGTAAATGTACACCCAAAAACTAGGTTTTGGAAAGAAGACTGATCGATCAAATGTTAACAATAGAATATAATTTATCCTTGACCACAAGACTTGGAGCATTGAAGCTCTTATTCTAATCCAGTTAGGTCCACCCGCTCACAATACAATATCCAATAAGATATTTCATCACTCCATGCCTTGCACTCTGTACAACTCCTTAGAAATAAGCACAATAACAAAAGAAAATAACAACAACAGTAACATGCAGATGCAAACACAAATATTTCTCTATTGCATGCTTACACAAATGTTATTGATATGCATGACTAGAGTCATTATCAGCTAGCTAATGAGAGGATTAGGTGTACGCATGATCAAGCAAGCTCCACCGTGTCTTCCTGGCCTTTGAGACACACCATGTGGGGCAGTTGGTCCAACAGCTCAGTTAGCCAGAAACTTGGCAGAGAAACAAGCTCACAATCAAGATTGATATTCAACTTCTGCCGTGTCCCCAAACAAGAAGTGAACGAATTAACAAATTGGAACATGCCAAACTGCGACTGCCGACTAGGATTTACTACTGCAGTTTCCCCCTTCATCACTCTTTTCTTGATAGGATAATAAAAAAAATATTGTTTCATGCAGGAATTGAGCCATTATTTTCAGGATAAATCTTGCATCCCAGACAAGGCCCTGCTGAGTGATGATGCGTGTGGGATCTACGCTCGTTTCAGATGCGTGTGGGATAGAGTCGAATCACACGTATATCTCATGAGTCATCGACAACGACGCTTAACGAAAAACATCGCATCATCGTCACCATCCCTGAATGCTGAATTGTGTTGCTTTCCATGTCATTTCTGGGGTGTGAGCTTCTAGTGATAACATGACACGAAGACCATCTGGGTCAAGCTGTGATGTATACAGGCATGGTCATAGGTAGCTGATAGCTCCTTTTTTTCTTCTTCTTTTAATCATGCCCTAGCATCCTCCATCTGCTCAGTTCGTCCACCATCTCTATCCAAAATTAAGACGGTTAAGGAAAATAAAACAATTGGCTGAAAGGACTCAGAGACAAGCAAAACACAACTCAGCTACCTAAAGAGAAAAATTATATGGTGATGATCACAGATGGAAACAAAAAAATTGTACAACTGTGGCACAAACTTTAAAATATAGACAAAGGAAAAAAAGAGAAATTAGTCAGAATTTTGATGCACATACTTCTGGTCAGCATTTATCTTATAGTATTTCTTTTAAATGTTCTGTGCTTCACTTATGTTCTCTTGAAATGTTTCTGCATTCTAGAGAAACCTCAAGTCCTCAACGGAGTTACAGTCTACAGAAACAGAACGTGAGAGATCAGTCGGTCAGTGTCATCTACCTGAGAGGGACTATACATGCATAGAGTCACAATTATTTCTATCTGTAAGCTTCTGAGAAAGACTCTTGCTATGAAAGTGACTTCTGCTTTTGTCATATCAGTGAGTGATTTTGCGGGATTTAGTTCAGGCGAGCAATCTTCAGCTAACAAGAACAAGGGGAAAATGCTGGTCACATTTGATAACTTGACAATCAAACAGGGGTACAATGGAGAGGGGCTTTCTTGGTCGAGGTTTTCTTGTAGAAACTAGTGGAAAAGCATATGGTTTTACACGTGAAGTCATACAAATTTCAGGTACCATCTACATTTACACAACAAGAAAAACCTAGCCACCTAAATTCTCACCAGGTTTCATATTCTACTAACAGATTGACCATGACAATCCCCGAAAGAACCTATAGGCTACAGTCACTACTCCTCCCTATCATTTCAAGGTGAACTTCTATTTGATCATTAGGACGTTACCTTGCCTGATTGACATACGGCCTGATGAAAGTCCTTCGCCACCATACTTCGAATGCCCTCTGCAAATTCGGACAGTTATCGCCTAATTTCAAGAATCTCCCGAGCCACGACAGTAATATAGACCGCTGGTCTTCCAAAGGGAGTGTCAGGATCGTCTGACCGATCCCTTCCTCGACGAGCTTCCTATCAAATGACCGGCAGCTGCATTGCAGCCACGAGTAGTCGTCGATGAGTGCTTGCAGCCAGGTTTGCAGGAGAAGAAGACGAGTGTCCTTGGTCGGAAGCATTTCTCCTCTTCCAATGCCAACAAAAAGCCTTGCTGTTATGGAGCTAATGGTGTGGCGAGAGGCGACAGGCAATTTTGTATGTACCGAGGCAAGCTCACTTTGGCTTGCCCACATGACCACAAAATCATCGCAGATTCGCTGGTTGACCAATATCTCGACCAACCAGAGGAGATTGTCAGTCTCCAGAGTTATCTGCCGTGTGACTTGAGAAGGAAAACCTGCTTCAGATGCTTCCGCGAAGAGCAGCTGAAGTCTCTCTAAGCAACCACGGCACGAACTGTAAAATAATTCAGAACAGATGTCTGACGTTCCATCCGTGCAACGGCTGCTGTCCTTGAGAAGATTTAGAACTAAGGCCTTCATCTCACGACGGCCCCTGTCATCACTGCTCTTCAAGACCATATCCACAATATGAGATAAAGTATCGGTTGGTGAGTATAGACTGTCAGAAGTAACCCTTTTCAGTAAAGGGCTAACTCCGTATGCTTTGCTCTGCAGATGTCGAATGGATGACACAACACTATCTTCTTCCTCTCCTACCCAAGGGACTGCTTCCAAATAATCCAAGCATGACTTGACACAAGCATGAAATCCGAGTGATTCGGCGACCTGCAAATTTGGCCATTTCATTCATGATCAATATGCAGGACTGCTGACTACACAGACTAAGATTATAAAATATCGTGTCACCGAGTATTGCTAGTGCCTCAAATTTCAGAACCTAGCAAAATTGTCTGTCACGTAGTATTCTTTTACTGAAAATGCCACTCATGAAATAAAATCTAATGACAAACTAAGCAACATGAACATTTGCAACAAATATGGCAAGAAAGTGAATGTGAGTTCCCATTTCCGAGGAACATCCATATATACCTTCATGATGCGAAGCACACGCGACACATTCTGCTTGAGCAGTTTGTGCTTCGCCTCATCGCAGTACATCAGCCCGACGGTCTCCACATAGATCTCCGCGTCATCGCAGTCATGGATCTCCACACAGCGCAGCGGAGAGCCACCATGGCCGTCGTCAGCGAGCTTCTCGGCGAAGAATGTGCTGCTTCCGCAGAGAACATCCCTGTGCACAGTCATCCTGACGGCAATCCCTTCCTTCCCAAACAGCATCACCGTCAGATCGCTCGTCTCCGGCTGCCCAAACCCGACGCAGATCTTGTGCTGCTGAGCCTCGCCGTCGCCGGCCTGCTCCTGCCGCTTATCCGGCACCGAATCCACCGCCGCCGGCGCCGCGTTCTGCTCGTCGGGAGCTTCCCGGCGCCCGGACTCGCCGGTCACGGACGGCGCGTTCTGCACGGAGGACACCACGGACGGGGGTGCTGACGGGATCTTGCGCTGCTGCTGCTTGCCGCTGTGGCTGTTGTTGCTGCCCCCGCCGGGGTGGTGGTGGTGCGGGTTCTTGAGGCTCTTGTGCAGCGCCGCCGGCGAGGGGCAGCACCAGAACCCTTCCGGCGTGACGGCTATCGGCACGGCGCGGACCCTCGCCGGCGCCCTCCTCGGCCTCGATTCCTCCATTCCCGGAGCTCAGCTTCGCATCTGGCTCGCTCGCAACGCGGCCGGTCGCACAAGATCTTGAAATCCCCTGCAATTCATGCAAGATCAGAGCTCTGGAGCAAGAACACGGAACAAATGTTAAATGGGAAGAAGGAGAAGAAATGCGGAATGGCAAGAACACGATTTCCTCCGCGCCAACCAAATCCATGCAAGAAACTCCGGTTATTTCGCATCCGGTGCTCGAACGGTTCCAACTTTCTCAACAAATGGCAGACTGCTGTCGCATCAAGAAGGGAGAACAAAGAGCAAGAACGCACGGTCTCACCTCAGAAACGACCCCAACAACAGAGAGAACGACCAGCTCGAGAACACAGACGGGAAGGTGGTTCTGCTTCCTCGCCGGCTCCGGTTTCCAGCTTTCAGCTCAGCTGCCGCTCCTAGCTAGGCTTTGCTAGCTCTGCTGCTGCCACTTTCACACTGTGGGAAGGGAACAATCAAGGAGGGAGTAGTATATTGCTGCTCCGTATCCAATGCCTTGTCCTGACCGAGTCACTGTTTGGGTACCCGAGAAGAAGCAACCAGGCGTGGGTTCTTGTGCCTTTCCTCTTCTTCCTGGCCTGCCATTTACTCCACTTCACTGCCCTGCACACTTCCAGATGTGGAGTGCATTTTGGTTTTTTCTTCGGAATTAATCTGCCTATAATAGATGATTTTCTCCACCAAGAATGATTAAGAATTTTCAGAGTTTCTTAAGATTTCAATCTACAGGTCTTTATTATATAGAAACAAGGAAAACATCGCTAGGATTTTTATGGTGCACTTCTGGGACATGTTACATGTTCTTTGTGTTCCATCCACGTGACTATTCATATTAAAATTATGTGTTTATGCTATTTGAGTGTTATCCAATCATGTGATCGAAAGATACCCGAACCACATGTAACGCAACATCATCTAGTAACAATTAGTGATACTAGCTGTCGTGCGCTGCCACGGCCATGATACTTCAGTCACCTACTCTAACTTGTCGTTGCTAGTTAGGCGTCCCGTTATACCTCTGATGGTGGAAGTTAGAAAGCATGACACTGCCGACACGATCTATGTTAGTTGTCGCTCTACTTCTTTGTTCACCACCTCTCTGTAGTTTCGTTGCCGTCTTCATCATGAAAACTGACTATGCATTGAGCCTCCGTTTGGCTGAGGACATCACTGCTATTCCAAGAAGCGCCGCCGGAAGACGTGCTCCACGGATCCTTTTAGCGTCGCCTGCATAAGAAATTAGGAGTGTACCAGTCACGTACACCTACACATTTTTTGTTCAACAACACCAGAAACTACAACAAAATAAACAGTGATCTGAATGGGGTTTCTTGCGAAGTGAAAAAAGATGAATAAAATGTATGTACATGTATCAGGAGAAATATAGTAATAAGTCAGCGAAGACAAGTTGCTCATGAATTTGAAACTGAAACAATACAAACTAAGCCGACTGTGCCAAATTGGCTTTCCAAGATAACTTTAAATGTGTAAATTTTATGAAAGTTTACACGAGATGCATGTTGATTGAAAAGCGATGAATATGACTTATACGACAATTGCTCAAAAAAAAACTCTTAGATGAGAACAGACAATCACGTCATAGATTAACTTTTATTCAATCACTGAAGCAACTGTAGCAACAAATCCTCCACAATATATCAGTAGTGAAGATTTATTGGATTAAATCGTTGAGGTGAAATGTCAGCAAAATAGAGGAAAAAAAAATCAATCCCAAAAGGGCTGTTTAAGACAAGATGACATGTATAATTGTGTTAATAAAAGAATTGTCGTATATATGTGCAAGTTGCTGAATCTATGAAAAAGGCATACACCATAATATTAGACCGGAACATAGCGATGCAACTCTCACCAAAAACAGGCTCCGCTGACTACCGCTAGGGCATGATGCCTTGGAAAGATAGAGGATCGAGGAGCCCCAAGTTTTGCTGTGTCTGGCCACACTAAGCCGATTACCACATAAACTTGGTTATTTCCATCGCGATCTTCTGGGCGAGCTCGCGGGTCGGCGCCATGATGAGCACGTACGCACCCTCGGCTGTATCCGCCTCGCTCACGATCGGCGGCATGCAGGCAATCTAGGACAGCATGTGGAGCACAGAGGCAGTGATCTTGCCGGAGCCCATCTGGGCGACGTTGAGCGACACGGAGGTCATCCGGATTGGCCTCAGTTATCCTGTACCCGACCTTGTCGACGATGTGGAGATTGGAAAGTCTTCGGGGAATATGCGCCAGTATCGATCCATCACGTCGCCCACCGGTCGATCGACTCCATCACGTCTTCGGCGTCGCAGCTCAAGACTGCGTGCGTGGGCGATGGCGGAGCTTTTCCCGCGTGGGGATTAGAGGAACATGGATCTCGGCCCCATCGCTTCCATGGAGCCTTCGGCGTCGTGTCTGAAGACGACGCGCGTCGGGGACGGCGGCGTTTTTCACGGGCGAGGATCAGATGAACATGGGCTCGTCTCCATCGCGTCCATTGAGCGCTTCACAACGGCGCGACGGCGCCGTCATGGCTCAGGATGACGCGCGTGGAGTGTAGAGGTCTCGGTTTGGAGGATACGATTGGTGATTGGTTCTTTGTGAAGGAAGGACGACTTGTTATCTCTGACCCGGAGAACGTATCCTATATTCCTATTCCTATCCAATACCTGCCATGTTTGAAGGGAAAGTACTCAGGAGCTTGAGTCATAGTCGGTAAGGAGAAGACATGATCGTGCGATCGTGGGGAGCGAGCGGGCAGTAAGATGGACGGAAACGTATTTACCATCGGACGGAAAAGTGTAGACGAACCTACCTCTAGCCTTTTTATAGTATAGATAGATAGATAGTGTGTAATTTATCTAGTTTGAACAAGACTTGAATTACTCTATTAACATTTGATTCATATGATACGAAATCACAATCATAAGCAAGTCATTTTGAATAGGAAGTTGTTGATATCAAATTTCTGTCATATTTATCACATGTTATTACAATATTCTTCCAACCTTTGGCTTAACCAAACAAAAGTGAAGTGTTTCGCAAGTCTTGGAGCTATCATGGGAGTTAAACACATGATTTTACTATGGAATATAACATCTGGTCCTGGGAGTACAATATAAGTGATTCATTTCCGTCCTAAGCGCACAAGAAGTGATTTGACCAGCGCCATGATGTTCAGCAGTGTAACATCTCAAAACTTTAATCAAGGTTATCAAAGTTCAAATCATTCAATTTAGGGTAAACAAAAACTTTTATTATTAAAATGAGTTATAAATGCATGTGTGTTTGCATTAGTGAAGAAATTGTTTGAAAACGCCATGCTTGATTGTTCTAAGTGTTGTGAAATTGTTCAAAGGTGAATGTCACATCATATAGACCATTTTCAAACAAAATTCAAAGAGAAAGAAATTAAATAAGATTAAATAAGGCAAATGGTCTTTTTGAACATTTTAATCCACTAGGCCACTTTAGGTGTTCCTAGAAGACAATTCCTAACATAAACTGTTCTAGTTCTTTTCACCCCTTGCTAGACCAAGTAAAGATGTACCAAGGCCCACTTTACAAACTTACAAAAATATTTAGCCACTCCATTTAAAGAACATTTGAAAATTGAATCAAGTGTATGTGTTAAGATCACACTTTTTCAAAAACACATCAAATGAATTTACCTTGGCAATCCCAAGCAAACCTAGTCTCTCAAGCTTAATACAAGACCACTCAAAAAATTTGAGACAAAAATTCAAATATAAATTTTTTTCGGTCATTTTAACAAACACCTTAGCTACACAAATTAACCACCTGCCAAACTCCACTGTTTTGCACAGTAATCCTCCACCCCTCTGTCCCCTCTTCACTCCTCTGTTCCCTCTTAGTCTAACCAAGCCACAGACAGCCACCCCTCTTCGCCGCTGCACCAGTAGAGCGCCGCCCAAAATTGGTCACCGTCGGTCGACCATGTCCAAGCCATAGTAGACCACCCCGTGCTTATCCAGATGCCTAGGAGGATCGCCGCAGTCTACTACCTCTCCCTGTCCCTTCCCCAAGCGCAGCCAGGCCTTGGACCACCCCCAGCACGCCGCGCCCAGAGCGTCTGCGCCATGCCGAGCACGCGCCAGAGCGCCGCGCACACTCCGCGCCTCGACCTCACCCCGCGCACACTGCTCTGCAATGACCCTAGCAGCCGCCCAGACATCCCCGCTTGCCACCGCTTGACCCATAGCCACCATGCGCCGCGTCGAACACCACTTCTGCCACGGAGAGCACCGCCCTCTCCCGACCCAATGCAACCGCCTCATGCCTCGCCTTTAAGCCAGAGAGGACCGCCAGGAGACCACGCACCGTCCCCTACCTACAGCCGCGCCGCTAGCTGCCTATAGCGTCGCCACCGACGAGCCGCTCCCACGTCGCTCGCTCCCTTCGTCGAGCTATAAAAGGAGGCCCTCTCCACCCCATTTCTGCACACCATCTCACTCCCCTCTCACCATTGATTCTCCCACACTATCCCCGGAGCAAGGCGAGCTTCCATCCACCGGAATTTCGCCGGAGTTAGCTGCTGCAGAGGAGAAGAAGCGATGTCGATTGGAGCCACCCCAGGAGCCGCCGCGACCATGCCTCGAACCGCCGTCGTCTACGAGCTCGTTCGCCCCCATCGCCACGTCTAGCTGGAGCCCTGGTGAGCCCCCACGTACCCCCACCGTGCCATGTTAGGATTCTCTCTCGTCGGAGCTGTTCACCGAAGACGATGAACCACGGCCGTAGATTTTGTTCTAATCGTAAGGCTAGGATTGAAACATATCGGTTCACTTAGATAGAGCCGCTGACGCATGGGACCCCCTGTCAGCAGCCCGCTGCGCCCGCGAAGTGCAGCTGGGCCGGCCCACTTCCTTTCCCGTGCTAGCCCACCGATTCAAATTAGTATTTTCCTTTTTAATTTGAAATCCTATTCTGTCCACTTATTCAAAAATCAATTTAGAGAGTTTCGATTAACCAAAATGCATGATTTAAATTTTGTTAGAAAGATAATTAAAATATCTATCCAAGCCCATTGGATTTAAATCAATTGGAGTTAGAGATCACATATAGCAAAACTAACAAAAGATACTTTTCTATATTCAAACATTTTTCAAAAATCAACCATAAGAGCTTTTGAGTTGATTCCAACTTTCAAAAATCACATTTGATGATATCTATCTGAATATGTAAAAATATTTAGGTTTGCATGCAATAACATTGGACTAGTACCAAAAGAATGCTATTAGGGTATTTCTAGTCACTTTAAATCTATTAAATAATAATCTTAAACTTTATAAAAGGAGACCAACCCTTTAAATCACATTCCCATGTATTAGAATATGTGGTGATGACATGTGTCAACATGATCCCATATTTTAATTGGAGAATATTAAATCTTAATTAATTTCAATGAGTAGAAATTAATTTTCTCAAATAAAATAATAAAACTAGTTTTTTAATTCATGTGATGATTGTGATGATACTAGATCATCAAGTGTGTGCCTTAGTGTGCTATTTAGCAATATATAAGTATTGTTTGGTGATTGTGTATCCCGTGTCCATTTATAGACGATAGTACCGACCAAGTCTACGAGGAGGAGGAGTTCTACCCTGAAAAAGACGAGGAGAATTTCAATCACTGCACCAACCAAGGCAAGCCACCACTAGATGCAAGTTAACCTAAGCAAGATGCACTAGGCATGCTTTGGTTATATACTTGATTATACCCATTTCCAAGTTTTACTTGCAAGCTTTACTTTCTTTTACTTTACCAAAGTTCTTTACTTTTAATATAGATAGCATAAAGAGTATAAAACTTGGTCTATCTAGTTACACTTAGATGTCATTCTATAGCATGAGATTGAAGATTAGCACCCCTCTTTAGTGAACACTCTTAACCTTAGTGGCTAGTGCTAAGCATAAAAGTGGATCACTTTAGATGGGACTACTTGGTGAAAATGATTATGAAAACCTTGGAATGATGAGTCATTCTATTGAGATGTTTTGACATGTGTTGAGAAACACAAATGGTTTGATGATGGAAATGTTGAGGCATGAGCCTTAGCCCTTTATAAAAACTGATGGTTGGTTTCGGATGCGATACCATTCCAATTTTGCCGTATAACCACAATGCCTGAATTGGGTAAGGCTTAGCCGGAAGTTTATATGCATTAGTATGAGTTCCCTCGTGGGAGAGGTTTGAGATGAGGCTAACTCTTGATGTGTGTCCACCTATGCAGTGCCCAGGATGGCAGATGGCCATGGCTGGGAGGCCAAGCTCATAGGGGAGGTGCCTATACTAGGGTGTGTAATTGAAAGGTTAAGATTGATTATCCGCATACAAAGTATGATTGATTCAGGGTTATCCCTGACGGAAGTATCGAATTTTGTGGTGAAAGTGTACCACCTCTTCAGAGTGTCAAACTATTCGAATAGCTGCATCCGTGGTCATGGACAGTTAGAGTGGCCATACTGTTCCATCGTCAGATGTTTTAAAAATGACTTGTGAAATGACTTTTACTATTGTTTCCTCTAATGTGTGATTTGGATACAACTAACACGGACTAATGCTGTTTTTAGCAGAATTACCTTGCTGTCTAGTTTTTGTGTAGAAAATCTACTATCAGGAAAAATCCCGGAAAATATGCCAAAAATCCTATTTCACCAGAAGACTCACGGAGCCAGAAGACGAGACGGAGTAGGGCCGCGAGGGGCCCATAGCACCTGGCCGCGCGGGCCAGGCCAGGCCGCGCCTGGGGGTGGTGTGGCTGCCTCGGTCACCCCCTCGGCCTCCCTCTTTGCGTATAAGATGCCTCTTGACCTAAAAACCGAGGGGGGTTCGACGTTTTCCCAGAAAGAGTTCCGCTTCGCCGCCACCACCAGATTCCATGAATCGGCACCAGAAACTCCATTTTGGCACCCTGCCGGGACGGGGAATTGGAGGCCATCATCGCCACCATCGCTTCTCCATCGACCATCCATGTTTCCCCCATCTATGAGTGAGTAATCCCCCGTTGTAGGCTATGGGGATGGTAGGGATTGGATGAGATCGTTCATGTAATGGCATCAGATTGTTAGGGCATGGTGCCTAGTATCTTTTATTAGTGCTTTTTGACTTTGTTGCAACTTGTTATGCTTAATGCTTATCACTAGGGCCCGAGTGGCATGATTTCAGATCTGAACATGTTATTGATTCATTATGATAGTATTTTTTTTGTCTTACCTGCAAGTTGTATACACACACTGTTGTCCGGAACCAATGGCCCCGAAGTGACAGCAATCGGGATAACCAGAGGGAATGGCTTTGATGTGAGGATCACATGTGTTCATGTAGTGTTAATGCTTTGCTCCGGTGCTCTATTAAAAGGAGCACCTTAATTGCCAGTAGTTCCCTTGAGGCCCCGCGGCAAACAGGCTGGCAGGACAAAAGATGTTGTGCAAGTTCTCACTGCGAGCACATATGACTATATATGGAACACATGCCTATGATTATTTAGTACTTGGATGCTTTATCTTATTTATCTGCAATTGCCATGTGTTTTGATTGCCATGTGAATTGTCTTGTCCATGCAACGCCCGTCCATCCATCCCTATGCCTACCGCGCTTTAGTCCTACTGTTTACTGCTACTGTTACTATTGTCTTTACTTTTACTACTGCTATTACTTTGCTATTGCTATTACAAAACTGTTGCTACTAATAAACTGTTGTGCGCACGATTGTTTCCAGGTGCGACTGAATTGACAACTCAGTTTTTAAGGCTTATAAATATTCTTTGGCTCCCCTTTGTCGAATCAGTAAATTGGGTTTCACTTCCCTCAAAAATACTGCGATACACCCCCTATACTTGTGGGTCATCAAGACTATTTTCTGGTGCCGTTGCCGGGGACCATAGCTCTATTTATCAAGTTCACTTGGAATCACTATTGTTGGCTGCGATCCATCAATCATGGGTAAGTCTCGTGATGGCAAGGTTCCTATTTTACCATCCACTACAAGGAGAGGTACGGTTCTGAACACCGTTGTTGTTCTTGATTCACCATTTGTTATGAGTAAGCTCCTTACACCACCACATACACATGCTACACGCACTGCTACTACTGCTGAATCTGAAACTTCTGATACTTATGATGCTGCTTCTACTGTGCTTGATAAGAGTGGTTCATTAGGTCCTTTCCTAGATGCTACGATTGCTAGAACTATAGCTAGAAATACTGAAACTCCTAATGAAGACATTACTACACATGTTAGTTCACCTGAGTCTAGAGAGAGTTATGATATTGAAGACGGTTATATAGAGATGACCGATGGATTTATTAAAGAATGTCAAAACACCTATGATAGGAGTGCTATTAAGAGTCTCCTTGAGAGGCGAACTATAAAACCCAAATTGTCTCCTAATGCTAAGTTTGCTGCATCTCCCATAAACATTAAAGATAAGGATTATGATTTCTCTCTTGATTTATCTTACATAACTATTGTTGAGAAAGAACCTTCTTGTGGGACTAAGAATGAGAGTGCGGTAGCACATATGACTGAGCTTTCTACTATGAGTGGCCTGTTTTCTGATGATATTAAGATGCACACCTACTTTGTTGCTAAAATTTTCCCTTTTTCGTTGAAAGGAGAAGCTAAACTTGGTTTAATAATTTACCTCCTGGATCTATTGATAACCCTGATTGCTTGATTAGTACCTTCCTTCAGAAATATTTTCCTCCTAGTGCTAGATATGCTATTTTACATGAACTTTTTGATTTTAAACAGGGAGAGAAAGATATATTGCCTGAATCATGGGCAAGGTTTTGTGCTTTGATTCATGCACAAGCTGGATGTCCATTACCTAAGAATGAGCTTCTTGATATATTTTATAATGGACATACCTGGATAGTTGTGTTGATTGTGTTTTCTCGAATAGAACTCCCAAAGAAGCTGAGGAATTAATGGCTAAAATAAGCAAGAATTATGAAGACTGGACTTCATCTGAACCAGCTATACCTGAGACAACTATACCTGAACCAACTATTCATGTGCCTATACCAACATCAAAGAAGAGGGGAGTTATTGAATTAAATGATGAAGTAATGAAGGAAGCTAAGAAATGTCTTAAGGAGAAGGGAATTAAAGCTGCATACGTCAAGAATTTACCTCCTATAAAAGAACTATGTAAGCCAATTTCCCACTCATCCACTTTTGAGGTACACTCTCTCCAACACTTTGATGAAGGTGATATTCCTTACTCTAAACCTCCTGATCAATGCTTAGAAGAATTCAATATTTTTATTGTTAAGTAAGATAATTTTAATAAAAGAGTGAAAAATCATCTAATGGAAAACTCTAGAGCTATTATTGAGTTAAAAGATATTGTGGAAAGAACCTCGAACGATGTTAAAATGCTTGTTAAACACTTCCAAATGGTTCAAACTCAAATTGATCAGCTTATTAAAGTACAAAAAGACTTGCTAGTTAATGCTGCTAAAGAAAAACATGCTTATGAAATTAAACTAGAAGCGGTGCTGCCACTCAGGATCCTCTATATCCTGAGGGACATCCTAAAAGAATTGAGCAGGATTCTCAACAAGCTAAAAATAGTGGTATTTCTTCTAAGAAAGGGAAAAAGAAACTTAAAACTATTGTAGAATCTCCTGAACCTGCTATAGATCCCAATAGTATATCTATCTCTAATGCTGAAACAGAAAGTGGTAAGGAGGAAAATGATGTTCCTGATAAAGAAAAAGTTGAAGAAGAACCTGAAAGGCACACTAAGAATACTAAATACACTAAAGAATATTTTGTTGCTAAGAAACATGGTAATGAAAGAGAGCCTTGGGTCCAAAAACCTATGCCTTTCCCTGATAAGAAACACAAGTTGATGGAAGATGAACATTATAACAAGTTTTGTGAGTGGATGAAACCTTTATTTTTGCAAATTCCTTTGACTGATGCTATTAAATTGCCTCCTTACTCAAAGTATATGAAGGATATTGTCTCTAATAAAAGGAAGATCCCTAATGAAGAAATTTCTACTTTGCTTGATAATTATTCCTTTAATGGTAAGGTTCCAAAGAAACTTGGAGACCCGGGGATTCCAATTATTCCTTGCTCTATTAAAAATAGTTATGTTAGAGCTGCTTTGTGTGATTTGGGAGCAGGAGTTAGTGTTATGCCTTTTTCTCTCTATAAGAGACTTCAACTGGAAAAACTAATACCAACTAATATATCTTTGCAAATAGCGGATAAATCTACTATTGTTCTTATTGGTATATGTGAGGATGTACCTATTCAAGTGGCTCATAATTTCTTGATATTAACTGATTTTGTTGTGCTTGAAATGCCTAAAGATGATAATATGTCTATTATTCTTGGGAGACCTTTTCTTAATACTGCAGGAGCTGTTATTAATAGTAATCAAGGAAAGGTTACTTTTAATGTTAATGACAAGGATCAAGTTGTCTACTTCCCCAAGAAGATTGACAGGAATTATGGCCTAAATTCAATTGAAAATATTGAGGGCATTCAAGTTGGAGAAATATATTGTCCCATATCACGAGAAAAATATGAAATTATTATGATTGGGACCATTGCTCTCAAGGTTGAGGTAACATAATCATTAGTGGAATACGAAGTTTTGTCTCATATAAAATTGTTTTGGTAACAAGACCTGATCAACCTTGTTAACAAAGGGATTTTTAATGAACAAAACAATGTTTCCACTATGATTATCTTCGCTTACTTTTACTTTATCCATTTTAGTTTTTGTTTTCGCTTAGTTTACTTTTTAGTTGTTAGTTGCTTGCATATTAGAGTGTCTTAGAACTTCTGAAGTTTTAGTTTTGTTTTGCTTTTGCATCTTTTCAAAATCACTTTTCTGCAGAAAAATCATTCATCAATACCTGAAAATTGCTAAAAAATAAAGTGTCTCAAAAAATTCCAAAAAATTCATATTAAATTTTTACGTGAAAAAAGGGACAGAGAAGTGCCTGGGGAGTACCAGAGGGGCCCACTAGGCAGGCACACCACCTGGTGGCACGGCTAGCCCAGGGGCGCGCCTGGCCATGGTGTGGGCCACCCCTGGCCCTCCACTCACTCTCTCACTTGCCACTTCCTTCTCTCTCCCGAGAAAACAGCAGCTCATTGCTCGAAATCACGTTCTTGCTGTTCTTGCCCACGATTTTTCGATCTCCTTGCTCAGCCCATCTTTGCTGCTGAAATTTGGAGCATTTGTTCTCCGGTATGTGACTCCTCCGCTTGTCCAAGTAGATTTGTGTTTAGCAGATTATATCTTGAGTATTTTGCTGCTGTAGGTGACAGGTTATGAGAGCTTGTAAGCTTGTTCAATGCTTAGAGATATTGTTTTGATGCATGTTTAGGCCTCTTACAAGGCCCTATGAGTAGTTCCCTTCATTATTTATTCACTTTGCAATCACTTGTATAATGGATGTTTACATTTCAGAATAGAAGATGAATGAACACCAACTCAACCAACATGAACTGAGGGGGAGGAAGTTTTTCCTTCCATCTATCCATGCCCCGAATTCATGAGGACTGCGAGGATCTCTCAAGACATCCATACTTTAATCACTAATGCAGGGTTGGAGCATTTTGTGGGAGATGAACCTCACCAATTTGCAAAGCTAACCATGTCTATGGTGCAGGACTTTCGATTTAGTTGCTCTTTTCTTAGCCCCATGGTTCACTACAAAATTTACAATATAGCCGTCGACCTCCCTTTTGATGATTTTTGTGCAGCTATTAGAGTACCTCAGTGGGGATCATGTGGAAGGATTAAAGAGCGACCTGCACCACTCATGGACTTGTATGCAGAGATTTGCCAAGGGAGAAGCTTCTCGAAGGAGAATGGGAAAATCCGTAACATTCATCTCCCGTCTATTCACTACTTTGCTTACTTTATTGCCAAGTGTGTTCTCGCTAGGAAAAATGCTAATAAGTTATCCTCTTATGATCTAGCATTCATCTCAGCAGCTTTAACACGATATAGGACTTATAATTTGGGTGCCTTAGTAGCTTTTCGTCTTGCTGCTAGCCTCAAGAAAGGTGGAATTTGCGGAGGCCTCATTGCCTCTCATTTATTAGCTTTACATGGTTTAGTGCCTCATCATTTAGACCTATAGTTTACCATAGAGAGACTTGATGTTAATTCCATGATACAACATAAATTTCTTTCTTCTTGGGCTAATTTGAGTGATTTGTCTTATGAAATAACCTTTCTCAAGGCTGGTGGGAGAAGGAGTAAGTCCGAGTGAGTTATTCTTTTGCCTGCACCTGTTTTGTTTCACCTTGATAACATGGTAGGATGGTCACTCACCGAGGAAGAACTCGATGCATACTTGGGAGAGCTCTCCCAACAGGAGCAGGATACTGGAAGGGAGGTTACAGATGATTCGGTCCAGCCCTCGAATGAGGGGGAGTCTTCATATCAGCAGCCTACCTATGATTGGGGAGCTTCTTCTTCTTCACAAGGGCCTTACCACGATCATTCTTACGATGACCCGCTTGCTTGGAACCCTTACTCACATTTGGATTGATACCCTCTTAGGCCAAAAGCCTAAGCTTGGGGGCAGGTATACCGACATCACACTCATCTACATATCATGTTTAGTCGGTACTTTGTATATCCATGTTTCGCTTTGTTTTTACTTTTTTGTTCTTACTTTGTTTCTGCTTTCCAAAACACAAAAGACCAAAAATATTTTCTTTGTTTCTCTTTGTTTGCTTCTCTTTCTTTTTTGCCTTGGTTTGCTTTTCCCTTTTCACTTTGTTTTGATTAATTGAAAAACCCCAAAAGATTTCGCTTTGCTTGTTCTCCCTTTTTGCTCTTGCCTTTAAAACTTCAAAACACCAAAAATATTTGTTCTTCTTCTTTGGTTTTGTGAAGTTTGTTGCAGGGTTCAGCAGTCCTCTGTGGAGTTTGGTTTTCATGTTATTATTCAAGCCATATAAGTGAAGGGCAATAATGAGGATTAATGACAACTTGAGGTGTGATAAGAGGCTGGTAACGAACTCTATTTGTTTTCATTTTTGTACATATACTCATCATTGTGGGCATGCTTAGCATGTTCATGTAGGGTGTATGTTATTTATGGATGCTTAGTACTTCTTGATTTCTTATGATTAGTTCCAGCTTTCTAATAGTTTGTAGCATGTCATATGAATGTTTGCTTGCATTGCTCTATTCATAACTTGGCATGACACGATGGTATCCTCCTCTGAATGTTTCACTTGAATTGACTTGGCACATGCTCACACATGTATATGACTGAAATAATCAGTTAAGCCTCGATGAATTATTTTGCCTCAAGGGTCTTGAATCACTTTCATGCCATGATTAGTCCTGTTTTGTTGCAAGCATGATTATGACAGTTATTGCTCTCTCGTTTGTTGCTCCCTTCCTATTGCTAGCCTTCACTTGTGCTGAGTATAATCTTTACTCGTGCATCCAACTCCCCAAAACCAATATTGCCAAAAGTGTCCACCCTACCTACCTATTAGCATCAATTGCTATTCCGTGCATATTAGGTATGCCTTGTTTTCTTCCGAATAAAATGTTTGCTTGTTATGAGAAAGTTAGTTAGTAAAGCTCTCATGAACTTGATGGCATACTTTATTTTCTTGCACTTAATAAACTTGAACCATTGTGTCCATCTTTGTTGTTTATATGCTTGCACTTTATAAGTTGAAGTTAGCAGAACCATGTATCATGGGGAAGGCTTTCAACATTGCACTGGTACTTTGTACCTTGTTGATATCATGATTATTTTGCTTATGGATCCTGGCGGTGTGAAATAAAATGGGAACTTGTAAGATCATGGATTTTGTATGTGTGTTAGAGAAACGCATGGGCCACTAGCCTAAGCCATGCCTAATTATGGTGGAAACTTGCAGCATAACTATAATGAGCATTCTATGAAGCATCCTTAATAAAAACCTATGCAAATAGCAAATAAAAAGACCGCTGAGATGCTCATTGTCTGCTTGCCTTGTCATTTTGATTATGGGATAGCTCCTGTATCATGTGCAAGGGGTACCCCATTGGCGGTTCTCTATGATATATATGTACTTACAATGACAAGAGCTTACTTGTGACTGAAGTTGAGTAGCATGAGGTTCGGTCTTCGTAAGTAAGGGCATGAGACTAAGACTTATAACTTGTCAAGCATATCCTCTTAGTTGTGTCACTTTAACCTTAACTATTTAAAGATGCTTATGATAGGGACAATGAGAGCTCAAAGCTAATGAGTACCATACTTTCAGCATTTGGAAGCCCTTCAAACTTTTCAAAACCTTTTCGTTTTCCCTGTTGAGTCTCCACATATTCTATGAGAACTTTCTTGAGAGCATAGTTGTCATTCTTAGTGTAATGTGCTGGTCTCAAAACTTGATTAATTATGTTATGACCTTGATGCTTGTACCTTTGATATTTTTACTTCTAGTCTTCACTTGAAATTCAGAGGTGCCTTGGCATTTATATTTACTCTACAATCAAAGGCAAGCGAGATACCACTCTATCATACATTTTTATGAGAATTGCAATGTTGCTTATGTTTATGTTTCATACTACTTATTATTTTTGAGTTGGAATCTCTTCATAGCTTGCAATGACTATTAAGTAAACTTATTTGCATACTCCTTATTATGAGTTGTCTAAGTACTTGATCATATGCTGAGAATATATACATCTTATGAAGCAAACGTGTTCGTGAAAGTTTCTTTTATCGCACTCAGTTTTCAACTGAATTGCTTGAGGACAAGCAATAAGCTAAGCTTGGGGGGAGTTGATATGTCCAAAACGTATCTACTTTCTCGAACACTTTTGCTATTGTTTTTCCTCCAAACTTGTGTGATTTGGATACAACTAACACGGACTGATGCTGTTTTCAACAGAATTACCTTGGTGTCTAGTTTTTGTGCAGAAAATCAACTATCAGGAAAAATCCCGGAAAATATGCCAAAAATCCTATTTCACCAGAAGACTCACGGAGCCAGAAGATGAGACGGAGTAGGGCTGTGAGGGGCCCACACCACCTAGCCGCGCGGGCTAGGCCAGGACGCACCTGGGGGTGGTGTGGCCGCCTCGGTCACCCCCTCGACCTCCCTCTTTGCCTATAAGATGCCTCTTGACCTAAAAACCGAGGGGGGTTCGACGTTTTTCTAGAAAGAGTTCCGCTTCGCCGCCACCACCAAATTCCACGAATCAGCACCAGAAACTCTATTCTGGCACCCTGCCAGGACGGGGAATTGGAGGAGATCATCGCCATCATTGCTTCTCCATCGACCATCCATGTTTCCCCCATCTATGAGTGAGTAATACCCCGCTGTAGGCTATGGGGATGGTAGGGATTGGATGAGATCGTTCATGTAATGGCATTAGATTGTTAGGGCATGATGCCTAGCATCTTTTATTAGTGCTTTTTGACTTTGTTGCAACTTGTTATGCTTAATGCTTGTCACTAGGGCCCAAATGCCATGATTTCAGATCTGAACATGTTATTGATTCATTATGATAGTATTGTTTTTGGTCTTACCTGCAAGTTGTATACACACACTGTTGTCCGGAACCAATGGCCCCAAAGTGACAGCAATCGGGATAACCGGAGGGAATGTCTTTGATATGAGGATCATATGTGTTCACGGAGTGTTAATGCTTTGCTCCAGTGCTCTATTAAAAGGAGAACCTTAATTGCCAGTAGTTCCCTTGAGGCCCCGCTGCAAACGGACTGGCATGACAAAAGATATTGTGCAAGTTCTCATTGCAAGCATGTATGACTATATATGGAACACATGCCTATGATTATTTAGTACTTGGATGCTTTATCTTATTTATCTGCAATTGCCCTGTGTTTTGATTGCCATGTGAATTGTCTTGTCCATGCAACGCCCGTCCATCCATCCCTATGCCTACCGCGCTTTAGTCCTACTGTTTACTGCTACTGTTACTATTGTCTTTACTTTTACTACTGCTATTACTTTGCTATTGCTATTACAAAACTGTTGCTACTGATAAACTGTTGTGAGCAAGATTGTTTCCAGGTGCAGCTGAATTGATAACTTAGTTGTTAAGGCTTATAAATATTCTTTGGCTCCCCTTATGTTGAATCAATAAATTGGGTTTCACTTCCCTCGAAAATACTGCGATACACCCTCTATACTAAGATAAATCTAGCTTTTTGTAAATAAACTTAGAGCTTAGCTTTCCTATTAGAACTACCTTACTTGTTAGTGATTGTTTACGAGTACTTAAAGAGTACTCATGGCTTTGTCTCCGGCTATTCCCGTGGCCAGACTATGAGGAGGACTATCCGGAAGAAGGACAGCAGGACGGCTACGACAACTAGGATCATCTCCCATCGTCAGCATTGCCTGTGACACTGAAGATGGAGCCCCCTGCTACGCTTATTATTCCGCTGCTTGTTTGTATTAAAGACTGGATCATGAGATCCTTTATTTGTGTAAAACCTTATTATGGTTTGTAATGGATGATGTACTATGATATCCAATCTGTTATGTCTCACAAAAATGGTAATCCTGGGATTGCGAGGTATGGCATTACATGCATCTGGGATTAAAAAATCCGGGTGTTGACAAGCAGTTTTGGCGACAATCAACCACATGGCATTGGATATTTGCACCTAGGACCCCATAAACCCACAACACCAAATTCCTCTCCTACCTTCTTTGTTCCCAACCCGAAGGCAACAATGATGGAGAAGGTGATTTTGTGGACTGGTGGCTGCAGGCTTCGACTTTCACCCCCCAAGCGATGTGCAAGGGGACGACCTTGTTGATCATGTTAACGATTTGGTGGATTTGGAAGCAGCGCAATGCAGTCATTTTCGATAACGCATCGCCTAACACGGATAACCTTCTTGGCATGATTCGATCTGAGGCTCGATGTTGGGCCGCAGCCGGAGCGGTTGGCCTTCAGGCCTTGATCCCCGCGGCCCCGTAGTCTAGTGGGTTGAGTTGTTGTGGTGTTGGCTCTCTGAGCCTTTGTATGATCTGTACAGAACTCTCTTTTTTTGTATCAATGAATCGAAACGCAAAGATTTTCCGTTTCGCGGAAAAAACAGTGAGGTCTATGCCAACATCGATTATAAGTTTCGGCAACGATGGCGATACTAATGAACCGTGTCTATTGCAATCTGTGATGGTAAGCAACGTTGCAACGATGGCTGAAGTAGGCAAGGACCATTATCCACTGGCAATAAGATACACCACCACCATCTTTCCTCATTAAGTATAGTGCCACATAAGCAATTTTCGTATAATACCACGCCAAGAACCTCCCATTGTGAAAGGCCTTAGAATAGCCCTAATGGGGGTATCATAAGTAGTATTATGCATGCCATGTTTCCAAATTCTGACATGGCATGCTAATTAATGATGAAAGAGATTATGTTGGTATCATATGTAGATACAGTATCTTAGCACGCAGAACTAACAAAACTAATCTCAAATAATGTACACAATTTTACATTGAGATTCTAGAAAACAATAAATATACTAAGACTATGATACTACTACATGATACTATGCATTATGGAGATGGTATCATATAGTAGTATCATATACATGATACTACTATATGGTACTCCCCATTGTGACTAGTCTTAGGCTGGGCATAGTGGGGAGTAACTTAGAGTAGTAACATGGATATATTACTAGTCTAAGTTACTACCTCCATAGTGGAAAATAACATAGGTGTGGTATTATGCAAAGTTTTATTTATTGCAATGTAGACTCATTTTGTCTTGAAATGTGTGATGTTATGATAACATAGCTAATTACCACAAAGCTCTCTCTTAGCATAGCTAATTACTACATGTAATTACTCTGTTTGGAGTAAATACTTAATTAGCAATACAAGTAGGACTATGTTACTACCCAAGTTACTCCCACTATGACTAGTCTTAGAATGCCAGTGAGAATCATTCATTGTACTTCTAGGAACCCATATATTACCTTTCACGATACTTAGACATAGGCCTAACCGGTAGTTGGAGCTTCCCTATGGGCTAAAGTGTGTCATACCTCCTCCCCATACTCTATATCCATAAGAATTTCTAATTGTTAGGCTTATTTTGAATGATAACTAAAAGATTAAGCATCATTTTTCTACTTGCCCTCCTAAACAATCTCCATCGAGATGCACCAGTTCCAACACCTATGTGAAGTACCTTATGTAGAAAATATTGATCTCTAGAATATTATATTTTATTGTAATGACCCTTATGGGGTTTATATAGAGTACACAAGGTAGGTAGGTGGAGACTTGGAGTACAAGATGTAGAGTCCTAGTCTATCTCTAGCCTATGTACGTATACGTACTCTAACATCCCCCTCAATCGGTGCGGGAGTGAAGCGGACGCTTGCGACTGGATTTAAAGTCTTGCGCTTCCGTCATCTTCACCTCCTTGTCATCATCACCTGCGTGAACATGATCATGACTGTCATCTAGGGCGGTGACCGTGTCCCCTTCTGGTGCCTCTCTTCCCTCCCGCAGTCACAGCGGGAGTGGCGTGGACGCAAGTGATGACGTGGACGCTGCTGACTGGAGCTCTTGAGTTACTGTAGACGTTGTTCTTGATGTCGTTGTCGAGGTAGCCAGTCGTGATGTAGCCGTGGTCAAGGTTGTCGTGTTCATTGTAGCCGCGCCGGACGCGTAAAAAATTGCGCGGTTTGTGTCGTAGGGTTTTAGGTTTTCGTGCGGCGGCGGCGGGTTTCTTGGTCATAGTGCGGCGGCGGCAGTAATCTGCAGCGGCGACGGGTTTTTGTGTGACGGCTGCAGAGATCTGCGACGACGGCAGGTTTTGGTTGTAGTTTTTGAGGCGACAGCCGAAGCACAAAGGTAAGCGGCAGTGGCAAGGATTTTAGGTGGCGGCGGCGGATCGCACATGATAGGGGGCGGCGGTGGGTTTTTGACCAGGCGGGCAAGACGATTGTGTGATCGTCCTAGCAGAGCGCCGGGTTGTGGCGATGGCGGGTTTGAATCACATGATGTAGACCTTAGCGATGATTTTTGTTGGCGATGTAGAACTCGACGAAAACCTTGATGTAGTCGTACAGCTTGACGTTGATGTTCGGATCGATGTAGCGCGTCTTGATGCAGTGCAGATCGGTGATGACGACAACACGTGTGCAAGGTCGTGCTCCTGTTGTCGATGTCGGGTGCTTGAGGTCGTGGCGATAGGGGTCGTCGCGGCGTGCGCGATCCCCACGTCTCCTGGTTGCTCAGGTGTCGCACACGGTGCAGACATGAAGTGCCCTTCCACATCCACATGTGCGTTCACGGAGTTTTATTGTTCCGGCACAAAAGAAAATCTTGTTTCCTAGTGCATGCAACGGCACGCATGGTGTGACGTGGTGTCCTGACGAAGCTGACCACGCGCGAGCGCGATGCATGTTGGAGCAGTCTTGTGCGTGTTGACATGCCTACTTGAAGATCCGTAGGCGGCGGCGTGACGAAACACCTAATGTGGCGACGGCGCGAGATCTTGTCCGCCGTGTTCTCCAACTGTGCGCCGCCGGTGACCCTGATCTTGCACCGCTTTTCGTGGGACGAGGGTATGAAGATTTAGGGCTTTATTTAGCTAATTGAATCTAATTTAGAGATTGGAAAATTTGAGATTGGATCTAATCTAGTTTAAGGTACCGATCCGAACTTTGATCGAAACCGGGTGCCGCGCTCCCGATGAGTAATCTCCCCGTGGGCGGCGCGTCACGGAAGTGGTGGAAGAACCTAGGATCGGCGCTGTGAGGCTACCTGCTCTGATACCAGGTAGAAAATATTGATCCCTAAAATATTGTATTTTATTGCAATGACTCTTATGGGGTTTATATAGAGTTACACGGGTAAGTGGAAACTTGGAGTACAAGATGTAGAGTCCTAGTCTATCTCTAGCATATACACGTATACATACTCTAACACTTTACTCCAAACAGAATATGTCTTGTAAACCTATACACTTTTTTCGAAATGGAGGATGCAACCCCGACCTCTGCATCGAAAAGATGCATACGGCCTTTATTGCTTTATTAAAGATCGATCAACAAAGGAATAACAAAGCATATACATCATCAAACCCGAAGCCACCACGCACCACTTAGACACTCGACAATGGAGTAAAATCGTGTCAACCGGACCGCTCTGTGTCCGGAAAGCCAACGAAGACACTCCACCAGCTAGGGACCGGAACAATCGTATACACCGAGGCGCCCTCTAGACGAGACGAGAGCGTACATCCGGATTAGTTGACTCTTAGCGAGCACCTTGTGTGCACGCCATAGAAGCCGTCGCCGCCATCGAGCCTCTGAACAATCTTCACGATTAAGATCCGCATAAACTTTACCGGTCCTGCCGCCGACGCCACCACGGCGCCAGACAGCGACCCCCGCCCTGCGCGAGGCCATCATCACGTCCGCCAACGAGACCCCGCTACACCACGCCGCCGAGACCCGCCGCCATCGGCGCAGAAGATGGAACACCGCTCCACCGGCTGATCCCCTCAAGGCATCTCGGGCTCCAAAACGATGCCCTCAAGAGGGTGAACGATATGCCCCCATCGTCTGATCCAGAAAAATCCCAGATCTAGAGTTTCCCCTAGAGGCTTAGGCATGACGCGGGATTCGTAGCAACGGCGCCTTCAACAAGGGAACGACATCCGAGGACGCCGCCATCGTCGGCTCTGACCGACATCGGAGTCCGGCTCTCGCCGGCCAACCGCCTCGCCTCACCCGCACCAAAACCAAGGGCCAGCGCAGAAGAGGGAGCTGTTTGCACGTCGTCTTGCCACCGATCTGCCCGGAGAAGGACATCCATGCCGTGTGCCACGCCGCCACTGCTCCAACGTGTTGGAGATATGCCCAAGAGGCAATAATAAAAGTGATTATTATTATATCTTTGTGTTTATGATGAATGTTTACATTACATGCTATAATTGTATTATTAGGAAACACTAATACATGTGTGTTTTGTAAACATATAAGAGTCCCTAGTAAGCCTCTTGTTAAACTAGCTTGTTGATTAATTGATGATCATGGTTTCCTGATCATGGACATTAGGATGTGATTAATAACAAGGTTATATCATTAGGAGAATGATGTGATGGACACACACCCATAGTAAGCGTAGCATAAGATCAAGTCATTAAGTTCGTATTGCTGTAAGTTTTCAAACACATAGTAACCTATTCCTTCGACCATGAGGTTATGTTAATCACCATCACTGGATGAATACTTTGATGACATCAAACGCCGCTTCGTAACTGGGTGGTTATAAAAGTGTCATTGGGTATTCTGAAAGTATGTGTTGAAGCTCATGAACCAAGATTGGGATTTGTCCATCCATATGACGGATAGATATGCTCTGGGCCCTCTCGGTGGAATGTCATCTAGTTAGCTTGCAAGCATGTGACTAGGTCACAAGGGATGACATATCACGGAACGAGTAAAGAGTACTTATCAGTAACGAGGTAGAACTAGGTATGGAGATACCGACGATCAAACCTCGGATAAGTATAGTATCGTGAGACAAAGGGAATTAGTTTCGTATGTAAGTGGTTCAATCGATCGCGAAGTCATCGTTGAGTATGTGGGAGCCATTATGGATCTTCAGGTCCCGCTGATGGTTATTGATAGGAGATGTGTCTCTATCATGTCTACATATTCACGAACCGTAGGGTGACACACTTAAGGTTCGAAGTTGTTTTAAGTAGATATGGAATGTGCGTTGGAAACCGAATGTTGTTCGGAGTCTCGGATTGGATTCGGGACATCACGAGGAGATCCGGAATGGTCCGGAGAATAAGATTCATATATAGGAGATCATTTTATGAGATAGGAAATGTTCCGGAGTGTTTGTATGAGAGTTCTAGAAGGTTTCGGAATGTTCCGGAAGGTTCTGGAAGATATCTTGGAGTTTGCTTGAAAATCAAGATAGGGATCAAGGAGTCCTGGTGGGTCAAGATACGGATTCGTGGAGGAGGAGGACTCCTCCCCCCACCTCCAACCCGCCGGCCTAGGGAGGAGAGGAGTCCTACAAGGACTCCCCTCCCCATGGCGCCATCCCCTCTTTAAATAGAGGGGCAGGGGGCGCCCCCTCCTCCTTGGCTCTCATAATCCCCAATCTCTGCCGCCTCTCTCCTCCACCATCTTCTGCACAGGCATAGGCGAAGCCCTGCAGAATTCTCTACTCCACCACCACCACCACGCCGTCGTGCTGCTAGGATTCCGTGGAGAAGATCTACTACCTCCGCTGCTCGCTGGAACGGGGAGAGGAAGGTCTGCTTCGACTCCGCACGTGTGACTGACTGCGGAAGCGCTGCCGAATCGTGGCGCCGGAAGGATCGTCAACTTGACCAAGGGCGGAAGCGCTGCTGGAACGTGACGCCGGAAGGATCGTCTACTTGACCGAAGGCGGAAGCGCTGCTGGAACGCGACGCCGGAAGGATCGTCCACACGATCTTGAGATCGGCAAGTGATCGACTACATCAACCACGAGATCTAATCTCGTTAACGCTTTCGGATCTACGAGGGTTAGTTCCCATCTATCTCGTTGCTCATGTCTAATAGATTAGATCTTGGCTTTTATCTAGATTAGATCTAGGTTTTGTTCGTTCTTGCGGTAGAAATTTTTTGTTTTCCATGCTACGAACCCATCAGTGGTATCAGAGTCGTATCTATGCGTAGATCTGTTGCACGAGTAGAACACAATGTTTTTGTGGGCGTTAATGTTTTTTGTTGTCGGTGTCTTAGCGTGTACTTTGCATCTTGCGGCATGGTGGGATGAAGCGGCTCGGGCTAACATTACATGTCATCGCACATGAGACTTGCTCCACGCTTGACGTGCACCTTGCTTTGCACAAGTGGCTTTGCGGGTGTCTGTCTCTCCCACCATAGTTAAGATTGAATTTACAATGAGCATCTTGACAACACTTGTATCAACGTTGTGGTTCATGTTCGTAGGTAAGATCGGTCTTATGCGAAAGCCCCAAACCACGTAAAACTTGCAAAGAAAATTAGAGGCGTCTAACTTGCAAAGAAAACAGTCACGTGTGAAAAGAAATGCAAGCGCATTACCTTTTTCACACACAACAAATAAAGGAGTGTTAAAATATTGAGTTGTTGCCTCGATAGTTTTTGGAAATGGGCGCATATATTACTTAAAAGCAATGTTTACACCCGGCCTCTACATAACTAGGATGCACACAGCCGTTCAACCACACATGATAGATCCAAAGATAAAACAAGATTACAAATCATAGTAATAAGAAAAAACGCCTCCATCTAATGTTGATCTATACGAAGATCACGCTGCCATTCATGTCGGGACAAAATATCCCTCGCCGTGTCCTCCAATCGCGTACACCCCTCCACAAATAAGTGGCGGAGGACCATACGCATTTAAGAATCGTTTATTACAATAGTGTTACATCAAGGACCACTTAAAAGTCTCCACATAGATCAACCAACCAAAAAGCAAAAACAACATGAAATGGCGCTACATCAACATGCGATCCGAATATCAGAACATCAACTGCACTAGTTGTATATATATTCCATGCAACTATTTTAACTGGTTGCACTCAATATATAGAATCTCCTGCTTTTACAATGGCTATATGTAAGACCATCTACGGTCCAATGAGTAGTGTTAGGGTATAAGTACGGTTTAGGTAATCTAGGATTGAGATAGATCTCGTGTCTTGTCTTGTACTCCAAGATGATCCATGTACGTCTATATCTACTTGCTCATGAGACTCCAACATATTCAACCTATCCGTCTTTATTGTTCTACATGGTATCAGAGTAATTTCAGTCCAAACCCTAGCCACCGCCGCAAGCTTCCACCGTGCCGCCCCCGGGGGTTCGATCTTCATGATCTCCACCTAGGGATGCACAACCCGTAGCAGGGTTCGTCCGCTAATCTGTGATCAGCTGTCCTGATGAGTTTTTTCTTTTCGATCTCATCGGTTTTTCTCTCTGCCGGTCATTCGACTGGTATTTTTCTTTTTTGGGTTTACCGATCATAGATCTGATTGAGTCGCCCACTGCCGTCCTCTTCATCATGTTTCTACTCCGACAACGACATCGACCTGCACTGGCCATCTTCATCAAATTGCGCGGCACGGCCGCACGCGCTGCACACGGGGCGCTCCTACATGCGTCGCAATAGGCTGTTCTCGTCCGCGCGGTCTCCATCGTCAGTTCGTCTTCGTCCAGGACTTCATCGAAAACGCCACCATCGATCCCGATCTACGCATCGTCCACGCCATGACGCATACGATTTTTATGTAATACTTTCAAACAAAAGAACAAGACCACACACAGTTTTTTGTAGTACATACAATTGTTATCATGATTCATTATTTATATTTTTAGGAAGAGGTAAGACTTTATGCAGTTTGTGTGTTGCATGTATTTTTTTTTGTCTTTGCAATTTTTGACACAATTCTCGTGGACTGTCCAAAAGTGATGCCTGCAAATCCTATGCCTTTGTTTTATGTTGGATTCAAGAAGTTATGCATCTTTCTGTCTCTTCTCAGTTTTTCTATACAAGCGAGTGATCACGGTTGAGGAATATTGCCCACCACAATATTGTGGCGACTGTACACTAAGGCCCTACTTGGATTGGGGTGTAAAGATAGTGTGTCAGTTGGTTTAAACTTTAAGCTAAATACCATTGCCCCAATTAATTGTACATTCATTCCAAGCAGGTCTTAAGCGGAGTAGCGGACGAGGAAAGTTTCGTGTTGACGTTTGGTTGTGGTAGGGCCGTACACAAATGGTTTGAAATCTAAAAATTTCAGAAGTTATCGAATATTGGCCATCGTGGAGTACATCTTTCTTGGTGTGTGTATAGAAAAACAGAGAAGTAGCATCTTTCGATCAGCCCAAGAAACACTCATGCATGAAAATAAATGCGAGCGGCTGGAAGAGAAGTGGTGTTTGCCAAGAAAAAGAAGTGGACATTACCTTTTTCACACAAAAAAACAAAGGGATGTTAAGATATTGAGTCATTGCTCCGATAGTTAGTGGAGGTTTTTTTCTTAAAAGGGAACTTAGTCCCGGCTTGATGTATGCTGCTCCCTCCGTCCACTAATGTAAAACTTGTCAGATTTTCTTGGAAATGCATGTATCTAAACGTATTTCTTGTTTAGGTCCATCTATTTTATTGTGAATCTAGTCTACTTTATAATACATAGAAGGTTTTACATTAGTGGACGGAGGGTGACGAGGGTTTAACTCATCAATGCTCATGTTATGGACTTGAGTTTTGGAGAAAGAGGGAGCGCTGGAGGCATCAATCGGCTAGCAAACAAGCACACATAGACACAAGATTTACCCAGGTTTAGACCTCGTAGAGATTCCTACTCCTGCTTGTCTGCTCTTAGAATTATCGAGAGAGTCGAAAGTTACAGGGGGTGCGCAGATGCAATCTGGCGATGGTTGTAAAAACTAGGGTTGTGATCGTCCTCCTCGTCACCCCTCCTAGCCTTTATATAGATAGGCTAGGTCTCAGGTAGCAGGTCGAGTAGGTTACAAGTGAGGGTTTGTCCCTTTTAAACTTTCTATCTTAAGCTTCCTCTTGCGCTGCAAGCAATCAGAGTGTCCGTGAGTCACCCGAATCCTGTATTGGGCCCTGGTAACACCCTTGGCTTCTGCCATACCTGGACCGTATATGCCAAACTCGAGTACCTGTAGGGTATGCCCATGTCAGTAGCCCCCGAGTGTCCAGTGGAATCGTAGATTCGAGTGGAGATTTTATGAAGTCTTTCGAGTGCACAGCTGAGCGTATTTTCGAGTACTCTGATTGATGTCATAGGGATTGTTGATATACGTGCCTGATTCATCCAATGCATCGGGATCAGTTAACTGCCTTAGAGAAAAACAACGCAATCTACTCAAACTCGAGTCCCCGGACTCGAATTCGGAAAAATGCTGGTGTAATTCGACTCAGGCTGTGGAGGTCTTATAGGAGTCGAATCCCAGTGTGTAAGTGTAAGCACTCGACGCGTTCATCAAGGCTTATTCATCGTACCTGCATGTACGGATTTATTTCTAGTAGAGTGCAGCAGATGCGTTGAGAGGCCTTATTTAGGTCTTATCTTCACGCTGTAAGCACGACATTTGAATTTTTATCATCGTGGAGATGATTTGGGTGACTCGAGAGACTGATGTCTACGCACTTCTATTCTTGTAGACAATTGTTAGGCCTCTAAGTGCAGAGGTTTGTAGAACAACAACAAGTTTCCCTTAAGTGGATTACCCAAGGTTTATCGAACTTAGGGTGGAAGTAGTCAAAGGTATCCCTCTCAAGCAACCTTGCAATCAAGATACAAGAAAATACACTTGTCAGGTGTATAAGTGCACTAGTTCGGCGAAGAGATAGTGAAATACAAGTGGTATGGATAATTATAAGTTGTAACGGTGCTAGAAAAGAGCTTGACGGGTAGGAAGAGACTAAAGGCAATCTGAAATAAAGATGGAAGCAAGGAAACATGTAACAGATCTAGTTGCAAACGGTGTTTCAATGCTTAGAAACAAGGCCTAGGGATCATACTTTTAGTAGTTGCCACTCTCATATCAATATCTTCGCTTTATGATATTACTCTGAACTACTTTCCAGTTGGATAACTCTAATCCACTATAGGGATACTCAAAGTTTGCTTTCCCCATCTAGTACTTTAACATGGTACTTTAACATGGCATGAAAGATATAGTTCTAACAATAAGACATAGCAACTATGTTGTAACATGAAAAGGTACAAACAAAAGATTCATAAATAACAATGCTTTGAAAGACGTTTGTTTGTTTCACATAAAGAAAACATAATGAGAATGGTATTCCGCTTGTCCCTCATGGTGTAGCAAAATATAAATGCATAGGACACCTTCAAAGTTCATAAGGGTGAATAGATACAAATAGTTTAAGAACAAGCAATATCAAAGTTATGAATCAATCAACAAGTCTTGGGACAGTGCACATTAAACTAAGAATGACCACTATGCTCTCTCAATAGGTGCATAAGGATAGAAGATGGAGACTCAACATAAAAGTAAAAGAAAGGCCTACATAGAAGGAAGCAGGGATTCAAGTCTCATAAAGAGCTTCCAAAAATTATGGTACTTATTAGCTTTCAGCTCTCATTGCCCCTATCATAAGCATTTTTAGGTGATTAAGGTAAAGTGAACAAATATGAGGATATGCTTGACAAGTTATAAGTTAAAAATCTCATGCCCCTTACTTACGAAGACCGTTCCTCATGCTACTCAAGTTTAGTCACAAGTAAGTTCTTGTCATTGTAAGTACATGTGTATCATAAAGAACCGCCAATGGGGTACCCCTTGCCCGATGATACAGAAGAATCCCCATATCAAAATGACAAGGCAAGCAGACAATGAGCATCTCAGCATCCTTTTATTTCCTATTTGCATAGGTGTCTTTTTTTTCTTTCTCTTTTTTCTTTCCTATTTGCATAAGCTTCTTTTTTTATAGAGGATGCTTCATAGATTGCTCACTATGGTTACGCTGCAGGTTTCCACCTTGATTAGGCATGGATTAGACTAGCCGCCCAGGCGTTTCTCTAACACATATACGGACTCCATGAGCCTTACAAGCTCCCCTTTCATTTCACACCGCTGGGATCCATAAGCAAAAGAACATGATATCAACTAAATAAAGTGCAATGTTGAAAGCGTTCCCCATGACAGCATGGTTCTGCTAATTCCCAATTTACAACACGCAAGCATATATGCAACATAGATGGGCACAATGGTTCAAGTTTATTAAGTGCAAGAAAATTAAAGTGTGCCATCAAGTTCGTGAGAGCTTTAATCACTAATTTTCACATAACAAGTTTAATTCGGAAGGTAGATAAAAACATGAATATTGTCGTGGTGGTGGCACGGCAGATGCCATGGATAGGCTAATGATGGGGCCAATGAGCGCTAGGGGAATCCAGGGAGGGAGAACGTGGTGATTCCACGCACAGATGATGTTGTATTTCCTTTATCAATGGAGTTTACAAGTGCTGTTCAAGCTAGTGGTGAGAAGGAGACGATGTCTCTTTCTCCCCACAAGCTAGCTCTAGAGTTCTATCTTAGATAGAGGGAAAAATGATCGATCCCTCTCTATGGAGGCCCCGGTGCTCCTTATATAGGAGAGCCCGGGTTACAAAGTTAGGGCACACGTGGCAACATATTCCACGAATATGCTCCTCGACTAAAGCTAGATGCTTCTTTATTCCCTTTAACGGCTCGTTCGGGCTTTGGACGTAACCCACGACGTGATCTTCGTCTTTAAGCGTCACCAGACACGGGTTATGTCAGCCGACATCGCCCGCGTCATCTTGGTCACCCATGACCCGCTGGTCCTCCTCTCTGCTTTGCTTAGCTCACGCTACAGCTAGCAAAGCCACCTTTTGACCAGCAGGAGATTCTTTCCTTCTCTTGGAAGCCATACCATAGTCCGGCTAGCACTTGGCTAACCCGGCTATGAGGGTACCTGCACAATAGACAAACAAACATGGTTGGCATGTATTCTATGCCGGCCGGGCTAAGGCCAAGGAGATATTCCACAGGCTGGGTCACTCCATGGTTCGGCCTGCCTTGAGGTGACCCGGTCAGCACTTGCCTTAACCAAGCCGTTCCTCGGCTAACTCGGCCTTTATACCCTGGTGTTTCCCTACCCGGGGGTATCCCCCCAACATTAGTCCCCGAAGCTGGTACGGTCTTAGCAACTTTAGTTGTTAAGGCCACAATAGGTTCCCATATCCGGATCGTTGCCTCTTTGGCCGAGTTACCCCGTAATCCGGCGTTTTTCCTCTTGCGATCCCTTGGCTCATTCCGAGTTATTCCTCGCTGGCCGGGTCTTTCACTTGCTTATCTGGGTTACCTTTCCTTCCCTTGTACACTTCCCCACGTCCTACGTGGAGGGTCATGCGCATTTAATGCGCCAGTTACTGTTGCGATGTCAGGAATAACTGTTGCGCCCGTCCCTTCACTGCCGCACCTCTTTAACTGTAACACCATGTCGCGTCATGGGATCTTTTGCTCCCTGTGGCCCTTGTTGTGGCCATGCTCTGATTGGCTGATTTAGCTGTGTACACGCCCGTTGCGTGTGGCATGGCAACAGCAAAGGATCCCACTACACGCCCGCTCACGCGGTTAAGTAGGGGGCCTGGGGAAATTTTTGGGGAAGTTATCCCTTCCCTTTGCGCTTCCCAGTCTCCTTTCTCTCCCACTGCAACTCCACCGCCACTGCTGCTTCTTCGCCGTCGCTGTGTCGTCGCGTCCGTGCCTAGCCGCACCTCGCGTCTGCGCCACCGCCTCCACTCAAGATCTCCACCACGGGTCCCTGTGCCTCCAGGTTCCCCGCCTCCAGTTACATTTACTCCGAGTTTCTTCTCGAGGATCTTGACCTCACCATGACGGAGGAAGAAGCCACCGTGGTCGCGCAACAGGAGGAGGAGGAAGAAGGCCGCAAACGCGGCTGCTGGAATGGCACGTTCTACGAGGATGATCTGAATTGGCTCAGTGCCACGCGCCGCATCCCCGTCGACGTCGCCTGCCGCCTCACCGCCGACGAGATTGCTCCCTCTCCCAATCCAGGGGAGTACGTAGTCTTTCTTTCTCACTTCCAGCGCGGCTTCGGCCTTCCTACCTCTGATTTCTTATTCCATTCATCTCTACGTATCAACTGCAACCACACCATCTTTCTTCCAATGCCATCACTTCTCTATCCTCTTTTGCCTCTGGCATAGAGGGATACCTCGGCCTCTGGCCGTCCAAGGAGCTGTGGATCAAGTTCTTCGGTCTCCGGAAGAATGTTGTTCCGGATCCGGAGCTTGCTCTGAAAGACAAGCGCCTGACCCAATGCGGTGGAGCCTCCATATCTCCCCTCAGGAGCTCAGTATTTCCCCGGGTCACCGGGCTCGAGTCTTGCAAAGGCTGGGTCCGTACTTTCTTCTACGTCCGGAATACAACTTCCGAGGACTTGATACGGCTCCTTCCCTTCAAGATCGGACCTCCGGATACCTCTCTTCCGGAGAGCATCCCCAAGCGACCCATAGCTCTGGCAAACCAGGTGGAGCACCGGATCAAGGAGCTGTTGAAGGAGAAGCTGCGGGGGGAAGATATCATGATCACTTTTGTTCGCAGCCGAGTCTCCCCCTGCAGAAACGTGCTCACAAGATTTGTTACTTGAGCAGCTCCCTCGACCCCTACCGGACTTCCTCCTTCGAGCTTGATGAATCGGTGGTTTACCGTCGGGTTAAGTCCATTTTCAACATGGAGAAGGAATCCTCCGAAGATTGGGAATGGGGGCTTGAGCCCTTCACCCGGGATAACCCTCCCCCAAAGGTGAACTCCCTTCTTACTATTTTCCGGATCTTTCTGTATGTCGGATTATTTTCTTAACTTTAGCTATTGCTGTCTCGTTCTCAGCGATTCCTCCAGCAGCCAATCGAGGATGGCGAGGTGCTGGCAAGCAAGTCGGTACCAGACCACGTTGAGGGAGATGAGGCGGAGCCTAATCCGGAGACCTTTCTCCCCACCCCGAACACCGTCAAACGCTCCTCTGGTAAGGCCTCTTCTTTAAGGGATTGGCCGGATGACGATGACTCAGACGTTGAGGTCCTGGAGGTACTTGACCTGGTTCTCATCTCTTACGCATATCTGGTTATGTTTGAATCTTCAGCTAACCCGGCCGGTCAGGTCCACGAGGTTCCCCCCTTGCCATAGGTGGTCCGGTCCCTGCACCCTCCCAAAAGCGCGTGACTACTTCGGCCGCAGCTTCGGAGGCGCCACCGCCCAAGAAGAGGCAAAAGAAGTCCGGGGTGAAAGCCTCGACTAAGCCGGCTGCCAAGAGCACGGTCTGGAGGGCGCCCAAACCTCGGGCACCCCCAACCTCAGACGACTATGTCTCTTCGCATTTGCACTTGGGGTTTTTTCCTTTCAGTTTTCACCTTTGCTTCTTATCTGTCTTATCTCTCTCTTCTTGACTTGGTGCTTTTATTTTTTGGAGCTCCTAGGGTTATTCCCTAGAGCGGCTCCAGCATTGCCTCTCCAATCCGGAGCAGTCCTTCTCCCCCCCCCCCCGCGACTATGATACTCGCCTGCTCAGCCCTATTCAGGAGGTCTCCGCGGCTGCACCTGACCAGAGCCCACCTCGTCATGAGGAGGGCAATATTGGCGCGGGGGGTAGTGGGGCATCCCAGGATACGGCCATGCCAGATCTTCCCAGTTCCTCTTCGGCCCCAGCACCAAGTGTTGAGGTGCTAGTTTAATCAGCACCGCCCCAATCAAGTTCTTCTCCCGTTCAAGTGTCTTCAGAACCAGTAGCACCAACGTCTCTAGCACCCATAGTACCAGTAGCACCAGCACCACCTGCATCAGCAGCGGCACCACCATCACCAGCACCAGCAATAGCAGCAGTAGCAACAACAACAACAACAATAGCCTCAGCAACAGCAGCAACGACCTCCGCTAAGCCTCCAAAGAGGAGAGCCCCGTCAACTCCCTCGGATCAACCATATCGATCACGGAAATCTTCTCGCCAGCTCCTCAAGCTTCATCCGGATCAGCGGCCTCAGATCTTCCACCGCGTCCTCCTTCATCTAACAAGCTTAAGAAAGCTACCCGGCCGAGCAAGGGCACTCCTTCCGGGTCTCCTGCTGCTGGACCAGAGGGCAGCAGGCAGTTGGTTCTGCATACCAGCCCTACCGCAACTCAATCTGCTAGGCGAGAATCTCACATCAAGGGCTTGGTGGAGAACTACTCTCCCAGCGGCAAAAGTTACATTCCACTGCTCCTGGAGTATGTGAATAACTGGAACAATGCCGAATTCATCGACCCCAAGGATGATCTACCGGAGAAGTACGACCTAGCCGAGTTCAGCGTGCAAATGAACTCCACCACTAAGGCCATCTCTTTGGCTGGCCGGATGATGGAGGTAACTCTTTTCCTCTGCTGTAGTACTTTGTATGCATGAGCACATGTAGATATATCCCCTAGTCCCCGAGCCTCCGAGGGAGTAACTTGTTACTCGGTCGGATGCTTCGTCCTTAGCAATTTCAAATATTGCCAAAGTTATAGCCGGGTTAAGTTCCCTTGGCCCGGATCTTGGACACTTCAAATATCCACACACCTAGAGCCGGGTTAAGTTCCACTTGGACCGGATCTTGGATACTCCAAATATCCACACACCTAGGGCCAGGTTAAGTTCCACTTGGCCCGGATCTTGTAGACTTCGAATATCCACATACCTAGAGCCAGGTTAAGTTCCCTTGGCCCGGATCTTGAAGACTTCGAATATCCACACATCTAGAGTCGGGTTAAGTTCCATTTGGCCTGGATATTAGACACTTCAAATATCCACACACCTAGAGCCGGGTTAAGTTCCACTTGGCCCGGATCTTGTAGACTTCGAATATCCACACACCTAGAGCCGGGTTAAGTTCCACTTGGCCCGGATCTTGTAGACTTCGAATATCCACACCTATAGCCGAGTTAAGTTCCACTTGGCCCGGATCTTGTAGACTTTGAATATCCACACACCTAGAGCCGGGTTAAGTTCCACTTGGCCCGGATCTTGTAGACTTCGAATATCCACACACCTAGAGCCGAGTTAAGTTCCACTTGGCCCGGATCTTTTAGACTTCGAATATTTCGAATTATTCTCCATTTCCCTTTGAACTAATTTTTTGTTGCTTTGTCCAGATTACCACTAACCGCCGAACTGCAGAGTTCCAGCGCCTGCTGGATTCTTACAAAGATGTTCGTGCATGCTATGGCAAGCTCCTTGAGGATCACAAGAACAAGAGTAATTGTCTTTACCTAGAACCTGTTCTTTTCCGTTCCTTCGAGTTATTCATGATCCGAATTAAACTGTTACTCCACTTATGCAGTGGATGTTGAGGCTGAGAATATCATCATGTGGAAGAACCTTGAGGAAATCGAGGTATTTTATCCTTCACTTCATCTTTGTGGGCTTCTTTCCTTGACTCGGCAGACATTTATACTTCGGCTCCGCCGGATTAACTTATTACTGCAGTTTCCCTTGAAGATAGTGTTCCTATTCCAGATATGATGACCCATTTTCTTGAACAAGCAGGCAAGCATCAAGCTGAACTGAAGAGAAGGATGATGAGATAGCTCGGCTGCGCCTCCAAGACTCGGAAATTACTTGGCTAAATGCCAAAATCCAGAGGCTCAAGGACCTCCACAAGACTGAGCTGGAGAAGGCTGACTAGGACTTCGCCGAGGAAAAGGAGCGTCTAACCACGCAAATTTCCAAGGATCAGAATTTACTATAGGAAACCGATGTCAAACTTATGTCGGTGACCTCTGAATACGAGAAACTCCAGGCCCACAACGTCAATGTCGATGCCGAGCTTCAACGTCTCCTTTTTCAGATTGCCTGTAAGTTCTTTTCCCTTGTTCATTTATGTTTTCTCCGGCTTAACACTCTTCCTCATTGCTTCCTCTATTTTGTTCTCAGGCAAATTTCCAGAAGGTGATACTCTTGCTGGCGTTGCTGTGGCCCGGTATCTCGAGCAGCGTGGTATTCCCATGGGCCCTGGATCCGGGTCAATCCCTTACACCACAAAGGATTTGCTTGTGAGCCTCGCTACTCGCTTGGAGCTGGTAAGGAACTATGGTGCAGACATCATGCCGGCCGCAATGTGGATGCTGAACTCTCTTTGGCTCAGAGAGCCCACTCCTAAAGGAAATGCTGCTCTCATTGCCAAGCTGATGGAGTGCGAGACGCAACTGCATTTGTGGCGCGAGTCGGTGCTGATATTGCGCTGCAGTTCGCCCTCTCGTGGTATGAAGGAATAGACCTGGGGCTGCTTACCCGTATGCGCACCAGATCCAAGTGGACCTAAGATCCGGCATGGGTTGCGTGTTGCAAAGCCACTGCTAACAAACTTATCCAGCATTCCTTCTGCCACGCTTGGAATGAAGGGCCGAGCTCCCTTGACGTTTTCGATGACAAAGTTGCTTCTGGAGATGAGGAAGGTGAAGGGAGCGAGGGCGAGGGTTCCGAGCTTGAGGATGACGTTGAAGACCCAGAGGATGGAGGGGCTAACCTTGAAAATGAGGCCGAGGTTAACGCCCCGCCCACCAACTCCAAAGTACCTCCTCCTTCGGCCGATGATTCAGCTATTGCCCCTTCTCCTTAAAAACACTTGATCGTATTCATCAGATCCCCAGGATGCCGGCCGAAAATGTATTTAAGTTCTTCGGTGTGGTTTTCCTACAATGCATTTTATTTGCTACTAAGTTCTTAATGTCAGATTATCATGGGCGAAGTCCCCGAGTTTGCCTTTTTTGTTCTCCCAATTTTTGTCTCGGCTCGCGTCTACCTTGATTCAGTTTTTCGACTTACGAGTTCGAGGTTCAAAAAATTGAATTAACAATACTTGAAACTTAGAGGTCACCTCAAAATAATCCGGCAAGAGATGAAGTAAACACAGGGTTAGTCCGAATAACAAATGTCGACGCGCTTAGGTTCCTTCCCTTATTCGTTTTTCGTGTGCTTTGCAATTCCAAACTTGTTATCTTGCTTGCCATGAAGCCAATTCTTGTTGGACAGCAGCAAAGTTGAAGAGTTGGGTTTTTGGTGCTCGCACACTACTAATCCGGCTAAGGTACAAGTAATGTAAGCCAGTCGACATATAAAGAATGTAAAACAAGAAAGACAATTATTATGGCAGTCCCCGAGTTTCTGCCGGGGTGCCGAAATTTCATTGATAAGCTCTTTGCCGACATACATACCGACATGCGAGTGACTTGGGTACATTCACCTCTTTGCTAGGTGTAAAAGGGACGAAGTAGTACTACATTCCATGGTCGCTTAGATTCTTCTCCAAACCTGTCTGCCTTGTTCTTCTCCTGTGGCTGTGCATCAATAAGATAGTAGGAATCATTGTGCAATGCTTTGCTTACAATGAAAGGTCCTTCCCATGGAGGGAATAGCTTGTGCATGCCAGCAGTGCTCTGTATCAACCAGAGTACTAGATCACCTTCCCAGAAAACTCGGTGGTTTACTTTCCGACTATGATTGTGTCGGAGGTTTGGCTGATATATGGTGGATCTAGACAAAGCCAGTTCTCTCGCTTCTTCTAGCAGATCAACATCATTTTGCCGAGCCTCTCGCACTTCGGCTTCTGTGTATTGGGTGATCCTTGGCGAATCATGCTCTATGTCAGCCAGTAATACGGCTTCTACCCCATATACCAGAAAATGGTGTATATCCCGTTGGTCGATTTGGAGTTGTCCTTAAGCTCCACAATACTGCTAGCAGTTCTTCTATCCAGCACCCCGCTGATCTTTGTAGCGGCTCTATGATCCGGGGTTTTATCCCGGACAGAACTAGTCCGTTGGATCTTTCCACTTGCCTGTTCAATGCGGGGTGGGCTACTGAGGCGACATCTAGCCGGATCTTCTTTTCTCGGCAGAACCTCGCAAATGCTCCTTCGGCGAAGTTAGTGCCGTTATCAGTTATAATACTATGTAGATAGCCATATCTTAGGATTATATCCTTGAGGAATTTTACCGCTGTTGCCCCATCACAGTTCTTGATTGGCTTCACTTCAATCCATTTAGTAAATTTTTCCACCATTACTAGGATATGGGTCATTCCTCCTTTAGCCGACTTAAACGGTCCTACCGTATCTAGGCACCACACAGCAAATGGCCAAGTAATAGGAATAGTTTTGAGCTCCGACTTTGGCAGGTGGGTTTTGGTGGCATATCTCTGGCAACCATTGCACTTCCTCACCAAGTCCTCTGCTTGCTCCAAAGCACTTGGCCTATCAAATCCATGCCGGAAATCTTTTGCCACTAATGCCCTTGAGGATGCATGGTGACCACATTCTCCTTGGTGAATATCTCGGAGTATGTCAAGTCCTTCCTCCGGATCAACACACTGCTGCAGTACTATGGTCACACTTATTTTGTATAGTTCGGTGTTGATAATAGTATAGGCTTTTTCTCTCCTTTGGATCTGCCTTGAGAGTACCTCATCATCCGGCAGGGTTCCTTCTTTCAGGAAATCAAATATCGGCTTGGCCCAAGCTAGTATTACCCGGACGGGAAAGGGTTCCTCGTCAATTTCCATCGCATCCACCGACATAACTCCTGCCAGATCTGGCCGAATAGTCCCTGGGTCTGCTGACGCGGTCCCTGGGTTTGCCGAAGCAGTCCTCGAGTTTGATGAGGTGCTTCCCCAATCAATTTCCATTGGCGTGGCTTCTGACCCAGAGAGAGCCCGGATATAGATAGAGTCGGATTCTAGCGATGGGGTAATAGATGGTTTTCTTAAGTGCTCCAAAGCAACATTTGGCGGGATTGCTTGCCGGGATGAGCCCAACTTGGACAATGTGTCGGTTGCCTCGTTTTCAATCCAAGGTATGTGGTGAAACTCACACCCCTCGTAGAATCCGCTAATCTTTTGCACATGAAATCTGTACAGGGCCATGTTGGCATCCAAAGCGTCGCAGTTTCCAGATAATTGCTGCACCACCAAATCTGATTCACCAAAGCACTGTACCCGACGTATTCCTACTTCATTTGCCACTTTGAGGCCATGTACTATGATACGTTGCTAACGTATCCATAATTTTTTATGTTCCATGCTTGGTTTTTATCTACTTTCTTATGTTTTGTTCCAACTTTGGAGTACTTTTTATACACTTTCTTGGACTAACCTATTAACAAGATGCCACAGTGCCAGCTGCCTTTTTTCTACTGTTTTTGGTTCCAGGAAAGTCAGAAAATGAATATTCTCGGAATTGGACGGGACAAAAGCTAAAGTCAGTTTTTCACTGAGGGGGATACGGAGCCAGAATACGAGACGGAGAGGGGCCAGAGGGCCGCCACACCACCTAGGCACGTGGGCCAGGCCTGGCCGTGCCAGGGGGTGGTGTGGCTGCCTAGAGCACCCCCTCGGCCTCCTCTTTCGACTATAAGATGCCTCCGATACAGAAACCCTAAGTACCCGATCAAAATTCCACGAAAGAGTCTATAGGTGTCGTCATCTCCATCCCTAGATCAGGAGGGATCTGAAGCTCTTCCCAGCACCCTACGGGAGGGGAGAATTCACCTTGGAGGCCTTCTTCATCACCATGCAAGCCTCCGATGTGATGCGTGAGTAGTCCACCCTTGGACTACGGGTCCATGTAGTAGCTAGACGGCTGGTTCTTCTCCTTTGTGCTATCATGTTTAGATCTTGTGAGCTCCGTTCATGATCAAGATCATCTATTTGTAATCCTACATGTTGTGTTTTCGGGGATCCGATGGATATTGAGATGCTATTTCAGATTGATTATTGATTCCATCATGTCGCTGTTATTTGTGATCTTGCATGCTTTCCGTTGTTAGTAGCTATCTTGGCCAAGTAGATGCTAGCAACTCCAAGAGTTAGTATTTATGCTCGATAGTGGTTTCATGCCTCTAGTAATCTGGGGAAGTGACAGAAATCTCTAAGGTACTAGATGTGTTGTTGCTACTAGGGAGAAAACAACAATCCTTTAATCATAGAACAATCGTATTGTTTACTTTACATGCAATGCATAATGCAATTCTCTATTGCTTGCAACTTAATACTGAGGGGTTCAGATGATAACCTGAAGGTGGATTATTAGTCATAGATGCAGTTGGATTACGGCCTATGTATAATGTTGTAATGCCCAATCGAATCTCAAAGGAGTCAAGATGATTACTATATGCATGTATGCTTTCTCGATGTTTGTCAATTGCCCCGCTATAATTTGTTCACCCAACATGTCATCTATCTTAAGGAGAGCCACCACTAGTGAACTATGGACCCCGGTCCTTTCTTTTACCATCAATCTACAACTATTTACTGTTTTCTGTTTACTTTCTGCAAGCTTTTATTTTCTTCCACACAATACGTTCAATCCTTTGTTTTCAGCAAAACTGGTTGTGTTGTGCAGGATTCCAAGTTGGCAACAACACTTTGGAGGTGTTTCCTTGCTCCTACTAGTTCGATAACCTTGGTTTCTTAACTGAGGGAAAACTTGCTGTTGTGCTGATCATACCTTCCTCTTGGGGTTCCCCAACAAGCTCGATATATTTTGGGCCATCAAGCTCTTTTTCTGGCGCCGTTGCTGGGGAGTCAAGGACATCTTCACAAGGGGAGTCCCTCATAACCAATCTCTTTACTTTGTTTTATTTGTTTTGCTTAGTTTATTTTTGCTTTGTTTGCTTGTTTCTTTATCAAAAACACAAAAAAAATAGTTTTACTAGTTTGCTTTCTTTATTAAAAACACAAAAAATGACTACTCTTGAAAACACTAAGTTGTGTGACTTCACTAGCACCAACTACAACGATTTCATGTGCACACCTATTGCTCCACCTGTTCCTGAAGCTACTTTCTTTGAAATAAAACCTGGTTTACTCAATCTTGTTATGAGAGAAGAATTTTCTGGTATTGGTAATGAAGATGCTGCTGCTCATCTAAATAACTTTGTTGAACTTTGTGAGATGCAAAAGTATAGGGATATAGATGGAGATATTATTAAGCTTAAATTGTTTCCTTTCTCTTTGAGAGCAAAAGCTAAAGAATGGTTGAATTCCTTAACTAGGATTAGTATTGATTCTTGGACTAAATGCAAAGATGCTTTCATTGGAAAATACTATCCTCCTGCTAAGATTATATCTATTAGAAGTGAAATAATGAAGTTTAAACAATCTGATAATGAACATGTTGCTCAAGCTTGGGAAAGAATGAAATCTTTGGTAAAGAATTGTCCCACTCATGGACTGACTGCTTGGATGATTATCCAAACCTTTTATGTAGGATTAAACTATTCTTCAAGAAATCTATTGGATTCTGCTGCTGGAGGTACCTTTATGACCATTACTTTGGGTGCTGCAACGAAGCTTTTGGATAATATGATGGTTAATTTTTTTGAATGGCACACTAAAAGAGCTCCACAAGGTAAGAAGGTAAATTCTGTTGAAGAAATCTCCTCCTTGAGTGATAAAATTGATGTTATTATGTCTGTGCTTGTTAATGGGAAAGCTCATATTGATCCAAATCATGTCCCGTTAGCCTCTTTGGTTGCTTAAGAATAGCAAGTTGATGTGAACTTTATAAGAAATAATAATTTTAGCAACAACGCCTATAGGAATAATTTTGGTAATAATAACTATAGGCCATATCCTCCCAATAATGGTAATGCTTATGGAAATTCCTACAACAACAATAGGAGTGCACCCTCTGAACTTGAAGTTATGCTTAAAGATTTTATTAGTAAATAAACTGCTTTCAATAAAACTATTGAGGAAAAACTCTCTAATGCTGAAAGAAATATAGCATCATTGGCTGAAGCACAATCTTCTTTGAATAAAATGGCTGTTAAACCTGAAACTATTGATAATCCCTTTGCTGCTACTAATGCCATACAAGTTAGAATTGATGAAAATGTTAGATTACTAGCTGAATTACATGCTAAGTGGGAGAGAGAAGATGAAATTGCTAGAAACATTTGTGTTTCTAATATCACTACCACTAGTGTTGAAGCTAGTCATAGCTCTACTACTTTAGATGATAATTATGATTTTGATCTTGATGGTTGCAACATCTCTGAAGTAATTAAGTTCCTACAAAAGCTTGCTAAAAGTCCTAATGCTAGTGCTATGAATATGGCCTTTACAAAACATATTACTGACGCTCTCATAAAAATCAAAGAAGAAAAAATGAAACATAAAACTTCTATTCCTATGAAACAAGAATATGGTTGGGAACCCATCATTAATATGAAATTGAATGATTTTGATTTCAAAGCTTTATGTGATCTGATAGTAGTGTATATATTATGCCTAGAAGGATTTATGATATGCTTGATTTGGCACCACTTGAAGACTGTTATTTAAATGTCCCACTTGATGATAATGCTAAAAAGAAACTCATGGGGAGTATTAATGATGTTCTTATGATGGTTAACAATGCCTATGTCCCCATTGATTTCTATGTTTTGGATGTTGAATGCATTGCTTCTTGTCCTATTACTTTGGAAAGACCTTTTCTTAGAATTGTTGGTGTCATTATTGATATGAAAGAAGGCAACATTAAATATCAACTCCCACTCAAGAAAGGTATAGAACACTTCACTAAGAAGAGAGAGAAGATCTCTTTTATTTCTCCTATGAAAACAAAATTTGCTCTTAATGCTTCTTCATTTGAGAACACTTGATTCTTTTTGTTGCTTCTTATGCCTAACTTAAAGGCATTAAAGAAAAGTACTTATTAGGAGATAACCCAAAAGTTTTAGATGAGTCTTGGAAGTTATTACTTCTGTAATAACCGCTCCTTATCCTTTTTATTTGCTTTTTGTGCCAAGAGTAACCTCTAATGAGAGAGAAGTAATGCTTGGGAAAGTTGCTATCCCGAAAGAGATTTCTGTTCTTCACCATAAAAATTTGTGTAAAATTTCTATACGTTGTTTTGAGGCGTGAATTTTTGTGCTTCTGCCCCAGGTTGTTATCTAACTTTCGTTCGTTCAATACTTTTCTATTTGAGTAACAGAAGTTCTTCGAAAAAATTGGTTTTTTACCTGCTGATCTGTTTTGACAGATTTCTGCCATTATTTGCATTTGCTTCTTGTTGGTTCCTTTTTGAGTTCTCTTTGGGGAATTGAGCTTTTTGAGGGAAGTGCTACAGTAGCTTGTGTTTTAATGAAAGTTTTATCGGTGTTGAAAATGAACCCAAAGACTTTTTATCTTGAGTGCACTAATGTTGCTAATAAAGATTGTGTGAAGTTTTGTATGAAGGAAAAATTTCAGGTGTATGGAGAGAATCATGTAATGAGATGAAGAATGGACTAAAGCTCAAGCTTGGGGATGCCACCCCGTGTCACCCCAAGAAATATCCAAGAAGTACAAGCGTCAAAGCTTGGGGATGCCCAAGGCATCCCCTTCTTCATCAATAAAAATCCTAGGTTTCTTCCAAACACTTCATTTTTATTGTTTCATGCACAGTTGTGTTGTTCTTGGAGCGTCTTCGTTTTTGTTTTGGTTTTCGTTTGCTTGGTTTTATTAGTTTTCTGAATAAATTGGTTGGACCCCCTCTTTCATACATTGGTTTTCAGATAGTTTGGTTTGGATTGGAAAAGAGTAGGAAAGTTCATGCTTAAGTGGTAAAGAGAGCTTGTTTTTGACTGTGGCTTATGCTTTGTCATGCCATGCTTCATATTTTTTTTGGCTTTATGCTTAGTGATTTTTGCTGTAGCGTGACATTTTATAAACAATTGAGATTGCTTAATATGCCTTGGAAGAATCATGCGTTGTTTTAGCATACTAAAGCATAATTTTGTGGTATTCTCCTTTGATGCTTGATTTGGGTTGACTTGGCGCATGATCACACCATGTTATGACTATCCCAAGTCGCCATAGCCTTTATGATCCTTTAGTTTTCGACTTGTCACTTTATGCTTTAATTAATGATATTTTGTCGCTTTGCATGATTATGGCCATTATTTCTCTCTTAGTTGGTCGCTCCCAGTCTTTTGCTAGCCTCCATAACCAAGTATGAGTTCCACTCATGCATTTAACTCCTAAAACCAAGTTATTTCAAAGAGTCCACCATACCTATCTATTAGCATTTGATATTCCAAGTATATTCATGTTTTTATCTACCTTCCGAATTAAACTTGTTATGTGAAAATTAGTGATTAAAGCTCTCACGAACTTGATGGCACACTTTACTTTCTTGCATTTAGTACACTTGAACCATTGCGTCCATCTTTGTTGCGTATATGCCTGTGCTTTAAAAGTTGAAGTTAGCAGAACCATGTATCATGGGGAACGCTTTCAACATTGGACTTGTACATTGTACCCCATTGATGTCATGTTCTTTTGCTTATGGATCCCGGGGGTGTGAAATAAAAGGGGAACTTGTAAGATCATGGAGTTTGTATGTGTGTTAGAGAAACACCTGGGCCGCTAGCCTAAGCCATGCATAATCATGGTGGAAACTTGCAGCCTAACCATAATGAGCACTATATGAAGCATCCTCAATAAAAACCTATGCAAATAGCAAATAAAAATATTGCCAAGATGCTCATTGTTTGCTTGCCTTGTCATTTTGATTATGGGATAGCTCCTGTATCATGTGCAAGGGGTACCCCATTGGCGGTTCTCTATGATACATATGTACTTACAATGACAAGAGCTTACTTGTGACTGAAGTTGAGTAGCATGAGGTTCGGTCTTTGTAAGTAAGGGGCATGGGATTTTGGCTTATAACTTGTCAAGCATATCCTTTTAGTTGTGTCACTTTAACCTTAATCACCTAAAGATGCTTATGATAGGGGAAATGAGAGCTGAAAGCTAATAAGTACCATAATTTTTGGAAGCTCTTTATGAAACTTGAATCTCTACTTCCTTCTATGAAGGCCTTTCTTTTACTTTTATGTTGAGTCTCCACCTTCTATCTTTATGCACCTACTTTGAGAGCATAGTGGCCATTCTTAGTTCTATGTACATTGTCCCAAGACTTGTTGATTGATGCATAACTTGATATTGCATGTTCTTAAACTACTTGTATCTAGTCACTCTTATGAACTTTGAAGGTGTCCTATGCATTTATGTTTGCTACTCCATGAGGGACAAGTTGAATGCCACTATGCTATGTTTTCTTTATGTGAAAAAAACAAACGTCTTGCAAAGCATTGTTATGCATGAATCTTTTGTTTGTGCCTTTTCATGTTACAACATAGTTGCTATGTCTTATTGCTAGAACTTTATCTTTCATGCTATGTTGAAGTACTATGATCCCAGCTATCAATGTGTTACAAATACTTTGATCAAGTTTATGATGGTGCATGTCACCTCAAAAATTATTCTTTCTTTTTATCACTTACCTACTCGAGGACGAGCAGGAGTTAAGCTTTGGGATGTTGATATGTTGCTAATGTATCCATAATTTTTGATGTTCCATGTTTGATTTTTATCTACTTTTTTATGTTTTGTTCCAACTTTGGAGTACTTTTTATACACTTTCTTGCACTAACCTATTAACAAGATGCCACAGTGCCAGCTGCCCGTTTTCTGCTATTTTTGGTTCCAGGAAAGTCAGAAAATGAATATTATCGGAATTGGACGGGACAAAAGCCAAAGTCAGTTTTTCACCGAGGGGGACACAGAGCCAGAATTCGAGACAGAGAGGGGCCAGAGGGCCACCACACCACCTGGCCACGCGGTCTAGGCCTAGCCACACCAGGGGTGGTGTTGCCGCCTAGGGCATCCCCTCGGCCTCCCCGTCCGACTATAAGATGCCTCTGATACAGAAACCCTAAGTACCTGATCAAAATTCCACGAAAGACTCTGTAGCCGCCGTCATCTCCATCCCTAGATCGGGAGGGCTCTGAAGCTCTTCCCTGCACCCTGCCACAGGGGAGAATTCACCTTGGAGGCCTTCTTCATCACCATGCAAGCCTCCGGTGTGATGCGTGAGTAGTTCATCCTACAGGTCCATGTAGTAGATAAATGGATGGTTCTTCTCCTTTGTGCTATCATGTTTAGATCTTGTGAGCTCTGTTCATGATCAAGATCATCTATTTGTAATCCTATATGATGTGTTTGCGGGGATCCGATGGATATTGAGATGCTATTTCAGATTGATTATTGATTCTATCATGTTGTTGTTATTTGTGATCTTGCATGCTTTCCGTTGTTAGTAGTTATCTTGGCCAAGTAGATGCTAGCAACTCCAAGAGTTAGTATTTATGCTCGATAGTGGGTTCATGCCTCTAGTAATCTGGGGAAGTGACAGAAATCTCTAAGGTACTAGATGTGCTATTGCTACTAGGTACAAAACAACAATCCTTTGTTCATAGAACAATCGTATTGTTTACTTTACACGCAATTGTTAAGCAATAATCTGTTGCTTGCAACTTAATACTGGAGGGGATTCGGATGATAACCTGAAGGTGGATTATTAGTCATAGATGCAGTTGGATGGCGGTCTATGTATAATGTTGTAATGCCCAATCAAGTCTCAAAGGAGTCAAGATGATTAGTATATGCATGTATTGCTTTCTCGATGTTTGTCAATTGCCCCGCTGTAATTTGTTCACCCAGCATGTTATCTATCTTAAGGAGAGCCACCTCTAGTGAACTATGGATCCCGGTCCTTTTCTTTACATACAATCTTTTTACTATTTTGTGTTTACTTTCTGCAAACTTTTACTTCCTTCCATTCGATACGTTTAATCCTTTGTTTTCCGCAAAACACGGTGAGATTGACAACCTCATCGCAAGTTGGGGACAAAGTTCTGTGGTTGTGTTGTGCAGGTCTCCACGTTGCTACTAGCACCGGTAGTGCGCCCTGCCAAAGCTCAGCTAGTAACACCTTTGGGGTGTTTCCTTGCTCCTACTGGTTCGATTAAACCTTGGTTTCATACTGAGGGAAACTTGCTGCTGTGCTCATCATACCTTCCTCTTGGGGTTCCCAACGAGCTCTACATCATCGTTGCTCCAGCATTTTTCTGGCGCCATACATAGAGCCATCAAGCATTTTTCTGGCGCCGTTGCAAGGGAGTCAAGGACATCTTCACAAGGGGAGTCCCTCATAACCAATCTCTTTATTTTGTTATTTTTGTTTTTCTTAGTTTATTTTTGCTTTGTTTGCTTGTTTCTTTCTCAAAAATACAAAAAAAATTAGTTCCTACTATAGTTGTTATTTTCATCGGTCTGTTATTGTCTTGCTTTATCATGCTTTCTATCAATGGTTGGTTTCTTTGAAACTGAATCTTATTGACAAGGTGGGTTCACAGAAGAACAAAAACATTATTATAAGGAACACCGCTTGTCACAAAAAAGAAAACACTTATGGGAACAAATTGATAAATTGTATACCATTGCTATAAACGTGTGCTCTACTTATAATGTTACTTATTGCTTTGATAAATCTTGTTGCTGTAGGAGGTATAAACACCTCCCTTTTCAATGTGAGTATAATGATAATGTTACCATGTCTTCTTATGTTAAAGGGAATTATGACTTTTATGATGTGGAACAAATTGAAGAATTTATTGCTTGGAAGGGTGCATTTGAACTTGCTTATTTGCTTGAAAATACTGATGATGCACCTTATAAATATGAGGTTTATGATATACTAAAATTTTTCTTTGATAATTACAAGGTAGAAAATGGCTATATTCTTGAATATCTTAATAGATGCTCTCCACCAATGGAAGAGACTAATGCCTTGCATGAGCCTATGGAAGAAGAAACTGCTGAAACTGGAAGCTCATTGGATGAAAAAGAGGAGGAGAGTGATTATCAAGAGGAGGAAGAATGGATCTACCCATCCCTACCTTCTAATGAGAGTAACTCTTTACCCCTTACGTTATTTGATTGTCCCCCATGCTTACCAAAGGAAGACGAATGTCATGTTCCGAAATAGATTTCTGTGCTTCACCGTAAAAATTCGTGTAAAATATCTGAACGTCTTTTTGAGGCGTGAATTTTTTGCTTCTGCCCCAGGTTGTTATCTAACTTTCGTTAGTTCAATACTTTTTGATTTGAGCAACAGAAGGTCTTTGAAAAAATACGTATTTACCTGCTGGTCTGTTTTGACAGATTTCTGCCATTTTCTGCATTTGCTTCTTGTTGGTTCCTTTTTGTGTTTTTTTGGGGAATTGAGATTTTTGAGGGATTGCTACAGTACCTAGTGTTCTAATGGAAGTTTATTTGGTGTTAGAACTGAAACTTAAGACTTATTTATCTTGAGTGCACTAATGTTGCTAATAAAGATTGTGTGAAGTTTTGTATGAAGGAAAAAATTCAGGTGTATGGAAGGAATGAGTAATGAGATGAAGGATGGACTAAAGCTCAAGCTTAGGGATGCCACGCGTGTCACCCCAAGAAAAACCCAAGAAGTAGAAGCGTCAAAGCTTGGGGATGCCCAAGGCATCCCCTTCTTCATCAATAAAAATCCTAGGTTTCTTCCAAACGCTGCATTTTTATTGTTTCATGCACAGTTGTGTTTTTTTTGGAGCGTCTTCTTTTTCGTTTTTGTTTTAGTTTTTCATTTGCTTTAGTTTGCTTAGTTTTCTTAATAAATTGGTTGGAGCCCCTCTTTCATACATTGGTTTGCAAATAGTTTGGTTTGGTTTGGAAAAGAGTAGGAAACTTCATTCTTATGTGGTAAAAAGAGCTCGTTTTTGACTGTGGCCTATGCTTTGTCATGCCATGCTTGATATTGTTTTGGCTTTATGCTTAGTATTCTTTGCTGTAGCATTACTTTTTATAAACAATTGAGATTGTTTAATATGCTATGGATGAATCATGCGTGTTTTAGCATATTAAAGCATAGTATAGTGGTATTCTCCTTTGATGCTTTATTTGGGTTGACTTGGTGCATGCTCACACCATGTTATGACTATCTCAAGTCACCATAGCCTTTATGATCCTTTAGTTTTCAACTTGTAGTATCAATTTATGCTTTGATCAATGATGTTTTGTCGCTCTGCATGATTATGGCCATTATTGCTCTCTTAGTTTGTCGCTCCCAGTCTTTTGCTAGCCTCCACAACCAAGTATGAGTTCCACTCATGCATCCAACTCCCTAAACCAAGTTATTCCAAAGAGTCCACCATACCTACCTACTAGCTTATGGTATTCCAAGTATATTCATGCTTTTGTTTACCTTCCAAATTAAACTTTTTATGAGTAAACTAGTGATTAAAGCTCTCACGAACTTGATGGCACACTTTACTTTTTTGCATCTAATAAATGTTAGGTCCGCAGCATAGAAAACAAAAAATTTCCTACGGTGTGAACTACATGCCAAGATCTATCTACTAGGTACAAAGCAACCGGGTGGACATACATCCAACGAGAACTTACCCTCGAAGACAACGAGTTTTGTTAACGAGTAGGAACTCGTGGTTGATGTAGTCGTACACTTGCCGATCTCAAGATCGTGAGGAAGTCCGAGCGCCACAACTCAGCATTGCATCCGCACTCGCACACACGTTAAAGCCACCGGACAACCTCCACCTCCTCGCTCTAGCGATCTAGCGGAAGCAGCAAATCCTTCCAGACGAAATGCCACCGGGAACATGTATCTCGCTAACCCGAGACCATGGGGGAATAATTCTAGAGGGGGAGAGAGATCCTTCACAAGGAGGTGTCTGGATGAAGGAGGGAATGGGTGGCCTTATATAGGAGGAGGGGGTGCCCCTCCTCTCCATGGCCGGCGCATGGGGGGTGACCCCTCACCTCCCCCATTCATGTGGTGGTAACCCCTCCACATTAAAATGCCTCTTCACATTCCCTTTTAAAGTCTCCACTTTAAATGCATTAAAATTCTCCAAGTTTAATGCTCTCTCATTTAATAAAACTCTTTTATTAAATTTATTCAAATTTTGTTAATTACTTTAATTAACAAACATTCACATATAGCCCCTTGCAATATTTCAATATCACATGCAGAACCACTTTCTGCAATTTCACCCGAAACAATTTCCGGTTTCTATTGAAACAATTCCTGCACTTTGCAATTCTTTCGTCTGAAACATATGTGCTCCAAAAATGGTGTCCGGTAACTCTTACGTGTGTCACCCTACGGTTCGCGAATAATGCAGACATGATCGAGACCCCTCTCCGATCAATAATCAGCAGCGGGACCTGGAGATCCGTACTGACTCCTACACATTCAACGATGACTTCTGTGATCGTGAGAACCTTTAACGCTTGTAACTAAATCCCTTTGTCTCGCGATATATTACATGTCCGAGATTCGATCATCCGTATCCCCATACCTAGTTTTATCTCGTTACCAACATGCACTCTTTGCTCGTTCCCATGATATAACATTATAGTGATCACAATACTTTCTTGCAAGCTATCTCAATGTGATATCACCGAGAGGGCCCAGAGTATATCTATCTGTCATCGGGATTGACAAATTCCACTCTTGATCCATGAGCCTCAACATAACACCTTTGTAGTACTGAACCCATCTTTATAGTCACCCTGTTACGGTGTGACGTTTGATGTTATCAAGATACTCTTCAGGTGTTAGCAATTAACATGATCTCATGGTCTAAGGATAAAGATTACTTCGTATGATGTTATTGCAATATAAACATAATGACTTGATCGTAATGCTATACTTCGGATGAATGTTCATCACATCATTCCACCAATGGTGTGACCTTGTTATTAACAACATCCAATGTCCATGATCAGGAAACCTTGATCATCTTGTTAATCAACAAGCTAGTCTATAAGAGAGGCATAACTAGGAACCCTTTTTGTTTATTAAACACACATGTATTGATGTTTCCGATCAATACAATTCTAGCATGCAAAATAAACATATATCATATATAAGGAATACATAATAACAACTTTATTATTGCCTCTCAGGGCATATTTCCTTCAGTCTCCCACTTGCACTAGAGACAATAATCTAGTTCACATAGTGATAAATCTAACACCCATGGAGTTCTGGTGTTGATCATGTTTTTCCCTAGGGAGAACTTTAGTCAATGGATCTGCTACATTTAGGTCCGTGTGTACTTTACAAATCTTTATATATCCATCCTTAACATGCTCGCGGATGGAGTGAAACCGGCGCTTAATATGCTTGGAATTCTTGTGAGACCTCGGTTCCTTTGCGTTGGCTATGGCTCCATTGTTGTCACAATAGATCACCATTGGGTCCAATGCAGTAGGAACCACACCTAGTTCCGTAATGAACTCTTTGATCCAAACCGCTTCCTGCGCCGCTTCTAAAGCAGCAACATATTCTGCCTCCGTCGTTGATCCAACCACCACAGGTTGTTTGGAACTCCTCCAACTAACTGCTGCTCCGTTCAAGAGAAATACGTATCCGGATTGAGACTTAGAGTCATCCGGATCGGTGTCAAAGCTAGCATTGACATAACACTTAGCGACTAGCTCTTCTTCACCTCCGTATATAAGAAAAATATCCCTAGTTCTTCTCAAGTACTTGAGGATGTTCTTTACTGCTATCTAGTGTTCCGAACCTAGATCAGATTGGTACCTACTAGTCAAACTAATAGCATGTGCCACATCCGGTCTTGTACATAGCATGGCATACATAATAGAGCCTATGGCCGAGGCATAGGGGATCTTATCCATCATTTCTCTTTCTTTCGCCGTAGCCGGACTTTGAGTCTTACTCAATGTCTTGCCTTGCAACATAGGTAAGAACCCCTTCTTACTTTCGTCCATATTAAACTTCTTTAATATCTTATCAAGGTATGTACTCTGCGATAGCCCAATTAGGCGCCTTGATCTATCTCTATAGATTTTAATGCCTAATATATATGACGCTTCACCAAGGTCTTTCATCGAAAATTTGCTGTTTAGATAACTTTTAACACTGTTTAAAAGATCTATATCATTTCCAATCAATAATATGTCATCCACATATAATATCAGAAATGCCACATTGCTCCCACTCACTTTCTTGTAAATACAAGCCTCTCCATAAGTTTGGACAAATCCAAACTCTTTGATCACCTCATCAAAGCGGAGATTCCAACTCCGGGATGCTTGCTTCAGTCCATAGATGGATCGCTGAAGTTTGCATACCTTATTAGCATCCTTAGGATCGACAAAACCCTTAGGTTGTATAATATACAACTCTTCTTCAATATTACCATTGAGGAACGCAGTTTTGACATCCATCTGCCATATTTCATAATCGAAATATGTAGCAATTGCTAACATAATCCTAACTGACTTAAGCATCACTACGGGAGAGAATGTCTCATCGTAGTCAACTCCTTGAATTTTTCAAAACCCCTTTGCGACAACTCGAGCCTTATAGATGGTCACATTACCATCAGCATCAGTTTTTCTTTTGAAAATCTATTTATTCTCAACGGCCTTTCGATCGTGAGGTAAGTCCAGCAAGGTCCAAACTTGGTTCTCGTACATGGATTCCATCTCAGATTTCATGGCTTCTAGCCATTTGTTGGAATCCAGGCTCATCATCGCTTCTTCATACGTCACAGGGTCATCCATTTCATCAACCATGAAATTCACAACAGGATTGCTGTACAGTTCAGGAGGTGCACGTGTCCTGCTTGACCTGCGAGGTTGGTAGTTTCCTCTTTCGGAGTTTCATGATCAATATCATTAGCTCTCTCTTCATTAGGTGAAGTCAACTCCGAAACAACTTCCGGTGCTGTGCCACTTTCCATTTCATGAAGAGAAGGTTCAATAACCTCTTCGAGTTCTACCTTCTGACTACTCACACCTTTCGCGAGAAACTCCTTCTCAAGAAAGGATCCATTCTTGGCAACAAAAACCTTGCCCTCGGATCTATGATAGAAGGTATACCCAATCGTTTCCTTAGGGTATCCTATGAAGACGCATTTTTCCGCTTTGGGTTCGAGTTTATCCGGTTGAAGTTTCTTCACATAAACATCGCATCCCCAAACTTTAAAAATGACAACTTAGGTTTGTTTCCAAACCATAATTCATACGGTGTCGTTTCAAAGGATTTAGATGGTGCCTGATTTAAAGTGAATGCAGCTGTTTCCAGTGCATAACCCCAAAATGACAGTGGAAAGTCAGTCAGAGACATCATAGATCGAACCATATCCAATAAGGTACGATTACGACGTTCCGACACACCATTATGTTGTGGTGTTCCGGCACGCGTGAGTTGTGAAACTATTCCACACTCTTTCATGTGTGTGCTAAACTCGTAACTTAGATACTCTCCTCCATGGTCAGACCGTAGAAATTTGATCTTTCTATTATGATGATTTTCCACTTCATTCTGAAATTCCTTGAACTTTTCAAAAGTTTCAGACTTGTGTTTCATCAAATAGATATACCCGTATCTACTCAAATAATCCATGAAAGTAACAAAATAACGATATCCACCTTGCGCCGACACACTCATTGGTCCACACACATTAGTATGTATGATTTCCAATAGATCTATCGCCCATTCCATTGAACCGGAAAACAGCGTTCTAGTTATCTTGCCCATAAGGCATGGCTCACATGTATCAAACGATTCAAAATCAAGTGATTCCAAAAGTCCATCAGAATGGAGTTTCTTCATGCGTTTAACGCCAATATGACCTAGACGGTAGTGCCACATATATGCAGATATATCATTATCAAGTTTAATCTTTTTAGCATTAACATTATGAATGTGCGTAATATTACTATCGAAATCCATCAGAAATAAACCATTCAACATAGGTGCATGACCATAAAAGATATTATCCATATAAATCGAACAACCATTGTTTTCAGATTTAAACGAATAACCACTTTGCATCAAACATGATCCGGATACAATGTTCATGCTAAGTGCAGGCACCAAATAACAATTATTTAGGTTTATGACTAATCCCGATGGCATATGGAGAGGCGGCGTTCCGACGGCGATCACATCAACTCTTGATCCATTGCCGACCCGCATTGTGACCTCATCCCTTGCTAGTTGTCGCTTGTTCCACAACCCCTGAATCGAGTTACATATATTAGCAACTGATCCCGTATCAAATACCCAGGTGCTACTGCGAGTACTAGTCAAGTACACATCAATAACATGTATATCACATATACCTTTGTTTGCCTTGCTGGACTTCTTGTCCGCAAAATACTTGGGGCAGTTGCGCTTCCAATGGCCAGTCCCCTTGCAATAGTAGCACTCGGTATCGGACTTAGGGCCATCTCGGGGTTTCTTTTCAGGTGCGGCAACAGATTTTCCACCCTTCTTTGCCTTGTGCTTGCCTTTCTTGTCCTTCTTGAAACCGGTGGTCCTATTGATCATCAACACTTGATGTTCTTTCCTAATCTCCACTTCTGCAGTCTTAAGCATTGACAGAAGCTCGGGAAGAGTCTTCTTAATGCCCTGCATATTATAGTTCATCACGAAGCTCTTGTAGCTAGGTGGCAGAGATTGGAGAACACGATGTATGCCTAATTCATTGGGAATCATTATTCCCAAGGACACAAGCTTATCGGCGTACCCAGACATTTTGAGTACATGCTCACTAACGGAGCTGTTTTCCTCCATTTTGCAGCTGAAGAACTTTTCAGAAGCATTATAACTCTCTACGGCAGCATGGGTCTCGAAAATCATTTTCAATTCTCCCATGGTATCAAAGGCGTTGCCATTTTCGAAACGCTTTCGAAGTTCTGGCTCTAGCCCATACAGTATGATGCAATGTACTAAGTTTTGGTCCTCCTGACGAGTCACATAGACATTCTTTTCCTTGTCTGGGGCATCAGGAGCTGGTGGGGGGCATAGCGGCGCATCTAGCACATATTGCTTTCGTGCAACAGTGAGGAGAATCCTCAAATTAATAGCCCAGTTGGTGAAGTTGCTACCATTCGCAGCAAGTTTCTCTTTCTCCATGAACACATTGAAATTACAAGCAGGTGGTGCCATCTACAACAGAATTTGTAAAGTTTATTTAGACTAAGTTTATGATAGATTGAGTTCAACTAATCCAAATTACTAATGAACTCCCACTCAAAAACGACATCCCTCGTGCCTTTTTGGTGATTACATGAACCAAATCCACTACACCAAGTCCGATCATCACGTGAGTCGGTGTAGCTTCAAAGGCGAGCATCTATATGGGCATCATATCAACCATATGACTCATGCTTAACCATTCGGTCCATGTTCCGAGGCCATGTCTGTACATGCTAGGCTCGCCAAGTAAGAACCTTAGTACTCGCGTGTGTAAAACTGTCTTACACCCATTGTATGAAAGCGTAGAGTTGAGTACACCCGATCATCACGTGATGTCTCGAAACACGATCCACAGAACGGTGCATACTTAAGGAAGAACACATTTTTATCTTGATATCTAAATGAGGGATCATATTACAATGCTACAAAAAACGCCAAACTAGCAGTATAAGATGCTAACATCTAATGTGTAAAGTGAGATGATATGGTCCATGCATTTGATCTCTATCATTTATATCATGGTATGATCTCTATCATTACTTTGTGCGTAAGGCCAAGGTCTATGGAACTTACACGTTGAATGTGTTGTAAGAGTATCTATCATACATCTACTTACAACAATACCATATCAATACACTAGCCCAGCAACGATCTAAACTAGACGCCTCTAATTTATCAATTGCAAGTTTTACGTGGCTTAGGGCTTTCGGAGATAGAACCGTTCTCACCTACGAACATGAACCACAACGAGGATAACTAAGTTATTAGCAACTCGTTGTAAATCAGATATTGACTATAGTAGGAGAGACAGACACCCGCCAGCCACTTATGCAAAACAAGTTGCATGTCAGTCGTGGAACCAGTCTCATGTACGATGACATGTAAGGTTGGTCCGGGCCGCTTCATCCCACTATGCCACCAATATCCAAAATACATAGAATATGGAATAACATGATCATCATCGCCCACATATAAACATATGTGTACTACCCGTGCAAAGCACCTACGGATAGATCAGGCTCTGATACCACTGTTGGGTCTGCAGCATAGAAAACAAAAAATTTCCTACGGTGTGAACTACACGCCAAGATCTATCTACTAGGTACAAAGCAACCGGGTGGACATACATCCAACGAGAACTTACCCTCGAAGACAACGAGTTTTGTTAACGAGTAGGAACGCGTGGTTGATGTAGTCGTACACTTGCCCATCTCAAGATCGTGAGGAAGTCCGAGCACCGCAACTCAGCAGCGCATCCGCACTCGCACACACGTTCAATCCACCAAACAACCTCCACCTCCACGCTCCAGCGATCCAGCGGAAGAAGCAACTCCTTCCAGACGAAATGCCACTAGGAACATGTATCTCGCTAATCCGAGACCATGGGGGAATAATTCTAGAGGGGGAGAGAGATCCTTCACAAGGAGATGTCTGGATGAAGGAGGGAATGGGTGGCCTTTTATAGGAGGAGGGGGTGCCCCTCCTCTCCATGGCCAGCGCATGGGGGGGGGGGTGACCCCTCACCTCCCCCATTCATGTGGTGGTAACCCCTCCACATTAAAATGCCTCTTCACATTCCCTTTTAAAGTCTCCTCTTTAAATGCATTAAAATTCTCCAAGTTTATTGCTCTCTCATTTAATAAAACTCTTTTATTAAATTTATTCAGAATTTTGTTAATTACTTTAATTAACAAACATTCACATATAGCCCCTTGCAATATTTCAATATCACATGCAGAACCACTTTCTGCAATTTCACCCGAAACAGTTTCCGGTTTCTATTGAAACAATTCCTACGCTTTGCAATTCTTTCGTCTGAAACATATGTGCTCAAAAAATGGTGTCCGGTAACACTTAAGTGTGTCACCCTACGGTTCACGAATAATGCAGACATGATCGAGACCCCTCTCCGATCAATAATCAGCAGCGGGACCTGGAGATCCGTACTGACTCCTACACATTCAACGATGACTTCTGTGATTGTGAGAACCTTTAACGCTTGTAACTAAATCCCTTTGTCTCGCGATATATTACATGTCCGAGATTCGATCATCGGTATCCCCATACCTATTTTTATCTCGTTACCGACATGCACTCTTTTCTCGTTCCCGTGATATAACATTCTAGTGATCACATCACTTTCTTGCAAGCTATCTATATGTGATATCACCGAGAGGGCCCAGAGTATATCTATCCGTCATCGGGATTGACAAATTCCACTCTTGATCCATGAGACTCAACATAACACCTTTGTAGTACTGAACCCATCTTTATAGTCACCCTGTTACGGTGTGACGTTTGATGTTATCAAGATACTCTTCAGGTGTTAGTAATTAACATGATCTCATGGTCTAAGGATAAAGATTACTTCGTATGATGTTATAGCAATATAAACATAATGACTTGATCGTAATGCTATACTTCGGATGAATGTTCATCACATCATTCCACCAATGGTGTGACCTTGTTATTAACAGCATCCAATGTCCATGATCAGGAAACTTTGATCATCTTGTTAATCAACAAGCTAGTCTATAAGAGAGGCATAACTAGGAACACTTTTTGTTTATTAAACACACTTGTATTGATGTTTCTGATCAATACAATTCTAGCATGCAAAATAAACATCTATCATATATAAGGAATACATAATAACAACTTTATTATTGCCTCTCAGGGCATATTTCCTTCAATAAACTTGAACCATTGGGTCCTTATTTGTTGTGTATATGCTTGCACTTTATAAGTTGAAATTAGCAGAACCATGTTTCACGGGGAACGCTTTCAACATTGCACTTGTACTTTGTACCCCATTCATATCATGTTCTTTTGCATACGGATCCCGGCAATGTGAAATAAAAGTGGAACTTGTAAGATCATGGAGTTTGTATGTGTGTTAGAGAAACGCTGGGCCACTAGCCTAAGCCATGCCTAATCATAGTGGAAACTTGCTGAATCACCATAATGAGCACTCTATGAAGCATCCCGAATAAAAACCTATGCAAATAGCAAATAAAAAGATCGCTGAGATGCTCATTGTCTGCTTGCCTTGTCATTTTGATTATGGGAAAGCTCCCGTATCATGTGCAAGGGGTGCCCCGTTGGCGGTTCTTAATGATACACATGTACTTACAATGACAAGAGCTTACTCGTGAATAAAGTTGAGTATCATGAGGTTCGGTCTTTGTAAGTAAGGGGCATGAGATTTCGGTTTATAACTTGTCAAGTATATCCTCTTAGTTGTGTCACTTTAACCTTAATCACCTTCAAGATGCTTATGATACGGGCAATGAGAGCTGAAAGCTATACGTACCATAATTTTTGGAAGCTCTTTATGAGACTTGAATCCCTACTTCCTTTTACAAAGGCCTTTCTTCCACCATTATATTGAGTCTCCACCTTCTAACTTTATGCACCTACTTTGAGAGCATAGTGGCCATTCTTAGTTCTATGTACATTGTCCCAAGACTAGTTCATTGATGCATATCTTGATATTGCTTGTTTTAAACTATTTGTATCTAGTCACTCTTATGAACTTTGAAGGTGTCCTATGCATTTATATTTGCTACTCTATTGAGGGACAAGCTGAATACAAGTATGCTATGTTTTCTTTATGTGAAACAAACAAACGTCTTGCAAAGCATTGTTATTCATGAATCTTTTGTTTATGCCTTGTCATGTTGCATCTTAGTTTCTTTGTCTTATTGCTAGAACTTTGTATTTCATGTTATCATTGAAGTACTATGATCCCAGCTTTGAATGTTTTACAAATACTTTGATCAAGTCTTTGATGGTGCATGTCACCTCAAAAATTATTCTTTCTTTTTATCACTTACCTACTCGAGGACGAGCAGGAGTTAAGCTTGGGGATGTTGATACATTGCAAATGTATCTATAATTTTTGATGTTCCATGCTTGGTTTTATCCACTTTCTTGTGTTTTGTCCACACTTTGGAGAACTTTTCATATGATTTCCTGGACTAACCTATTAACAAGAGCCACAGTGCCAGCTGCCTGTTTTCTGCTGTTTTTGGGTCCAGGAAAGTCAGAAAATGAATATTGTCGGAATTGGACGGGACAAAAGCCAAAGTGCCTATTTTTCCCGAAAGTCATCAGATGGCAGAATACAAGACGGAGAGGGCAAGGGGGCCACCACACCACCTGGCCGCGCGGCCGAGCCTGGCCCGCGCCAGGGGGTGGTGTGGCCGCCTCCGGCACCCCCTCGGCCTCCCCTTCCGCCTCTAAGATGCCCTCAGGATAAAAACCCTAAGGGCCCGATCAAAAATCCACGAAAGAGTCTGTAGCCGCCGTCATCTCCATCCCTCGATCGGGAGGGATTTGAAGCTCTTCCCAGCACCCTGCCGGAGAGGGGAATTCACCCTGGAGGCCTTCTTCATCACCATGCAAGCCTCAGGTGTGATGCGTGAGTAGTTCATCCTTGGACAACGGATCCATGTAGTAGCTAGATGGCTGGTTCTCCTCCTTTGTGCTTTCATGTTTAGATCTTGTGAGCTCCGTTCATGATCAAGATCATCTATTTGTAATTCTGCATGTTGTGTTTGCGGGGATCCGATGGATATTGAGATGCTATTTCAGATTGATTATTGATTCTATCATGTCTTTGTTATTTGTGATCTTGCATGCTTTCCGTTGTTAGTATCTATCTTGGCCAAGTAGATACTAGCAACTCCAAGAGTTAGTATTTATGCTCGATAGTGGGTTCATGCCTCTGGTAATCTGGGGAAGTGACAGAAATCTCTAAGGTACTAGATGTGCTATTGCTACTAGGGAGAAAACAACAATCCTTTGTTGATAGAACAATCGTATTGTTTACTTTACACGCAATTCATAAAGCAATAATCTATTGCTTGCAACTTAATACTCGAGGGGGTTCTGATGATAATCTGAAGGTGGATTATTAGTCATAGATGCAGTTGGATGGCGTTCTATGTATGATGTTGTAATGCCCAATCAAGTCTCAAAGGAGTCAAGATTATTAGTATATGCATGTATTGCTTTCTCGATGTTTGTCAATTGCCCCGCTGTAATTTGTTCACCCAGCATGTTATCTATCTTAAGGAGAGCCACCTCTAGTGAACTATGGATCCCGGTCCTTTTCTTTACATACAATCTTTTTACTGTTTTGTGTTTACTTTCTGCAAACTTTTACTTCCTTCCATTCGATACGTTTAATCCTTTGTTTTCCGCAAAACACGATGAGATTGACAACCTCATCGCAAGTTGGGGACAAAGTTCTGTGGTTGTGCTGTGCAGGTCTCCACATTGCTACTAGCACCGGTAGTGCGCCCTGCTAAATCTCAGCTAGTAACACGTTTGGGGTGTTTCCTTGCTCCTACTGGTTCGACTAAACCTTGGTTTCATACTGAGGGAAACTTGCTGCTGTGCTCATCATACCTTCCTCTTGGGGTTCCCAACGAGCTCTACATCATCATTGCTCTAGCATTTTTCTAGCGCCATACACAGAGCCATCAAGGGGCAAGGCCTTCTCTCCCATCCGACATACGAACCGGCTTAACGATGCCAGGCAACCAGTGAACTTCTGCACATCGTTAAGGAATTTTGGTAGTTCCATTCTATCTATGGCCCGGATCTTCGTCGGGTTAGCTTCTATACCTTAGCTAGACACTCGAAAACCGAGTAACTTTCCGGCGGGCACTCCAAAGGTGCACTTCTCCGGGTTAAGCTTCATCTGGAACCTTCTCAAGTTCGTGAATGTCTGCCGGATGTCATCAAGGAGCGTATTGCTTGCCTTAGTTTTTATCACCACATCATCCACGTATACTTGCACATTTCGACCTATTTGGTCATGTAAACATTTTTGCATGCATCATTGATACGTTGCTCCAGCATTACGTAATCCAAATGGCATAGTGCAATAGCAATAAGCCCCGTACGGGGTAATAAACGCAGTCTTTATTTGATCATCCGGGTTCAAGGGTATCTGGTGGAAACCAGAATATGCATCTATGAATGACAACAACTCGCACCCCGCAGTTGAATCTATGACTTGGTCTATCCTTGGAAGTGGGAATGGGTCTTTAGGCCACGCCTTATTTAGGTTCGTATAATCAATGCACATGCGCCATACCACGGCCACGTTCGGGTCATCTTTCTTCTTTTCCACCAGCACCGAATTAGAGAGCCAATCTGGATAGAGTACCTCCATGATAAATCCGGCTGCAAGGAGCCTAGCTATCTCATCCCCAATGACTTTTCTTTGTCCTCGGCAAAACGCCGGAGAGGTTGCTTCACCGGCTTCGCACCGAGTCTCACATTCAAAGAGTGCTCGGCCAACTCCCTCGGCACACCTTGAAGATCCTATGTGGACCAAGCAAAGATATCCCGATTCTCACGGAGGAAGTGGACGAGCCCAATTTCCTATTTGCTGCTTAACCCGACACCAATAGTTACGGTGCGCTCTAGAAACTGATCATCAATTGGTACTTTCTTGGTATCCTTTATTGCTTGAAATGACACGCTCCCATGTGGATTGGTTAGGGCCGACATATGTTGCTGCACGGACTAAGCCAGTGCCACAACTTCCATGATTTTCCTTTTCTCCTGAGCTATCACGAGTGACTCGGCCAGGTTAGATCCGGCAGAGGCCCATTCGATTGAACGTCGGAAGTCCCCTGAGATGGTTATCACTCCCCCAGGTCTAGGCAATTTCATCTTCAGGTAGCTGATGTGAATACTTGCCATGAACTTGTTCAGTGCAGGCATGCCGAGTAATGCGTGATAAGTGATGGCTCAGTGTCGGCGCCAGAAAAAATGCTGGTGCGATGTTGATGTAGAGCTCGTTGGGAACCCCAAGAGGAAGGTATGGTGAGCACAGCAGCAAGTTTCCCTCAGTTATGAAACCAAGGTTTAATCGAACCAGTAGGAGCAAGGAAACCCCCCAAAGGTGTTGCGGGCTGAGCCTTGGCAGGGCGCACTACTAGTGCTAGTAGCAACATCGAGACCTGCACAACACAACCACAGAACTTTGTCCCCAACTTGTGATAAGGTTGTCAATCTCACCGTGTTTTGCGGAAAACAAAGGATTAAACGTATCGAATGGAAAGAAGTAAAAGTTTGCAGAAAGTAAACACAAAGCAGTAACAGTTTATAGATTGTATGTAAGGAGAAAGGACCGGGATCCATAGTTCACTAGAGGTGGCTCTCCTTAAGATAGATAACATGCTGGGTGAACAAATTACAGCGGGGCAATTGACAAACATCGAGAAAGCAATACATGCATATACTAATCATCTTGACTCCTTTGGAACTTGATTGGGCATTACAACATTATACATAGACCGCCATCCAACTGCATCTATGACTAATAATCCACCTTCAGGTTATCATCCGAACCCCCTCCAGTATTAAGTTGCAAGCAACAGATTATTTCTTTACGAACTGCGTGTAAAGTAAACAATACGATTGTTCTATGAACAAACGATTGTTGTTTTCTCCCTAGTAGCAACAACACATCTAGTACCTTAGAGATTTCTGTCACTTTCCCAGATTACCAGAGGCATGAACCCACTATCGAGCATAAATACTAACTCTTGGAGTTGCTAGCATCTACTTGGCCAAGATAGCTACTAACAACGGAAAGCATGCAAGATCACAAATAACAAAGACATGATAGAATCAATAATCAATCTAAAATAGCATCTCAATATCCATCAGATCCCCGCAAACACAACATGCAGAATTACAAATAGATGATCTTGATCATGAACGGAGCTCACAAGATCTAAACATGAAAGCACAAAGGAGGAGAACCAGCCATCTAGATACTGCATGGATCCGTAGTCCAAGGGTGAACTACTCACGCATCACACTGGAGGCTTGCATGGTGATCAAGAAGGCCTCCAGGGTGAATTTCCCTCTCTGGTAGGGTGCCGGGAAGAGCTTTAGATCCCTCCCGATCTAGGGATGGAGACGACGGCGAATACAGACTCTTTCGTGGATTTTTGATCGGGCCCTTAGGGTTTTCGTTGCGAGGGCATCTTATAGGCGAAAGGGGAGGCCGAGGGGGTGCCTGGGCTGGCCACACCACCCCCTGGCGCAGGCCAAGCCTGGCCGCACGGTCAGGTGGTGTGGCCGCCCTCTGGCCCCTCTCCGTCTCGTATTCTGGCATCTGATGACTTCCGGAAAAATAGGCACTTTGGCTTTTGTCCCGTCCAATTCCGAGTATATTCATTTTCTGACTTTCCTGGAACCAAAAACAGCAGAAAACAGGCAGCTGGCACTATGGCTCTTGTTAATAGGTTAGTCCAAGAAATCATATGAAAAGTACTCCAAAGTGTGGACAAAACACAAGAAAGTGGATAAAACCAAGCATGGAGCATCAAAAATTATAGATATATTTGCAATGTATCAATAATCGCTCTCCAGATTCACCACTTTGAACTCCAAATTTTTAGTCCAGCAATTATCCCTTGTTCCGAACAGCACATCAACCCGGACCTTACCAATTGGCTCACAGGAAATACCTGGCACAATGCCATGAAAAGTGGTCCTTGTAGCTTGTAGCATATCCTAGGTAATCCCCAACTTACGCATGGTATCCTTGTAAATGATGTTAATGCTACTGCCATTGTCAATCAGCACCTTGGAAATCTCACATTAAGATTCGGCCCGACGAACGTCAGATCCAGGACCAGAGCATAGGTCCCTGGGATCGGCATAAGCTTTGGGTGGTCTCTGATACTCCACGTAATTTCTTGATCTGACCAAGGCATGTACCTCACTATTGCCGGCATTACCCCATTTACCTCCATATGCTGGCGCTGTAAGCTTTTCCGGTCATTTCTTCCATGGTAAATACGCAATAGCTTTGGTGATGCTCCCTGTATTTGTTTCTCCCCTCATTTCCACGGTATCCTTGATCTTGCTGTTGTTGGTTTCTCACCTGATGCACTATATCCCTCCTTTCTTGGTTCTCTTACCTTGGCGATGGTGGAGGCAGCATGAGTTGCTGTTGGTTCCCTCTAGTGAGTAGTGGCTGCCGAGGTGCTTCGTTCCGAGGTGCATGAGCATTCCTCGAACTACCTTGCTCTAACTTCCTCATCCACTCACATTGCCGAGTCGTATGATTCGCCGGGCTATTCGAACTTGGCGTATGAAACTTGCAAGGTTGGTCTAGCATAGACTCAAACGTATACCTCGGTCGATCCTTTCGCTCCTGCCATTGCGTTTTCAGCTCCGGGGTCCAAGGCTTTCTCTATTCATTTTTCTGCTGCCAGTTTTGCCCTCCAGTTTTCTAGCGCTGGCTGGCTCTAGCATTGGGTTAATCCCGGTCCACAGCGGCCACTTGCTGCGAGCTATAACGGTAATCCGGACGCTCATCCTGTCTCTTGCCTCGGAAATCATTTCTCCTTGATGACCCGGAGCTATCTCGGTTGTAATATTCCTTGTTTGCCTCACTCGCCATTAGCCGGGGTTGAGTTGGGTCTCCCAAAGCATACGAATCTGCGATCCGGATCGTCTCAGCCAAGGTGGTTGGCATATCCCTCTGTAACCTTTGCCACAACATACTTCCATATCTACAGCCTTGGGCGAACCACACAATTGCTTGTGATTCAATTACTCCCTCGCATGAGTTCCGCACATTGCACCACCGAGTCAAAAAATCTCGGTCTAGCTCATTCGGTCTCTGCCAGCATAACGCCAGAGTCTTCGGCATGTTGGGCCTCTTATAAGTGCTTGAGAAGTTGCTAACAAATAACTCCTAAAAGTCCAGCCAGCAGTTAACACTCCCTAGTGGCAAGTTGTTCAGCCACACTCTTGCTGGCCCCTCTAACATTTGAGGCACATATCTCACAGCCCAACTCAAATTTCCGGTTGCAACTTTGACTGCTGTTGCGTAGTCAATAAGACAAACCTCCGGCCTTGTGCTGCCATCGTATGTCTTTGTTCCTCTGGCCGATTGAAAGTTCGGCACCGGTGGCTCCTTCATGATCCGGGGCCCAAAACACGCCGGGCCAGGTGGACCTGTACCTCGATCAGCTCCGACCTATAAATCCTGTCCAACTTCAGCCTCGCACCATCCGGCTGCAAGTCTTTGCTTTTGAGCCTTGATCCGGCTATATGATGCTCCGATCTGGGATATCCGTCGTTAACCATTGTCGAATAAACATCATTATACCTTTCTCGATCCGGACAAACATTTTGCTGTCGTGCTGCTTGACCCGTACTTCTCTCCTGCCAAGGTGCATGTTTCCCTACTCTTGCTGGGTCTCGCTGTCTGGCATTGCCATTGGCAGCGTTACGTTGACCGGCATTGCCTTGGTCGCGGTTACCTCGGCCAACCTCACCTCGGCTAGTACTATGGGGATCTTCATCAACTTGCACTACTTTGCCTTTTCCAGCTCTCACCGGATCATAGGGGACCATCTGTTTGTCCCTTCTTCCAGAGTTTACTTCTTCTCTCCTGGGTTGTGACCCAGAGATGATGCGGTGGCACCGGACTTGACCGGGTTATTTCTAGCTGACAGTACCACTTTTGATGCTCCTGGTGGCGCTGGGTTTGCCTTGTTCATTTCCTCGTTTTGTTGGCAAGCGACCCTCAGCAAGTGGTTCACCCTTTCATGTTGCCTCTCCCGGGCCTCTCTAGTTAAACCTTCTAACTCAGATGCAGCCGCGTTTTCCGCCCTGAGGTTCTTTGTCGGGGCACTATACCTATCCAACCCTCCTATTACGATCATGGCTACCTGACCCGGCCTAGGCTCATACTCCTTGTCAATCTCAGTGATCAGGTTTCTACTCGGATTCTTGATCCATCTATGCGATTTGCCTTTGCATACTCTCTCAGAGTAATGTTCAAGGACTACTGTAACTCCGCAACTTTCTTCGCCCCGGCTAACATTTTCTGCCTAGTTTCCTCTAGCTCAGCATGCGCCTGAGCCGGATCTACCACATGAGCTATTGGCGTTTCTAGGCTATCTATTGCTTGTTGAAGCACATCCTCTGGCCTTTCTAGTGGGGGGAACCTAGATCTTGCTTGTTTTGGGGTGACCTCCGGCTCTGGTGCCGGGTCCTTGCTCGTTCTCGCATCTGGTGCGGCTACCATGACCTCAACGCTGCTAGCGGGGCGAGTGATGCGCACTACGTGAGCCGCGCTGAGAGGTGGTTCGCCTCCCTCGGCGACGTGCCGCGGATAAACGTAGGACTCGTCCACACCAACGTAGATCTTGTGCGCGCCAAGCTTGATGAAGACGCCATTGCACGGAGGGGGACGCCTGCCGAAACTTCCTGCGTTGTCCCTGACGTAGTCCAGCGCTCCGAAGCGCTGAACCAAGCCGGAGACGATGCACTCGCCCATATTGGAGATGCTTCCCATCCGGATTTTCACCCCTGCTAGCGCCGCTAGCCCCACGGTGGGCGCCAACTGAAGGAAATATGCCCTGAGAGGCAATAATAAAGTGGTTATTATATATTCCTTATATATGATAGATGTTTATTTTACATGCTAGAATTGTATTGATCAGAAACATCAATACATGTGTGTTTAATAAACAAAAAGGGTTCCTAGGTATGCCTCTCTTATAGACTAGCTTGTTGATTAACAAGATGATCAGGGTTTCCTGATCATGTACATTGGATGTTGTTAATAACAAGGTCACACCATTGGTGGAATGATGTGATGAACATTCATCCAAAGTATAGCATTACGATCAAGTCATTATGTTTATATTGCTATAACATCATACGAAGTAATCTTTATCCTTAGACCATGAGATCATGTTAATTGCTAACACCGGAAGAGTATCTTGATAACATCAAACGTCACACCGTAACAGGGTGACTATAAAGATGGGTTCAGTACTACGAAGGTATTATGTTGAGTCTCATGGATCAAGAGTGGAATTTGTCAATCCAGATGACGGATAGATATACTCTGGGCCCTCTCGGTGATATCACATTAAGATAGCTTGCAAGCAAGTGATGTGATCACTAGAATGTTATATCACGGGAACGAGAAAAGAGTGCATGTCGGTAACGAGATCAAACTAGGTATGGAGATACCGATGATCGAATCTCAGACATGTAATATATCGAGAGACAAAGGGATTTAGTTACAAGCGTTAAAGGTTCTCACGATCACAGAAGTCATCGTTGAATGTGTAGGAGTCAGTACGGATCTCGTCCCGCTACTGATTATTGATCGGAGAAGGGTCTCGATCATGTCTGCATTATTCACGAACCGAAGGGTGGCACACTTAAGAGTTACCGGACACCATTTTGGACCACATATGTTTCAGACGAAAGAATTGCAAAGCGCAGGAATTGTTTCAATAGAAACCGGAAATTGTTTCGGGTGAAATTGCAGAAAGTGCTTCTGCATGTGATATTGAAATATTGCAAGGGGCTATATGTGAATGTTTGTTAATTAAAGTAATTAAAAAAATTCTGAAAAAATTTAATAAAAAGAGTTTTATTAAATGAGAGAGCATTAAATCTGGAGAAATTTAATGCATTTAAAGTGGAGACTTTAAAAGGGAATGTGAAGAGGCATTTTAATGTGGAGGGATTACCACCACATGAATGGGGGAGGTGAGGGGTCACCCCCCCATGCGCCGGCCATGGAGAGAGGGGGCACCCCCTCCTCCTATAAAAGGCCACCCATTCCCTCCTTCATCCTCACACCTCCTTGTGAAGGATCTCTCTCCCCCTCTAGAATTATTCCCCCATGGTCTCGGATTAGCGAGATACATGTTCCTAGTGGCAGTTCTTCTGGAAGGAGTTGGTGCTTCCACTGGATCGCTGGAGCGAGGAGGTGGAGGTTGTCCGGTGGCTTGAACGTGTGTGCGAGTGCCGATGCGCTGCTGAGTTGCGGCGCTCGGACTTCCTCATGATCTTGAGATCGGCAAGTGTACGACTACATCAACCACGAGTTCCTACTCGTTAACAAAACTCGTTGTCTTCGAGGGTAAGTTCTCTTTGGATGTATGTCCACTCGTTGCTTTTTACCTAGTAGATAGATCTTGGCGTGTAGTTCACACCGTAGGAATTTTTTTGTTTTCTATGCTGCGGACCCAACAGTGGTATCAGAGTCTGATCTATGTGTAGGTGCTTTGCACGGGTAGTACACATATGTTTATATGTGGGCGATGGTGATCATGTTATTGCATCTTCTATGTACTTTGGATATTGGTGGCATAGTGGGATGAAGCGGCCCGGACCAACCTTACATGTCATCGTACATGAGACCGGTTCCACGACTGACATGCAACTTGTTTTGCATAAGTGCCTGGCGGGTGTCTGTCTCTCCTACTATAGTCAATATATGATTTACAACGAGTTGCTAATAACTTAGTTATCCTCGTTGTGGTTCATGTTCGTAGGTGAGAACGGTTCTATCTCCGAAAGCCCTAAGCCACGTAAAACTTGCATTTGATAAATTAGAGGCGTTGATACATTGCAAATGTATCTATAATTTTTGATTTTCCATGCTTGGTTTTATCCACTTTCTTGTGTTTTGTTCCAACTTTGGAGTACTTTTATTATGATTTCTTGGACTAACCTATTAACAAGAGCCATAGTGCCAGCTGCCTGTTTTCTGTTGTTTTTGGTTCCAGAAAAGTCAGAAAATGAATATTCTCGGAATTGGACGGGACAAAAGCCAAAGTGCCTATTTTTCCGAAAGGGATCAAGTGCCAGAATACGAGACGGAGAAGGGCTGGGGCCCGACCACACCACCTGGCCGCGCGGCTAGGCCTGGCCCGCAATAGGGGGTGGTCTGGCCGCCCCCAGCACCTCCTCGGCCTCTCCTTCCGCCTATAAGTTGCCCCCGGGACGAAAACCCTAGGCACCCGATCAAAAATCCACGAAAGAGTCTGTAGCCACCATCATCTCTATCCCTAGATCGGGGGGATCTGAAGCTCTTCCCGACACCCTGCCGGAGAGGGGAATTCACCCTGGAGGCCTTCTTCATCACCATGCAAACCTCCGGTGTGATGCGTGAGTAGTTCATCCTTGGACTACGGATCCATGTAGTAGCTAGATGGCTGGTTTCTCCTCCTTTGTGCTTTCATCTTTAGATCTTGTGATCTCCGTTCATGATCAAGATCATCTATTTGTAATTCATACATGTTGTGTTTGCGGGGATCCGGTGGATATTGAGATGCTATTTCAGATTGATTATTGATTCTATCATGTCTTTGTTATTTGAGATCTTGCATGCTTTGCGTTGTTAGTAGCTATCTTGGCCAAGTAGATGCTAGCAACTCCAAGAGTTAGTATTTATGCTCGATAGTGGGTTCATGCCTCTAGTAATCTGGGGAAGTGACAGAAATCTGTAAGGTATTAGATGTGTTGTTGCTACTAGGGAGAAAACAACAATCGTTTGTTCATAGAACAATCGTATTGTTTACTTTACACGCAGTTCGTAAAGCAATAATCTGTTGCTTGCAACTTAATACTAGAGGGGGTTCGGATGATAACCTGAAGGTGGATTATTAGTCATAGATGCAGTTGGATGGCGGTCTATGTATAATGTTGTAATGCCCAATCAAGTTCCAAAGGAGTCAAGATGATTAGTATATGCATGTATTGCTTTCTCGGTGTTTGTCAATTGCCCTGCTGTAATTTGTTCACCCAGCATGTTATCTATCTAAGGAGAGCCACCTCTAGTGAACTATGGATTCCTGTCCTTTTTCTTTACATACAATCTATAAACTGTTTCTGCTTTGTGTTTACTTTCTGCAAACTTTTACTTCTTTCCATTCGATACGTTTAATCCTTTGTTTTCCGCAAAACACGGTGAGATTGACAACCTCATCGCAAGTTGGGGACAAAGTTCTGTGGTTGTGTTGTGCAGGTCTCCACGTTGCTACTAGCACCAGTAGTGCGCCCTGCCAAAGCTCAGCTAGTAACACCTTTGAGGTGTTTCCTTGCTCCTACTGGTTCGATTAAATCTTGGTTTCATAACTGAGGGAAACTTGCTGCTATGCTCATGATACCTTCCTCTTGGGGTTCCCAACGAGCTCTACATCAACACCATGCACCAAGCACTTTTCTAGGCGCCGTGTATTGAGCCATCAAGCGATTTTCTGGCGCCGTTGCCGAGGAGTCAAGGACATCTTCACAAGGGGAGTCCCTCATAACCAATCTCTTTACTTTGTTGTTTTTGTTTTGCTTAGTTTCTTTTTTGCTTTGTTGCTTGCTTTGTTCTTCAAAAACACAAAAAAAATTTGTTTTACTTGTTTTGCTTTCTTATTTGAAAACCCAAAAAAAATTTACTCTTGCAAACACTAAGTTGTGTGACTTCACTAGCACCAACAACAATGATTTTATGAGCACACCTATTGCTCCACCTGTGGCTGAAAATACTTTCTTTGAGATAAAACCTGCTTTACTCAATCTTGTTATGAGAGAACAATTTTCTGGTATTGGTAATGAAGATGTTGCTTCCCATCTAAATAACTTTGTTGAACTTTGTGAGATGCAAAAGCATAAGGATATAGATGGTGATATTATTAAACTGAAATTGTTTCCTTTCTCTTTGAGAGGAAAAGCAAAAGAATGGTTGAATTCCTTAACTAGGAATAGTATTGATTCTTGGACTAAGTGCAAAGATGCTTTTATTGGAAAATACTATCCTCCTGCTAAGATTATATCCATGAGAAGTGAAATAATGAAGTTTAAACAACGTGATAATGAGCATGATGCTCAAGCTTGGGAAAGAATGAAACCTTTGGTAAAGAATTGTCCCACTCATGGACTGACTGCTTGGATGATCATCCAAACTTTTTATGCAGGATTGAACTATTCTTCAAGGAACCTATTGGATTCAGCTGCTGGAGGTACTTTTATGACCATCACTTTGGGTGCTGCAACAAAACTTTTGGACAATATGATGGTTAATTGTTCTGAATGGTATACTGAGAGAGCTCCACAAGGTAAGAAGGTAAATTCTGTTGAGGAAACCTCCTCCTTGAGTGATAAGATTGATATAATTATGTCTATGCTTGTTAATGGGAAAGCCCATATTGATCCAAATAATGTTCCTCTAGCTTCTTTGGTTGCTCAAGAAGAGCAAGTTGATGTGAACTTCATAAGAAATAACAACTTTGGCAACAATGCTTATGGAAATAATGCTTATAGAAACAATTTTGTTAACAACAATTATAAGCCATATCCTCCCAACAATGTTAATGCTTATGGAAATTCTTACAACAATAATAAGAGTGCTCCCTCTGAACTTGAAGTTATGCTTAAAGAGTTTATTAGTAAACAAACTGCTTTCAATAAAACTATTGAGGAAAAACTCTCTAATGCTGAAAGGAATATTGCATCTTTGGCTGAACCTCAATCTACTTTGAATAAAATGGCTGATAAACCTGAAACTAATGAGAATCCCTTTGCAGCTACTAATGCTATACAAGTAAGAATTGATGAAAATGTTAGACTATTAGCTGAATTACATACTAAGTGGGAAAGAGAAGATGAAATTGCTAGAAACATTAGTGTTTCTACTATTACCACCACTAGTGTTGAGGCTAGTAATAGTTCTACTACTTTAGATGATAAAGTTGATTTTGATCTTGATGGTTGCAACATCTCTGAAGTTATTAAGTTCCTACAAAACCTTGCTAAAAGTCCTAATGCTAGTGCTATGAACATGGCTTTTACAAAACACATTACTGATGCTCTCATAAAGATTAAAGAAGAAAAGATGAAACATAAAGCTTCTATTCCTATAAAGCAAGAAGATGGTTGGGAACCCATCATTAATATGAAAGTTAATGACTTTGATTTCAAAGCTTTGTGTGATCTTGATAGTAGTGTTTCTATTATGCCTAGAAGGATTTATGACATGCTTGATTTGCCTCCTCTTGAAGATTGTTATTTGAATGTACCACTTGATGCTAATGCTAAAAAGAAACTCATGGGGAGTCTTAATGATGTTCTTATTATGGTTAATGATTCATATGTCCCCGTTGATTTCTATGTTTTGGATGTTGAATACAATGCTTCTTGTCCTATTACTTTGGGAAGACCTTTTCTTAGAACTGTTGGTGCCATCATTGATATGAAAGAAGGCACCATTATATATCAACTCCCAATCAAGAAAGGTATAGAACACTTCCCTAAAAAGAGAGAAAAGATTTCTTTTGCTTCTCCTATGAAAACAAAATTTGGTCTTAATGCTTCTTCATTCGAGAACACTTGATTCTTTCTTTGGTTCTTATGCCTAACTTAAAGGCGTTAAAGAAAAGTACTTGTTGGGAGATAACACAAGAGTTTTAGTTGAGTCTTGGAAGTTATTACCTCTGTAATAAGCTCTCCTTATCATTTTTATTTACTTTTTGTGACAAGAGTTACCTCTAATGAGAGTGAAGTAATGAATGGGAAAGTTGCTGTCCCGAAACAGATTTCTGTGCTTTACCGTAAAAATTTCTGAGAGAGCTCTGTACGTCTGATTGAGCCGTCATTTTTTGTTCTTCTGCCCCAGGTTGTTATATAACTTTCGTTAGTTCAACACTTTTTGATTTGAGCAACAGAAGGTCTTCGAAAAAATTCGTATTTACCCACTGGTCTGTTTTGACAGATTTATGCCATTTTTTGCATTTGCTTCTTGTTAGTTCCTTCTTGAGTTCCTTTGGGAAATTGAGATTTTTGAGGGAAGTTCTACAGTAGCTAGTGTTCTAATGGAAGTTTATTTGGTGTTAAGACTGAACCTTAAGACTTATTTATCTTAAAATGCACTAATGTTGCTAATGAGATTGTGTGAAGTTTTGTACGAAAGAAAATTTTCAGGTGTATGGAAGGAATGAGTAATTAGATGAAGGATGGACTAAAGCTCAAGCTTGGGGATGCCACGTGTGTCACCCCAAGAAATATCCAAGAAGTACAAGCGTCAAAGCTTGGGGATGCCCAAGGCATCCCCTTCTTCATCAATAAAAATCCCAGGTTTCTTCCAAACGCTTCATTTTTATTGTTTCGTGCACAGTTGTGTTTCTCTTGGAGCATCTTATTTTTGTTTTTCTTTTGGTTTTTAGTTTTCTTTGTTTGATTAATTTTCTGAATAAGTTGGTTGGACCCCCTCTTTAACACTTTGGTTTGCAAACAGTTTGGTTTGGTTTTGGAAAAGAGTAGGAAAGTTCATGCTTATGTGGTAAAAAGAGCTCGTTTTTGACTGTGGCCTATGCTTTGTCATGCCATGCTTCATATTGTGTTGGCTTTATGCTTAGTATTATTTGCTGTAGCATGGCTTGTTATAAACAATTGAGATTGCTTAATGTGCCTTGTATGAATCATGCGTTGTTTTAGCATATTAAAGCATATTATAGTGGTATTCTCCTTTGATGCTTTATTTGGGTTGACTTGGCGCATGCTCACACCATGTTATGACTATATCAAGTCACCATAGCCTGTATGATCCTTTAGTTTTCAACTTGTAGTATCACTTTATGCTTTGATCAATGATGTTTTGTCGCTCTGCATGATTATGGCCATTATTCCTCTCTTAGTTTGTCGCTCCCAGTCTTTTGCTAGCCTCCACAACAAAGTATGAGTTCCACTCATGCATCCAACTCCCTAAACCAAGTTTTTCCAAAAAGTCCACCATACCTACCTACTAGCTTAATCTATTCCAAGTATATTCATGCTTTTGTTTACCTTCCACTTGTTATGAGAAAACTAGTGATTAAAGCTCTCACGAACTTGATGGCACACTTTAATTTATTGCCTCTAATAAACTTGAATCATTGGTTCCATCTTTGTTGCGTATATGCTTGCGCTTTATAAGTTGACACTAGCAGAACCATGTTTCATGGGGAACGCTTTCAACATTGCACTTGTACTTTGTACCCCGTTGATATTATGATCTTTTGCTTACGGATCCCGGCGGTGTGAAATAAATGTGGAACTTGTAAGATCATAGAGTTTGTATGTGTGTTAGAGAAACGCCTGGACCTCTAGCCTAAGCCATGCCTAATCATGGCGGAAACTTGTAGCATCACCATAATGAGCACTCTATGAAGCATCCTCAATAAAAACCTATGCAAATAGCAAATAAAAAGATCGCTGAGATGCTCATTGTCTGCTTGCCTTGTCATTTTGATTATGGGAAAGCTCCCGTATCATGTGCAAGGGGTGCCCCGTTGGCGGTTCTTAATGATACACATGTACTTACAATGACAAGAGCTTACTCGTGACTGAAGTTGAGTAGCATGAGGATCGGTCTTCGTAAGTAAGGGGCATGAGATTTCAGTTTATAACTTGTCAAGCATACCCTCTTAGTTGTGTTTAACCTTAATCACCTTCAAGATGCTTATGATAGGGGCAATGAGAGCTGAAAGCTATAAGTACCATAATTTTTGGAAGCTCTTTATGAGACTTGAATCCCTACTTCCTTTTACAAAAGGCCTTTCTTCCACCATTATATTGAGTCTCCACCTTCTATCTTTATGCACCTACTCTGAGAGCATAGTGGCCATTCTTAGTTCTACGTGCATTGTCCCAAGACTAGTTGATTGATGCATAACTTGTTATTGCTTATTTGAAACTATTGTATCTAGTCACTCTTATGAACTTTGAAGGTGTCCTATGCATTTATATTTGCTACTCTATTGAGGGACAAGCTAAATACAAGTATGCTATGTTTTCTTTATGTGAAACAAACAAACGTCTTGCAAAGCATGTTATTCATGAATCTTTTGTTTGTGCCTTTTCATGTTGTATCATAGTGTCTTTGCTTATTGCTAGAACTTTGTCTTTCATGTTATGATTGAAGTACTATGATCCCAGCTTTGAGTTTTGCAAATACTTTGATCAAGTTTTGATGGTGCATGTCACCTCAAAAGTTATTTCCTTTTATCATTAACTACTCGAGGACGAGCAGGAGTTAAGCTTGGGGATGTCAATACATTGCAAATGTATCTATAATTTTTGATATTCCATGCTTGGTTTGATCCAATTTCTTGTGTTTTGTTCCAACTTTGGAGTAATTTTATTATGATTTCTTGGACTAACCTATTAACAAGAGCCACAGTGCCAGCTGCCTGTTTTCTGTTGTTTTTGGTTCCAGAAAAGTCAGAAAATGAATATTCTCGGAATTCGACGAAATACGAGACCAAAGTGCCTATTTTTCCGGAAGGGATCAAGTGCCAGAATACGAGACGGAGAAGGGTTGGGGCCCGGTCACACCACCTTGCCGTGCGGCCAGGCCTGGCCCGCGCCAGGGGGTGGTCTGGCCGCCCCCAACACCCCCTCGGCCTCTCCTTCCGCCTATAAATTGCCCTCGGGACGAAAACCCTAGGTACCCGATCAAAAATCCACGAAAGAGTGTAGCCGCCGTCGTCTCTATCCCTAGATCGCGGGGGATCTAAAGCTCTTCCCAGCACCCTGTCGGAGAGGGGAATTCACCTTGGAGGCCTTCTTCATCACCATGCAAGCCTCCGGTGTGATGCGTGAGTAGTTCATCCTTGGACTATGGATCCATGTAGTAGCTAGATGGCTGGTTTCTCCTCCTTTGTGCTTTCATGTTTAGATCTTGTGAGCTCTGTTCATGATCAAGATCATCTATTTGTAATTCATACATGTTGTGTTTGCGGGGATCCAATGGATATTGAGATGCTATTTCAGATTGGTTATTGATTCTATCATGTCTTTGTTATTTGAGATCTTGCATGCTTTCCATTGTTAGTAGCTATCTTGGCCAAGTAGATGCTAGCAACTCCAAGAGTTAGTATTTATGCTCGATAGTGGGTTCATGCCTCTGGTAATCTGGGGAAGTGACAGAAATATCTAAGGTACTAGATGTGATGTTGCTACTAGGGAGAAAACAACAATCTTTTGTTCATAGAGCAATTGTATTGTTTACTTTACACGCAGTTCGTAAAGCAATAATCTGTTGCTTGCAACTTAATACTGGAGGGGGTTCGGATGATAACCTGAAGGTGGATTATTAGTCATAGATGTAGTTGGATGGCGGTCTATGTATTATGTTGTAATGCCCAATCAAGTCTCAAAGGAGTCAAGATGATTAGTATATGCATGTATTGCTTTCTCGGTGTTTGTCAATTGCCCCACTGTAATTTGTTCACCCAGCATGTTATCTATCTAAGAAGAGCCACCTCTAGTGAACTATGGATCCTGGTCCTTTTTCTTTACATACAATCTATAAACTGTTTCTGCTTTGTGTTTACTTTCTGCAAACTTTTACTTCTTTCCATTCGATACGTTTAATCCTTTGTTTTCCGCAAAACACGGTGACATTGACAACCTCATCGCAAGTTGGGGACAAAGTTCTGTGGTTGTGTTGTGCAGGTCTCCATGTTGCTACTAGCACCGGTAGTGCGCCCTGCCAAAGCTCAGCTAGTAACACCTTTGAGGTGTTTCCTTGCTCATACTGGTTCGATTAAACCTTGGTTTCATAACTGAGGGAAACTTGCTGCTGTGCTCATCATACCTTCCTCTTGGGGTTCCCAACGAGCTCTACATCAACACCATGCACCAAGCACTTTTCTGGGCTCCGTGTATTGAGCCATCAGGCGTCTAGTTTAGATCATTGCTGGGCTAGTGTATTGATATGGTATTGTTGTAAGTAGATGTATGATAGATACTCTTACAACACACTCAACGTGTAAGTTCCATAGACCTTGGCCTTACACACAAAGGAATGATAGATATCATACCACGATGCAAGTGATAGAGATCAAATGCATGGACCATATCATCTCACTTTACACATTAGATGTTAGCATCGTATACTGCTAGTTTGGCGCTTTTGGTAGCATTATAAGATGATCCCTCATTTAGATATCAAGATAAAAATGTGTTCTTCCTTAAGTATGCACCATTCTGTGGATCGTGTTTCGAGACATCACGTGATGATCGGGTGTACTCGAATCTACGCTTTCATAGGAACGGGTGTAAGATAGTTTTACACACGCGAATACTAAGGTTCTTACTTGGCGAGCCTAGCATGTACAGACATGGCCTCGGAAAACGGACCGAAAGGTTAAGCATGAATCATATAGTTTATATGATGCCCATATAGATGCTCGCCTTTGAAGCTACATCAACTCACGTGATGATCGGACATGGTGTAGTGGGTTTGGTTCATGTACTCACCAAAAAGACACGAGGGATGTCGTTTTTGAGTGGGAGTTCTTTAGTAATTTGGATTAGTTGAACTCAATCTATCATAAACTTTGTCTAAATAAACGTTACAAAATATGTTGTAGATGGCACCACCTGCTTTTAATTTCAATGTGTTCATGGAGAAAGAGAAACTTGCTGCGAATGGTAGCAACTTCACCAACTGGGCTATGAATTTGAGGATTCTCCTCACTGCTGCACAAAAGCAATATGTGCTAGATGCGCTGCTAGGCCCCCCACCAGCTCCTGATGCCCCTGACGAGGAAAAGAATGTCTATGTGACTCGTCAGGAGGACCACAACTTAGTTCATTGTGGCATACTGTATGGGCTAGAGCCAGAACTTCGAAAGCATTTCGAAAATGGCAATGCCTTTGATACCATGGGAGAATTGAAAATGATTTTCGATACCCATGCCGCCGTAGAGAGTTATAATGCTACAGAAAAGTTCTTTAGCTGCATGATGGAGGAAAACAGCTCCGTTAGTGAGCACGTACTCAAAATGTCTGGGTACGCCAATAAGCTTGTGTCCTCGGGAATAACGATTCCCATTGACTTAGGCATACATCATGTTCTCCAATCTCTGCCACCTAGCTACAAGAGCTTCGTGATGAACTATAATATGTAGGGCATGAAGAAGTCCTGTGGCAGAGATTGGAGAACATGATGTATGCCTAAGTCAATGGGAATCGTTATTCCCAAGGACACAAGCTTATCAGCATACCCAGACATTTTGAGTACATGCTCACTAACAGAGCTATTCTCCTCCATCATGCAGCTAAAGAACTTTTCAGAAGCATTATAACTCTCTACGGCAGCATGGGTATCAAAAATCATTTTCAATTCTCCCATGGTATCAAAGGCATTGCCATTTTCGAAACGCTTTCGAAGTTCTGGCTCTAGCCCATACAGTATGCTGCAATGAACTAAGTTGTGGTCCTCCTAACGAGTCATATAGACATTCTTTTCCTCGCCAGGGGCATCAGGAGCTGGTGGGGGGCCTAGCGGCGCCTCTAGAACATATTGCTTTTGTGCAGCAGTGAGGAGAATCCTCAAATTCATAGACCAATTGGTGAAGTTGCTACCATTCGCAGCAAGTTTCTCTTTCTCCATGAACACATTGAAATTAAAAGCAGGTGGTGCCATCTACAACAGAATTTGTAAAGTTTATTTAGACTAAGTTTATGATAGAGTGAGTTCAACTAATCCAAATTACTAATGAACTCCCACTCAAAAACGACATCCCTCGTGTCCTTTTGGTGATTACATGAACCAAATCCACTACACCAAGTCCAATCATCATGTGAATTGATGTAGCTTCAAAGGCGAGCATCTATATGGGCATCATATCAACTATATGACTCATGCTTAACCTTTCGGTCCGTGTTCCGAGGCCATGTTTGTACATGCTAGGCTCGCCAAGTAAGAACCTTAGTATTCGCATGTGTAAAACTGTCTTACACCCGTTCCTATGAAAGCGGAGATTCGAGTACACCCAATCATCACGTGATGTCTCGAAACACGATCCACAGAACGGTGCATACTTAAGGAAGAACACATTTTTATCTTGATATCTAAATGAGGGATCATCTTACAATGCTACAAAAAACGCCAACTAGCAGTATAAGATGCTAACATCTAATGTGTAAAGTGAGATGATATGGTCCATGCATTTGATCTCTATCATTTGCATCATGGTATGATCTCTATCATTCCTTTGTGTGTAAGGCCAAGGTCTATGGAACTTACACGTTGAATGTGTTGTAAGAGTATCTATCATACATCTACTTACAAAAATACCATATCAAGACACTAGCCCAGCAACGATCTAAACTAGACGCCTCTAATTTATCAATTGCAAGTTTTACGTGGCTTAGGGCTTTCGGAGAGAGAACCGTTCTTACCTACGAACATGAACCACAACGAGGATAACCAAGTTATTAGCAACTCGTTGTAAATCAGATATTCACTATAGTAGGAGAGACAGACACCCTCTAGCCACTTATGCAAAACAAGTTGCATGTCAGTCGTGGAACCGGTCTCATGTACGATGACATGTAAGGTTGGTCCGGGCCGCTTCATCCCACTATGCCACCAATATCCAAAATACATAGAAGATGCAATACCATGATCATCATCGCCCACATATAAACATATGTGTACTACCCGTGCAAAGCACCTACGCATAGATCAAGCTGTGATACCACTGTTGGGTCCGTAGCATAGAAAACAAAAAAATTCCTACGATGAGAACTACACGCCAAGATCTATCTACTAGGTACAGAGCAACGGGTGACATACATCCATTGAGAACTTACCCTCGAAGACAACGAGTTTTGTTAACGAGTACGAACTCGTGGTTGATGCAGTCATACACTTGCCGATCTCAAGATCGTGTGGAAGTCCGAGCGCCGCAAATCAGCAACGCATCCATCCTCGCACACACGTTCAAGCCACCGGACAACCTCCACCTCCTCGCTCCAGCGATGCAGCGGAAGCAGCAACTCCTTCCAGACGAAAAACCACCGGGAACATGTATCTCGCTAATCCGAGACCATGGGGGAATAATTCTAGAGGGGGAGGGAGATCCTTCACGAGGAGGTGTGAGGAAGAAGGAGGAAGAGGGGGGCCTTTCACAGGAGGAGGGGGGTGCCCCTCCCCATGGCTGGCGCCTCATGGGGGGTGACCCCTCACTTCCCCCATTCATGTGGTGGTAACCCCTCCACATTAAAATGCCTCTTCACATTCCCTTTTAAAGTCTCCACTTTAAATGGATTAAAATCTCTAAGTTTAATGCTCTCTCATTTAATAAAACTCTTTTATTAAATTTATTCAGCATTTTTTTAATTACTTTAATTGACAAACATTCACATAAAACCCCTTGCAACATTGGAATATCACATGTAGAACCACTTTCTGCTATTTCACCCGAAACAATTCCGGTTTCTATCGAAACAATTCCTGCGCTTTGCAATTCTTTCGTCTGAAACATATGTGCTCCAAAATGGTGTCCGGTAACTCTTAAGTGTGTCACCCTACGGTTCGTGAATAATGCAGACATGATTGAGACTCCTCTCTGATACATTGCAAATGTATCTATAATTTTTGATGTTCCATGCTTAGTTTTATCGACTTTCTTGTGTTTTGTTCCAACTTTGGAGCTCTTTTCATATGATTTCTTGGAATAACCTATTAACAAGAGCCACAGTGCCAGCTGCCTGTTTTCTGCTGTTTTTGCTTCCAGGAAAGTCAAAAATGAATATTCTCGGAATTGGACGGCACAAAAGCCAAAGTGCCTATTTTTCCGAAAGGGATCAAGTGCCAGAATACGAGACGGAGAGGGGCCAGGGGACGGCCACACCACCTGGCCGCGCGGCCAGGCTTGGCCCGCGCTAGGGGGTGGTCTGGCCGACCCTAGCACCCCCTCGGCCTCTCCTTACGCCTATAAGTTACCCTCGGGACGAAAACCCTAAGAACCCGATCAAAAATCCACGAAAGAGTCTGTAGCCGCCGTCGTCTCTATCCATAGATCGGGGGGATCTGAAGCTCTTCCCGGAACCCTACCGGAGAGGTGAATTCACCCTGGAGGCCTTCTTCATCACCATGCAAGCCTCCGGTGTGATGCGTGAGTAGTTCATCCTTGGACTACGGATCCATGTAGTAGCTAGATGGCTGGTTTCTCCTCCTTTGGGCTTTCATGTTTAGATCTTGTGAGCTCCGTTCATGATCAAGATCATCTATTTGTAATTCATACATGTTGTGTTTGCAGGGATCCGATGGATATTGAGATGCTATTTAAGATTGATTATTGATTCTATCATGTCTTTGTTATTTGAGATCTTGCATGCTTTCCATTGTTACTAGCTAACTTGGCCAAGTAGATGCTAGCAACTCCAAGAGTTAGTATTTATGCTCGATAGTGGGTTCATGCCTCTAGTAATCTGAAGAAGTGATAGAAATCTCTAAGGTACTAGATGTGTTATTGCTACTAGGGAGAAAACACCGATCCTTTGTTCATAGAACAATTGTATTGTTTACTTTGCACGCAGTTCGTAAAGCAATAATCTGTTGCTTGCAACTTAATACTGGAGGGGGTTCGGATGATAACCTGAAGGTGGATTATTAGTCATAGATGCAGTTGGATGGCGGTATATGTATTATGTTGTAATGCCCAATCAAGTCTTAGAGGAGTCAAGATGATTAGTATATGCATATATTGCTTTCTCGGTGTTTGTCAATTGCCCCGCTGTAATTTGTTCACCCAGCATGTTATCTATCTAAGGAGAGCCACCTCTAGTGAATTATGGATCCCGGTCCTTTTACTTTACATACAATCTACAATCTTTTACTTCTTTGTGTTTACTTTCGGCAAACTTTTACTTCTTTCCATTCGATACGTTTAATCCTTTGTTTTCCACAAAACACGGTGAGATTGACAACCTCATCGCAAGTTGGGGACAAAGTTCTGTGGTTGTGTTGTGCAGGTCTCCACGTTGCTACTAGCACCGGTAGTGCGCCCTGCCAAAGCTCAGCTAGTAACACCTTTGGGGTGTTTCCTTGCTCCTACTGGTTCGATTAAACCTTGGTTTCATAATTGAGGGAAAACTTTCTGCTGTGCTCATCATACCTTCCTCTTGGGGTTCCCAACGAGCTCTACGTCGATCGTCGAGTGCATCAAGATCTTTTCTGGCGCCGTTGCCGGGGAGTCAAGGACATCTTCACAAGGGGAGTCCCTCATAACCAATCTCTTTACTTTGTTGTTTTTGTTTTGCTTAGTTCTCTTTTTGCTTTGTTTGCTTGTTTTGTTATTCAAAAACACAAAAAAATAGTTTTACTAGTTTGCTTTCTTATTTGAAAAACACAAAAAAATCAGTTCCTATCTTAAGTTGCCTTTATGACTAGCTCTGCTCCAATCACTATTTCATTATGGATAGCTCACTCAGGTTCCTATTTGGGAACAGTTTTATGACTGCTAAGGTAATAGATGAACCACCGCCTGCTAGAACCTCCATGGAAGAAGAAATTGCTGAACCTGAAAGCTCATTAGATGAAAAAGAGGAGGAGAGTGATCGACAAAAGGAGGAAGAATGGATCTACCCATGCCTACCTTCTAATGAGAGTAACTCTTTATCCGTTACATTATTTGATTGTCCCCCATGCTTATCAAAGGAGGGTGAATGTTATGTTCCCGAGGATTCTTTTGAAAATAATTATAATAAAGCTCTAGTGCTTTTAGATCATGAAAAGCATGCCTTATGTGATAGTTATATTGTTGAGTTTATTCATGAGGCTACTGAAAATTATTATGAGAGAGGAAAATATGGTTGTAGAAGTTTTTATGGTAATGAAACACCTCTCTATGTGCTGAAAGTTTTGAAGTTACTTTTGTTTTATCTTCCTATGCCTGTCACTTTGTTCTTTGTGCATTTATTTGCATATAAGATTCCTATGCATAGGAAGTGGGTTAGACTTAAATGTGTTTTGAATTTGCTTCTTGATGCTCTCTTTTACTTCAATTCATATTTCCTCTGAGAGCATCTTCTCAAATTTTTATGCCTAACTTAAAGGCATTAAAGAAAAGTACTTGTTGGGAGATAACCCAAGAGTTTTAGTTGAGTCTTGGAAGTTATTACCTCTGTAATAACCTCTCCTGATCCTTTTTATTTGCTTTTTGTGCCAAGAGTAACCTCTAATGAGAGAGAAGTAATGATTGGGAAAGATGCTGTCCCGAAACAGATTTCTGTGCTTCACCGTAAAAATTCCTGAAAGAGCTCTGTACATCGGATTGAGCTGTAATCTTTTGTGCTTCTGCCCCAGGTTGTTATCTAACTTTCGTTAGTTCAACACTTTTTGATTTGATCAACAGAAGCTCTTCGAAAAAATTCGTCTTTACCTGCTGGTCTGTTTTGACAGATTTCTGCCATTTTCTGCATTTGCTTCTTGTTAGTTCCTTCTTGAGTTCCTTTGGGGAATTGAGCTTTTTGAGGGAAATGCTACAGTAGCTAGTGTTCTAATGGAAGTTTATTTGGTGTTAGAACTGAAACTTGAGACTTATTTATCTTAAGTGCACTAATGTTGCTAATGAGATTGTGTGAAGTTTTGTATGAAGGAAACATTCCAGGTGTATGGAAGGAATGAGTAATGAGATGAAGGATGGACTAAAGCTCAAGCTTGGGGATGCCACGCGTGTCACCCCAAGAAACATCCAATAAGTACAAGCGTCAAAGCTTGGGGATGCCCAAGGCATCCCCTTCTTCATCAATAAAAATCCCAGGTTTCTTCCAAACGCTTCATTTTTATTGTTTCATGCACAGTTGTGTTTTTCTTGGAGCGTCTTCTTTTTCGTTTTTGTGTTGGTTTTTAGTTTGCTTGGTTTTCTTAGTTTTCTGAATAAATTGTTTGGAACCCTCTTTCACACTTTGGTTTGCAAACAGTTTGGTTTGGTTTGGAAAAGAGTAGGAAAATACATGCTTATGTCGTAAAAAGAGCTCGTTTTTGACTGTGGCCATGCTTTGTCATGCCATGCTTGATATTGTTTTGGATTTATGCTTAGTATTCTTTGCTGTAGCATGACTTGTTATAAACAATTGAGATTGCTTAATGTGCCTTGGATGAATCATGCGTTGTTTTAGCATATTAAAGCATAGTATAGTGGTATTCTCCTTTGATGCTTTATTTGGGTTGACTTGGCACATGCTCACACCATGTTATGACTATCCAAAGTCACCATAGCCTTTATGATCCTTTAGTTTTCAACTTGTAGTATCAATTTATGCTTTGATCAATGATGTTTTGTCGCTCTGCATGATTATGGCCATTATTGCTCTGTTAGTTTGTCGCTCCCAGTCTTTTGCTAGCCTCCACAACAAAGTATGAGTTCCACTCATGCATCCAAATCCCTAAACCAAGTTTTTCCAAAGAGTCCACCATACCTACCTACTAGCTTATGCTATTCCAAGTATATTCATGCTTTTGTTTACCTTCCACTTGTTATGAGAAAACTAGTGATTAAATCTCTCACGAACTTGATGGCACACTTTACTTTATTGCCTCTAATAAACTTGAACCATTGGGTCCTTCTTTGTTGCGTATATGCTTGCGCTTTATAAGTTGAAATTAGCAGAACCATGTTTCATGGGGAACGCTTTCAACATTGCACTTGTACTTTGTACCCCGTTGATATTATGATCTTTTGCTTACGGATCCCGGCGGTGTGAAATAAAAGTGGAACTTGTAAGATCATGGAGTTTGTATGTGTGTTAGAGAAACGCCTGGGCCGCTAGCCTAAGCCATGCCTAATCATGGTGGAAACTTGTAGCATCACCATAATGAGCACTCTATGAAGCATCCTCAATAAAAACCTATGCAAATAGCAAATAAAAAGATCGCTGAGATGCTCATTGTCTGCTTGCCTTGTCATTTTGATTATGGGAAAGCTCCCGTATCATGTGCAAGGGGTACCCTGTTGGCGGTTCTTAATGATACACATGTACTTACAATGACAAGAGCTTACTCGTGACTAAAGTTGAGTAGCATGTGGTTTGGTCTTCGTAAGTAAGGGGCATGAGATTTCGGTTTATAACTTGTCAAGCATATCCTCTTAGTTGTGTCATTTTAACCTTAATCACATTAAAGATGCTTATGATAGGGGCAATGAGAGCTGAAAGCTATAAGTACCATAATTTTTGGAAACTGTTTATGAGACTTGAATCCCTACTTCCTTTTATAAAAAGTCCTTTCTTTTACTTTTATGTTGAGTCTCCACCTTCTACCTTTATGCACCTACTTTGAGAGCATAGTGGCCATTCTGAGTTCTATGTGCATTATCCCAAGACTAGTTGATTGATGCATAATTTGTTATTGCTTGTTTTAAACTATTGTATCTAGTCACTCTTATGAACTTTGAAGGTGTCATATGCATTTATATTTGCTACTCTATTAAGGCACAAGATGAATACTTTTATGCTATGTTTTCTTTATGTGAAACAAACAAACGTCTTGCAAAGCATGTTATTCATGAATCTTTTGTTTGTACCTTTTCATGTTGCATCATAGTCTCTTTGCTTATTGCTAGAACTTTGTCTTTCATGTTATGATTGAAGTACTTTGATCCCATCTTTGAATGTTTTGCAAATACTTTGATCAAGTCTTTGATGGTGCATGTCACCTATAAAATTATTTCCTTTTATCACTTACCTACTCGAGAACGAGCAGGAGTTAAGCGTTGGGATGTTGATACATTCCAAATGTATCTATAATTTTTGATGTTCCATGCTTAGTTTTATCCACTTTCTTGTGTTTTGTTCCAACTTTGGAGTACTTTTCATATGATTTTTGGACTAACCTATTAACAAGAGCCACAGTGCCAGCTGCCTGTTTTCTGCTGTTTTTGGTTCCAGGAAAGTCAGAAAATGAATATTCTCCGAATTGGACGGCACAAAAGCCAAAGTGCCTATTTTTCCGAAAGGGATCAAGTGCCAGAATACGAGACGGAGAGGGGCCAGGGGCCGGCCACACCACCTGGCCACGCGGCCAGGCTTGGCCTGCGCCAGGGGGTGGTCTGGCTGACCCCAGCACCCCCTCGGCCTCTCCTTCCGCCTATAAGTTGCCCTCGGGACGAAAACCCAAAGAACCCGATCAAAAATCCACGAAAGAGTCTGTAGCCGCTGTCGTCTCTGTCCCTAGATCGGGGGGGTCTGAGGCTCTTCTCGGCACCCTGCCGGAGAGGGGAATTCACCCTGGAGGCCTTCTTCATCACCATGCAAGCCTCCGGTGTGATGCGTGAGTAGTTCATCCTTGGACTACGGATCCATGTAGTAGCTAGATGGCTGGTTTCTCCTCCTTTGTGCTTTCATGTTTAGATCTTGTGAGCTCCGTTCATGATCAAGATCATCTATTTGTAATTTATACATGTTGTGTTTGCGGGGATCTGATGGATACTGAGATGCTATTTCAGATTGATTATTGATTCTATCATGTCTTTGTTATTTGAGATCTTGCATGCTTTCCGTTGTTAGTAGCTATCTTGGCCAAATAGATGCTAGCAACTCCAAGAGTTAGTATTTATGATCGATAGTGGGTTCATGCCTCTGGTAATCTGGGGAAGTGATAGAAATCTCTAAGGTACTAGATGTGCTGTTGCTACTAGGGAGAAAACAACAATCCTTTGTTCATAGAACAATTGTATTGTTTACTTTACACGCAGTTCGTAAAGCAATAATCTGTTGCTTGCAACTTAATACTGGAGGGGGTTCGGATGATAACCTGAAGGTGGATTATTAGTCATAGATGCAGTTGGATGGCGGTATATGTATTATGTTGTAATTCCCAATCAAGTCTCAGAGGAGTCAAGATGATTAGTATATGCATATATTGCTTTCTCGGTGTTTGTCAATTGCCCCGCTGTAATTTGTTCACCCAGCATGTTATCTATCTAAGGAGAGCCACCTCTAGTGAATTATGGATCCCGGTCCTTTTACTTTACATACAATCTATAAACTGTTTCTGCTTTGTGTTTACTTTCTGCAAACTTTTACTTCTTTCCATTCGATACGTTTAATCCTTTGTTTTCCGCAAAACACGGTGAGATTGACAACCTCATCGCAAGTTGGGGACAAAGTTCTGTGGTTGTGTTGTGCAGGTCTCCACGTTGCTACTAGCACCGGTAGTGCGCCCTGCCAAAGCTCAGCTAGTAACACCTTTGGGGTGTTTCCTTGCTCCTACTGGTTCGATTAAACCTTGGTTTCATATTTGAGGGAAAACTTTCTGATGTGCCCATCATACCTTCCTCTTGGGGTTCCCAATGAGCTCTACGTCGATCGTCAAGTGCATCACTCTCAGATCAATAATCATAAGCGGGACCTGGAGATCCATACTGACTCTTGTATATTCAACGATGACTTCTCTGATCGTGAGAACCTTTAACGCTAGTAATTTAATCCCTTTGTCTCATGATACAATACATGTCCGAGATTCGATCATCGGTATCCAAATACCTAGTTTGATCTCATTACCGACATGCCCTCTTTTCTCGTTCCCGTGATATAACATTCTAGTGATCACATCACTTGCTTGCAAGCTATCTTAATGTGATATCACCGAGAGGGCCCAGAGTATATCTATCCGTCATCGGGATTGACAAATTCCACTCTTGATCCATGAGCCTCAACATAACACCCTCATAGCACTGAACCCATCTTTATAATCACCCTGTTACAGTGTGACGTTTGATGTTATCAAGATACTCTTCAGGTGTTAGCAATTAACATGATCTCATGGTCTAAGGATAAAGATTACTTCGTATGATGTTATAGCAATGTAAACATAATGACTTGATCGTAATGCTATACTTCGGATGAATGTTCATCACATCATTTCACAAATGATGTGACCTTGTTATTAACAACATCCAATGTCTATGACCAGGAAACCTTGATCATCTTCTTAATCAACAAGCTAGTCTATAAGAGAGAAATAACTAGGAAAACTTTTTGTTTATTAAACACACATGTATTGATGTTTCCGATCAATACAATTATAGCATGCAAAATAAACATCTATCATATATGAGGAATACATAATAACAACTTTATTATTGCCTCTCAGGGCATATTTCCTTCAGTCTCCCACTTGCACTAGAGACAATGATCTAGTTCACATAGTGATAAATCTAACACCCATGGAGTAGTGTCCTCTTTCGTAGTTTCATGATCAATATCATTAGCTCTCTCTTCATTAGGTGAAGTCAACTCCGAAACAATTTTCGGTGTTGTGCTACTCGCCATTTTATGAAGAGAAGGTTCAATAACCTCTTCGAGTTCTACCTTCTGACTACTCACACCTTTCGCGAGAAACTCCTTCTCAAGAAAGGATCCATTCTTGGCAACAAAAACCTTGCCCTCGGATCTGTGATAGAAGGTATACCCAATCGTTTCCTTAGGGTATCCTATGAAGACGCATTTTTCCGCTTTGGGTTCGAGTTTATCCGGCTGAAGTTTCTTCACATAAACATCGCATCCCCAAACTTTAAGAAATGACAACTTAGGTTTGTTTCCAAACCATAATTCATATGGTGTCGTTTCAGCGGATTTAGATGGTGCCCGATTTAAAGTGAATGCAGCTGTTTCCAGTGCATAACCCCAAAATGACAGTGGCAAGTCAGTCAGAGACATCATAGATCAAACCATATCCAATAAAGTACGATTACTACGTCCCGACACACCATTACGTTGTGGTGTTCCGGCAGGCGTGAGTTGTGAAACTATTCCACACTCTTTCATGTGTGTGCTAAACTCGTAACTTAGATACTCACCTCCACGGTCAGACTGAAGAAATTTAATATTTCTATTACAATGATTTTCCACTTCATTCTGAAATTCCTTGAACTTTTCAAAGGTTTCAGACTTGTGTTTCATCAAATAGATATACCCGTATCTACTTAAATCATCCGTGAAAGTAACAAAATAACGATATCCACCTCGCACCGACACACTCATTGGTCCACACACATCAGTATGTATGATTTCCAATAAATCTATTGCCCGTTCCATTGAACCAGAAAACGGCGTTCTAGTCATCTTACCCATAAAGCATGGCTCACATGTATCAAATGATTCAAAACCAACTGATTCCAAAAGTCCATCAGAAAGGAGTTTCTTCATGCGTTTAACGCCAATATGACCTAGACGACAGTGCCACATATATGTAGATATATCATCATCAAGTTTAATCTTTTTAGCATCAACATTATGAATATGCGTAATACTACTATCGAGATCCAATAGAAATAAACCATTCAACACAGGTGCATTACCATAAAAGATATCATTCTTATAAATCGAACAACCATTGTTTTCAGATTTAAAGGAATAACCACTTTGCATCAAACACGATCCGGATACAATGTTCATGCTCAGTGTAGGCACCAAATAACAATTATTTAGGTTTTATAACTAATCCCGATGGCATATGGAGAGGTAGCGTCTCGACGGTGATCACATCAACTCTTGATCCATTGCCGACCCACATCCTGACCTCATCCCTTGCTAGTTGTCGCTTCTTCCGCAGCCCCTGAACCGAGTTACATATATTAGCAACTAATCCTGTATCAAATACCCACGTGCTACTGCGAGTACTAGTCAAGTACAGATCAATAACATGTATATCACATATACCTTTGTTTGCCTTGCTGGCCTTCTTGTCCGCCAAATACTTGGGGCAATTGCGCTTCCAATGGCTAGTCCCCTTGCAATAGTAACACTCGGTGTCAGACTTAGGGCCATCTCGGGGTTTCTTTTCAGGTGCAGCAACAGATTTGCCACCCTTCTTTCCCTTGTGCTTGCCTTTCTTGTCCTTCTTGAAACCGGTGGTCTTACTGATCATCAACACTTAATGTTCTTTCCTAATCTCCACTTCTGCAATCTTACGCATTGACAAAAGCTCGGGAAGGGACTTCTTCATGCCCTACATATTATAGTTCATCACGAAGCTCTTGTAGCTAGGTGGCAGAGATTGGAGAACATGATGTATGCCTAAGTTAATGGGAATCGTTATTCCCAAGGACACAAGCTTATCAGCGTACCCAGACATTTTGAGTACGTGCTCACTAACGGAACTGTTCTCCTCCATCATGCAGCTAAAGAACTTTTCAGAAGCATTATAACTCTCTACGGCAGCATGGGTATCGAAAATCATTTTCAATTATGCCATGGTATCAAAGGCATTGCCATTTTCGAAACGCTTTAGAAGTTTTGGCTCTAGCCCATACAGTATGTCGCAATGAACTAAGTTGTGGTCCTCCTGACGAGTCATATAGACATTCTTTTCCTCGTCAGGGGCATCAGGAGCTGGTGGGGGGCCTAGCAGCGCATCTAGCACATATTGCTTTTGTGCAGCAGTGAGGAGAATCCTCAAATTCATAGCCCAGTTGGTGAAGTTGCTACCATTCGCAGCAAGTTTCTCTTTCTCCATGAACACATTGAAATTAAAAGCAGGTGGTGCCATCTACAACATATTTTGTAACGTTTATTTAGACAAAGTTTATGATAGATTGAGTTCAACTAATCCAAATTACTAAAGAACTCCCACTCAAAAACGACATCCCTCGTGTCTTTTTGGTGATTACATGAACCAAATCCACTACACCAAGTCCGATCATCACGTGAGTTGATGTAGCTTCAAAGGCGAGCATCTATATGGGCATCATATCAACTATATGACTCATGCTTAACCTTTCGGTCCGTGTTCCGAGGCCATGTTTGTACATGCTAGGCTCGCCAAGTAAGAACCTTAGTATTCGCGTGTGTAAAACTGTCTGACACCCGTTCCTATGAAAGCGGAGATTCGAGTACACCCAATCATCACATGATGTCTCGAAACACGATCCACAGAACGGTGCATACTTAAGGAAGAACACATGTTTATCTTGATATCTAAATGAGGGATCATCTTACAATGCTACAAAAAATGCCAAACTAGCAGTATAAGATGCTAACATCTAATGTGTAAAGTGAGATGATATGGTCCATGCATTTGATCTCTATCATTTGCATCGTGGTATGATCTCTATCATTCCTTTGTGTGTAAGGCCAAGGTCTATGAAACTTACACGTTGAATGTGGTGTAAGAGTATCTATCATACATCTACTTACAACAATACCATATAAAGACACTAGCCCAGCAACGATCTAAACTAGACGCCTCTAATTTATCAATTGCAAGTTTTACGTGGCTTAGGGCTTTCGGAGATAGAACCATTCTTACCTATGAACATGAACCACAACGAGGATAACCAAGTTATTAGCAACTCATTGTAAATCAGATATTGACTATAGTAGGAGAGACAGACACCCGCCAGCCACTTATGCAAAACAAGTTGCATGTCAGTCGTGGAACCGGTCTCATGTATGATGACATGTAAGGTTGGTCCGGGCCGCTTCATCCCACTATGCCACCAATATCCAAAATACACAGAAGATGCAATAACATGATCATCATCGCCCACATATAAACATATGTGTACTACCAGTGCAAAGCACCTACACATAGATCAGGCTCTGATACCACTGTTGGGTCCGCAGCATAGAAAACAAAAAAATCCTACGATGAGAAGTACACGCCAAGATCTATCTACTAGGTACAGAGCACCGGGTGGACATACATCCATCGAGAACTTACCCTCGAAGACAACGAGTTTTGTTAACGAGTAGGAACTCGTGGTTGATGTAGTCGTACACTTGCCGATCTCAAGATCGCGTGGAAGTCCGATCGCCGCAAATCAGCAGCACATCCGTCCTCGCACACACGTTCAAGCCACCGGACAACCTCCACCGCCTCGCTCCAGTGATTCAGCGGAAGCAGGAACTCCTTCCAGACGAAAAGCCACCGGGAACATGTATCTCGCTAATCCGAGACCATGGGGGAATAATTCTAGAGGGGGAGAGAGATCCTTCACGAGGAGGTGTGAGGAAGAAGGAGGAAGAGGGGGGCCTTTTATAGGAGGAGGGGGTGCCCCTCCCCATGACCGGCACCTCATGAGGGGGTGACCCCTCACCTCCCCCATTCATGTGGTGGTAACCCCTCCACATTAAAATGCCTCTTCACATTCCCTTTTAAAGTCTCCACTTTAAATGCATTAAAATTCTCTAAGTTTAATGCTCTCTCATTTAATAAAACTCTTTTATTAAATTTATTCAGAATTTTGTTAATAACTTTAATTAACAAACATTCACATAAAACCCCTTGCAACATTTGAATATCACATGCAGAACCACTTTCTGCAATTTCACCCGAAACAATTCCGGTTTCTATCGAAACAATTCCTGCGCTTTGCAATTCTTTCGTCTGAAGCATATGTGCTCCAAAATGGTGTCCGGTAACTCTTAAGTGTGTCACCGTACGGTTCGTGAATAATGCAGACATGATTGATACTCCTCTTAGATCAATAATCAGAAGCGGGACCTAGAGATCCATACTGACTCCTGTATATTCAACGATGACTTCTGTGATCGTGAGAACCTTTAACGCTAGTAATTTAATCCCTTTGTCTCATGATATAATACATGTCCGAGGTTCGATCATCGGTATCCAAATACCTAGTTTGATCTCGTTACCGACATGCACTATTTTCTCGTTCCCGTGATATAAAATTCTAGTGATCACATCACTTGCTTCAAGCTATCTTAATGTGATATCACCGAGAGGGCCCAGAGTATATTTATCCATCATCAGGATTGATAAATTCCACTCTTGATCCATGAGCCGCAACATAACACCTTCGTAGCACTGAACCCATCTTTATAGTCACCCTGTTACGGTGTGACATTTGATGTTATCAAGATACTCTTCAGGTGTTAGCAATTAACATGATCTCATGGTCTAAGGATAAAGATTACTTCGTATGATGTTATAGCAATGTAAACATAATGACTTGATCGTAATGCTGTACTTCGGATGAATGTTCATCACATCATTTCACAAATGATGTGACCTTGTTATTAACAACATCCAATGTCTATGATCAGGAAACCTTGATCATCTTGTTAATCAACAAGCTAGTCTATAAGATAGGCATAACTAGGAACCCAAATACACATGTATTGACGTTTCCGATCAATACAATTATAGCATGAAAAATAAACATCTATCATATATGAGGAATACATAATAACAACTTTATTATTGCCTCTTAGGGCATATTTCCTTCAGTGAGCATGCGCCAAGTCAACCCAAATAAAGCATCAAAGGAGAATACCACAATATTATGCTTTTGTATGCTAAAACAACGCATGATTCTTTCAAGGCACATTAAGCAATATCAATTGTTTGTAACAAGTCATGCTACAACAATAATCACTAAGCATAAAGTCAAAGAAATATCAAACATGACATGATAAAGTCTATTCCATAGTCTAAACAAGCTCCTTTTGTACCACTTATAAGCATGAAACTTCCTACTCTTTTCCAACACCAATCGAAAACTAAAGCTAAACACAGTGCTAGCAAAGGAGAACACTCATAGAACAATAAGAGTGAAAACTAGAGTGTTCTAGGCAATGAATAACGGGGCGTGTCTCTCTCCAAAAGAAGTGTGTTGGGATCCAACCAACTTATTGCAGCAAAGAAAGCAAAATAAAACTAAAAAAAGACGAAGACGCTCCAAGAACAACCCAATTGGTGCATAAAACAATAAAAATGAAGTGTTTGGAAGAAAACTTGAGATTTTTATTGATGAAGAAGGGGATGTCTTGGGCATCCCCAAGCTTTGACGCTTGTACTTCTTGAATATTTCTTGGGGTGACATCGGTGGCATCCCAAAGCTTGAGCTTTTTTCCATACTTCATCTTATCACATTACTCTTTCCTACACTTTAAAATCTCCTTCATACAAAACTTCACACAATCTTCATTAGCAACATTAGTGCACTCAAGATAATAAGTCTTTTGATTCAGTTTTAACACAAGTAGAACTTCCATTAAAACACAAGCTACTGTAGAAATCTGTCAAAACAGACCAGCAGATAAAAACCAATTTTTTTCGAAGACCTTCTGTTGCTCAAATCGAAAAGTGTTGAACTAACGAAAGTTAGATAATAACCTGGGGCAGAAGCAAAAAAATTACAGCTCAATCCGACGTACAAAGATTTTTCACGATTTTTTTTATAGTGAACCACAAAAATCTGTTTCGGGACAGCAACTTTCCCAAGTCTTACTTATCTCTCATTAGAGGTTATTCTTGACACAAAAACCAAACAAAAAGTATAAGGAGAGGTTATTATAGAGGCAATAACTTCCAAGACTCAACAAAACAAAAATAAACTGAAAGTAGAAATATAATGGATTGTCTTCCAAAACCTCTTTCTTTATAGCCATTAAGATAGACATGATAATTTCGATGATGCTCACATAAGAAATATGAATTGAAGTAAAAGAGAGAATCAAGAAGTAAATATGGAACAAATTTAAGTCTAACCCACTTCCTATGAAAAATAATCTTGTAAATAAACAAGTCATGAAAGCACAAAGCAACAAGCATAGGAAAGCAAAACAAGTGCAACTTCAAAATTTTCAACATAAAGAGGGGAAACTTAATATTGTTGAGATACATAAAACCATGTTCCCCTATAATAACTTTCAGTAGCATCATGAATAAAATTAACAATATAACTATCACATAAAACATTCTTATCATGAGCCACATGCATATAATCATTATTACTCTCCACATAAGCATAGTTATTCTTATTAATCGTAGTGGGAGAAAATTCAACAAAATAGCTATCATTATTATTCTCATCACCATAATCATCAAATAGGAGGCATATTGTAATCATAATTAATTTTCTCCTCAATGATAGGTGGACTGAAAATATCATATTCATCATTGTAATCATCATATATTGGAGGTATAGTATCATCAAAGTAAATTTTCTCCTCCATGCTTGGGGGACTGAAAATATCATGCTCATCAAAACTAGCTTCCCCAAGCTTAGACTTTTCCATAGCATTAGCAATAATAGTGTTCAAAGAATTCATACTAATAACATTTCTATTAGAATGCAAATAAAGTTCCATAGGTTTTTTAATTTTCTATTCAAACACTTCATGCCCTAACTCAAGATAAATACTATAAAGCTCTCTAATTTTTGTTGTTGTTTTCCATTAAGCGTAACTAGTGAAAATCAAAACAAGAAACAAAAAGATATAATAGCAGAATCTAAAGGAAATAACTCCGAGCAGTCACACACCAACAACAATGCTAGAAGATAACTTAGTAGCCAGAGGATGTGAGTACCTTTTACCTTACTGATGGCTCAATGCACGGCGCCCAGAAAAGTGTTGATGGCTCGTGGTTGATGTAGAGCTCGTTGGGAACCCCAAGTGGAAGGTATGATGAGCACAGCAGCAAGTTTCCCTCAGTTATGAAACCAAGGTTTAATCGAACCAATAGGAGCAAGGAAACACCCCAAAGGTGTTACTAGCTGAGCTTTGGCAGGGCGCACTACAGGTGCTAGTAGCAACGTGGAGACCTACACAACACAACCACAAAACTTTGTCCCCAACTTGCGATGAGGTTGTTAATCTCACCGTGTTTTGCGGAAAACAAAGGATTAAACGTATCGAATGGAAAGAAGTAAAAGTTTGCAGAAAGTAAACACAAAGCAGTAAAAGATTGTAGATTGAATATAAAAGACAAGGACCGGGATCCATAGTTCACTAGAGGTGGCTCTCCTTAGATAGATAACATGCTGGGTGAACAAATTACAGCGGGGTAATTGACAAACACCGAGAAAGCAATACATGCATATACTAATCATCTTGACTCCTCTGAGACTTGATTGGGCATTACAACATAATACATAGACCGCCATCCAACTACATCTATGACTAATAATCCACCTTCAGGTTATCATCCGAACACCCTCCAGTATTAAGTTACAAGCAACAGATTATTGCTTTACAAACTACGTGTAAAGTAAACAATACGATTGTTCTATGAACAAAGGATTGTTGTTTTCTCCCTAGTAGCAAAAGCACATCTGTACCTTAGAGATTTCTGTCACTTCCCCAGATTACCAGAGGCATGAACCCACTATCGAGCATAATACTAACTCTTGGAGTTGCTAGCATCTACTTGGCCAAGATAGCTACTAACAAAGGAAAGCATGCAAGATCTCAAATAAGAAAGACATGATAGAATCAATAATCAATCTGAAATAGCATCTCAATATCCATCGAATCCCCGCAAACACAACATGCAGAATTACAAATAGATGATCTTGATCATGAGCGGAGCTCACAAGATCTAAGCATGAAAGAACAAAGGAGGAGAACCAGCCATCTAGCTACTACATGGATCCGTAGTCCAAGGATGAACTACTCACGCATCACACCGGAGGCTTGCATGGTGATGAAGAAGGCCTCCAGGGTGAATTCCCCTCTCCGGCAGGGTGCCGGGAAGAGCTTCAGATCCCTCCCGATCTAGGGATGGAGATCACGGCAGCTACAAACTCTTGCGTGGATTTTTGATCGGGTACTTAGGGTTTTCGTCCCGAGGGCAATATATAGTCGGAAGGGGAGGTCGAGGGGGTGCCGGGAGCCACCACGCCACCCCCTGGCGCGGGCCAGGCCTGGCCGCATGGCCAGGTGGTGTGGCCGGCCCCTGGCCCTTCTCCATCTCGTATTCTGGCACTTGATCCCTTCCGGAAAAATAGGCACTTTGGCTTTTGTCCCGTCCAATTCCGAGAATATTCATTTTCTGACTTTCCTGGAACCAAAAACAGCAGAAAACAGGCAGCTGGCACTGTGGCTCTTGTTAATAGGTTAGTCCAAGAAATCATATGAAAAGTACTCCAAAGTTGGAACAAAACACAAGAAAGTGGATAAAACCAAGCATGGAACATCAAAAATTATAGATACATTTGCAATGTATCAACATACCCAAGCTTAACTCCTGCTCGTCCTCGAGTAGGTAAGTGATAAAAAGAAAGAATAATTTTTGAGGTCACATGCATCATCAAAGACTTGATCAAAGTATTTGCAAAACATTCAAAGCTAGGTTCATAGTACTTCAATCATAACATGAAAGACAAAGTTCTAGCAATAGGCAAAGAAACTATGATGCAACATGAAAAGGCACAAACAAAAGATTCATGAATAACAATGCTTTGCAAGACGTTTGTTTGTTTCACATAAAGAAAACATAGAATAATAGTATTCAGCTTGTCCCTCAATAGAGTAACAAATATAAATGCATAGGACACCTTCAAAGTTCATAAGAGTGACTAGATACAATAGTTTAAAACAAGCAATAACAAGTTATGCATCAATCAACTAGTCTTGGGACAATGCACATAAAACTAAGAATGGCCACTATGCTCTCAAAGTAGTGCATAAAGATAGAAGGTGGAGACTCAATATAATGGTGGAAGAAAGGCCTTTTGTAAAAGGAAGTAGGGGTTCAAGTCTCATAAAGAGCTTCCAAAAATTATGGTACTTATAGCTTTCAGCTCTCATTGCCCCTATCATAAGCATCTTGAAGCTGATTTAGGTTAAAGTGACACAACTAAGAGGATATGGTTGACAAGTTATAAACCGAAATCTCATGCCCCTTACTTACGAAGACTGATCCTCATGCTACTCAACTTAAGTCACGAGTAAGCTCTTGTCATTGTAAGTATATGTGTATCATTAAGAACCGCCAACGGGGTACCCCTTGCACATGATATGGGAGCTTTCCCATAATCAAAATGACAAGGCAAGCAGACAATGAGCATCTCAGCGATCTTTTTATTTGCTATTTGCATAGGTTTTTATTGAGGATGCTTCATAGAGTGCTCATTATGGTGATGCTACAAGTTTCCGCCATGATTAGGCATGGCTTAGGCTAGAGGTCCAGGCGTTTCTCTAACACACATACAAACTCTATGATCTTACAAGTTCCACATTTATTTCACACCGCCGGGATCCGTAAGAAATAACAAGTTATGCATCAATCAACTAGTCTTGGGACAATGCACGTAGAACTAAGAATGGCCACTATGCTCTCAGAGTAGGTGCATAAAGATAGAAGGTGGAGACTCAATATAATGGTGGAAGAAAGGCCTTTTGTAAAAGGAAGTAGGGATTCAAGTCTCATAAAGAGCTTCCAAAAATTATGGTACTTATAGCTTTCAGCTCTCATTGCCCCTATCATAAGCATCTTGAAGGTGATTAAGGTTAAAGTGACACAACTAAGAGGGTATGCTTGACAAGTTATAAACTGAAATCTCATGCCCCTTACTTACGAAGACCGATCCTCATGCTACTCAACTTCAGTCACGAGTAAGCTCTTGTCATTGTAAGTACATGTGTATCATTAAGAACCGCCAACGGGGCACCCCTTGCACATGATACGGGAGCTTTCCCATAATCAAAATGACAAGGAAAGCAGACAATGAGCATCTCAGCGATCTTTTTATTTGCTATTTGCATAGGTTTTTATTGAGGATGCTTCATAGAGTGCTCATTATGGTGATGCTGCAAGTTTCCACCATGATTAGGCATGGCTTAGGCTAGCGGCCTAGGCATTTCTCTAACACACATACAAACTCCATGATCTTACAAGTTCCACTTTTATTTCACACCGCCGGGATCCATAAGCAAAAGAACATGATATCAACGGGGTACAAAGTACAAGTGCGATGTTGAAAGCGTTCCCCATGAAACATGGTTCTGCTAATTTCAACTTATAAAGCGCAAGCATATACGCAACAAAGAAGGACCCAATGGTTCAAGTTTATTAGGGGCAAAAAGTAAAGTGTGCCATCAAGTTCGTGAGAGCTTTAATCACTAGTTTTCTCATAACAAGTGAAAGGTAAACAAAAGCATGAATATACTTGGAATAGCATAAGCTAGTAGGTAGTTATGGTGGAGTCTTTGGAATAACTTGGTTTAGGGAGTTGGATGCATGAGTAGAACTCATACTTTGTTGTGGAGGCTAGCAAAAGACTGGGAGCGACAAACTAAGAGAGCAATAATGGCCATAATCATGCAGAACGACAAAACATCATTGATCAAAGCATAAAGTGATACTACAAGTTGAAAACTAAAGGATCATACAGGCTATGGTGACTTGAGATAGTCATAACATGGTGTGAGCATGCGCCAAGTCAACCCAAATAAAGCATCAAAGGAGAATACCACTAACCTATGCTTTAATATGCTAAAACAACGCATGATTCATCCAAGGCGCATTAAGCAATCTCAATTGTTTATAACAAGCCATGCTACAAAAAAGAATACTAAGCATAAAGCCAAAACAATATCAAGCATGGAATGACAAATCATAGGCCATAGTCAAAAACAAGCTCTTTTTACCACATAAGTATGAACTTTCCTACTCTTTTCCAAACCAAACCAAACTATTTCCAAACCAAAGTATGAAAGAGGAGGTCCAACCAACTTATTCAGAAAACTACGCAAACCAAGCAAACTAAAAATCAAAACGAAAACGAAAAAGAAGACGCTCCAAGAAAAACACAACTGTGCATGAAACAATAAAAATGAAGTGTTTGGAAGAAACCTGGGATTTTTATTGATGAAGAAGGGGATGCCTTGGGCATCCCCAAGCTTTGACGCTTGTACTTCTTGGATATTTCTTGGGGTGACACACGTGGCATCCCCAATCTTGAGCTTTAGTCCATCCTTCATCTAATTACTCATTCCTTCCATACACCTGAAAATTTTCTTTCGTACAAAACTTCACACAATCTCATTAGCAACATTAGTGCATTTTAAGATAAATAAGTCTTAAGGTTCAGTCTTAACACCAAATAAACTTCCATTAGAACACTAGCTACTGTAGAACTTCCCTCAAAAATCTCAATTCCCCAAAAGAACTCAAGAAGGAACTAATAAGAACCAAATGCAGAAAATGACAGAAATCTGTCAAAATAGACCAGCAGGTAAAGACGAATTTTTTCGAAGACCTTCTGTTGCTCAAATAAAAACGTGTTGAACTAACAAAAGTTAGATAACAACCTGGGGCAGAAGCACAAACAATTACAGCTCAATCCGACACACAGAGCTCTCTCAGGAATTTTTCCGGTGAAGCACAAAAATTTGTTTCAGGACAACAACTTTCCCAATCATTACTTCACTCTCATTAGAGGTTTACTATTGGCACACAAAGCAAATAAAAAGGATAAGGAGAGGTTATTACAGAGGTAATAACTTCCAAGACTCAATTAAAACTCTTGGGTTATCTCCCAACAAGTACTTTTCTTTAACGCCTTTAAGTTAGGCATAAGAAGCAAAGAAAGAATCAAGTGTTCTCAAATGAAGAAGCATTAAGATCAACTTTCTTGCCCTTACCTATCTTATTTTTATTCTTAACCTTTGGGAAAATGTGATTGTTTGGTGGAGAAGAAAGTTGCATGGTCCCCTTTCCCACATCTATTATTTCTTCAAGGAGTTCTAATAGGGACCTTCCAAGTGTAATTTGTCCTTTTCCTACACATTCAATAACAAGATAATCAATAGAAATCATTTTCCCAAGGATCTTTGTAAACACTCCTTCAGCTATTCCAAGAGGTAATATGGTAGTATTATTAGTAAGAGATATTTCTTTTCCTCCTTCAATGAGCCCCCAAGTATTCAGAGATTTATAAATATCTTTGGGCATAAGGCAAAATTCAGACATGATATTACAGCGAGCTTGAAAAGTTTCAGTGTTCATCTCAATCTTTACTGTAGGGAACCACTTTGATGGTTCAGTGTTTTTTTTTGAACATAATCATGATGCTCCCTAAGCGTATTATAGCAACTCTCTAATCTAGTAATGCTAGCCTCAAGAGTGTCCACCCTAGCAAATATTTTTGCGAAAGAAGTATCAGTTTGGCTAGGCAAGTTGTAAGTGAGGATCAATTTCTTTATAGCATTAATAGCATCATCCTCATTACAATGGAGGAAATCTCCTCCCACAACAGCATCTAGAGCATATCTATAGCAAAGAGCAATCCCGAGGTAAAAACTGCTAAGGAACAAGCTTTGAGTCATTTTAGGCTCAGTTTTTTCATGTAGATCAGAGATTCTAGACCAAGCTTCCTTAAAACTTTCCTCAATTCCTTGTTTAAAAGTGAAAATCATTTCCTCGGATGACATAGTGATTGGAGCAAGGCTAGACATGAAGACAACTTAAGATAGGAACTAATTTTTTTTTGTGTTCTTCAAATAAGAAAGCAAACTAGTAAAACTATTTTTTTTGTGTTTTTGAAGAACAAAACAAGCAAACAAAGCAAAAAAGAAAACTAAGCAAAACAAAAAAACAAAGTAAAGAGATTGGTTATGAGGGACTCCCCTTGTGAAGATGTCCTTGACTCCCCGGCAACGGCGCCAGAAAAATGCTTGATGGCTCAATGCACGGCGCCCAGAAAAGTGTTGATGGCTCGTGGTTGATGTAGAGCTCGTTGGGAACCCCAAGACGACGGTATGATGAGCACGGCAACAAGTTTCCCTCAGTTATGAAACCAAGGTTTAATCAAACCAGTAGGAGCAAGGAAACAACCCAAAGGTGTTACTAGCTGAGCTTTGGCAGGGCGCACTACCGGTGCTAGTAGCAACGTGGAGACCTGCACAACACAACCACAGAACTTTGTCCCCAACTTGCGATGATGTTGTCAATCTCACCATGTTTTGCGGAAAACAAAGGATTAAACGTATCGAATGGATAGAAGTAAAAGTTTGCAGAAAGTAAACACAAAGCAGTAAAAGATTGTAGATTGAATATAAAAGACAAGGACCGGGATCCATAGTTCACTAGAGGTGGCTCTCCTTAGATAGATAACATGCTGGGTGAACAAATTACAGCGGGGCAATTGACAAACACCGAGAAAGCAATACATGCATATACTAATCATCTTGACTCCTCTGAGACTTGATTGGGCATTACAACATAATATATAGACCGCCATCCAACTGCATCTATGACTAATAATCCACCTTCAGGTTATCATCCGAACCCCCTCCAGTATTAAGTTGCAAGCAACAGATTATTGCTTTACGAACTGCATGTAAAGTAAACAATATGATTATTCTATGAACAAATGATTGTTGTTTTTTCCCTAGTAGTAACAGCACATCTAGTACCTTAGAGATTTCTGTCACTTCCCCAGATTACCAGAGGCATGAACCCACTATCGAGCATAAATACTAACTCTTGGAGTTGTTAGCATCTACTTGGCCAAGATAGCTACTAACAACGGAAAGCATGCAAGATCTCAAATAAGAAAGACATGATAGAATCAATAATCAATCTGAAATAGCATATCAATATCCATCGGATCCCCGCAAACACAACATGCAGAATTACAAATAGATGATCTTGATCATGAATGGAGCTCACAAGATCTAAACATGAAAGCACAAAGGAGGAGAACCAGCCATCTAGCTACTACATGGATCCGTAGTCCAAGGATGAACTACTCACGCATCACACCGGAGGCTTGCATGGTGATGAAGAAGGCCTCCAGGGTGAATTCCCCTCTCCGGCAGGGTGCCGGGAAGAGCTTCAGATCCCTCCCGATCTAGGGATGGAGATCACGGCAGCTACAAACTCTTGCGTGGATTTTTGATCGGGTACTTAGGGTTTTCGTCCTGAGGGCAATATATAGTCGGAAGGGGAGGCTGAGGGGGTGCAGGGAGCCACCACACCACCCCCTGGCGTGGGCCAGGCCTGGCCGCGTGGCCAGGTGGTGTTGCCGGCCCCTGGCCCTTCTCTGTCTCGTATTCTGGCACTTGATCCCTTCCGGAAAAATAGGCACTTTGGTTTTTGTCCCATCCAATTTCGAGAATATTCATTTTCTGACTTTCCTGGAATCAAAAACAGCAGAAAACGGGCAGCTGGCACTGTGGCTCTTGTTAATAGGTTAGTCCAAGAAATCATATGAAAAGTACTCCAAAGTTGGAACAAAACACAAGAAAGTGGATAAAACCAAGCATGGAACATCAAAAATTATAGATGCATTTGCAATGTATCACTTACCTCCTCGGCAACGGTGCTAGAAAATAGCTTGATGTCTACGCACTTCTATTCTTGTAGACAGTTGTTGGGCCTCCAAGTGCAGAGGTTTGTAGAACAATAGCAAGTTTCCCTTAAGTGGATTACCCAAGGTTTATCGAACTCAGGGAGGAAGTGGTCAAAGGTATCCCTCTCAAGCAAGCCTACAATCAAGATACAAGAAGTCTCTTGTGTCCCCAACACACCCAATACACTTGTCAGGTGTATAGGTGTACTAGTTCGGCGAAGAGATAGTGAAATACAAGTGGTATGGATAATTATAAGTGGTAATGGTGCCAGAAAAGAGCTTGACGGGTAGGAAGAGACTAAAGGCAATCTGAAATAAAGATGGAAGCAAGAAAAGATGTAACAGATCTAGTTGCAAATGGTGTTTCAATGCTTAGAAACAAGGCCTAGGGATCATACTTTCACTAGTGAACACTCATATAAATATCTTCGCTTTATGATACTACTCTGAACTACTCTCCGGTTGGATAACTCTAATCCACGGTAGGGCTACTCAAAGTTCGCTTTCCCCATCTAGATAACCCCTCACTATCACCTTGAGCGCTAGATGGTTCCAACAAACACCACAATCTCATAGAGACATCCAACTCAAATTATACTCATGATAAGTATTGATGTAACCTTAGCCAAAGTGCCACACGGTGTGCACAATGTCAACTTCACACACGTGGGGATAAGCAGAGATTAATTAAAGCACTTGAGTAGCAGAATAGATCTATAGATTACAAAGCTCATGATCTCATAAGATCATGCATAGAGAGTGAGAGATGAACACATAGCTACCGGTAGAGCCCTTAGTCTCGAGAGAGAACTACTCCCTCCTCATCATGGGAGTCAGCAACGACGATGGAGATGGTGGTGGAGTCGATGGAGATGGTTTAGAGGGCACTTCCCCATCCCGGCAGGGTGCTGGAACAGAGACTTCTGTCCCCCGAATCTCATCTTCAGTGGCGGCGGCGCTGTAGAACTTTTCGTGGAATTCTGATCTTGTCCTTAGGGTTTTCGTCCCGGGAGGCATATATAGGCGAAGGGGCAAGGTCGGTGGAGGCCGTAGGGGCCCACACCACCCCCTAGCACGGCCTGGCCTGGCCCGTGCCACCAGGTGGTGTGGCCAGCCCCTGGCCCCTCTCCGTCTCGTCTTCTGGCTCCGTGAGTCTTCCAGTAAAATATCGACTTTGGCTTTTGGCCGGTCCAGTTCTGAGAATATTTATTTTCCAACTTTTCTGAAACCAAAAACAACAGAAAATAGGCAACTGGCACTGTGGATCTTGTTAATAGTTTAGTTCCAGAAAATGCATAAAAATACCTCAAAGTGGGAACAAAACATAAGAAAGTAGATACTAAACAAGCATGGAACATTAAAAAATTTAGATACATTTGCAACATATCAGAGACACAGTCACTTTACAGGGAAAATATGAGGCGGAGTCGCCATAACATTCGAGTGTGGATGTTATCAACACATGGTGTAACGTATAAGAAAAATAAATAATCATAGGATGTGCGGCCAGCATTCCCTATGGGAGTAGCCCCCGAGTGCCTATTCGAGTTGTAGACTCGAGTAGGGACTATAAGTACTTTTGCGACTGCTGTCGTCTTTATTTGCTTGTTTCAGTAGAATGTGCTTTCAGCGCTTCCTCTTTCTCCAAAACCCAAGTCCATAACAATGCGCATTGATGAGTTAACCCCTCATAAGAGGGAGTACCTTTTATTTCATTATTAAGAACCATTTATTACAATATTATTACGCCAAGGTTCACTTATTTTAAAGAATGTCTCCACATAGATGAACCAAGGAAAAAGCAAAGACAACATCTTTTTATTTTTGATAGACACCTCTTTGATTCCTAGCCTATCCTCTTAAGAAATTTCTACGATGTCGAATTTTATTTTGCCATATCTCCATAGGAGTTCCTCCAGGAGATATGGAATACCATTCCTGATAAAGGATGCTTTTTGTTACTTAAAATATATAACCATTACATCCGGTCTCTACATAACTAGGATGCACACAGTCGCTCACAAGTCTAGGAAACGTAAAAAAGGCAAACTACAAATAATCATAAGAAATTGTAAACCGCCTAATGTGACGGAGGACCAATTCGTAGATCCCACTACCATCCATGTTTGATAAAAATATTCCTCGTTGTGTCCTTTAACTATGTAGATACCTCTGTAAAATGGTTGCGATTCTCCACACGATGTGTGAACAACCATAAATGCAACAAATTGATGCACCGCTGCAAGGAGAATTTTTATCATTGAAAACCTTGTTATTTGTACATAGACAAAATAACCAAATAACAACAAACTCTCCTACCCTAACAAGAATTCTAAACTTGAATTAGCCAGTTGTCAAATATATTGGTAGCACTATGTGACAGATACAAGCTAGAAGCTATTTGAATAACTCTCCATGTAGAATAGGCAAGTCTGTAGTCATGGTAACAAATACATACTTTTTACTTCCATGCCAATTGCATTATACAAGTTTGTCTTTGGTAAGGATCACGTCTCAACGAAGATACGAGGCAAAAAGTTTAGACTTAAGCGATATCTTCATTTTCTAAATATCTTTATTATTGACGGCTGGCACGTTAGGCTAGACCAGAGCTCTATACATGAAGTCCCTAAGAATTTACCACATTGTGGATTCCAACAAAATTTATCAGCCTATTGCGATAAGTGGATCATTGCCAATCGCTATAACAAAGCATTCCAATGCAAGCCTAAAGCTAAATAAATCTCTTCCGAACGTCATATTTGGTGGAGAGGACTCCAAAACCGCACCGATAGTATAGCTCTTATATTTATCTTCAGCGGTTTCAGTGCGGTTTCAGTGCAAGCCTAAAGCTAAATAAATCTCTTCCGAACGTCAACACAAATTGCAGAACGTCATTCTAGTGCACCCAACTGCTGGGAGGAGAGGGGTTTCAGCCGAGAAGGGGCTGCTGCAGGGACAGTCAATGAGATGCGAGAAGGTTATGAGCGATCCAGCGCCGCCTATTTTCGAGGAGCACTTTATGTACACTGTATGCCTAATTTTCTTCTGAGGTACGTACTTACTCGGTTTAATAATTTGCTTGGACCTTCATCTTACTGATTCCTTTTTAACACATTCTTGCACATTGATTTGATTTTGCAGAATATCATTGTCTAACAATACATACATTGTAATTAAACCACCAATGGATCTTATCGTGGAGGGATATCTGGAAATTAATATAGCTAGATCAAAAAAGGGGGTGTACATTGTGGCATTTGATAGGTGCTGGCCTCTGGATAGGTGTTGGCTTAGAGTTTGGATCCTAAATGAATCGTGTGGTCAGATGGAGTGGATGTTGAAGCATGACAAAGACCTTAAGCGCATGCTACCACGTCAGTGGTTTTTCATACGAGTTAAATGGATATTGGAAGATATCAACTACAATCTGTTCCGCGCTTCTAGTTCTCCAGAAGTTAACAAAAAAGAAATAACCGAAGAGAAATTTGAATGGAACTCTGACGAGGATGTTGATGAAGAAGAAGTGGTTGATCATGGTGGTTACTTAGAAGACAAGAAAACAGCAGTTGAAAAGAGATTGAAATGGTACTCAAACAATGGTAATTATGCACTTAATTATGGAGGTATGGTTGAAGATAATTACTGGGATGAAGATCATTATGATGATTTACATAATGTGGACATTAGGATACTTGGGTTTCACCCATTTAAAGAGATTGTCTTCCTGAGTGCATCAGAACAGACATGTCTAGCATATCATTTGAATGGCTCGAAGATTGAAGAATTAGGAGATATATACCCAACGGAATATATATATTTCAAAGAGTTAAGCAATGAATGAGAGACAATCATATCTTTTCCATACACCCCATGTTGGATGGAAGAGTTCCCTGGAAACAATTAGTCTAGAAGTCCATCTTACATATGGGCCTATGTTATTTGCCATTTATCGTGAGATGTAACAAAAGGCTTGCTAAAGATGTTGTACTATGTTATTTTCTATTTATCTGAATCACTTAATAAACGACTTGTACAGGATGTTCATATTTTATATGAATTATGAAGATTGGTTAACTTTCGTACCTGTTTTCTTTTCTTTGTGAGCACTGGTAATTTGTAACTGTTTTAGGGATTTATCAGCTAGTTTCCTTTTTAAATTGTGCATTGCTAGAAAAAATATATTTCTCTATGTGAATAGCTACTGGTTAGCTTCAAACAGCTCACTCGTTTGGAATGAATTGTCTGAATAGGCAAAGTGTCTCCTCTGTAGACCAGGCCTGTTTCTTTTCCTCTGCACGAATTTAGGGGTACAAAGGACAAGGGAACAAGTAAGTTCACTTCAACTTAAATGTTCATGTATTTTCGTATGGCATTTACAACATGGATTCTAAGTCAATCTTATGCTTCCGGCCTCTGTACTATTTGAATGTTTTTACTTGCAGCAAAACAACATTTCAGCTTCTTCTCATACTCATAATCACTTTTGTGGAGTATAATTAAGTTATTGCATATTGCTAATTTACATCTGGTGTCTTTTGCAGACTGTTTGGGTAGCCAGGAAGAGTCAAGCAAACATTTGTCCGTGTTTTCTGTCCTCCCTGGTCTGCATATACTATGCTTATTCCTTGCATGATTACTTCAGCATAAATATACAATGCTTATGGATAATACACTGTACAAATTTTTTATGCAGCAATATATGTATTTACTTAAAAGTAAAATTGTTATGTGAAACTAAAACCACGATAAATCTAAGAACATCAGTCTAAATAGTTTTTGCCTATATTACCGGTTAAAGTTTCTGAATATTAATCATGTCTTCTGTTTTGTACACTCCATGTTGCATTGAAGAGTTTCCTAGAAACAATCGGTCTAGAAAGCTGACCAAAATTATTTTTGATACCTTTACCATAGGGGAAACACCTACTGTGTAACAATTTTTATAAATAAAAGATCATACACGGTACAAGAAGTCTGAAAAGAAAAGAAGGTTACATCAAGGGGGTAAAAGTGTGTTAGAAACATAGAGCAAATTACACAGAGAGACAGGAGCAAGTCAATAAGAGGTTGAACTAATTCTGTCTTCACTTTGTATCTGTGGAGCAACAAATCACTCTGGAAACCAGCATTCGAACGGTTGAATGAAACAGGCAAATCCTTGAATCATCACGTATTTTCCAGATATTCCAAGCAGCGCAAGCAAAAAATTCTATGAAGCAAGGACCAGCAAATGAACTTAACTCCGTCTATGCCTTTTTTTTGGAATAGCCAGTCCCAAGCCTGGGTAAAGGATTAGGGTTGTGGTAGGCTTGGTGAGCCAACGTAAAAACCAGCCATTCCTATGGATATGAAACCCAATAGAATCCCATTGGGGCGTAACCCTCTCAGCGACCGGGGTGTGGTGTTAAGTGAGAAAGGGCCAGGCCTCCACCGCCTTAGTGGTGCGCTACATCTTCGCCCGGATGTAGTGATAAGTGAGCAAGGGTCTTTGCATCTCACTCGACGGATGCGAAGGGTAAGGAAGCTAGTCAAGGCAAGCAGGTTGCGAGTGGGTAGTTGGAATGTAGGATCCTTGACGGGGAAGCTGCGGAGTTGTAGTTCCATCACCTACTTCGCATTGAGGGATATTCCTATACTCTTCAACCAAACTGAAGATGTCACACCATCCTATGCGAGATTAAGCATGTGGCACTCTGTTACCATACAAAGACCAAACAAGTTTGACCCAACGAACTTCGGCCCGTTCATAAAATTTGTGCAGTTGTTTTATGAGCAAAACTTTGTTTTGCAATTCAAAATTAAGAACAAGTCCAGCATGCTGCTTAGGCCTGCACACAAGTGACCGAGCAGCTAGGGAATTCACTGAAGATGAATCCTCCTCCTTGGCCCAAAGACAGTGTCGTTGAGCACGATTACAAATATTAATTACCGTTTTCTGCAGCTTGAGCAAGCACATGTAGAACGATGGCAGAGTTGATGGACTTGATAAATTCCATCCTTTGTTGGTTAAGATCTTTGTAGTTTTTATCCACCTGAAAAGATGTACGACCTTGTTTGGCTTGTTTATTTTGTCCGGGAGTGTTATCAGTGTTTAAAAGTCACTACTTTCTATAGTTATATCAGCTGAATCATGCAGTCCCGGAAAAATAGAAATGCCACGCATATCTAGACAAATCTGTGACATTTATTTCCGAACAGAGTAAGTACAATTTTGATTTAGCTCTGTAAATATAGTACAACTGGAGATTGTGGGTAGGCATAGAGGGTGGTGGAGGAAGATCAGGATGCAACCTCAGGAACTCCAGCACCATGTGGAGCAGGTGAAGAATACGCAGACTGTTGCCTCGAGGAATGATAACTGCACAGTTTGAACGTAGGCTGTGATGTGCTCTTATCCTTTTTTCTTTGTGAATCTTGTGCTCTTATCACAAGTACTTGTGATATTGTACATGTGCTCTCATCACAAGTAAAATATTCAGAGTTGCTATTTCAGAATGCAGTATGTTCTGATTGATCCTTTTGTGCTTGCTGTGTCATGGATTTGTTTGTGCTTTCTCGATTTAATTCTGTTGAAGTACTATTAATATTGTTGCTTCATTAGTTTGGAGACTAGACAGTTTTGTTGAAAGGGTTCTTTATTGTCCCATCGCTAATTTATTTATGCGTAAAATTACTGTGTATGCTTTTCTGTAGGTAAAACAGTTACCCCCAATTGCACCCAACTGGAAAATTTCATGACTTACTATTTGTGCTTATCTGTATTCAAGATTTACTTGTTTAATTCTCATTGTAAAATGTGCTAACTAACAGTATGTAATTTATGATCAATGGTTGTGTATTTTATATACGATTGTTTTTTCAAGGAGAGCAGGTTCTGCAACATTCGATATTCATTCCTTAGAGTAGAAGTTTTAATTATATCCTTGCTCTTTCCTTAGAGTAGAAGTTTTAATTATCATAATCTACATGTACATAGCATCTACAGCTAACTTTGGACACTATCAGTACATTCAAGTACTCAACAAATGATTTGCTTTCTGTGAGAAGGAAGCATCTAAATGTATTGTTAATGTGAAACAGGAGGTTCCGAGGCATGTCTCGGGCCACCACATCATGGCTCATCAGTGATTAGGTATATCATGGGTCCCAAGAAGCTGGAATATAGAAATTCCTTGAATGAGAAAACTACCCAAGCCACGTGTATCCTTGATTGTGAGAGACGAAGACCATATAGAGTTTAAATGAGAAGCTGACTTTTAGCAATGGTCATGATTTGGTCGAGAAGCATGCTGAAGTTACAGAAGGGGCTGTTGCAGGTAAAGTTTGCTCCTTACTGCAACATTGTTTGTAGCTGCCACCTGAGGACCTTTATTTCAATCTTCTGATGCTGCCCCTGCACATACTAAGACACTAGACCAAAATTGCAGTCTCTTAGTTTCTTGAGCAAAGACGTAGCAACCTCCTTTACTTAGTTTCTGGTATATCCTGCCATATGCTAGCCTCTAGGTACATACTGCTACATTTCTAAACAAGGTGCACTGGTTTTGTCATTCACCCTACTTGACACCGTTCGACCTTTGTGGAATCTCTGGCTAGCTTAGTGTTGTATCGACACTGAAAAAGAACGGCAGCATAAATTAGGATATCTAATTGTGGAAGAGGATAGCGGTTAAGTGTTGCTATAGTAAACACAATACCAGCAGAGGACTTCTCCACTTAGCAAAGCCTTCTCAGAGATCTACTCTGGAACAAACTCTTGCAGCAATCTCAGTTGCTCTTCAATCTCACCTGCAGATTTAGTAGTTGAACATCAGGACTAACATGACAGACAACAGTTCGAAGAATAAAAGATAGAAAGCACAACTCACACTTACCCTTGTCCACAATCTTTGTGTAACTGTAAATTATCTTGTCAATGAGCTCCTACTTATTCAACAAAGAGGGCTGCTTCGCTTCGACTAGTAAATGAAGAAGACGATAACAAAGGTGCTTGGCAGGGACGATATAAGCTTCTGCCTTAGGGCCTGATCAACCAAGCCTGTTTCCTTCTCCAAAGCTGTCTTCTCTTTTTGCTTTACCTGCAAGCACCACATGTGTTATCATTTGCGCATACATGAAAACTGGAAAATCATGGTCATAAGATTCTTGAAGCAGTACCACAGTCCAACATGCCATACACATGGCGTAGCATCCTTCGTGGCCTAGAGATCATGAAGGAAGGAATAGTGTGGCGTGTGGGTGATGGAGAGCATATTGACGCTTGGAACGATCCCTGGATTCCACGAGGCACAACTAGAAGGCCGGTGGCTAGCAAGGGCCAATCGATCATCAGAAGGGTTAGTGAACTCATCACCCGATCACGGAACTCTGGGATGAGGACATAATCCGGGACAATTTCACCGAAGAGGATTCTAGGGATATCCTCACCATCCCTCTAAAACCTGATATGGAGGACTGGGTGGCTTGGCACAATGACAGCAAGGGCATTTTCAGTGTGAAATTGGCTTACCGTCTCGGTGTGCATCTGCGTGATGTTAGGCTCCATCGTGATGTGAGCACTTCTGATAGCAGTGACGGCCCTATAACTGATTGGAAGAAAATCTGGGAGCTGGACGCCCCGGGTAAGGTTAAGCTGTTCCTATGGAGATTGGCTCACAACAGTCTGCCGACTCGAATGAACATTCAGAGAAAGAGGGTGGATCTGGACACACGCTGCCCGGTCTGCAACAGACTAGACGAAGACGGAGCTTATATTTTCTTTAAATGCAAGTTTGTCAAGCAGGTGTGGCGTCTGATGGACATGGAGGAGTTCAGATTAGTGCTGCTCTCATGCCCAAATGCAAGTTCAGTTATGGAGTATATTTGGTCCTGTCAGCCCGATACGCAAATGAAAATTGTCACCCTTCTATGGTATTGGTGGACTACTCGTAACAAAACCAATGCTGGGGAGACTAGAAAATCTGCTGAGGACGTGTGCCGTTTCATCAATAAACATCTGCTCGATTTTAAGCCTGAACCGAAACCGGTGGCTGGGGCTGTTCTGTCAGAACGACGCTGGAAGCCCCCATCATCTGGCTGTGTTAAAGTGAATTTTGAAGGCGACAGGAGATGGGGCCTTTGGCTTTGTTGCTCGATCAGAAACAGGCGATTTTGTGGCAGCGGGTGCAGGAAAGCTGTTCAACCTAAAGAGCGCCCTCCAAGCTGAAGCTAATGCATGTGTTGCGGCGTTAGAAGCTACAGCAGGGCTGGGTGTTTATCAGGTGATCTTCGAATCTGATTGTTCCACTTTGATCAATGCGATCAAGCAAGGAGGTTATGACCTCTCGGATAACGGAGTCCTTTTCCGTGAGGCGAGGAGCTTGAGCCGTCTGCACTTCGACCATGCAGATTTTACGTTTTGTCGCCGTGATTGTAATAAAGTAGCCCATAGGTTGGCTCAATTTGGTTATCAGGACAACACTCTCTCATCGATGGACGTTGCTCCAGACTTTGTAATCAGTTTGGTTGCCAGCGATTCGGCTGGACAACTTGTTTAAGTGGAATACATGTTCCAGTTCAAAAAAAAGAGGGAATTTGGAAGGAAACTGAGAAGCTCTGGAATATCATCTCCCTGAAAGATAAAGTTACAGAGACACCATAAATACTTCATACACAATGAATACTAATACCCCGGATGGTTCCTTACCAAGACATTGGTCAGACAGTTACTGATCCGTTATCGTATGACTATGAACTGTACAAGATTTCCATACCTCGGGATGGTTCAACTAATACCACATACACCAAGAATACTTTTAATATCAACTAAGCATAGACCAACAAACACAGATTTAAACTAATACTAGACGTACATATATTTACTAATCAGTTTCGATTTGACAATAAACTTGCACAAGGGATGTTTTCAACATACAAGATCATCATACCTCCGAGGATGGTTCCTGAAGAAATCCACAAGCCTCTGCCTGAAGATCCTTCTCAGGGCCGAGTACTGGGTTTCCCCCTTCTGCATCACACTGTCCTCAACCGCATCATCTACTAGATTCACCTGAAGATCAGGCTTCATACAGCAGGTCTTCTTGTCACGTAAGTGGATCTTATTATTGATCACAATCGCCACAGGCATTATGTACTTGAGCTGCGCGAGATTTCCATGAGTAAACCTCCCGCAGACAGAGTTATGAGAATTAGAGACTGAATTTGAAATATCCAATGCAGCAGCAGTTAACTGAGTAGTTGATCAGAACAGGGGTAGTACCTGTCAGCTAGATTCTGAATGCTAGCACAGATGTTGGGGAAGATTGTCTTGGACCCCTTCATACGGAGGAGCTGGGTGGAGCTCTGGAAACAGTTGAAGAACTCGCAAAGCATCTCCTAGCTGACTGATGACACAAGACCAGTAGCGAGGACAAGGTTGCCAAGATGTCTGATACGACGTGTTTGGAGAAGAAGAACGTCGGCGGCATTCGGGAAAGGATAGATGACTCAGAGGAGGAATCCCTCCCGCTCACTATGTCACCGTTGATTTTTTAAGGCACTTTGTTAGAGGCATTTTTGGAAAATGCCTAGGAAAATTATTTTTGGTGGGACGTTATGGAATACGCCTGCAAAAAACTGATTTTAGAGGCATTTTTTGAAAATGCCTGTAAAAATAAGATTTTTAGGAGCACTTTTCAAAACTGCCTGCGATAATTTGATCCATTGAGGCACTTTCCGAAAATGCCTGCAGACGGTATAGCATTATTATTTATATGAGTTACTCTATCTGAATAAGCAAGTTAGTAACTACTAGATGGTAATAGCATTGTTATTTATATGAACGTATCTTTAGCACACTTACCGAGCAAAAGAATGAGGAAACCCTAAATTTAGTAGTGCCAAGTGAGAGCAAACTTCTTTTACAGTATTACATCAGACCCTGTAGTATACTCGATATAGTTCAGATGAGACGAAGCATTACCAACATCATTTCGTGCTTCTGCTACTAATGTGGTTCATTCTCTAACCTTTGAGTTGATTAACGAATGTGGCGCTTAACTTTCTCTGAAACTATGTGTTACACAGATTATCTGTCCAGTATTTCTTGAACTAAAAAGTTCCTTTTTCCTGTATACACCTACAAACCTTTTTGCCACATTCTGAGGATTTCTGAAACAGAGCAAGCTAAAAACGGATCATGGAGATCCAGACCAACATAGCTCAAGGTCAAAGTTTTTGAACCACCTGATAGCTTACCGGCATGCTGAACCATCATCTTCTTTTGCAGCTATGAAGAGGATGTTTCTTACCATGAAAAATCACAACTTCTGATATTTACCCCTCATCATTGCACAGTGCTGGTACTGCTACTATACAGAATTGTGATCTGTTATTGAAAACTGTGGTGTTGCTAACTTGGTAGCATGATCGTGCAGAAACGTTGTGGCTAAAGGTGCAGTTCATGATTCAAGAACTATGTCAGAATCTACCGCATGTTTTTCTTATGTCTTTGCTAGAGTTTAGATATTCTTATGCAAAGTTTCTTATGGTCATTCTACACAATGTATGATCCTCCACCGTACTTATGCACTCAAAACAGTACATCAATGTTATGGGAACTCTCATATTTTTACCCTCCTTTTTTTTTCAGAAATAGTGAGATTCAAGGAAGAGAACAAACTGGACACAAGGATACCAAGCAATCTACAAATGCCATGGAGACCGGCCTACTAACTGGAGAAAGACCTTGGTCCACTGTTCAGGGCATGCGAGGATGTACTGCCGTTTGATCCATACAAGAAGGTTGCGAGCCCACGTTGAGGTGAGTTGAAGTCAGCGATGCCACTGGTATTTGAGAATTGATAGCCATAGGTGCCACTGGTATTTGAGAAGTGATAGCCATAGCCGTGTGTTGATTCACAAAATCACATTAGTCAGTTTGGAAACTGTAATAATAGCATTCGTAAACATGACGAGAAGCTGCATGTGGCATTGGTGTGAAATTTTGTTACTTTTGCTGCATCACTTATTTTAATCAGTTCGAGAAATGTTTAGAAGTGTCCGAAATTGTTTATAGAGGCACTATTGTATGGCACTTACAATTGTTTTTGAGGCATTATTATATAATGTCAACAATTGTTTTTTGAGGCAATTTCGAGGAGTGCCAACAAAATTTATTAGAGGCATCGCTAAACATTGCCTCAAATTATATTCTAGGGCAAATTTAAAAGTACCTCAATAAATCTATTTTTAAAGGCAAATTTGGAAGTGCCTCAAAAAATCTATTTTTAAAGGCATTATTTGAAATTGCCATAATTGATTTTTGCCTACCCCATTTGATTTGGAATTTTTTTATTGCCTTTAAAGATTTTTATGGGCACTTTGAGTATTTTTTTTTAAGGCAGATTTTTATGCCCCTAGTAATCTACTGTCGTGTAGTGGCTGCTGGTGATCGAAGCGCATGTTCCGGAGCTTGCTGCATCGGTGGCCAGGGGCAAAAGGTCATCGGCGATCCCAGTGGTCTCGGAGCAGAAGAGCGCGAGGGGCAAGGGCTTTGACGGAGGGACCCGTGCTAGAGAGAGCCATCCGTTCGACGTCCGCCAAGGATTCAGGCACACTTCCGGTCGATGCATGATGTGGCGCCTACTAAGCTCGCTGGTGCATTTTTGTTCTTCCTGATTTTGCTATGTATGATGCTATTAAAAGGACATTCATATTTCTACTTTTATTTACCATGCAAGGAAAAAGCATTCAGGAGAAGATTGTTGCACCTACGTGAAGTATTCTCCTTATGCAATCTAATATGGGCCCACCTACCAAGGAGATCGAGGAGATGGCGCACCAAATAAATAGAAGTTTGTTTCCTATATTTTCGGTTATGTAAGTACCGTGTACTAAAAATAAGGCACATGATATCCTTATACGGGTAGAACTGGACAGACCCGCCGCCTCCCTCTCTCTTCCCCAAACCTAGCCGCCTCCACCCTCCTCCTCCTCCATAGTTGGTTCCCCCTCCTCCGGCCGGCCTCGCCGGCATCGGGAGAAGCGGGAAACCTGATCTATGAGTTGAGTCTTTGCTACAAGTAGTATTTTTAATAAATTAGATTAGGTTTTTGTTCCTCCTTTTCGGCCTCCACGTCGATAGATATGGCATCGTCTATAATAAGTGTTCTCCGGCCCTTCATTCGACAACGAGAGTTTCTTCTCGACGTCATGGTGGTGTTAGAAGATCAAATTTCTTTAGGTATGGTTTTTTAGATCTTGCTTCGCCGGATCGATCTAGGATTGTTTTTGTTGGTTGTCGTGAGGAGGTTTGTCCTCACAATATCTTTCCCGATTTCCACGTTCTCGATAATGGGGATTCATACTCTCGGCTCTCCAGCGACGTCGACGAGGTTGTTCGGTTCGTCTTCCCTAGAATACTGGCATTGGTACTCTTGCCGATGTCGATTGATTACTCTAATAGTTGCATGCGTTCACGTAGCCTTGGCACTGTGGCTCAAATTAAAATTATGGGAGAACCCCCGTTGGTATTTACAGGTATATGGTTTGGTACCTATGTCTTATTTATGCGGATGCCTTCGGAAAAGTGCAAGATTGTGTTATGGAAGAAGAAAGAGTTTGAAGATCTCGATGATTGGATAAATCCTTTTAGACTTTATTTTGTAATTGCTGAATCTAGCTCATGTATCTTTACCATGTACTATTTGCTACGACAAATATATATGGTATTGATTGTAAAAAAAAGGAAGAGTCAAGTTTGTTCACATGTGAGTGTTTTCTTGTTTTCTAAGTTTTTGTCAGATCGGCCATAGGCTTCAACAGGACATGGGTGCCGCTGATTATGAGAAGATTATAAGAAACTAAGAAACATGAAATATATGTATTTACACATAATGCACAAATTTGAAGGGTTCATAGGCAAAAAGTACATGGTTTGGGGTGGAGGGCAATTGCCCCTACCCAGCATACTGTAAGCTTCGCTGCTGAAAAGCACCATTCCAACATGACTGGTTGGAATTAGAGCGAACTTTTGTTGGATCTGCCTCTATTCTTAGACACTGGAGCATAAATTCAAGAGATCTGGCTAGATGTACGAAAAGAATCATAGTTAGAGAGGACAAGGAATGGGAAAGATTGATTTTTTCCAACCGAGTCAGTACGCGATCGAGCCTCCGATCTCTCGCCGGTGAGGGACGTGGCTTCCATATATAACACCTCCATTAGTATGAGGAGGCACACCCTTCCCAATAAAAAATCAAATGACATGATAGATCGGGCGAATCACCAAACCACACATCCCGACGGCGGCACATCTCTCGTAAAAAAGATGTAACCACCCTCTCTCCAATGGGTTCCCCATGAGTTCTTGGCTATCCAATATGCTCTACATTCGTCCTCTCCGTACCCAACCACCAGAATGTCGTGGTTCCGATCAGTACCACATGGACCGTCATAGATGTCACTACTATAACGCTTGAACTTCATTACCCTTGTGTCGATGGTTATGATCACCGGTTGAGCTGCTACATCTAGCTTAACAGCATGCTCGCTATAGCTCTCAACCCACGTGCAGCCGATGATCATAGCGTGATGTCCTAGTACCGAAGCTTACTAGAGTCGCAAACACCTGTTTGTCATAAATACCATCATATATTATTAGCAATGGATTTATATATGATATTTACTTGGAGGGGCTAACCTCTGACTCCCGCGTACTGGTAGTCTGACTCACCTGTGATTCCTTCGATTATCTTTGGCCCGCAACAGAGACAATGGAAAATGCCTGATTAACTCACCTAGAAAATCACAAGTAAAAATGAATGTAAAACATGAAAGACATATTTACGATTAATGAGAAACTAATAAACATGAAAGCGATTATTTACACATAATGGGCTACTTTCAAAGGGTTCATAGGCAAAAAATCCAAGGGGTAGGGTGGGGGGGTGGGGCAGAAGCCCCCTCCCCTTGACACCCCATATTTATAGATGTTATATTATTTATTTTTATAGCATACTAGTTTGAAAGTTTAAACCAAAACCTTGACACCTAGGTAGTTAACTGAAGGGCAATAGTTTAAGAAATGATGTATATATTAGCATATTTTTGGTCAATGCATTCAGGATGTTTCTTCTTTCTTCAAAGATGGATATATTATGCAAACTATGAATGAAAGAGGTTGCTAAGTAGGAACTGCAGGGATATGGTTCTTTTAGACAAGATTTTCTCTTTCGGTTAGAGTTTTCACTTGGATAAATGGATAAAGTATATGCATTTTTTGCTAGGATTTAGAAATTGACCAACATTGTCAACTTTTCCTGTTAGAACTACTCGAGATTCTCGACAACAAATATTTTGGTTAGAGATAATGCAACAAGTACAGTTGTATGCTCTCTCTGTTTTTTTTTGCATCTTTTAGTTTGTAAAATCAATCGATGATGCCAGTTTCTATTGTTTCAAAGGTTAAGTTGATTATAATGTAAAAAAAAGTTATGTTGGTTTGTCTAAGCGAGGACGTTTCATTTCTTTTCTGCTCAAGCTTCTTAACTGTGCCATGTTGTAAGTGTTCGCTTGATACTAAATGGACCTCGCGCGCGTTGTTGCGCCGACCTTTATTGTTATCGCTTAAATTTTTGCATGATATTTGTCCAATATTTATGCAAATAAAACCAACTCCTATCAGCAAAGCTTTACACCCACCAGAAAAACATAAAATAATATAAATTGGAAGTCCATTCTTCATACTTATTTTTGAAATAAATAAAGTTTTTTTGCGGAGAATAAATAACGTTGTGGCTCAATATGACATCAAACAAGACCTGAGCCATCAAAGTGACTTATTGTACAGAGAAGGGGAATACCAGATATATTGGTGATGTAATTCCAGTAAGTAGGTTTAGAAATTTTATAAAGTGATATGATGGGTAGGCAAAGTTCACATATTTATTCTAGTAGAAAGAAAAAAACAACTCTCACTTTTTACGAAGCTATTTATTTACTAACGGTCATATCGTATATGCTACACCTGCAGCTTCTCTATGATCACATTATCTTCCCCATCTTTGTTACGTGTATTAGAATCAAAGAAAGGTAAATATCTATGGTAGGAGAGAACCAAACATAAATTAAGCACACAAGGCCAGAATGGGATTTTAAACAAAACCACATAAAACTTCAGCCTTGTCGTTGCTTGGTTCTACACAGGTAAAACACCTCCGGTCGAACCCTTGCTAGCACAAGTAACCCCACGCACACCCTGCAACAATGCTCAACAGAAAAAATCGTGTTAGATGAGAAATCATCTTGCCAAAGGTTGCATCATTTAGTAAATAACTATTGTTTCTCAAACACATAGTCTATTGCCTAACACAAAGCAACAAAACACCTAAGCTAATTGCATGACACAAAAGACAAAACAACAAAAGTTCTAATGTAAATTGCATGAATCCAACGGACACACACACACTTACCAAATTGGGATTCTGCGAAGACTTGAGATCTGACCCGAGCCCTCGAAGTGACATGTTGTATAGAGAAGGAGAATTTCAGATAAATCAATGATCTACTGTAACCTTTATATACAATATATAACTTTATAAATCTGAAGACCTATGCACGAAGCCTCAAATAATGAACTGGCATTTTTTAGCTACATGGCTTGAAGCCTTAGGTTTATTCATTCCCTAAGAGGTTTATAAACATGGAATGAGGTTAGAAACATGGAATGCTACATTTTCTACATATCATTGTTGTATCATAATGCACCTAAAACAGATGTTACAAGATAACCACTACAATTTAGGACCAGTCAGCTTTTTTTGTTGACCAATAAGGACGTGGTGAACTGTGTGCCGGTGGAGCAGTCCATAGTGCTCCTGATGCAGTGTGTTGTACTGCTGGAGATTGCGAACCTCAATGATAACAAGCATAAATATCAATTTACCTATTTACTGGTCGTATGTTATCTCCAAAGGAAGAGAAACCCGTTTAGGTGTAAAATGAACATTTTTATTGCCGATGAAAAGTGTACATCGATATTTATCTATCATGTGAATTAGGAGGGGTCATTCAGTACAACAGATAAGGGATAGATGGCTTAAGCACATGATCAACTAACAGTTTCACCAGACCACCACATTATAATTCTTGAATACAGGTAGCCTTGTTCTCATGACTTGTTTGGATAAGAGGTATTTTTTTTGTGATCCCTGACATTTAGTTAAGATTTTATCGAAATACCACACATACAAAAAACACCTCTATTCCAAACAGATCGTTAGTTTGTTAACTCTTACAACTCATTGTGGTGATGTCACAGTTTGTGTCTCTCTAATGCTAGCGCCCCAGGAGTGCTTCTTCTAATTTTAAAATAGATTTTGGGACTCATTGTGAAAAAATAAATATAATCCTTATCCTTTACTTTCTCATCTATCTAGGCATGGGGTCACCAAAATGACTACAGGTTTGAACAATTGCGTTGTGAAGGCTAGTCTGTCTATAATCTAGGAGAAAACCTTGCACATCAAACAACTAAGACTAATATGGCTATGTTTGGCACTCATCCATAAACTGAAAAACAAATGTAGTTATTGGCCATTGCATAAAAAGGTAAATGTGAGACCATGTTTATGCAAATAGAAAAATAGCTAGATGCTACAGTATAAACATATCACAGAGAGGTGCTTGGTGTCATTTATTAAGCAGCATACGTAAAAAGTGCAGCAAAAGCATGGACAAGCAATGATTTTTTACTTACCGTTCAAATTTATTGACAATGTTATCACATCTTTAGAGATGACCATATCTAGTTATCAAAACTTGATGCTATCACGACGGTAGTTTGTACTTAGAAATCAAAAAAGCATTAGGCGCTAAGCACATATATGAAAGTGAAACACTTGTCCACAACTCTCTAGATCTATGAATCTGAAATAACATATTCAGCAAGGATATGTACTCATGTTGCATACGAAATAAAATTATAAATCGTACCAGTGTGTAGTGTATATACAGAGAGACCCCTATCTTCTGAAGAACTTATACATTTTTTTGAAAGGATATACAAAACTATATTATAACATCACGAATATTTTAAAAATTGATGTATTATATGAATCTATACCAAAAAGAATATGTTTGTTGTGCTCGGTAAGTCTACTTATTTTATCATAGCATGTCTTTAAATTGACACTATTTTTTCTGGCTAGGAGAGTAAACACTGACTTACATTAGGTTGAAATTAGTTACAAATACTATGAGAGGATGAGAAATAGCTATACAAAAAACATGCAGTAATGAGGAATTAGAAAGAAAATCGATTCAATGCAGATATAAGTCTTTTAAGAAAAGGGGTCCATCTACACACACAGACATGAGCCACCAAACTATGACTTTCAGGGTGTCCAACTATTACTTATAGGTATCTAATTTAAGTACTACCCAATATGAACATGATCCTCCATTCAACACAAGATGCATTGTACTTCAAATCAAGCGGATACAAAATATGCGGCACGAAATCATTTTTTGCATAAATCAATGACACGTGTAAACCAAAATCTGCATATTTTTATCATATGGACATTTACAGACTATTACTTCAACTTGCTTTTTGTACTGGTGACTGAAGAGTGTGCGTCATTAATCTATAAATCGGAAATTAACCATGTTGTAAGTTTACCTTGTCCGTATTCTTGATCGATAGAGAAATCCAATACAGCATGACCATCTCAAGAAGAGGTGGCGTACATCGACATATGAACCACGCCATCAGAAGTAAATTGAATTAACTTAGGAAATGAAAAGGATGGCTCAAATGTAATTACTTGCCTTCCAGAAAAACCAAATTGTATAAATGTGTTGCAAGAACCTGGAAGATAAATTAAAAGATGATGCCAAGATATAGAACAGAAAGAACAGCTAGCAATTGTTTTCCATTAATGGCTGCAGGATGGATATATTACATTAAGGTTAAAAAGGTAAAAAGTAAATAAAGGAAAAAGTAGTTCGTAAAGTCCTAGACTTGGGAACTGTTAACAGGTCTAGTATGGCACCAGGTTCATGCTCCGTCCAAGATGTGACCAAAGACGATGGATTTAAGGTCATGCCTAAAAATATCAGGCCGATAAAACTTAATATCAGGTTGTCATCTCAAAATAGCATAACTTTTAATCAAGAATTAGACATTTGGGCCTATATTATTGCACACGAATGTATTCTAATTATATGCACATGACTCGGTGAGGAAACATTGTATTGTGGGTACTAAATTCTCACGACATCCTTACTAATCTGGTGTTATCTAATTTTATAGCCAAGCAATGCTTACCAACCATGAACAGATGACTCCTTATTAGAGAAGCTAAAGCCTAGCCAGCACACAAATATTAACCACAACAATAACCTCCAGTAGCGCCTTATAGCAGAAAAGAGTCCACAAAATCCTAGCTTAATTAGTTAAGAACCATCACGACAGCACAGATCATCCGTAGAGGGCAGTCATAAGATAACCAAGTTACAAACTACATTTATGCTATTTTCCAGAAGACATGGTTCAGAAATTGGTGTCCAAGAAATCACCATAGCAGCAAGTTCCACAGAGCCAGAGTTTGTCATTGGCCAGCACCACATGACAGTTAAATGTAATATTCAGATATTCAGTATACTGTATTTGTGTTGTATATGGATACTAAACTATGTACTATGTTGGCCTTTGTGCCCCGCTATATTAACACGTGACCATACCTATCTCCACGGTATGTTCCCTGCCAGATTGTCTAATATGGTATCAGAGCATCGCTCTTCCACGACCTAGCTATCGCTGCCGCCACTCTTCCTCGAGCCGCCGCCGCCTACATCCACAACCCGCCGTCACCACAGACCAGACCCTCTGCCGCCACCGCAATCACAACCTCTACAATCCAAACACAAACAAAACCTTGCCTCCGCCGTGCGCTTCTCAGCCGCCGCCGCCACACATCAAAACCTATGGCCACTGCTGCATACTCCCTGTCGCTGTCGCTGGTCTACAAAACCTCTGCCGCTAGCCTCCCCAGAAATTCCCTACACCCACAAACCCTAAAACCCTAGATTGCACCTCAGCCACCATACGCCGCCATGAGTTCCTCTACATCGAGTTCGGCACTCGGGGCACCTCCAGCCCAACACCTGACCCACAACAACTTTCTGCTATGGAAAGCTCTAGTGCTCCCTGCGTTCCGTGGCGCCAACGTCATGTCGCTTCTCGAGGGGACAGATTGTGCTCCTCCCAAGACGGTTGAAGCCGAAGATGCTAAGAAGAAGAAAGTTCAAGTGGAGAATGCCACCTATGTTGCTTGGATGTCCAGAGATCGACAGGTGCTTCGTATTCTTCTGAACACTTTGTCACCGGACATTCTCTCGCATCTCCTTGGTGTGATGACCACTGCCGAGGCCTAGACCTCCATCAATGGTATGTTCAAGACCGCCTCCTGTACAAAGGCTCAGTACCTGCGTGAGTAGCTCAACGACACCAAGAAACTCACCATGACTGTTGATAAATACTTTACAAAGATGAAAGGTTTTGTCTCTGAACTCTCTGCTCTTGGAAAAATCATTGAGGATGATGAGTTTATTGGATACTTGCTTCATGGTCTTGAAAAAACTGAGTACAACTCCCTTATCACTACTGTGAATGGCAACCCCAGCATCTCTATTGATGAACTTTATGACCAGCTTTCTTATTATGACATGCGCAATGGTGTCAAGGAGAACGGGACTTTTGTGTCATCTGCAAACCTGGCGCACCGTGGTTCTGATCGCAAACACCGCCCTGGTGGCTGTATCCCTCCTCTGCGTGGGTGCACCCCTCCTCCTCCTCGTAGTCGCAGCCCTGATAGTGGCTCCTATCATGGAAGGGGAGGCTACCACGGGCCTCGTGATGACAACCGTGGCTCCTGGCGTAGTGATGATCGCCAGGATGACCACCGTGACGATAGACGTTACAGACACCGAGATGATCGTGGTGACCGTGATTGCTACTGTCGTTCCGATGGTGGTGGGCGCCGCACTAACCGTGCTCCTTCCCCCTATGTGAACACTGACTGCCAGATATGCAAGATCCATGGACATGCCGCTAGCAATTGCTGGTGGCGTTACTCAGATGACAAGAAGAAGGTGAGAAGGGAGAAAAGAGTGCACATCTTGCATCCTATGGAGTGGATACAAACTGGTACACCGACAAGGGTGCCACAAGCCATGTCACCAGCGAGTTGAACAAGCTGCTCATAGCCAACAAGTACAATGCGCAGGATCGGGTTCACACTGCTGAAGGTACATGCATGCCTATTAGTCATATTGGTAACTCAATTTTACATACCCATCATGGTTCTTTTAATCTCAATGACATTCTTTATATTCCTAGTGCATCAAAAAATCTTCTATTTGTTCATAAATTCACCCTTGATAATCATGTCTTTATTGAGTTTCATACTTTCTTCTTTTTAATTAAGAACCAAGAGACCCGACGCGTTCTGTTTAGAGGCCCGTGCTATGGTGGTCTCTACCCTCTGGTGCCCATGTTCCATGAGACCTCCAAGCATGCATTCATCGCAATAAAGCCGTCATCCTCTACATGGCATTGCCGTTTAGGCCATCCATCTTCTGTTGTCGTTCAGCAAGTTCTTAGGAAGAATAAAATATCTTACACCCCTGAGAGTACTCTATATGTTTGTGAATCTTGTCAGATGGCCAAGAGTCATCAGCTACCATACCCCATATCTACTAGTGTCTCCACTGCTCCCTTGGAGCAAGTTTTCTCTGATGTATGGGGCGCTGCCCCTCTCTCCGTAGGAAAACATGCCTATTCTGTAAGATTTATTGATGATTTTAGCAAGTTCACATGGATTTATTTGCTTAAAAAGCGCTCTGATGTTTATCAAGCTTTTCTTAATTATCAGCAATACGTTGAGCGCAAGTTTGATAGGATTTTTTTACTATGCAAACTGATTGGGGTGGTGAGTATGAGAAACTAAATGGATTTTTTTAGCAAGTTGGCATGACCCATCATGTCTCTTATCCCCATTCTCATCAACAAAATGGTTCAGCTGAAAGAAAACACCGCCATATAGTTGATGTTGGTCTTGCTCTACTTGCTAATGTGCCCATGCCTCTCAAGTTTTGGGATGAAGCCTTTATCACTGCCACTATTCTCATAAATTTACTTCCTAGTAATGTCCTCAATTTTGAGACTCCCACAAAACATATTCTTCATGTTACTCCAAACTATGATGCCCTCAGAACTTTTGACTGTGCTTGTTGGCCTAACCTTTGTCCTTACAACAAATGTAAACTTGCTTTCCGTTCAAAACAATGTGTGTTTATTGGTTATAGTCCCCTTCATAAAGGGGTCAAGTGCCTTGATGTGTCTATAGGACGTATCTACATCTCTCGTGATGTAGTTTTCGATGAAAATGTTTTCCCTTTTGCCTCCTTACATCCCAATGGTGGTGCACTCCTCAAGAAAGAAATTCTACTCCTTCCAACATCCCTTCCTTCGTCTCCATCACATTTGCATGAGGGTACACGTTATTTTGATAACCATATGCCTCCTATTGTTCCTATTGTTAATGTTCAGCAGGACGAAGAAGCTACTGTTGAAAATCTCAGTCAAAATGATGCTCAAACAAACTTAGAAGTTGACACTGAAGATTGGCTAGAAAATGACGAAACCAGTGCTGAACCTGAGGCTGATTCACCAGGACATTCTCTATCCTCGCCGGATCCCGAGTCGAGGTCTCCCGAGGGAGATTCTCCCGCCCACCCACTGCGCACATCGACAACCGTCGACAACGACGTCCTAGGCGGGCCCTCGCCTGCGCGTGCTCCCCACGCGCCCACGGCCACTGCCCGCCAGCCACCTAGTGTGCATCAAGACGATGAAAGCGACGCCTCTACTCGGTCCCTGCCCACGTGTGCTCGACACACGCCCTCGACCACTGCGCCACCGCCACCTGGTACCGCTATAGCATCTGCCCCGTGGCCCCCCTGGTGTCCTTCCCTGCGGATGATCCTTCTTCTGAGGGATCTTTTGTGGCTGGAGCTAGTGGGGGCAGTTTATTGCACACTCTAGCTCAAAAAACAACTCTCCATCGCCATCATCTACTATTCAACCTACTGTGGTGCAGTCTGTTGAATAACCTGCTTATGAACCTCGTACTCGTCTCCAAAAAGGTATAATCCAAAACAATACATTGATGGCACAGTTCGATATGGCATGTTTTCTTCTACAGGTGAGCCGTGTACACTTGTGGAGGCTCAAAATGATTCCAAGTGGCATCAAGCAATGCAAGAAGAGTATGATGCGTTGATTCAAAATAAAACATGGCACCTTGTTCCTTCGAGCAGAAATAAAAATTTAATTGACTACAAATGGGTATATCGTGTGAAGAAGAAGGCATATGGCTCTATTGATAGATACAAAGCAAGGCTTGTTGCAAAAGGTTTTAAACAAAGGTATGTCATTGATTATGAAGATACCTTTAGTCCCGTGGTTAAAATTGCTACTATTAGGACTATTTTGTCTATCTCCATCTCTCGTGGATGGAACTTACGACAGCTAGATGTCAAGAACGTGTTTCTTCATGATGTTCTGGAAGAGAAAGTATATATGAAACAACCTCTAGGTTTTGAAAATCCTTCCGCTCCGCATTACATCTGCAAACTTGATAAATCACTTTATGGACTGAAACAAGCACCTCGAGCCTGATATTCAAGACTAAGATCCAAGTTGTGTGATCTTGGATTTACACCCTCAAAGGCTGATACTTCACTATTTCTCTTCAACAGTTCAGGTATCACGATATATATGCGGATTTGTGTTGATGACATCATAGTAACAAGTTCATCTGATCATGTAATCACTAATCTTCTTCGAGATCTAAATGAGAATTTTGCTATCAAAGATCTAGGTGATCTACACTATTTTTTTGGTATTGAGGTAAATAAGGTACAAAATGGCTTAGTTCTGACACAGGAAAAATATGCTAATGATTTACTTCGCAAGGTGGGCATGCATGGATGTAAACCCATGCCTACACCTCTGTCCTCTACAGAGAAGTTGTCTCTTGCTGATGGCACACCTTTGGGTCCTAAAGACAATACTGAGTATCGAAGCATTGTTGGAGCATTACAATACCTGACATTAACATGCCCTGATTTGTCTTTCTTAGTGAATAAGGTTTGTCAGTATCTTCATGCTCCAACTACAGAACACTGGACCACTTTCAAACATATACTCAGATATGTTCACAAAACATTGAAGATTGCACTTACTTTTTATAAGTCTTCCTCCGCACTACTAAGTGCTTTTTCAGATGCAGATTGGGCAGGCTCTCTTGATGATAGGCAATCCGCAGGTGGTTTTGCCATATTTATTGGACCAAATTTAGTCTCTTGGAGTGCTAGAAAACAAGCCATAGTATCTAGGTAAAGTACTGAAGCTGAATACAAGGCTTTAGCAAATGCTACAACTGAATTATTTGGGTTGAATCTCTTCTTACTGAACTTGGAGTTAAGTTAAAGGAAAATCCATGTATGTGGTGTGACAATTTAGGTGCTACCTATTTGTCTGCAAATCCAGTGTTTCATGCCAAAACTAAACACATTGAGATTGATTTTCACTTTGTCAAAGAAAGAGTTGTTGATAATCTACTAAACATCAAATTTATTTCAAGCAAAGACCAAGTTGTAGATGGTTTTACAAAGGCACTTCCAGTTAAAAAGTTAGATGAGTTCAAGCGTAATCTTAACCTTTCTAGAGGTTTAGATTAAGGGGGAGTGTTAAATGTAATATTCAGATATTCAGTATATCGTATTTGTGTTGTATACGGATACTAAACTATGTACTATGTTGGCCTTTGTGCCCTGCTATATTAACACGTAACCATACCTATCTCCACGGTATGTTCCTTGCTAGATTGTCTAATAATGACCACACGCTGATGGCTCTGGCACACAGATCACAAGGGATCACAAAATCAAAGGGGCGAAGGGATTTAACAGGCGTAGTGGATCTGTGGAGGAACAAGCAGTCACCATCAAAACCATGGCGGTGTGGTAAACTCGTTGCTGTCATGAGATGGGGCGAGGAGGTGGTCGAAGTAGTCGAGGAAGATGTCAATGTTGCAGCCATAGAACCGCTGTCATGTATGCTGGAGTCAAAGTAGATAATGTGGAGAAGCATCCTTGGATCAATCCAGCAGCTTCCCAGGAGGCGAGCTTCACCGTTGCCGAAGACTATCCCCATCGTAGCGCCAATGGCACGACTATGGTTTGGACGTGCCGAAGGTAACGCAGAGGTAACATGGAATCAGCGGAGTAGATCGAGATGAACTCATGCCGGTGTGCATCAGTAGGAGGACGTGGCTTAGGAAGACTGATCGGTTGGGGCGGTTTTGCTCGAGGAGAGAGAGAAGAGGAAGGAAGGGAACCAGTGGTTTGCGAGAAGTGAGAGAGCGAGAGGTGGGTTGATTTGGTCTTACCACGTAGATAGACGGGCCCAACCAATCCTAGCAACTGACTTCGAATCAATGTGCCTACAGCTGGGCCAGACCACACACAAACGCTCGGAGCAACCAGGGTCCTCAATTCTAGGGAGTATAGATCTCTTTAGGGATATCAGGAATCGCTAGGTCCTTCTCCATACGGATTTTTGTGAGTCTCACGTCACATTAACACCGGTTGAGCCCCGCGAGTCACTTACCTTCACTGATGGGCCTCACATTACATGCATGCCCATCTTCTTTAGGGATGGCACCCACCGGGTTCGGGGCTGGGTCCTCTCCCATACCTGTCCCGTTTGTGTAGTCGGGTCCAGATTTTCTCCAGACCCGTGACCTGCCGGGTACCCGGACCCGACGAGTACCCGTGTCGTTCTCATGTCCTGGGCGGTGGTGGCGATGATGATGATAGTGGGTGGGTGGGCCGGTGGTGGACTAGTGGGGGGACATGTTGATGGGATGGTGATGGGTGGGTGGGCTGGTGGTGGCCTGGTGGGTGGGCGGGTGAGGCTATTATTTTTCCTATAGACAATGAAGGTTGGGCCAACATTCTCATGTCATAGTGGGTCATTTAAGAAAAGGGTTCCATCTAATTTGGCGGGTACGGGTCTAACCTCCATACCCGCCCCATATAATTTGGCGGGTCTAACTTTTTACTAGACCTGCCTCATTTAAGGCTGATACCAATCGTTTACGAGTTTAAGGGCCCCATCGCCATCCCTAATCTTCTTCCTCCTACTAAAATAGGTATGTATATGTGGCGTGCATGTATACCGCCCTATACGTGTATGTGTATTTTGTACCTGTCTTGATATATATATATATATATGAGATCCTGAGGTGAGACTTTGACCCAACGAAACCCTAAATTTAATTTGGTATCAGACCGGGTCATGCAAGCGAGTCCTTCTACCGCCACCGTGATCTTGCCGACACGAGTCCCTCCCTCCGCATTGTCTCCTCCGCGCCGCGAGCTTCTTCCCCCGTAGAACCCCGACGCGTGTGCATCTCCGCGTCACGATGGGTTCCTCGTTAGGTGCCCTCCAGCTGTCGATGTTGGTGGGCGCCATGGCCTCGGGCTCGATCTCCTCCACGACCGCTGGACTTGCGTTGTTGGTTGCACCGAAGGTTCCTGTCCGCCTTGACTCCGGGAACTTCATTCTCTGGAAGGGGCTCACCCTTCACAACCTCTCTAGTGCGGGTCTCCACGATCATCTTGATGGCACCAAGGTGGCTCCCGAGAAGACCATCAAGCAGGTGACCAGCGACACCGATGTTGATGTTCCAAAGCCTGCATACACTCGGTGGTGGACTATGGATCAAGGGTTCTCAGTTTTCTCCTTTTCGTCAATGGAACGGGACATCACATGTTAGCTCATCGGCTGTCATACCGTCGCCACCACCGCATGTATGGCAGTCCATACCATGTTTGGCGTAGAGTTGCATGAACATCCATCATCTTCGTCGCCAACTATAGTCAACGCGGAAGGAGGAGATGGCTGCGACTCAGTACATGCATAATATGAAAGCCTTCACCGACACTATAGCGGCTGCCGGGGCTCCCGTCTCGAATGATGAGCTTGTTGACTACATCATCACAGGCCTGGGTCCAGTGTTCAACTCCATCGCTAGTTCTCTCACTATGGGAAACCGTTCGGTGCCCTATGCTGAATTCTACTCCGCCGTCCTCTTCTTGGAGTCCCTTCAGGCACAACAATTTTAGGATGTCAAGTGGATGGCCTCGACAAATGCTGCTCCGTGCCTCTGCTTCTTCTCCAACCTGAACCGACCGCATGCTCCCGAGTTATCCCCCGTCCAATATGGTGGGGGTCGTACCGCTAGGCACATCTACCAGCAGGGGTAAGGTCTCCCATACCAAGGCGGCAATGATCGCCATCACACTAGCAGTTATGGCGGAAGAAGCAGTGGCGGAGGCGGTCACCATCACACTGTCTAGAACTCTGGCTGCAATGGCAAGCGGTAGCACCCGCGCTGCCAACTTTGTGGATACTAGGGCACGAGGCCTTTGACTGCAAAAACCACTTCAACCACGACTACTCCTGCAATAACAACAACCAGCGTTCTGGCAATGCTGCCTCCATGAACTCCAACAACATGGCACCTTGCCTGATGGACTGCGGGGCTACGAACCACTTCACCAACGACCTTGAGTGCCTATAGATTTATGAGCGCTATCCTGGCATGGACAATGCTCAAGTGGCCAACAATAAAGGTTTGTCTATTTCGCATATTGGTCAATCAAATTTAGCCAGTTCAACTCTCTACTTGAAAACGTCCTTCATGTCCCTCATATTAATCAACATCTTCTCTCGTTTTATCTCCTTGTCTCTGATAACGATGTGTTTGTTGAATTTCACTATCATTTTTATGTGTTAAGGACAAGGCTACGAGGAGAGTTCTTCTTCATGGTAGGAGTCATGGGGATCTCTACCCGATTCCATTTAGTCGAGCGTCATCACCACCATCATCACATCATGCTAGCAGCAGTGTTAAGTTCCCAGTGTCTCAGTGGCATCATCGTCTTAGTCTTCCTTCAAATAATGTAGTGCAAAACATTGTTAAGCACCATAGTTTTCCTTGTTTACTAATGTCTACGCACTTCTATTCTTGTAGACAGTTGTTGGGCCTCCAAGTGCAGAGGTTTATAGAACAGCAGCAAGTTTTCCCTTAAGTGGATCACCCAAGGTTTATCGAACTCAGGGAGGAAGTGGTCAAAGGTATCCCCTCTCAAGCAACCCTGCAATCAAGATACAAGAAGTCTCTTGTGTCCCCAACACACCCAATACACTTGTCAGGTGTATAGGTGCACTAGTTTGACGAAGAGATAGTGAAATACAAGTGGTATGGATATAACACAACGGTGCTAGAAAATAGCTTGATGGCGTGGAAAAGACTAAAGACAAACTGAAATAAAGATGGAAGCAAGCAAACATGTAACATATCTAGTAGAAAATGGTGTTTCAGTGCTTAGAAACAAGGCCTAGGGATCATACTTTCACTAGTGAACACTCTCATATAAATATCTTCTCTTTATGATACTACTCTTAACTACTCTCCGGTTGGACACTCTAATCGATGGTAGGGCTATAACAACACACCTTAAAGTAAGCCTTTCCCATCTAGATAACCCCACACTATCACCTTGAGCACTAGATGGTTCCAACAAACACCACAATTTCATAAAGACATCCAACTCCAAATATAACTCATAATAAGTATTTGTAATCTCTAGCCTAAATGCCACCATGGTGTGCACGCTGTCACTTTCACACACATGGGGAGAGCAGAGATCTATTAAAGCACTTGAGTAGCAAGGTAGATCTATAGATTACAAGCTCATGATCTCAATAAGATCATGCATAGAGAGAGACATGAACACATAGCTACCGGTAGAACCCTTAGCCTCGAGAGAGAACTACTCCCTCCTCATCATGGGAATCGGCAACGACGATGGAGATGGTGGTGGAGATCGATGGAGATGGCTCCGGTGGCACTTCCCCGTCCTGGCAGGGTGCCGGAACAGAGACTTTCTGTCCCCCGAATCTCCCCTTCGATGGCGGCGGCGCTGCAGAACTTTTTCGTGGATTTCTGATTGACTATCTAGGGTTTTTGCCTCAGGGGAGATATATAGGCGAAAGAGGCAAGGTCGGTGGCTGGCCAGGGGGCCCACACCATGCCCTGGCGCGGCCAAGGGTGACCCGCGCCAAGGGGTGGTGTTGCCACCCTATGGCCCCTCTCTGTCTCGTATTTTGGCTCCGCGAGTCTCTGGGAAAAATAGGCATATTGGCTTTTGTCCCGTCCAATTCCGAGAATATTCATTTTATGACTTCCTAGAACCAAAAACAGCAGAAATAGGCAACTGGCACTGTGGCTCTTGTTAATAGGTTAGTCCAAGAAATCATATGAAAAGTACTCCAAAGTGTGGACAAAACATAAGAAAGTAGATAAAACCAAGCATGGAACATCAAAAATTATAGATATATTTGCAATGTATCATTTACCTTTCGACCATTCTGTTTCAGTTTGTGATGCTTGTCAATGTGGAAAAAGTCACCAATTATCTTATACTTCTTCTGAACGTATTTCTACTATGACACTTGAATTGATTCATTCTGATATTTGGGGTCCTGCTACTGCATCTCTCGGTGGTTACAAATACTATGTTAGTTTCATTGATAACTACTCTCATTTTTGTTGGATATATCTTCTTAAGCATAAGTTCGATGTCGAGCAAGTATTCTATGCTTTCTAGGCTCATGTGGAACTCCTTTTGGACGGCAAGATCAAGGTCATTTAGTCTGACTGGGTGGTGAGTATCATCATCCCCATCACTACTTTCAGCACACAGTCATCTCCCATAAAGTGTCCTATCCCCACACCTCTCGATAGAATGGTGTTCCAGAGCGCAAACACTGCCATCTCGTTGAAACTGGATTGGCTCTCCTTGCTCACTCGTCTCTACCCCTCCAATTTTGGGATGAAGCTTTCCTGACATCATGCTATCTTATTAATTATATGCCTACTCCTATCTTGCAAAAGGATACTACCATTCTCCCCCTTCTCAAAATTCATCCAAACTACGAGTCTCTCCATACCTTTGGTTGTGCCTGTTGGCCTAGTCTTCGCAAGTATAATACACACAAGCTTAAGTTTCACTCCAAACTTTGTATTTTCTTAGGATATAGCTCTATGCATAAGGGGTACAAATGTCTCGATTGGTCCACGGGGTGGATTTATATTTCTAGGGAGGTCGTATTTGACGAGTATGTTTTTCCCTATGCTACTCCCGACATTCAAACTGATATTCCTACTCTGTATGAGGCCATTACTTTTCCTTCGTCTGAATCGGCTATGAGTGAACATATGCGCAAATATGACTTGTCCTACCTGTCAACTAATCCCTATGTTGCAGCTACTCGTCCTTGTCTTCAGGAGGAGGTGATCGCCGCCATGCTGTCTCCAGCGATCAACGTCACCATTCCTAGCGTGCATGGCGCGGGCGTGCCCTCCCATGTGCCCGGTTCGGCCACATCTGGCTCGGCCTAGGATGCGTATCGCGGCCCATCAATGCCACCTCCCAGCGGGCTGTGTTCACCGTCCAATGAGACATAGTAGCAGTTTGCGTCGCCCTCTACTGGTGCGCAACCAGCCGCGATGCCTGCGACTGCTTCCCCGGATGCGTCACTCGAGCCTACTACTCCAGGCACGTCGCCTGCTCCTGCTGCTCTAGGTCACACGATGGTAACCCTCCGTCTGGATCATACCCGTCGTGACAAGAGCTACAGTGATGGCACCATTCGCTATGATACCAGTCGTCGAGCTTTCTTTGTTGCTCCTACTCTCATCATGGTGCACTTCGTGAACCTTCTTGGCGGTCCGCTATGGCGGATGAGTTCTCTGCTCTTTGTCAGACCAACACCTAGGTTCTTGTTCCTCGTCCCCCGGGTGTGAACGTTGTTGGGAGAAAATGGGTCTTCAAAACAAAGCACAAGCCCGATGGTTTAGTTGATAAGAACAAGGCGTGGCTAGTGGCTCGCGGGTTTCACTCAGCAACAAAGTACCAACTATGATGATACATTTAGTCCAGTTGTAAAACCCACCACTGTTTTTCTAGTTCTCTCACTTGCTATTTCTCATGGATGGGTTCTCCGCCAGATCAATGTCAGCAATGCTTTTATTCACAGGTTCTTATCGGAGGATGCCTATATGCAGTAGCCGCGCAGTTTTGAGGATGAAAGGTATCCCTCAGATGTTTGCAAGCTCCACCATGCTATTTATGGACTCAAGTAGTCTCCTCGATCTTGGTGTGCTCATTTGAGTACTCTTCTGCATCAGTTGGTTTTTTTATCCAAGGTGGATACATCTCGGTTCATCTTCTCTCAAGGTGATGTGCACATATATATATGTTGGTCTATGTTCATGATATCATCTTGGCTGGTTCCAGCTCTGTGGCTATTGATCGTCTAGTGTAGACTCTCTTCGCTACATTCCCTATCAAGGATCTTGGTGTGCTCAAGTACTTTCTTGGTCTTGAAGCGTCTCGCAATTCTAGGGGCATGACATTGACACAACATAAGTATGCACTGGATCTTTTATGTAGGATTGATATGGAGAATTGCAAGTCCATTTCCACTCTGCTTGCGCCTATAGAGCATCTTGCTCGTGATACTGCTGCACTCCTGGGTACTAAAGATTCTTTCCGGTACCACAGTGTTGTTGCTGGTCTTCAGCATTTGCTCTCACATGTCCAAATATTTAATTTGTTGTTAACAAGGTGTATCAGTTCCTCTCTCAGCCTACAGAAGTACATTGGGAGGTTGTCAAGCGTATTCTGCATTTTGTTGAAGGAACTTTTAAAATTGGGTTGGCTTTCCACAAATCTTCATCTGGTGGGTATTAGCATTTTTACAGATGCAGACTGGGCAGGTTGTGTAGATGATCGTTGTTCCACTAGATGTTTTGCAGTCTTTGTTGGACCAAACCTTGTCTCGTGGAGTTCAAAGAAGCTGCCTATTGTCTCGAGGTCTAGTACAGATGCAAAGTACAAGACTCTTGCAAATGGTGCTGCTGAAGCTATGTGGGTAGAATCCTTTCTCAAGGAGAAACTTCAGATCGATGTCCACGCACAACTTGTATATGGGATATGCACTAGTGGAGAAAGGGCATGTTGTCCCGGTTAGTAAGGGGCTTTAGTCCCCGTTGCACAAGCGGGACAAGCAATCGGGACTAAAGCCCCCCTTTAGTCCTAGTTGTGCTGCGAACCGGGACGAAAGGGGATCCACATAGCTGCTGTTTGGAGTGAGGAGGGAGGACCATTCGTCTCGGTTCGTATTACGAACATGATCGATGTTTCTCTACCGCGGCAGCATTTTGGGCACTTTTTGTGCCGCGGCAGGGAATTCATTTTATATTATTCATTTATTTATTTCCTTTTTTATTTTGTGTTTTGCACTCAGCAATGAAGGAACCATTATATTACACAACATCATCATGAATATATAGATCAAAGTGTCGAACATATTACATACGGTACATGAGTTTCATGCATATATACAATATAATGTCTTTTATGATCCCTATTCCACTATCAGCATCTCCCGATAGTATTCTCCTTTTGGATCTAGGACCTCTACATATAAGAATCCCGCAATTTCCTCTTCAATTGCTCGTACATGATCCTTTGGTAGAAGATCGTCCCGCATCCTTTCGATCTAATATAAAGAAGGAGTCAACATATATGAATGAAACTAAACACAATTGATGGTAATAAAATAAAATTGTGAATACTATTTACATACTCAAAGTTTTTCTAAATTTCTGCCTGTCTCACAGGCCATCTGAAGAATGAACTCGCGAACATAGTATCCGCACAAATTATTTCCGTCTTCCTGCCTCAGGCACTTTACGAGAACATAGTTCAATCAAAATAACAATCAAGCATGATAATGGTATCGAAACTAGAATCAAAGAGATGCACAAATCTAGCTAGTAGTACTTACATCTAGTGGTTCAAATGTAAGCTCCTCTTTCCAGGCACCCTTAGCCTTGTTGGTGAACCGTTTCCAAGCGCTGCACAACAAAGAAAATGAATAAAAGGAGTTATTAATTACTTTATATCAGGAAATGAACAAAAGTTGTCGATATAGTGTCATAATATTGAAATTTCCGCTGGAGCATTTCCTGCATGTCTACCCACTTCGCAAGGGGTTTACGTTTTGAGTCCATGACTTGTACTACTCCTTTGTTAGGTTGAATGATTAGCAGAATATACTGGAAGCTGTGCACGCATAACTCATCAATTATACACTTAACATCGAGTAAGCAAAATAGAATGTGCACAAGACAATAACACTCACTCAAAGTTGTAAGGTAATAGTATTTCCCTTTTGGTTTCTTGAAACCTTAACGCCTTTAGAATTTTATCCTATGTATCCTTGAGAGATAGTTGGACATTATGTTCATGAACCCAATATGGGTCAATGAACCCAATGCCATAGATTCGTCCTCTTTTGCATTCAAGATTCATTCTGCATAATATAGTGAGTATGGTTATACATGCAATAAACAAGGTGAGATAGCTAGAGATTTAATTACAGAAATAATACTTACAGACAATAGGCACTAATGATCTCTTTGTCGATGGCATTTTTATTGTATAACTGAAATAGTTCATCAAATTCAATCAGTATCTGGGCATCTCCATACCCGTATGCTCGTTTCTAACTCCCACCACTATCTAGTTTCCCCTGCCTTCGAGGCTTGTATGTACCACTTATACAATCTTTGCATTTTTTGGGTAGATGATTGACCTCCTCAGGTTTGATGAGAGGTTTCCCGTGCCGGTATTTGTATGCTTCATCAGCCACGGGGAACTCTAACTGGGCTACATACTGAGCAATAGTCAAACCATGAGCACCAGATGCTTCTCCGTACATTGCAAAAAACTCCAGATCATACTGCTCGACCACACCTTTGCTCGACCCCACCTTGGTATCGGAAATCACCTTGAGAGGAGGGCACAATTGATTTTTCTGTTCTCCAAGCTGGGGAACTGATTTCCTGCTTGCACTACTACTCTTCGACCACACCTTTGACTCATGTGACTTGAGAATAGAGCAGTCATAGTCTGATGACAACCTTGGCTCGGGTTGATGAAGGGTCTTTAGCATTTTTTGCACTTTGGCTTTTTCTTATTCGGTGCTGGGGAACTCTGGCTCTTTCGGCCACTTCAATATCAAAACACTGTTTCATTTGGGCCTTTGCGATCACCTCATTCTCCTCTGGAGTATAGTCGTAAGGTCTCATGGGAGGAACCTTTGGTACTTTTGGGAGGGGCTCTAGTCGATGTTTCGGTGATCAGTTACCACTCCCCAGAGTAACGGTGGTACTCTTCCGCTTTTGGCCCTAAGCCTTAATGGGCTGAGATGGCTGATGCGGTGGCGAAGACGGCTGCACTGGAGACAGGTGAGGCGGCAGCAAAGACGACTGCTGTGCTCGAGACGGGTGAGGCTGCGGCGAAGATGGAGTGCTCTGAGGATTCGATGGCCTTGGCATCCGATTTGGAAGCATGATGTTTTCCTTTCGCCATAGAATAGTTACGTTTTTGGTTTCTCCCAGTTCAGTCACATCCCCTTCACTTGCAGGGTAGTCAAGCTTCAGCTACGCAAATTCATTCATACCTTCATCCACCCCGACAATAGCATAGCCCTATGGAACCGGACAACAATGGTAAGTTGGTTTTGGTCCAATTGGTAAGGCATAGCCGACCTCCACCTTCATGGTTGTGTTCACAACTTTCACGTGTAGCTCACAATGTGTCATCTCCGTGATATCATCCACTAGGTAGCGAAGAGGAGCCACCGCTGGTGCATCATCAATATCATCACTTGGGAGCTCCATGGAAGCCACACTGCTTTTCTGATTAGTAGATGCGTCGGTAACATCGAATTCACCTTCTACCATGTGCCGCTGAGGTGGGCTGGTAGTACCTTGCTGGCTAAGTGCATCAATTTGATCCTGGTACTGCTTTAATTGTTCTTCTATGTTATGCATCTGGTCTGCCTGCTTCCTTGCTTCAATTTCCTCCTTTTCCTTTCTCCTTCGATGACTTCTATTGGGATATTTGTTCCTGTCGACGGGAAACCCAATTTTCCATGGTTTGGAGCCTCTATGCCTTGTGTTCGTCCCTCGTGTTCAGAGTTCCCAAGGGCAAGTGTGAGCTCGTCATTCTCTCTATCGGGAATGAACCTCCCCTCTCCAATAGCCTTTACTGCATTTCTAATGTTTTCAATGGGTATGGGAGTTTCTTTATGTCTTTTGTTATATATGAACTTCCCTTCTGAGTCCGACGTGCCCCCATGCCTGTAAAACCAATTCCTTACCCGTTTGATCCAATTGTATGGCTCTGGAGTAATCCCTTTAGCAAGCAGGTTGGCCTCAAGTTTCTCCCAGTTAGGCATGGTAGCCTTGTAGCCACCTTGCCCCATAGTATGGTGATACTGCTTTTTAGCTGCATTTTTCTCATTCATTTCAAACCTTTTCAGAGATCTTGTATGCCACAAATTCAGGCCAGTAGTCTTTTATCTTCTCATATGCTCTAGTGAAATCCAGAGTCTTATCTTCCACGATAAAGTCAAGGTGCAATCTTTTCTTCTAGTTGGTGAATTGTTGGGACATCTTCGTAAGAGCCCACCCCTTGACTTTTTGCTCTATGGTATTCTTTGGATCCTCCTCATTTGGATCCACCTCTAGCGTCGGTAGGGTGAAATTAACCATGAGCTTATTCCAAAGTGCATCTTTGGCTTTGTCGCTAACATATTGGACTCCCAGCTCCTTTGGGCTATTCCATTCTCGAATGGTGATCGGGATGCAGTCCCTAACAATAACTCCACATTGCCTTACAAATTTATTTGCAACATCAACGGGATCCTTTGGTTGGCCGTCTTCAGCGACTTCTTCAATCCTATACCTTTCATGGTCTCCTAACATTCTGGCTAGGCCTCGTTTCTTCCTTGCAGAAGATTTGCTCGATCTAGAGGGATAAAAGAAGAAAGAGCATTAGTATATGTATATAGAGATCAAAGGATTAATTAATTAATATATATATGCACCTCGCCAAAGTTTGTAATATTTAATGTTCCACCGGAGCCATCAGCTTGTCCCTCACGGAGCCATCGGCTTGTCCCTCACCGAAGCCGTCTCTTCGGTAGAGCTCTAGATCTCCATCACCGGAGTTGTTCAGTTACAGTTGATACGTCGTAAACGTATCTATAATTTTTGATGTTCCATGCTTGTTTAGTATCTACTTTCTTATGTTTTGTTCACACTTTGAGGTATTTTTATACATTTTCTGGAACTAACCTATTGACAAGATGCCACAGTGCTAGTTGCCTATTTTCTGCTGTTTTTGGTTTCAGAAAAGATAATAAAGACATATTCTTGGAATTGGACGAAACAAAGCATGAAGTTCCTATTTTTACCGACACGACACGGAGTCCAGAGCAGAGACGGAGGGGAGCCAGGATGCAGGCACACCCTAGGGTGGCGCGGGTCACCCCTAGCCACGCCACCTGGGGGGTGGCCACCCTGGCCCACCTCTAGCATCGCCTCTTCGCCTATATAAGCCTCTCGGGACAAAAAACGTAGGTACCAGATTAGAATTCCACGAAAAGTTCCGCAATGCCGCCGCCACCGAAGAGGAGATTCGAGGGACAGAAGTCTCTGTTCCGGCACCCTGCCAGGACGAGGAAGTGCCCCTGGAGCCATCTCCATCGACTCCACCGCCATCTCCATTGCTGTTGCTGACTCCCATGATGAGGAGGGAGTAGTTCTCTCTCGAGGCTAAGGGCTCTACAAGTAGCTATGTGTTCATCTCTCTCTCTCTATATGCGTGATCTTATTGAGATCATGAGCTTTGTAATATATAGATCTATTCTGTTACTCAAGTGCTTTAATTAATCTCTACTTATCCCCACGTGTGTGAAGTTGACAGTGTGCACACCGTGTGGCACTTTGGCTAAGGTTACATAAATACTTATCATGAGTATAATTTTAGTTAGATGTCTCTATGAGATTGTGGTGTTTGTTGGAACCATCTAGCGCTCAAGGTGACATTGAGGGGTTATCTAGATGGGGAATGCAAACTTTAAGGTGTGTTGTTATAGCCCTACATCGTCCAACCGGAGAGTAGTTTAGGGTAGCATAATAAAGAGAATATATTTATATGAGAGTGTCCACTAGTGAAAGTATGATCCCTAGGCCTTGTTTCTAAGCATTGAAACACCTTTTACAATCAGTCATGTTACATGTTTGCTTCCTACCAGTCTTATTTCAGATTGCAATTACCACTTATAATCATTCATATTACTTGTATTTCACTATCTCTTCGTCAAACTAGTGCACCTATACACCTGACAAGTGTATTGGGTGTGTTGGGGACACAAGAGACTTCTTGTATCTTGATTGTAGGATTGCTTGAGAGGGATACCTTTGACCACTTCCTCCCTGAGTTCGATAAACCTTGGGTGATCCACTTAAGGAAAACTTGTTGCTGTTCTACAAACCTCTGCACTTGGAGGCCCAACACTGTCTATAAGAATAGAAGCGTGCGTAGACATCAAGCTATTTTCTGGCGCCGTTGCCGAGGAGGTAAGGTAAAAGGTACTCACATCCTCTGGCTACTAAGTTATCTTCTAGTACTGTAGCTGGTGTGTGAGTGCTCAAAGTTATTTCCTTTAGATTCTGCAATTATATCTTTTTGTTTCTTGTTTTTATTTTCACTAGTTAGGCTTAATGGAAAACAACAACAAAATTAGAGAGCTTTTTAGTATTTTCCTAAGGTATAACATAAATGGTTTGAAAAGAAAATTAAAAAAACCCCATGGAACTTTCTTTGCATGCTAATAGCAATGTTATTAGTATGATTTTTTTGAACACCTTTGTTACTAATGCTATGGAAATGTCTAAGCTTGGGGAAGTTAGTTTTTATGAAAATGATCTTTTTAGTTCCCCAACTTTAAAGAAGAAAATCTTCTCTGATGATACTTTATCTCTTATATGTGGTAATTCTAAGGATACTTGTGATATTTTAAATCCACATACTGAAAGCGTCCCTTTTAAAATACCTATGGAAATTGTTGAACGTGTTATGAATAACTGTTATTTTGGAGATGGAACTATCTATCCTGGTGATCATTTACTCTTTATGCACAAATTATGCGAGTTTTTCAAGTGTGCAAGTATCTCAATGAACCAAGTTAAGAGGAAGCTGTTCCCTTTATCACTTAAGGGCAAAGCAAGGGAGTGGTATGAGCCACTAGACGATCCTCACCATTCGGAGTGGAAGGAACTTGAATCTCTCTTTTACTCTAAATTTTATCCTCCTCATGAAATTCATAAAGATAGGAATTATATTTGTAATTTTCACCCTCATGATGGAGAAAGTATTGCACAAGCATGGGGGAGATTGAAGTCACTAATGCTCAAATGTCCCATTCATGAGCTCCCTAGTAATATTGTTATTAATAATTTTTATGCAAGGCTTTCAGGACATTACAAGGACTATCTAGATACTTGTTTAGAGGGATCCTTCACAAGTAAGGAGGTCAAAGCTAAGTGGGATCTCCTTGAAATAATTCAAAGCAATACCGAAGATTGGGATAACGACAAAGGTAAAGAACCAGGTATAAATTATGAGTATGATTGCATTAAGTCTTTCGCTAAAACTGCTGATTTTCAAGAGCTTAGTGCTAAATATGGTCTTGATCCTCAAATTCTTGTTGATTTTTGTAGAGCCTTTGCTTCTCATATTAATGCTCCTAAATAAAAATGGGACATGTATCATGAGCCTTTTAAAGACACTTGCATGAAAAATGAAATTGTTATTAATGATAGCAGTAAACATGCTCAAACCTCTAAAAGTACTATTCCTTATAAGCATGTTAATTTTTGTGGAATACATAGAGCTTGTGAGAAGAATCAAATCGAAGAAGAATATTGTATCAGCCACAGGAATGCAAAAACTAGAACGTGGTATAGGGCTGTAAATGATCTTGGTAAACAAGTTTGTGCCCTCTATCCTTTTATTTGTGAACTTTGCTTTGAAGTGGGTCATTTCAATTTTCAATGCTCAAGCCATAATAATAGCCCTTATAATCCAATGAATACTGCAAGTTTGTATTATGATAACATGATCACTCCTAATCAGCATGATGAACTTACATTATTTTTGGGGTGTGAAGAGTTATTAAGAAAAACTTCTTTGGTAGATATAAGTGCTTTTGATATGAATAGCGTCCTGCATGGTTGTCATCTTTATTGTTTTGATAATTGCCACACAAATACTTACATACAAAATATTATAAAAGATGAGATTTTACCAAAATATGACAGGACTAATATGTGTTTTGTTCTTATTAATGAAAAAGAGGAATCCTTCAAAGTTTCTTCTATTGTCTCTAACAATAAACCAGGGTATATGGAGAAGCTTCCTTTCAATCCTCTCCCTCCTAAAGAGAAGAAGAAAAAGAAGAAAAGGAGGAGTAAAAGGAGAGAGGAAAAAATATTTTCCCCTAAGCACATTGCTCCTATTATAGTTTTTGATGAGTCTGAACTCGATGATGTTCTTATGCCTGTTACCTATAGTAGTGATCATGATTGGGAAAATCACAGTTCTTTTGATATTGAAAATCTCTTTGGTACCAATTCTGAAAATGATGATATTAATTATTGCTGTATTATTAGTGTTATCCATGTTCCTTCCAATGATGATATGTTTACAAACAAACACACTTGGGAAGATAGGTATTTTGTTAAATTTACTCCCACTACAATTAATAAGAATGACTATGTTTATGTGGGGAGTATTAATTCTTTTATGCATGTGGCTCATGATAAGAATGTTTTATGTGATAGTTATATTGTTAATTTTATTAATGATGCTACTGAATGTTATTATGAGAGAGGGAAACATGATTTTATGTATCACAAAAATATTAAGTTTCCCCTCTTTATGTTGAAATTTTTGAAGTTGCACTTGTTTTGTTTTCCTATGCTTGTTGCTTTGTGCTTTCATGACTTGTTTCTTTACAAGATTATTTTTCATAGGAAGTGGGTTAGACTTAAATTTGTTCTATATTTTCTTCTTGATGCTCTATTTTACTTCAATTCACATTTCTTATGTGAGCATCATTGAAATTTATCATGCATATCTTAATGGCTATAAAGAAAGAGCTTTTTAGGAGACAACCCAATATATTTTTGCTTTCAGTTTATTTTGGTCTTTTTGAGTCCTGGAAGTTATTGCTTCTGTAATACCCTCTCCTTATCCTTTTTGTGTGGTTTTTGTGCCAAGAATAACCTCTAATGAGAGAGAAGTAAGACTTGGGAAAGTTGTTGTCCCGAAACATATTTTTGTGCTCCAATGTAAAAACAATCGTGAAAAATATCCGAACTTCAGATTGCGCTATAATTTTTTGTGCTTATGCCCCAGGTTATTATCTAACTTTCGTTAGTTCAACACTTTTCAATTTGAGCAACATAAAGTCTTCGAAAAAAATGGTTTTTACCTGCTGGTCTGTTTTGACAGATTTCTGCCATTATTTGCATTTGCCTCTTAATCTCTTTCTCTTTGAGTTCACTTTGATGACTTGAGCTTTTAGAAGGAATTGCTACAGTATCTTGTGTTCTAATAGAAGTTTTAATTGTGATTAAACTAAACAATAGGACCAATTATCTTGAATACACTAATGTTGCTAATGAGGATTGTGTGAAGTTTTGTATGAAGGAAATTTTCAAGTGTAGGGGAAGAATAATGTGATAAGATGAAGTATGGACAAAAGCTCAAGCTTGGGGATGCCACCCGTGTCACCCCAAGAAATATTCAAGAAGTACAAGCGTCAAAGCTTGGGGATGCCCAAGGCATCCCCTTCTTCATCAATACAAATCTCAGGTTTTCTTCCAAAACATTTCATTTTTATTGTTTCATGCACAATTGTGTTGTTCTTGGAGCATATTTTTTTTTCTTTTAGTTTTCTTTTGTTTAGTTTGCTTAAATAAATTTGATGGACCCCTGCATTCATATGATATTTCAAATAAGTTGATTGGTGATTGGAAAAGAGTAGGAAAGTTCATGCTTATAAGTGGTACAAAAGGAGTTTTGTTTTGACTGTGGCCTAGGCTTTATCATGTCATGTTTGATATTGCTTTGACTTTATGCTTAGTGATTATTACCGTAGCGTGACTTGTTCAAAACAATTGAGATTGCATAATGTGCCTTGAAAGAATCATGCGTTGTTTTAGCATACAAAAGCATAATATTGTGGTATTCTCCTTCGATGCTTTATTTGGGTTGACTTGGCACATGCTTACACTATGTTAAGACTATGAACCAGTCACCTTAACCTCTATGATCATTTTTTTTTGACTTGTAATATCACTTTATGCTTTAATTAATAATGTTGTGTCGCTTTTGCATGATTATGGCCATTAGTGCTCTCTTAGTTGGTCGCTCCCAGTCTTTTGCTAGCCTCCACATGTACCAAGTATGAGTTCCATTGATGCATACAACACCCAAGAAAATGAAGTTGTTCCATAGAGTCCACTATAAATTCCTATGCATGGTGTGTTACACCACTCCAAGTATATTCATGCTTTTATCTACCTTCCAAATTAAAGTTGTTATGTGAAAATTAGTGAATAAAGCTCTCACGAACTTGATGGCACACTTTACTTTCTTACACTTAATAAACTTGAACCATTGCGTCCATCTATGTTGCGTATATGCTTGCACTTTATAAGTTGAGAATTAGCAGAACCATGTTGTCATGGGGAACACTTTCAACATTGCACTTATTATTCAGTTGATATCATGTTCTTTTGTTTATGGATCCCGATGGTGTGAAATAAAAGGGGAACTTGTAAGCTCATGGATTTTGTATATGTGTTAGAGAAACGCCTGGGAGGCTAGCCTAAGCCATGCCTAATCATGGTGGAAACTTGTAGCATAACCATAGAGAGCATTCTGTGAAGTGATGGCTCAGTGTCGACGCCAGAAAAATGCTGGTGCGATGTTGATGTAGAGCTCGTTGGGAACCCCAAGAGGAAGGTATGATGAGCATAGCAGCAAGTTTCCCTCAGTTATGAAACCAAGGTTTAATCGAACCAGTAGGAGCAAGGAAACACCCCAAAGGTGTTGCTAGCTGAGCCTTGGCAGGACGCACTACCGGTGCCAGTAGCAACGTGGAGAACTACACAACACAACCACAGAACTTTGTCCCCAACTTGCGATGAGGTTGTCAATCTCACCGTGTTTTGCGAAAACCAAAGGATTAAACGTATCGAATGGAAAGAAGTAAAAGTTTGCAGAAAGTAAACACAAAGCAGTAACAGTTTATAGATTGTATGTAAAATACAAGGACCGGGATCCATAGTTCACTAGAGGTGGCTCCCCTTAAGATAGACAACATGCTGGGTGAACAAATTACAGCGGGACAATTGACAAACATCGAGAAAGCAATACATGCATATACTAATCATCTTGACTCATTTGCAACTTGATTGGGCATTACAAAATTATACATAGACCGCCATCCAACTACATCTATGACTAATAATCCACCTTCAGGTTATCATCCGAACCCCCTGCAGTATTAAGTTGCAAGCAACAGATTATTGCTTTACGAACTGCGTGTAAAGTAAACAATACGATTGTTCTATGAACAAAGGATTGTTGTTTTCTCCCTAGTAGCAACAGCACATCTAGTGCCTTAGAGATTTCTGTCACTTCCCCAGATTACGAGAGGCATGAACCCACTATCGAGCATAAATACTAACTCTTGGAGTTGCTAGCATCTACTTGGCCAAGATAGCTACTAACAACGGAAAGCATGCAAGATCACAAATAACAAAGACATGATAGAATCAATAATCAATCTGAAATAGCATCTCAATATCCATCGGATCCCCGCAAAAACAACATGCAAAATTACAAATAGATGATCTTGATCATGAACGGAGCTCACAAGATCTAGACATGAAAGCACAAAGGAGGAGAACCAGCCATCTAGCTACTACATGGATCCGTAGTCCAAGGATGAACTACTCACGCATCACACCGGAGGCTTGCATGATGATGAAGAAGGCCTCTAGGGTGAATTCCCCTCTCTGGCAGGGTGCCGGGAACAGCTTCAGATCCCTCCCGATCTAGGGATGGAGACGACGGCGGCTACAGACTCTTTCGTGGATTTTTGATCGGGTACTTAGGGTTTTCATCCCGAGGGCATCTTATAGGCGGAAGGGGAGGCCGAGGGGGTGCCTGGGCTGGCCACACCAACCCCTGGCACGGGCCAAGCCTCGCCGCGCGGCCAGGTGGTGTGGCCGCCCTCTGGCCCCTCTCCGTCTCGTATTCTGGCATATGATGACTTCCGGAAAAATAGGCACTTTGCTTTTGTCCCGTCCAATTCCGAGAATATTCATTTTCTGACTTTCCTGGAACCAAAAACAGTAGAAAACAGGCAGCTGGCACTGTGGCTCTTGTTAATAGGTTAGTCGAAGAAATCATATGAAAAGTACTCCAAAGTGTGGACAAAACACAAGAAAGTGGATAAAATTAGGCATGGAACATCAAAAATTATAGATACATTTGCAATGTATCAACATCCCCAAGCTTAACTCCTGCACGTCCTCGAGTAGGTAAGTGATGAAAAGAAAGAATAATTTTTGAGGTGACATGCACCATCAAAGACTTGATCAAAGTATTTGTAAAACATTCAAAGCTGGGATCATAGTACTTCAATCATAACATGAAAGACAAAGTTCTAGCATTAAGACAAAGAAACTATGATGCAACATGAAAAGGCACAAACAAAAGATTCATGAATAACAATGCTTTGCAAGACGTTTGTTTGTTTCACATAAAGAAAAGATAGCATAATAGTATTCAGCTTGTCCCTCAATAGAGTAGCAAATATAAATTGAATAGGACACCTTCAAAGTTCATAAGAGTGACTAGATACAATAGTTTAAAAAAGAAATATCAAGTTATGCATCAATCAACTAGTCTTGGGACAATGCACATAGAACTAAGAATGGCCACTATGCTCTCAAAGTAGGTGCATAAAGGTAGAAGGTGGAGACTCAATATAATGGTGGAAGAAAGGCCTTCATAGAAAGAAGTAGGGATTCAAGTCTCATAAAGAGCTTCCAAAAATTATGGTACTTATAGCTTTCAGCTCTCATTGCCCCTATCATAAGCATCTTGAAGTGATTAAGGTTAAAGTGAACAAACTATGGTGTACATGCTTGACGAAGTATAAGTTAGAAATCTCATGTCCCTTGTATACGAGGGCCGCTCCTCATGCGACTCAAGTTTAGTCACCGCTAAGTTCTTGTCATTGTAAGTACATGTGTATCATAGAGAACCGCCAATGGGGTACCCCTTGCCTGATGATACGGAAGAATCCCCATATCAAAATGACAAGGCAAGCAGACAACGAGCATCTTAGCAATCTTCTTATTTACCATGGGAATATGGTGCTTTTTTCTCTCTTTCCTCTTTTCATAATCTCTTTTTTTCTCTTTTCTCTTTTTTCTCAATATAGGACTCTTTTTTTATAAGAACAATGCTTCATAAACAGCTCATTATGGTTACGCTGCAGGTTTCCACCATGTCAGCATGGATTAGACTAGTGGCCCAGGCGTTTCTCTAACACATATACATAAATCCATGGACTTACAAGCTCCCCTTTCATTTCACACCGACGACATCCATATACAAAAGAGCATGATATCAACTAGGTACAAGTACCAAGTGCAATGTTGAAAGCGTTCCCCATGAAAGCATGGTTCTGCTAATTCCCAACAAATAAGTGCAAGCATATACAACATAGACGACACAGTAGTTCAAGTTTATTAAGGGCAAGAAAAGTAAAGTGTGCCATCAAGTTCGTGAGAGCTTTAGTCACTAGATTTCTCATAACAAGTTTAATTTGGAAGGTAAACAAAAGTATGAATATATTTGGAATAGCATAAGCTAGTAGGTAGGTATGGTGGACTCTTTGGAATAACTTGGTTTAGGGAGTTGGATGCATGAGTGGAACTCATACTTGGTTGTGGAGGCTAGCAAAAGACTGGGAGCGACAACTAAGAGAGCAATAATGGTCATAATCATGCAGAGCGCCAAAACATCATTGATCAAAGCATAAAGTGATACTACAAGTTGAAAACTAAAGGATCATAAAGGCTTAGGTGACTTGAGATAGTCATAACATGGTGTGAGCATGCGCCAAGTCAACCCAAATAAAGCATCAAAGGAGAATACCACTATACTATGCTTTAATATGCTAAACAACGCATGATTCATCCAAGGCACATTAAGCAATCTCGATTGTTTATAACAAGTCATGCTACAGCAAAGAATACTAAGCATAAAGCCAAAACAATATCAAGCATGCCATGACAAAGCATATGTCACAGTAAAAAACGAGCTCTTTTTACCACATAAGCATGAACTTTCCTACTCTTTTCCAAACCAAACCAAACTATTTGCAAACCAATGTATGAAAGAGGGGGTCCAACCAATTTATTCAGAAAACTAAGCAAACCAAGCAAACGAAAAACCAAAACAAAAACGAAAAAGAAGACTCTCCAAGAACAACACAACTGGGCATGAAACAATAAAAATGAAGCGTTTGGAAGAAACCTGGGATTTTTATTGATGAAGAAGGAGATGCCTTGAGCATCCCCAAACTTTGACGCTTGTACTTCTTGGAGATTTCTTGGGGTGACATGCGTGGCATCCCCAAGCTTGAGCTTTAGTCCATCCTTCATCTCATTACTCATTCCTTCCATACACGTGAAAATTTCCCTTCATACAAAACTTCACACAATCTTTATTAGCAACATTAGTGTACTCAAGATAAATAAGTCTTAAGGTTCAGTTCTAACACCAATTAAAATTCCATTAGAACACTAGCTACTGTAGCACTTCCCTCAGAAAGCTCAATTCCCCAAAAGAACTCAAAAAGGAACCAACAAGAAGCAAATGCAGAAAATGGCAGAAATTTGTCAAAACAGACCAGCAGGTAAAGACGAATTTTTTCGAAGACCTTATGTAGCTCAAACAAAAAAGTGTTGAACTAACAAAAATTAGATAACAACCTGGGGCAGAATCACAAAAATTTACGTCTCAAAAATACGTTTAGATATTTTACACGAATTTTTACGGTGAAGCATAGAAATCTGTTTCGGGACAGCAACTTTCCCAATTATTACTTCTCTCTCATTAGAGGTTACTCTTGGCACAAAAAGCAAATAAAAAGGATAAGGAGAGCTTATTACAGGGGTAATAACTTCCAAGACTCATCTAAAACTTTTGGGTTATCTCCCAATAAGTACTTTTCTTTAACGCCTTTAAGTTAGGCATAAGAGGCAAAAAAAATCAAGTGTTCTCAAATGAAGAAGCATTAAAACCAAATTTCGTGCCCTTACCTCTCTTACTTTTATTCTTAACCTTGGGGAAAATATGATTGTTTGGTGGAGAATAAAGGTGCATGGTCCCTTTCCCACATCTATTATTGCTCCAAGGAGTTCTAATAGGGACCTTCCAAGTGTAATTTGTCCTTTTCCTGCACATTCAATAATAAGATAATCAGTAGAAATCATTTTCCCAAGGATCTTTGTAAACACTCCTTCAGCTATTCCAATAGGTAATATGGTAGTATTATTAGCAAGAGATATTTCTTTTCCTCCTTCAGTAAGCCTCCAAGTATTCAGAGATTCATGAATATCTTTGGGCATAAGACAAAATTCAGACATGATATCACAGCGAACTTGAAAAGTTTCAGTGTTTATCTCAATCTTTACTATGGGAGCCACTTTGATGGTTCAGAGTTTATTGGAACATAATTTTGATGCTCTCTCAGCATATTATAGCAATCTTTTAAGCTAGTAGTGCTAGTCTCAAGAGTGTTCAATCTAGCAAATATTCTTGCAAAAGAAATATCAGTTTGGCTAGGCAAGTTGTAAGTGAGGATCAATTTCTTTATAGCATCATCCTCATTACATTGGAGGAAATCTCCTCCCACAACAGCATCTAAATCATATCTATAGCAAAGAGCAATTCCAAGGTAAAAACTGCTAAGGAACAAGCTTTGAGTCATTTTAGGCTCAGTTTTTTCATGTAGATCAGAGATTCTAGACCAAGCTTCCTTAAAACTTTCCTCAATTCCTTGTTTAAAAGTGAAAAGCATTTCCTCGGGTCACATAGTGATTGGAGGAAGGCTAGACATAGTGGCAACTTAAGAAAGGAACTAATTCTTTTGTGTTTTTGAAATAAGAAAGCAATCTAGTAAAACTAACTTTTTTGTGTTTTTGAATAAGAAACAAGCAAACAAAGAAAAAAGAAACTAAGCAGAACAAAAATAACAAAGTAAAGAGATTGGTTATGAGGGACTCCCCTTGTGAAGATGTCCTTGACTCCCCGGCAATGGCGCGAGAAAAATGCTTGATGGCTCAGTGTCGGCACCAGAAAAATGCTGGTGTGATGTTGATTTAGATCTCGTTGGGAACCCCAAGAGGAAGGTATGATGAGCACAGCAACAAGTTTCCCTCAGTTATGAAACCAAAGTTTAATCAAACCAGTAGGAGCAAGGAAACACCCCAAAGGTGTTGCTAGCTGAGCCTTGGCAGGGCGCACTACCGGTGCTAGTAGCAACGTGGAGACCTGCACAACACAACCACAAAACTTTGTCAACAACTTGCGATGAGGTTGTCAATCTCACCGTGTTTTGCGGAAAACAAAGGATTAAACGTATCGAATGGAAAGAAGTAAAAGTTTGCAGAAAGTAAACACAAAGCCGTAACAGTTTATATATTGTATGCAAAAGACAAGGACCAGGATCCATAGTTCACTAGAGGTGGCTCTCCTTAAGATAGACAACATGCTGGGTGAACAAATTAAAGTGGGGCAATTGACAAACATCGAGAAAGCAATACATGCATATACTAATCATCTTAACTCCTTTCGAACTTGATTGGGCATTACAACATTATACATAGACCGCCATCCAACTACATCTATGACTAATAATCCACCTTCAGGTTATCATCCGAACCCCCTCCAGTATTAAGTTGCAAGCAACAGATTATTGCTTTACGAACTGCGTGTAAAGTAAACAATACGATTGTTCTATGAAAAAAGGATTGTTGTTTTCTCCCTAGTAGCAACAGCACATCTAGTACCTTAGAGATTTCTGTCACTTCCCTAGATTACCAGAGGCATGAAGCCACTATCGAGTATAAATACTAACTCTTGGAGTTGCTAGCATCTACTTGGCTAAGATAGCTACTAACAACAGAAAGCATCCAAGATCACAAACAACAAAGACATGATAGAATCAATAATCAATCTGAAATAGCATCTCAATATCCATCGGATCCCCGCAAACACAACATGTAGAATTACAAATAGATGATCTTGATCATGAACGGAGCTTACAAGATCTAGACATGAAAGCACAAAGGAGGAGAACCAGCCATCTAGCTAGTACATGGATCCGTAGTCCAAGGATGAACTACTCACGCATCACACCGGAGGCTTGCATGATGATGAAGAAGGCCTCCAGGGTGAATTCCCCTCTCCGGGAGGGTGCCGGGAAGAGCTTTAGATCCCTCCCGATCTAGGGATGGAGACGACGGCGGCTACAGACTCTATCTTGGATTTTTGATCGGGTACTTAGGGTTTTCATCCCGAGGGCATCTTATAGGCGGAAAGGGAGGCCGAGGGGGTTCCTAGGCTGGCCACATTAGCCCCTGGCACGGGCACAGCCTGGCCGCGCGGCCAGGTGGTGTGGCCGCCCTCTGGCCCCTCTCCGTATCGTATTCTGGCATATGATGACTTCTAGAAAAATAGGCACTTTGGCTTTTGTCCCGTCTAATTCCGAGAATATTCATTTTCTGACTTTCCTGGAACCAAAAACAACAGAAAACAGGCAGCTAGCACTGTAGCTCTTATTAATAAGTTAGTCCAAGAAATCATATGAAAAGTACTCCAAAGTGTGGACAAAACACAAGAAAGTGGATAAAACTAGGCATGGAACATCAAAAATTATAGATACATTTGCAATGTATCATGAAGCATCCTCAATAAAAACCTATGCAAATAGCAAATAAAAAGACCGCTGAGATGCTCATTGTCTATTGCCTTGTCATTTTGATATGGGATAGCTCCTGTATCATGGGGCAAGGGGTACCCCGTTGGCGGTTCTCCATGATACACATGTACTTACAATGACAAGAACTTACTTGTGACTAAAGTTGAGTAGCATGAGGCCCGATACTCGTAGACAAGGGGCATGAGATTTTTGACTGATAACTTGTCAAGCATATCCTCATATTTGTTCACTTTAACCTTAATCACCTAAAGATTCTTATGATAGGGGTAATGAGAGCTAAAAGATAATAAGTACCATAATTTTTGGAAGCGCTTTATGAAACTTGAAATCCCTGCTTCCCTCTTATGAAGGGCCTTTCTTTTTTAGTTTTATGTTGAGTCTCCATCTTCTATCTTTATGCACCAATTGAGAGAGCATAGTGACCATTCTTAGTTTGATGTGCATTGTCCTAAAACTTGTTGATTGATTCATAACTGTGATATTGCTTGTTCTTAAATTATTTGTATCTAGTCACCCTTATGAACTTTGAAGGTGTCCTATGATACCATGAGGGACAAGCTGAATACCAGTCTTATTATGTTTTGTATATGTGAAACAAACAAACGTCTTTTAATGAATTGTTATTCATGAATCTTTTCTTTGAACCTTTTTCATGTTACAACATAATTCCTATGTCTTATTGTTTAGAACTCTATCTTTCATGCTTATATTTAGAGTACTTTGATCCCAACTATCAATGCTTTACAAATATGATGCTGCATGTCACCTCAAAAGTTATTCTTTTTATCACTTACCTACTCGAGGATGAGCAGGAGTTAAGCTTGGGGATATTGGTACGTCGTAAACGTATTCATAATTTTTGATGGTCCATGCTTGTTTAGTATCTACTTTCTTATGTTTTGTTCACTCTTTGAGGTATTTTTATACATTTTCTAGAACTAACCTATTGCTAAGATGCCATAGAGCTAGTTGCCTATTTTCTGCTGTTTTTGGTTTCAGAAAAGCTAATAAAGACATATTCTCGGAATTGGACGAAACAAAGCCTGAAGTTCCTATTTTTTCCGACACGACACGGAGTCCAAAGGGGAGACGGAGGGGAGCCAGGATGCAGGCACACCCTAGGGTGGTGCGGGTCACCCCTGGCCACGCCACCCGGGGGTGTGGCCACCCTGGCCCACCTTTAGCATCGCCTCTTCACCTATATAAGCCTCCCTGGACAAAAATCCTAGGTACCATATCAGAATTCCACGAAAAGTTCCGCAACGCTGCCACCACCAAAGAGGAGAATTGGGGGACAGAAGTCTCTATTATGGCACCCTGCTGGGACATGGAAGTGCCTCCAGAGCCATCTCCATCGACTCCACCGCCATCTCCATTGCCGTTGCTGACTCCCATGATGAGGAGGGAGTAGTTCTCTCTCGAGGCTAAGGGCTCTACAAGTAGCTATGTGTTCATCTCTCTCTCTATGCGTGATCTTATTGAGATCATCAGCTTTGTAATCTATAGATCTATTCTGCTACTCAAGTGCTTTAATTAATCTCTGCTTATCCCCACGTGTGTGAAGTTGACAGTGTGCACACCATGTGGCACTTTGGCTAAGGTTACATAAATACTTATCATGAGTATAATTTGAGTTGGATGTCTATATGAGATTGTGGTGTTTGTTAGAACCGTCTAGCGCTCAAGGTGACAGTGAGGGGTTATCTAGATGGAGAATGTGAACTTTAAGGTGTGTTGTTATAGCCCTATATCGTCCAACCGAAGAGTAGTTCAGGGTAGCATAATGAAGAGAAGATATTTATATGAGAGTGTCCACTAGTAAAAGTATGATCCATAGGCCTTGTTTCTAAGCATTGAAACACCGTTTACAATCAGCCCTATTACATGTTTGCTTGCTGCCACTCTTATTTTAGATTGCAATTACCACTTATAATCATCCATATTACTTGTATTTCACTATCTCTTCGCCGAACTAGTGCACTTATACACCTGATAAGTGTATTGGGTGTGTTGGGGATACAAGAGACTTCTTGTATCTTGATTGCAGGGTTGCTTGAGAGGGATACCTTTAACCACTTCCTCTCTGAGTTCGATAAACCTTGGATGATCCACTTAAGGGAAACTTGCTGCTGTTCTACAAACCTATATACTTGGAGGCCCAACATTGTCTACAAGAATAGAAGCGTGTGTGGACATCAACAACGAGGTGACATCGACATCTCCTCCCTTGCGGATCATATCCTCGAGCAACATTTTCCGTTCTTCGTCTCTGTCGTTTGGTTCCATAGTTTCTACAGATTAATAATTGCAAGTTAGCATGACATCGCTGCGAATGACCTCCCGCCGTTAATTAATTATTTAGGCATGTTTTGCTCCAAGAAATCTTGCATTAATTTAATACTTATATAATGCATCCTCCAATTAATATTATAGAATGCATAGTTAGACCGGCCTCGTCGCGCTGATCAATTTAGACATATTATTTATCGAATTCGGAATTACGGATTTAAAGTTATGATTTAATTAAGAAAATGGCATTTAATAGTATTTAAATTATTTCGAAATTTTGAATTTCCCAAATAATATTTTCAATATCATATTTGAACTGCTCAAGTTTTATGATTCAAAAACATATATTATATATATTATTTAGATTTATGAATTTTAAACGATATTTAAATCAAATTGAGCCACATTAGGGTCAAAGTCAAAGGTTTGACCAGTTTGAATTATTTTTGAAAATATTTGAATAGAGATTTGAATTTTCATTCAAAAACAAAACATATTTCATATTAAGTTTGAATTCAAATTCAAAAGTATTTAAAAGTTATAATTTAATTCATATTTATTTATATTCCTTTTAATTTTTTTGATTTTGAAATTGACAGAAACTTTTGTTACCTAGGCAGACTCTACCCATAGTCGCTGACGAGCGGGCTAGCGAGCTAGGTGGGGCCACCGCGCGCGCGAGTAACTAGGCGTTGACAAGTGGCGAAGCTGGGGCTGAAGATTGATGAGCGACAAACTACAGGGGCCCTTTTGGAAAACCCTCAGAGAGGAAACTGACGAGACTGAATCTGGCTCGCGAAGAACAGCTAACTAAACCCAACTTCGGGAGACGGTGGCGAGCAAACCAATGCGAATTTGAGTATGCTTCAAAAACAAAAGTTGTGGAAGGAAGGTAGGGTTACAACTTTCGTTAAGGAAGTTCTTCTAGATGAGGACTGTAGATACCGGAAATCGACGACAAACAACATGGCTGCAATGACGTCAGCACGACCACTACCACGAGTTGGTGGTCACCGGCGGCGAGCCAGTGCACCCCGGCGTGCGTGGTTGGGAGTGTTGAAATTAGGAGATGATGCCGAGCCATTTCCCGGTTGCGCCGCTACCTATTGGTCACAGGAGCAACTACTACGGCGAGCGGCAGACGTCGACTAGAGGAGGAGGAGGGGTGGTACCTACCCGAGGGCGCGGCGGACATTGACGACGCATGGGAACGTCGAGGGCGACACGTGGAGGCCGGTGGCAGGGCGGCGGTTGGGCAGCCTAACGACGTCCGATCATCTCCTCGTGGTGGTGGCGACGACCTGTAGTTTCGCGTGAGTGAAAGAGGTTGGGGAAAGAGAAAGGGCCACAGCGGTTAAGTACCAGGAGATTATTCGTCCTGGTTGGTGGCTCCAACCGGGACGAAAAGGCCATACGTCCTTGTTGGAGCCACCAACCGGGACAAATGCTCTGGTCATTAGTCCCGGTTGGTGGCTCCAACCAAGATGGATTCTATGGTCATTCATCCCGGTTAGAGCCACCAACCGGGACATACGAGTTCTTTTTGAAATGTTTTTCATAGTCCTGGTTTCCGACTTATTTCTTATTTAGGTGTTTTAATTTGAAATGGTTGTTAAATGGTAAATCATTTTGAATTTGAAAAAACTTTCAACATGAAAAGTGTTTGAATTTGAATAGCTAATATAAAACCATTTTCTGTTTTCTAAAATAATTATTCTAACTATTCAAACTACTAACCATTTTGCTATTTTCAATTGAAAATGTATTAACTAATATTTTTTGCATACTTTGGAATTTGAAAAAACTTTCAACATGAAAAGTGTTTGAATTTGAATAACTAATCTAAAACCATTTTTTGTTTTCTAAAATAATTATTCTAACTATTCAAACTATTAACCATTTTGCCATTTTCAATTAAAAATGCATTAACTAATATTTTTTGCATACTTTGGAATTTGATAAAACTTTCAACATGAAAAGTGTTTGAATTTGAATAACTAATCCGAAACCATTTTTTCACTTTGTTCCTATATAAATGGATCAAACCGATAGGAGTCAGGGTAAAAGTAGATGAGTAGTACATAATGACAATAGTGGATCTCAACAATCTTGGGTACAAAGAAGAACCATTCGTCCTAGCCAATGGCATAGTCATAATCATGTCTAGCCCTATAGTACACAGCTACAGGGTCATCATCGTCTTCGTCGTTCTTGCTATGGCATATTCTGGGGATCCTTTGCCCTTTCCCGATTTGTGCACGGGGGAACCAGAGACCGTCAACTATGGCACATTCCCGGGGCACCTTCCACTCCGGCCACGGATTCAGGACACGTGGGGGAGGGGGCTCCCGGATGACGATGCCACTACACCCACGGAATTCACCACCGCGACCCTTCTTGTGGCTTTGCGGCGGGTTAAAGTGCGGCTACCACAGGCGAGGATATTCTCCCTCGGTGATGTAGCACATCACACCGGCGATAGTCTGGTTCGCCGACCACAAACGATGACCGGCTTCATTGTGGTTCACCGAGGGCGGGCCGTCACCCTCGTACCTGGCGAGCTCTCTTTCCTATCAGTTACCGAAGAAGTTATTCCAGGTGTCGTAGTTGTCGGGATTCCAATGGGGATCCATCCGCTGCTCCGGCGTGAGATCTAGGTAGAAGTGGTTTGTGATGGCCGCCTGGCGGGCGGAACCTTGAGGCACAGGAGGAAAAGGAACCCCTCCAACGCTCAGCATCCAGTCGGCAGGCAGCCGGTAGCCCGGAGGGCATGGGTAGCTGTAGGCACACAATGCCTCGGTCTCCTTGAGTGTCATAATGGCCCAGTATGCGATGTCCATTATTGTGAAAGGGTAAGGTGTGGATAGCCATGGAGCGGTCAGCCTAGATATAGAGGGAAGGGCGGGAAAACATGACGAGAAGCGGTGGAAAATGATGGAAAATATCATTAGTCCCGGTTAGTGGCTCCAACCGGGACTAAACGCCCCGGTTAGAGGGAAAGGGCAGGAAAACATGGCGAGAAGCGATGGGAAATGGCGTGAAATATCTTTAGTCCCGGTTAGTGGCTCCAACCGGGACTAAAGGCCCCAAAATATCTTTACTTGGAATGGCATTTAGGCCAAACGACCAATGTTATGGCTAGAAGTATGGCATAGTTTGTGATAATACGCCCATATTGTGCACACATGTGCATCTTGGGATGGCTTACGATATTGCAGGAGGAAGTTTTCCATTTCATCGCATGGAAAAGCCATTCTCCATTTATGAGGTGCCGAGAACAAGGTGTTTTGTGAAGCAACAACCAAATTAAAGTTTCATGTTGGCACCAACCCATTTATCAAAAATACTAGACCATATAAAATGGATAATTTCCCAACCAGGGTATTTGAAACCTTTCCGTCCACCCCTCATGAAAAAGACAAATTCCTGCCGAATCGGTAGGAGGTCGTCCAGATTTGAATTAGAGGTACATGATATAATGCTCATGATTTTTTTGTAAAAATCATTTTTAGGTTCACAATATGCTATTTCATCATAGATCCACTTCAAGTTTAGTGAGGCTTGGCCTTGGGCTAAGAATCTTCATGCCTGCCGTTTTGAATATAGTTTCAAACGGGCATAAACGGGAATAAGAATTTAAAAAACGATCCAAACAATGTGAAACCTTCGCATGTTGTCATATTATGTATTATAGTTGCAAGCAAAAATATTAAACTTGGAAAATTGCAAACATCACAAAAAATCCTTCACAAAATGAGCTATCATGTTCGAGGTTCATGGCATTTAGGTTCACAATATGAGGCCATGTACCCATCTTGGCGTCTGTCCCTTGCTTATGATCGCTTCGACCGTAATCATGGAGCATCTTCTTTACTTAACGGGATGCTGGGTCAGTTTTCACTGTGAAGAGCGGAATTTCATCAAACTTATTATAATCTTCTGAAATGTCTGTCTTGTCCTTGACTCCCACGATGTTTCTTTTTCCTGAAAGAACTATGTGATGCTTTGGCTCATCGTGTGATGTATTCGTTTGCTTATTTTTTTTCTTTTTTCGGTTTGGAGAACATGTCCTTCACATAGAAAACCTGAGCCACATCATTGTCTATGACGAATGGTTCTTTTCTGTAACCAAGATTTTTGAGATCCACTATTGTCATTCTGTACAACTGGTCTACCTTTACCCCTACTCCATTCAGGTTGACCCATTTGCACCGAAACAAAGGGACCTTGAAAGAAACTCCATAGTCAAGTTTCCATATCTCCTCTATGTAACCATAGTATGTGTCCTTTTGCCCATTCTCGTCTGTTGTATCAAAGCGGACACCATATTTTGGCTGGTGCTTTTTTTATCTTGTGCGATCGTATAAAATGTATTCACATTTATCTCGTACCCTTGGAAATTCAATATAGTAGAAGATGGTGACCCAACCAACAAGTAGAGCTGATCTCCAATAGTGGTGTCATTCATGAGATGTGTTCGCAACCAACTACCAAAATCTTCACGTGTTCATCTTTAATCCAGGAGTCATGCTTCCCTGGGTTTGTGGAGCGTACAATAATCTTGTGCACCTCGATATACGGAGCCACGAAGGTGGAATTTTGTAGAACCGTGTAGTGTGCTTGAGTGAATGATTGCTCGTCCCTGTATATCATTGCTTTCTGTCCTAGCGTGCCTTTTCCACTCAGTCTCCCCTCATGCCGCGATTCAGGAATACCAATCGGCTTAAGGTTGGGAATAAAGTCAACACAGAACTCAATGACCTCCTCTTTTCCATAACCCTTGGAGATGCTTCCTTCTGGCCTAACACGGTTATGAACATATTTCTTTAAGACTTCCATGAACCTCTCAAATGAGAACATATTGTGTAGAAATACAGGACTGAGAATGGAAATCTCTTCGACTAGGTGAACCAGGAGATGTGTCATAATATTGAAGAAGGATAGTGGAAAGACCAACTCAAAACTAACAAGACATTGGACCACATCCTTATGTAACCTTCTCACAATATCTTGATTGATCACCTTCCGAGATATTGCATTTAGGAATGCACATAGCTTCACAGTGGGTACTCGAACATTTTTCGGTAGAAGCCCCCTCAATGCAACTGTGTCATAATCACGTTAGATTCATGAGACTTAATGTTTTGGAATTTTTTTCTCTACTATATTTATTATCCCTTTATATTCGACGAGAAGCCAGGCGGTACCTTGATACTGTAAAGGACTTCAAAAAAGATTTCATTCTCTGCTTTGGTAAGAGCATAGCTGGCAGGACTTAAGTGACGCTCTTTATTTGTCTTTTTCTGTGGATGCATGTTCTCTGGGTCTTTCATATGTTGCTGGTCCTCCTGTATTTCGGGTGTATCTTTTTTCTTCTCATACATGCCCATGAAGCCTAGCAGGTTCACGCAAAGATTCTTCGTCACGTGCATCACGTCAATTGAAGAGAGAATACGTAGGACTTTAAAATAGAGTAGCTCCTAAAATATAGATTTCCTCTTCCACATGGGCGCGTGTATGGTAGTGACGTTGTTCGGAACAGATTGATCGCCATGACTCTTTCCAAAGATTACTTCTATGTCCTTGACCATACCAAATACATCATCACTAGTAGGGAGGACATGCTTCTTCCGGTGATCTGCCTCACCTTTGAAATGCTTGCCTTTTTTTCTTAAGAGATGATTGGTCGGAAGAAATTCATGATTCCCCAGGTACATAACCTTTTTACATTTATACAAATATGTAGCTTCGGTCTCATCTAAACAATACGTGTATGCCTTGTATCACTACTGCAGAATATGCTATTAGTGACTGGCTTAAAAGACCCATTAGTGACAGGCAAAGCGCCTGAACTAGTCACTGGTATGAGCTTACTAGTGACAGCAAGCAAATATCCCTCGCGGATTGAATCAGCTTAACCAAAATCTTGGAATTCCTGAGTCGCACTCACCGCAGTACCGAACTCATTGGCCTACGAAAAATCAGGCAAAGGGAGAAAAATGATTTTGCATCAGCCCATCAAACCAACTAATCTCCACTTTGTTCACATACTAAAACAAGAAATCAACTAAACGTATAAGTATTGCCATAACAGCAGCAGATAGAGTAGAGTAACTTCTGTCTGTCTTAGCTTATTAGTTATCGTAGGAATCTGATTATAGACATTTTTCCTGTTCATATCTTTGGTAATCAAACTGTGCATATCAAAGTCTCAAATAATATGCTAAATTCTACCTTAGATGTGTCATACTTGAAAGATTGATAAGTCTCCAATAATATCATTAAGTACCTCATCATTATCCGCACAATATCCATTTAGAAAATCTTTACGGGGACCTGCCAAACTTCACTTTCACATGCATACGGGGACGAGCTGTGTTGGTACAGAGACCTGCCAGAGTAAGAAACCTATATTTGATAAAAGAAAAACCTGCAGAAAAATAAGTAAAAATGATGCAATGCAGATGAAATTAATCACCTCTCAACAACATTCAGATACTTGCTGATCTTAAGAATGATAGCATATTAGAGACCCACACTTTAGCAGCAATAAAAAAAAATCAATAAGTGTCAGACCGTGGTGATTTTGATTTTTTTTTTCAGAACGATATATTCGAATGATAATTCCATAAATTCGGAAGTCAATGCCTACCGGTTGAAGACCAATGTCTTCAAATTAATTAAATACATATTCCATTTGTTAAAAAAAGTTAAGTTCTTTGATGTATTAACACAAACACGAACAGTGTAGTACAGAATACTGATAAGACTAAGAAGCGACGGAGATATATCAGGCATAGAAATTAAAGGAGGCATGCATGTGATACGCAAATGAACAACCGGACCTTGGCGAGTACCTTAGATAGGGAGCACGTGGTAAGATGTTGATAGTGCTGGAGCTGAAATTTGTATTTCTTTTGCACCGTTGCACGCATAGTGATCGGCCCCATGTGCAAGATGAGCACACCGTATCATACTTGATACTTCAGGATTTGTATTTCAGTACAAAAATCCGACAGATTCTTCATCGACTGTAGAGCACATACGAAAATACCAAATTACATAGGGGAAATGGGGATCTCTTCCAGGTCGATGCGCACCCCTCCACCTCTTCCGGTTGCCCATCCGTCGTCACTCCAGCCTCGACGCGATCGGTCGTCAAGGCGGCGTTCGACGCATCACGACGGTGGCGGCGCGGATCATGCGACGTGGCGGGGAACCGCCAGATCGGGTGGTCCGGCAGCAGCGTAGCAGGGGACATCGCGAGGAGACGAGCTAGGTAGCCGGGAATTGGGCGTCGCGGTGGAAGGATGGGGCACGGGGGCGTCGTGATCTATATCTTTTTTTTTCTTGTTCGAGATATAATCGTGATCTGTATCGTGCCGGACTGCCAGGGTTCTCCTATTTCCTCGGGCGGACAGCACATGCGGTGGAAAATTTCGCCGCTCGGCGGAACATGATCGGTCAAAGATATTGCTAAAATGCATCCAGATCATTCGATTAGATTAAGTGGGACAATCAGGTGGTGCTAAGCAGGCTGGGTACACACTTCGGTGTGGTTCTAAAAAAGAAAATCTTTGCTCTTATAATAGATATAGATATAGGTATAGATCCATAGCGTTGGTTAAACTGTGTACACAAAGTTTGGTGGATATTGAAGAAGTCATGTTTACTCTTTCATAAGTAGTGTCGATATTTCTCGCAAAAAAAGTAGTGTAGATACACGTAGTTTGAATCAGAATTGGTTGAAAAATTTAGAGTAAACGAGTACACGGACTTGTTTCGATCTCGACTCGATTGACATCCATCTCGACTCGGCGTCGAGCGACCGAGTGGGCTGGCCAAGCGGTGGATGCCCGGGTAGTGCGTGCCAGCGAAGGAGGCGTGGTTGGGCTGGCCTAGAGGCGCATGACTTGGCACGAGGCTGTAGGTCTGTACGGGATTTGTAATTTTGGCTGGGGAAAGAAATTCCGATTACTTGTGATAGGCCTTTAGACATGCTCGTCACTAAGAAATTTGTCCTTTCAGTTGTGTCCATGAAAAATACTAATGACTGGCACATTTTGAGTTCGTCACTGGTCATAGCGTTTACAGTGACATGCATTTATAGATGCATGTCACTAAGTAATTTTTCAATTCCGCCGATCTCTACAAAAAATACTAGTGACGGTCTTTTATATGCCTATCACTAGAGTTTTGTACTAGTGACAGGCTTATCCTTACCCGTCGCTGGTAATACTTACTAGTGACAGGCATAGTTTTGCTCGTCACTAGCCATCTGGAGGTTATAAGCCTTTTTGCAGTAGTGTATCCTTTGTTTGTCTGTCCTAAAAGGTTACTAAGAGCAGGCCAATCATTGATGGTTACGAAAAGCAACGCTCGTAGGTCAAATGGCTGCTGTTTGTGCTCATCCCACACATGTACACCTGGTTTTCCCTACAACTATAAGAGTTATTCAACTAATGACCTTAGATACATATCAATGTTGTTGCCGGGTTGCTTCGGGTCTTGGATGAGCATTGGAATCATAATGAACTTACGCTTCATGCACAACCAAGGAGGAAGGTTGTAGATACATGGAGTCACAAGCCAGTTGCTGTGACTGCAGCTCTGCTCCCCAAAAGGATTCATGCCATATGTATTAAGACCAAACCATAAGTTCCTTGCGTCATATGTAAAGTCCAGGAAATCTCTCTCGATTTTCTCCACTAAGATCCACCAGCAGGGTGTCTCAACTTTCCGTCTTTCTTACGGTCTTCTTTATGCCATCGCAACAACCTGACATGATCTTTGTTTCTGAAGAGACGTTTTAACCGAGGTATTATAGGAGCATACCACATAACCTTAGTAGAAATAAACCCTCTTCCTTGGGGGGCTCGTCATCGCCCTTAATATCACTGGGGTAATCTCGTCTGATTTTATACCATAGTGCAATGCATACTGGATATTTATCTAAATTCTCGTACTTCTCACCACGGCAGAGGATGCAGTCATAAATGCATGCATGTATCTTCTGCGCATCTAATCCTAGAGGGCAGAGAGTCTTCGTTGCTTCGTACGTACTCTCGGGAAATTCGTTATGCTTTGGAAGCTTCGGCTTTATTATTTTCAATAACTTTTTAAATCCTTTGTCAGATAAACCAGTCTCTTCCTTCTATTTCAGCAATTTCATTGTGGTACCGAGCTTTGTGCTGCCATATTTGTAATTTGGGTATAACAATTTTTTGTGATCCTCTAACATGCCCTTCAACTTCAACTTCTCCTTTTCTGTTTCACAGTCTCGCTTTGCATCAGAAATGACCCGACTAAGATCATCGACAGGCTCACCTGATGCCCGTTCTTCACCTCCTTCTTCTTCATTGTCTTCCATTGCAGTATCACCGTATTCAGGGAACATAGGACGATAGTTGTCATCATCCTCTTCTTCTTCATTGTCTTCCATCATAACCCTTTTTCTCTGTACTTGGTCCAATAATTATAACTGGGCATGAAACCTCTCCTAAGCAGGTGGCCACAAAGGATTTTCGAGGAAGAGTACTCCTTGACGTTCTGACAGTAAACATAGACAACGCATAAAACCATTCTCTTTGTTTGCCTTAGCCACATCGATAAATTTATACACACCTTTAATGTACTCGGATGTGCGTCGGTCACCGTACATCCATCCCCGCCGATTCATCTGCATCATATAATTAATTTTATCAAAAAACCATTACAGAACATCATGAATAGTGAAATTACCACTTTATATCCACACATGGATTGTATCAATGACAGTTGAAAGGATAAGGTTGCTAACCTCGACCGAGAAGGAAAGAAAGAGGAGAAAGCTTAAGTATGGCTCGGACACCTCATATTATTTTTGTTTTGTGTGAAATCAAGCGGCATCATTCTCTCAGACATTTCATCGAACACCTCATGTGCATAGAAAAAAACTAGCACACACATCTCACACGTTCCATCAAGAAAAAACAGAGGAGGGAGGGCTGGCTGCGGCGGTGTATTTATTGTAGCCAGACTATTCCCGGTTTGTAACACAAATCAGAACTAAAGGTATGTGGCAGACCACGTGTCTGAGGCAACACATTTACTCCCGATTTGTGTTACAAACCGGGACGAATACTCTCTTACGAACTGGGACGAATCCGGCTCCCGTGCGACACTCCAGCCACTCGAACCGGGACGAATGCTAGCATTAGTTCCGATTCGTGGCGCGACTAGGAACAAAGCTCTGAGGCGTCCCCGGACGAAAGGCTCTTTTTCTACTAGTGATGTGGTCGTTCAAGTCGCACAACCCCATCAGCGGTCCTGTTTTCTACTTTAGATCCACTTTTGACAACACTTGCGATTATAAGATGCACATAACTGAACCTTTATATTCAAATAAAGAGCCTAGAACATCGAGGGCGTACATCTTACAAAATACAATAATATACCACACGGTTCAACCATCCTCTTACATCATTTACAATACTAATAAGTATTATATACATACATATATACATTTTACAACATTATACACACAGACACCACACGGTCCAACCATCTTTTTACAAAACTATACAGTACTAATATATACATATATATATACCACACGGTGCAACCATCTTCTCCCAAGAAGCTGCATTATGATGTGCTTTTGAAGCTTGAACTAGAGCTCACTTACTCGTGTCACTTATCAACAACTTGCTTCGTGTCTCCATTAGCATCCTCCCATGCCTTGGCTTTCTTCACATCTCCGTCCTCTTTCTCCTTGGCATTCTTCATTTCAGCTTCCTCTTCCTGCTTTGCCTTGTTGGCTGCCGCCGCGTCCTGCTTGGCCTTCTTGAGCGCCTCGATGAGGGCAAGAAGGCACTCCTCGGGGTCCCTCTTTTTCTTCTTGGACATGGGCATCAGGTTCTCCGCCACGTCTGCAGGGGACATGTTTGTATCGTCGAGCAGTTGACGGATCTCGCCGAACATGTCGTGCTCAACGACGATATCCAGGTAGTTCTTGGCGAGGACCTTGAAGCCCCCGAAGCTGCAGTAGGACATCTCGATGTGCTTGTCCATCCTGCCCCGCCGGATCAGCGCCGGGTCCAGCTTCTCCTTGTGGTTGGTGGTGAACATGATGATCCGCTCGCCGCCGCATGACGACCACAGCCCGTCGATGAAGTTGAGCAGGCCCGACAGTGTCACCTTTGGCGCTTCGTCCTTCTCCGGAAGATCCCCCGGCAGCTTGGGTTTGTCGTCTTCACCAGATTCCTTGTTAGCAGAGGCCTTCTTGGCCTTCTGTCGCTTCCCTGTGAGGTCGATGGAGCAGTCGATGTCCTCTATGACGATGATGGACTTTCCTGTGGTCTCGATGAAGAGCTTCCGCAGTTCGGTGTTGTTCTTGACCGCCGTGAGCTCGAGGTCGTAGACGTCGTAGTCGAGGAAGTTGGCCATGGCGGCGATCATGGTGGACTTGCCGGTGCCAGGAGGACCGTACAGGAGGTACCCACGCTTCCACGCCTTGCCGACCTTCGCATAGTACTCCTTGCCCTCCTGGAACGCCTTGAGGTCGTCGACGATGGCCTCCTTCTGTTCGGGGTCCATGGCGAGGGTGTCGAACGTCGCCGGGTGCTCGAACGGGACATGGCTCCAGCAGCTCTTGGCTCGGTATGGGTTCCAGCTGCTGCTGGCGTTGTTGGTGAAGAGGCGGCGCTGGCGGTTCTTGACGGCGACGGCACGGCCCTCGCCGAGGACGAAAGGCAGGTACGTGTTGACGACGAGGTCGCGGTCGCGCCTGTGGAAGACCACCCGGTAGAAGCGGCTCTCGTCCTGGCCGGGGTAGAGGTTGATGAGGCTGCGCGCGCTGGACTGCTTCTTGGAGGCGTACCACCAGAGCGTGGTGCCGGAGAACTCGTCGGTGACCGCCTCGTAGTCGTCCACGGAGACCTGGAGGTTATTGCTGTCCTTGCCCAGCTCGGCCTTGAGCTTGCGCGCTCGGCGGGCACATGCGTCGCTGAGGTAGGCTTCCACGGTGACGAAGAACTCGCTGCGCTGGAACCGCTCCATGCCCTGCTCGGAGATGGTGATCTGGAGGTAGGGGTTGACGTAGGATGCGAGCTTGGTCGCCGAGGTCGTGAGGTACAGGCTGAGTGCGGCCGGGATGTGGTTCTGCACCTTGGACCATAGGAACATGATGCTCCCTACCCCCGACCCCAACGTAAGCCACCTCTCCACCGTCATTGCAGCCATGGCTGGCTGGCTACCTCTCTTGGTGATTAACTTTATTTGATACGATGGCTCTACTTGGAGATTTGCGTTGTGGTGTGGGTGTTGGTGTGTATATATAGTGCTGGCGATTTGTGTTGTGGGTGATTTGTTTAGATTGACTTCATAGACTTTAGGGTCGTTGTCAAGGATCAGCGTGCCATTGTTGAAACAGTCCAGGAAAATGGGATTAGTTTTAGTTCTCATAGGTCCAATAGCCAATGCAGATTTGGCTAGCTTAACCTGGAGCCAACCAAATGAGTCGGGATTCTGATTGTTAATCACATCCTTGTACTTTTGCAGCTTGTCAATCGCATCTTGGCAGTAACATGAGATTATAATTCAATTTGAATGTGAATCAAAGGGGTTCTTAGACCACACGTTTCACACTAGTAACAAAAAGTTATTACAAAGCCAAACTCCAAGTAAGCCGTCCTAATGTGGGTGCATCATACATGCATGGGACAACATATATAGTCTATCGGCATAATTAGCTTTGAGTTAACCAATATGCATGATAAATATATGGGCTCAACTACAGGTTTCTCAGAGATTTTAGGGTCTTTTTTTTAAAAAACTAAGCGCTTTATTATTATAAATAATGCTTACACCCGGCCTCTGCATAGCTAGGACGTACACAGCCAATCAACCAGACACAAAGTGATCAAAGCAGAAGTACCAGCATTACAAAAAGGTAATAAACATATGAGGAAATGCCTCGAGCTACGGCAAATCTATTCGCAGATCACGCTGTCATCCATGTCAGGAGAAAAAGTCTCTCGCCGTGTCCTCCAATCGCGTACACCCCTCCGTAAACAAGTCGCGAAACTCCATACGTTGGAGAGTAGTCCATGATCAGAGGATAGCCGTGGCACGATAGATCACCTGTAGATAAGAACACACAATGTTATTAAAAATCTTGTCATTTCTACATAACCAAAGCGACGAAATAATGGCAAGCGCTTCCACCCTAAACAAAGTCCCATATTTATCATGTATTCCGTGCAACTAGTTACCAAATACATTGTCTACCGAGCGTAGAGGAGATAAACCCGAGACTACTTGGATGATTGATCATATAGTACAAGCAAATTTACACTGGAAGAATAAATGCCGGATTGTCTCATTATTATGACAAGAAACGCATTGTGTACTTCCATGCCAATTCCTCTTAACAAGATTATCCTTTGTAAGAATGACCCCTTTACAAAGATACCAAGCGAAAATCTTCATTTTAAGGGGTATTTTCATGTTTCAAATTTTAGAATTATCATCAACTAGAATATCAGGTTGAATCAATGCTCTATACATTGAGTCAACAGAAAATTTACCACTCTTCAGTAGTTTCCATTTGAACTCATCCACCCCCTCTGACAGCTGTATCGTGGATAATCGTAATAAAAGATTGTTCCACGATATGAGTCGAGGACCTATGAGACTTCGTCTAAAAGACACATTAGGAGGATCAGATTCCATTACTATGGAAAGTGTATCTCCTTTGTGCCTAACAATCGAATACAGAGCTGGATATTGTTCTCAAAGAGAAGTTTGGCCAAACCATTTATCTTTCCAGAACCTAATCTGCGATCCATCCTTAATATTGAAAATACCAAAACAGAAGAAATGTTTTTTGGATGCCATTAGTACATCCCAAAAGTGTGAATCACCGGGTTTCCAAACCACTTGAGACACAGCTTTGGAGCCAACATATTTTCTCCATAGATTGGTTTGCCAGACACCATCTTCTGATAGTAATTTGAAAAGTCATTTACCAAGAAGCGCGGTGTTTTTGACTTGCAAATCATGTATGCCCAGTCCACCGTATTCTTTTTGTCGGCAAACCACATTCCATCTGGCAAGTCGATATTTCTTTTTTTCACTATCCCCTTGCCAAAATGATCTTGATCGGAAATAATCCACTTTCTTCAAGACCCCTTTTGGTAGTTGGAAAAATGAGATAATATACAATACCATGTTGGCGAGTACTGAATTTATGAGTATAAGTCGTCCACCAAGGGATAGCAATTTACCTTTCCAAGTATTAAGACATTTTTGGAGTCTTTCCTCAACGAGTTTCCATTCAGCAATCATAATACGCCGATAATGGACGGTATTCCCAGATAGTTGATTGAAAATTTCCCCTGACCACAGCCGAAAAGTTAAGCATATAGGTGGGACTCACTTTGAGCCTCGCCAAAACAATACAAATCACTCTTATGAAAATTAATTTTCAATCTAGAGAGTTGCTCAAATACTGATAATATTAATTTCAGATGTTTAGCTTTCTCCAAGTCGTGTTCCATAAATAAGATTATATCATCAGCATATTGAAGAATGGAGAGACCATCATCAACCAGATGGGGAACTAATCCTTCAATTTTACCATCAGCCTTGGCCCTCTCAATAAGGATGGCCAACATATCAACCACTATGTTAAATAATATGGGCAATAATGGATCCCCTTGTCTAAGTCTTTTTTTGGTCTAGAAATATTTGCCAGTGTCATCGTTGACATTGATGGCAACACTACCCCTAGACACAAAAGATTGTACGAGCGCACACCACTCCTCCAAAAAACCTTTCATACGAAGTGTTTTATGAAAGAAAGACCAATTAACTTTGTCATAATACTTCTCAAAGTCAATCTTGAACAATACACCATTTAATTTAGTGTAGTTCATGGATTGTTTCATGCAGGATTACTACACCATCCAGGATGTTTCTTCCTTGCATGAAAGCAGTTTGAGATGGGCTTACAACATGATCAACCATCGAATTTAGTCTAATTGTAGAAACTTTTGTGAAGATTTTAAAACTAATGTTAAGAAGGCAGATTGGTCGATACTGTTGTATTCGTTCTACATTATTAACCTTAAGTAGTAGAATTATGTTGCCAAAATTGAGTCTAAAAAGGTCTAACTGACTGGCATGCAAAAACTCAAACAACTGCATCTGGTCGTCCTTGATAACTTCCTAGATATTTTGGTAAAATTCCGCTGGAAAGCCATCAGGCCCGGGTGCTTTCAAAAACGGCTTTCTTGACCTCATCCTCCATATAAGGAGCAGTTAGAAAGTTGTTTTCCTGAATAGAAACCTGCGGAATATCCGCAGTTTGGGACTCAACCAACGAGAAAGTATTTTTTGTCGGTGTCCCAAACAAAGATTTATAATAACTAGTAATATAAGATGTTAGTTGCTCCTACCCCTCAATCGTACCTTCATCTTGAATTAGAGAGTGAATAAGTTTCTTCTTATGCTTGCCATTGGCCACAACATGGAAGTATCTTGTATTCGCATCTTCTTTAAGAATGAATTTTGCTTTAGAGCGTCGATACCATTTGAGCTCCTCCTCGCGAATAAGTCTGGCAATTTCTGCATTTGATCGGTTTTAAGCACAATCTCTTGGGCAGATAAAAGCCCAACTTCCGCAGAAGCCTCTAAATATTTGATAATAGATGAAAGACATATTTTCGCTTTTTTAAGGATTCCAGGAGTATGTCTGACCTAACCATGAAGGAATTTGCGTAAGGCACACACTTTATTATCCCATCGTTGTATAGGCGTTTGACCACTAACAATTTTATCCCAAATAGCCTTCACCATATCATCGAAGCCATCATGATCCATCAATCCAATTTCAAATTTGAAACTATGTTTGGATTTTCTTGGTGGTGTTCGAACAGTTAATAATAATGGAGCATGATCCGATAAAGCCTCAATACGTTCAAGAGCACGAACACTTACTATAGGGAATTTTTATTCTCATTCGGTATCCAAAAACACTCTATCCAGTTTTTTTATATGTAGGCTCCGGAGGACTATTAGCCCAGGTGAACTGTATACCTAACATTGTAACCTCTCGTAAGTCCAAGCTTACTATGACAACATTGAACATGAAAAGCCAATGTTCATCGAAACGGCCCCGACTTCTCTCACGAGGGAATTTTAGAAAGTTAAAATCTCCACCTATAAGAATGTGATACAGATTGCCCTTATCCAGATTAACCAACTCACATAAAAAGTCAGCCTTATAAACATCCTGGGCAGCCCCGTACATAGCGACTAGAGACCATATGTAATCATCAGCCTTGTTACGGATATGGAGTTTAATAAAAAAATATCCAACCGAACTAGCTAAGACTTCCATAGTCTCATCTCTAACGCCTAACATGATCCCCTAGGATCGACCACGCGGTGGACGCGATACGTAAAGTCTACACCACTAGAAAGGAGATTGAGTTGAGCTTGCGAGAAATCACGTCCGCTAGTCTCAGAAATACCCAAAAAAAATCTAAATTATGATCTCTCTACACAGTCGGCAAAGAACAGATGTTTAGCCAACTCACGAAGACCACTGCTATTTGAAAACATGCCATTCATTGAGAAACAATAGAAGATTTGTGACTCTTCGATTTTCGACCAGAAGCTGTAAGCTCAAATAATAAACCCAGCCCAGTCTCATTGAAACCCACCTCTGATAGTTCACCAACTAAGTGAGATAGGATTTGACCATCTACTGTGGCATGCAACTCCTCCTCCTCCATCGATGAAGAATTTGAAATAATAGAAGCCTTAGGAGTAACCGTTAAACGGTCAACCTCCATATGCCTCAACATAGAACTAGATAAAGTAACTTCCTTTACATATCTACCCTACTTACACCAACAATAGCCGTCTTATCAATTTTTAGGGTCTACACATAAACAATTTCAATTGAGCATTTTAATTATCACTCCTCCTACATCACTATGGGAATCAAGTGCTAGAACGACAGCCGGAAGATACGCCAATGACCAGATATGTCGGGTCCGTCGGCATAGCTCCAGGATGCCCACGGCTAGGCAAATGTCTTCGGCGTAGAAAAACCGTCGGCGTACCGTCTGGTAGGCCAAGGGCCGCCGTTGGTGGATCTTCTTATAGGCCGAGGGCCGCCATCGGCGTAACTTCTTCTAGGCCAAGGGCCGTCGTTGGCGTAGCTTCCTCACGTGTCGCTGTCGAGCCTGCATGGAATGGATGAGTCGACACCATCAAATCTAGACCGACCCTGGCCATCGGCGTAGCTATTTTTTCCACCGCAATACATTCGCTACGTTGTATTTAGATTTTATTTTTTATCATGATATTCCAAGTTTGTTATTTTTTATGGATACTATGTCATGTAAAATGATGCAACATGAAGGTTTTATATTGTGTTGATCATTTTTGAATTTTTATGCCCATTTCAAATTACGGTCAAAACAGTGTGAGTGAACGAAGGTTCTTAACTAGGGATGTCACCTTGCGGAACTATGGGTGGATATATGATGAAATAGCATATTGTGAATCTAAAATGATTTTTGCAAACAATTATGTATCTGTAATTCAAATCGAACCCACTTCCTACCGATTCGGCAGGAATTTGTCTTTTTAACCAGAGGTGCATGGAAAGCTTTTAGATAACCCAGTTGAGACACTGTCCATGGAAGGTGGTCTAGTATTTTGAAAAATAGGGTGGTACCATTTTGCAACTATTAATTGGTGGTTCCTTCACAAAACACCCTTGTTTTAGCACTCGAAAAATAGAAAATGCTTTTTTTGCGCGACAAAAAGGAAAACTTCCTCCTGCAATATTGTCCATCATTGTAAGATACACAAGTGTGCACATCATGGGCACATTATGACAAACTATGCCATGAATCTAGCAGTAACATTGGTTATTTGGCCTAAAAACCATGAAACTTCATACATGATAGGTCATTTCTTTTAACACTTTTCCAAGTTATTTGTATTATTAAAAGTTTTTTATTTTTGCGGATACAATAACATGTAAAATGATGCAACATGAAGGTTTTACATTGTTTCGATCAATTTTGAATTGTTTATGCCCATTTAAAATTGTGGTCAAAACGACGGGCATGAAGGTTTTTAGCTAGGGGTGGCACCTTGCGAAACTATGAGTGGATATCTGATGAAATAGCATATTGTGAATTTAAAAATGATTTTTTCAAAATATCATGATCACGAAATCATGTACCTGTAGTTTAAATTGGATCCACTTCCTACGATTCAGAAGGAATTTATTTTTTTCACCAGAGGTGCATGGAAAGCTTTTAGATACCCTAGTTGGGACACACTGTCCATGGAAAGTGGTCTAGTATTTTTGGAAAATGGGGTGATACCATTTTGCAACTATTAATTGGTGGTTGCTTCACAAAACACTCTCGTTTTAGCACTCGAAAAATAGAAAATGCTATTTTTGTGCGACGAAAAGAAAAACTTCCTCCTGCAACATTGTCCACCATTCCAATATACACAAGTGTGCTCAATATGAGCATATTATCACAAACTATGCCATGAATCTGACCGTAACATTGGTCATTTAGCGTGAAAGCCATGAACTTCGTACATGATAGATCATTTCTGTGAGCACTTTTCTAAGATATTTTCAATATTACAAGTTTTTTATTTTTCCTGAATACCATTTCATATAAAATGATGCAACACGAAGGTTTTACATTGTTTTGACCGTTTTTTGAATTTTTTATGTCCATTTAAAGTTGCGGTCAAAACTGCGGGCACCTTGCGAAACTATGAGTGGATTTCTGATAAAATAGCATATTATGAATCTAAAAATGATTTTTGCAAAAAATCATGATAAAAAATCATGTACATATAGTTTAAATCGGACCCACTTCCTATCGATTTGGCAGGAATTTATCTTTTTAACTAGAGGTGCATGGTAAGCTTTTAGATACTCCAGTTGGGACATTGTCCATGGAAGGTAGTCTAGTATTTTTTAAAAATAGGTTGGTACCATTTTATAACTATTATTTGGTGGTTGCTTCACAAAACACCCTCTTTTTGGCACTCGAAATATGGTTTTTTTGTGCGACGAAAAGAAAATTTTCCTTCTGCAACATTGTCCACCATTCCAAGATACACAAGTGTGCACAACATAGACATATTATCACAAACTATACCGTGAATCTGGCCGTAATATTGGTCATTTGGCCCCAAAGCAATGAACCTTCGTACATGATAGGTCATTTCCGTCAATATTTTTTCTAGATATTTGCAATACTATAAGTTTATTACTTTCCCGGATACAATGTCATGTAAAATGAAGCAACACGAAGGTTTTACATTATTTTGATTATTTTTGAATTTTTTTATACCCATTTTAAATTGCGGTTAAAACGGCGGACATGATGTTTCTTAGCTGGGTGGCACCTTGCAAAACTATGACTAGATATATGATGAAATAGGCTTTTGTGAATCTAAAAATAATTTTTGCAAAAAATCATGTACCTGTAGTTCGAATCAGACCCACTTCCTACCGATTCGGCGGGAATTTGTGTTTTTGACCAGAGGTGCATGGAAAGCTTTGTTCGCAACATTGTTTGTCGTTCTAATATGCACGTGTGTGAAGGTTGCCTATTTTTCTAGGTTTTTTTTTGATTTTTCTACGGGTAGGTCAAAATGTGGTCAAAACTCCAACAAAAAAAATACATATTGAGCTAATCAGAGGACAGGAAGCAACAACCCATGGATCACCCCACTAAAAAAGATCTGGGCCGTCCATTTCTTGCTGATCCAACCATCCACATCTCTCTATATCCACCTCTCAACCTTATCCACCCCACCTCTACTAACTACCGTCCCGCACGCCTCCCCGACCCTACTCGTCTTGCACGCCTCCCTAGCACCACCAGCGCCCGCACGCCTCCCCGACCACCGGAGCAAGCCGCTGCCTCCGGTTTCTTGGTCATCGGAGCACGCCGCCGCAAATCCCAAGTTCTCGTGCCCCGCACTACTCCCGACTCCTTCTTCTCGCCTGGCTGGCCTCGGCCTCCCGCACCTAGGTGCGGTGGTAGGCTCTGGCCAGCCGGCGATGACCAGGCCCTCATGTGCTCGCCTCCCTCCGACTGTCAGTGTGATCACGTAGGTGAGGCGGAACCTGCTCACGCCCTACAGAAATGACGGCGGCGATGGTCGAACTGGCCCACCTCCACGATCCCCTCTCCTCCTTCCCCAAATCGGGCGATCGTAACGGTGAGGAGGAAGCGTTGCACACGATGGTGGCGGAGGCATGGAGGTGCAACGCGCACGATGGTGGTTGTGGCCACGATTGGGTTTTTTAATTTGGTTGGAGAACTAGGCCGACGGCTTTTCCGTCAGCGTGTCTGCTCGCCATCAGCGTTGGAGAACTAGGCCGACGGCTACGCCGACGGCCACCGAGACGCTGACGGTTAGGGAGGTACGCCGACGTGATCTAACCCGACGGCTAGAAGCCGACGACAAGCTGACGGATTTTTGAGCTACGCCGACATCAAAAGCCCTCTTGGCCTCTCGCTTGATTCATGTGGTGCATGTGATTACTACATATTCCATCCATTCCTAAATAGAAAATATTTTAGGAGTTTAATTTTGAACTAAAATAAATTATGTATCTTTGGTGGGGGTGCACCTATGACACCCAACTATATCCGTGTTTGCACTATGCACGTGTCACGTCGCCACGAGAACCACACTCGGCTACAAGAGTATGCCCAATGGTCAATCGTTGTTCAGGCATGTCAACCATAAGAGGCACCTTATAATTTTCCTTCTTGGTCTTCCGCAGAACCACCAACCCATCCTAGTGCGCATGCCAACACACCCCCAAGCCAGATTTGGGGTAGGGGGCTCATCTTCATCAATTCTTGGATGAAAAAGAACCGTGAATGATGCCTTCTCCCTAACTATACCACCCTCTAGAAAATTCCAGCACCATCTGGTAAGAGGTGTATGAAGAGTTGACGACTCAAGTGACCACGGAACAAAATTATGTTATCAATGTCACTCTACTCGGCAACCCCGAAGGTGCTTCAATATGATCCCTTGGATTTAGTAGTGATTATGAGTAAGGACATGGGTAGAGTCAGGGCCAGTATGCGGCTCGAGGAGCTAGCTAACTATCACATCGCTCCATTCCAAAATAAGTGTGATGGTTTTAGTTTAATTTTGAACTAAAACCACAAGTATTTTGAAATGGAGGGAGTACTAATCATTCTCTTGGAATCTTTACATTCCTCATAGGCCCGAGGTTATAAACATAGATATTCCAGCATATCACCACCCCTCACTAGGGAAATTTCTTCGCCTTCTCTCATGCGATTTTTTGTAAAATATGTTGAAACCTCTCCCAGCACGAACTTTACCAACCCCCTTGCGTTGCCCCTGTCAGACGATAGATAGAGAATCCTAGCCGCCGCCCAGAGCCCCCTTCCTCCCTCGTCATCCCCTCGCTGCCACCAAAGGCGCGGCCAGGAAAATCATGGTCAACGCTGATGGTGGCAGGCCCCTTCTCCTTCCCTCACTCGTGGTAACCTTGTGTTGGGATGGCACGACCTCTGGTGTCACGGCGTGGGTGCCTCGTACAATGTTATAGCAGATGGAGGGATGACAGTTTGCATCCTGATGGTTGTGGCTACGGTCGTCGTTCTTCGAGAGGAAAAGACGAAGGCGGCGTACGCTATAGGGCTTCCTTCAACGGCAATGGACTGCGTGGTTGCAAGGCTCAATCATCAGGCCTTAGAATGCCACGGTTGTTGTGCATCTGTCTAGATCTCTTGGTGGTCGCATCATGGATCAATCAGTGGAGATGCATGGCTGCGAACCGACTCTGATCATGGTCGATGATGGTGGCGTCTTCTGCATTGCTCCCTTGTCAAAGGCATCGTCAATGCACCTCTCGCGTCCTTGCTTTGGCTACTCCAGGGAAAACCTTAGATCTGGGTATCCCGGACTGGACGATGGCAACGCTTCATGCCTTTCGCCCTCCTAAGGGCAGAACTTTGGAGTAGATGCTGGTAGAAGTGGTCAAAAGGTGGAACAACGTGGCTTCTACCATTTCGAGGACATCAAGTTTCAGCGACATGGTGTAGTAGGGTCTTGGCCGCAGATGTGTGATGATGGATGTGCGCAGGGTTGTGGAGCTGTCTGGCTCCATGGAGGCATCGACGTAGGACTAGCAAACAATATAGATCTTTGCCCTGACAATTGCTCGGCGGTTTGAAGGCAGTGATGGCTTATATAATGTGTGCATGAGGTAATCGCTAAAAGTCTGCTAGATCGGATGAGCGCCTCCGTCTTGCCTAGAGGGTGTCTCGGGGTATGCGGTGTCCCCGGTTCCTAGTTGATGGGGGATTTTTGAGCTTTCAGGCCATAAGGTCATGTTGACCTGATCTTTACCCATTGTCGGCTTTGTAGGTGTTGAATGGTGGCTTCGGATTTTTGATGGATGCTCTTTATGAGTCCTTTGTTGAGTAAATTAATAAAAAAGGTCGTATGCATCTTCTAAAGCAGAGGCCAGGGGTGCCCAAAAGAATTTATTGAAAGACTCCATATACACATTAGAATTAAACCAACAAAAATAAGAAAATAGCGGCATTACCATGGCATGAATGAAACTAAAGAGAAGCATACGAGCAAATTTGTTTTTTACTTGTGTTACTTGGTGATGATATGTGCCCAAATTCCTTTGAGCTAGTAAGTATTTTCACTGAAACCAAATGCTGACTCATGGTTGATGTCGAGCTCGTTGGAGAACCCTAAGAGGAAGGTTTGATGAGCACAACAGTAAGTTTCCCTCAGTTATGAAACCAAGGTTATCGAACCAGTAGGAGCAAGGAAACACCTCCAAGGTGTTGTTGCCAACTTGGAATCCTGCACAACACAACCACAGAACTTTTCCCCAACTTAAAGTGAGGTTGTCAATCTCACTGGTTTTGCTAAAAACAAAGGATTAAACGTATTGTGTGGAAGAAAGTAAAATCTTGCAGAAAGTAAACAGAAAACAGTAAACATTTGTAGATTGATGGTAAAAGAAAGGACCAGGGTCCATAGTTCACTAGTGGTGGCTCTCCTTAAGAAAGATGACATGTTGGGTGAACAAATTACAGCGGGACAATTGACAAACATCGAGAAAGCATACATGCATATACTAATCATCTTGACTCCTATGATATTTGATTGGGCATTACAACATTATACATAGACCGTAATCCAACTGCATCTATGACCAATAATCCACCTTCAGGTTATCATCCGCACCCCATCCAGTATTAAGTTGCAAGCAACAGATAATTGCTTTACGAACTGCGTGTAAAGTAAACAATACGATTGTTCTATGATCAAAGGATTGCTGTTTTCTCCCAAGTAGCAACAACACATGTAGTACCTTAGAGATTTCTGTCACTTCCCCAGATTACTAGAGGCGTGAACCCACTATCGAGCATAAATACTCCCTCTTGGAGTTGCTAGCATCTACTCGGCTAAGATATCTACTAACAACGGAGAGCATGCAAGATCACAAATAACAAAGACATGATAGAGTCAATAATCAATCTGAAATAGCATCTCAATATCCATCGGATCCCCACAAACACAACATGTATGATTACAAATAGATGATCTTGATCATGAATGGAGCTCACAAGATCTAGACATGGCAGCAGAAAGGAGAAGAACCAACCATCTAGCTACTACGCGGACCTGTAGTCCAAGGATGAACTACTCACGCATCACACCGGAGGCTTGCATGGTGATGAAGAAGGCCTCCAGGGTGAATTCTCCCCTCCGGAAGGGTGCCGGGAAGAGCTTTAGATCCCTCCCGATCTAGGGATGGAGATGACGGCGGCTACAGACTCTTTCGTGGATTTTTGATCGGGTACTTATGGTTTTTGTATCTGAGGCATCTTATAGGCGAAAGGGGAGGCCGAGGGGGTGCCCTACGCGGCCACACCACCCCCTGGCGCGGGCCAGGCCTGGCCGCGCGTCCAGGTGGTGTGGCGGCCCTCTGGCCCCTCTCTGTGTCGTATTCTGGCTCGGTGTCCCCCTTGGTGAAAAACTGACTTTGGCTTTTGTCCCATCCAATTCCGAGAATATTTATTTTCTGACTTTCCCGGGACCAAAAACAGCAGAAAACATGCAACTGGCACTGTGGCATCTTGTTAATAGGTTAGTCCAAGAAAGTGTATAAAAAGTACTCCAAAGTGTGGATAAAACATAAGAAAGTAGATAGAAACCAAGCATGGAACATCAAAAATTATAGATACGTTTGCAACGTATCAACATCCCCAAGCTTAACTCCTGCTCATCCTCGAGTAGGTAAGTGATAAAAAGAAAGAATAATTTTTGAGGTGACATGCACCATCATAAACTTGATCAAAGTATTGGTAAAACATTGATAGCTAGGATCATAATATTTCAACATAGCATGAAAGATGAAGTTCTAACAATAAGACATAGAAACTATGTTGCAACATGAAAAGTCACAAACAAAAGATGCATGAATAACAATGCTTTGCAAGACGTTTGTTTGTTTCACATAAAGAAAACATAGCATAGTGGCATTCAGCTTGTCCCTCATAGATTAGCAAACATAAATGCATAGGACACCTTCAAAGTTCATAAGAGTGACTAGATACAAATAGTTTAAGAACAAGCAATATCAAAGTTATGCATCAATCAACAAGTATTGGGACAATGCACATAGAACTAAGAATGACCACTATGCTCTCAAAGTAGGTACATAAAGATACAAGGTGGAGACTCAACATAAAAGTACAAGAAAGGCCTTCGTAGAAGGAAGTAGGGATTCAAGTCTCATAAAGAGCTTCCAAAAATTATGGTACTTATTAGCTTTCAGCTCTCATTGCCCCTATCATAAGCATCTTTAGGTGATTAAGGTTTAAAGTGACACAACTAAGAGGATATGCTTGACAAGTTATAAGTTAAAATCTCATGCCCCTTACTTATGAGTACCGAACCTCATGCTACTCAACTTCAGTCACAAGTAAGCTCTTGTCATTGTAAGTACATATGTATCATAGAGAACCGCCAACGGGGTACCCCTTGCACATGATACAGGAGCTTTCCCATAATCAAAATGACAAGGCAAGCAGATAATGAGCATCTCAGTGATCTTTTTATTTGCTATTTGCATAGGTTTTTATTGAGGATGCTTCATAGAGTGCTCATTATGGTTATGCTGCAAGTTTCCACCTTGATTAGGCATGGCTTAGGCTAGCGGCCTAGGCGTTTCTCTAACACAAATACAAACTCCATGATCTTACAAGTTCCCCTTTTATTTCACACCACCGGGATCCATAAGCAAAAGAACATGATATCAACTAAGTACAATGTACAGGTGCAATGTTGAAAGCGTTCCCCATGATGCATGGTTCTGCTAACTTCAACTTATAAAGCGCAAGCATATACGCAACAAAGATGGACGCAATTGTTCAAGTTTGTTAAGTGCAAGAAAGTAAAGTGTGCCATCAAGTTCGTGAGAGCTTTAACCACTAATTTTCACATAACAAGTTTAATTCGGAAGGTAGATAAAAACTTGAATATATTTGGAATAGCATATGCTAATAGGTAGGTATGGTGGAATCTTTGGAACAACTTGGTTTTATTTGGAGTTGGATGCATGAGTGGAACTCATACTTGGTTATGGAGGCTAGCAGAAGACTGGGAGCGACCAACTAAGAGAGCAATAATGGCCATAATCATGCAGAGCGACAAAACATCATTAATCAAAGCATAAAGTGATATTACAAGTCGAAAACTAAAGGATCATAAAGGCTTATGGTGACTTGAGATAGTCATAACATGGTGTGAGCATGCGCCAAGTCAACCCAAATAAAGCATGAAAGGAGAATACCACAATACTATGCTTTAATATGCTAAAACAACGCATGATTCTTCAATGGCACATTAAGAAATCTGAATTGTTTATAACATGTCATGCTACATCAAAGATCACTAAGCATAAAGCCAAAACACTATCAAGCATGGCATGACAAATCATAGGCCATAGTCAAAAACAAACTCCTTTTACCACTTAAGCATGAACTTTTCCTACTCTTTTCCAATCCAAACCAAACTATTTGAATACTAATGCATGAAAAGAGGGGGGTCCAACCAATTTATTCAGCAAACTAAGAAAACCAAGCAAACAAAAACCAAAAACAAAAACGAAGACGCTCCAAGAACAACACAACTGTGCATGAAAAAAATAAAAATGAAGTGTTTGGAAGAACCTGAAAAAAATTATTGATGAAGAAGGGGATGCCTTGGGCATCCCCAAGCTTTGACGCTTGTACTTCTTGGATATTTCTTGGGGTGACACGGGTGGAAACCCCAAGAGTGAGCTTTAGTCCATTCTTCATATCATTACATCATTCTCTCCATACACCTATAAAAAATTCTTCATACAAAACTTCACACAATCTTTATTAGCAACATTAGTGCACTCAAGATAATAAGTCTTTGGGTTCAGTTTCAACACCGATAAGACTTCCATTAAAACACAAGCTACTAAAGCACTTCCCTTGAAAATCTCAATTCCCCAAAGAGAACCCAAAAAGGAAACAACAAGAAGCAAATGCAAATAATGGCAGAAATCTGTCAAAACAGACCAGCAGGTAAATACCATTTTTTCGAAGACCTTCTGTTGCTCAAATCGCAAAGTGTTGAACTAACGAAGTTAGATAACAACCTAGGGCAGAAGCAAAAAAATTAACGCTTCAAAACTACATACAGAGATTTTACACAAATATTTACAGTGAAGCACAAAAAATCTATTTCGAGATAGCAACTTTCCCAAGCATTAATTCTCTCTCATTAGAGGTTAATCTTGGCACAAAAAGCAAATAAAAAGGATAAAGAGCGGTTATTACTGAAGTAATAACTTCCAAGACTCATCTAAAACTTTTGGGTTATCTCCCAATAAGTACTTTTCTTTAACGCCTTTAAGTTAGGCATAATAAGCAAGAAAAGCATCAAGTGTTCTCAAATGAAGAAGTATTAAGAGCAAATTTTGTTTTCATAGGAGAGGCAAAACAAATCTTCTCTCTCTTCTTAGGGAAGTATTCTATACCTTTCTTGAGTGGGAGTTGATATTTAATGGTGCCTTCTTTCATATTAATAATGGCACCAAAAGTTCTAAGAAAAGGTCTTCCCAAAGTAATAGGACAAGAAACATTGCATTCAACATCCAAAACGTACAAATCAACGGGGACATAAGCATTGTTAACCATCATAAGAACATCATTAATACTCCCCATGAGTTTCTTTTTAGCATTATCATCAAGTGGGACATTCAAATAAAAATCTTCCAATGGTGGCAAATCAAGCATATCATAAATCCTTCTAGGCATGATAGAAACACTACTATCAAGATCACATAAAGCTTTAAAATCAAAATCATTCAGTTTCATATTGATGATGGGTTCCCAACTATCTTCTTGTTTTATAGGAATAGAAGCTTTATGTTTCATCTTTTCTTCTTTAATTTTTATGAGAGCATCAGTAATGTGTTTTGTAAAGGCCATATTCATAGCACTAGCATTAGGAATTTTAGCAAGATTTTGTAGGAACTTAGTTACTTCAGAGATATTACAACCATCAAGATCAAAATCATAATTATCATCTAAAGTAGTAGAGCTATTACTAGCTTAAACACTAGTGGTAGTGATAGTAGAAACACTAATGTTTCTAGCAATTTCATCTTCTCTTTCCCACTTAGCATGCAATTCAGCTAATAGTCTAACATTTTCATCAATTCTAACTTGTATGAAATTAGTAGCAGCAACGGGATTATCAATAGTTTCAGGTTTAGCAGCCATTTTATTAATCAAAGAGGATTGTGCTTCAGACAAAGATGATATATTTCTTTCAGCATTAGAAAGTTTCAATTGCAAACTAGGAATTTCCCTATTTAAACTCTCAAGTTGATGACTAATATTCTTCAAAATGGTAGATTGTTCCTCCATAGTTTCAGTAAATAATTTATTTTGTTCATATTGCATTTGCATGAAGTTTTTAGTGGCTCTTTCAACTTCTAAAATTCTTCCTTCACTAGGTGTTCCAGGTTTGCCATTATAACCATAAGTATGATTAGGAGGGTAAGGCCTATAATTGTTATTACCATAAGCATTGTTGCCAATATTATTATTTCTTATAAAGTTCACATCAACTTGCTCTTCTTGAGCAACCAAAGAGTCTAAGGGAACATGATTTGGATCAATATGAGCTTTCCCATTAACAAGCATAGGCATAATAACATCAATTTTATCACTCAAGGAGGAGATTTCTTCCATAGAATTTACCTTCTTACCTTGTGGAGCTCTTTCAGTGTGCCATTCAGAATAGTTAGCCATCATATTATCCAGAAGCTTTGTTGCAGCACCCAAAGTAATTGTCATAAAGGTACCTCCAGCAGCAGAATCCAATAGATTTCTTGAATAATAGTTCAATCCTGCATAAAAGGTTTGGATAATCATCCAAGCAGTCAGTCCATGAGTGGGACAATTCTTTACCAAAGATTTCATTCTTTCCCAAGCTCCAGCAACATGTTCATTATCAGATTGTTTAAACTTCATTATTTCACTTCTCATAGATATAATCTTAGCAGGAGGATAGTATTTCCCAATGAAAGCATCTTTGCATTTAGTCCAAGAATCAATACTATTTCTAGTTAAGGATTGCAACCATTCTTTAGCTTTTCGTCTCAAAGAGAAAGGAAACAATTTAAGCTTAATAATATCTCCATCTATATACCTATGCTTTTGCATCTCACAAATTTCAACAAAGTTATTTAGACAAGCAACAGCATCTTCATTATCAATCCCAAAAAATTGTTCTCTCATAACAAGATTGAGTAAAGCAGGTTTTATTTCAAATAAAGGAGCTTCAGGAACAGGTGGAGCAATAGGTGTGCACATGAAATCATTGTTGTTGGTGCTAGTGAAGTCACACAACTTAGTATTTTCAACAGTAGTCATTTTTTGTGTTTTTAATAAAGAAAGCAAACTAGTAAAACTAATTTTTTGTGTGTTTTTGATAAAGAAACAAGCAAACAGAGCAGAAAAATAAACTAAGCAAAACAAAAACAACAAAGTAAAGAGATTGGTTATGAGGGCCTCCCTTTGTGAAGATGTCCTTGACTCCCCGGCAACGGTGCTAGAAAAATTTGCTGACTCGTGGTTGATGTCGAGCTCGTTGGGGAACCCCAAGAGGAAGGTATGATGAGCACATCAGTAAGTTTCCCTCAGTTATGAAACTAAGGTTATCGAACCAGTAGGAGCAAGGAAACACCTCCAAGGTGTTGTTGCCAACTTGGAATCCTGCACAACACAACCACAGAACTTTGCCCCCAACTTACAGTGAGGTTGTCAATCTCACCGGTTTTGCTGAAAACAAAGGATTAAACGTATTGTGTGGAAGAAAGTAAAAGCTTGCAGAAAGTAAACAGAAAATAGTAAACAGTTGTAGATTGATGGTAAAAGAAAGGACCAGGGTCCATAGTTCACTAGTGGTGCTCTCCTTAAGATATATGACATGTTGGGTGAACAAATTACAACGGGGCAATTGACAAACATCGAGAAAGCATACATGCATATACTAATCATCTTGACTCCTATGAGATTTGATTGGGCATTACAACATTATACATAGACCGTAATCCAACTGCATCTATGACTAATAATCCACCTTCAGGTTATCATCCGAACCCCCTCCAGTATTAAGTTGCAAGCAACATATAATTGCATTACGCATTGCGTGTAAAGTGAACAATACGATTGTTCTATGAACAAATGATTGTTGTTTTCTCCCTAGTAGCAACAACACATCTAGTACCTTAGAGATTTCTGTCACTTCCCCAGATTACTAGAGGCATGAACCCACTATTGAGCATAAATACTCCCTCTTGGAGTTGCTAGCATCTACTCGGTCAAGATATCTACTAACAACAAAGAGCATGCAAGATCACAAATAACAAAGACATGATAGAATCAATAATAAATCTGAAATAGAATCTCAATATCCATCGGATCCCCGCAAACACAACATGTATGATTACAAATAGATGATCTTGATGATGAACGGAGCTCACAAGATCTAGACATGGTAACACAAAGGAGAAGAACCAACCATCTAGCTACTACGCGGACCTGTAGTCCAAGGATGAACTACTCACGCATCACACTGGAGGCTTGCATGGTGATGAAGAAGGCCTCCAGGGTGAATTCTCCCCCCCGGCAGGGTGCCGGGAAGAGCTTCAGATCCCTCCTGATCTAGGGATGGAGATGACGGTGGCTACAGAGTCTTTCCTGGATTTTTGATTGGGTACTTAGGGTTTCTGTATCGGAGGCATCTTATATGCGAAAGGGAAGACCGAGGGGGTGCCCTAGGCGGCCACACCACCCCCTGGCGCGGGTCAGACCTGGTCGCGCGGGCAGGTGGTGTGGCGGCCCTCTGGCCCCTCGCCGTCTCGTATTCTGGCTCCGTGTCCCCCTCGGTGAAAAACTGACTTTGGCTTTTGTCCCGTCCAATTTCGAGAATATTTATTTTCTGACTTTCCTGGGACCAAAAACAGCAGAAAACAGGCAACTGGCACTGTGGCATCTTATTAATAGGTTAGTCCAAGAAAGTGTATAAAAAGTACTCCAAAGCGTGGACAAAACATAAGAAAGTAGATAAAAACCAAGCATAGAACATCAAAAATTATAGATACGTTTGCAACGTATCACCAAACTTCCACTAGTAGAAACCAGGCCTTTAGATCCGGTTCGCAAGGACCTTTAGTCCCGGATTGCAAACCGGGACTGCCAGATCGGGACTAAAGGTCTGGCCTTTAGTCCCGGTTCTGTTAAGAACCGGGACTAGAGGTCCACCACGTGGCCCCGCGAGCCGCACTAGGCTGAAGGACATTTAGTCCCAGTTCGTAACACGAACCGAGACTAAAGGTTCCCTTCCGCGGCAGCGTTTTGGGCCATTTGGCTGCCGCGGCAGGAGATGGGGTTTTAGGGTTTTGTGTTTTCCTTTTCATTTTGTGTTTTGTGTTCAATTATATTTCATTCTGTGTTTTCATTACAAACAAGGTTTCGTATACATACACAATGTTACTACATAGTACTTATACACGTTGATGCATATATAATATGATTTCTCTTACAAGCATACATGCATGGAGGTCATTACATGGAGTCCCAACCGAGTCCAGACCCTGTCTATTTGATTACATGGAGATCATTACATGGATGCTTTAGGGTCTATCTAGAGAGTATTCTCCGCATGGGTCTATGACCTCGTCGACCAAAAATCCATCCAATTCCTCTTGGATTGCTAGTAAGCGGTCCTGTGGTAGGAGCTTGTCCCGCATCGCGTTCAACTATAAAGAAGGAGATCATATGAATTAGACTCAACACAACTTATTGTAATAAAAATAAAGGGTGAATATATTGTTTACTTACTCGAATAGTTTCCAAGGGCTTCTCAGTAGTGATGCGAATAAACTCGCAAACGTAGAATCCACATAGATTAGTCCCCTGTGGCTACCTCACGCACTTTACAAGAGTAGAATTCAATCAAATAATAACTCTAGCATGATAAATGTATAGAAACTAGAATTAAAGAGATGTGTGGACCTAGCTCGTACTACTTACCGGGATCAGTTTAAAAATCAGCTCCTCACGCCATTGACCGCAGACCTTGTTCTTGAACCGTGTCCAAACACCACCCGACAAAGAAAATGAATGAATGAGTTGCTAACTACTTGATATCACAGAAAATGAACAAAAGAAACCGATATAGTGCGATAATGGTTAAAATTACCTCTAGAGCATATCGATAATGCTGCGGTACTCTTCCATGTCTTTTTTAATGAGTCCATGATTTGAACTCTTCCCAAGTCAACAGAAATGCTTAGAAGAATCCAGTGGTAGCTACGCAAGGTTTACATACATCAGTAACTCATCATTTACACTGAATATCGAGTAAGCAAAAGTTAATGTGTACAAGACAATAACACACTCACTCGAAGTGGTAAGGAAATAGTATTTCATTACAGAAATGCTGGTTCGTGAAAAACCAGAGCAAGTTATGCTCGGTCTCCACTGGCTTATCCTTTAGCACAGCTCCATTAAATCGATGTGGGTCAATGAACCCAAATCCATGGATAGGCTTTTTTTACATCCGAGAATCTTCATTCTGCATTATTATAGCGTACAAAAGAATATAGTGAATATACTTACCGACAATGAATTGAACAAGCTGAGCTAGAGACTTAGTTACATAAATAAAGTAATCACTTACAGACAATAGCAACTGAGGATAGATTTGTCGAGTTCCCTTAGATTGAATAACTCAAAAAGTTCTATAAATTCAATAGAGACCTCGTCTTCAGTGAAGTAATGCTCTTTTCGAACTTTCGCTATGAGCCAATGTCGCTCTTTTTTTCTTCTTCCATGTACCATACATGCAATTGTCGCATTTTTGGTGGCATATCCCGGAGCATCTTAGAACGGACCAAAGGCTCCCTGTGAACATATCATTGTGCTACATCAGCCTTGGTGATATCAGCGCCGTGAAGAATATCATGAATAGACATATTACATTGCTCTGCCAATTTCTTAGCCGTTTCCATATGCAAAGATTCTCCCCCATATAGTTGAGGTTCAGGTAACACTTGGAGCGAGGGGTCGATTGTTTTGCTTGTTTCCCCAGCTGGGGAACGTCTCTTATGATGCTTCCACTACCACTTGATAGTTTTGCTTGTTTCCTTAGCTGGGGAACGTATTTTCTGATTCTTCCGCTACCACTTGATAGTTTTGCTTGTTCCCCTTGCTGGGTAACGTCTTTTGTGATGCTTCCTCTACCACTTGATCTCTTCTGTTTCAGTGTCTTCTGAAGACAGCGTGTATAGTTATCTGGCGCATTTAACTGAGATTGGGATGGCTGCGTCAGTAATCTCCTAAAGTGCTCCTTGGTTTTCGGTTTTATTTGGACCTTTGGCTCAGGTTGTTTCTTTTTAGAATGAGCATCCACTTCATCACGTACGACCGCATCGGTCTCCTCATCGTTCAGGTCATAAGCCCTCTTGGGAGGAACCGACAGTACTCTTGGGAAGGGCGACAATTGTTGCTTTGGGCGTCGGTTATCCCTCGACGGAGCGGTGTTATTCTTCCACTTTTGGCCCTTAGTGGGTGGAGGTAGCTGCGTAGATTGAGATGGACTCATGCTAAGGTCATGGATTGGACTTGGAAGTGGTGGACTTTTACTGGGAGGAGACGGTGGCCTTGGAGGTGGACTTGGAGCTGGTGGACTTTTACTGGGAGGAGATGGTGGCTGGAGGTGATGGATTGTTTCTCGGTGGAGAAGGTGGCCTTGGTGTCGAGCCTGGAAACTTGATGTATTCCTTTTTCCAAAGAATGAAGCCACTCGTGACTCCTCCCAGTGTCGTCTCCCCTTCACCTCCAGGGATGTCAAGCTGTAGTGACTTACACATCGGTTGAACTTCATCCTGTTGGGGTTCCACGTATGAAAACAATAAATTTTACCCTACGCCCCTTAACCCCTGAAGCTTCCAGGACCTATCTATTAGTAATACAGTAACGGGAGGGGCTTTTCGCAAACTTACCCTTGAAGACCGAAAAGCGTTGTCAACGCTCAGGAGCGCGTGGTTGATGTAGACGAGCCGAAGCCGACCTCAAGGTCATGATGAAGTCCTTGTGCTCCCTTGGCTCCAACGACTTGAGTGCCTCAGGTGAAACACCTCGCGGGGAGTTACACACATCCGGTGCCTGACGATGACTCCCGCTTCCCCAATCCAGCAGCAGTTGCAGAAGTAGAGCTCTTGGATCCGAATCCCGCAGCGCGACGGCGCTCCGTGGTGAAGATGTCTCTCGTTTGCGCAGTCCAGACTTGGGACCACGGTCACGAGAGAGAGAGAGAGAGAGAGATAGAGAGAGGGAGAGAGATAAAATATCAATTAGAGGTCCTCCCAAAAGTGAGAAGACCTTTATTGATTATTGGGTGTATTTATCTGGCCAAATACCCCTACTATATATAGGGGGAGGGGAGGTACTACCTCCCTCAAAGTCCTGGGGTGGGACTAAAGGAGAGGGGGAGGGGAGGCCGCCAGCCACCCTAGTGGGCCCCGCGCGGGCGGGGGGGGGGGGGGGCCTTGGCCCAGCCGGCCAACCCCCTTGCCCCTTCCCCCTCTCTCCTTTCCCTAATGGGCGCTCTCCTCTCCGGGAATTGGCCCATTAAGCCTTTTGACCTTTTAAATTGATTTTCTCTTTATTAAATAATTATGAATAAATGATTAAATCATTATTTAACATTCATTCACATATTATTCAACCTCTGTGGTTATGGAACACTTCCACCTCCACTCCGAACATCCTCTGGACTTACCAAAACCCTTCCGGTTTTCTCTCTACAATTCTTTGGCGATTCTACCGATCCTATAAACACTCTCTAGGCATCATCAAGCCCTTAAGCGTGATACCCCACAGTTCGGGAACACTACAGACATTGTCGGACACTCCCACACCAATGATCGACAGAGGGACCTGGATGGCCATGCGAGCCCTGTGTGTTCCACGAATATCTTTCGTCGTTTGAACCAGGACAGTCGTGTCTTATTCCCTTTGTCTCTCGATACTTGCATTGCCCAAGATCTGATCAATGACATCACCATGTCGTGTTCAATCTTGTTACCGAACAATGCTACTTGACTCGTTCCGACAAGTGATATCCCTGTGATCAAATCACAATCTGCACAGCTATTGGATATAACCTCTCCGAGTGGGCCCTTGAGTATCTTCCCGTCACATGGACGGACAAATCCCGCTCTTGACATATATTTCCTCTACGGTTTCCTCCGAGTACCTGAACACACCTTTATAACCACTGTATTACCAAGTGGCGCTTGATACTATCTAAGCACTCTCGGGAGACAGTGATTGATATAGCCTCACGGTATAAGGAATAGTCTACGAGGATCCTTTTCTAATCATCGTAACTTGAACTTCGTGACATGATCGGGTCACGATGTTTAGGTTGGGTATTAGTTCATCATCTCATTCTCCGAATGAGTTGACTCCATTTCCAACTGGCATAAATGCCACATGATCAGGAAACATGATCATCTGTTAACCAATGAACCAGTGACTAGAGTTTCACTGGGAACACCTAGTTGTTTATATATCACACGTGTATTGATGTTTCCACTACATACAGTTATAGGATGATATAAAACTTAATCATAAACTATATGAAATACGATAATAGTCCTTACTACTATTTGTCACTAGGGCATATTTCCAACAGTCTCCTACTTGCACTAGAGTACAAATACACTAGCTGCATTTGTTCTTAATCATTGGTACCATATATCCGGTACCCTGAACATGCTTTCGCATGGAAGAGGCTAAGTCTTGGGTCTGTACTTTACAGTCCCAAATCCTTTGCAAGTTATTAATGTCACTTTGATTGGCATTAATACTTTATCATCACATGATAACATTTGTGCGTATGTATCGTCGCTATGGCAGTAGAACGAGGCCTGATTCCAGGAGCCCACAGTGACTTTAGATCAACCTTGAGGGCTTTCTCATGGGCACTGTGCCCTGGGACACATCATTCTTTGTTAAAAGCAAACTAGCCCTGCCGTAACATTATACAACACTTTAGATGGTGCGCTTATCTATTATTATAAATGTATTCATCGAAACACCAGTGCACACCTCGCTTCCTACTTGACTTTAATCGGTATTACGGGAGTTTCGAACATATTCCCTTATAACATAACCCCTTATGTTTTAAGATATGTCATCCTTTATGGATTTGGAAAACATGTCTGTAGTTCTCTATTAGACTCTACGGACAAACTTAGCTCAACATTCCGTGATTCAAACTTAATCACCTTTAAGCATTCCTTATTTGGATCACATATTATGCTAAGTTATCATCATGGTTTTCTAAGATAGAACCTATGTCTCAACATAGTGGATGATGATCATCCTTTTCTTTCTTTCAACCATTGATGTTAAACTTAATGCTATTCCTAACTTGAGTTATTAAGGACTAGTTCCTTAATTAACTTCTATTTTGAAACCCTTTTCAAAATCCCTTAAGGAATACTACATAATATCATAATACACTTATTATCAACTTCTACACCTTATAAATCATTATTTATCGGTACTTGCGCTTTTATTCTTAACATACTTAAGAATCACTCCTATAAGCTCCCACTCAAAATATGTTCCTACCATATTTGGGTATGAGTCACTACTCTTACTCAAACTATGTTCCTACATATTTGAATTTGAGACTTATATTGCTCCCACTCAAAAATATGTCAATCACATATTGTTTTAGGAAGACTTTCATAGCTCCCACTCAATTTCATGCAAATTGTACATGTACTCACTATTTTGAACAATTTCAAAATCCTTTGATCCAATATCAAAGTTGGAGATTTACTATGAGATACTAGTACTTTTACTAGTTTTATATCCACTAGACATTTAGCACACTTGAATCAAATTCATTTGAATTCGTCCAATACTTGACAAATTGTGCCTTTGTCATTCACCCCATTTTCCACTATGGCTTTGCAGTCATCTGGGAAAATTCAAGTAACCCCTTTTACTTGTGAAATTCAGCAACTAATTGCTTTCTAATCTCAAGGGAATTTTGCTTTGGGATTTCTCAGAATTCTAGTTTACCATTATTTCCTTAGTAGTTCGTAGGTATGTTATATTCCAAGAATCATGAAAAATGATTCACAAATGTCTCCATACAAGATATGGATTACATTTTGAATCCTACTTTATGTAGTGAAAACACTAGTGAGGAAAACATAATGATCATTATCATTGATTCTTTCCTTTTGTGAAGAGAATCGTTCAGGAACGTTGTCCATTGCGCTTCTCAACACTCTAATGCAGGGATTTGAATCCTCATCATGTTTTTCACTATCTTCCATTTGCTCCATAATCGAGAAATATAACTAAAAGTGAGCTTTCTCAAGAATGCACCAAAATCCAAGCAATACTTGTTTTGCTTCTCTTTTGGTTTCAGCTATGGATTTCGTATTCAAAGTTTCCAATGAATACTCTACAAGGACTTATTCGTTATTGTTTTGGTTATATCAAATAACCCCAAAACTTTTATGACGATCCATACTAGATATGGAGCCGCTTTCACAAATTCAAAAGGTTCACTATACATTCTAATTGAGTGCTAACTATTTCTAACTAATGGTCTCTACATCTATACTACAACGATTTATTTGGTGCCATCTATTTACCCACTTTGATATATAATATCATATTGTGATGCTTTGCATTTTGACATTTCAAAACACTTTGCACTTCACAATTACTTCTATGCCAATTTTATAAAGTTGAATTTCATTACTATTGATCAAATCATAGTAATTAGATTCTCTTTTATATTTATACCCTTTTATTGATGAAACACTTTGATCAAATCAAATAGTTTCATATTCATGTTTCCTTTGGTAAACTTATTTACACATTTAAACAATCATATGATGATAATTACCATTTTCATTAAATCACAATATATCGAAGATGTATTTACTTTTAACAATTCATTAAACACTTTGTATTCAAGTAATACACGGTGTTCAAGTTATTTTGCCGAACTTAGGCATGATTCATATGTGATAAGAAATCAAATGTCTTTCACATATTATCAATATAACTTTGAATTTAAACAATGGTTTCATTCATTAATGAATTTATCATTAAGTTGGGTATTTTAACAAGGCATTTTAATATTTTACAAATGTTCATGCATTATCAATTAGTTTCAAACAACAAGGATAATTCACATATAATCAAACAAGATATGAACACAAATAGAAATCATTCATAAAAGTAGAACAACTATTTGTTACAAACTCATATGAATAACCGTCTCACAAAGTGTGAGACACACTAAAGAAGTTCAGAATATTTTGATTACAATAACTATCCAAAACATAAACTAAATGATAAATGTCGGGGGAGAGCGTCGTTCGCAATCATCATCATGCTCGCCATCAGCACGCAACGTCACCTCCTCTCCAGCAAGCACCTCTCATCCAGAAGGACCTGTTTTCAGCAAAACATAACAAGTATCAAATATACTTAACACTGCAAATGTGTTTGCAAGATTATAACATTTATAAAATTGTATATCAAATATATAACTTTGTCATTGATGACTTCCGCGATATTTGGTTCAACCAAGACATTCCTGAGATGTGTTACGAACCGGTGGAACTCCATTGATTCCGTGTCGCCTCTCATAATGCAAGTCCTGACTTGTGCTTGGTAGCTTGGTGGCATCGACCACAGCACAACGCCATTTGCAAAAGAGCCCGTCATCCAGCTATCCAGGAAGTATGCAGGCCTCATGTACACATCATGCATGCGCTCCAAGTGGTTGTCAAGTGTGAGTTCTCCTCCATCTTAATGGAGAGGAAGTCTCCCATCAGCTCATGCTCCCATATGCGTGCTTGTTCCACGAAATGTGTCCTAAGCTGTAGCATTACCGTACGAGGGTTGATATCACCCACGAAAGGCCACAGCTCGTCCGCCATTCCAAAACACATTGTAACTGAAATGAAGAAGGCCATCTCCTGATGGAGATAGCGGTCTTCCCGCTGCTCTGGGGTCTCTAAGTCAATGGGCCGATCCAAATCCATTCCGTCGAGTATGTAGTCGACCAGGTCATTCTCGCTAAGGAGAACGTGGAGACGCGCAACCCATATAGAGAAGTTTGATCCATCTAATCTGAGCTTATCTCCTTCTAACCAATCAATCGTCAACAGGAAAGGTGGCATCGGGGAGAACTTTTCTACATTTACAATTGCAAAAAGGAATTTAGACTAAGTTTATAATTAAATGAGTTAATAATAACTCCACTCAGAAACACCTATGCCCATAAGGGTTCCTAGTGATAACACGACCCCTATTAGCCACATCTCTCCCGATCGTCACGGCCATCAATGTGGGTTCAAGGGTGGACGCTAAACGTCGGTCACATCATTTATGTGACTCGTGCTCGATCTTTCGACCATCCGCATTCTGAGGCCATGTCTGCACATGCTAGGCTCGCCAACTCAACCTTAGTGTATTCGTTGTGCAACATGGCTTACACCCACTATATGTGAACATAGATATGTCTGACACCCATGCCTGTACCATGGATCGCCTCATACCGAAGAACTTTCTTGGTGGTGCACACTAAGGGGGAACACAATCGTTGGTAATTTTAACAGAGATCATCTTATTACGCTACCGTCGAGTATCTAATAGTAGCACAAAATAAGATATACAAACAATAACATTGAATGTAAATGTGATGTGATATGGTCCTTCAAGTCGTGATCTCCATCCGTCGTCACTGGATTCTGGCGCCGTAGACACCAGGGTACCGGTGTCATTCCAGCGTGGTAGTCCGTCACCTCCGTGACTATCTGCTACTACGTAACATAAGGTAATCACTTTACCTTTGCCACAACCATATCACAAAGCAACGCCCCCTGCAAAAAAAAGTTAGACGCCTCTACTTTATCTTTGCATGTTTTATATGGCTGAATGGGCTTTCGCACAAGAACCGGTCTTACCTACAAACTTTCAGCACAATGCTGATCAAGCAGTTGTCTCTACTACACCCCTTTCGGGGCCCTCCGTTGCAAATGGTATACCAACTAATGCGAGAGAGACAGACACCCCCCTAAGACACTTTATACGGTACAAGCCGTATGTCAAGCGTGGACCAGTCTCGCGAATGAACGCGTAAACTCGGTTGGGGGCCGCTTCAACAGGCATTACTGCGGTATACACAAGTACACGTGGGAGGGTAATAACTAAAAGATCAACGCCCACACGCTACATCTCGTGTGTTCTACCCGTACTAGCATTACTACGCATAGATCTAGCTCCGATACCAATGTTGGGGTTCCGCGTATGAAAACAATAAATTTTACCCTACGACCCTGAACCCCTGAAGCTGCCAGGACCTATCTATTAGTAATACAGTAACGGGAGGGTCTTTTCGCGAACTTAACCTTGAAGACTGATGAGCCACAAGTATAGGGGGTGTATCGCAGTATTTTCGAGGGAAGTGAAACCCAATTTATTGATTCGACATAAGGGGAGCCAAAGAATATCTATAAGCCTTAACAACTAAGTTGTCAATTCAGCTGCACCTGGAAACAATCTTGCTCATAGCAGTTTATCAGTAGCAACCGTTTTATAGTAGGAATAGTAAAGTAGCAGCAATAGTAAAGTAAAGACAGCAGTAACAATAGCAGTAAACAGTAGGATTCGAGTGTGGTAGGCATAGGGATGGATGGACGGGCGTTGCATGGACAAGACAATTCACATAGCAATCAGAACATAGGGCAATTGTAGATAAATAAGATAAAGCATCCAAGTACTAGGTAATCCTAGGCATGTGTTCCATATATAGTCATACATGCTCGCAATGAGAACTTGCACAACATCTTTTGTCCCGCCAGCCCGTTTGCAGCGGGGCCTCTAGGGAACTACTGGCAATTAAGGTGCTCCTTTTAATAGAGCACCGGAGCAAAGCATTAACACTCCGTGAACACATGTGATCCTCACATCAAAGCCATTCCCTCTGGTTATCCCGATTTCTGTCACTTCGGGCCATTGGTTCCGGACAACAACGTGTGTATACAACTTGCAGATAAGACCATAAACAATACTATCATAATGAATCAATAACATGTCCAGATCTGAAATCATGGCACTCGGGCCCTAGTGACAAGCATTAAGCATAACAAGTCGCAACAAAGTCATAAAGCACTAATAAAAGATACTAGGCACCATGCCCTAACAATCTGATGCCATTACATGAATGATCTCATCCAATCCCTACCATCCCCATAGCCTACAACGGGGGATTACTCACTCATAGATGGGGGAAACATGGATGGTCGATGGAGAAGCGATGGTGATGATGATGGCGATGATATCCTCCAATTCCATGTCCCGGCAGGGTGCCAGAACGGAGTTTCTGGTGCTATTTCGTGGAATCTGGTGGTGGCGGCGGAGCGAAACTCCTTCTGAAAAAACGTCGAACCCTCCTGAGTATTTAGGTTAGAAGGCACCTTATAGGCGAAGAGCGAGACCGAGGGGGTGTCTGGGGCGGCAAGGTTGTGTGGCTGGGCCCCAGCCCCACTCCGTCTCATATTCTGGCTCCGGGAGTCTTCTGGTGAAATAGGATTTTGGCTTTTGTCCCGTCCAATTCCGAGAATATTCATTTTCTGACTTTCCTAGAACCAAAAACAGCAGAAAACAGGCAACTGGCACTGTGGCTCTTGTTAATAGGTTAGTCCAAGAAATCATATGAAAAGTACTCCAAAGTGTGGACAAAACACAAGAAAGTAGATACAACCAAGCATGGAATATCAAAAATTATAGATACATTTGCAATGTATCAACATCCCCAAGCTTAACTCCTGCTCATCCTCGAGTAGGTAAGTGATAAAAAGAAAGAATAATTTTTGAGGTTACATGCACCATCATAGACTTGATCAAAGTATTTGTAAAATATTCGAAGATGGGATCATAGTACTTCAATCATAACATGAAAGACAAAGTTCTAGCAATAAGACAAAGAAACTATGATGCAACATGAAAAGGCACAAACAAAAGATTCATGAATAACAATGCATTGCAAGACGTTTGTTTGTTTCACATAAAGAAAACAGAGCATAGTGGCATTCAGCTTGTCCCTCATAGAGTAGCAAACATAAAAGCATAGGACACCTTCAAAGTTTACAAGAGTGACTAGATACAAATAGTTTAAAACAAGCAATATCAAGGTATGCATCAATCAACAAGTCTTGGGACAATGCACATAGAACTAAGAATGGCCACTATGCTCTCAAGAAAGTGCTCATAGAATGTGTGAAGACTCAACAAGGAAATGAACAAGTTTTGAAAAGTTTGAAAGGCTTCCAAATGCTGAAAGTATGGTACTCATTAGCTTTGAGCTCTCATTGCCCCTATCATAAGAATCTTTAAATGGTTAAGGTTAAAGTGACATAACTGAGAGGATATGCTTGACAAGTTATAAATAGAAGTCTCCTGCCCCTTACTTATTAAGACCGATCCTCATGCTACTCAACTTCAGTCATGGGTAAGCTCTTGTCATTGTAAGTATATACGTATCATAGAGAACCACCAACGGGGTACCCCTTGCACATGATATAGGAGTTATCCCATAATCAAAATGACAACACAAGCAGACAATGAGCATCTCAGCGATCTTTTTATTTACTATGTGCATAGATTTTTATTGAGGATGCTTCATAGAATGCTCATTATGGTTATGCTGCAAGTTTCCACCATGATTAGGCATGGGGCGTTTCTCTAACATACATATAAACTCCATGATCTTACAAGTTCCACTTTTATTTCACACCGCCGGGATCCATAAGCAAAAGAACATGATATCAACGAGGTACTAAGTACCAATGCAATGTTGAAAATGTTCCCCATGATACATGGTTCTGCTAACTTTAATTTATAAAGCGCAAGCATATACACAACAAAGAACGACGCAATGGTTCAGGTTTATTAAATGCAAGAAAATAAAGTGTGCCATCAAGTTCGTGAGAGCTTTACTAACTAACTTTCTCATAACAAGCAAACATTTTATTCGGAAGAGAACAAGGCATATTGAATATGCACAGAAGTAGCAAATGATGCTAATAGGTAGGTATGGTGGACACTTTGGCAATATTTGGTTTTAGGGAGTTGGAAACATGAGTAAAACATACTCGGTGAAAGTGAAATCTAGCAATATTAAGGGAGCGACAAACGAGAGAGCAATAATGGCTATAATCATGCAGAGCGACAAAACATCATTGATCAAAGCATAAAGTGATACTACAAGTTGAAAACTAAAGGATCATAAAGGCTTATGGTGACTTGGTATAGTCATAACATGGTGTGAGCATGTGCCAAGTCAACCCAAATAAAGCATCAAAGGAGAATACCACTATACTATGCTTTAATATGCTAAAACAATGCATGATTCATCCAAGGCACATTAAGCAATCTCAATTGTTTATAACAAGTCATGCTACAGCAAAGAATACTAAGAATAAAGTCAAAACAATATCAAGCATGGCATGACAAAGCATAGGCCATAGTCAAAAACAAGCTCTCTTTACCACTTAAGCATGAACTTTCCTACTCTTTTCCAATCCAAACCAAACTATTTGAAAACCAATGCATGAAAGAGGAGGTCCAACCAATTTATTCAGCAAACTAAGAAAACCATGCAAACTAAAAACCAAAACAAAAAAGAAGACGCTCCAAGAATACCACAACTGTGCATGAACAATAAAAATAAAGTGTTTGGAAGAAACCTAGGATTTTTATTGATGAAGAAGCGGATGCCTTGGGCATCCCCAAGCTTTGACGCTTGTACTTCTTGGATATTTCTTGGGGTGACATGCGTGGCATCCCCAATCTTGAGCTTTAGTCAATCCTTCATCTCATTACTCATTCCTTCCATACACCTGAAATTTTTCCTTCATACAAAACTTCACATAATCTTTATTAGCAACATTAGTGCACTCAAGATAATAAGTCTTTGGGTTCCGTTCCAACACCAATAAAACTACCATAAAAACACAAGCTACTGTAGCAATTCCCTCCAAAAGCTCAATTCCCCAAAAGAATTTAAAAAGGAACCAACAAGAAGCAAATGAAATAATGGCAGAATCTATCAAAACAGACCAGCAGGTAAAGACGAATTTGTTCGAAGACCTTCTGTTGCTCAAATCGAAAAGTTTTGAACTAACGAAAGTTAGATAACAACCTGGGGTAGAAGAAGAAAAATTCACGCCTCAAAAGGACGTATAGAGATTTTACACGAATTTTTACGATGAAGCACAGAAATCTGTTTCGGGACAGCAACTTTCCCAATCATTACTTCTCTCTCATTAGAGGTTACTCTTGGCACAAAAAGCAAATAAAAAGGATAAGTGTAGCATCCCAATTGTCTAACCATTGTAATGCTACTTGGTCTACTAATATAATGGCTACTTCCTATATATAATTGTTGCATCATCATTATATCATGCTCATGTCATCATGCCACCTTGCATTTGAGCATCATATAAAACCCTTTTGGATTTGGTTCTTCTCTCACATGCATTAATAATTGTATTTGCCTCTTGATATATTGTATTTGGATCTTTATAAATGCTTGATGCCCAAGTTGAGTTGGGGGCATATCTTTTATTCAACTCCATCACCTTTCTTTGACACCACCTTGTAATTCCACCATCCTAATTACCCATGGGCTTTTATTTTCTTTTGGCATTTAATCTAGCCCATGTGGGTTAGGGTGGATCCAATTCTATTTCCTTTAGCATGGCTTTAATTCCATATATTGGAATGTATATGTATAAATGCCATGACTACTAACTTTGTTTTTACAAGATTAAATCATAGCATTTAATATTGTGCATGGGCCATGCAACCATCACCACCATGTGCTTCTCATTTGGTTTTTATTTGGATTTTTAGTAGACCATCTTAACTGAGCTCTCCTTTCTCTAAAGCCTTTTCCACCTTGATCTGCTATCTTGCCATGTGCATCAAGCCTACTTCCCCCTTTTCTCTCACAAGTGCATGTACCATATTTGGAAATATGAGATCATTCCCCTCACCACCTTTTCTCCCATCCCTACCTCCATGTCATAACCACACTTGGTGAGGCTTGATCTTAATCATGCAAAATCCTACACCATGTCCTCCTCTCCCTCTCCTCTCTCCAACTCCACCATGTCACCTTGTCATCTTCATGTTCGAGCTCATGTGGGTTACCCTAAACCCTAACCCCATGAACTCCATGCCGAAGCACTCCCTCTCTCTCTCTCTCTCGGACAACAAGGCCCCACCTGTCCACCCTACTCTCCCTGGCCCACACCCTAGCTACCCCATCTACCCCAGCCCTAACCCGAGCCTTCCCCTCTAACCTAACCCTAGCCAAGGCTAGCTACCCCCGTGCCTCCTCTCTCCTTCTTCCTCTTCCTTTCTCCCTCCTTGCCAGCAGGTCCCATAGCCACGCCGTCCCCACCTGCCAGGCACCCTGCCTGCCCTGGCCTGGCCTCCCACGGCAAGCACGTGAGGCAGAGGAGAAAAAGGAGCCGAGCCACCTTTTCCACCGTCTACCCCACGGCCTCACCCTCCTACCCCGTCCCTATCCTCCCCTCCGTCCTGGCTTCGTTCCAGATCTACCAGCGCGCGTGCCCTTCCTCCCCTCTCCTCCCCAGCTACCTCGTACCCCTCCTTCTCCAACTCCGGCCGCCGATCACCGCCAGCACCACCGCAGACTCCTCGTTCTAGCCGAGAAGGGTCCCCTGCTTCACCCTGGACGCGCCAGCAAGGAGGAGAAGCCCCACTTCTGCCGCAGTACCGCGACGCCGCCGAAACCCTAATCTCGCCGGCCGCCAGCTCCGTCGACGCTCTGGTGCGTCCTGCCCCGATCCACCGCTGTCACCCGCCCCGCGGTGAGTCCCTCTCCCGCCTAGACATCCTCCGCCTCGCCGTTAAACCCTAGCCATGGCAGGCGTTTCACCGAACACTCTCGGTGCACCGTCGGCCGCTGGCGTCTGCCGCCTCTGTGCCGCGCCACGCCTCATCTAGCCGCCTACCCATCGCCTTACAACAACCCCAGCTTCCGCAGTGGCTACCGCCTCCACGCGCATGCCTAGGTCCCCAGTTCGAGCCCCCGCGCCGTGTTCTGTCGCGGTCGAGCATGGTTAGCTCGACAGTTTCGTTAGAGAAGATCTACAGGGCGACGTGGTCCTTTTACATTTAGCCCCCCTTTTTATCTCGCGCTCAACCCGCGGTCCAGCCGACCACACCTGCCAGCCGCTGCGTACTTTTTACAGAAAGGCACCTCGGTTTTTCGTAACCTTAACCCGCGCTCCAGCTCAACCCCACTGTCAGCCTCTGTGGGTTCAGCCACTGGCCCGTGGGCCCGTAGCCGATGGTCCCACCTGTCAATCGCTGTGGCTAGGTAACGCCGCGGTGAGAAAACCCCCTCCTGAGCGCGCGCATCCTAGTCAGCAGCTGGCCCACCGTCAGCGACTGTGGCAAGGTTTGGTTGAGTGCAAAAAGTATTTTCCGTTTATCTGTTTTATTAAACTTTTCCAGAAATAGTTTAAATTCAAATTCAAACCAGATTTTAAATAACTTTTAAATAATAAATCCAAATAATACATATAATATATGTTTTTGAATCAGAAAAATGTGAGGAATTCAAATATGCTATTCAAAATAATGTTTGAAAACTTTAAATTTCGAGATGATTCAAATTACAAATAAAATGCCCTTTTCTAATTAAATTAATAACTTTGAATCTATAACTCCAAATTTGACAAATAATATGTCTAAATCGATCAGCGCGGCGAGCCCGTTCTATCTACGCATTCCTTGTTCTGAATTTAAGCATGCATCATGTCATTATTACAAATCAGAACTGTTTATGGCGATAAAACTTGACCGAAGAGATAATAAAATGCTTTATTCTTATACCCCACACCTCACCATGCCATGCTACTTTAATGCTATGTAATTTGTGCATCATTCATCATGGCATGCTTGTTTGATTGTTGCATTTTAATTCATATGCTTGTGCACTTTATTTATGTTGGCCCGGTTCTTCTTCGAATAGACGCCCAGCAGGAGAATTACCAGGAATCACAGGAGTACTACCCAGATCCATCTCTCGCTTCAACTGAGCTGCCATGCAAGCACTACCACATGCTTGCATACATATAGTACCTATTGCCTCTATATTATTCTTGCATCATTGAGTCACGATTGCATTAAATTGAATTCCAAGTACTGCATAGCCTTTACTTTTAAAACCCCACCGAAGCTTGTTCCTCCATCCCATGAGCCATTACTACAGGAGTTGTTTGAGCCATGCGAGTCATAGAAAAGCATTTGTAGGGTATGTGAGTGTCTGGTGAATAATGAGGTACCTAAACAGCACAACCTGAGTAGTAATGGGATAACTAATGAAAGAGGCACCTGCGAGCAATATCTGCTATTTGGTTTTTCATGCTCACTTGTGTTACGTAGGACCCCGAGTAGTTGATTCCTGTTCCTTGACTATTCGCACCATCCACATCCGGGAGGCCTTATGGACCCCCCTGAGCCAGAGCTCGATTCATTCTTATTTCTTGCGGCCACAAATTAGTTTGGGGCTTTGTTACTATCATGTACTTATGCCATGCTTTACTGTTTCATTTAATATTGTGTGAGGAGCACTTGTACTGTTTTGTATGCAGAGTGTTTTCGCGGTATCGACAAGCCCAGTCATATTTTCGGGTTCCCAGTCGTTTACAGCCATTGGCGCAAACCTTGGGTCCGTCTCGGAGCTGGCCAACTTCGTTGCGGGTAGCTTAATGGGGTGGCCCCCTGAAATATTTCTGAATCCTGTGATTTCTTTGTCGTGAATGCCTCGTTGGGTTTTGAGTTGGTTTTTCCGAGGTTGATCGAGTGTGTGTTGCTATTTGTGCACCCCTGCAGGGTAAATCTTTCTGAAAGCCGTGTCCGTGGTTATGGACGACTTGGAGCACAATTTCTCGATCATAGACAAGTTTAACTAAAGTACCACCTTCAAATTGACTAAGTACCAGATTAGTAAATAGCGCAGTACTCATGGAATGGTTAATAAAATTGCCAACGGATGGGGGTTGTTCGTCCGCTTCCTCGTTGGTAAGCGAGGAGGAGGATGGATCTGTTAATTATACTGTTATAACTGTTGTTCTTAATTCACGTACATTCGTCTATCGTTGGTTAGGCGAATGGTTAGCGAGTATCTATAGACTTGTTAGTTATTATCTTTTGCTGCAATTGCGTCACCCCAGGTTGTGTCCCCATTTAGTGGCATAAAGACTTGCTGAGTACCCATAGGGTCTCACACGATAAATTGGTTGATTCAGATGAACATTTGTAGCCGCAAGATGGATACTGGGTGGAGGAGACATATGATGTTGGCAACGATCACTCGGTGTAGAGATTCCGGGAACGGGGATCCGTGAGATCTGTGGGCGGGATGTGTTTATTTATGTGGCATCTTATGACGATTTGCTTCTTATCCGTACCCGGACCTTGTTTTTCCGCTTCCGCCTGGTACTCTGATGTGTGATGTATGAGGAGCTATCCTAAAATATTATCTCTATCTAGGATATTTGAATCTTGCCGTATGGCGTTGCAATATTTCTATTTCTTTTAGATGGAATGGCTCTGAGGACTGTTGTATGTGGCTTGCATACATACTCACTTGTGTATGTAGTTGATCCCTTCGCCTGCCGATTACGCCGCTCGTTCTTGTCCCGATGCTCTGAAAGTGGTTAGGACGGCCGAAAGGTCTATCGTGAGTGGCCCTGGGCCCCACCGTACTATTTTAACAACTTTCGTTCATCCAGGCATGTAACTAAGAGCGTAATTCACCGAGGTAGTTACAATTGGTATCAGAGCCATCCCGCCCTTCAGGGTCTCAGCCAAAATGGTCGTTGTCAGTCTAGCAAATATTTTTGGTAGTTATGTATACTAGGGAAAAACAAAACGTGAGGGTAGGACTGCTTCCATTTTTCTTCTTACCCACCCACCCACCCTTTTCTGGTAAGGAAGTGTAACATTTTCAATCCTCTTCTAAAAATTCAAACTAGGATTCACGTGTTCGGGGTTCTGTAGTACCATAGGTTGTGTTTGTTTGTGTGTGTGTGGGTGAATTCCTTGTCTATCTGTTGCATCCAAATGTTATCACTATCTGCCTTTGGGTTATCAACTGTTGGTACATTCCATACCGACAGGCCTTTGTAAACCGATGCGATCTATCTGATTTGTTGTATACCGATGCGATATATCTTACTCTTTGTTATCCGACGTTATCTTGTTTGGGGTGTTCGTTTCTGTAGTTACTAACCTTTAGGTTCATCTTAAGAAGAAGGTGTTGGGATATGTGTTTTACTGATTCATGTGCGGAGTAATGATTTGAGTGCGGGATAGAGTCGCGACCATACCACTACTTTTATCATTGCTCTTGTATATTGAACTAGTAGAGTTACTAATCTTGATTCGTTAAGTGGTTTTGCGCATATAGTGGTATTTTAATGCCGAAATTTGCGGAATTTTTTTTCTTTGTTAGCTTGTGTACCACACACCTTGTTCAGTCGTGTGCGTTATGCTTAATATCTTCTAGTCGCCTTTAACTTTGTTGATATTTTAATATCATCTCAGTGAATTGCATCCTTTAATCTTGGTTAATTCCATTTTGGTACTATTTTGGATTATTATCATTCTCCATTATAGTACTGACTTGTGTTTTATATCAATCATAGGATGGCACCACCACGCCGTTCTGAGGAGGACATACCACCTGAACTTGGGGCTGCTTTGGCAAGTATTGCAAATGCTTTGGGCACTATGCAGCAGAACCAACAGCGCTTCGAGGAAAGTGTCAGGAGTAATGAGTTTGTTCTGCTACCTCCACCTCCCAAGCGAGGAGACATCAAGAGTTTCCTCAAGTTCAACCGACACCAATTTGAGGTGTCTGATCAGCCACTTGATGCGGATGATTGGCTGCGTGAAGTGTCAAGGTTGCTGATGACTGCGGACGTTCCCGAGCAATAATGGGTCAAATGTGCTACTCACCTTCTAAAGGGAGATGCATCTCTCTGGTGGGAAAATTACCTCAAGGCAGATCTCTCTGGTTTTCAGCCTACTTGGGAGCAATTCACTGGGGCGTTCAAAGAGCAATATCTGTCAGAAATTGTCATGGAAAGGATGAAGGAAGTGTTTCTCAACCTCAAGAAGGGCACTGACAATGTCAATACCTACATCAGAAACTTCATGAACCTTTCTCGGTATGGTGGCGATGAGATCTCTGATGACAAGAAGATGCAAAAGAGGTTCCAGCAAGGCCTCAATGCATCCATCAAATATGCAATCACTCATTTAAGGCCGGCGTCTTTTCTGGAACTCCAACACACAGCTCTGCAGGAAGAAGCAAGTAGGCAAGTGTTTGAGGAGTCAAAGAAACACAGCCGTGATACAGCGAGCTGTTCTGCTACGACAGCTCCTTCTAAGCGTCGTGTCTGGGTTCCTAACACCCCACCGTCGCTCCCTGCTCCACCAAGACCGTCAAGCTACGCGGCAAGGCAACCACACTCCTTCACTGCGGCTCCCAGGGGCTACAACCACAACTACCCTGGAGCGCCTGGCGGAGTCCCTGGCTACGTTGCTCCACGTCCACCTGGTGCTTGTTACACTTGTGGAAACACTGGGCATCATCACTGGAATTGTCCTATGAACAACAAAGCGCTTCCACCACCACCTCCAAGACCTGCGGCAAGTTCTCCTATGGTTCGTGCACCTCCACCTCGGGCTCTCAACATCAACACCAAGCCTGGGTCTACGGTTGCTCGTGCCAACTGTGTCAACTCCGCTCAAGCTGAGCATGCACCTGGAGTTGTGATGGGTATGCTTCCTGTTAACTCAGTCCCTGCACGAGTTTTGTTTGATTCTGGCGCATCGCATTCTTTTGTCTCTACGAGTTTTGCTGATAGGAATGGGTTATCTATGGATCCTCTCCCCAAGCGTTTAATGGTCCTTTCTCCTGGAGCAACAATGGCATCTTCTACAATCAGCCATAACAATCAAATTGAGATTGGTGGTTCTTCGTTTCCGGGTACCTTAATTATTCTAGGCAATTCTAATATTGATGTTATCTTGGGCATGGATAGGTTAACAGCAAATGCAGCTGTGATTGATTGTGCTGAACGTTCGGTTTCTCTGAAAATTCCTGAAGGCCATATAGTCTATTCTCCAAGTCTGACTCCTGCAATTCAGCTTTACTCTTTAGCGGCTCTGAATGATGATGCTATGGAAGGTATTCAGAGTGTTCCGGTAGTCTGTGAGTTTCCAGATGTTTTTCCTGAAGAGTTGCCAGGTATGCCTCCGGATCGTGAGGTCGAGTTTGTCATTGAACTTGAACCTGGTACCGCTCCTATCTCCAAGCGGCCTTATAAAATGGGTCCTGCTGAGTTGGCTGAACTCAAACGTCAGTTGGATGAACAAGAGAAGTTGGGTTTCATTCAGCACAGTACTTCTTCTTGGGGTAGCCCAACCATCTTTGTGAAGAAGCGAGACAAGACTAATAGACTTTGTGTTGACTATCGGGCACTCAATGCTAAAACCATCAAGAATAAATATCCCCTTCTGCGGATTAATGATCTTTTCGATCAGCTAGCTAGAGCTGTGGTATTCTCTAAGCTTGATTTGAGAAGTGGCTATCATCAAATCAAGATCCGCAAGGAAGATGTTCCTAAAACAGCTTTCACCACTCGCTATGGTCTGTATGAGTACACGGTCATGTCCTTCGGTCTCACCAATGCACCTGCCACCTTCTCGAGGCTTATGAACTCGATTTTCATGGAGTATCTTGATAAGTTCGTTGTGGTCTATCTGGATGACATCCTAGTCTATTCTAAGTCAAAAGAAGAACATGAAGAACACCTTCGGTGTGTCCTAAACAAGCTTCGTGAGAACCGCCTGTATGCAAAGTTCTCCAAGTGTGAATTCTGGCTGCCTCAAGTCACCTACCTTGGTCACGTCATCTCTGCCAAGGGCATTGCCGTCAACCCAGAAACTATTAAGAAAATTATTGACTAGCTTCCACCCATAAATGTCAAAGAAGTCTGGAGTTTCCTTGGGTTGGCTAGTTACTGTCGTCGCTTCGTTCAAAACTTCTCGAAGATTGCGAAGCCTCTTACCGATCTTCTCAAGAAAGGCAAGAAATACCTTTGGACTCCTGCATGTCAAGCAAGCTTTGAAACACTCAAAGAGAAGCTCACTTCCACACCAGTCTTGGTTCCTCCAGATACATCAAAGCCTTTCCAGATATTCTGTGATGCCTCATTGCAAGGATTGGGTGCGGTCCTTATGCAAGAAAAACAAGTTGTTGCTCATGCCTCTCGACAGTTGAAGACGCATGAGATCAACTATCCTACACATGACCTCGAACTCGCAGCAGTTGTCTTTGCTTTGAAAGTATGGAGGCATTACTTGCTTGGCAACCGTTGTGAGATCTTTTCTGATCACAAGAGTCTGAAGTATATCTTCACACAGCCGGATCTCAACCTTCGTCAGAGGAGGTGGATTGAAACAATTAATGATTTCGATTTGACCATCAACTACACTCCGGGCAAAGCTAATGTCATGGCCGATGCTCTCAGCCGAAAAGCTTATGTCAACAACCTCATGGTGGAACAACAACAGCCTCTCTTGTGTGAGGAATTCCGCAAGCTCAACCTTGAAATTGTGGATCAAGGGTATCTTCTGAACCTTCTGGCAACACCTCTCTTGGAAGAAAAAGTTCGCTCCATTCAGCTTGGTGATCCTTACACTAAAAAGATCATCTCCAATATTCAGCTTCCGAAGTATGAGTCTTTCCACATCGACGACCAAGGCCCTCTTTTCTTTGAACACCGTATGTTTGTTTCGAACTACCCGGATTTAAGAGAGCAAGTTCTTACGGAGGCGCACGATTCTGTTCTTTCTATCCATCCTGGCAGCACTAAGATGTACATGGATCTAAAAACAAAATATTGGTGGCCTGGATTGAAACGATATTGTGCCAAGTACGTCTCAGAGTGTGATGTTTGTCGTAGAGTTAAAGCTGTCCATCAGAAACCTTCCGGTCTTCTACAGCCATTGAAGCCTCCGGAATGGAAATGGGAGAAAGTAGAGATGGACTTCATCACTGGTTTTCCAAGGTCGCAGAAGGGCAACAATGCAATCTTTGTTGTCATCGACAGGCTTTCTAAAGTGGCTCACTTCTTTCCCATCAAGGAAACAATTTCTGCAATTCAGTTGGCTGAGCTCTATATCAACCGAATTGTCTCTCTGTATGGAGTTCCTCTTGAGATCAGTTCAGACCGTGGAAGCATCTTCACGTCCAAGTTCTGGGGAAGTTTCCAAAATGCTTTTGGAACAAAATTGAACTTCAGCACAGCTTACCACCCTCAGTCGCAAGGACAAGTTGAAAGGATCAATCAGATTCTGGAAGATATGCTCCGTGCTTGCGTTATCTCTTTCGGCATGAAGTGGGAAGAATGTCTTCCTTATGCTGAATTCTCTTACAACAACAGCTTCCAGAAAAGTCTAAAGATGGCACCATTTGAGGCTCTCTATGGTCACAAATGCAGAACTCCGATTGGTTGGTCGGGCGCAGGTGAAAGAATATTGTTTGGCCCCGACATTGTAACTCAAGCGGAGGAGAAAGTTCACATCATTCTTGAAAATCTGAAGATTGCTCAAAGTCACCAGAAGAGCAATTATGACAGAAAGCACACGGACATGGAGTATGTCCCTGGTGATCTCGTTTACCTTCGTGTCACTCCCATGAGAGGCACACACCGTTTTGGTATCAAAGGAAAGCTGGCTCCTAGATACATCGGTCCTTTCAAAATTCGTGGAAGAAGAGGAGAAGTTGCTTATGCTCTTGAGCTCCCTGAAAAACTCAAGGTCCATGATGTTTTCCACATCTCTCAACTCAAGAAGTGCTTCAAGGATCCCGGCAGGACCGTGGACCATGAACTCATCAATCTACAAGAAGATTTGTCTTATCAAGAACACCCCACAAAAATCCTCGAAGTCGCAGAAAGAAGGACTCGCAACAAGTCCATCAAGTTCTGCAAGGTGCAGTGGTCGCACCATTCCGTTGATGAAGCCACTTGGGAACGTGAAGATGAGCTCTGTGCCAAGTATCCTACCCTCTTTGAGTCTTCTTCTTCTTCCTAGAATCTCGGGGCGAGATTCCTGTTTAGTGGGGAGAGTTGTAGCATCCCAATTGTCTAACCATTGTAATGCTACTTGGTCTACTAATATAATGGCTACTTCCTATATATAATTGTTGCATCATAATTATATCATGCTCATGTCATCATGCCACCTTGCATTTGAGCATCATATAAAACCCTTTTGGATTTGGTTCTTCTCTCACATGCATTAATAATTGTATTTGCCTCTTGATATATTGTATTTGGATCTTGATAAATGCTTGATGCCCAAGTTGAGTTGGGGGCATATCTTTTATTCAACTCCATCACCTTTCTTTGACACCACCTTGTAATTCCACCATCCTAATTACCCATGGGCTTTTATTTTCTTTTGGCATTTAATCTAGCTCATGTGGGTTAGGGTGGATCCAATTCTATTTCCTTTAGCATGGCTTTAATTCCATATATTGGAATGTATATGCATAAATGCCATGACTACTAACTTTGTTTTTACAAGATTAAATCATAGCATTTAATATTGTGCATGGGCCATGCAACCATCACCACCATGTGCTTCTCCTTTGGTTTTTATTTGGATTTTTAGTAGACCATCTTAACTGAGCTCTCCTTTCTCTAAAGCCTTTTCCACCTTGATCTGCTATCTTGCCATGTGCATCAAGCCTACTTCCTCCTTTTATCTCACAAGTGCATGTACCATATTTGGAAATATGAGATCATTCCCCTCACCACCTTTTCTCCCATCCCTACCTCCATGTCATAACCACACTTGGTGAGGCTTGATCTTAATCATGCAAAATCCTACACCATGTCCTCCTCTCCCTCTCCTCTCTCCAACTCCACCATGTCACCTTGTCATCTTCATGTTCGAGCTCATGTGGGTTACCCTAAACCCTAACCCCATGACCTCCATGCCGAAGCACTCCCTCTCTCTCTCTCTCGGACAGCAAGGCCCCACCTGTCCACCCTACTCTCCCTGGCCCACACCCTAGCTACCCCATCTACCTCAGCCCTAACCCGAGCCTTCCCCTCTAACCTAACCCTAGCCAAGGCTAGCTACCCCCGTGCCTCCTCTCTCCTTCTTCCTCTTCCTTTCTCCCTCCCTGCCAGCAGGTCCCATAGCCACGCCGTCCCCACCTGCCAGGCACCCTGCCTGCCCTGGCCTGGCCTCCCACGGCAAGCACGTGAGGCAGAGGAGAAAAAAGGGCCGAGCCACCTTTTCCACCGTCTACCCCACGGCCTCATGCTCCTACCCCGTCCCTATCCTCCCCTCCGTCCTGGCTTCTTTCCAGATCTACCAGCGCGCGTGCCCTTCCTCCCCTCTCCTCCCCAGCTACCTCGTACCCCTCCTTCTCCAACTCCGGCCGCCGATCACCGCCAGCACCACCGCAGACTCCTCGTTCCAGCGGCTGTGCGCGACGTGGAGGTGGTCGAGGAGGCCGAGAAGGGTCCCCTGCTTCACCATGGACGCGCCAGCAAGGAGGAGAAGCCCCACTTCTGCCGTAGTACCGCGACGCCACCGAAACCCTAATCTCGCCAGCCACCAGCTCCGTCGACGCTCTACTGCGTCCCGCCCTGATCCACCGCCGTCACCCACCCTGCGGTGAGTCCCTCTCCCGCCTAGACATCCTCCGCCTCGCCGTTAAACCCTAGCCGCGGCAGGCGTTTCACCGAACGCTCTCGGTGCGCCGTCGGCCGCTGGCGTCTGCCGCCTCTGTGCCGCGCCACGCCTCATCTAGCCGCCTACCCATCGCCTTACAACAACCCCAGCTTCCGTAGTGGCTACCGCCTCTGTGCGCGTGCCCAGGTTCCCAGTTCGAGCCCCCGCGCCGCGCTCTGTCGCGGTCGAGCACGGTCAGCTTGACAGTTTCGTCAGAGAAGATTTACAGGGCGCTGTGGTCGTTTTACATTTAGCCCCCCTTTTTATCTTGCGCTCAACCCGCGGTCCAGCCGACCCCACCTGCCAGCCGCTGCGTACTTTTTACAGAAAGGCACCCCGGTTTTTAGTAACCTTAACCCGCGCTCCAGCTCAACCCAACTGTCAGCCTCTACGGGTTCAGCCGCTAGCCCGTGGGCCCGTAGCCGCTGGTCCCACCTAATTTGAATCTATAACTTTGAATGCCCTTTTCTAATTAAATTAATAACTTTGAATCTATAACTCCAAATTTGACAAATAATATGTCTAAATCGATCAGCGTGACGAGCCCGTTCTATCTACGCATTCCTTGTTCTGAATTGAAGCATGCACCATGTCATTATTACAAATCAGAACTGTTTATGGCGATAAAACTTGACCGAAGAGATAATAAAATGCTTTATTCTTGTACCCCACACCTCACCATGCCATGCTACTTTAATGCCATGTAATTTGTGCATCATTCATCATGGCATGCTTGTTTTCTTATCGCATTTTAATTCATATGCTTGTGCACTTTATTTATGTTGGCCCTTGTTTGTTTGGTTCTTCTTCGAATAGACGCCCAGCAGGAGAATTACCAGGAATCACAGGAGTACTACCCAGATCCATCTCTCGCTTCAACTAAGCTGCCAGGCAAGCACTACCACATGCTTGCATACATATAGTACCTATTGCCTCTATCTTATTCTTGCATCATTGAGTCATGATTGCATTAAATTGAATTCCAAGTACTGCATAGCCTTTACTTTTAAAACCCCACCGAAGCTTGTTCCTCCATCCCATGAGCCATTACTACAGGAGTTGTTTGAGCCATGCGAGTCGTAGAAAAGCATGTGTAGGGTATGTGAGTGCCTGGTGAATAATGAGGTACCTAAACAACACAACCTGAGTAGTAATGGGATAACTAATGAAAGAGGCACCTGCGAGCAATATCTGCTATTTGGTTTTTCATGCTCACTTGTGTTACGTAGGACCCCGAGTACTTGATTCCTGTTCCTTGACTATTCGCACCATCCACATCCGGGAGGCCTTATGGACCCCCGTGAGCCAAAGCTCGATTCATTCTTATTTCTTGGGGCCACAAAGTAGTTTAGGGCTTTGTTACTATCCTGTACTTATGCCATGCTTTACTGTTTCATTTAATATTGTGCGAGGAGCACCTGTACTGTTTTGGATGCGGAGTGTTTTCGCGGTATCGACAAGCCCAGTCACATTTTCGGGTTCCCAGTCGTTTACAGCCATTGGCGCAAACCTTGGGTCCGTCTCGGAGCTGGCCAACTTCGTTGCGGGTAGCTTAATGGGGTGGCCCCCTGAAATATTTCTGAATCCTGTGATTGCTTTGTCGTGAATGCCTCGTTGGGTTTTGAGTTGGTTTTTCCGAGGTTGATCGAGTGTGTGTTGCTATTTGTGCACCCCTGCAGGGTAAATCTTTCTGAAAGCCGTGTCCGTGGTTATGGACGACTTGGAGCACAATTTCTCGATCATAGACAAGTTTAACTAAAGTACCACCTTCAAATTGACTAAGTACCAGATTAGTAAATAGCGTAGTACTCATGGAATGGTTAATAAAATTGCCAACGGATGGGGGTTGTTCGTCCGCTTCCTCGTTGGTAAGCGAGGAGGAGGATGGATCTGTTAATTATACTGTTATAACTGTTGTTCTTAATTCACGTACATTCGTCTATCATTGGTTAGGCGAATGGTTAGCGAGTATCTATAGACTTGTTAGTTATTATCTTTTGCTGCAATTGCGTCACCCCAGGTTGTGTCCCCATTTAGTGGCATAAAGACTTGCTGAGTACCCATAGGGTCTCACACGATAAATTGGTTGATTCAGATGAACATTTGTAGCCGCAAGATGGATACTGGGTGGAGGAGACAGATGATGTTGGCAACGATCACTCGGTGTAGAGATTCCGGGAACGGGGATCCGTGAGATCTGTGGGCGGGATGTGTTTATTTATGTGGCATCTTATGACGATTTGCTTCTTATCCGTACCCGGACCTTGTTTTTCCGCTTCCGCCTGGTACTCTGATGTGTGATGTATGAGGAGCTATCCTAAAATATTATCTCTATCTAGGATATTTGAATCTTGCCGTATGGCGTTGCAATATTTCTATTTCTTTTAGATGGAATGGCTCTGAGGACTGTTGTATGTGGCTTGCATACATACTCACTTGTGTATGTAGTTGATCCCTTCGCCTGCCGATTACGCCGCTCGTTCTTGGCCCGATGCTCTGAAAGTGGTTAGGACGGCCGAAAGGTCTATCGTGAGTGGCCCTGGGCCCCACCGTACTATTTTAACAACTTTCGTTCATCCAGGCATGTAACTAAGAGCGTAATTCACCGAGGTAGTTACAATTGGTATCAGAGCCATCCCGCCCTTCAGGGTCTCAGCCAAAATGGTCGTTGTCAGTCTAGCAAATATTTTTGGTAGTTATGTATACTAGGGAAAAACAAAACGTGAGGGTAGGACTGCTTCCATTTTTCTTCTTACCCACCCACCCACCCTTTTCTGGTAAGGAAGTGTAACATTTTCAATCCTCTTCTAAAAATTCAAACTAGGATTCACGTGTTCGGGGTTCTGTAGTACCATAGGTTGTGTTTGTTTGTGTGTGTGTGTGTGAATTCCTTGTCTATCTGTTGCATCCAAATGTTATCACTATCTGCCTTTGGGTTATCAACTGTTGGTACATTCCATACCGACAGGCCTTTGTAAACCGATGCGATCTATCTGATTTGTTGTATACCGATGCGATATATCTTACTCTTTGTTATCCGACGTTATCTTGTTTGGGGTGTTCGTTTCTGTAGTTACTAACCTTTAGGTTCATCTTAAGAAGAAGGTGTTGGGATATGTGTTTTACTGATTCATGTGCGGAGTAATGATTTGAGTGCGGGATAGAGTCGCGACCATACCACTACTTTTATCATTGCTCTTGTATATTGAACTAGTAGAGTTACTAATCTTGATTCGTTAAGTGGTTTTGCGCATATAGTGGTATTTTAATGCCGAAATTTGCGGATTTTTTTTTCTTTGTTAGCTTGTGTACCACACACCTTGTTCAGTCGTGTGCGTTATGCTTAATATCTTCTAGTCGCCTTTAACTTTGTTGATATTTTAATATCATCTCAGTGAATTGCATCCTTTAATCTTGGTTAATTCCATTTTGGTACTATTTTGGATTATTATCATTCTCCATTATAGTACTGACTTGTGTTTTATATCAATCATAGGATGGCACCACCACGCCGTTCTGAGGAGGACATACCACCTGAACTTGGGGCTGCTTTGGCAAGTATTGCAAATGCTTTGGGCACTATGCAGCAGAACCAACAGCGCTTCGAGGAAAGTGTCAGGAGTAATGAGTTTGTTCTGCTACCTCCACCTCCCAAGCGAGGAGACATCAAGAGTTTCCTCAAGTTCAACCGACACCAATTTGAGGTGTCTGATCAGCCACTTGATGCGGATGATTGGCTGCGTGAAGTGTCAAGGTTGCTGATGACTGCGGACGTTCCCGAGCAATAATGGGTCAAATGTGCTACTCACCTTCTAAAGGGAGATGCATCTCTCTGGTGGGAAAATTACCTCAAGGCAGATCTCTCTGGTTTTCAGCCTACTTGGGAGCAATTCACTGGGGCGTTCAAAGAGCAATATCTGTCAGAAATTGTCATGGAAAGGATGAAGGAAGTGTTTCTCAACCTCAAGAAGGGCACTGACAATGTCAATACCTACATCAGAAACTTCATGAACCTTTCTCGGTATGGTGGCGATGAGATCTCTGATGACAAGAAGATGCAAAAGAGGTTCCAGCAAGGCCTCAATGCATCCATCAAATATGCAATCACTCATTTAAGGCCGGCGTCTTTTCTGGAACTCCAACACACAGCTCTGCAGGAAGAAGCAAGTAGGCAAGTGTTTGAGGAGTCAAAGAAACACAGCCGTGATACAGCGAGCTGTTCTGCTACGACAGCTCCTTCTAAGCGTCGTGTCTGGGTTCCTAACACCCCACCGTCGCTCCCTGCTCCACCAAGACCGTCAAGCTACGCGGCAAGGCAACCACACTCCTTCACTGCGGCTCCCAGGGGCTACAACCACAACTACCCTGGAGCGCCTGGCGGAGTCCCTGGCTACGTTGCTCCACGTCCACCTGGTGCTTGTTACACTTGTGGAAACACTGGGCATCATCACTGGAATTGTCCTATGAACAACAAAGCGCTTCCACCACCACCTCCAAGACCTGCGGCAAGTTCTCCTATGGTTCGTGCACCTCCACCTCGGGCTCTCAACATCAACACCAAGCCTGGGTCTACGGTTGCTCGTGCCAACTGTGTCAACTCCGCTCAAGCTGAGCATGCACCTGGAGTTGTGATGGGTATGCTTCCTGTTAACTCAGTCCCTGCACGAGTTTTGTTTGATTCTGGCGCATCGCATTCTTTTGTCTCTACGAGTTTTGCTGATAGGAATGGGTTATCTATGGATCCTCTCCCCAAGCGTTTAATGGTCCTTTCTCCTGGAGCAACAATGGCATCTTCTACAATCAGCCATAACAATCAAATTGAGATTGGTGGTTCTTCGTTTCCGGGTACCTTAATTATTCTAGGCAATTCTAATATTGATGTTATCTTGGGCATGGATAGGTTAACAGCAAATGCAGCTGTGATTGATTGTGCTGAACGTTCGGTTTCTCTGAAAATTCCTGAAGGCCATATAGTCTATTCTCCAAGTCTGACTCCTGCAATTCAGCTTTACTCTTTAGCGGCTCTGAATGATGATGCTATGGAAGGTATTCAGAGTGTTCCGGTAGTCTGTGAGTTTCCAGATGTTTTTCCTGAAGAGTTGCCAGGTATGCCTCCGGATCGTGAGGTCGAGTTTGTCATTGAACTTGAACCTGGTACCGCTCCTATCTCCAAGCGGCCTTATAAAATGGGTCCTGCTGAGTTGGCTGAACTCAAACGTCAGTTGGATGAACAAGAGAAGTTGGGTTTCATTCAGCACAGTACTTCTTCTTGGGGTAGCCCAACCATCTTTGTGAAGAAGCGAGACAAGACTAATAGACTTTGTGTTGACTATCGGGCACTCAATGCTAAAACCATCAAGAATAAATATCCCCTTCTGCGGATTAATGATCTTTTCGATCAGCTAGCTAGAGCTGTGGTATTCTCTAAGCTTGATTTGAGAAGTGGCTATCATCAAATCAAGATCCGCAAGGAAGATGTTCCTAAAACAGCTTTCACCACTCGCTATGGTCTGTATGAGTACACGGTCATGTCCTTCGGTCTCACCAATGCACCTGCCACCTTCTCGAGGCTTATGAACTCGATTTTCATGGAGTATCTTGATAAGTTCGTTGTGGTCTATCTGGATGACATCCTAGTCTATTCTAAGTCAAAAGAAGAACATGAAGAACACCTTCGGTGTGTCCTAAACAAGCTTCGTGAGAACCGCCTGTATGCAAAGTTCTCCAAGTGTGAATTCTGGCTGCCTCAAGTCACCTACCTTGGTCACGTCATCTCTGCCAAGGGCATTGCCGTCAACCCAGAAACTATTAAGAAAATTATTGACTAGCTTCCACCCATAAATGTCAAAGAAGTCTGGAGTTTCCTTGGGTTGGCTAGTTACTGTCGTCGCTTCGTTCAAAACTTCTCGAAGATTGCGAAGCCTCTTACCGATCTTCTCAAGAAAGGCAAGAAATACCTTTGGACTCCTGCATGTCAAGCAAGCTTTGAAACACTCAAAGAGAAGCTCACTTCCACACCAGTCTTGGTTCCTCCAGATACATCAAAGCCTTTCCAGATATTCTGTGATGCCTCATTGCAAGGATTGGGTGCGGTCCTTATGCAAGAAAAACAAGTTGTTGCTCATGCCTCTCGACAGTTGAAGACGCATGAGATCAACTATCCTACACATGACCTCGAACTCGCAGCAGTTGTCTTTGCTTTGAAAGTATGGAGGCATTACTTGCTTGGCAACCGTTGTGAGATCTTTTCTGATCACAAGAGTCTGAAGTATATCTTCACACAGCCGGATCTCAACCTTCGTCAGAGGAGGTGGATTGAAACAATTAATGATTTCGATTTGACCATCAACTACACTCCGGGCAAAGCTAATGTCATGGCCGATGCTCTCAGCCGAAAAGCTTATGTCAACAACCTCATGGTGGAACAACAACAGCCTCTCTTGTGTGAGGAATTCCGCAAGCTCAACCTTGAAATTGTGGATCAAGGGTATCTTCTGAACCTTCTGGCAACACCTCTCTTGGAAGAAAAAGTTCGCTCCATTCAGCTTGGTGATCCTTACACTAAAAAGATCATCTCCAATATTCAGCTTCCGAAGTATGAGTCTTTCCACATCGACGACCAAGGCCCTCTTTTCTTTGAACACCGTATGTTTGTTTCGAACTACCCGGATTTAAGAGAGCAAGTTCTTACGGAGGCGCACGATTCTGTTCTTTCTATCCATCCTGGCAGCACTAAGATGTACATGGATCTAAAAACAAAATATTGGTGGCCTGGATTGAAACGATATTGTGCCAAGTACGTCTCAGAGTGTGATGTTTGTCGTAGAGTTAAAGCTGTCCATCAGAAACCTTCCGGTCTTCTACAGCCATTGAAGCCTCCGGAATGGAAATGGGAGAAAGTAGAGATGGACTTCATCACTGGTTTTCCAAGGTCGCAGAAGGGCAACAATGCAATCTTTGTTGTCATCGACAGGCTTTCTAAAGTGGCTCACTTCTTTCCCATCAAGGAAACAATTTCTGCAATTCAGTTGGCTGAGCTCTATATCAACCGAATTGTCTCTCTGTATGGAGTTCCTCTTGAGATCAGTTCAGACCGTGGAAGCATCTTCACGTCCAAGTTCTGGGGAAGTTTCCAAAATGCTTTTGGAACAAAATTGAACTTCAGCACAGCTTACCACCCTCAGTCGCAAGGACAAGTTGAAAGGATCAATCAGATTCTGGAAGATATGCTCCGTGCTTGCGTTATCTCTTTCGGCATGAAGTGGGAAGAATGTCTTCCTTATGCTGAATTCTCTTACAACAACAGCTTCCAGAAAAGTCTAAAGATGGCACCATTTGAGGCTCTCTATGGTCACAAATGCAGAACTCCGATTGGTTGGTCGGGCGCAGGTGAAAGAATATTGTTTGGCCCCGACATTGTAACTCAAGCGGAGGAGAAAGTTCACATCATTCTTGAAAATCTGAAGATTGCTCAAAGTCACCAGAAGAGCAATTATGACAGAAAGCACACGGACATGGAGTATGTCCCTGGTGATCTCGTTTACCTTCGTGTCACTCCCATGAGAGGCACACACCGTTTTGGTATCAAAGGAAAGCTGGCTCCTAGATACATCGGTCCTTTCAAAATTCGTGGAAGAAGAGGAGAAGTTGCTTATGCTCTTGAGCTCCCTGAAAAACTCAAGGTCCATGATGTTTTCCACATCTCTCAACTCAAGAAGTGCTTCAAGGATCCCGGCAGGACCGTGGACCATGAACTCATCAATCTACAAGAAGATTTGTCTTATCAAGAACACCCCACAAAAATCCTCGAAGTCGCAGAAAGAAGGACTCGCAACAAGTCCATCAAGTTCTGCAAGGTGCAGTGGTCGCACCATTCCGTTGATGAAGCCACTTGGGAACGTGAAGATGAGCTCTGTGCCAAGTATCCTACCCTCTTTGAGTCTTCTTCTTCTTCCTAGAATCTCGGGGCGAGATTCCTGTTTAGTGGGGAGAGTTGTAGCATCCCAATTGTCTAACCATTGTAATGCTACTTGGTCTACTAATATAATGGCTACTTCCTATATATAATTGTTGCATCATAATTATATCATGCTCATGTCATCATGCCACCTTGCATTTGAGCATCATATAAAACCCTTTTGGATTTGGTTCTTCTCTCACATGCATTAATAATTGTATTTGCCTCTTGATATATTGTATTTGGATCTTGATAAATGCTTGATGCCCAAGTTGAGTTGGGGGCATATCTTTTATTCAACTCCATCACCTTTCTTTGACACCACCTTGTAATTCCACCATCCTAATTACCCATGGGCTTTTATTTTCTTTTGGCATTTAATCTAGCTCATGTGGGTTAGGGTGGATCCAATTCTATTTCCTTTAGCATGGCTTTAATTCCATATATTGGAATGTATATGCATAAATGCCATGACTACTAACTTTGTTTTTACAAGATTAAATCATAGCATTTAATATTGTGCATGGGCCATGCAACCATCACCACCATGTGCTTCTCCTTTGGTTTTTATTTGGATTTTTAGTAGACCATCTTAACTGAGCTCTCCTTTCTCTAAAGCCTTTTCCACCTTGATCTGCTATCTTGCCATGTGCATCAAGCCTACTTCCTCCTTTTATCTCACAAGTGCATGTACCATATTTGGAAATATGAGATCATTCCCCTCACCACCTTTTCTCCCATCCCTACCTCCATGTCATAACCACACTTGGTGAGGCTTGATCTTAATCATGCAAAATCCTACACCATGTCCTCCTCTCCCTCTCCTCTCTCCAACTCCACCATGTCACCTTGTCATCTTCATGTTCGAGCTCATGTGGGTTACCCTAAACCCTAACCCCATGACCTCCATGCCGAAGCACTCCCTCTCTCTCTCTCTCTCGGACAGCAAGGCCCCACCTGTCCACCCTACTCTCCCTGGCCCACACCCTAGCTACCCCATCTACCTCAGCCCTAACCTGAGCCTTCCCCTCTAACCTAACCCTAGCCAAGGCTAGCTACCCCCGTGCCTCCTCTCTCCTTCTTCCTCTTCCTTTCTCCCTCCCTGCCAGCAGGTCCCATAGCCACGCCGTCCCCACCTGCCAGGCACCCTGCCTGCCCTGGCCTGGCCTCCCACGGCAAGCACGTGAGGCAGAGGAGAAAAAAGGGCCGAGCCACCTTTTCCACCGTCTACCCCACGGCCTCATGCTCCTACCCCGTCCCTATCCTCCCCTCCGTCCTGGCTTCTTTCCAGATCTACCAGCGCGCGTGCCCTTCCTCCCCTCTCCTCCCCAGCTACCTCGTACCCCTCCTTCTCCAACTCCGGCCGCCGATCACCGCCAGCACCACCGCAGACTCCTCGTTCCAGCGGCTGTGCGCGACGTGGAGGTGGTCGAGGAGGCCGAGAAGGGTCCCCTGCTTCACCATGGACGCGCCAGCAAGGAGGAGAAGCCCCACTTCTGCCGTAGTACCGCGACGCCACCGAAACCCTAATCTCGCCAGCCACCAGCTCCGTCGACGCTCTACTGCGTCCCGCCCTGATCCACCGCCGTCACCCACCCTGCGGTGAGTCCCTCTCCCGCCTAGACATCCTCCGCCTCGCCGTTAAACCCTAGCCGCGGCAGGCGTTTCACCGAACGCTCTCGGTGCGCCGTCGGCCGCTGGCGTCTGCCGCCTCTGTGCCGCGCCACGCCTCATCTAGCCGCCTACCCATCGCCTTACAACAACCCCAGCTTCCGTAGTGGCTACCGCCTCTGTGCGCGTGCCCAGGTTCCCAGTTCGAGCCCCCGCGCCGCGCTCTGTCGCGGTCGAGCACGGTCAGCTTGACAGTTTCGTCAGAGAAGATTTACAGGGCGCTGTGGTCGTTTTACATTTAGCCCCCCTTTTTATCTTGCGCTCAACCCGCGGTCCAGCCGACCCCACCTGCCAGCCGCTGCGTACTTTTTACAGAAAGGCACCCCGGTTTTTAGTAACCTTAACCCGCGCTCCAGCTCAACCCAACTGTCAGCCTCTACGGGTTCAGCCGCTAGCCCGTGGGCCCGTAGCCGCTGGTCCCACCTAATTTGAATCTATAACTTTGAATGCCCTTTTCTAATTAAATTAATAACTTTGAATCTATAACTCCAAATTTGACAAATAATATGTCTAAATCGATCAGCGTGACGAGCCCGTTCTATCTACGCATTCCTTGTTCTGAATTGAAGCATGCACCATGTCATTATTACAAATCAGAACTGTTTATGGCGATAAAACTTGACCGAAGAGATAATAAAATGCTTTATTCTTGTACCCCACACCTCACCATGCCATGCTACTTTAATGCCATGTAATTTGTGCATCATTCATCATGGCATGCTTGTTTTCTTATCGCATTTTAATTCATATGCTTGTGCACTTTATTTATGTTGGCCCTTGTTTGTTTGGTTCTTCTTCGAATAGACGCCCAGCAGGAGAATTACCAGGAATCACAGGAGTACTACCCAGATCCATCTCTCGCTTCAACTAAGCTGCCAGGCAAGCACTACCACATGCTTGCATACATATAGTACCTATTGCCTCTATCTTATTCTTGCATCATTGAGTCATGATTGCATTAAATTGAATTCCAAGTACTGCATAGCCTTTACTTTTAAAACCCCACCGAAGCTTGTTCCTCCATCCCATGAGCCATTACTACAGGAGTTGTTTGAGCCATGCGAGTCGTAGAAAAGCATGTGTAGGGTATGTGAGTGCCTGGTGAATAATGAGGTACCTAAACAACACAACCTGAGTAGTAATGGGATAACTAATGAAAGAGGCACCTGCGAGCAATATCTGCTATTTGGTTTTTCATGCTCACTTGTGTTACGTAGGACCCCGAGTACTTGATTCCTGTTCCTTGACTATTCGCACCATCCACATCCGGGAGGCCTTATGGACCCCCGTGAGCCAAAGCTCGATTCATTCTTATTTCTTGGGGCCACAAAGTAGTTTAGGGCTTTGTTACTATCCTGTACTTATGCCATGCTTTACTGTTTCATTTAATATTGTGCGAGGAGCACCTGTACTGTTTTGGATGCGGAGTGTTTTCGCGGTATCGACAAGCCCAGTCACATTTTCGGGTTCCCAGTCGTTTACAGCCATTGGCGCAAACCTTGGGTCCGTCTCGGAGCTGGCCAACTTCGTTGCGGGTAGCTTAATGGGGTGGCCCCCTGAAATATTTCTGAATCCTGTGATTGCTTTGTCGTGAATGCCTCGTTGGGTTTTGAGTTGGTTTTTCCGAGGTTGATCGAGTGTGTGTTGCTATTTGTGCACCCCTGCAGGGTAAATCTTTCTGAAAGCCGTGTCCGTGGTTATGGACGACTTGGAGCACAATTTCTCGATCATAGACAAGTTTAACTAAAGTACCACCTTCAAATTGACTAAGTACCAGATTAGTAAATAGCGTAGTACTCATGGAATGGTTAATAAAATTGCCAACGGATGGGGGTTGTTCGTCCGCTTCCTTGTTGGTAAGCGAGGAGGAGGATGGATCTGTTAATTATACTGTTATAACTGTTGTTCTTAATTCACGTACATTCGTCTATCATTGGTTAGGCGAATGGTTAGCGAGTATCTATAGACTTGTTAGTTATTATCTTTTGCTGCAATTGCGTCACCCCAGGTTGTGTCCCCATTTAGTGGCATAAAGACTTGCTGAGTACCCATAGGGTCTCACACGATAAATTGGTTGATTCAGATGAACATTTGTAGCCGCAAGATGGATACTGGGTGGAGGAGACAGATGATGTTGGCAACGATCACTCGGTGTAGAGATTCCGGGAACGGGGATCCGTGAGATCTGTGGGCGGGATGTGTTTATTTATGTGGCATCTTATGACGATTTGCTTCTTATCCGTACCCGGACCTTGTTTTTCCGCTTCCGCCTGGTACTCTGATGTGTGATGTATGAGGAGCTATCCTAAAATATTATCTCTATCTAGGATATTTGAATCTTGCCGTATGGCGTTGCAATATTTCTATTTCTTTTAGATGGAATGGCTCTGAGGACTGTTGTATGTGGCTTGCATACATACTCACTTGTGTATGTAGTTGATCCCTTCGCCTGCCGATTACGCCGCTCGTTCTTGTCCCGATGCTCTGAAAGTGGTTAGGACGGCCGAAAGGTCTATCGTGAGTGGCCCTGGGCCCCACCGTACTATTTTAACAACTTTCGTTCATCCAGGCATGTAACTAAGAGCGTAATTCACCGAGGTAGTTACAATAAGGAGCGGTTATTACTGAAGTAATAACTTCCAAGACTCATCTAAAACTTTTGGGTTATCTCCCAATAAGTACTTTTCTTTAACGCCTTTAAGTTAGGCCTACGCAAAAACTAAAATGGATAGAATAGAAGTAAGCGGAGATAATCATGGTGAAAACATTGTTTTGTTCAATGAAATCCTTTTGTTAACAAGGTTGATCAGGTCTTGTTACTAAAACAATTCCATATGAGACAAAACTTTCTATTCCACTAATGATTATGTTACCTCAACCTTGGTAGCAATGGTCCCAATCATAATAGTTTCAAATTTTTCTCTTGGTATGTGACAATATATTTCTCCAACTTGAATGCCCTCAACATGTTCAATTGAATTCAAACCATAAGTCCTTTCAATCTTCTTGGGGAAATAGACAGTATGTTCCTTCTCATTAACATTAAAGGTCACCTTTCCTTGATTACAATTAATAATAGCTCATGCAGTATTAAGAAAAGGTCTCCCAAGAATAATAGACATATTATCATCTTTAGGCATTTCAAGCACAACAAAATCAGTTAATAAAAAGCAATTATGAGCCACTTGAATAGGTACATCCTCACATATACCAACAGGAACAGTGGTAGATTTATCAGCCATTTGCAAAGATATATCAGTTGGTTTTCTAGTTGAAGCCTCTTATAGAGAGAGAAAGGAATAACACTAACTCCAGCTCCCAAATCACACAAAGCAGTTCTAACATAACCGTTCTTAATAGAGCAAGGGATAGTTGGAATCCCTGGGTCTCCAAGTTTCTTTGGAACCTTACCATTAAAGGAATAATTAGCAAGCAAAGTAGAGATTTCGTCATTAGGGATCTTCCTTTTATCCGAGACAATATCCTTCATATACTTTGAGTAAGGAGGTAATTTAATAGCATCAGTCAAAGGAATTTGTAGGAATAAAGGTTTCATCCACTCACAAAACTTATTATAGTGTTCATCTTCCTTTGACTTGTGTTTCTTATCAAGGAAAGGCATAGGTTTTTGGACCAAAGGCTCTCTCTCACTACCATGTTTCTTAGCAATAAAATCTTCTTTGGTGTATTTAGTATTCTTAGTGTGGTTTTCAGGTTCTTCTTCAACTTTTTCTTCATTTGAAGCTTCATTTTTTTCATTACCACTTTCAGTTTTAGCATCAGAAATAGATATACTATTAGGATCTATAGCAGGTTCAGAGGGTTCTACAACAGTTTTATGTTTCCTTTTCCTTTTCTTATGAGTAGAACCGCTATTTTCAGCTTGTTGAGAATCCTGCTCAATTCTTTTGGGATGCCCCTCAGGATATAGAGGATCCTGGGTAGTAGCACCACTTCTAGTTCTAATTTCATAAGCATGTCTTCCTTTAGCAGCATTAACTAGCAAATCTTTTTGCACTTCAACGAGTTGATCTATTTGAGTTTGAACCATTTGAAAGTGTTTAACAATCATTTTAACATCATTAGAGGTTGTTTCCACAATATCTTTCAACTCAACAATAGCTCTAGTGTTTTCCATTAGATGATTTTGCACCCTTTTATTAAAATTATCTTGCTTAATGATGGCTCAGTGCACGGCGCCCAGAAAAGTGCTTGATGGCTCGTGGTTGATGTAGAGCTCGTTGGGAACCCCAAGAGGAAGGTATGATGAGCACAGCAACAAGTTTCCCTCAGTTATGAAACCAAGGTTTAATCGAACCAGTAGGAGCAAGGAAACACCCCAAAGGTGTTACTAGCTGAGCTTTGGCAGGGCGCACTACCGGTGCTAGTAGCAATGTGGAGACCTGCACAACACAACCACATAACAGTGTCCCCAACTTGCGATGAGGTTGTCAATCTCACCGTGTTTTGCGGAAAAAAGGATTAAACGTATCGAATGGAAAGAAGTAAAAGTTTGTAGAAAGTAAACACAAAGCAGTAAACAGTTTGTAGATTGAATATAAAAGACAAGGACCAGGATCCATAGTTCACTATAGGTGGCTCTCCTTAGATAGATAACATGCTGGGTGAACAAATTACAGCGGGGCAATTGACAAACACCGAGAAAGCAATACATGCATATACTAATCATCTTGACTCCTTTGAGACTTGATTGGGCATTACAACATAATACATAGACCGCCATCCAACTGAATCTATGACTAATAATCCACCTTCAGGTTATCATCCGAACCCCCTCCAGTATTAAGTTGCAAGAAACAGATTATTGGTTTACGAACTGCGTGTAAAGTAAACAATACGATTATTCTATGAACAAAGGATTGTTGTTTTCTCCCTAGTAGCAATAGCACATCTAGTACCTTAGAGATTTCTGTCACTTCCCCAGATTACCAGAGGCATGAACCCACTATCGAGCATAAATACTAACTCTTGGAGTTGCTAGCATCTACTTGGCCAAGATAGCTACTAACAACGGAAAGCATGCAAGATCACAAAAAACAAAGACATGATAGAATCAATAATCAATCTGAAATAGCATCTCAATATCCATTGGATACCCGCAAACACAACATGTATGAATACAAATAGATGATCTTGATCATGAACGGAGCTCACAAGATCTAAACATGGAAGCACAAAGGAGGAGAACCAACCATCTAGCTACTACATGGATCCGTAGTCCAAGGATGAACTACTCACGCATCACACCGGAGGCTTGCATGGTGGTGAGGAAGGCCTCTAGGGTGAATTCCCCTCTCCGGCAGGGTGCCGGGAAGAGTTTCAGATTCCTCCCGATCTAGGGATAGAGATGACGGCGGCTATAGACTCTTTCGTGGATTTTTGATCGGGGACTTAGGGTTTACGTCCCGAGGGCATCTTATAGTCGGAAGGGGAGGCCGAGGGGGTGCTGAGAGCGGCCACACCACCCCCTGGCGCGGGCTAGGCCTGGCCGCGCGGCCAGGTGGTGTGGTGGCTCCCTGGCCCTTCTCCGTCTCGTATTCTGGCACTTGATCCCTTCCGGAAAAATAGGCACTTTGGCTTTTGTCCCGTCCAATTCCGAGAATATTCATTTTCTGACTTTCCTGGAACCAAAATCAGCAAAAACAGGCAGCTGGCACTATGGCTCTTGTTAATAGGTTAGTCCAAGAAATCATATGAAAATTACTCCAAAGTTGGAACAAAACACAAGAAAGTTGATAAAACCAAGCATGGGACATCAAAAATTATAGATACATTTGCAATGTATCAACATCCCCAAGCTTAACTCCTGATCGTCCTCGAGTAGGTAAGTGATAAAAAGAAAGAATAGTTTTTGAGGTGACATGCACCATCAAAGACTTGATCAAAGTATTTGCAAAACATTCAAAGCTTGGATCATAGTACTTCAATCATAACATGAAAGACAAAGTTCTAGCAATAAGCAAAGAAACTATGGTGCAACATGAAAAGGCACAAACAAAAGATTCATGAATAACATGCTTTGCAAGATGTTTGTTTGTTTCACATAAACAAAACATGGCATAATAGTATTCAGCTTTTCCCTCAATAGAGTAGCAAATATAAATGCATAGGACACCTTCAAAATTCGAAAGAGTGACTAGATACAATAGTTTAAAACAAGCAATATCATGTTGTGCATCAATCAACTAGTCTTGGGACAATGCACATAGAACTAAGAATGGTCACTATGCTCTCAAAGTAAGTGCAGAAAGATAGAAGGTGAAGACTCAATATAATGGTGGAAGAAAGGCCTTTTGTCTAAAAGGAAGTAGGGATTCAAGTCTCATAAAGAGCTTCCAAAAATTATGGTACTTATAGCTTTCAGCTCTCATTGCCCCTATCATAAGCATCTTGAAGTGATTAAGGTTAAAGTGAACAAACTATGGTGTACATGCTTGACGAAGTATAAGTCAGAAATCTCATGTCCCTTGTATACGAGGGCCGCACCTCATGCTACTCAAGTTTAGTCATCGGTAAGTTCTTGTCATCGTAAGTACATGTGTATCATTGAGAACCACCAACGGGGTACCCCTTTCCCGATGATACGGAAGAATCCCCATATCAAAATGACAAGGCAAGCAGACAACGAGCATCTCAGCATTCTTCTTATTTACCATGGGAATATGGTGCTTTTTTCTCTATCTCCTCTTTTCATAGTATCTCTTTTTTTCTCTTTTTTCTCAATATAGACAGCTCGTTATGGTTACGCTGCAGGTTTCCACCATGTCAACATGGATTAGACTAGCGGTCCAGGCGTTTCTCTAACACATATACATAACTCCATGGACTTACAAGCTCCCCTTTCATTTCACACCGACGACATCCATATACAAAAGAGCATGATATCAACTAGGTACAAGTACCAAGTGCAATGTTGAAAGCATTCCCCATGAAAGCATGGTTCTGCTAATTCCCAACAAATAAGTGCAAGCATATACAACATAGACGACACAATGGTTCAAGTTTATTAAGGGCAAGTAAAGTAAAGTGTGCCATCAAATTCGTGAGAGCTTTAATCACTAGTTTTCTCATAACAAGTTTAATTTGGAAGGTAAACAAAAGCATGAATATACTTGGAATAGCATAAGCTAGTAGGTAGGTATGGTGGACTCTTTGGAATAAATTGGTTTAGGGAGTTGGATGCATGAGTGGAACTCATACTTGGTTGTGGAGGCTAGCAAAAGACTGGGAGCGACAAACTAAGAGAGCAATAATGGACATAATCATGCAGAGCGACAAAACATCATTGATCAAAGCATAAAGTGATACTACAACTTGAAAACTAAAGGATCATAAAGGCTATGGTGACTTGTGACAGTCATAACATGGTGTGAGCATGCGCCAAGTCAACCCAAATAAAGCATCAAAGGAGAATACCACTATACTATGCTTTAATATGCTAAAACAACGCATGATTCATCCAAGGCACATTAATCAATCTCAATTGTTTATAACAAGTTATGCTACAGCAAAGAATACTAAGCATAGAGCCAAAACAATGTCAAGCATGGCATGACAAAGCATAGGCCATAGTTAAAAACAAGCTCTTTTTACCACATAAGTATGAACTTTCCTACGCTTTTTCCAAACCAAACCAAACTATTTGCAAACCAATGTATGAAAGAGGGGGTCCAACCAATTTATTCAGAAAACTAAGAAAACCAAGCAAACTAAAAACCAAAACGAAAACTAAAAAGAAGACGCTCCAAGAAAAACACAAATGTGCATGAAACAATAAAAATGAAGCGTTTGGAAGAAACCTGGGATTTTTATTGATGAAGAAAGGGATGCCTTGGGCATCCCCAAGCTTTGACGTTTGTACTTCTTGGATATTTCTTGGAGTGACACGTGTGGCATCCCCAAGCTTGAGCTTTAGTCCATCCTTCATCTCATTACTCATTCCTTCCATACACCTGAAAATTTTCCTTCATACAAAACTTCACACAATCTTATTAGTAACATTACTGCACTTAAGATAAATAAGTCTTAAGGTTCAGTTCTAACACCAAATAAACTTCCATTAGAACACTAGCTACTGTAGCACTTCCTTCAAAAATCTCAATTCCCCAAAATAACTTAAAAAGGAACCAACAAGAAGCAGATACAGAAAATGGCAGAAATCTGTCAAAACAGACCAGCAGGTAAAGACGAATTTTTTCGAAGATGTTCTGTTGCTCAAATAAAAAAGTGTTGTACTAACGAAAGTTAGATAACAACCAGGGGAAGAAGCACACAACATTACAGCTCAATCCGACATACAGAGCTCTCTCACGAATTTTTATGGTGAAGCACAAGAATCTGTTTCGGGACAGCAACTTTCCCAATCATTACTTCACTCTCATTAGAGGTTATTCTTGGCACAAAAAGCAAAGAAAAAGGATAAGGAGAGGTTATTACTGAAGTAATAACTTCCAAGACTCATCTAAAACTTTTGGGTTATCTCCCAATAAGTACTTTTCTTTAACGCCTTTAAGTTAGGCATAAGAAGGAAAGAAAGAATCATGTGTTCTCAAATGAAGAAGCATTAAGACCAAATTTTGTTTTCATAGGAGAAGCAAAAGAAATCTTTTCTCTCTTTTTAGGGAAGTTTTCTATACCTTTCTTGAGTGGGAGTTGATATTTAATGGTGCCTTCTTTCATATCAATGATGACACCAACAGTTATAAGAAAAGGTCTTCCCAAAGTAATAGGACAAGAAGCATTGTATTCAACATCCAAAACATAGAAATCAACGGGGACATAGGAATTGTCAACCATAATAATAACATCATTAAGACTCCCCATGAGTTTATTTTTAGCATTATCATCAAGTGGGACATTCAAATAACAATCTTCAAGAGGAGGCAAATCAAGCATATCATAAATCCTTCTAGGCATAATAGAAACACTATTATCAAGATCACATAAAGCTTTGAAATCAAAGTCATTCACTTTCATATTAATCATGGGTTCCCAACCATCTTCTTGTTTTATAGGAATAAAAGCTTTATGTTTCATCTTTTCTTCCTTAATCTTTATGAGAGCATCAGTAATGTGTTTTGTAAAGGCCATGTTCATAACACTAGCATTAGGACTTTTAGCAAGCTTTTGTAGGAACTTAATAACTTCAAAGATGTTGCAACCATCAAGATCAAAATCAACTTTATTATCTAAAGTAGTAGAACTATTACTAGCCTCAACGCTAGAGGTGGTGATAGTATAAACACTAATGTTTCTAGCAATTTCATCTTCTCTTTCCCACTTAGCATGTAATTCAGCTAATAGTCTAACATTTTCATCAATTCTTACTTGTATGGCATTAGTAGCTGCAAAGGGATTATCATTAGTTTCAGGTTTAGCAGCCATTTTATTCAAAGAATATTGAGTTTCAGCCAAAGATGCTATATTTCTTTCGGCATTAGAGAGTTTTTCCTCAATAGTTTTGATGAAAGCAGTTTGTTTACTAATAAACTCTTTAAGCATAACTTCAAGTTCAGAGGGACCACTCTTATTATTGTTATAAGAATTCCCATAAGTATTACCATTGTTGGGAGGATATGGCTTATAATTGTTGTTACCAAAATTGTTCCTATAAGCATTATTACCATAAGCATTGTTGCCAAAGTTGTTATTTCTTATGAAGTTCACATCAACTTGCTCTTCTTGAGCAACCAAAGAGGCTAAAGGAACATTATTTGGATCAATATGGGCTTTCCCATTAACAAGCATAGACATAATAATATCAATCTTATCACTCAAGGAGGAAGTTTCCTCAATAGAATTTACCTTCCTACCTTGTGGAGCTCTCTTAGTATGCCATTCAGAATAATTAACCATCATATTGTCCAGAAGTTTTGTTGCAGCACCCAAAGTGATGGTCATAAAGGTACCTCCAGCAGCAGAATCCAATAGGTTCCTTGAAGAATAGTTCAATCTTGCATAAAAAGTTTGGATGATCATCCAACAGTCAGTCCATGAGTGGGACAATTCTTTACCAAAGATTTCATTCTTTCCCAAGCTTGAGCAACATGCTCATTATCAAGTTGTTTAAACTTCATTATTTCACTTCCCATAGATATAATCTTAGCAGGAGGATAGTATTTGCCAATAAAAGCATCTTTGCACTTAGTCCAAGAATCAATACTATTCCTAGTTAAGGAATTCAACCACTCTTTAGCTTTTCCTCTCAAAGAGAAAGGAAACAGTTTCAGTTTAATAATATCACCATCTATATCCTTATGCTTTTGCATCTCACAAAGTTCAACAAAGTTATTTAGATGGGAAGCAGCATCTTCATTACCAATACTAGAAAATTGTTCTCTCATAACAAGATTGAGCAAAGCAGGTTTTATCTCAAAGAAAGTATTTTCAGCCACAGGTGGAGCAATATGTGTGCTCATAAAATCATTGTTGTTGGTGCTAGTGAAGTCACACAACTTAGTGTTTTCAAGAGTAGTCATTTTTTTGGGTTTTCCAATAAGAAAGCAAACTGGTAAAACTAATTTTTTTGTGTGTTTTTGAAAGAACAAAACAAGCAAACAAAGCAAAAAGAAACTGAGCAAAAAAACAACAACAAAGTAAAGAGATTGGTTATGAGGGACTCCCCTTGTGAAGATGTCCTTGACTCCCCGACAACGGCGCTAGAAAAATGTTGATGGCTCAGTGCACGACGCCCAGAAAAGTGCTTGATGGCTCGTGGTTGATGTAGAGCTCGTTGGGAACCCCAAGAGGAAGGATGATGAGCACAGCAGCAAGTTTCCCTCAGTTATGAAACCAAGGTTTAATCGAACCAGTAGGAGCAAGGAAACACCCCAAAGGTGTTACTAGCTGAGCTTTGGCAGGGCGCACTACCGGTGCTAGTAGCAACGTGGAGACCTGCACAACACAACCACAAAACTTTTTCCCCAACTTGCGATGAGGTTGTCAACCTCACCGTGTTTTGCGGAAAACAAAGGATTAAACGTATCGAATGGAAAGAAGTAAAAGTTTGCAGAAAGTAAACACAAAGCAGTAAACAGTTTGTAGATTGAATATAAAAGACAAGGACCAGGATCCATAGTTCACTAGAGGTGGCTCTCCTTAGATAGATAACATGCTGGGTGAACAAATTACAGCGGGGCAATTGACAAACACCGAGAAAGCAATACATGCATATACTAATCATCTTGACTCCTTTGAGACTTTATTGGGCATTACAACATAATACATAGACCGCCATCCAACTGCATCTAAGACTAATAATCCACCTTCAGGTTATAATCCGAACCCCCTCCAGTATTAAGTTGTAAGCAACAGATTATTGCTTTACGAACTGCGTTTAAAGTAAACAATACGATTGTTCTATGAAGAAAGGATTGTTGTTTTCTCCCCAGTAGCAACAGCACATCTAGTACCTTAGATATTTCTGTCACTTCCCCAGATTACCAGAGGCATGAACCCACTATCGAGCATAAATACTAACTCTTGGAGTTTCTAGCATCTACTTGGCCAAGATAGCTACTAACAACGGAAAGCATGCAAGATCACAAATAACAAATACATGATAAAATCAATAATCAGTCTGAAATAGCATCTCAATATCCATCGGATCCCCACAAACACAACATGTATGAATACAAATAGATGATCTTGATCATGAACAGAGCTCACAAGATCTAAACATGGAAGCACAAAGGAGGAGAACCATCCATCTAGCTACTACATGGATCCATAGTCCAAGGATGAACTACTCACGCATCACACCGGAGGCTTGCATGGTGATGAAGAAGGCATCCAGGGTGAATTCCCCTCTTCGGCAGGGTGCCGGGAAGAGCTTCAGATCCCTCCCGATCTAGGGATGGAGATGATGGCGGCTACAGACTCTTTCGTGGATTTTTGATCGGGGACTTAGGGTTTTCGTCCCGAGGGCATCTTATAGTCGGAAGGGGAGGCCGAGGGGGTGCCGGGAGCAGCCACACCACCCCCTAGTGCGGGCCAGGCCTGGCCGCGTGGCCAGGTGGTGTGGTGGCTCCCTGGCCCTTCTCCGTCTCGTATTCTGGCACTTCATCCCTTTCGGAAAAACAGGCACTTTGGCTTTTGTCCCGTCCATTTCCGAGAATATTCATTTTCTAACTTTCCTGGAACCAAAAGCAGCAGAAAACAGGCAGCTGGCACTGTGGCTCTTGTTAATAGGTTAGTCCAAGAAATCATATGAAAAGTACTCCAAAGTTGGAACAAAACACAAGAAAGTGGATAAAACCAAGCATGGAACATGAAAAATTATAGATACATTTGCAATGTATCACTTAACAATAAAGATATTGAATTCTTCTAAGCATTGATCAGGAGGTTTAGAGTAAGGGACATCACCTTCATCAAAGTGTTGGAGAGAGTGTACCTCGATAGTGGATGAGTATGGAATAGGCTTACATAATTGTTCTGTAGGAGGTAAATTCTTGACATCTACAGCTTTAATTCCCTTCTCCTTAAGACATTTCTTAGCTTCCTTCATCACTTCATCATTTAATTCAATAACTCCCCTCTTCTTTGATGTTGGAATAAGTACTGGCATAGTAGGTTCAGGTACAATTACTTCAGGTATAGCTTGTTCAGGAGGAGTCCAATCTTCATTGTTCTTACTTATTTTAGCCATTAATTCCTCAGCTTCCTTAGGAGTCCTATTCCTGAAAGCACAATCAGCACAACTATCTAGATATGTCCTAGATTCTTCGATTAGTCCATTATAAAATATATCAAGAAGCTCATTCTTAGGTAATGGACTTCCATCTTGTGCATGAATCAAAGCACAAAACCTTGCCCAAGATTCAGGCAATACCTCTTTTTCTCCCTGTTTAAAATCAAAAAGTTCCTGCAAAAGAGCCTGTCTAGCACTAGGAGGAAAATATTTCTGCAGGAAAGCACTAATCAAGCAATCAGGGCTTTCAATAGATCCAGGAGGTAAATTACTAAACCAAGTTTTAGCTTCTCCTTTTAGTGAAAAGGGTAAAATCTTAGCAACAAAGTAAGTACGCATCTTAATATCATCAGAAAACAAGCCACTCATGGTATAACGTTCATTCATATGTGCTACCGCACTTTCATTCTTAGTCCCACAAAAAGGTTCTTTATCAACAATAGCTATGTAAGATAGATCGAGAGAGAAATCATAATCTTTATCTATAATGTTTATGGGAGATGCAGCAAACTTAGCAATAGGATACAATTTGGGTCTAATAGTACGCCTCTCAAGGAGACTCTTAGCAGCGCTCCTATCATGGGTGTTTTTACATTCCTTAATAAATTCATCGGTCATCTCAACATAACCATCTTCAATATCATAACTTTCACTAGACTCAGGTGAACTAACAGGTGTGGTAGTGTCTTCATTAGGAGTTTCAGTATTTCCAGCTATAGTTCTAGCAATCGTAGCATCTAGGAAAGGACCTAATGAACCACTCTTATCAAGCACAGTAGAAGCAGCATCAGAAGTTTCAGATTCAGCAGTAGTAGCAATGTGTGTAACATGTGTATGTGGTGGTGTAACGAGCTTACTCATAACAGATGGTGAATCAAGAGCAACAGAGGTGTTCAGAACCGTAACTCTTCTTGTAGTGGATGGTAAAATAGGAACCTTGCCATCACGAGACTTACCCATGATGGATGGATAGCAGCGAACAATAGAGAATCCAAGTGAACTTGATAAATGAAGCTATGCTCCTCGGCAACGGCGCTAGAAAATAGTCTTGATGACCCACAAGTATAGGGGGTGTATCGCAATATTTTTGAGGGAAGTGAAACCCAATTTATTGATTCGACACAAGGGGAGCCAAAGAATATATATAAGCCTTAACAACTGAGTTGTCAATTCAGCTGCACCTGGAAACAATCTTTCTCACAGCAGTTTATCAGTAGCAATAGTTTTATAGTAGGAATAGTAAAGTAGCAGCAGTAGTAAAGTAAAGACAGCAGTAACAATAGCAGTAAACAGTAGGATTCAAGTGCGGTAGGCATAGGGATGGATGGACAGGCGTTGCATGGACAAGACAATTCACATAGCAATCAGAACATAGGGCAATTGCAGATAAATAAGATAAAGCATCCAAGTACTAGATAATCCTAGGCATGTGTTCCATATATAGTCATACATGCTCGTAATGAGAACTTGCACAACATCTTTTGTCCTACCAGCCCGTTTGTAGTTGGGCCTCAAGGGAACTACTGGCAATAAGGTGCTCCTTTTAATAGAGCACCGGAGCAAAGCATTAACACTCCGTGAACACATGTGATTCTCACATCAAAGCCATTCCCTCCGGTTATCCCGATTTCTGTCACTTCGGGGCCATTGGTTCCGGACAACAACGTGTGTATACAACTTGCAGATAAGACTATAAACAATACTATCATAATGAATCAATAACATGTTCAGATCTGAAATCATGGCACTCGGGCCCTAGTGACAAGCATTAAGCATAACAAGTCGCAAAAAAGTCATAAAGCACTAATAAAAGATACTAGGCACCATGCCCTAACAATCTGATGCCATTACATGAACGATCTCATCCAATCCCTACCATCCCCATAGCCTACATCGGGGGATTACTCACTCATAGATGGGGAAACATGGTTGTCGATGGAGAAGTGATGGTGATGATGATGGCAATGATCTCCTCCAATTCCCCATCCCGGCAGGGTGCCAGAACGTAGTTTCTGGTGCTGTTTTGTGGAATCTGGTGGTGGCGGCGAAGCGGAACTCCTTCTGGAAAAACGTCGAACCCCCCTGAGTTTTTAGGTCAGAAGGCATCTTATAGGCGAAGAGGGAGACCGAGGGGGTGTCTGGGGCGGCCAGACCATCCCCTGGCGCGGCTAGGCCTAGCCTGCGTGGCTAGGTGGGGTGGCTGGGCCCCAGCCCCACTCCGTCTCATGTTATGGCTCCCGGAGTCTTCTGGTGAAATAGGATTTTTGGCTTTTGTCCCATTCAATTCCGAGAATATTCATTTTCTGACTTTCCTGGAACCAAAAACAGCAGAAAACAGGCAACTGGCACTGTGGCTCTTGTTAATAGGTTAGTCCAAGAAATCATATGAAAAGTACTCCAAAGTGTGGACAAAACACAAGAAAGTAGATAAAACCAAGCATGGAACATCAAAAATTATAGATACATTTGCAATGTATCAAAGACCAAAAAGCGTTGTCAACGCTCAGGAGAGCGTGGTTGATGTAGACGAGCCGAAGCCAATCTCAAGGTCGTGAGGAAGTCCTTGTGCTCCCTTGGATCCAACAACTTAAGTGCCTCAAGTGCGACACCTCGCGGGGACATACACACGTCCGGTGCCTGACGATGACTCCCGCTTCCCTGATCCAGCAGCAGTTGTGGAAGTAGAGCTCCTGGATCGAATCCCACCGCGCGACGGTGCTGCGTGGTGAAGATGTCTCTCGTTCGTGCATTCCAGACTTGGGACCACGGTCACGAGAGAGAGAGGGAGAGAGAGATAATATCAATTAGAGGTCCTCCATAAAGTGAGAAGACCTTTATTGATTATTAGGTGTATTTATCTGGCCAAATACCCCCACTATATATAGGGGGAGGGGAGGTACTACCTCCCTCAAAGTCCCAGGGTGGGACTAAAGGAGAAGAGGGGGAGGGGAGGCCGCTGGCCACCCTAGTGGGCCCCACACGGGGGAGGGGGAGCTTGGTCCAGCCGGCCAACCCCCTTGCCCGTTCTCCCTCTCTCCTTTCCCTAATGGGCCCTCTCCCCTACGGGAATTGGCCCATTAAGCCTTTTGACCTTTTAAATTGATTTTCTCTTTATTAAATAATTATGAATAAAAGATTAAATCATTATTTAACATTCATTCACATATTATTCAACCTCCGTGGTTATGGAACACTTCACCCTCCACTCCGGACATCCTCCGGATTTACCGAAACCCTTCCGGTTTTCTCTCTACAATTCTTCAGCGATTCTACCGATCCTATAAACACTCTCTAAGCATCATCAAGCCCTTAAGCATGATACCCCACGGTTCGGGAACACTCTAGACATGGTCGAGACACTCCCGCACCAATGATCGACAGAGGGACCTGGATGGCCATGTGACCCCTATGCGTTCCACGAAGATCTTTTGCTGTTTGAACCGGGACAGTCGTGTTTTATTTCCTTTGTCTCTCGATACTTGCATCGCCCGAGATCTGATCAATGACATCACCATCTCGTGTTCGATCTCGTTACCGAACAATGCTACTTGACTCGTTCCGACAAGTGATATCCCTATGATCAAATCACAAGCTGCGCAGCTATTGGATATAACCTCTCCAAGTGGGCCCTTGAGTATCTTCCCGTCACATGGACGGACAAATCCCTCTCTTGACATATATTGCCTCTACGGTTTCCTCTGAGTACCTGACACACCTTTATAACCACTATATTACCAAGTGGTGCTTGATGCTATCTAAGCACTCTCGGGAGACAGTGATTGATATAGCCTCATGGTCTAAGGAATAGTCTACGAGGATCCTTTTCTAATCATCGTAACTTGAACTTTGTGACATGATCGGGTCACGATGTTTAGGTTGGGTATTGGTTCATCATCTCATTCTCCGAATGAGTTGACTCCATTTCCAACTGGCATAAATGCCACATGATCAGGAAACATGATCATCTGTTGACCAATGAACCAGTGACTAGAGTTTCACTGTGAAACCCTGGTTGTTTATATATCACACGTGTATTGATGTTTCCACTCAATACAGTTATAACAAGATATAAAACTTAATCATAAACTATATGAAATATGATAATAGTCCTTACTACTATTTGTCTCTAGGGCATATTTCCAATATATCCACACCGACACGAGCATAGCCAGCTGGAATCGTATTGCAATGGTAGGTCGCTCCCGGTGCAGAAGGTAAAGCAAAGCCGACCGCCACCTTCATTGATATGTTCTTCAGTTCAACATGCAGCTCACAACTAGTCTTCTCCTTAATTTCATCCACGTGGTACACATCCATCGTTGCATCATTAGCGTGGCCCTCCGTGGAAGCCACACTTCTTTTCCGTTGAGATGGGCCGACCATACTCTCTAGTGAAGGATCTTGCTATCAGAGTCCTTTAAGTTCATTAAGCTCCTCCCGATGCTCCTGCAACATGGCTTCAAACCTTGCGAACCGCTCTGCGTCCTCCTCTTGTCGCCGCTTTGTTTTTCTCGATCAGCTTCTGTAGGTGTCAATGTCCTCGAGAAACCCGATAGCCCATGGACAAGAAGGTCCGAAGCCTCGTGTTCCTCCAACCTTTTCAGGATTCCCGAGGGCCTTTGTCAGCTCATCATTCTCTCTGTCGGGAACAAACTTTCCCTCTTGAACCTCTTTTATCACTTTAATAAGCTCATCCTTGAGTCCAACAACTTCTTTGGTTGCAACAATCTCGCCTGTTTCTGGGTTATATGATGCCCCAAGCCCGAGTAACCAATTTCTTGACCTCAAGGGCCAACCAGACATAGCTGGAGTGACCCCTTTAGCCGCCAGGCCGGCCTCAGCTTTAACCTACTTAGGCATGGCACTGTTGTAGCCACCTGTGCCCATATGATGGTGATATTTCTTTTTGGCTACATTTTCCTTATTCTTTTCTGACATTGCCAGAGCTGGTGCTGAGGGCTTATATTGCACAAATGCGGCCCAGTTATCCCGCTGCTTCTCTAGTGGGCCAGTGAATTTAGGAGTTTTTTATTCTTCACATAGTTTTGGTATAATCTTTTCTTCCATTCTTTGAATAGTGTGCCCATCTTCTTAAGAGCCCACTCCTTGACTTTCAACCTCATTTGTTGTGTGAGCTCATCAGTCTCCAAGAATAGTAGGGTGAAATGTGTCATGCGAGAATTCCACATCGCATATTTCACTCTATCGTCGACAAAACTAGCCCTAGTTGGATCCCTGTCTTTTCTTGGCTTATTCCACTCTCGCGTTGTGATCGGGACGGTGTTTGTAGCAATCACTCTGCATTTATGTACAAATGCATTGACAGACTGTATGGGCTCCAACTGTTGACCCACCGCAGAGACTAAGTCAATCCTGAAACGGACATCAGCGGGCAACTTTTGGGCCAGGCCTCTTTTTCTTGTAGAAGATTGGCCCGATGCGGAGCTCTAAGAGAAGAAACATTCGTCAGTACACATATATACGAATCAATTAGTGCATCTATACTAGTGATCGATCAGTAGAGGCTTTATATACCTCGTAGGACTTTGTTATTAAGGTGTCTCCAGCATTGTATCCACTATGGTCTCCCCACCATAGTCTCCACCATGGTCTCCCCCATCGTCTCCACTATCGTCTCCTCCAGACAGATTAAGATACTGGGAGTCATCATCGTAATAAGAACCTCCAGTACCCTCATCTATCATGTTCAAAAGATCGTCTTCATTCTGTCTACCGTCCATAGCTTAACTAATATAGAAAAGGGTAAAACAATTTTGTATTAAGTAAAAAAATATTACAATTTCGACAACTCGGATACCGAAAAAAGATTACGTACTAATAATGAAACTATTTTGCATTAAGATAAAGTACAATAATATAAGATAAAGTACAATAATACATCTCGCTCATAGAACATGAACTAATAATGAAACTAGCGACGTCGACTGCCGGGTCTAGGCTCGGACATCCCCGGACCCATTGGAGTCCAGTACTCCGCCATTGCCACCGAGTGGACGACGAGGACGCATCATAACTAAATAATAACAATAAACAATCATAAAACATAAACACTAGATCATAAATCCTCAGCACACTACACATATCTCCGAAATCCGTCAATGACGGAAACTAAATCACTAAACACTAACTAAAGTAGTCTTTGGCCCTTCGTTCGATGACAAGGTGTTCTCATCGTCAATGTATCTCTACCATATACTATTTGCTACTATAAATATATCGTGGTATTGATTGTCAAAGAAACTAAATCACTAAGTATTACCCTAATAACACTAACCCTAAACCTAACACTAACTAAACTAAACCTAATTAACTAAGTAATTCTAACTAACCCTAACTAACCCTAACTAACCCTAACTAACCCTAACTAGCCCTAAACCTAACACTAATTAAGTATTCTAACTAACCCTAACTAAATCCCTAACACTAACTAAAATAAACCTAATTAACTAATTAAACTAATAAACCTATAATTTTTAACCTAAACTAATTAGATTGAGAGCTCACCTGTAGGGGCGGCGAGGGCGTGGCGCCGGGGGACAGACGGCACGGGCGGTGGCGAGCTCCTTCTCGGCGGGCGGCGGCGAGCGTTGGGATGGACGACATGGGTGGCGTGCTCCTCCACGAGAAGTGTGCTCCTCCACGGGTGCGGGCGACGGCGAGCGGCGGGATGGACGGCGCGTCCGGCGTGCTCCTCCACGGGCGGCGGCGTGCTCCTCCATGGGCGCGGGAGGTGGCGGTTCATCATCGGGAAGAAGAAGATGGGATGCTCCAGGTCGTGGCTTGACCCGGGGTGGAGGTCGGCCAAAAACACCTTTAGTCCCGGTTTGTAATCAAACCGGGACTAAAGGGTTTGTAATACAAACCGGAACTAAAGGGTACCCTTTAGTCCCGGTTTGTATTACAAACCGGGTCTAAAGGGGGTTTTTGGCACCAAAAATAAAACTGATGTATAGTTTTTAGAAAATTATGTATTATATATCAAAATTTTCACAAAAAGAAGATCTATAAATTAAATCTATTATCATACTCTATTATACAACTTAAATGAAACTATTTATTGTTTAAAAAATATTATATTTAGTATAAATGTTGGAAAAATATAGTTTATTATTCAAAAAATAGAAAAATACATATAATATACCAAACTATTCACAAAAAATAATATAGCCATTAGACATATAATATTTCATACTAAAACTAGTAATTGGGACTAAAGATATTTTGGGGGCCTTTAGTCCCGGTTGGAGCCACTAACCGGGACTAAAGATATTTCCCGCCACATTTTCAGAGCCGTCAAGATATGGTTTCCCGCCATTTCCCCCCGCTTCCCGCCATGATTTCCCGCCATTTTCCTATATATCTAGGCCGACCGCCATGTTTTCCCGCTATTTCCCTATATATCTAGGCCGACCGCCATGTCCATCCACACATCCACACCTTCTCTCTCACAATAATGGACACCCCTTACTAGGCCTTTCTGATGCTCGAGGATACTGAGGCGCTATGTGTCTCCAGCTACCCATGCCCGCCGGGGTACTGGCTGCCCGCCGGCTGGATGCTGAGCGCTAGAGGGGTTCCTGTTCCTACTGTGCCTCAAGGTTCGGCCCAGCAGGCGGCCATCACGAATCACTTCTACCTTGACCTCACACCGGAGCAGCGGATGGATCCCCATTGGGATCCTGACAATCTCGACACCTAGAATGCCTTATTCGCAAATCAGCGGGAAAGGGAGCTCTCCAGGTACGAGGGTGATAGCTTGCCCCTAGTGAACCACAACGAGGCCGGTCACCGCGTGTGGTGGGCAAACCAGACTATAACCAGCATGATGTGCTACATCGCCATGGGAGACCATCCTCGCCAGAGGTACCCACACTTTCACCAGCCGTAGAGCCACAAGAATGGTGGCGGTGGTGAAGGCCGAGGTCGTACCGGCGTCGTCATCTGGGAGCCCCCTCCCCCGTGTGTCGTGAATCCGAGGATAGAGTGGCAGGTCCCCCCTCCCTCGTTCCCCCGTGCACAAGTCGGGAAAGGGCTGAGGATCCAGCCGCGTGCTACGAGCGACAACGATGACGATGGCGATTCCGAAGATGACCTTGAAGCTGTGTACTATAGGGCTAGATATGATTATGACTAATTTTTACATTTTAATATTAATAAATGTCTTTGGTGTTGGCCACAGCAAGTTGCAATACTACCTATTGAGATCGAGACAGTTCATATCCATATATATAAGCAGATCATTAAAAATGAAGGTTTAATATTGCACATCACCAACATCCACACATCTCTATTGTTAGGGTTTTCTTCTAATCCATAACCATGGAGCATCTTCCTTACTTAACAGGATGCTTGGGTCATCCTTCACTGCAAAGGGCATAATTTCATGAAACTTATCATAATCTTCTAACATCGCTGTCTTATCCTCCACCCCCACGATGTTTCTTTTCCCTAAAAGAACTATGTGGCGCTTTGGCTCATCGTATGCTGTTTTCTTTTGCTTATCTTTCTTTTTTCTCGGTTTGGTAAACATGTCCTTCACATAAAAAAACTGAGTAACATCATTGGCTAGGACGAATGGTTCATCTCTATACGCAAGGTTTTTGAGATCCACTATTGTCATCCCGTATTTCTTGTCTACCACAACCCCGCCTCCTGTCAGCTTGACCCATTTGCACCAAAACAAAGGGACCTTAAAATAAGGTCCATAGTCAAGTTCCCATATCTCCTCTATGTAACCATAATATGTATCCTTTTGCCCATTCTCGTCTATTGCATCAAATCGGACACCACTATTTTGGTTGGTGCTCTTTTTATCTTGGGCGATCGTGTAAAATGTATTCCCATTTATCTCGTACCCTTGGAAATTCAATATAGTCGAAGATGGTGACCTGGCCAACAAGTACAACTATTCTCCAACAGTGATGTCATTCATGAGATGTGTCTGCAACCAACCGCTGAAAGTCTTCGTGTGTTCATCTCTAATATAGGAGCCAGGCTTCCCCGGGTTGTTAGAGTGTACAATATTCTTGTGTTCCTCAATGTACGGAGCCACCAAGGTGGAACTTTGCAGAACTGTGTAGTGTGCTTTAGTGAGAGAATGTCCGTCCATACATATCCTTGCTTTCTTTTCTAGAGTGCCTTTTCCACTCAGGCTACCCTCATGCCGTGATTCAGGAACACCGATGGGCTTCAGGGCAGGAATAAAGTCAACACAAAACTCAATGACCTCCTATGTTCCATATCCCTTTGAGATGCTTCTTTCTGGCCTAGCACAGTTGTGAACATATTTCTTTAAGACTCCCATGAACCTCTCAAAGGGGAACATATTGTGTAGAAATACAGGACCGATAATGTTAATCTCTTCGACTAGGTGAACTAGGATGTGCATCATAATATTGAAGAAGGATGGTGGGAACACCAACTCGAAGTTGACAAGACATTGGACCAAATCTTTCTGTAACCTTGGTATACTATCTAGATTGATTACCTTTTGAGAAATTGCATTGAGAAATGCACATAGCTTCACAATGGGTACTCGAACATTTTCCAACATGAGTCCCCTCAATGCAACCGGAAGCAGCTGTGTCATAAGCACGTGGAAGTCATGAGAATTTTGGTTTTGAAATTTTTTCTCTGCCATATTTATTATTCCCTTTATGTTCAACGAGAAGCCAGACGAGACCTGGATACTATAAAGGACTTCAAAAAAGATTTCCTTCTCTTCTTTGGTAAGAGTCTAGCCAGCAGTACCTTCAAACAACTCTAGATGCATGCCGTCTTGGTCTTTCATACGTTGTTGGTCCTGTCGTGCTTCCGGTATATCTTTATTCTTCCCATACATGCCCAAGAAGCCTAGCAGCGTCGCACCGAGACTTTTCGTCAGGTGCATTACGTCAATTGCAGAGCGGACCTCTAGGACTTTCCAATAGGGTAGCTCCCAAAATATAGATTTCTTTTTCCACATGGGTGCGTGTCTGACATCGTCCTTCAGACAGATTGTCTACCAGGACCCTTTCCAAAGATTACTTTTAAATCCTTCACCATATCAGATACATCATCACCAGTATGGCGGATAGGCTTACACCGACTGTTTGCCTCACAATTGAAATGCTTACCTTTCTTTCTTAGGGTGTGCGTGGGTGGAAGAAAATGACGATTCCCTGGGTACACATTCTTCTTACATTTATCCAAATATATACTTTCAGTCTCACCTAAATAGTGTGTGCATGCATTGTATCCCTTGTTTGTCTGTCCTGAAATGTTACTAAGAGCAGGCCAATCATTTATTGTTATGAACAACAACGCTCGTAGGTCAAATTCTTCCTGCTTGTGCTCATCCCACACACGTACACCTTGTCCGTGCCACAACTGTAAGAGTTCTTCAACTAATGGCCTTAGGTACACATCAATGTTGTTGCCGGGTTACTTCGGGCCTTGGATGAGCACTGGCATCACAATGAACTTCCGCTTCATGCACAACCAAGGAGGAAGGTTATAGATACACAGAGTCACATGCCAGGTGCTATGACTGTAGCTCTGCTCCCCAAAAGGATTCATGCCATCTATAATTAGACCAAACCATAAGTTCCTCGCATCACCTGCAAAGACTGGGAACTCTCTCTCGATTTTCCTCCACTGGGACCCATCAGCGGGGTGTCTCAACATCTTGTATTTCTTACGGTCTTCCATGTACCATCGCAACAACTTGGCATGCTCTTTGTTCCTGAACAACCGTTTCAACCGTGGTATTATAGGAGCATACCACATCACCTTGGCAGGAACCCTCTTCATGCGGAACTCGCCCTCAACATCACCAGGGTCATCTCGTCTTATCTTATACCGCAATGCAGTGCATACTGGGCATGCATCCAAATTCTTGTACTCCTCACCGTGGTAGATGATGCAATCATTAATGCATGCATGTATCTTCTGCACCTCTAATCCTAGAGGGCAAACAACCGTCTTTGCTTCATAGGTAGTAGCGGGCAGTTCATTATCCTTTGGAAGCAACTTCTTTATTATTTTCAGCAACTCAAATCTTTTGTCAGTCACACCATTCTCTGCCTTCCATTGCAGCAATTCCAGTGTGCTACCCAACTTTTGTGCCCATCTTCACAATTTGGGTACAACAATTTGTTGTGTCCTCTAACATATACTTGAAATTCAACCTCTCCCTTTCAGTTACGTATTCTTCCTTTGCATCAGCAATGTCCCGACTAAGATCATCATCGGGCAGATCTGATGCCCGTTCTTCATGTTCTTATTCATCATTGTCTTCCATTATAGTACCATCATATTCAGGGGACATAGTAGGGTAGTCGTTATCATTCTCTTCTTCATTGTCTTCCATCATAACCCCTCTTTCTCTATGCTTGGTCCAACAATTATAGCCGGTCATGAAACCGGGCCGAAACAGGTGGCTGTGAAGGACTCTTGAGGAAGAGTATTCCTTATGATTCCGACATACACCACATGGAAAAGACATAAAACCATTCCGTGTGTTTGCCTCGGCCACAAGGATAAAAGAATACACGCCTTTAGTGAACTCGCTAGAGAGTCGGTCAGCATACATCCATTGTTGGCTCATCTGCATTATATAATTAAGTACATCAAACAGAATCATGATGATAAAATTAGTACTGGTCTAAAAAACAAAATTAAAGCAAACAACTGGGATTAAAGATATGATGAACCTTTAGTCCCGGTTGGAGGCACCAACCGGGCCTAAACGTGAATGTGGCGACAACATGTCGACACTATGTCCTGAGTGGGCAGCACTAAGCCAGTAAATGACGACACTATTTTAGGTGGGTGGCAGCACTATGCCAGGGGTGAGTGTCGACATTATGTCTTTAGTGTCTGGCACTATGTTCTGCTGCTTAATCTATAAATAGGTATGCATTCTTGTGAAGAACTGCAAGATGGTGTGCAAGAGCAGGGACACCACTACGGCGGAGCTTCTCGAAGATGTCTTAGGATCCCGTCCTCAGACATCTTCGAGGGGCTCGCCATAGAGGCACTCCCTAGTATGTGAATTGTTTTAGTTACCCGGCGTATTAATCTATAGCTAGAGAAGTTATTAACTCCAAGATGGTGCGAGAGGGGCACCACTGCGGAGCTTCTCGAAGATGTCTTAGGATCCTATCCTCAGACATCTTCGAGGAGCTCGCCATAGAGGAGCTTATCGAATATGTATTGTGATGTCTTCTTATCAAGCTTTTACGAATTAACCCTATTTTTGTTACAATGTTTTCAGTTTACTGAAGGCAGGTAGAAGACGAAGAAGGGTATTTTGCCCAGCTAGTTAAAATTATGAACTCATGCATGTGTGTGCTTTTATGAATCAAATTTCGAGACTAGCTATGTGCCAAAACAAGATATAGATAGAATCCACACATTGAGTTCATTACATTAATACAAGATAGATAGAATCTAAACATCAATCTCATGTTATCATTGCAAAAATTACTACCAAACTAAATCCATAAATCCATCCAAGATAGAGCATGAAATGAGCTAATATAGCAATGAGAGTTGAAAGGATGAAGTTGCTCACATTTTAGAACCTTTGGATAGATGGGGCACCACAAAATGTTGACAAATCTTGAGAAAAAATTGGGCATGAACTCGAGCTTGTTGAAGGAAGAAAGAGAGAGAGAGCCACCAGCTTGAAATGGTGGCTCGGGCAGGTGGGGGAAGAAGATATAGCCATTCCTTTAGTCCCGGTTTGTTTCTAGAACCGGGACTAAAGGGTAACCTTTAGTCCTGGTTCGTATAACAACCCGGGACTAACAGGTCCGACACCCGACCCAGCCTACCTGAAACCGTTTAGTACCGGTTTGTTATACGAACGGGGACTAAAGTGTCCGTTTGAACCGGGACTAGTGTCTACCGCCCCCTACGGCCAGATATAGCCGTTGGGACCGGGGCATTAGTCCTGATTTGTATCAAAACCGAGACTAATACCCCTGGATCTAAGGTCCATTTTCTACTAGTGTTCCATATATAGCCGTTTCCCTTTTTACCGATTGTAGAATGATAGAGGGAGAGAGATTGGTGGAATATGATGGATGTATTATTGAGCCGCATGGGCGAGTATATATAGGCGTACAGGGATCATCTTGGAGTGCAAGACTGGTCACAAGATCTATCTCTATCCTAGATTACCTAACCGTACACGTATACTCTAACATCCCCCCACAATTGTAGTGGTAGTGTCGTGAACAACTAGAACATCGCGGACGGTCAGACTGGAGATAAACCGAAGTAGCATCAAGTAGGCTGACACCCCCCGTAGTCGTAGCGGGAACATCATGGATGGTGTCGCGTCGTGGTTGCTTGTACTGTAGAGGAAGCTGGTGATGCTCAAGCGAGGTGGTAGCCCTTGTGCCGATGTCGAGGGATCCAAGAGCGTGAGGCGGTGCCATGGTCGAGGTAGCCGTGCGATGGGTCGCCGTGGTCGATGTCGTGGTTGGGGATGCCGGTGTCGAGGTAGCCGTACGTGAAGCCGCATGCGCATAGCATGCGAGGAGGATGACAGAGACGCATCGAGGCAGTCATTGAGGGTGTCGATGCCGAAGTCGATGTAGTCCGAGCCGTCGAGGACGAGGTGCGGCCATAGTTTTGCCAGAACTAGGCGCACGTCAGGGACGAACGCACATTCCAGTTTTTCCAGAACCAAGTATGCAAAGAAGAACTCGTCAGTGACACGGTCGAGGCAGTCGTAGAGGGGTCAATGCCGAACAAGACGTTATCGAAGCCGATAAAGGCGAGGCACTGATCCGAGTTTGCTAGACTCGGGAACGCGTCAGGGACGAAGGCACTCCCGGTGTTGCCAGTACTAGGCGTGCGGCGGCAGGGACCATCATGAACTTGTCACCATGTCAGAAAGACTAGCAGAGAAAGCCTCCAGAGCGGTTGCGACACGCAGAGCGGCAAAGTGAGAGATGCCGGCACTGTCCGCGGTTGTTGGGGTAGAGTAGCGGGTGGTGTAGTCGGGGATGAGGTGATGACGCTGGCAGCGAAGTAGTAGTGGATGAAGACGTAGAAGGCGGTGAAAACAACGGCGACCTAGGGTAGTCATGCTGAATGCCTAGAGTGGCGATGGGGTAGTCGGCGGGACCTGCGATGGCGAGAGGGCGCCATGTAGGTTACCTTGTGAAGCGCGGCGGTGGTGCTCGAAGTAGGCGAGGAAGACTCGACGACATGACGAAGACCATGTGTAGACGGCGGTGATCCGCGCCGTAGGAGATGACGCGGTGAAAGCCAATGCCGTCGATGCACGAGGACGGCGAAGTAGACGGCGTGCAGCACGCTGTGAACCAAGGGGGCGGCATAGCTCCAGGGCGCAAGTCGATGCAGCGGCTGGGATACCACCAGCGGCGTACACGGCAAGGAAGACGCGTTGGAAGCCGGTAGCATGGACCAAGGGCGGCGGCGCTGCGGCCTGACGAGGCGACACATCGGCAGCCCGTAGCTCGATCGATGGTAGGCGCGTGCTCGATGATGAGGCGATGACGTAGACAGGCGCGGGATCGGTTGATCAGACCGACGGTGCACCGTATGCGCCATGGCGTGGACAACGCGTAGATCGGATTCGATGGCGGCGTTGTCAGTGAAGTTTTGGACGATGACGACGAAGACGATCCGAGGGGGGTGTCCATAGCAGCCTTCCAGGGAAGGCGTAGCAGCTGTCCGCGGTGCGCGATAGCCTGCCCTGAGGCAACGACAGCCTGCCAAGGCAGGCGCAACAACGGGGGAGACAGGCGCACGGGCGCGGAGTAGATCCTCGATGCCGATGGTCGGAGTAGAGGCGCGGCGATGACGAAGGCGGTGGGCGACTCAATCCGATCTAAGATCGGTAAACCAAAAAACAAAACCGATCAAGAGATCGAAAAAAAGACTTACAGGGCAGCCGATCATGGATCGTCGGACGAACCCTGCGTGCGGGTTGCGCGGCCCCCGGCGGAGATCATGGAGATCGACCTCCCCGGGGGCGGTGCGGCACGGAAGCATGTGCGGTATTATTGAGCCTCATGGACGAGTATATATAGACGTATAAGGATCATCTTGGAGTGTTCTAGATTACCTAAGTACACGTATACTCTAACACCGATGACATCGACATGGCATCATGCATACATGCAAACATGACCTGGCATACACGTGCGTATACAATTCTTATTCCTTGTTAACTTAGCTCGAAACAAACCTACAACGCAAAGGCTTTACAACCAAACGAACGGCGAGCACTGTCTTGTTCTCTTAATCTTTCTATAAACTATAGCGTATCGGTTTGACAAACTGGGCAAATCCGCCAAGAATCAGCTCCGAGCCAGCCAATCTGACAAGTATGCATCCATCCATCCATCCCTGCTCTTGAAAATCTCATTCTTTGGACGTCACACTCACCCTCCCTCACCCGCGAGGAAGCTACTCTACAACGTACTCTGCTTCAGCTGCTAATTAATTAACCCTGATTAGTCCTGAATCCAGCTTGTATTCTAACCAGGTGTAGTGCTAGCCAGCTGGGAGTCTACATGATGTGAGTTTGAGATTGTGACTTGAGATTTGATCGGGAATTATTAGCAGGAAGCCTTTGGCTTTCACACGTGCGTTTTGTGATAAGGATAGGAAGGCTTTGCTATCACATCGTGCGTTTGTGATATTTGATGCGAGATGTTTTATTCGGGGAAATTGTTCATGGCAACAATCGTAGTGGACTTGCCGGCGCCAGGCGGAGGATCGTACAAGCGGTGCACATTCCTCCATGTCGCCGCCGGAGCAGGGGAGATGGAGCTATCAGAGCTAAGAGAATCAATGAGCCCATGCACATACAAAAGATTGCTTAACTAATTGTAGGAATGAAAAATCTAGAGTTGGCTTGCTTAACGTAAGAACCACTAGTAAAAATTTGATTGTTAATTGGACCTTATCACCTGCGAGTAAAATTTGTCAAAAGTAAAAAGACGAAGAGCCAAAGGAGAACGTGTTGTCTCAATCGGCTGAGATTTTCTTAAGTCTCAATCACCTAAGAAAAGTGTAACCATAGTTAAAAGAAATGTGCAACTCGTTCTAGTTACACTGCAATTGCATTTTTCTGCCAGAAAAGTACAATTGGGTTTCAGTTGCACTTTTTTTTGAACAGACGGTTGCACTTTTCATAGGTGACTGAGACTTTAAGAAAATCTCAGTCGACTGAGAAATAGTTGTACAGTGGATCCTACCACTAGTGGAAAATGGGACATTAGTCCCGGTTCGTTTGGGCCTTTAGTCCCGGTTCTAATCAGGACTAGACCCTCCCTCCCCTCCATTAGTCAAAGTTCTGTTACGAACCAGGACTAAAGGCACTTCACGTGGCCGCCGCGGAGAGTGGGGGGGTGGAGGACCTTTAGTCCCGGTTCGTACCACGAATCCGGACTAACTGATCTTTGCCGCGGCATCAGGTTCTGTCATGGCAGAGTTTGGGGCATTTTTCTATCGCAGCAGAGTTTTGGGGTGGTTTTCTGCGCGGCATGAGGAAGAGGTTTGGCATAACTGACGTGCCAAGAGATGATATATATACAACTACATAAATGAAGAAACCATTACAGAACATCATCATGAATATAGGGATCAAAGTATTCTCCGGAATATACAGAAATGAAGGAATCATTACAGAAGGCATATATACAATATAATTTCTCTTACAATTCCTAATGGATAAATACATATTCCCGATGGTATTCTCCGGATGGATCTATGACCTCCTTATTTAATATTCCCGCCAATTCCTCTTGAAGTTCTCATACGCGGTCCTTTGTTAGGAGACCGTCCCGCATCCGTTTGATCTAATTTAAAGAAGGGGATCTTCAATATATATGAATAAAACTCAACACAACTGATGGTAATAAAATAAGATTATGAATATTGTTTACGTACTGTAAGTTGTTGTGGAATTCTGCCCAGCTCACCGGTTGTCTGGCGAATATACTCGCAAAGGTAGTATCCACATAAATTATTCCTGACTTGCTGCCTCAAACACTTCACGAGAATAGAGTTCAATCAAAATAATAATCAAGCATGATAAACAAGAATCAAAGAGATGCGTGGACCTAACTATAGTACTACTTATATTGAGTTGTTGAAATCACAGCTCCTCTTGTCATTCACCCTAACAGCCTTGGTGAACCGTTTCCAAACCCTGCCCAGCAAAGAAAATGAGTAAATGAGTGATTAATTACTTGATATCAGGAAATGAACGAAAGATGCCGATATAGTGCGATAATGATTGAAGTTACCTCTGGAGGATTTCAATCATGTCCGCCCATAACCGAGGGTCTTTACGTTTCGAGTGCATGACCAGTACTTTTCCTTTGTCAAGATGAATGACTAGTAGAATGAAGTGGAACATGCGCACGCATGACTCATTAGTTACACTTAACATCAAGTAAACGAAATTGAATGTGTACAAGACGATAACACCCACTCTAAGTTGTAAGGAAATAATATTTCTGTTTTGCTTTGTTGTTTCAGTAGAAACCTTAGCAAGTAATCCTCTATTTCCTTGGCGTTCTTCTTTACCGTATATCATGAATTCTATCTAGATCAAGAAATCCAAGGTCATAGATTTGTCCTCTTTTGCATTCGAAAATCTTCATTCTGCATATTATCGTACAAAAGAATATAGTGAGGATAATTATACATGCAATAAACGAGATGAGCTAGAGACTTAATTACAGAAATAAATCACTTATAAACAATAGCAACTGATGAGAGATTTGTCCAGGGCGTCTTGATTGAATAACTGAAATAATTCCATGAAGTCAACATCTATCTCATCGTTTCCACGGAAGTAATGCTCATCTCTAACTCCTACTATGAGCATGATCATGCCTTCCGCTGAGGCTCGCATATACCACTCATGCAATTTCCGCATTTGTGTTTGTAGAAGCGGGACCTCCTTAGGTCTGACGAGAGGCTTCACGTACTCGTATTTGTAAGCGACTTTAGCCATGGGTGCGGTTCCATGCCTAAGTATTGACCAACAGTCATACCAAGATCGCTAGCCATTCATGCGACTAGTCGTGCAACCTCTGGATCTGGATTGGAAAAGGGCACGATTGGTTTTTCTATTCTCCGAGCTGGGGAATTTTTTTTCCCGCTTCTACTAGTACTTCTTGACTGCTCCACATTCTTCTTATGTGACTTGATAATTAAGCGGTCATAGTCTGATACCAGATTGTCTAGCCTTAGTCGCTCAAGCAGGTTCACAAAGTGTTGCACCATTTTTGGTGCAAAGTACTACTTTGGTGGGGGCTTTTCGGTGCAAGCTGGCATTTGACATCTTCATCCACGACCTTTTTGAGTTCCTCATCAGTTAGGTCGTAAGGCAACTTGGGAGGTTCTTCCTTGGCTTTCTTCCTACCCGCTGAGACTTTCGTCCTTATACATGCTGTAGTACTAGCCGTCGAGCACTGGTGCTCTTCCGCTTTTGCAACCGGGGCTGAGGCAGCGGAGTCTACAGACACGCCGGAGACGACTGAGGCGGCGGAGTCTGTAGATGTAGCGGACACAGCTGAGGCAACGGAGATTGAGCTGGACTGCAACTGGGAGAAGTCCATGGCCTTGGCGTGAAATTTGGAAGCACGATGTTTTCCTTTCGCCATAGAACGGTGCCTTTCCTGGATTTTCCTAGTTTAGTCAGATCCCCTTCGCCTGCAGGGAAGTCAAACTTCAGGTGCTCAAATCCCTTCATAACTTCATCCACCTCGAAAAAAGTGTAGCCATCTAGAACTGGAGAGCAATGGTAAGTTGGTCTAGGTCCAGAAGGTAAGACAAAGCCGACCACCACCTTTATGGATATGTTCACAACTATCACATGCAGCTCGCAATATTCTGAACCTGTGATATCATCCATGGGGTAGCGACGACCATTGTCAGTGCATCATCATCAACCGAGAGCTTCCTGGAAGCCACACTGCTTTTCTGCCGAGATGGTGGGCTGGTAGCATCGAATGCGGGATCTTCGTCCTGCCGCTGAGATGGGCCGGTAGCTTGCTGGCTAAGTGCATTTATTTGTTCTTGCTGAATCCTTAATGTATCTTCTATATGTTGCATCCGGTCTACCTCCCTGTCCTTTCTACCCTGATGGTTTTTATCAGGATATTTCTTCCTGTCACCGGGAAACCTGAGCTTCCACGGAACGGAGCCTTCAAAGATCTGATGCAAGTTTTAGCGAGGCTCATCCCCTATCTTCATGCCCACTGGTTTAACCATAGTATGAAATGGGAAAATTTGCAAATGGGCATATCAAATTCAAAAATGGTCCGAACAATGTAAATCCTTTACGTGGTGTCATATTATGTGACATAGTTGCAAGGAAAAATATAGAACTTAGTATATTGATTGCATCTCGAAAATCCTTCTCGAAATGAGCTATCATGTTCGAGGTTTCATGCCTTTCGGTCCAAATGTACAATAATATGGCCAGAATCGAGACATAGTTTGTGATAGTGTACCCATATTGATTGCATCAAAAAAACACCAAAGGCATAATGCAAAATACATATAGTCACTTGTTTCCTAAAATGCCTTGCTTTTGATCGCGTCGGCCGTAACCATGGAGTATCTTCATCATTTAATAAGATGCTTGGGTCAGTGTTCACTGTGAAGAGCGTAATTTCATCAAACTTATTATAATCTTATGACATGTCTATCTTGACCTCCACTCCCACGATGTTTCTTTTCCCTCAAAGAACTATGTGGCGCTTTGGCTCATCGTATGATGTATCCGTTTGCTTATATTTTGTTTTTATCGGTTTGGTAGACCTGTCCTTCACATAGAAAACCTGAGCCACGTCATTGGCTAGGATGAATGGTTCGTCTGTGAACCCAAGATTGTTGAGACTCACTGTTATCATTCCATACTTCTTGTCTACCTGAACCCTGCCTCCTGTCAGCTTGACCCATTTGCACTGTAACAAAGGGACCTTAAAAGAAGGTCCATAGGCAAGTTCCCATATATCCTCTATGTAACCATAGTATGTGTCCTTTTCCTATTGTTTTTTGTTGCATCAATGCGGACACCACTATTTTGGTTGGTGCTCTTTTTATCTTGGGCGATCGTGTAAAATGTATTCCCTTTTATCTCGTACCCTTGAAAAGTCAATACAGTCAAAGATGGTGTCCTGGCCAACAAGTACGATTGATCTCTAGTAGTGGTGTTATTCATGAGATGTGTTTGCAACCAACCGCCGAAAGTAGTCATGTGTGCATGTGTAATCGAGTCATGAGACTCCCCCGGGTATTGAGAGCGTAGAATATTCTTGTGTTCATTGATATACGGAGCCACAAAGGTGGAACTTTGTAGAACTGTGTAGTGTGCTTGATTGAAAGAATGCCCGTCTCTACATATTATTACTTTATTTCCTAGTGTGCCTTTTCCACGCAGTCTCCCCTCGTGCCGCGATTGACGAACACCAATCGGCTTAAGGTCAGGAATAAAGTCAACATAGAACTCAATGACCTCCTCTATTCCATAGCCATTAGAGATGCTTCCTTCTGGCCTAGCATGGTTATGAACATATTTATTTAAGACTCCCATGAACCTTTCAAAGCGGAACATATTGTGTAGAAATATAGGACCAAGAACGGGAATCTATTCCACTAGGTGAACCAGGAGATGCGTCATAATATTGAAGAAGGATGGTGGGAACACCAACTCAAAACTAACAAGACATTGGACCACATCATTCTATAACCTTGGTAGAGTATTTGGATTGATTACCTTTTGAGAAATTGCATTGAGGAATGCAAAAAGCTTCACAATGGGTACTCGAACATTTTCCGGTAGAAGCCCCTTCAATGCAACCGGAAGCAATTGCGTCATAATCATGTGGAAGTCATGAGACTTTAGGTTCTGGAATTTTTTTCTCTGCCATATTTATTATTCCCTTTATATTCGAAGGGAAGCCAGACAGGACCTTGATACTATTTAGGCATTCAAAAAAGATTTACTTCTCTTTTTTGGTAAGAGTGTAGCTGGAAGGACCTTGATACTTCTCTGGATGTAGGCCATATCGTTCATTCATACGTTGGTTGTCCTGCCGTGCTTCTGGTGTATCTTTTGACCTCCCATACATGTCCAAGAATCCTAGCAGGTTCACACAAAGGTTGTTCGTCACGTGCATCACGTTGATTGAAGAGGGGACCTCTAGGACTTCTCAATAGGGTAGCTCCCAAAATATAGATTTCTTCTTCCACATGGGCACATGTCCGGGAGCGTCATTCGGAACAGATTGACCGCCAGGACCCTTTCCGAAGATTACTTATAGATCCTTGACCATACCAAATACATCATCACCAGTACTGGGGATAGGCTTATTCCGGTAATCTGCCTCACCTTTGAAATGCTTGCCTTTCTTTCTTACGGTATGCTTGGTCGGAAGAAATCGATGACTCACCCGGTACACAACCTTCTTACCTTTATGCAAGTATGTAGCTTCAGTCTCATCTAAATAGTGCATGCATGCATTGTATCCCTTGTTTGACTGTCCTGAAAGGTTACTAAGAGAAGGCCAATATTTGATGGTTACCAAAAGAAACCCTCGTAGGTCAAATTCCTCATGTTTGTGCTCATCTCACACACATACACCCTGTCTGTGCCACAACTATAAAAGTTTTTCAACTAATGGACTTAGGTACACATCAATATTGGTGTCGGGTTGCTTCAGCCCTTGGATGAGAACTGGCATCATAATGAACTTGCGCTTCATGCACAACCAAGAAGGAAGGTTATAGATACATAGAGTTATAGGTCAGGTGCTATGACTGCAGCTCTGCTCCCCAAAAGGATTCATGCCATATGTACTTAAACCAAACATTAAGTTCCTTGTGTCATCTGCAAAGCCTGGGTACTCTCTCTCAATTTTTCTTCACTGCGACCCATCAGCGGGGTGTCTTAACATCTTGTCTTTCTTGCGGTCTTGTTTGTGCCATCGCAATAACTTGGCATGCTCTTTGTTCCTAAACAAACGTTTCAACTGTGGTATTATAGGAGAATACCACATAACCTGGGTGGGAACCCTCTTCCTAGGGCACTCGCCCTGAACATTACCAGGATCATCTCGTCTGATCTTATACCTCAATGCACCACATACCGGGCATTCATTCTTATTCTCGCACTCCTCACCGCGGTAGAGGATGCAGTCATTAATGCATGCATGTATCTTCTACACCTCTAATCCTACTGGCCATACAACCTTCTTTGCTTCGTACATACTGGCAGGCAATTCATTATCCTTTGGAAGATTCTCCTTCATTATTTTCAGTAGCTTCTCAAATCCCTTGTCAGACAAACCATTCTCTGCCTTCCATTACAGCAATTCTAGTATGGTACCGATCTTTGTGTTGTCATCCTCGCAATTTGGGTACAATATTTTTTGTGATCATCTAACATGTGCTTCAACTTCTCATTTTCACTTTTGCATTCTCTCTGTGCATCAACAATGCCCCGTTGAACATCATCAACGATTTCATCCGGTGCCTCTTCATCTTCAACTTCACCTGTTGTAGTATCACCATATTCAGGAAACATAGAATAGTTGTCATCATCCTCTTTTTCTTCATTGTCCTCCATCATAACCCCTCTTTCTCCGTTCTTGGCCCAACAGTTGTAGCTGGGCATGAAACCGGACCGAAGCAGGTGGGTGTGAAGGGTTCTTGAGGAAGAGTAATCCTGCTGATTCTGACATGCAACACATGGACAACGCATAAAACTATTCATATTGTTTGCCTCGGCCACACCGATGAAATTATGAAGGCCCGCAATGAACTCGCCAGTACGTCTGTCACCATACATCCATTGCCGGCTCTTATGCATTATATAATTGAGTTTATGAAAAAACATTACAGAGAAATGACCAACACTGTACATAGACACACATGCATTGTATCAATGACAAATGAAAAGATTACGTTGCTAACCTCGATCGAGGAGAAAAGAAAGAGGACAAAACTTAAGTGTGGCTCAGGCACTTCAGATCATGTTTGTTTTGGGTGAACTCAAGTGGTATTTCATCGAGCACCTCTTGTGCATAGAGGAGAAAAATAAAGCAACGTACACCACTTCTGCATGAGAGGGAAAACCAAACCAGCTCACACAAGCATATGGTGCTGGGAGGTATATATACAGAAACATGGACCTGTAGTCCCGGTTTCTGCCAAAAACCGGGACTAAATGGTTAGCGCCAGCTGCCACCTACGGCAAAACCTTTTAGTCCCGGTTCTTTCTACGAACCAGAACTAAAGGTCCCTCATGAACCGGGACCGATCGTTGCCCTGCTCCGTGCATCGTCCTAGTCTAACGAACCGGGACTAATGTGAGTCTTAGTCCTGATTCGTAAAGTAACCGGGACTGGTCGCTCCGGGTTGGCATCGACGAAAGCCCTGTTTTCTACTAGTGTATCGTGGGTTTCCTTAAGCAAGAGCGTTGAGAAGACGTCACATGAAGGACTCGTCGAGTTAGTAACAAGATTTTTTCTATTTTTGTTTTGTAATATTCACTTTATTTTTTGCATTTTCTATACATTTTAATTTTGTGTACTTATTTTCTAATCTAGTCTTCTTTATATTATTAGTTTCACTGTAAATACGTGAACATATTTTGTATGCATGTGGACACTTTCTTTAAGTCATGGATATTTATTTTCATACATATGTACTTTGTTATGAAAACACGTCAGCACATCTTGTGAGATACTTGAATATTTTCTCTTATAGCCATGAAAATATGTGTTGCTATACATGAACATTTTGAAATTAGAATGAAAAGAAAGTTTTTGTGATCCCGTGGAATGTTTTTTCACTAGTGGTGTGAATGTTTTATTTAGTATAGATAAAAAAATCTCACAAGTTATATGAACAAAATTAAAATTAGACGTAACCTTTTTGCTTGATCTCCTCGAAAAAAGGCGTTGTATTAATATAGCAACCATAGTATGACCAACGATAATGCTGGGGCAGCAACACAAACCAGCCCAAAACAAAAGAAAGAGAAACAAATGCTGACAATGGACAGTACTACGAAACGAAGATCATTAAGCCCTCCAGATTGTCCCACCCACTTCTAGCGCTTAGAATCGTCGTGTAACAAGCAACACCCTCAAGAAGGATTTTGACGACGATGACGTTGTTGCCCGGAGTTGTCCTAGTGTTTCCTCGGATACCCTGAGGTGAGTGGGGAAGGGGTACATCCGACTCTCTTCAAGAAGGAAGGTGGCACCCGCAGGTATCACCGCATCGGTGCCAGACGAGCCGACAAGGATTTCTCTCGATCTGACGTGCTCCACCAATCATGGTGCCCACCAACACGCGCCAACACGATCTTGTAGCCATCATCGTCATCGCATTGTGGCCACCGAAGCATGGCCCACAAGACAGACAAGAGGGACAGCAGGAAACGGAAGGAAGCATGGTAGCCTCGCGGGAGGGAAGACCTCCACTGCCACCGTGGTAGTACCCGACCGGACGCAGCTGCAGGGGCACACCAGGCCCGGCCGGGGCTGTAAAGCCACCGCCTCCACGCTGCAGTAGGCGTGTTGCCAGTGCCACGTCCCGAATCCACGCATCCACCTTCTCCATCCTGCAGAAACAGCTCCTAGAAGTAGGCACAGAGTTGCCCTGCCCTGACCTAGATGGAGCCCAATGGGCTCAGATCTAGGCTGGGAGGGCTCGTCGGCCATGCTACACCAGCTCTGCCACGCCAGGTGCCGTCCCGCCTCCCAGTGGAGGCGCCACCGCATCCACGTCGCCTAGAACCGCTGGACCCTCATTCGGCTGGCCGTACCGCCATGAGAAGCAACCCCTGAGTAGACGCCATCACATACACCGAGCCGCGTGGGAAACAAGAAACTGAGCCCTAGAGGTAGGGGTTTTAAGACCGGAGGAGGTGGATCTTCATCTCCTTTTCTTTCTAACTCTTGGAATTCATCTTTAAGAAGATCCTCTATTTCAGGTGTAGTATCGAGGATATTGTCAAGGTCTTACTTTGCTAAATCATTTGGGAGAGAATCATTGTTCGTCAGGCTTCTTTCTAGTTCAGATGGTAGGGTGCCAAAATAAATTGCTGCCAACTCTTCAATAGTTTTTTCTTCTTTGATCTCAATCTTCTTCTCATATGGCAATTTTTTGAATTGATGACAATTTACCTTGAGATCCTCTTCTCCAAACTGCAGAGAGATAACTTGTTTCCCATCTTTAATATCAATATTCATGGAACAATAAAAGTGACTCCCAAATATTACGTGACAAAATAAGTAAGAATGCATATCAATAATATTAAAGTCAACTAGGTAAATAAAAGTTCCTACAGAAATACAAGCATTACGAAGAATTTCATGAGTTTGCTGCAAAGTTCTATTCAAAAGCATGATGGTTATATCAGAAGGCTCAAGTTCTCGTTCATCAAGATAGCAACATAACCCCTCATAATTAGAGTAAGGCATAATATTTATAGAAGAGCATAAGTCGCAAAGTCCCACATAAGTAGATTCACCTAAACAAAAAATAATTTTCTGTTGAGCTGCATGCTTACCATTAGGCTTCCCTATAATTATATCAAAGGTTTCTCTACTTACCGTTATTACTTCGTTCTCAACAACTTCAGGCTCCAGCAGCTCTTTTACTATGTCAACATTTGTCTTGATAGTCCCTAGATTTCTTGTTAACTTCCCTATCCTTCTTACTCCTTCATTTTTAGTCTTCTTCCTCTTTGTTAGGATAATTTCATCTTCAACTAGCAACCTCTTCTCCATTCATGAGAGACCATCCTTGGGATCGGTCTTAGGGGGTTTGACATTACAAGGTGTGTAACATTCCCACTCCTTTGGGATCTGCAAATGCTCAGCATAGGTTTTGACAATTTGAACAATCATACAAGGGTCAAGGTTGAAATTTCCAAGTAATTTCTCTACTTTGCCAGATGCTAGAAATTTTCTTAAACAATCACATTCTATAGGGTTATCTTCATTAAGTTCAATTCCACAATAGGATTTTTCTATCCTATGAACTGTATCTAGTAAATTCCAGGCTCTTTCAACACTGAATTTAGTAAATGACCCATTGGTAAGAGAGTCTATTTCATTTCTATTATCGGTACTTAAACCTGCATAGAAGGTATGTATTACCAACCAAGGTGGGAAATAATGATGGGGCAAAGGTCAACAAGCCCCCTAAACCTTGTATAGCCTCATATAGGCTTTCCTTGGGGTCCCCTTTAAAATTGGTGATCATACGTCTGGCTCCAAGGGTTTTCGTCCTGGGGAAGAAATCAATTAAGAATGAAGAGGACAATCTCTCCCCGAGAGTTAGTATTTTTTGTAGGACTTTGAATATACCAACAACGGGCATTTTCTAAGAGTTTGAATAAAGAGAGTAGATTTAACCTCATCCTCTGTCCCACAAGTATCTTCAAAAAACCCTACATGCTCGTATAGATCCTCCGTACCGTCCCCTTCAAACTTTTTAGCATGCAAAAGATCCAGCAGCACGGGGTTACTATCATAGCATTCAGGGTTGTTGGATTTTAAATAAGCGTGCATGGGTGGACCGGAATTCTTTATGGCTTCAAGCTAGATTATATGTCGGCACTCGCCTATCGTGTTTACCTGAAACTAGTAAACAACTTAGTAAAACAATTAATAGAATTAGCAACTCACAAAAAAAACCAAAATCGCTTAGCTCCTCGGCAACAGCGCTAGGAAATAGGTTGATGACTGCAAGTGCACATATCGATTGTAGCTAGTTTCAAAATAAGAGTATCAAACGCATAGAGAGATCTTTAGTTAAGGCCTTTATGCCCCTCGTCACTATCTACCAAAGGATACTTGTAAGCTGTCTTTGATTTCAAGTAAGGGTATTTGGATGATTTTGTATTTGTGTGCAAGAAAGTAAATTAAACAAGTAAATAAAGAAAGTAACAAATGCGTTCGAAATGGTGTTGGAATTCAATAAGGTGAAAGAGTTCTCGGGGATCTAGTATACACCACTACCATAGGATAATTAATCATAATTGGGATAATCTGTTCCTTTCGTCATGATGTGTGTGGAGAGAGATCAATAATAAGATGTTCACTACAAGACTCGTGTGTAGTCGCTTTCTTGAGTCAAGTAATGAGGTCATCTCTAAATAACCACTTCAATGCCTGAGCTCAATCACTCATACAAACCACCATAATTAAGGGTTTCTCCCATGGATATCGTAATAATCTTAGTGAGTCTCTCTTAGTTCCCCCTTTGACCCTATAGGTTATAATCCAATGTTTAGTGTCACTGCTTAGCACTGTACATAGTCCCATACACGTCCAAAGGGTATCACCCTCTCTTTAGTCTCTTAGGCAAATGATATGTGACTGGCTACACATACCATCTAGAGAGAGATCAAACACAATATCATAGATCAACGGATCATGGACCAAAGTAATAGATCATCTTTATTTCATTTCATAATAATGCTAGGGTTTATCCATCTCCCCAAGAACAAATAAAACTACTCACACATGGAAGCAATCAACAACATCATCATATTGAAATGGATGGATAAAAGTATGGTGATAAATCTAGTGCAAACCACAATTGAATCTGGAATTACAACAAGATCTAAAATATGGAAGAGGGGAATGGCGTTGGTGATGGAGATGGAGCGGTTCATGATGAAGGGGATGATGTGATGTCCTCTGATGATCCACGGAGTAGCAAGTATTTTCCCTTCTCTTAGTTTGTCCTCCAGATCCCTCTCTAGTGTGGTATATCGAGGCGGGTGGTTTCTGTGTATGTCGGATCTCAGATCCATCTCCGAGAGGTGAAAGTATTTGACGAGGTGGACCCCCTGACACATGGTACGAGCGCACGGTATGGGTAAGCTCCACCCATACCACATGTCGTTAAGGCCTCTGTAGGCTTCCTCCATGTTTACTATTCTCCCTGGTGCAAGGATAAATCAAATAAATGACTTTTATCACTTAGAAATATCATATTACTGTATAATATGGCAGTCGCAATTAATATTTTCACATAAGACTTAGTAATTTGGGATCCTGTTGAAACAAAGACAAAAGAGTGTGCGCATGTGCAGTAAAATACCAAAATCCTACTCTACTTATGCAAAAACAAGAGGTAAATATGCTTCAATTTTGGACTCATCGGCTGCTGCTAGGGATCGGAGCGGTGGATCTTGCAGGTCACAGGCGGGTGGCGTGGGGGCTGCCAGCTAGGCTTGAATAAAGGTGGTGGTCCTCGGATCTCTCGCATATCTGGATGAAGATCTACTTGATGTGTGGCCTCATGGATCTGTCTGGAGTGTCAAGTTCTAGATGGCTCCGCCGGCGAACTCCCATGGGCACAACATACTTGGAGTTTGCTAGATTGGAAAGAATTCGGTCGTGCGCACCTGTGTTTTTTGTTGTCCGTTTAGTTTCAGATGGAGCTTGGCGAAGCTCTGCTAACCGTTACCATCATGTGTCATTCTTTGACGATCCATGGTGAAGTCAGATGTGGATAATTTCATGAAGGCAGAAACATAAGGGCTAGCTAAGGTGGATTGAGTCTTTATGGTGTCGAGGATCTGGCTTCGTGATCTATCACTCGCAGCGGCGTCTGTTTAAGGGGGCGACAACACAGTAGATGTTCATAGTTGATAAGTATATATTTGTATCATGTTTTATATTATTATTTTGTACTGTAGATATACGATCTTGGTATTTTACAGCATTCGTGCGCACATTTTATGTCTATTTTCACCAGGATCAAGATAGATGATGGATACAATGGACACAATTCTTGGATAAGTTGTATTGGGGAGAAAAGGAGTCAAAGACAACGTAAATAGATTATTTGGGAAATATCAATAACACCAGAAGAAAACCCGAAGCGATCAAAGCATACAGATGGTTTAACGACCAACTATACGGTAGGAATAAATTTTCCAGCCGTATAGTTCACGCCATATAGTTGGCACCACCATTGCCTCCTCAAATAGTTTCACCCTGTGCAACTAGATCAAGGAGACGACATATAAAACAATCAGAAATCTCCAAAACCTCACCTCTAGAAGGCATCTGGAGGGGGAACTCATCCACCGGGGATCCATTTTCACCCTAGGCAGATCCGGGAGGCTAAGGCATCGATCTTCATCATCAACCGCTGCATCACCACCATCTCCATCCATCCCATCTACATATTTTCTAGATCATGTTGTAATGCCCGTACTCGTTGTGGATTTATACAAGTACTATTCATTTATGATAGATTCCATTGTTATTGCCATGATGTTGATTTCCTCCATGTCTGAGTAGATCATTAGTTCTTGGGGAGATGGAGAAACCCTATTATGAGATTGAAATAAGATAAAGTTTAATATGATATTCATCAATGTGACCATGTGTTAGATTGTCTTCATCTTGATGTTGAGAGAAGTCGACCTCTCAATATTTGCCTCTTATGGGGACTTGATGGAGGGAACTACTTGTTGGTAGAAGGAGGTGTGTTACCACTTATAGTGACTATAAAGCTGTTGACACCCCTTACGTATCATCTTGTGCACCGAGAAAACTCACGGAACATTATCCATGCCATGTGATACGTCCTACGGGATTAAGTCCCTTAATAGCGTAGTTATTCGATTGATGTCGATTGCTGACTGTTATGGTTATGAGGATGATGTAAGTAGTGGTTGCTGCCTATTTGTCCAAATGTGGAGTTCCTCCCACACATACATAGTTGAGAATGTTCATGATAATAATCTTTACCTTAGCTCTTTATAATGCTAGTGGTGTATCCGCTACTCCCTGAGAACGCTTTTCCCTATTGCAGTTCCAAATTTCTTTTACATACGTGATACTTACTTTCTGTGTTTAGTTACTTTACTTATTGTTCTCTTGTACAAAAAACCCCAATACACCTTTTACACAATACTCGCATTTTATCTTGTTAATTAGAACTTTATTTAGCATTTGTATTATAGTATTTAATTCAAGAGTTATTAGACTTCAGACTCATGCTTCCTGTGGGATCGATATCTTTATTTTGAAACTAGCTACAAACAATCTATGCACTTGTAGTCATCAAGATATTTTCTGGCGCCATTGTCGGGGAGCTAAGCATTGTAGGTCTTTCAGTTTTTTTTATTTACTTTTGTCTTGCTAAGTTTTGTTTTGAGTTACAGGTTTCCACCAACATGATTGTGTTTGAGCATATGGCTAGTGTTAATCCACTCATCCACTTTGGGAAGCCTTATGATATTAATAAAAGAGACAACTCCAACAAGAAGACAAGGGGGTTTGAAATAAATCCTCTATTACTTGGTATTCTACACAAGAAGAAATTTACTAGAGATGAAGAAGATCCTGATCCATATGAGCATATTGCATGTTTCAAATATATATGTGGCACTTTCCAATTGACAGGAAAAACTGCTAATGAGGTGAGGGTTAAATTTTTTAGTCAGAGTTTGACTAGTACAGCTCTCTCATGGTATAGATGTCTACCCCCAGAAGCCACTACTACTTGGGATAATTTATCCTATGAGTTTCTAGCAAAATATTATCCATTATCAAAATCCTTTAGAATCAGGCGTCTTATAATGACTTGGAGGAACCTTCGTAATGAAGGACTAGTAAGAGCTTATATCAGATTTAAAGATTTACTTCATCTATGTCCTCATCATGATTTGCCTGAATGGTATTTATTGCATTTTTTTATGGCGGTTTAATTGAACCTAATAAAACTGAACCTAATAAAATTGAACTAGACTCTTTCGTGCAAGGAGCCTTTATGAATCTTCTTATAACTAAAGCTTGGGCTTTACTTAATAGAATTCGCGATCATAGAGTTTCATGGAATTTTGGTCTAGGAAGCGAAGGAGGCATATAAATAGATCATGATTGTATCCATGACTATAATAAAAGGGACATGTTAAAGAATTATCTAAAGAACTTTATCTGGATTCAGATCTTATGTATGATCCGCCACCCGAACCTGAGAAGAAAAGAGAAGTTAAAGAAACACTAGCCTCCCTAGAACCAACATATGAGATACCTTTCCCTAACACTGCATAGAAGCATATTTTTGAATATGAGCAGGTCAAAGCAGTACAGGAGAAGAAGAAAGAGGAAAGTATGCTAGAAGTTGAGGAACATCTGGAAGAAACCAAAGATAAAGAGGTAACCAAGGAAGAAATTATGGCTATGTATGCACATTGTAACATAGTTGAACTTGATGAAGATACTTCCGTATTGGTTGAAGGTAAAACAAAGGTAAAAGATGTGGGTAAGTCTATTCTTCCCTGCATATTTAAGGAAACCTCGCATTATGGTTTATGTGATCTTGGCATCGAAGTTAATGTTATATCTATTATTTCTATTTAGAAATAAAAGAATAAATAGAACCGGCTACAATTGAAAATACTGATATGACAATCATGTTAGCCAATAAAACTCTTAGAATTCCAATGGGAGTAGTTGAAGATGCAACCGTCACAATTAGCAATAAAAACTTTCCTATAGATTTTGTAGTTGTTGATATGCCAGTTGACACTCTTTGCCTAATTATATTTGGAAGAAACTTTTTGAGTGATGTAGGTGCCAATGTTGATTTCAAAAAGGATATTGTGTCTCTTAAGCTTGGGGGAGAGGAAAAATAATTCCACTTTTCCAAATTTAAAGACAGACCTCCACAAATACAAGAACAAGAGAAAGAGAAAACTATCGAGGAAATGGTAGCTCTCTTCTTTAGTGATCAAGAAGAAGAAATAAATGAAGACTCAAATTATGAAGAAATAGTTATGGAGGATAAGTCCCTAGAAGAACTAGAAGGTGAATTCGATTCACTTCCCATTATAGGGCCTCCAACTAATGATGCTTTCGAAGAGCTAGAAAAGAGAGGGGAAGAGGAATTACCACCCCCAGAGTTGAAGCCTCTACTAGATAATCCTAAATACAGATTTTTAGATGATACAAATAAATTTCCTATTATTATTAGTGCTAAACTTTTAGGGGATGAAGAAGAAGAACTCATGAAAATACTTAAGGAGCATCTCAAGGACTTTGGGTACTCAATGGATGATTTGAAGGGCATTAGTCCCATAATAACTATCCATCGAATATTCATGGAGGAAGGTGTTAAACCAGTTGCAGAATTTAATAGGCGACTGAAGCCCAAAATGAAGGAAGTGGTAAGAAAAGAAATAGTACGCCTACTGGATGCATGTATAATCTATCATGTAAAAGAAAGTGAATGGGTAAGTCTTGTTCATTATGTCCCTAAGAAGGGCGGTTTTACCATTGTTCCTAATGAAAACAATGAATTGATACCTACTAGAACTATTGTTGGACATAGGATATATATAGAGTTCAGGAAATTGAATAAAGAAACTAGGAAAGATCATTATCCTTTACCATTCATAGGTCAAACTTTAGAAAGGTTAGCAAACCACACTCATTTTTGCTACTTAGATGGATACTCTGGTTTTTCTCCAATAGCTGTACATCCTAATGACCAATTTAAAACAACTTTCATTAGTCCTTATGGTTTACATGCTTACCATCGTATGCCCTTTGGTTTATGTAATGCTCCAGCTACTTTTCAAAGATGCATGACTGCTATTTTTGCAGATTTTATAGAACTGATAATGGAAGTATTTATGGATGACTTTTCCGTCTATGGAACTTCATTTACTAGTTGTTTGGATAATCTCAAAAGAGTTTTGCAGTGTTGCGAAGAGACCAATCTTGTTCTAAACTAGGAGAAGTTCCATTTTATAGTCAAAGAAGGTATAGTCCTTGGACATAAGGTATCAGGTAAGGGAATTGAAGTGGATAGAGCTAAGGTTGAGGCCATAGAGAGAATGCCATGACCTAGGGATATAAAAGGTATAAGGAGTTTCCTTGGTCATGCGGGTTTTTATAGAAGGTTCATTAGAAATTTCTCTGGAATAAACCTTTGACTAACCTTCTGCAAAAGGGAGTAAGATTTAACTTTGATGATAAATGTCTTGTAGCCTTTGATAAACTTAAATATGCTTTATCCCATGCTCCCATCATTAAACCACCTATCTGGGATATGACTTTTGACTTAATATGTGAAGCTAGTGATGATGTTGTACGAGTAACTCTGGGACAACATATAGGTTGCAGATTTAATATTATACACCATGCTAGTAGAACTCTTAATAGTGCTCAGAAGAATTATCCTAAGGAAGAAAGGGAACTTTTTGCTGTATTTTTATCTTGCCATAAATTTCGTTCTTATATAGTTGCTGTAAAAGTAAGAGTTCATACAGATCGTGATGGTTTAAAAGAACTCCTTAAGAGGAAAAAACATAAGCCAAGACAGATCCGTTGGATCCTTTTACTCCAAGAATTTGAATTACGGATTATGCAGAGGCAAGAAATAACGATGTTGGATGCAGTGTCTATATTTGACCAGCAATACACTAATCTTACTGAGAGGAACTTTAGTCCTGGTGATTTTTACTTACGAGAGTTATTAAATGAACTCAGGTCAATTCCTCCAAAAAAGAAGAAGTCTTTGTTGTTGGAGGAGCCTGTCATCCCCGACAAAGTAACCGGTAAGTGCAAGGTAAGTGTTCTTACTCAAATAAGTGATTTGTTTTGATAGACTTTACTTCTAAAAATTTTGCCTTTGAATTCATCATGTTTTTCTAAAGTTTCTGAAGGTTTTTACCAACTATACAGGCGTAACTATACGACCAGAGAAAAATCTCCCGCCGTATAGTTGGTCGTTAAACCCTCTGTATCTTCTTCGTGAAATTGTCTTTGATGTCTGGATCTATACGGTCGTAACTATACGACCGTAGAAAATATTCCGGCCGTATAGTTGGTCGTTAAACTCTCGGACATTTTTGATGTATATATCTATACCGTCACAGCTATACCGTAGGAATAAATATTCCGACTGTATAGTTGGTCGTTAAACTCTCGGACATTTTCATTTACTTTTTCATTTTTTCCGATTTAATAATCTAAAAACGGTATTGTCGGTTTCGAGTCGTAACTTAATTGACCTAGACTTGAGATATTTGGAAATATGTGCCCAGAACCAACTATATGGCCGGAGCTATATGGGTCGCGCCTGTATAGTTGGTCGTTACGCGGCAGGACTCCTACAAATCCATGATTTCTTTCCCTGTTTTGTTAAGATTCTTTTCTTGGGCAAGAATTTGGTGTTTATCGTGATTTTTACCAACCTCTGACCCCCCTTATATACTTCCATTGTCTATCTTTAATCATAATCTCTAGAAACCAATCTACCTCTTATTCATGCGTGAGGACAGGCAACCAAGGGACAGAAGCCAAGGAGAAAGGTTCCTATGGAGATCGGGAGAAATAGGGAGCAAGGCAAGGATATCAAGATCGTCCCTATGGAGTTCCTCGACGCTAATAATGAATGCCGGAAGAGGGAGTTGAAGGCCCTCGAGCTGAAGATTGAAGAGATGGACAAGGAGACACCAGGGACACCCAAACATCTTCGGTTGCTACGACTTTATCTTGATAAATTTGATGAAGATATTAAGCAGACAACCGAAGCAGGTTTTCTATGAGTCTTAAGGCTATACAAACCCTTCCAAATAACAATGAGCTCATTAAAGAACAAGTGAAAGTGCTGGAGAGGAATAATCTTTTCTACATGTTATGTGTTAAAGAATTAGAAGCTATCAATCAATCCCTCCATCTCAGGCTGTCCCATGAAGAGATATCGCGCGCCATGGCGCCACAATGATCTACAATAATCACGGTATCAAATAATCGAATGGATTATTTGATCCCACCTGGCTTGATTCCAAGCTTGGGGAGATCTTTAAGACCTTCTAATCTATCTTATAAGTTTTACATTACTATTTTAGTTTTGCATTAGTTCAAATTAAAAAAAAGTTTTCATCATTAGGATTCCCTTCAGGAATAGTCGACCCCTTTTATGAAATTCCGACTTTATTATCATATATGGAGCAATATTAAGTTTGTGTTTGTCCTATTGGATATATGAATGGCTTGAGTATAATTTTACTTAAACTTGATTATAGCAATAGGAGTCTTCCCCACCATTGGTATTAATGGAACATACAAAGATAATTTGGTCAATCTGTTGTAAGTCCACGGTTTGATTTACAAAGAAAAAAATTATTTAATCAATTAAGTTGAAAAACAAACCTTGAACAAAGGAAAATAAAAAGTGCTATCAAATTAGAGTGAGATCAATGCGAGGTAGAATATTCAAGCTATAAAGATTGCTTCATATACAATTGGAATTTGCTAATTGAGATCGTTAAACTCTGAATTCCTACATGAAGTGGAATATATGGCTAGCTCCTTTGCACAACACTTAAACAAAAGTGTGAGCATACATATAAAAGAGAAGAAAAGAAAGAAGAAAAAGAGCGAATGTACAAAGCGCAAATATGCATACACCACTATATTGTAGTATGACAAAGAAGCATTCGAGATTTTAAATCCCAAGTAAATATGTTAATCCAAAAACAATTGGGACTACCTCGCTGACTCATTCGGTTGAACTGAATACTTTTACATCATATTGAGAGTGATCTCTTGTGAACTGTTAAATGCTAAGGTGTGGAAGCCTGCTAATATTATTCAGATGGTTCGAGTAAGGTACTATTCATGAACTTATTCCTATGTATCATATATGATAAACACATGCTACAACCGCCTCATTTATTTTATCGACTCAGCTTCATGGATATGAGGATCACATCCATTAAGCTAAACTTGCTCGGGACAAGCAAGAGTATAAGCTTGTGGAAGTTGATGAGTGCATAATTGCATCATGTTTAATATTATTATTTTACACTGTAGATATAGGATCTTAGTATTTTAATTTACGGTGTTCGCTCGCACATTTTATGTCTATTTTCACCAAGATCAAGATAGATGATGGATACAATGGAAACAATTCTTGGAGCAGTTGTATTGGGGAGAAAAGGATTCAAAAACAATGTAAATCACTTATTTTGGAAATATCAATAACACCAGAAGAAAACATGAAGCGATCAAAGCATACTGACGGTTTAACGACCAACTATACAACGGGAATAAATTTTCCGGTCGTATAGTTGGCGCCACCACTGCCTCCTCAAATAGTTTCACCCCGTGTAACTAGATCGAGGAGACGACATACAGAACAACCAGAAATCATCGAAACCTCACCTCTAGAAGGCATCTGGAGGGGGAACTCATCCACCAGGGATCCATCTTCGCCCTGCGTAGATCCGGGAGGCTAAGGCATTGATCTTCATCATCAACCACTACATCACCACCGTCTCCATCCATCCCATCTACATCTTGTCTAGATCTTGTTGTAATTCCCATACTCGTTGTTGATTTATATAAGTACTATTCATCTATGGTAGATTCTAATGTTATTGCCATGATGTTGATTGCCTCCATGTCTGAGTAGATCATTAGTTCTTGGGGAGATGGAGAAACCCTAGTATGAGATTGAAATAAGATAAAGTTTATTATGATATTCATCGTTGTGACCATGTGATAGATTGTCTTCATCTTGATGTTGAGAGAAGTCAACCTCTCAATATTTTCCTCTTATGGGGACTTGATGGAGGGAACTACTTGTTGGTAGAAGGAGGTGTGTTAACACTTACAGTGACTATAAAGTTGGTGGCACCCCTTACGTATCAACTTGGGAACCGAGAAAACTCACTAAATACTATCCATGCCATGGGATACGTCAGACGGGATTAAGTCCCTTAATTGCGCACAAATTCGATTGATATTGATTGCTGAATGCTGTGGTTATGAGGATGATGTGAGCAGTGGTTGTTGCCTATTTGTCCAAATATGGAGTTCCTCCCACACATACATAGTTGAGAATGTTCATGATAATAATCTTTACCTTAGCTCTTTATAATGCTAGTGGTGTATCCGCTACTCCCTGAGAACGCTTTTCCCTATTGCAGTTCCAAATCTCTTTTACATACGCGATACTTACTTTCTGTGTTTAGTTACTTTACTTTACTTATTTTTCTCTTATACCAAAAACCCAAAAACACCTTTTTACACAATACTCGCATTTTATCCTGTTACTTAGAACTTTATTTAGCATTTCTATTGTAGTATTTAATTCAAGAGTTATTAGACTTCAGACTCCTGCTCCCTTGGAGATCGTTATCTTTATTTTGGAACTAGCTACAAACGATCTGTGCACTTGAAGTCATCAACAGTATTACCTTGTTGGGTGAAAACCCAAGACCTGGCCTCATTGGTTGTGCCTGGCAATGGCCGTGTAGAAGGCATTGTTTTGCGAGCGAAGACCTCCTCTATGGTGAAAACCTAGGATCTTTGATAGGGCGACGACAGCGCTTGAGTAATGTTTCCTTCTTGGAGGCGTCATTTTTGGAGGGGTTGGGCTATGGTGTTATTTTGGTGGTGTTAGTGCTGCTGCTAAGGATCTGATCGCTATACCGGACTTTTAGTTTTTGTAATTCTTCTTCTTCTTTTCGGTTGTGTGTATCCGTAATGCCAATAGGGTAATGTGTTGTTGCAGAGGCTGGGTGTAATTACTATCTTGTGATATTAATATATGCTCCTTTCCAAAAAAAATGGGAGAGGTGAAACATCTACATATCTATATACAGTTCACTGCTTATTATGAATTTATTAGATTATTGGACTAATCTACTAACAATTTCAATCAGGCATATTTCCACCTTTTATTATTAGATGGAGGTAGAGCAGTGAAAGAGACGTTTTCCCCCTTTTCACGAAGGAAATGCTCAATATAGTATTAGAATCAAAAGACAGAAACAAGAAACAAATGAATGAATTAGCAAGAGTGTTACTTGGTGGATATTGATGATAGATCCCTATATCCGTATATGACCAAATACCAATACGATTTTGGCAAAACAGCGACCATTGTGTTGGAAATATGAGCAATTTACTCTATAATTTAATTCATAAAAACAATAGATAAAGCATGACTAATAATTTAACGATAAAAATAATCATGCAATCTAACAATTAGATTGTAAATAGCAATTATAAACCAATTACTACACATAATATGAGAGGTATAATTTACGGTAGAAGAAACATGATCTCAAGAAGATGAATAAAGAACACATACAGTGCAGAAGAGGAACCGCTCGTGTTGATGTTGGAAGAGGTCGTCGATGTTGGGGAATAAGTCGTGGTTTCGGAAGTAGTCATTAGCGTCTGTGAAGGAGTATGTGATGAAGCCAGTAGTCGCATGGCAGTGCTCCCCATAAAACTTATCGCCTCTCTCCCATAAAGATCGCAAGAGATGGGGCTCCAGAGGCTTAACATCCTGACTCGCAGTGCACCCTACAAGACAGGACAAAAAAGACTTTGTTGTGTCACTCTGGATAGGTATAGGCACAGGAGGCATAGGAGACACACAGATGCATCAGCCAACGGTCTATATTCAATCTCCCCTGAGTTCGTATTAAACTCCTGTTCAGATTCTCATGTGTGACAAAAAGAAAACAATGTGTATACGAGGCATATCTCGGCTCATTCCTGCAACACGTAACCCTCAACCCGCGGCGCGTGTACTAGTCTCTTCTTCACATGATTGTGCAAGTGATGGATCAGCCCCTTTACAAGGAGGTCAAATTTCCACTCAACTGGCACATGGAACAAAACTTTTGTCCCACCTCTTGCCATGCATGAATGGGCCAAATGGGCCACTAGGATTTTAGGAATTATTGCTTAGAATAAATGGGTTGGGCCATATTTAGGCAAAAGTCCAACATATTGTGACAAAACAATGATAGTTTTGAAAAAAAATAGCTTTGATTTTGGCAAAAATTAATACTCCCTCCGATCCATATTAACGGCTGTTGAATTGGATGTATCTAGATTTCCATATTAACTATCGTTGAATTGGATATATCTAGCACTAAAACATGTCTAAATACATCCATTTCAGCAACAATTGATATGAATCGAAGGGAGTACCAAGTTGCAAATTCCTAGCTCCGCCACTTCCTGAGGCCATAAGTAATTTGCACTCAAATCAAACTTGGCCAGACATATAGTATTATTGCAACATCGACCCTTTCCCTTTTATTTTACCAAAGACATTGTATCTGGGCATCAAAAACATGCAAGCATTATTCAAACTCACCTGCGAGGAAGCTACCTAGAGCAGATGCCGACTGACGAGCTGTGGGCTACCGTCCTCTTAAGATGCAGCTTCTAATTAATTAACCTTGGTGTCAGGGTAGTATAATTTTGTCCAGCTAGGATTAGTGTAGTGTTAGAAAGCTAGGAGTCCATGTCATTTATGTTGATGTATTCTAATTATGATTGACTTAGATGTTGGGTAGTTTCTGTGGAGATGGACTTTTGAAACCTTTCAGCCAGGCCAAACATATGCAAGAGCTCACTATCCATTGAGTTATGACCGAGGATCATTTTACAAATTGCACATAAGAGAAGGAAATGTTAAGCCGGCCATCTAGTCACAGCTAGGTGGAGAGATAAAAATCTAGGTTAGTATTCATTAGATAAGAAAATTAAGGTAGAAAGGAAAAAGAAGAAGTTAAAATAAGAATCCTATTATCACTTATGTTCCCTTCTCCTCCCATGTTTCCCTCGCATGGTGAGGGGGAGTAATCCTAAAATACCCCTTCCCTCCCCCTCCTCCTCCATCGTCACGGTCAGAGGCATCGGTCAGGTCATTCATAAGCTTTGCTTTGCCTTCATTTGGATTTAGGATTTCGCTTGATTGGCATGCGGTTGGGTGGCCACGGATTCGCCCCCCTGTGCTGGAGCTTGTCTCTTTCATCGAGAGGTATGAAGATTGCACTTAGCATTGTTTTGGTGGTAGCGTGATGGGATGGTGGTGGTGGAGTGTTCCTAGGCTTCTAGCGGTGAGGGCCATGGGCAGTAACGGATCTAGTCAACGGCGACTTCATCTTAGCATGGTGGCAAGACACATAGGAGGTAACTGAACAGCGACGACGGTGGTAGCGGCAGTACTGGGGGCATGTAATAGTGAGTTTGGCGGTGGATGCCATGGTAGGGGTTGCTCGGCCCATATCTGGGTCCGATCTGGGCTCAGCATGATTCGGCTGGTGTGTGCGCCTGGATACCTACTTGTAGGGTGGCTACGGTGTCCTTGGTGTTGCAGCACGGCAGTGGAGCTAGTTGGTCCTGATCTGGATGGATCTAGGTCTGACCGACACTATTTTGTTTGGCCATCGATCGCCCTTTGGAAATGGAGGATGGAAGATGTCCTATTGGAGCCATCTACCATCCATATGGGCCTGCTTCTGTAGCTAACTGACCTTGTCTGACTCGATGGTCTCGTGATGCCTTGTTGCCCTAGGCTCGAGATGGTGGGCATGGAGATGACGACTCTAGCAAGTGGACTGCATGGGAAAATCCCCAACGAGTGATGTGGCGGTGGTGGTGGACTTGTTGTTTGGTAGTTTGGATGGTGAGGAGAAGGAAGTAGGAGATCATGAAATTGACGGCGATACCAATTTATCCCATATCATGGTCTTGATGATGGGCTCGGTGACAATGGGCGGTCTGAGTTATTGGGCATGTGCGGAGATTTTTTTGGGGCGAAATCTTGGTTTTTGACAGCATCGGCGAGGATGCTTGTGGGTGTCATAACCCTCTTGGAGGCGTTGTTGTGGTTACCTTCGTCGGGATAGGGCTCCAGGTGAAAACCATTGACCTTGCGATCTCAAAGATGGCAGCGCATGTGTCATTACCTTCTTGGAGGCATAGTCGTGGAGCTCTGATCCTACTTGGTCTCGTTTCAGTGGCTTCAGTGGCAAGTTTTGACTCTTCATGTACCTATTTTATTTACTGTTGATCTGCTTTGTAAGAGGTTCTCCTCATCAACTTATATTGGTTTGGCTGTGTGTGGTTTTATTTATAAAGTGGGGCAAAACCCTTTTTTGAGAGAGATAAAGAAGTGAGCTTGAGATCAAGCACCGGTTACTCCTCACAAGGTTGTAAACTTCTAGAACCACTACCTTGCCACAAATATTGTTGTCATCTTTGGTGAGATTGTTTCAATCCCATCACCTCAGCCTGTGGTTCCACCATCTTTGGTGAGATTGTTTTAATCCCTATCTCCGTTATGATCATCCAAGATCCGTGATACCTGAATGTATGAGATCTTCTAGTACACTCTACAGAATAACTTGTTGTACCTACTTCCGATAATAATGCAAAAAGATTTGGGTGGCTTTCGGATCGTGGTTTCTCCTCTCAGGTCGAGAGGTTTTCCGGTAAAAGATGGTATGGATAGTACTATAGTACATCAGGGTTAGTTTTCAAAATTGAACATTTTAAACTGATCAATATTGCAGAAATGCCATTTAGGGTATTTTGGGCATAACTTTAGTACTAAAAATGTTTTTAGAGTGATTCCTTTTGCTAAATGCTTTTATTTTACCCCTGTCCAATAGGGTCAGGGGATGAAATTTAAAACTATGTTCACAATAATTTTTTTATTAAATATGAAACTAAACCATTTTAATAACTATTTTGAACATAACTTTAGAAATAAAGATGTTTTATAAAGAAATCATTTTGCATCATGCATGTTTTTTTACTTTTATTAATCTTATTCATGATTTTCAGATACCCATCAATTGTTTGGTATGAAGATCATGCATGTCTTACTTGTGTATGATATTTGTGGTGTGAATGGTTGTTCATTGGAATTTTTTCTCTTATAGATAGTGAGGCGCACAAGCATTCTGATTGTAAGAAGTGTGTGAAAGGAATATGCTCAAGAAGCAATAATAAAGTGGTTATTATCTTATTCCATCTTTATGATAAATGTTTATTTCTCATGCTATAATCGTGTTAACTGGAAACGCTAATACATGTGTGTTTAATAAACAAAGAAAAGGTTCCTAGTAATGCCTCTCATCACACTAGCTTGTTGATTAACAGATGATCAAGGTTTCTTGATCATGACATTGGATGTTTTTAATAACAAGGTCACAACATTGGTGGAATGATGTGATGAACATTCTGCCAAAGTATAGTAATACGATCATCTCATTATGTGATATGGGTCTCCTTGTGGATTTACCCATGGGGTGGGCCGATCTTAACGGATTTGATGCGGGGAGTGAGGGGAAACGCGATAAACATGGTGAATACAACTCTAATGCAAGGTAAAGATACAAACACACGCCAAAACACACCCAATTCGATTTGCTCCCGTTGGTTCAAACGACCAATCCAATAGAATCCTTGGTGAGAGACCTTGCGCTAGAATCACCAAAGGAGAGATCGGCAAGCAGATGATAGAATCCAAATCAAGGAGAGAGTGGCAACCAAGTAGAATCCCAAAGGGGAGATACCAAGCACTTCTAGAATCCTTGACAAGGAGAGACCAAACACTTGAGGAGGGTCTTGATGACTTGGAGAAGGGCACCGACTCTAAGGCCTTGTACAACTCATAGATCTACTATTGAGATGGGTTTGGCACATGCCTCAGTTCATCATCATCTCTAGGGTTTACATGAGGATGTGGGGGCATATATATAGGCCAGCCACTTCAACAGGGGTAATTTGGGCATAAAAGGGAGTTTGGGGTGTTACATGGTCTAAGGCCCAACTCTCAAGCGTGCAGGCTCTGGCATGTCCGGTAGTACCAATGTAGATGCCCGGTAGTACCGGTCGGCGGTGATACCGGTTGAAGGGGCGATAGATCCGGGGCTGGCGCTTGGTCTCTAGGTGCGGCAGTACAGCTCATTGGGGGCGGTAGTACCGGTGTTGGGTATCGGGGCGGTCTGACTAGGGGTGTTTGGCGTCTAGTCGATCTGGTAGTACCGGGTGCAGCAGACAATGTCTTCTTGTGTCTTCTCTTCCAGGCCTCCTTCTTGGGTGACTTGACTCTAGGTACTTCATCGTCTCTTTCCCTTGGCATCATGCTCATGGGCCTAGTCATACAATAGGCGCTTGTCTCAAGTAGCATTCCATTCACACGATAGCCAATAGAAGGTAAGGGATGGAAGGAATTCACCTTTGTATGAATGGTTGGTGTAGCATGATGTGGACCAATGGTGATTGACATGTGTTGGGCTGCATCATCTCCCTCCACTTGAAAAAGAGTCGACCTCGATGATGTTCTTTCATCAGGCAAGGAAGGAGGTTTGCCCTTGGCCTTGTGCGTGTACACGGACGGATCACTGGTGTGTCAAAACCATTCTCAAACATGTTGAAGAGCTTGTAGAACTTCTTGCCATCATGTTGTGGTTGGGGATCTTATAGCATGATCCTTGTAGGTGGTGGTTTATCTTGGGTACCTTGCAAAATTGACAACAAAGAGAGAGAATTGTATGATGGGTTGTTAGTATGGGTCACACTCAAATCTCTCTTCTCACATTTGGTGGCTTGCGATGCGGCACTCATGATTTTTCCACTCATTTGGGGCTTGTGGCACTCGCTCTCGTGATTGTGGTTCACTATCTCACCACTCATCTCACAAGGGTCCTTAGCATGCTTTATCTTGTGCACGGATGTCATGTTGGATGCAATAACTTGGCTTGGCGTCATAGGTTGGAGCACGAATGTCTTGTTGTTCCACTTGAAGGAGTATTGGTTAGTTCCACCATTATGTATAGCCCCTCTATCTTATTGCCATGGTCTCCCAAGGAGCATGTGACACACGGACATTGGCACGACATCACACTCGATGTTGTCTTCATATGGGCCAATCTTGAAGGAGCCGTTTGACCTTTGATGATATCTTTAGTGCTCCATTGTCATCAAGCCATTTGACATGATAGCGATATGGGTGTGTTATGCATTGCCACTTAAGTTTCTCACAAAGTTCTGTGCTTGCAAGGTTGTGGCAACTTCCGCCATCGATGGTCACCTTTATGGACTTCCCATCAATTCCGGCATGAGTTTGGAAGATATTGAGGCATTGGTCCTCTCTTGGTATGGAGTTTGTTGTCAATATTTGAGCAATGACTAGGAAAGGGCTTGGATCATGCTCGCATATGAGGGTGTCACCACTTCCATCGCGTCTTCCCTTGCAATCTCTCGTTAAGTCAATGCTTCATATTCCTCTTCACTCACGGAGTAGGTTGCGCCATTCTCATACGTAGGCATCACTCTTGTATTGGTGCACTCATAGGACTAGTGACCATTCACTCCACACTTGAAGCAAGTAACTTGATTATCCTATGTTGTGTTTGAGGAGGATGCTATCATGGTCTTTGCTTGCTTGGATGAGCTCGATGCTTGGTGTGTTGGCTTGTTGGAGGCATTTGCATTGATGGCCACAAAGTATTCCTTGGACTTCTCATAAGAATTTTCTTTTTGCAAGTGATGCTTGGTAGCTTGATGGAGGAGCTTGGTGAGGTTCTTGTATGGTTGGAAGTCAACAATCTTCCTTATTGGGCAGCTCAAACCATTGAGGAACCTTGCTATTGTTTGCTCTTCGAGCTCTCTCACCTCGGCTTGCATCATAGTCTTCTCCATTTCCTTGTAGAACTCTTCAATTGACTTGGTACCTTGTCGAAGAGATCTTGTATATAATGCTTGGGGACGAATCTCTTGTACATAACTTCCTTAATCTCCGTCCAAGTTTCCATTGGAGGCTCATCTTGGTTCTCATAGTTCTTTTGGTAGTCTTCCCACCAAACATTTGCATAGTCCTCAAACTCAAGGGATGCCATTGCAACTTTATTATCTTCAGAGTAATTGTGGACTCGGAAGATTTTTTCAACTTTGAGCTCCCAATCAATGTATGCATCGGGTGTTCTTCTCCCTTGAACTTGGGCATGATGAACTTGAGCTTCCCAAACTTTCCCTCTTCATGTTCACAGTGGTAGTTGCGAAGTTCTTGTCTCGTGGTCGCTTCACTTGGTGTGTATGGTGGAGGTTGAGGAGCATGATTGTCTCAAGGAGGTGGTGGAGGAGGAGCTTGATGCGCAAAGTCTCTTCTACGCCTTTGCTCAGGATCATTTGCATTCATTGGTTGTTGGTGACGATGGTGGGGTTGAGCATAGAGGTTGTTGTGTCTAGCGTGGCATGCATCCTCATCCTCATCACTTGCATCCCATTGCGGCTCTTGATTGATGTGTTGCGGTTGGCGATGGTCATGGTGTGGGTGTTGGCACCTATCATTGCGATGGTATTCACCATGACGTTCTTGTTCTTGTGGTGGTTGCGCTTGTACCATTGCTTATTGTGGTGGGGGACCATGTCCTTGTTGTTGTGGATAAGCATGATGGTCATGGTGCCGGTGATGTATTGCATGGTGCGATTGTTGAGATTGTGGATCAACCGCTTGTTCATGTCGATGACGAGCTTGGTGTTCCCCATTGTGGTGGTGGGGTTCTCCATGATGAGAGCATGAGAGTGTGAGCACGGAGCGTCGCCATGACGACTTGAGGAGCGCGTACGAGACGAACTTGACGATCTTGAATGATGTCCATGACGGTTGCCAAGGTTGGCAATAGTTTGGTCAAGAGCTTGGAATTGAGAATTGTGATCCACTTGGCATTGCCGGTCATGGTAGTCGAACTCTCGAAAAGTTTCATTAAACCGGTTCTCAAGCCTCTCAAATTGGGCATTGAATTCTTGGTGTTGCACCCATAAGTTGTGGCATGTAGTGAAACCATCTTGGTTGTTGAAGTTGCCATCTCCGCTTTCTCTGCATCCCCTAGACATGTTGTATGACCACAATTGAAAGGAAGGGTGGTATGGTATGTGCTACCTTGCCTCACCAAGTCAAAAATTGGAAAAGTTGTTCTTGTCGAGAGCAAAGCAAATACACAAGACACACACGCATACACAAAGTCCTGTGGTGATAGGTCGAGAAGGTGGATAGCAAAGGGAACAACCAAACAAAAAAGGTTATTGTTAAAGGTGGTAGAGAACCAAAGATCAAAAGCAAAAAGAATACGATCTACAAAAACAAAAAAGGAACACACATGTGGAGACTGATGTGGTTAGAACGACTATGAAAATGAGCACAAAATGTCCTAACAAAGAATAAGCTCGGGTGTCATGTCAATGCAAGGAGAGACCACAACTCGTTCGCCTAAAGAGGATAAGCAACGGATTTGTGCACTTGCCTTGGTCGCACTCTTTCTCTCTCTCTCTCTCTCTCTTTGCTTAAGGGATGGATACTCTCTTTGTATTGGGAGACTATGTATCTTTCTATATTTCTTTTGCTTTTTCAATTCTTTTCTCCTTTTCTCCCTTTCTATACTACTATGTCAATTTTTTTATTTGCTTACACACTCTCACTTTCCAAGGAAAAGTGCATAGTGCTTAGGCAAACACAAAATGAGCTGCTCTCATAGGATAGATACACACAACGGAAGAAGGGTTAACAAGGTGGAGCAAGTTATACCTTCAGTATGGGTGACGACTTGCTACCAGTGTTGGGGATGATGTTCGGGAATCACGGTGTCGAGGAGCGTGGGATGTGATTACTTGTGGAAGTTTGTTGTTAGTTAGGGCGACACGCACGCGAAAAATGAACAACACAAGAGGAAAAACGGTCAAAATTGGGTCAGGATAGCAGTTTTGGCGGCCAAACTGGCGGCGTCGGACCTGTCATTGGAAATTTCAACGGTGATTCCGGTTCATCGGAATTTTCGACGGCTGGGTCGGACCACCAGATCTGGCACCGATTTGAGTTCGTGACGAACTCCAAAAGTCAAATCTCGGAAATTTTTAAAAAATATGTCGGAATTGCGGCTAGGGAAGGTCAAAGGAAGGTAGATCGACACCCAAAGAAACAGATCTATGGACCAAACCCATGAAAAACTCAAAAATCGAGAGATCGATCCAAAAGAAATTTGGGGCAATATTTTTGGTATTTTTCAATTTATGGTGGAAATCAATGAACAAAGTCAAATCCGTGGCAACCAAAAGCTGTTGATACCAATTGATATGGGTCTCATTGTGGATTTACCCTTGGGATGGCACGATCTTCATAGATTTGATGCGGGGGGTGAGGGGAAACGCTATGAACACGATGGACACAATTCTAATGCAAGGTAAAGATACAAACACATGCCGAACACACACGCAATTCGATTTGCTCCCATTGGTTCGAACAACCAATCCAATAGAATCCTCGACGAGAGACCTTGCGGTAGAATCATCAAAGGAGAGATTGGCGAGTGAATGATAGAATCGAAATCAAGGAGAGAGTAGCAACCAAGTAGAATCCCAAAGGGGAGAGACCAAGAACTAGTAGAATCCCTGACAAGGAGATACCAAACACTTGAGGAGGGTCTTGACAACTTGGAGAAGGGCACCGGCTCCAAGGCCTTGTACAACTCATATATCTACTATTGAGATGGGGTTCCCATCCAGGGTTTGGCACATGCCTCAATTCATCATCATCTCTAGGGTTTACATGAGGTGGTGGGGGCATATATATAGGCCAACCACTTAAACAGGGGTAATTTGGGCATAAAAGGGAGTTTGGGGTGTTACATGGTCTAAGGCCCAACTCTCAAGCGTGTAGGCTCTGGCGTGTCCGGTAGTACCAATGTAGACGCCCGGTAGTACTGGTCGGCGGTGATACCGGTTGAAGGGGAATGGGACCGGGGCTAGTGCCTGGTCTCCAGGTGCGGTAGTACAGCTCATTGGGGGAAGTAGTACCAGTGGCGCCGTAGTACCGGTGTTGGGTACCGGGGCAATCTGACTAGGGGAGGTTTGGCGTATGGTCGATCCGGTAGTACCGGTGTTGGCGACCGGTAGTACTGGGTGCAGCAAATGACGTCTTCTTGCGTCTTCTCTTCTAGGCGTCCTACTTGGGGGACTTGACTCCAAGTACTTCATCGTATCTTTCCCTTGGCTTCATGTTCATGGGCCTAGTCATACAATAGGCGCTTGTCTCAAGTAGCATTCCATTCACACGATAGCCAACATAAGGTATGGGATGGAAGGAATTCACCTTTGCAGGAATGGTTGATGTAGCATGATGTGGACCAATGCTGATTGCCATGTTTTGGGCTGCATCATTATGTTTATATTGCTATAACATCATGCGAAGTAACTCTAATCCTTAGACCATGAGATCACGTCAATCACTAACACTGGAAGAGTACTTTGATTCCATAAAACGTCACACTGTAACAGGGTGATTATAAAGATGTCCTTGGGTACTTAGAAAGTTTTAGTTGAGGCGTGTGGATCATGAGTGCAATTTGTCCATCCTGATGATGGAGAGATATACTCAGCACCCTCTCGGTGATATCACATTGACATAGCTTGCAAGCAAGTGATGACATCACTAAGAATGTTATATCACGGGAACGATAAAAGAGTACATGTCAATAACAAGATCGAACTAGGTATGGATGATACCAAATGATTGGATCTCGGACAAATAAAATATCGCGAGACAAAAGGAATTGGTTACTACAAAAACTTTTCACGCGATCACTAGTTCATCCTTGAGTAAGTGGGAGTCGCTATGGACCTCCAGATCCCGCTAACGATTATTGATCGGAGAGAGTCTCAATCAAGTCCACTTAGTTCATGAACCCGTAGGGAGACACACTTAAGGTTCGTTGACGCATTTGAGTGGATAGAGAACGCAGGAGAAAATACTGGACAACACATAAACTGTTCTGATAAAAGCTGCTGGATTAGTTTCTGTGTATCGAAATATTGCAAGGGGATAAAATGTTAATATGTTCATTAAATGGAGTACTCATTAAATGAAGTGTTCATTAAATTGAGTAGCATTAAACCAAGTGAATCAAAGAGCTTTAATGGAAAGACCTTTGATTTCTTGAGTGGAAATTTAATGAGGGGTGAGTGGAGATGAATGCATGTGAGTGGAGTGTCCACCCACATAAATGGGGGAGAGGTGGGGGACCACCATGGCCACCATGCCATGGCCCTTGGGGCCGCCCCCTCACCTATAAAAGGCCTCATCCGCCTCCTCTAATCTCACACATTGCATTCCCTCTCATATGTCCTTTGGTTGGCATCTTCTCCCCCTTGCTAGTTGTTCCACTGTTCGTGAGTAAGGTGCTTAGGCGAAGTGCTGCTCTATATATTCTCCACCACTACTACCACCATGTCATTGTGTTGTTGGAGTTCCCGAGGATCCACTACTTTCGCCACCCAATGATACATTCCAAATGTATCTATAATTTTTGATGTTCCATGCTTTGTTTTATCTACTTTCTTATGTTTTGTCCACACTTTGGAGTACTTTTCATATGATTTCTTGGACTAACCTATTAAAAAGATGCCACAGTGCCAGTTGCCTATTTTCTGCTGTTTTTGGTTCCAGGAAGTCAGAAATGAATATTCTCGGAATTGGACGGGACAAAAGCCAAAGTTACTATTTTCCCGGAAGACTCACGGAGCCAGAAGGAGAGCCGGAGGGGGGCCATAGGGTGGCCACACCACCCCTTGGCGCGGGCCAGCCCAAGCCGCGCCAGGGCATGGTGTGGGCCCCCTGGCCGGCCACCGACCTTGCCTCTTTCTCCTATAAGAGCCTCCCGAGGCAGAAACCCTAAGTAATCAATCATAAATCCACGAAAAGTTCCGCTGCGCTGCCGCCACCGAAGGGGAGATTCGGGGGACAGAAAGTCTCTGTTCCGGCACCCTGTCGGGATGGGGAAGTGCCCCCGGAGCCATCTCCATCGATCTCCACCACCATCTCCATCACCATTGCTGATTCCCATGATGAGGAGGGAGTAGTTCTCTCTTGAGGCTAAGGGTTCTATCGGTAGCTATGTGTTCATCTCTCTCTCTATGCATGATCTTATTGAGATCATGAGCTTGTAATCTATAGATCTACCTTTCTACTCAAGTGATGTAATAGATCTCTGCTCTCCCCATGTGTATGAAAGTGACAGCGTGCACACCATGGTGGCACTTAGGCTAGAGATTATAAATACTTGTTATGAGTTATATTTGGAGTTGGATGTCTCTATGAAATTGTGGTGTTTGTTGGACTCATCTAGTACTCAAGGTGACAGTGTGGGGTTATCTAGATGGGAAAGGCTTACTTTGAGGTGTGCTGTTATAGCCCTACCATCGATTAGAGTGTTCAACCGGAGAGTAGTTCAGCGTAGTATCATGAAGATGATATATTTATATGAGAGTGTTCACTAGTGAAAGTATGATCCCTAGGCCTTGTTTCTTAGCATTGATACACCGTTTGCTATTAGATCTGTTACATGTTTGCTTGCTTCCTTCTTTATTTCAGTTTTACTTTAGTCTTTTCCACGCCATCAAGCTATCGCCTATCACCGTTACCACTTATAATTATCTATACCACTTGTATTTCACTATCTCTTCGCCGAACTAGTGCACCTATACACCTGACAAGTGTATTGGGTGTGTTGGGGACACAAGAGACTTCTTGTATCTTGATTGCAGGGTTGCTTGAGAGGGGATACCTTTGACCACTTCCTCCCTGAGTTCGATAAACCTTGGGTGATCCACTTAAGGGAAAACTTGCTGCTGTTCTACAAACCTCTGCACTTGGAGGCCCAACAACTGTCTACAAGAATAGAAGTGCGTAGACATCAAGCTATTTTCTGGCGCCGTTGCCGGGGAGGTAAGGTAAAAGGTATTCACACCGGAGGATTAAAGACGAACAACCTCCCACGGCAAACGCCTATTTTCCGGTGTGAGTGCTCGAAGTTATTTCCTTTAGATTCTGCAATTTTGTCTTTTTGTTTCTTGTTTTCACTAGTTAGGCTTAATGGAAAACAACAACAAAATAGAGAGCTTTATAGCATTTATCTTGAGTTAGGACATGATGTGTTTGAAGAGAAAATTAAAAATCCTATGGAAATTTATTTGCGTGCTAATAGCAATGTTGTTAGTATGAATTATTTGGAAACCATTATTGCTAATGCTATAGAAAAGTCTAAGCTTGGGGAAGCTAGTTTCTATGAACATGATCTTTTTAGTTCCCCAGCTTTGAAAGATAGCTATTCTATTGCTTATGATGATACTAAACCTCCAATATATGATGATTACAATGATGAATATGATATTTTCAGTCCACCTACTATTGAGGAGAAAATTAATTATGATTACAATATGCCTCCTATATTTGATGATTATGGTGATGAGAATAATAATGATAGCTATTTTGTTGATATTGCTCCCACTACAATTAATAAGAATAACTATGCTTATGTGGAGAGTAATAATGATTATATGCATGTGGCTCATGATAAGAATGTTTTATGTGATAGTTATATTTTTAAATTTATTAATGATGCAACTGAAAGTTATTATGAGAGAGGTAAACATGGTTTTATGTATCTCACCAATATTAAGTTTCCCCTCTTTATGTTGAAATATTTGAAGTTGCACTTGTTTTGCTTTCCTATGCTTGTTGCTTTGTGCTTTCATGACTTGTTTCTTTACAAGATTCCTATGCATAGGGAGTGGGTTAGACTTAAATGTGCTTTGAATTTGCTTCTTGTTGCTCTCTTTTACTTCAACTCATATTTCTTATGTGAGCATCTTCTCAAACTATCATGCCTAACTTAAAGGCGTTAAAGAAAAATACTTATTGGGAGGTAACCCAAAAGTTTTAGATGAGTGTTGGAAGTTATTACTTCAGTAATAACCGCTCCTTATCCTTTTTATTTGCTTTTTGTGCCAAGAGTAACCTCTAATGAGAGAGAAGTAATGATTGGGAAAGTTGCTATCCCGAAACAGATTTATGTGCTTCACCGTAAACATTCGTGTAAAATATCTGAACGTCTTTTTGAGGCGTGAATTTTTGTGCTTCTGCCCCAGGTTGTTATCTAACTTTCGTTAGTTCAACACTTCTTGATTTGAGCAATAGAAGGTCTCCTAAAAAATTCGTCTTTACCTGCTGGTCTGTTTTGACAGATTTCTGCCATTTTCTGCATTTGCTTCTTGTTGATTCCTTTTTGAGTTCTTTTGGGGAATTGAGCTTTTTGAGGGAAATGCTACAGTAGCTAGTGTTCTAATGGAAGTTTATTTGGTGTTAGAACTGAACCTTAAGACCTTTTATCTTGAGTTCACTAATGTTGCTAATAAAGATTGTGTGAAGTTTTGTATGAAGGAAAATTTTCAGGTGTATGGAAGGAATGAGTAATGAGATGAAGGATGGACTAAAGCTCAAGCTTGGGGATGCCACGCGTGTCACCCCAAGAAATATCCAAGAAGTACAAGCGTCAAATCTTGGGGATGCCTTGGGGCATCCCCTTCTTCATCAATAAAAATCCCAGGTTTCTTCCAAACGCTTCATTTTTATTGTTTCATGCACAGTTGTGTTGTTCTTGGAGCGTCTTCTTTTTTGTTTTCGTTTTGGTTTTTCGTTTGCTTGGTTTGCTTAGTTTTCTAAATAAATTGGCTGGACCCCCCCCCCCTCTTTCATACATTGGGTTGCAAATAATTTGGTTTGGTTTGGAAAAGAGTAGGAAAGTTCATGCTTATGTGGTAAAAAGAGCTTGTTTTTGACTGTGGCCTATGCTTTGTCATGACATGCTTGATATTGTTTTGGCTTATGCTTAGTATTATTTGTTGTAGCATGACTTTTTATAAACAATTGAGATTGCTTAATGTGCCTTGGATGAATCATGCGTTGTTTTAGCATATTAAAGCATAGTATAGTGGTATTCTCCTTTCATGCTTTATTTGGGTTGACTTGGCGCATGCTCACACCATGTTATGACTATCTCAAGTCACCATAGCCTTTATGATACTTTAGTTTTCAACTTGTAGTATCACTTTATGCTTTGATCAATGATGTTTTGTCGCTTTGCATGATTATGGCCATTATTGCTCTCTTAGTTTGTCGCTCCCAGTCTTTTGCTAGCCTCCACAACAAAGTATGAGTTCCACTCATGCATCCAACTCCCTAAACCAAGTTATTCCAAAGAGTCCACCATACCTACCTACTAGCTTATGCTATTCCAAGTATATTCATTCTTTTGTTTACCTTCCAAATTAAACTTGTTATGAGAAAACTAGTGATTAAAGCTCTCACGAACTTGATGGCACACTTTACTTTTCTTGCCCTTAATAAACTTGAACCATTGTGTCATCTATGTTGTATATGCTTGCACTTATTTGTTGGGAATTAGCAGAACCATGCTGTCATGGGGAACACTTTCAACATTGCACTTGGTACTTGTACCTAGTTGATATCATGCTCTTTTGTATATGGATGTCGTCGGTGTGAAATTAAAGGGGAGCTTGTAAGTCCATGGAGTTATGTATATGTGTAAGAGAAACGCCTGGGCCGCTGGTCTAATCCATGCTGACATGGTGGAAACCTGCAGCGTAACCATAATGAGTTGTCTATGAAGCATTCTTCTTATAAAAAAGAGCCCTATATTGAGAAAAAAGAGAAAAGAGAAAAAAGATACTATGAAAAGAGGAAAGAGAGAAAAAGCACCATATTCCCATGGTAAATAAGAAGAATGCTGAGATGCTCGTTGTTTGCTTGCCTTGTCATTTTGATATGGGGATTCTTCCGTATCATCGGGCAAGGGGTACCCCGTTGGTGGTTCTCTATGATACACATATACTTACGATGACAAGAACTTACCGGTGACTAAACTTGAGTATCATGAGGAGCGGCCCTCATATACAAGGGACATGAGATTTCTGACTTATACTTCGTCAAGCATGTACACCATAGTTTGTTCACTTTAACCTTAATCACTTCAAGATGCTTATGATAGGGGCAATGAGAGCTGAAAGGTATTAAGTACCATAATTTTTGGAATCTCTTTATGAGACTTGAATCCCTGCTTCCTTCTATGAAGGCTTTTCTTCCACCATTATATTGAGTCTCCACCTTCTATCTTTATGCACCTACTTTGAGAGCATAGTGGCCATTCTTAGTTCTATGTGCATTGTCCCAAGACTAGTTGATTGATGCATAACTTGATATTGCTTGTTTTAAGCTATTTGTATCTAGTCACTCTTATGAACTTTGAAGGTGTCCTATGCATTTATATTTGCTACTCTATGAGGGACAAGCTGAATGCCACTATGCTATGTTTTCTTTATGTGAAACAAACAAACGTCTTGCAAAGCATTGTTCTTCATGAATCTTTTGTTTGTGCCTTTTCATGTTGCATCATAGTTTCTTTGTCTTATTGCTAGAACCTTGTCTTTCATGTTATGATTGAAGTACTATGATCCCAGCTTTGAATACTTTGATCAAGTTTATGATGGTGCATGTCACCTCAAAAATTATTCTTTCTTTTTATCACTTACCTACTCGAGGACGAGCAGGAGTTAAGCTTGGGGATGTTGATACATTGCAAATGTATCTATAATTTTTTATGTTCCATGCTGGGGTTTTATCTACTTTCTTATGTTTTTTCCACAGTTTGGAGTACTTTTCATATGATTTCTTGGACTAACCTATTAACAAGATGCAACAGTGTCAGTTGCCTGTTTTCTGTTGTTTTTGGTTCCAGGAAGTCAGAAAATGAATATTCTCGGAATTGGACGGGACAAAAGCCAAAGTTACTATTTTCCCAGAAGACTCACGGAGTTAGAAGGAGAGTCGGAGGGGGGCCACAGGGTGGCCACACCACCCCTTGGCGTGGGCCAGCCCAGGCCGCGCCAGGGCATGGTGTGGGCCCCCTGGCCAGCCACCAACCTTGCCTCTTTCTCCTATAAGAGCCTCCCGAGGCAGAAACCCTAAGTAATCAATCAGAAATCCACGAAAAGTTCCACTGTGCCACCGCCACCGAGGGGGAGATACGGGGGACAGAAAGTGTCTGTTCCGGCACCCTGCCGGTATGGGGAATTGCCCCTGGAGCCATCTCCATCAATCTCCACCACCATCTCCATCACCATTGCTGATTCCCATGATGAGGAGGGAGTAGTTCTCTCTTGAGGCTAAGGGTTCTACCGGTAGCTATGTGCTCATCTCTCTCTCTCTCTATGCATGATCTTATTGAGATCATGAGCTTGTAATCTATAGATCTACCTTGCTACTCAAGTGCTTTAATAGATCTCTGCTCTCCCCATGTGTGTGAAAGTGACAGCGTGCACACCATGGTCGCACTTAGGCTAGAGATTATAAATACTTGTTATGAGTTATATTTGGAGTTGGATGTCTCTATGAAATTGTGGTGTTTGTTGGACTCATCTAGTACTCAAGGTGACAGTGTGGGGTTATCTAGATGGGAAAGGCTTACTTTGAGGTGTGCTGTTATAGCCCTACCATCGATTAGAGTGTTCAATCGGAGAGTAAGTCAGCGTAGTATCATGAAGATGATATATTTATATGAGAGTGTTCACTAGTGAAAGTATGATCCCTAGGCCTTGTTTCTTAGCATTGATACACCGTTTGCTATTAGATCTATTACATGTTTGCTTGCTTCCCTCTTTATTTCATTTTTACTTTAGTCTTTTCCATGCCATCAAGCTATCGTTTATCACCGTTACCACTTATAATTATCTATAACACTTGTATTTCACTATCTCTTCGCCGAACTAGTGCACCTATACACCTGACAAGTGTATTGGGTGTGTTGGGGACACAAGAGACTTCTTGTATCTTGATTGCAGGGTTGCTTGAGAGAGGATACCTTTGACCACTTCCTCCCTGAGTTCGATAAACCTTGGGTGATCCACTTAAGGGAAAACTTGTTGTTGTTCTACAAACCTCTGCACTTGGAGGCCCAACAACTGTCTACAAGAATAGAAGTGCGTAGACATCACCCAACTGGAGCAAGGGACGGAGGTCATCAGCATGCCGAACGTGTGACCGATTACGGAGGCACTGCCATTTGTGGCGTTGATCGTCATCGCGTCCGTAAGGATGGTCATGTACATTTTACACAAGCCACGTTTGTTTGCGGGAAAGTTATCCCGCTTACAGTCTTCAAGGGTGAGTCCTTCCAAAACCATTACAAGTATGGCCTAGATTCGATCTTAACAGTTGCAATCATATGAAGCTTTTTGTTTTCCATGCAACGAACCCCATCAGTGTGTGAACGTCCATCATCATTAAGGCAAGTTGATCTTTACCCTTGACCAGGCTATGCTTACCATGTGAGTGTAGAAGTAATATTGTGGATATGATGATGCACTATGAAACCCATATTGGATAGCCATATGGATATCCAACCTTGTTTATGGTGTGACCAATGTTTGCTGGGAGTGCTCGGCTATGCCAAATTAGAGATATGGGGAAACTTCCTCACATTTAAGAATCGGTAAGTAGGTAGAGACCATAGAGTGATGGAGTAGAGACCACGGAGACATGGAACACAAACCATAGAGACATGGTGTATCAACCACGGAGACATGATGTACAAACCATGGAGACATGGGGTACAATCCATGGAGCCATGGAGCACAAACTAGAGAGACATCTTGTATCAACCACAGAGACGTGGGATATCAACCATGGAGACATGGGGTACAATCCATGAAGACATGGGATATCAACCACAGAGACATGGCATACAAACCACGGAGACATGGGGTACAATCCACGGAGACATGGGATATCAACCACGGAGTCATGGTGTACAAACCACGGAGACATGGGGTACAATCTACCGAGACATGGTGTAGAAGCCTTGGAGTCATGGTGTAGAAACCTCAGAGACATGGTGTAGAAACCTCAGAGTCATGGTGTAGAAATCTCGGAGACATGGTGTAGAAACCTCAGAGTCATGGTGTAGAAACCTCGGAGCATGGTGTCCAGACTTTATATTTGGAACACTTTGATTTCGTCCGGTTGACCATAGAGCTATGGTCGTCGGTTTAAATTTGATATGAGTGATAATAATAGTTTAATTACTTAGTGATACTTGCCAATAATTCAAAGTATTGACCACTCATAGCTGCAACGGTTTTCCCCGAAGATATTTAAAGTATGATGTTAGGGTCAAGCATGCTTCGCCTGTGGCATTTTGAATGGAGCTCCTTATCTTATATTAGTCTTTGACTATTGAACTTTGTTTATGAGGAGCTAGCTCTTCTGCTATATAACTTGTTTTAAACTATGTTATATTTTGGATTTTTCGATGTATTAGAATTATAACCATTGTTTCGTGATATTACATCCTGAACTATGTGTGCCAACGAGTTAATTCAGGGACTAGCACTGTAAAGCATAGATATTTGGACCCCTGTCAGGACGGGTCACTTCATTAGGTTGACAAGGTGTCATTTCATCACATGTATGCTACTAGTCCCACAAGAGCTAGTCTCTTGTTGAGAATGTTCTTGCCTGCCTTTTAGACAATTATTTTGAAATAGCGCAAATAATTAAAAAATAAGAAAAAAAATGAAAAATCAGCGTGCGGTGTCATTTCGTGTGTCCTAGTTGCGAGGAAAATTAACAAACTTGGAGTACGCTAGTTTCACTAGAAATCCCTTCACAGAACTCAACTACCATGAACGAGGTTGCATGGCTTTTAAGACAAAAGAAAAAGGTCATGATCTTAACCGTGACTTAATTTGTCAAAATGAGCCTATATTGTGCACATGCATGCACCTCGGAATTTCCCACAATCTTTGCTACCGGGAGTTTTCATATTCTTTGCACAAAAAATATACTTTTCATGTTTTGTAGTGCCCGATTCGTGAAACGGCTACCACAGAATGGTATCAAACCACCTTGGAAAAATAGTAGACGTAATTTTATATTAGATGGACATGCGCGCTTCGCTGCGCCACCTGCATGGCATTGTAGCACGGTGTGACATTCGTGTGCATTTGATCTGGTTTGAAACCAGGGTGTAAGACGTTTGTCTCTTTAGTGCTGGGTCTTAGGCACAAGTCTATGTAATAAAGTATCAAGCAGTCTAGGCAGTAATGGCATGCTGGGAGTTGGTGTGGATGAGCCAGTTGCTACATCCCGTGAAGTGTGAATGCAGTGGCCACACGTTATTCCTTGCGAGGCAGCTATGTGTCAACCAGGAGTATGGGTGTCGCAAACAATTGCATGGTACATAGCCGATGGAATACAACATTCCATCGTACATATCCCGTGGAGATGGATCATAATGGTCTAGGAAAATTCCTCTTTTTGAGGACAACAAATAAGAACTTGGAGCTATATTTTCATATCTAGTTTAACCTTAAAAATGAATCATACATTTGATGTCAACGATATAATTGTCACTTATCTAACCCACATTTAAAATAAGGAAGATAAAATGATTGACTATCGTAGCACATTTGATTTGTTAAGTTTATAACCATAGTAAAATCCACAACAATCCTCAATAAAGACCAAAACTCTTTTATCCCCGGTAAGGATCTGAAGATGATTAACATTTTATACTTCCACACAAATTGGACTAATAAAATGGCAATTAGAAAGTTATGCAATGTCTCTCTGGGAGTGTTTTTTTACTTGGTAGTGCATTATAATTATCTAGCCCTTGCTGGCTTATTATTGTCTGTCATCATTAATTTCTTTTGGCCTACATGGTGATGGGTCTGATGGGCTCAGATGCTTCTGAATCTACATCATGTCAAAAGGAAAAGCAATAAGTTGGGACGGGCTGCATGAAACCATGGATAAATATAAAGTAGGAAATGCCAGTAACGCATGAATGTTAACTAAGAAAACAAATGACCACGATGCAGATAAAGGTTTGGAGACACACAATAGAAAGGAGTACATTGTAACCCTTTACATGGAGATCTTATTAACAATATGCCAGTATCATAAGTAAACAAGTTGAGAAAACTTGGGGGAGTTATACGATGCAGGCACCACCGTGCACCACACATGTCCTTCTCTCCTTGCAGAATAATGTCTAAAACACCAAAAAACTCAAGTCGGAGATCAAGTAACTCACTTCTATTGGGATCAGCAACTGTTTATGGTTGCAGAAGCCATCTCCTCTTGTTCCTCTTTGTGTGACCCAGCATACAACTGCATGATGTAGTACACTATAGTCATTGATATAACACCAATGAAACACCGTTCCACCAGTATTACATCCCTCAGAACAGCACAACAGAAACATTGTGGGTCCAAAACATGACTTTATATTACATATGACACATTATAGAAGATCCAAAGAACTTGCTCGATATAACAAGAATTATAACTTACAAAAGAGAACCAGAAATAGCAACTCGAAGTCGATTCTAGAAATACTACTACTATATAACTATGGCTTGCGATTACTACTATATCAATGCTCTACAGAAGTAGGTTCTGGTTTCAAAGATTATTTATATGCTATGCTTCATCTTGATTTCTATGACTTCAGATGTAGACGTTGATCTCCATTTGATGTCTTCAGTTCTTCAAGTAGTTCACCTCCTAAGTTCGCTATTGGGTGCTCCCGAATCGAGCAAGGGTTAAGACGGTACGGTTGAGTACGAGCGTACTCAAGAAGTTCACTAAAGAGGAGTGCTTGATGCACTAACTACAACCATAGACCAAAAGGTCGTAGGTTATGCAGGTTTTCGTAGACATTTCTTCAAATGTTGCTTTTATTCTGAAAAGCTATGTCCATCAGTCTTCACATGTTGACCAGAACTTTCGTGGAGTTCCTTTCCTGCAGCGTACGCAGCACCTTCCCGGAATAGGGAGTAACAAGTTACAGTTTTTACACTCTGCAGAGGTGCACTACTTTACCCATGAGAGACCTTAAGCTTTGTTGCACGGCAGATAGTATGTCCCCGTTCAAACTTCCTTGGTTTGAGGCAAAACCTAAGATCCAAGCCAATCGCTGCCCCTCTCCTCAAACCCCATATGCCAGTTGGATTGCATGCCAGACCCAGGATAAATCTTGTTTCCAATTATGGCCTGAAACACACAACCCTCGTAGACACCAGATGCCATGGGACGTTGAGGGATCCCACCCTATTGCCAATCCTCTCCGAGAATTATAGCCATGGCCCGGTTGTCCGTTGACATATCAGAGGGAGAAGATCCAGCTGACTTCCATAGAGCCATTGTAGATCTCATGGTTAATGCATGATATACGGTGCTAGAATCACTAGTGACATTGGTTGTTAAGTCCTAGATGATATATTCCTAGATAATGGTATTCCAATTGCTAGGCTTAATAGATTACCTGATCACCCTGGATCAGTAACCAATAGTTTACATTATTATTAAAAATAGTGTTTTATGACCTTTTTGAAATGTAGGTGATGACACAACAGTTTTCAAATTCTTGATAGAAAATAATAAAAGGACATGAGCAAGTGTGAACTTGCCTTGATATAGCAAAGTATTATAGTCGAATGCCTTGACTTGACCCTGGTCCTCGGGTTCTACAAATTACGATCATTGCCTAGTAAGGACAATGTTTAAAGAAGCGATATGTTGTTATGCATAAGTAATGAGATGAATGTTGTAAAATCCCAAGTAATTCCCCAACATTACAAGTGAGTTGTTATGACTTAAAACAAATAGCATAATGTTTCTTTTAAAGTGGCAAAAAGAATAACAGTTGAAGAAAATATTATTTACGTTAGTTCTATCTATTCTTAAGATTAATAAGGCTAAAGTTTTGGTCTTTGATAAGGTTTGAATCAACTTAGATTATTATATTCTTAGGTTATGGTGTATTAAGCCAAAGTTAACTATAAAAGATAACTTGGATTAAGATGTAGTATTTTTATATCATGGTCGGGGTTAAGAACCTCTTCGATAAGATCGAAGATAGATTTGTATAGATATTGAGCATAACTTTATGAATCTAAGCTTAGCAAATATATGTTAAGGACATTATAGAGTTAAAGCTAATTATGATATACAATGATCTCATTATAGGGTTTGTTGACCTCCTATTAAATTTTAAAGTCGTTTTAGGTAAGGTTTGAGATATGAGATCATTCACCATCAATATAAATGAATGATGCTAAAGGTTAATTTGAAGTTATTAGTTATATTTGATTCAAGACTCTAAATGAGTATTAATAATTTACACTTAGGTTTTATTATGGACCCTAATTATGGTTTTAGGTTTAGTATTTTTTAGACTAAATGGATTATTCAAGACTAAAATATTTTAGGAAGTTATAAGTTTAAATAAGAATTTCTATAAAATAGATAAATAGGAATTTGTTACTTTATATTTGAAATTGTTTTCAAATGATACATCTGGTATATTTCTACTAAAGTAACCCTAGCAAAGATATTAAAGCTAGTTGTTTATTTATTTTCAAACATTATTTTGATATTTGTAAAATTCCATAAAAGAATAAGTGTTTGGAAATATCTAACTTAATTTTCTTGATTAAAATACAACTACTATTTTTCTAGTAAAATATAATTATTCAAGTTCTTAAAAATGGTTTTATTTATTTTAAGAAGTGTCCTTTTTTATAAAAAATCACAAAGGATTAAATGTTCTTAGATATTAGTTTCAAGTTTTATTTGTAAAAAATCTAGCTAGTATTTTTATAAAATAGTGGAATTATTTTTGTATGCAAAAACGATTTTTATTCATTTTTAGGACTTCTCCTTATTTTATTAGCTTTCAATTAGAGTGTTAGTGTCCTTAATATTTATTTGTATTTTATTTAACTTAAACAAGTATGGTTATATTTTTCTTAGATAGATATTATGTTTGTTGTCTTTTTGATATATTATATATATTTTTAGGATTTTTCTATATTTTCCTAGAGCTTAGTTAATTCCAGGGGTATATTTGTAATTAGATATTTTAATTTGGGTCTCCTTTTAAGCTTGGGCCCGGCCCGACCCAGCCCAAAAGGGTTGGGTTAACCCCCATGGGTCGTACTGGGCTGGCCTTACCCAGCCTAGTACACCCACTCTCTCTCACACTCCCTTCTCTCTCGCGATGCTCTCCGCTCTAATACGACCCAATGCCGCCACTATTGTTGCACTCGATTCCGTCCGCTCCAGGTTGCATCGACAGCCACCACGGTGCTACACGACGTGGACGACAACACCTCGCCTCTCTGTCCAATTCGATTTGACTCTCGCGTCTTCTGCTGGCCGTGCCAACCCCACCCTGGTGGCTAGGGTTTGGGCTCCACTATGGTTTCAATGCTCTAGCGCCCATATCCCTGATCTAGGGCATGCGGTGCTGCCTTCCTCCCACTACCTCCACCATCGCGGCTTGGCGCGGGTTGTAGTGCCCCCTCTAGGGTGCTCCCCGTGCCGCTGTGCACCTCACCGTCAATGGCCTTCTCATCTACTTGATCTTCAATATATTAGCGAGGACCTCGAGTAAGTTCACCTCTCTTACCCCTCTAGCTCTCTCCTTCTCTCTGTTCCATGCCATGCGATTGCTACCCTGCATTCCCCATTAGGGTTCATCCCTCATTTCTAGGGTTCATCCCCTGTGGTGATAATGGGAAGAGCCTCTTGGCTTAGTTTCCTGTGCAATCTCCTTACTGATGACCTACTGATGATGGGTTGCTATACTCTATTGCTCATGCTCCTAGTACTATGTTCACTGTCAGACAACAGTTCTAGGGTTGCCTAGTTGGGTTTAATGTTAAGGAAATGGTTATGGCCTTTGATTGGTATGCTACTATTGGCTTTGAGCTGGGATGATTCACTGATGTTGCTGGTTATCTATTCTCATACTGGTCTGTGAATAACCTTTGTGATCAATAGCTTTACTCAGGATTCAATCCTGATGTTGTGTAGAGCCATGGTTAATAATGCTTAGTTTATTCTCTGTGGTGATTATTGGGATGCTCTAGGATTGAATGATTCCTACTGTTTGTAGGAAAGTGATTTCTTTTGGTTTCTTATGTCTTGCATTCAGTGACCTAGTGATAACCAGTGTTAACATCTGTTTTTCTATCTAAATGAAGAGAATTAATGATTCCTACAATTTTTAGGAAGATCATTGTTTGTGATTAAGAGGATGTGCTTGAGCTTGTAATCAAGCTAGCATTGATCTGTTAGATACAGAGGTGCTACCCTCTAATGGTTACGTGCCATGTATGCTTACATACTATCATGTATTGCTATCTAGTTAAAACTAGATCCCTGGGTCAGATGCTGGTCTGAGACCTTGATTTCTTATGAAATGGCTTTTATTAGTGTAGATGCCACTATGATGCCTTTAATTTGATAACTTGTTGTTGTGGTGCCTCACAATAGTGTGCACAGAAGTGGTTTATCACTTTCTATCTGGATGTGTAGTTCTCTCATATTCCCCTAGTGATATTCATCAAATCTTGATGATTTGCACCATAACATGATGCCAGGACCCCCCCACTTGCCAATGATGCAAGTTCTGAGGCACATCTTATTTGGTTAATAAGGATGGATGCTATTATTGGCTTTTTCTGACTCTATGATGATTTTGGCAAAGCATCTCTTTGCAAGATTGAGAGTACCACTTCTTACAATCCTCCTAGATTATAATCTAGTTGAAGGGTATTTGAATGTATCATGTTTGGATGCTTCCCTTTATTTCTCTTTGATCTTAATGATACAAACTAATAAGAATAGGTACTGCATGATTTGATTTATGCTCTGATGGATATCTACCTGATGTTGCTGTGTGATTTATTGCATGTTGGAGATCTTGACCATCTATGGTTTCTTCCTTCTACATGAGATGGATCATTGATACGTCCATAATGTATCTATAATTTTTGATGGTTTTATGCTAATAATATGCTTTTGATACTCCTTTTTATATAAAGTTTATGATTTATTTAGACTAACCTACTAATAGTTGCAAAAGTGCACAATGTTCTTGTTTTACACTTTGATGTGTAAGAATTACCAAGAATACAAGTGGAAATCTTCTTGGAGTCAAATTGAGATTTTCCAGAAATCTGACTCAGAACTCTTTTTGAAGATGGTCACGTTTCGGGTCAAAGACGGCGTCAAACGGAAAACTCTTCAACTACAAAGTTGTTGGAAATTTCACGACAAACTGGACATAAAATTTAGCTGATTCCGAGTCCGGACGGGCCCGATAGTCTCGATTTACTGCAGCCCAAGATGGGGTGACGGGAATCCGAGAAACTATATAAAGGGAGGAAACCTAATTCGTGGGGGACACCTCCACCCACAAATTTGCAGCCACCAAAGCCACGTTTTGCCTCTCCCATAGATCCCGTCTCCATGGGAGAGGGCTCCCAATAAGCCATGAAGGAAGGGGACTAAGGGGCGGTGCTCCCCTGTGATACCAGCGGCGGGGAAGTGCCCCCGGAGCCACCTCCATCAATCTCCACCACCATCTCCATCACCGTTGCTGATTCCCATGATGAGGCGGGAGTAATTCTTCCTCGAGGCTAAGGGTTCTACCGGTAGCTATGTGTTCATCTCTCTCTATGCATGATCTTATTGAGATCATGACCTTTGTAATCTATAGATCTATTCTGCTACTCAAGTGCTTTAATGAATCTCTGCTTATCCCCACGTGTGTGAAGTTGACAGTGTGTACACTGTGTGGCACTTTGGCTAAGGTTACACAAATACTTGTTATGAGTTATATTTGGAGTTGGATGTTTCTATGAAATTATGGTGTTTGTCAGAACCATCTAGAGGTCAAGGTGACAGTGTGGGGTTATCTAGATGGGGAAAGCGAACTTTGAGGTGTGTTGTTATAGCCCTACCATGGAGTAGAGTGTCCAACCAGAGAGTAGTTCAGAGTAGTATCATAAAGAGAAGATATTTATATGAGAGTGTTCACTAGTGAAAGTATGATCTCTAGGCCTTGTTTCTAAACATTGAAACACCGTTTGCAACTAGATATGTTACATATGTGCTTGCTTCCATCTTTATTTCAGATTGCCTTTAGTCTCTTCCTACCCATCAAGCTATTTTCTAGCACCGTTACCACTTATAATTATCCATACCACTTGTATTTCACTATCTCTTCGCCGAACTAGTGCACCTATACACCTGACAAGTGTATTGGGTGTGTTGGGGACACAAGAGACTTCTTGTATCTTGATTGCAGGGTTACTTGAGAGGGGATACCTTTGACCACTTCCTCCCTGAGTTCGATAAACCTTGGGTGATCCACTTAAGGGAAAACTTCCTGTTGTTCTACAAACCTCTACACTTGGAGGCCCAACAACTGTCTACAAGAATAAAGTGCGTAGACATCAAGCTATTTTCTGGCGGCATTGCCGGGGATTGAAGAAGAAGAAGCTCCCACGTCAACCCCGCGCCAGCAAGCTATTTTCTGGCGCTGTTGCCAGGGAGGTAAGGTAAAAGGTACTCACATCCTCTGGCTACTAAGCTATCTTATAGCACTGTTGCTGGTGTGTGAGTGCTCGAAGTTATTCCCTTTAGATTCTGCAATTATATCTTTTTGTTTCTTGTTTTTACTTTCACTAGTTAGGCTTAATGGAAAACAACAACAAAATTAGAGAGCTTTATACTATTTATCTTGAGTTAGGACATGAAGTGTTTGAAGAGAAAATTAAAAAACCTATGGAACTTTATTTGCATGCTAATAGCAATGTTGTTAGTATGAATTCTTTGGACACCATTATTGCTAAGGCTATGGAAAAGTCTAAGCTTGGGGAAGCTAGTTTTTATGAAAATGATCTTTTTAGTCCCCCATCTTTAGAGGAGAAAATTTGCTTTGATGATACTATACCTCCAATATATGATGATTACAATGATGAATATGATATTTTTAGTCCACCTACTATTGAGAAGAACATTAATTATGATTACAATATGCCTCCTATATTTGATGATTATGGTGATGAGAATAATAATGATAGCTATTTTGTTGAATTTTCTCCCACTACAATTAATAAGAATGACTATGCTTATGTGGAGAGTAATAATTATTATATGCATGTGGCTCATGATAAGAATGTTTTATATGATAGTTATTTTATTAATTTTATTCATGATGCTACTAAAAGTTATTATGAGAGAGGGAAACATGGTTTTATGCATCTCAATAATATTAAGTTTCACCTCTTTATGTTGAAAATTTTGAAGTTGCACTTGTTTTTCTTTCCTATGCTTGTTGCTTTGTGCTTTCATGACTTGTTTTGTTACAAGATTCCTATGCATAGGAAGTGGGTTATACTTAATGTGTTTTGAATTTGCTTCTTGATGCTCTCTTTTACTTCAATTCATATTTCTTATGTGAGCATCTCGTCAAGCTTTCTATGCCTAACTTAAAGGCGTTAAAGAAAAGTACTTATTGGGAGATAACCCAAAAGTTTTAGTTGAGTCTTGGAAGTTATTACCTCTGTAATAACTACTACTTATCATTTTTGTGGTTTTTGTGCCAAGAGTAACCTCTAATGAGAGAGAAGTAATCCTTGGGAAAGTTGTTGTCCCGAAACAGATTTTTGTGCTTCACCGTAAAAATTCGTGTAAAATCTCTGTATGTCGTTTTGAGGCGTGAATGTTTGTGATTTTGTCCCAGGTTGTTATCTAACTTTCGTTAGTTCAACACTTTTCTATTTGAGCAACAGAAGGTCTTCGAAACAATTGGTTTTTACCTGTTGGTCTGTTTTGACATATTTCTGCCATTATTTGCATTTGCTTCTTGTTGGTTCCTTTTTGGGTTCTTTTTGGGGAATTGAGATTTTTGAGGGAAGTGCTACAGTAGATTGTGTTTTAATGGAAGTTTTACTTGTGTTGGAACTGAACCCAAAGACTTATTATCTTGAGTACACTAATGTTGTTAATAAAGATTGTGTGAAGTTTTGTATGATGGAAAAATTTCAGCTGTATGGAGAGAATGATGTAATGAGATGAAGAATGGACTAAAGCTCAAGCTTGGGGATGCCACGTGCGTCAACCCAAGAAATATCAAAGAAGTACAAGCGTCAAAGCTTGGGGATTCCCAAGGCATCCCCTTCTTCATCAATAAAAAGCCTAGGTTTCTTTCAAACACTTCATTTTTATTGTTTCATGCACAATTGTGTTGTTCTTGGAGCGTCTTTGTTTTTGTTTTTGGTTTTTATTTTTTAGTTTTCTTTTGCTTTGTTTTCTTGAATAAGTTGGTTGGATTCTAGCACACTTCTTTTGCAGAGAGACACACCTTGTTATTCATTGCCTAGAACACTCTAGTTTTCATTCTTATTGTTTTTTCAGTGTTCTCTTTTGCTAGCACTGTGGTTTTCTAGTGCTTTCAGCTTAGAAATTTTTTAGTTCTTCTTTGTGGATTTGTGAGAAAAGCTCACTGATCTTTATTTATTATTATCTTTGTGAGTTGTTTCAAATAAGTCGATTGGTGTTGGGAAAGAGTAGGAAAAGTTCATGCTTAAGTGGTAAAGAGAGCTTGTTTTTTACTGTGGCTTATGCTTTGTCATGCCATGCTTGATATTGTTTTGGCTTTAAGATTAGTATTCTTTGCTGTAGCATGACATGTTATAAACAATTGAGATTGCTTAATGTGCCTTGGAAGAATCATGCGTTGTTTTAGCATATTAAAGCATAGTATTGTGGTATTCTCCTTTGATGCTTTATTTGGGTTGACTTGGCGCATGCTCACACCATGTTATGACTATCCCAAGTCACCATAGCCTTTATGATCCTTTAGTTTTTGACTTGTAGTATCACTTTATGCTTTGATTAATGATGTTTTGTCGCTCTGCATGATTATGGCCATTATTGCTCTCTTAGTTGGTCGCTCCCAGTCTTTTGCTAGCCTCTATAACCAAGTATGAGTTCCACTCATGCATCCAATTCCAAATAAAACCAAGTTGTTCCAAAGAGTCCACCATACCTATCTATTAGCATTTGCTATTCCAAGTATATTCATGTTTTATCTACCTTCCGAATTAAACTTGTTATGTGAAAATTAGTGATTAAAGCTCTCATGAACTTGATGGCACACTTTCCTTTCTTGCACTTAATAAACTTGAACCATTGCATCCATATTTGTTGTGTATATGCTTGCGCGTTATAAGTTGAAGTTAGCAGAACCATGTATCATGGGGAACGCTTTCAACATTGCACTTGTACATTGTACCTAGTTGATATCATGTTCTTTTGCTCATGGATCCCGGCGGTGTGAAATAAAAGGGGAACTTGTAAGATCATGGAGTTTGTATTTGTGTTAGAGAAACGCCTGGGCCGCCGGTCTAATCCATGTTGTCATGGTGGAAACCTGCACCGTAACCATAATGAGCTGTCTATGAAGCATTCTTCTTATAAAAAAGAGTCAGATATTGAGAAAAAAAGAGAAAAAAGAGATATGAGAAAAGAGGAAAGAGGAAAGAGAGAAAAAAGCACCATTTTCCCATGGTAAATAAGAAGATTGCTGAGATGCTTATTGTCTGCTTGCCTTGTCATTTTGATATGGGGATTCTTCTGTATCATCGGGCAAGGGGTACCCCATTGGCTGTTCTCTATGATACATATGTACTTACAATGACAAGAGCTTACTTGTGACTAAAGTTGAGTAGCATGAGGTTCGGTCTTCGTAAGTAAGGGGCATGAGATTTCAGCTTATAACTTGGAAAGCATATCATCTTAGTTGTTCACTTTAACCTTAATCACTTCAACATGCTTATGATAGGGGCAATGGGAGCTGAAAGCTAATAAGTACCGTAATTTTTGAAAGCTCTTTATGAGACTTGAATCCCTGCTTCCTTCTATGAAGGACTTTCTTTTAGTTTTATGTTGAGTCTCCACCTTATATCTTTATGCACCTATTAAGAGAGTATAGTGGCTATTCTTAGTTTAATGTGCATTGTCCCAAAACTTGTTGATTGATGCATTAGTTTGATATTGCTTGTTCTTAAACTATTTGTATCTAGTCACCCTTATGAACTTTGAAGGTGTCCTATGCATTTATGTTTTGCTACACTATGAGGGACAAGTTGAATACCATTATGATTGTGTTTTCTTTATGTGAAACAAACAAACGTCGTTCAAAGCATTGTTATTCATGAATATTTTGTTTGTACCTTTTCATGCTACAACATAGTTGCTATGTCTTATTGTTGGAACTCTATCTTTCATGTTCATGTTTAGAGTACCTGATCCCAGCTATCAATGTTTTTACAATAATGATGATCAAGATTGTGCTGGCTGCGTTTCACCTCAAAAATTATATTGTTTTTATCATTTACCTACTTGAGGACAAGCAGGAACTAAGCTTGGGGATGTTGATACGTCCATAACGTATCTATAATTTTTGATGGTTTTAGGCTAATAATATGATTTTGATACTCCTTTTATATAAAGGGAGGAAACCTAATTCGTGGGAGACACCTCCACCCACAAATTTGCAGCCACCAAAGCCACGTTTTTGCCTCTCCCATAGATCCCATCTCCATGGGAGAGGGCTCCCAATAAGCCATGAAGGAAGGGGGCTAAGGGGCGGTGCTCCCCTATGATATCGGCGGCGGGGAAGTGCCCCCGGAGCCATCTCCATCGATCTCCACCACCATCTCCATCACCGTTGCTGATTCCCATGATGAGGAGGAAGTAATTCTTCCTCGAGGCTAAGGGTTCTACCGGTATCTATGTGTTCATCTCTCTCTATGCATGATCTTATTGAGATCATGATCTTTGTAATCTATAGATCTATTCTGCTACTCAGGTGCTTTAATGAATCTCTGCTTATCCCCACGTGTGTGAAGTTGATAGTGTGTACACCGTGTGCCACTTTGGCTAAGGTTACATAAATACTTGTTATGAGTTATATTTGGAGTTGGATGTTTCTGTGAAATTGTGGTGTTTGTCGGAACCAACTAGAGCTCAAGGTGACAGTGTCGGGTGATCTAGATGGGGAAAGCAAACTTTGAGGTGTGCTGTAATAGCCCTACCATGGAGTAGAGTGTCCAACCAAAGAGTAGTTCAGAGTAGTATCATAAAGAGAAGATATTTATACGAGAGTGTTCACTAGTGAAACTATGATCTCTAGGCCTTGTTTCTAAACATTGAAACACCGTTTGCAACTAGATATGTTACATATGTGCTTGCTTCCATCTTTATTTCAGATTTCCTTTAGTCTCTTCCTACCCATCAAGCTATTTTCTAGCACCGTTACCACTTATAATTATCCATACCACTTGTATTTCACTATCTCTTCGCCGAACTAGTGCACATATACACCTGACAAGTGTATTGGGTGTGTTGGGGACACAAGAGACTTCTTGTAGCTTGATTGCAGGGTTGCTTGAGAGGGGATACCTTTGACCACTTCCTCCCTGAGTTCGATAAACCTTGGGTGATCCACTTAAGGCAAAACTTGCTGCTGTTCTACAAACCTCTGCACTTGGAGGCCCAACAACTGTCTACAAGAATAGAAGTGCGTAGACATCAATCATCTCCTGTTTCCTTTCTGGTGGATGGCCAGTTCCTCCTTGATGTTACAAACCTTCTTCTTGCCATTGATCAGCTACTGAGACTCCTCCTTGAGCCCCTAGATGGCTTTCCCAAGCAACCATGTGCTTGTGGTGTAGCTATGGTGCACTAGTGTATGCGTTCTTGATATACTGGAAGTAGTGTTCTTGACACTCTTGTACTGCTGAGATGGAGAAGTGTGGTTTTGGTTGGAATGGTGGGGTATGTGAGAAAAGTTCCTGGAATTCCCTCATTGTTACTTTTATACTGTTGTAGTGATTTTTGTGGTGGTGACAACACATGCCATGCATGTGTTGTGTGAGCTCCTTACAACTGAGCCCCACATGGTGCAAGTTCCCACTCTTGGAACTTGTGATTGTGGATAAACTTAGCTTGAGCTGATATTTTCTCTAGCTTTGCTCTTATCTTCATTTTGCAAAGTGGATTTGATCTGGTGGTGTCGTTGCAAGAACTAGTGATGTTCTTGTGTATTGTGAATATATTCTGATGGTTTCTGGAATAGAGAAAGAAGAAGCAAGAAAGTTGCTTTACTATGGTTGTGCTCTGGTTTTTATACTGCTAGCCTGACATGGACAACACATCACTAGGGTGTGAGTAAGCTACTTGGAACTGGGACCCATATGGTGCAAGTTCCCATTCCTTGGAACTTGTGCCTATGGATGAGCTCAACTTGAAAGATCTTTGCTATGGATGTACTTGGTCTAGATTGATATTATCTTGGCTTAATCTTTATTTATGTGCTGCCAAGTGTTTATTTGATGGTGAAACTTGCCCCTGTCTGTGATGTCGTACTGAGGCATACAAGCTGATAAGAATAAATTACTAGTCTGCCCATGATTTGATTTAATCTCTATGATGTCCTAGTAATGCACTTCATTGCCCAAACTGAGAGCACAACTAACACTAACCCCCTCTCTATGTATTTCATTTTATGTCTTTGTTTGTAGGTACAAGACCAAGTGAAGAATAAGAAGATTAGATTAGGATTAGTTTGGTAATAGACTTTTATTTCTTCAATTGTAATCTTTTTTTTCTCCTTTATAAGAACAATGTATTATATATTCATTATTTAATAAAGCTTTTATTTCTTTAAGATTTTTTCCTGTGATGTTTGTACTTAACATATTCTTGTATTTATATTATTGTTATTGGAAAAAGGAAAGAATTAAGAAATAACTATTTGAGTTATACTTTTTGTATTGTTTAAATTCTTTTTATTGTTTTATAACAATCAAATATTCAAACAATAATAACTAAATCTTTTTGGAAATAAAATAAACACTAATTACTTCTAATTTACTAATCTTATTCACATGTTTCAAATTTCAAATATGAATTCAAATTATTCACCCAAATGCATAATAATTCCTAGGATCATGTCAGCATTTATAGCAAACACTCCTAAGAGCTAAATCCTAACTCAAAGTAGTGAAAGAAACTCTGATCTCCCCAGGGTTTTGTTTGGCGAAAAATTTACCCCAAATTTTCAGATGCATGAATGAAAATGCACAAACTCTTTCATGTAGCCCTAAATGCTGGGACATTATAGTCTCTCCCCCTTAAACTAAACTTCGCCCCCGAAGTTACGGATATCACTCTTAACGTAATACAGAAATCTTTCCTTCTGAATCTTCTCCTTTGAAGTTTGGCAATCCTTGTCCATCCATTGGTCTCTTTCGGTGATCTTCATATTCCACCATGCCTCTTTAAGATTACCCACTCGAGATCTCTGACTTATCTAAACTTTATATTCCTTCCTAATGTGTTGGAAAGGCTACTTCATAAAATCAATGAAATAATTCATAAGTATCATGATAGTATGAAGGTTTGCTAATGGTAAAGTTTTAGGATTCATAAATTCTGATGGATTATAATAGTCCCTTTTAATGTCCTTCTTAGGAACGAATTGAACTCATTTAGTCCATCCATTCAAAACTACCCTATTTTCTGTAATTGAGGTATTTGATCATTATATCCCTAATTGGAACTTCTATTGGTCTCAAGCTAGGTTTTATCAATTTAGACCAGCTGCGGTCTAAATACACCTTCAACACTAAAGTTGTAGCCAACTTGGATATTCTTGAAAAGATCTTGATGTTTCTCATGAAACTATGGTAACTATCGAATCTGGATGTCTAACTTGTTCTTTACTCTCCCCCTTAGGTTTTCCTAATGGTCTTATGAAGAGACATATGTTATACCCACACATATTTGTGGATACCCATGTGAACTCTTCATCCCACAAGATGTATGCATAAAAAAATTCATACTAAAGACACTATGGTGACTTACCACTTGCTAGGTTGTTTTGGACATCAAGATTGATTTGAGTCATAGCCTCATACTTCCTCTTCCCCGAGGATGTTGCTCCATAAATACCCCCGCTTAGTTGTAATACTCCAATTGCCATGTCACTTGCTTCTTGGGATAGAAGTTTTATCGGTCGATTGATCCTAATATGTCCTGACTGTCCACATTCTTAGCATATATTTGGGTATTTACCACAAGTTCTTCTCTTCTTTCCACCCTATGTTGTTGGTTCACAACCTGTTGGTCAATTGGGACAATGGGATCTGATATGTACCGGTTCCCCACACTGGTGGCATACTATCTTTGGATTTGGGAATTCCTTAAAAACGTGGCCCCTAGTTCCACAGTTATGACATATTTTATTTGTGTTGTTCGTTATATGTGGATCCGGACAATTCTCCGTCATGTGACCTTGGACCTGACCTGTTGTGGTCTGTTTTTGAACTTTCTTCCTCTTTCCTTTGGATATAACAATCTCGTCATCCACTGACATATGTGCACTATCCAATAACTCCTGGAACTCCTTGGCACGAACAATCCTGAGTTGCATCCTCATGAATGCATGTAGTCCTTTCATGAACTTCTTTTTACGTTTCGCCTCCTTCTTTACCTCCTCAATAATGTACCAGGATAAACGATTGAATTCCCGTACATGCTTCGAAACTAGGAGATTCATGTTCTCTAAAGTTTCATTATCCTTCATTTTCCCACTATTTCTATGAACAACTTCTTCACGGAATTTCTTCTTGAACTCCGCCCAGGCACTAATACCTCCCACTTGTGCTATAAACTTTGACTTTCCCACCGCGTGGTTGCTGTTCCAGTGAATAGATAGGTTGCATATCTCACTTTCTACTCATCCCTACATCCCACACTCTTGAGCTTACGAGATGTGTCCATTAACCAGTTCTCCGCCTCCATAGGTTCTTCTATCATGGAAAACTCCAAGGTTTGGTTTGTAAAAATTCCACGAATTTAAACCTTGAATGGGATTGCTCAAATGGCTTCTTCTGCATGTTCTCCAGTATATCCTAATAGAACTGATTATGCCTCGTCATTTCAATCCTCCTACCTTCCTCCATGCCCTTCATATACTGGAGAAATCCTTCATTGATGGTCGAATGTGGCATTGGAATTGATCCTTCCCTTGGATCTGCGTTGATATCCTCTATTTGTGATGTCTCCACCATGGTATGACCCTTTATCTCTTCTTCATCATGATAGTACCTCGTCTCTCCCTCACACAAACCCATTTCCCCCTCTAGACATGTACATCAAGTACGAACTTAATGTAACACCATGCATATGCCCATCAAGTTCAAACTTCATGCACTGACCTAGTCACACAATAAATCAAGAACCAAATCCAAATAAAAACCAAATATATATACCATGTATTACACATGGTTATTATCAAATAGTACAAACAAACTACCCTCACAATATACTATGAGCTCTTACTAGTGCATGTGAACATACTCTCACTTATTATATTTATCCTCTAATTACTATAATACTGACTTCCGGGTATACACCCCTTTTCATTGCTCCCACTCACAATGGTTACTACTTCGTCTTACTTTTCACCTTTTTCTTAGTACTTCTTGGAATTCCATCTATGATGACGTGAAGTCCGATGACTGCCTTCTGAAAGATAAGAACGTCCACAGGGTGCGTAGTATGAATCAGAAGTGCATAGATTGAGATTTGCCATTGAAAAATCACTAGAAGATGTGTAATCCACTACAGAAGTATTCTTCCTAGTTTCAATCCCCTTCTAAAGTAGAACATATCTTCCATCTCCAGTGCTTACGCAGCCATATTAAGCTGTGTAACCACCCTCTTCTGGAATGTCAAACTTGGCATTCCCCTGGCTTCATGCTCAACTAAATATTTGACTCCTAGATCTTCAGGTGACTAAGGTTCATACTAGTACTAGGCATAGGTTTCTAACTAAGGCTCATCAAGATCAGTTTCTTTGAACACCTCCTTCTGAAAATACGGCTTTCAGGTACCTATCCTCACTACCAACTTTATTCTTGGGCTAAATGCCTTTACAGGATCAGTGAAATCCTCAAGGACAATATCCAATTTTTGGAATAGAATTGTCTAAGTGTTATAAACTACATCGAGTAAGGACCTGTAAAGATTCATATATTCGATAACTAAAGTGAGTTCAATCTGCACAAGAGCAGTATGATCCAACTCAAGCTCCGAACTTAGAGAATCACGAGATATAGTAGTATGAATACTACCTCCTAACTCCTTGAATTTCTACTCCTGATCATGATTATTACTTCTAATACGGAAATTTAATACACCACTGCCATATATCTCACCTCTACGGATGGCATTCTCCTACATAGTCATCTAAAATCCTACTCAGTACTGGAACATTCCGGTTGGGATGCCTACAAAATTGCTATTCCTTACTATAGATAAGATATTATATCTAATTCTACCTAGTGATAACTCACTATTATTATCCTAATTGTATCATTAGAAAGAATTATCGCACTAGAAACATGACAGTGTGATTCTCGGTTGAATACTCATCATATTTCTAGAGAACTCTTTATTGTTGCTAACACCCTTCCTACAGGTTTTACCCATATAATAGGTTTCCAACCTAAGGTCAAAGTGTTTGATCTGATACCAGCTGCGGTGACCCAACATACCACTACATGATGTAGTACGCCATAGTCGTTGACATAACACCAATAAAACACAGATCCACCAGTATTACATCCCTCAGAATGGCACAACAGAAACATCGTGTTTCCAAAACATGACTTTATATTACATATGACACATTATAGAAGATCCAAAGAACTTCCTCGATATAACGAGGATTGTAATTCACAAAACAGAACCAGAAATACCAACTCGAAGTCGATTCTAGAAATACTACTACTATATAATTATGGCTTGCGATTGCTATTATAGAAATTCTCTACAGTAGTAGGTTCTGATTTCTAAGATTATTTATATGCTATGCTTTAGCTTGAGTTCTGTGACTTCAGATGTAGATATTGACTCCGTTGATCTCCGTTTGATGTCTTCAGTTCTTCAAGTAGTTCACCTCCTAAGTTCACTATTGGGTTCTCCCAAATCTAGAAAGGGTTAAGAAGGTACGGTTGAGTACGAGTGTACTCAGCAAGTTCACTAAAGAGGAGTGTTTGATGCACTAACTACAACCATAGACCAAAAGGTCGTAGGTTATGCAGGTTTTCGTAAACATTTCTTCAAATGTTGCTTTTATTCTAAAAATCTATGTCCGTCAGTCTTCACAGGTTGACCAGAACTTTCGTGGAGTTCCTTTCCTGCAGCGTTCGCAGCTCCTTCCTAGAACAGGGAGTAACAAGTTACAGTTTTTACACTCTGTAGAGGTGCACTACTTTACCCATGAGAGATCTTAAGCTTTGTTGCACGGCCGAGAGTATGTCCCCGTTCAAACTTCCTTGGTTTGAGGACCAACCTAAGATCCAAGGCAATCGCTACCCCTCTCCTCGAACCCCATATGCTAGTTGGATTGCATGCTAGACCCGGAATAAATCTTGTTTCCAATTACAGCCTAAAACACACAACCCTCATAGACACAAGATGTCGTGGGACGTTGAGGGATCCCACCCTGCTGTCAATCCTCTCCGAGAATTACAGCCACGACCCGGTCGTCCGTTGAGATATGAGAGGGAGAAGATCCAGCTGACTTCCCTAGAGCCATTGTAGATCTCATGGTTAACGTATGATATACGGCACTAGAATCACTGGCGACATTGGTTGTTAAGTCCTAGATGATATATACCTGGATAATGGTATTCCAATTGCCAGGCTTAATAGATTAGCTAATCACCCTAGATCAGTAACCAATAGTTTACATTATTATCAAAAATAGTGTTTTCTGACCTTTTTGAAATGTAGGTGATGACACAACAATTTGCAAATACTTGATAGAAAATAATCAAAGGACATGAGAAAGTGTGAACTTTCCTTGATATAGCGAAGTATTATAGTCGACTGCCCCAACTTGACCCTGGACCTCGGGTTCTACAAAATACCATCATTGCCCGGTAAGGACAATGTTTAAAGAAGCAATATGATGTTATGCATAGGTAATGAGATGCATGTTGTCAAACCCCAAGTAATTCCCCAATGTTACAAGTGAGTTGTTATGACTAAAAAGAAATAGCATAATGTTTCTTTTGAAGTGGCAAAAAGAATAATAGTTGACGAAAATATTATTTACGTTAAGTCTATCAATTCTAAAGATTAATAAGGCTAAAGTTATGGTCTTTGATAAGGTTTGAATAAACTTAGACTATTACATTCTTAGGTTATGGTGTATTAGGGCAAAGTTAACTATAAAAGATAACTTGGATTAAGATATAGTATTTTTATATCATGGTGGGGGTTAAGAATATCTTCGATAAGATCGAAGACACATTTGTATAGATGTTGAGCATAACTTTATGAATCTTAGCTTAGCAAATAGATGCTAAGGAGATTATAGAGCTAAAGCTAATCATCCGATACAATGATCTCATTATAGGGTTTGTTGAACTCCTATTAAACTTTAATGTCGTTTTAGGTAAGGTTTGATATATGAGATCATTCACCATCAATAAAAGTGAATGATGCTAAAGGTTAATTTGAAATTATTAGTTATAATTGATTTAAGACTCTAAAGGAGTATTAATAATTTACACTTATGTTTTATTATGGACCCTAATTATGGTTTTAGGTTTAGTATTTTTAGACTTAATGGATTATTCAAGACTAAAATATTTTATGAAGTTAAAAGTTTAAATAAGAATTTCTATAAAATAAAATAAATAGGAATTTGTTACTTTTATTCGAAATCCTTTTCAAATGATACATCCGGTATATTTCTACTAAAGTAACCCTAGTAAAGATATTAAATCTGGTTGTTTATTTATTTTCAAACATTATTTTGATATTTGGAAAATTCCTTAAAAGAATAAGTGTTTGGAAATATCTAACTTAATTTTCTTGATTAAAATACAACTACTATTTTTCTATGTAAGATATAATTATTCAAGTTCTTAAAAATGGTTTTTATTTATTTTAAGAAGTGTCCTTATTTTTATAAAAAATCACAAAGGATTAAATGTTCTTAGATATTAGTTTCAAGTTTTATTTGAAAAAAATCTAGCTAGTATTTTTATAAAATAGTGGATTTATTTTTGTATGCAAAAACGATTTTTATTCATTTTTAGGACTTCTCCTTATTTTATTAGCTTTCAATTAGAGTTTTAGTGTCCTTAATATTTATTTGTATTTTATTTAACTTAAACAAGTAAGTTTATATTTTTCTTAGATAGATATTATTTTTGTTGTCTTTTTGATATATTATATATATTTTAAGGATTTTTCTATAGTTTCCTAGATCTTAGTTAATTCCAAGGTATATTTGTACTTAGATATTTTAATTTGGGTCTCCTTTGAAACATGGGCCCAGCCCACTGGGCTGACCCGGCTCGACCCGGCCCAAAAGGGTTGGGTTAACCCCCTAGGTCGTACTGGGCTGGCCTTACCCAGCCTAATACACCCACTCTCTCTCCCACTCTCTTCTCTATCGCGATGCTCTCCTCTCTAAGACGGCCCGATGCCGCCGCCGTTGTTGCGCTTGATTCTAGTCGCTCCATGTTGCCTCGACTGTCGCCACGGTGCTACATGACGTGGAAACGACGTCGCGCCTCTCTGTCCAATTCGATTTGACTCTCGCGTCTTCTGCTGGCCGTGCCAACCCTACCCTGGTGGCTAGGGTTTGGGCTCCGCCATGGTTTCAACGCTCCGACGCCCCCCTTTGCTGCTCTGGGGCCTGCGGTGCTGCCTTCCTCCCACTATCGCCACCGTCGTGGCTTGGCACGGATTGCAGTGCCCCCTCTGGGGTGCTCCCCGTGCCGCTGTGCACCTCACCATCGTTGGCCTCCTCCTCTGCTTCCTCTTCAATATATTAGCGAGGACCTCGAGTAACTTCACCTCTCTTACCCCTCTAGCTCTCTCCTTCTCTCTATTCCATGCCATGCGATTGCTACCCTGCATTCCACATTAGGGTTCATCCCTAATTTATAGGGTTCATCCCGTGTAGTGATAATGAGAAGAGTATCTTGGGTTAGTTTCCTGTGCAATCTCCTTACTGATGATGGGTTGCTATACTTTGTTGTTCATGCTCTTGGTACTATGTTCACTGTCAAACAACAGTTCTAGGGTTGCCTAGTTGGGTTTAATGTTAAGGCAATGGTTATGGACTTTGATTGGTATGCTCCTATTGGCTTTGAGCTAGGATGCTTCACTTCTGAAATTATGTTGTTGGTTATCTATTCTGATAGTAGTCTGTGAAGAACCTTTGTGATCAATAGCTTTACGCAGGATTCAATCCTGATGTTGTGTAGAGCCATGGTTAATAATTCTTAGTTTATTCTCTGTGGTGATTATTGGGATGTTCCAGGATAGAATGATTCCTACTGTTTGTAGGAAAATGATTTCTTTTGGTTTCTGAGATCTTGAATTATGTGACCTGGTGATAACCAGTGTTGACATCTGTTGTTCTTTCTAAATGAATAGAATTAATGATTCCTACAATTTTTAGGAAGATGATTGTTTGTCATTAAGAGGATGTGCGTGAGCTTGTACTCAATCTAGCATTGATCTGTTAGATATAGAGGTGCTACCCTCTAATGGGAACGTGCCCTATATGCTTACAGACTATGATGTATTGCTATCTACTTAAAACTAGATCCCTGGGTCAGTGATGCTAGTCTAAGACCTTGGTTTCTTATGAAATGGCTTTTGTTAGTGTAGATGCCACTGTGGTGCCTTTAATTTGATAATTTGCTGATGTGGTGCCTCACAAGAGTGTGCACAACAGTGGTTTATCACTTTCTATCTGGCTGTGTAGTTCTCTCATATTGCCCTAGTGATATTCATCAAATCTTGATGATTTGCACCATAACATGATGCCAGGACCCCCCACTTGCCAATGATGCAAGTTCTGAGGCACATCTTATTTGTTGAACAAGGATGGATGTTATTATTGGCTTTTTCTGACTCTATGATGATTTTGGCAAAGCATCTCTTTGCAAGATTGAGAGTACCGCTTCTTTCAATCCTCCTAGATTACAATCTAGTTGAAGGATATTTGAATGTATCATGTTTGGATGCTTCCATTTATTTCTCTTTGATCTTAATGATACAAACTAATAAGAATAGGTACTGCATGATCTGATTTATGCTCTGATGGATATCTATCTGATGTTGGTGTGTGATTTATTGCCTGTTGGAGATCTTGACCATCTATGGTTTGTTCTTCTGGTCCTGATTACTTGTCCTTCTACATGAGCTGGATCATCTCGTGTTTCCTTTCTGGTGGATGGCCAATTCCTCCTTGCTGCTGCAAACCTTTTTCTTGCCCTTGATTAGTTACCGAGACTCCTCCTTGAGCCCCTGGATGGCTTTCCAAAGCAACTAGGTGCTTGTGGTGTAGCTATGGTGTAGTAGTGTATGTGTTCTTGATATACTGGAAGCAGTGTTCTTGATACTCTTGTACTGCTGAGATGCAGAAGTGTGGTTTTGGTTGGAATGGTGGGGTATGTGAGAAAAGTTCCTAGAATTCCCTCACTGTTACTTTTATACTATTGTACTGATTGCTGTGGTGGTGACAACACATGCCATGCATGTGTTGTGTGAGCTGCTTACAGCTAGGCCCCACATGGTGCAAGTTCCCACTCTTGGAACTTGTGCCTATGGATATGCTCCGATTGAGCTGATATTTTCTCTAGCTTTGCTCTTATCTTCACCTTGCAAAGTGGATTTGATCTGGTGGTGTGGTTGCAAGAACTAGTGATGTTCTTGTGTATTGTGAATATATTCTGATGGGTTTCTGGAATAGAGAAAGAAGAAGCAAGCAAGTTGCTTTGCTATGGTTGTGCTCTGGTTTTTATACTGTTGGGCTGAGATGGACAACACATCACTAGGATGTGAGTAAGCTACTTGCAGTTGGGCCCCATATGGTGCAAGTTCCCATTCCTTAGAACTTGTGCCTCTGGATGAGCTCAACCTGAAAGATCTTTGATATGGATGTACTTCGGCAAGATTGATATTATCTTGGCTTAATCTTTATTTCTGTGATGCCAAGTGTTTATTTGATGGTGAAACTTGCCCCTGTCTGTGATGTTGTACTGAGGCATACAAGCTGATAAGAATAAATTACTAATCTACACATGATTTGATTTAAGATCTATGATGTGCTAGCAATGGACTTCATTGCCCAAACTGAGAGCACAACTAACACTAACCCCCTCTCTGTGTATTTCATTTTCTATCTTTGTTTGAAGGTACAAGACCAAGTGAAGAATAAGAAGATTAGATTAGGATTAGTTTAGGACTAGTCTTTTATTTCTTCAATTGTAATCTTTTCTTTTTCTCTTTGTAAAAACAATGTATTATATATTCATTATTTAATAAAGATTTTATTTCTTTGAGATTTGTTCATATGATGTTTGTACTTAACATATTCTTGTATTTATATTATTGTTATTGGAAAAGGGAAAGAATTAAGAAATATCTATTTGAGTTATACTTTTTGTATTGTTTCAATTCTTTTTATTGTTTTATAACAACCAAATATTCAAACAATAATAACTAAATCTTTTTGGAAATCAAATAAACACTAATTACTTCTAATTTACTAATCTTATTCAGATGTATCAAATTTCAAATATGAATTCAAATTATTCACCCAAATTCATAATAATTCCTAAGGATCATGTCAGAATTTATAGCAAACACTCCTAAGAGCTAAATCCTAACTCAAAGTAGTGAAAGAAACTTTGATCTCCCCAGGGTTTTGTTTGGCGAAAAATTTACCCCCAATTTTCAGATGCATGAATGCAAATGCACAAACTCTTTCCTATAGCCCTAAATGCTAGGGCATTACACTCTTCTACTCTCTAGTCTCCTTCCTCCTAGCCGAAGATTCTTGGCTTTAACATCTCTTACGGCCTTGACAAAGTAGAAGAAAAGTCAAAAACCTAAAGATAAATATAACAAAGGTACATATATACACCATGTTTTGTCAAAAAAGAATCCCTGTGAAACATCAAACTTCAGAATTATGGTACATGTCAAAGGTACAAATATAAAACATATTTTTTGGAAAAGAATCCCTATAGAACCTCAAACTTCAGAGTGTAATATAATATCTCTGGATACATGTGGCATTTGAAATCATGTATCCTCTAGAAACAAAGGTAATACACATATAAATGTAAACATTAATAGTTATGAAATAGTTAAATTCATTCCGAAAAAACCTATTACTGAGGCTATGTCATGCAAAATCAAAATCAAAATGACAAAATAGGCTCGAGTGGGCCCATATTTAACACATGAAAATTATTGGCTACCCTCTTATCATTTTCTTAACATTAACATACTCCATTCACAACCTCCACCTCCTGATCTAAGGCTAGGATTCAAACGCAGATTTCCTATGAGATATACAAAAAAGAACTAAAACAACTGAGCTTAGTTTTCTCGAAGGACCACTTTAATAATAAGACATTCTTTGTGTCTTCAAAAAATATTGTGCCATGAATATTTATTTCAAAGTAGATACTCCAAGACAAAAAGAGATGTGAATTGGGAAGGATTGATGTTTCCTTTAGGTCCAGCTAAAATATTTCGGTATTAACATAAGCTATGTTGAAGACACAATTGTAAGCTACATAAGATTCATAAAAAGGAACTACATATTTCTAGTTGTGTTTCACCTATTCCATAATTAATTCCTATTTACGAAAAATAAGATGGAGGCAGCAACCTTACACACAAAATGGAGCAATGTTTTGCAAGTATTGTACTAAACAAACATTCTTAATAGACTACAAAACAACTTCTGCATCTATGGATTGACTGAATCATGAGCAAAAATAGTACATGTAGGATAAGCGCTAACCGACCATCTGACTCGACAGCTTATGATAGTCTTCACTTGAAATTTCAAATAATTTGTTAATATAGTTTGGAAATCGGAGAGTAATTCTTGAGCATGCATATAAATATGGTTTAGTTACTATGCATCCATATCCAAAAATGACTGAATTTTCTTGGTAATGCCCGTCGACTACCCAACATTAGTTGTCAGCTCATTCACCCACGAGATACCAATTAAAAATAAAAAATGTTAGCCACATGAGTATGTCAACAACTTATTCAGGCTAGCCTATATAAATCAATGAACTAAAGGTATTAGCGAATAGATGTGTGCATTGACAGGGATGAGAGAGTTGAAGGGAAGAAGTCCTGCTTGTGCAATATGAAAGGTCTTCCTCCTTTGCAAGTAGCCAAGTAGATTTTTCATTGACCTAATTGTGCAATATCTAAATGAACTTACAAAATAGCTAATTGCTTGGAAGATGTGGACATGCATGGGCAAGGATACAATGTCATCCTTATCGATCTCATGATTTTGTCATGAGCTGCAGTACAAACAATAAGTGGGTGCTAAGGACATGGCTACTGACTTCGGTTCACATGATAGTTGTTCTTGTATGAGCTATATGAAAGTTACACACATGCAACTTAAAATCATTGTAGTCTGTTAAACTTAAAATGCATTGCTCCATATCTCTCTATATAATATAGTTTGTGCACTCTGTTATATTTTCTGTCCAAGATTTAGGTAACGGCCATGGATTTTTACGGATAAATTATGGATGGTGCCAAGTTCAGGTTGAGCTACATTTAAAAAAGACTCTAATACTACTTATTCGTTTTGGCCCGTCACCATGAGCTAACAATAAATGATAAGAATAGTAAGAGGGAATTGCATGCTTGTATTATCTGAAAGGTAAGTTAAAATGTACCTAGCTGAATTATGCCATGACCAGACATCACGCGTGTACAGAGAAGTTGACCATAAAACGCTTATATCCATCTCCTTATCATGTTTCGCAACACAAAATCAAACTAAAGATCAAAAGTCGTTTTTCACCTAGGAGCCTCGTTCAAAATTTTGACAATCATTATTGCCCTGGTTGTCGATTTGGGGAGTTAATACCACTCTTAATCATTATTTTGACAATCATTATTGCCCTGCATAATTGCAGATCACTTCTTAATTATGTCACCAAGGAGTTCATCACAAGCTTAGATAGTACATGTACGATTTAGCAAAAGGAAGTTAATCATCAAACACTAAGCCACTAAAATCGTTAAGATACACTTACTATTGCTAGTCTGAGTGTAGTCTAGCACTCTAAGCTTTTAACTTCCTATATCATTTTTTTTTGTTGAACTTATTTCATTAACCGGGAGAAAGTAGAAGAGTTCACCATTTATTGTTGTTTGAGACAAATATCTGTCTGTATAGTACCAAACTACCTTGCATACATGTCCAAAAAATAATTATTCGTAATTCAAAGCGGTGACGAAAATCATGGACCAGTATTACAACCACGCTCTATGAACAAATCAAATAACATTTGTCAGCGGGAAACAAATCAAAGGATACCTGTAATATAGCAAATCCAGAATTGGGCAGCGGTGGCCCGTGGCCCTGGTCTAGTATGTCAGTACTACCGCCACCGGCCACGGCCAACAGCTACGACGCACTGGTGCGCCCCATTGCAACCCATCAGTCGAGAGTGCAGAAAGGCGATGTAAGAAATACATGTGCAGCTCAACTAAAACAAATCAATTTCTCCGCTTAATCATTTAAAGGCATGCATCAAGACATTTATCAAACATAGCATGCACATGACAGAGTCATAAATCGGGAAAAACATAAACGGTGATAGGTAAAGAATACATGTGCAGCTGATGTAGGGAATGAAGAGGTCGTCCGGTGTGAGCTCGTCTAGCACTTGAGCTCAGAGGAAGCAGCAAGCGACCTTGTCATGGAAACGGAGATCGGGATTGGCGACAACCACCTGTGAATCAGGACGGGCGGCGGTTATCAGCGCATCTGGGAGGAGAGAGGCGACCTTCCTGTCAAGGAGGAGAGAGGCGACCTTCCTGTCATGTGTTCATAGGGTAAATGTATATATCTATACCGTGTTTCTCAAGAAGCATTGTGTTTCTAAAAATAAGAAATTTTGACTACACATGAGTACAATTGTAAAAACTAGTACGTACGTACTGAAAATTTCTAGTTAGGTGCAGTTGGGGTTTAACTGGTTTACCTACAGGTAAGCATATACTGCAAATCAACACACAAAGAAATCAGGGGAGAGCCCATAAAAGACTTTGCCCACAAAACCTTCTGGTCTCCAAACTAATGAAGCCCCAATAACACTTCAACATAATTTAATCGAGAAAGCACAAACAAATCGAAATCCACGAGGTTAACCAGAATCATTCAATTTCAGTAGAACAAAAAACACAGAAGGGTTAATCAGGATATGCTGCAACAGATTTAAACATTAAGCATTCCAAAATAGAAACTCTGAATATCGTACTCCCCGGGTCTCAAAATAGATGTCGCAAGTTTGTCAAAATTTGAATGAAATTAAATAGTAAATGGTGTCTAGATTCATCCATATTTTGACAATTCTGCGACATCTATTTTGAGACGGAGGGAGTACTTGAGATGAAGAAACAGAGAAACAAATAGTCTACAACAATCTATACATCTCGGGTGGCTGTGCCACCAATATCAGAACATTCAACTTGTGCAGTTGTCATTACATCTGTTTATTCCGAAAACGGCAGTTGTCCTGAAGTTCCTGAGGTTGCATCCTGATCTGCCTCCATCACCCTCTGCTCCTACACACAATCCCCAGCCGTACTAAGTTTATAGAGTTAAATAAGAATGGTATCTGACAGCATTAAGCAAACAGCCGTACAGGCACTCAGAATCTGCTCGCCACTCTTCTCCTCCTTCGTCCTGACGCCACGATAGTACACCGTGTAATTCAACATTTTTTAGAATGGACACCTTAAAGTATTTTCAGTGCTTCAAGATTCTTCTCATCCACCGAAATACGATGCCAAATAAATATCAGAATCTAAGAATTATGTAATCAACAAATGAGTTTAACAGAAGCAATAAGTTCGTGCCTTCATGGAGAGATTTTGCCCGAGCATTTTTGCAGCGGTCTTTCTACAGTCTCTCTCGAAATAGGCTTTCTCCCGCTTTATAGATAAAGCCACATCGACCGAACAGATACAAGGTGGAGAGGAGACCCCTTTTACAAAGCAGATCAAAATAAGCAAGACAACCGCGGAGAACCTAAACTTGCCACCGAAGACAAGGAGCCCAGACCGGGATGAGCCAAGGCTCCACGACGACGCCCCCAAGAGGGTAACGACACACCGCGCCGTCGCCACCGAGACCAACGGTCAAGGGTTTTCACCCGGAGCCCTGTCGCGAGGGAGGTAGCCGCATCGGCGCCCCTAGGAGGGTAACGGTACCCGCAGGCATCGCCGTCGGTGGTGCCGAAGCACTGAGCTTTCGCCCGGAAAACCTTCGTATCGCTCCCCGTCTTCCGCCACGCCCGTTGTCTCCAAGATAGGCCTCCAGCACACGATCTGGGAGTTGCCGAAGCCGAAGCGCCGCCAACACCAAAGCCTCCCGCCGCCCTCTCCTCGCCATCCACATGATCGAGGGGAGAAGCCACCACCACTGTCACGGCGCTCGCTGAAGAGCCGCCCGCGCAGACCACCTTCCGGGGCCGCCACCCCGGCATCCTCGAGCTCTAGCCACCGCTCTGAACAACGGCACATCACAATGTTGGAGAGAGGGACAGTTAGGTCTCACGGACTTCCAGGCCTCGTGGCACACGACGGCGTGGGGGAGGGGAACTTCCCTCCATCACCTGAGGTGAGTGTCGTCCGGATGCCGCAGTAGATCCGATTAGGGCTGGAGCAGGCCCGGATCAGGCCCGGCCCGCCAGCCAGGCCCAGATCGAGGCCCGATCGGCCTCATCAGCTCTGCCGCAGCGCTGCTGCAGCCGTGTCGTCGTCACCCACGGACACGTGCATCCCGAGAGGGACCAGATCCGCCACCACTGCCAGATCGCCGTGGCTGCCACCGGAGCTCTGGCCGAGATCGCCGGGAACTCGCACCGCCCGGGCCGTCCCGACAGCCGAGAGAGGAGGCCACCCCATGGCCCGCCCCCGTCGCTCCGGCGTCACCCGCCGCCCAGCCAGTGGAGCACGACGCCGCTGCTGAGAACTGCCGGGGAACGGTCGTCGCTGCAAGCCCCAAGACCACCACTGCCTCTAGGTGCAAGGGGCGTCCCTGCCGTGGTCCGCCGACCGCCCCTGCCTAGGTTCACCACCGCCAGGGAGGGCGTCGTCCTGCACGGTCCTCCGCGCATCGGGGAGAGGAGATCCAGCCGCCGCCGGCACCGCGCGGGCTTCGCCCGGCGGCGCACGCCGGTGGCGGCCGGGGGGAGGGAGGGTGGATGGGGGAGACGGGGGATTAGGTTTTTCGCCCCCCGGTCGCCCGGGAGCGACCAAGGAGCGACGTGAGAAGTTCCCCTGATTGCGCGGTCTTTCTACAGTGGCACGGAGCTCGGTGGCAGAGCTAGCTGTCTGAAGCTAGCCACGAGATTTGATTCATAAAGATAAATATATATTCCTGCTTTGCTAGGACTGTATCACTCAGCTGATAAAACTATAGGAAGCAGTAACTTTTAAACAATGATAAACACTCCCAGCTGAGATAATAAATAAGACAGAAGTAGTAAATATTTTCAGAGAGATACATATCTAAAAAGTTCTGAATCCTCAAAGGATTTCTGAGACGACTTACTAGAATGACGGTTTCTAGGAAACTTAAATCAAACAGGGTGTACTGCCAATAAAACACATGTCTATTTATTTTTATTTTTTTGCGGGGAACACATGCCTAATCGTTTCCTGGGACTGGCAGAACCATTACTGGTCTCTGCTTACTCGTATCAAGAATAACGTTTTACATTCAAATGGTACGTGCCAAGATTTCGAACCCAAATCCATTATCCGTACAACCCAGCCCAGCGACAACTGACAAAAATGATTAATAAAATAACACAATACCAAAATTCACTCCTTGAATCAGCAGTTCTCGCGCTTCAGAATTTGGAGGATTATTATTCAGCAACTTTCACCGCTAATATGAGCAAAAGGTATTTAGACTGAAGTAGCACTCTTAGATTCATCATGGTTTTACCTTCACATAACAACTTTACTTTAAGTTAATACAATATTTCTGCGCTAAATTGTGTACAGTGTCTTATCCAAAGCATTATATATTTATGGTGAAGTAAATCATGCCAGGAACACGTATAATATATGCCACACCAGCAAGGACGGATAACACGCACAAATGTTTGCTTGGTTCTTGTTGGCTACCCAAACTGTCAGGACATGACGCTGGAGGTGAATTAGATATACAATAACTTAATTATGCTCTACCCAAAGTAAAACTGACTATGAGTAGCAGCTGAAATGTTGTTTTGCTGCAACTGAAAGTGCAATCTGTTAATTCGAGTCGGCGATTCAGTTGGCAAGGTAAAAACATTCAAATAGTACATGAAGTAAACAAAGTGCAGAGGCTGGAAGTATATCATTGACTTAGAATCCAAGTTACTGCCATCCAAAAATACATAGACATTTAAAATGAAACTAACTTATTTGTTGCCTTGTTGACCTTTGTACCCCTAAATTCAGACAAGTCATTCCAAATGATTTGAAGCTAACTAGTAGCTATTCAAGCAGAGAAATACATATTTCTGACAATTCATAATCTAAAATAAAAATTTAGATGATAAATCCTTATAAATACATATAAAATTAGCAGTGCTCACAAAGAAAGTAAAACAGATACAACTGATTTTTTTTGAACTAATCCTTATAAATACATATAAAGAAGATGACTCCAAACCGTTTATTATAACACTCAAGTAAATGGAGAAATGTCATAGGCCCAATATCTTCAGCAAGCCATCAGTACGTCACTTGGGCAAATAACACATGCCCATATGTAAGATGAACTTCTAGACTAATTGTTTCCAGGTAACTCATCAATCCAACATGGGGTGTATGGAAAAGATCTGATCCACTCACGTTCATTACCTAACGATTTGAAATATATATATTCATTTGGGTATATATTTCCTAATTCTTCAATCTTCGAGTCATTTAAATGATATGCGAGACATCTCTTCTGTGATGCACTCAAGAAGATAATCTCTTCATATGGGTGAAACCCAAGTAACTCAATGTTCATACGACCTAAATCATCGTAATGGTTTTCATCCCCGTGAGTGTCTTCAACCGTACCTCCATAGTTAGGTGCATTATCATTGTTTGAGTTCAATTCCAATTTGTTTTCACCGGGTGCTTTCTTGTCTTCTAAGTAACCATGATCAACCATGTCTTTGTCTTCAACATCCCCATCAGAGTTCCATTCAAATTCCTCTTCAATTGTTTCTTCCTCGTCTTCTGGAAAACTAGAAGCACGGAACAGATTGTAGTTGATATCTTCTAAGATCCATTCAACTCCTCTGCAAAAGCACTGACGTGGTAGCATGTTCTTAAGATCTTTGTCATGCTTCAACATCCACTCCATCTGACCACAAGATTCATTAAGGATCCAAACTCTAAGCCAACACTTAGGCCAGCACCTATCAAATGCCACAATGTACACCCCCTTTTTTGATCTTGCTACATTAATTTCCAGATAGCCCTCCACATTAAGATCCATTGGTGGTTTAATTACACTGTATGTATTATTAGACAATGATACTCTGCAAAATCAAAAATTTGTCCAAATAATATTTAAGAAGTGTCATTAAGTTAAAAAACCAATCAAACATCAAAAAGAATAAGTACTCGTACCTCATAAGGAAATTAGTTTCACAGTGTACATAAAGTGCTTCTCGAAAATAGGCGGCCGTGAATGCGGTGAAACCTGCGCGTACCTCGCCAACAGTCCCTGCAGCATCCCCTTGTCGGACGAAATCTTTCTCCTCCCAACAACCCGACTTGGATGAGAAAACATACATCCTGCAGAGGGACGGCGGCCATTCCGATTCCTCTATCGAGGGGTCTACCTCCTCGTCATGACTATATTCAACCAGAGTGGGGATCTTAAACACCTCGTAGTAAAGTGATATCATGGGATCATACACTAGATGAACACGGTAAACCACATTCCCGGCACCGCGCTTAGCGGGGCACGTCGGCAGAGTATTCCACCGTCTAGTGGCAGGGTTAACCACGCAGTTATTGTGAAGCAAGAGGAGCCCATTGCAGTGATCCACGATATTATAGTCTTCCCAATCACAGCCCTGAGTCTGTTGGGAGTAATAGCCGCAATGGGGGCTGGGGGAGGGCAGGAAGCTGAGGTTGCCGCTGACCGCTGAGGATGGGCGGGCGAGGAATTCCGGGTACTTGTGTTCGTCGAAGTGGACGAAGAGGCCGGCCAGCGAGAGTGGGAGCAGGTCGGCGCGCAGGAGGCGGCGGCCGTCTACGGCGTCGCGCCAGTCCTTGCAGACGCAGCTCGTCCACCGGCTACGGCGGCCGTCTACGGCGGCGCGCAGGAGACGTCGTCCGGCAGGCGCGCCGGCTGGTCCTCCATCTCCCCCTCTCTGACGTCGCCTTCGGGAGGCATCAGCAGTTCGTCCGCGTCGCCGGCCATCGCCTCGCTGCGAGAACACGATACCCGGCCTGGAGAACCTTCCAATCAGGAACCCTAACGTGATTTTCGTTTTGATCTAGGAGGAAATTGAGCCGCGTATTAGGAGATCGAGGAACTCGCGGACGGTCGAGGTGTCCCCAGTCCACACTTCGGATCGGGGAGGCAGTTGCGGAAGTGTTTTGGGCCGGACATGGTGAAAAAACATGTACGTCGGCCTTTTTCTCTATAAAGAAGCATGTACGTACTGGGGATCAGCCCATGTCCGTGGTTGGCTGGTTTCTCTGTGGTCTGTGAGATTTTGAAAAAGAAAAAAAAGACCGCCGCAGTTTCTACTCCCCATCGTCGCGGACAGCGGCTGGATGGGAGTGTCCTACTGGATGTGATGCAGATATGGCACCACATCTAGGCTGGGCGGGGCTAAATTTAGCGGCCGCCCGGCACGATCTATTTAGAATTTACATAATATAATTTATGGGTGGTGTGCAGGCATTGTGTCTGTCATTCTCGTATTTATCCCGGTTTCAGCGTGCTGGATGGATTTGGCCTAGGTGAGCCCGGATCTAGCGAGGGAGGAGGCCTCCCTCATTCCTCCTCGAAATATACTTTCGCCAGCTTTATAAATAAAGCCATCAACGGCCACACCGATACAAAGTGATGGGGCAACCCCTTACAAAGCAGATCAAAGGTAAAATAAGAAAAACAAGAAGGATCGAGTTTGCCACCGAAGACAGTGGCGCGGGACTGAAGACACTGGAGCTCCACGACGACGCCCTCAAGAGGGTAACGACACAAAGCGCCGCCATCATTGAAACCAATAAGGTCTAGGGTTTTCACCCGGAGGCAAAGTGTGGGAAGGTATCTGCAATGACGCCCTCAAGAGGGTTACGACACCCGCAGGCATCGCCGCCGTTGGCACCAAAGCGCTGAGCTTTCACTCAGAAAAACCTTCGAACCACGAATGGTATCTCGGACCACCCACTGACCCCGAACCAAGCCTTCTACATGCGATCTGGGAGTTGCGCACCAAACCAGGTCCCCCAACGCCTGCTCCTTGCCACCCTCATGGCCAAAAGAGGCATATCATCACCACCGCCACGACGCTCGCGATAGAGACGCTCGTGTAGTCCACCTTCCGGAGCCGCCACCCCGGTGTCCACGAGCTCAGGACCGAGGGGTGATAGATAGCTCATCTCAAGACCAACTGATCATACGAGGGTCAGAGTTAGAGCCAACACGCATGGACGACAGAAGTGATGTCGTTAGGTGGAAACTGTGCCACCCTCCAGTCGCACTCCGCAACCATCAAAAGCCAGATCCAGACTCACAGGTCCGATTCCGGCCTCTGGCCATGCCATAGTCACACGGAGGAGAACCGTCCTCCACCACTTGAGTGGTCATTGACCAGACGCAACAACTAGGGACTTTAAGGCCCTGAAGGCCCGACTAGCCCCGACTGCCGTGCTGCAACGCCATGTCTACGGCCACCACCCATAGGCATGTCACGCTCCACCGAACCCGCGTCGTCACCATCGAGAGACCTGAGGTCGAGGTTACCACCCGAGGGCAACCGTGCAGGACATCAGCAAAAGGATGTCACCACACGAATGCCTTGACCCAGATCAGGCCCGGATGGGCCTAGCTCTGGGCATGCGGGCCGCTGCCGGAGCTTCCCTTGCCCCCACGCCCAACAGCCGCTGCCTCCCGGCCTAGACGCCGCTAGCTTCGCTGCTCAGAGATACCCATGTCTGACCGCCACCGCCATCCCTCCGAGCCGCCACCCGTAGAGAGCACCGCCGCCTGCCCGGCCGCACGCGCAGACCAACCAGTCGCCAGGGAAAAGTTACCCCACCGCTGCCGGTGATGAGTGCATATTTGCATCATGTTTTATATTATTATTTTGCATTGTAGTTGTAGGATCTTGGTATTTTACAGTGTTTGCACGCACATTTTATGTCTGTTTTCACCAGGATCAGAATAGATGATGGATACAATGGACACAGTTCTTGGAGTAGTTGTGTTGGGGAGAAAATGAGTCAAAAACAATGTAAATCACTTATTTGGGAAATATGAATAACACTAGAAGAAAACATGAAGCAATCGAGGCATCCAGAGGGTTTGACGACCAACTATACGACGGGAATAATTTTCCGGTCGTATAGTTCCCGCCATATAGTTGGCGCCGCCACCACCTCCTCAAATAGTTTCACCTCGTGCAACTGGATCGGGGAGGACGACATACAGAACAACCAGAAAACGCTGAAACCTCACCTCCAGAAGGCATCTGGAGGGGAAACTCGTCCACCGGGGATCCATCTTCGCCCTGCGCAGATCCGGGAGGCTAATTCATCGATCTTTATCATCAACCGCTGCATCGCCACCATCTCCATCCATCCCATCTACATCTTGTATTGATCTTGTTGTAATCTCCGTACTCGTTGTGGATTTATACAAGTACTATTTATCTATGATAGATTCCATTGTTATTGCCATGATGTTGATTGTCTACATGTCTGCGTAGATCATTAGTTCTTGGGGAGATGGAGAAACCCTAGTATGATACTGAAATAAGATAAAGTTTATTATGATATTCATTGTTGTGACCATGTGTTAGATTGTCTTCATCTTGATATTGGGAGAAGTTGACCTCTCAATATTTGCATCTTATGGGGACTTGATGGAGGGAACTACTTGTTGGTAGACGGAGGTGTGTTAGCACTTATAGTGACTATAAAGCTGTTGGCACCCCTTACGTATCAACTTGGGAACCGAGGAAACTCACGGAACACTATACATGCCATGGGATATGTCCTACGGGATTAAGTCCCTTAATAGCGCAGTAATTCGATTCATGTCGATTGTTGACTAATGTGGTTATGAGGATGATGTGAGCAATGGTTGCTGCCTATTTGTCCAAATACGAAGTTCCTCCCACGCATACACAGTTGAGAATGTTCATGATAATAATCTTTACCTTAGTTCTTTACAATGCTAGAGATGTATCCGCTACTCCCTGAGAACGTTTTTCCCTATTGCAGTTCCAATCTCTTTTACATACGCGATACTTACTTTCTGTATTCAATTGTTTTACTTTACTTATTGTTCTCTTATACCAAAACCCCAAAAACATATTTTTACACAATACTCGCATTTTATCTTGTTACTTAGAACTTTATTTAGCATTTCTATTGTTGTATTTAATTCAAGAGTTATTAGACTTCAGACTTCTACTCCCTGTGGGATCGATATCTTTATTTCGAAACTAGCTACAAACGATCTGTGCACTTATAGTCATCAAGCTATTTTTTGGCGTCATTGCCAGGGAGCTAAGCGATGTAGGTATTTTAGTTTTTTCTTATTTATTTTTGTCTTGCTAAGTTTTGTTTTAATTTATAGGTTTCCACCAACATGATGGAGTTTGAGCATATGGCTAGTGCTAACCCACTCAGCCACTTTGGGAAGCCCTATGATATTTATAAAAGAGACAACTCCAACAAGAAGACAAGGGGGTTTGAAATAAATCTTCTACTACTTGGTATTCTACACAAGAAGAAATTTACTGGAGATGAAGAAGATCCTGACCCATATGAGCATATTGCATGTTTCAAAGATATATGTGGCACTTTCCAATTACCAGGATATACTGCTGATGAGTAAGTGTTAAACTTTTTAGTCAGACTTTGACTAGTACAGCTCTCTCATGGTATAGATCTCTACCCCCAGAAGCCACTACTACTTGAGATAATTTAGCCACTGAGTTTCTAGCAAAATATTATCCATTATCAAAATCTTTTGGAATCAGGCATCTTATAATGACTTGGTGGAACCGTCCTAATGAAGGACTAGTAAGAGCTTATATCAGATTTAAAGATTTACTTAATCAATGTCCTCATCATGATTTGCCTGAATGGTATTTATTGCATATCTTTATGGCGATTTAATTGAACCTAATAAAATTGAACTAGACTCTTGTGCGAGAGGAGCTTTTATGAATCTTCCTATAACTAAAGCTTGGGCTTTACTTAATATAATTTGGGATCATAGAGTCTCATGGAATTTTGGTCTAGGAAGCGAAGGAGGCATAGAAATAGATTATGATTGTATTCATGACTATAATAAAAAGGGTCATGTTAAAGAATTATCTAAAGAACTTTATTTGGATTTAGATCTTGTATTGCATGTTGTTAAATCTTTTACAAAACACATCAAAGCTCTAAAAGAGGGTTTGGTCAAGTATGATCCACCACCGGAACCTAAGAAGAAAAGAGAAGTTAAAGCAACACTGGCCTCCCTAGAACCAATATATGAGATACCTTTCCCTAAAACTACATAGACGCATATTTTTGAATATGAACAAGTCAAAGCAGTACAGGAGAAGAAGGAAGAGGAAAGTATGCCAGAAGTTGTGGAACATCTGGAAGAAACCAAAGATGAAGAGGTAACCAAGGAAGCAATTATGGCTATGTATGCACATTGTAACATAGTTGAACTTGATAAGGAGACTTTCGTATTGGTTGAAGGTAAAAGAAAGGTAAAAGATGTGGGTAAGCCTATTCTTCCCTACATATTTAAGGAAACCTCGCATTATGGTTTATGCGATCTTGGCACCGAAGTTAATGTTATATCTTATGATTTTTATTTAGAAATAAAATAAGAAACAGAACCGGCTACAATTGAAAATACTTATATGACAATCATGTTAGCCAATAAAACTCTTAGAATTCCAATGGGAGTAGTTGAAGATGCAACTGTCACAATTGGTAACAAAAACTTTCCTACCGATTTTGTAGTTGTTGATATGCCAACTGACACTCTTTGCCCAATTATATTTGGAAGAAACTTTTTGAGTGATGTAGGTGCCAAAGTTGATTTCAAAAAGGAGATTGTGTCTCTTAAGCTTGGGGAAGCGGAAAAAGAATTCCACTTTTCCAAATTTAAAGACAGACCTCCACAAATACAATAAGAAGAGAACGATAAAACTATTGAGGAAATGGCAGCTCTCTTCTTTAGTGATCAAAAATAAGAAATAAATGAAGACTTAAATTATGAAGAAATAGTTATAGAGGACAAGTCCCTAGAAGAACTAGAAGGTGAATTTGATTCACTTCCCATTATAGGACCTCCAACTAATGAGGCTTTTGAAGAGCCAGAAAAAAGAGGGGACGAGGAATTACCACCCCCAGAATTGAAGACTCTACTAGATAATCTTAAATATAGATTTTTAGATGATACAAATAAATTTCCTGTTATTATCTGTGCTAAACTTTCAGGAGAAGAACTCATGAAAGTACTTAAGGAGCATCGCAAGGCCTTTGGGTACTAAATGGATGATTTGAAGGGCATTAGTCCCATGATAACTTTCCATCAAATATTCATGGAGGAAGGTGTTAAACCAGTTGCGGAATTTAATAGAAGACTGAAGCCCGAAATGAAGAAAGTAGTAAGAAAAGAATTATTACACCTATTGGATGCATGTATAATATATCCTGTAAAAGAAAGTGAATGGGCAAGTCCTGTTCATTATGTCCCTAAGAAGGGCGGTTTTACTGTTGTTCCTAATGAAAACAATGAATTGGTACCTACTAGAACTATTGTTGGACATAGGATGTGTATAGATTTTAGGAAAATGAATAAAGAAAGTAGGAAAGATCACTATACTTTACCGTTCATAGATCAAACTTTAGAGAGGTTAGCAAACCACACTCATTTTTGCTACTTGGAGGGATATTCCGGTTTTTCTCAAATAGATGTCCATCCTAATGACTAACTTAAAACAACTTTCATTAGTCCTTATGGTTTACATGCTTACTGTCCTATGTCTTTTGGTTTATGTAATGCTCCAGCTACTTTTCAAAGATGCATGACTGCTATTTTTGCGGATTTTATGGAACTGATAATGGAAGTATTTATGGATGACTTTTCTGTCTATGGAGCTTCATTTACTAGTTGCTTGGATAATCTCAAAGGAGTTTTACAGCGTTGCAAAGAAACCAATCTTGTTCTAAACTGGGAGAAGTACCATTTTATGGTCAAAGAAGGTATAGTCCTTGGACATAAGGTATCATGTAAGGAAATTGAAGTGGATAGAGCTAAGGTTGAGGCCATAGAGAGAATGCCACAACCTAGGGATATAAAAAGTATGAGAAGTTTCCTTGGTCATGTGGGTTTTTATAGAAGGTTCTTTAGGAATTTCTCTGGAATATCTTAACCTTTGACTAACCTTCTGCAAAAGGGAGTAAGATTTAATTTCGATGAAAAATTTCTTGTAGCCTTTGATAAACTTAAATATGATTTATCCCATGCTCCTATCATTAAACCACCTATCTGGGATATGACTTTTGACTTAATATGTGAAGCTAGTGCTGATGATGTAGAAGTAACTCTGGGACAACATATAGGTCGTAGATTTAAAATTATACATCATGCTAGTAGAACTCTCAATAGTGCTCAAAAGAATTATCCTAAGGAAGAGAGGGAACTTATTGCTGTATTTTTCTCTTGCGATAAATTTCGTTCTTATATAGTTGATGCAAAAGTAAGAGTTCATACGGATCATGATGGTTTAAAAGAACTACTTGAGAGGAAAAATCATAAGCCAAGACCGATCTGTTGGATCCTTTTACTTTAAGAATTTGAGTTGCAGATTATGAAGAGGCAAGAAAAAAGATGTTGGATGCAGTGTCCGTATTCGCCCAGCAAGACACCAATTTACTTGAGAGGAACTTTAGTCCTGGTGATTTTCGTTTATAAGAATTATAAATGAACTAAGGTCAATTCCTCCAAAAGAGAAGAAGTCTTTGTTGTTGGAGGAGCTTGTCATCCCCGAATAAGTAAACGGTAAGTGCAAGGTAAGTGATCTTACTCAAATAAGTGATTTTATTTCACAAATTTTACCCCTGAAATTTTTGCCTTTGAATTCCTCATGTTTTTCTGAAGTTTCTGAAGGTTTTTACCAACTATACGGTCGCAACTGTACGACCGGAGAAAAATCTCCCATCGTATAGTTGGTTGTTAAACCTTCTGTACCCTCTTTGCGAAATTGTCTGGATTTATACGGTCGCAACTATATGGCCGGAGAAAATCCTCCCGCTGTATAGTTGGTCGTTAAACTCTCAGACATTTTCTGATTTTCGATGTATGGATTTAGATGGTTGCAACTATACGGCCGGATAAAATCCTCTCGCCATATATTTGGTCATTAAACTCTCTAACATTTTTTGATTTTCTTTTTGTTTTTATGATGAAAAAAATGATTTTGTCGGTTCCAAGTCGGTAACTTAATCGACCTGGACTCGAGATATTTGGAAATATCTGGCTAGAACCAACTATTCGGCCGGAGCTATACGGGTCGCGCCTGTATAGTTGGTCGTTACGCGGCAGGACTCCTGCAAATCCGCGATTTCTTTCTCTATTCCATTAAGATTCTTTCCTTGGGCGTGAAATTGGTGCTTCTCGCGAGTTTTACCGACCTCTGACCCCCTTATATACTGCCATTGTCTCTCTCTCTCTCTAATCATAATCTCCAGAAACTGATCCACCTCTTATTCATACGTGAGGACACGCAAACCAAGGGACAAAATCCAAGGAGAAAAGTTCCTATGGAGATCGGGAGCAATAGCCAGCAAGGCAAGGAGATCAAGATCGTCCCTATGGAGTTCCTCGACGCCGATAATGAATGTCGGAAGAGGGAGTTGAAATCCCTCGAGCAGAAGATTGAAGAGATGGACAAGAAGATGCCGGGGACACCCAAGCATCTCTGATTGCTGGGACTTTATCTTGATAAACTTGATGAAGATATTAAGCAGGCAACCGAATCAGGTTTTTCTATGAGTCTTAAGGCGATTCAAACCCTTCAAGATAACAATGAGCTTATTAAAGAACAAGTGAAAGTGCTGGAGAGGAATAATATTTTCTATAATCTACGTGTTAAAGAATTAGAGTCTGTCAATCAATCCCTCCGCCTCAGGCTGGCCCGTGAAGAGAAGATACCGCGGGCCATGGTGCCACAGTGATCTACAATAATCACAGTATCAAATAATCGCAAGGGATTATTTGATCCCGCCTGGCTTGATTCCAAGCTTGGGAGGATCTTTAAGACCTTGTAATCTATCTTATAAGTTTTACATTACTATTTTAGTTTTGCATTAGTTCAAACTAGAAATAAAGTTTGCATCATTAGAATGGAATAGTCGATCTCTTTTATGAAATTCCGAGTTTATTATCATATATGGAGCAATATTGAGTTTGTGTTAATGCTATTGGATATATGAATGGCTTGAGTATAATTTTACTTGCACTTGATGATAGCAATAGGAGTCTTCCACACCATTGGTATTAATGGAACATACAAAGATAATTTGGTCAATATGTTGTAACTACATGGTTTGATTTACAAATAAAGAAAAATTATCTAATCAGTTAAGTTGAAAAAGAAACCTTGAACAAAGGAAAATTAAAAGTGCTATCAAATTAGAGTGAGAACAAGATGAGGTAGAATATTCAAGCTATAAAGATTGCTTCATATACAATATGAATTTGGTAATTGAGATCGTTAAACTTTGAATTCCTACATGAAGTGGAATGTATGGCTAGATCCTTTGCAAAGCACTTAAACAAAAGTGTGAGCTTATATGTATATATATAAGAGAAGAAAAAGAGCGAATGTGCAAAGAGCAAATAGGCATACACCACTATATTATATTAAGACAAAGAGACGTTTTGAGATTTTGAATTCCAAGTGAATATGTTAATCCTAAAACACTTGGGACTACCTCGCTAACTCATTCGATTGAACTGAATACTTTTACATCATATTGAGAGTGATCTTTTGTGAACTGTTAAATGCTAAGGTGTGGAAGCCTGCTAATATTATTCGGATGGTTCAAGTAATATACTATCATGAACTTATTCCTATGTATCATATATGATAAACACATGCTGCAACTTCCTCACTTATTTTATCAACTCATCTTCATGAATATGAGGATTACATCCATTAAGCCAAACTTGCTCGGGACGAGCAAGAGTCTAAGCTTGGTGAAGTTGATGAGTGCATATTTGCATCATGTTTTATATTATTATTTTGCATTGTAGTTGTAGGATCTTGGTATTTTACGGTGTCCGCGCACACAATTATGTATGTTTTCACCAGGATCAGGACATATGATGGATACAATGGGCACAATTCTTGGAGAAGTCATGCTGGGGAGAAAATGAGTCGAAAACAACGTAAATTACTTATTTGGGAAATATCAATAACACCAGAAGAAAACCCGAAGAGATCGAGGTGTCCAGAGGGTTTGGCGACCAACTATATGGCGGGAATAATTTTCTGGCCGTATAGTTCCCGCCGTATATTTGGCACCGCCACCACCTCCTCAAATAGTTTCACCCCGTGCAACTAATCAGGGAGGACGACATACAGAACAACCAAAAATCACTGAAACCTCACCTCCGGAAGGCATCTGTAGGGGGAACTCATCCACCGGGGATCCATCTTCGCCCTGCGCAGATCCGGGAGGCTAAGGCATCGATCTTCATCATCAACCGCTGCATCGCCACCATCTCCATCCATCCCATCTACATCTTGTCTAGATCTTTTTTTAATCTCCGTACTCATTGTGGATTTATACAAGTACTATTCATCTATGATAGATTCCATTGTTATTGCTATGATGTTGATTGCCTCCATGTCTGAGTAGATCATTAGTTATTGGGGAGATGGAGAAACCATAGTATGAGATTGAAGTAAGACAAAGTTTATTATGATATTCATCGCTGTGACCATGTGTTAGATTGTCTTCAACTTGATGTTGGGAGAAGTCGACCTCTCAATATTTGCCTCTTATGAGGACTTGATGGAGGGAACTACTTGTTGGTAGACGGAGGTGTGTTAGTACTAACAGTGACCACAAAGCTGTTGGCACCCCTTACGTATCAACTTGCGAACCGAGGAAACTCACGGAACACTATCCATGCCATGGGATACGTCCTACAGGATTAAGTCCCTTAATAGCGCAGTAATTCGATTCATGTCAATTGCTGACTGCTGTGGTTATGAGGATGATGTGAGCAGTGGTTGCTACCTATTTGTCCAAATACGGAGTTCCTCCCACACATACATAGTTGAGAATGTTCATGATGATAATCTTTACCTTAGTTCTTTATAATGCTAGAGATTTATCCGCTACTCCCTGAGAACGCTTTTTCCACTATTGCAGTTCCAGTCTCTTTTACATACGTGATACTTACTTTCTGTGTTTAGTTGTTTTACTTTACTTATTGTTCTCTTATACCAAAAACCCAAAACACCTTTTTACACAATAGTCGCATTTTATCTTGTTACTTAGAACTTTATTTAGCATTTCTATTGTAGTATTTAATTCAAGAGTTATTAGATTTCAGACTCCTGCTACCTATGGGATCTATATCTTTATTTCGAAACTAGCTACAAACGATCTGTGCACTTATAGTCATCAGCTGGCACCACCCGAGCTTCTCCTTGCAGCTCTCGTCAGCAGCGGCTGGGAGGAATGGGAGGTTGCTGGGTGATGGGTTTGGGCCGTCTGCGTCGCCCGCGTGGGGGCGACGCAAGACGGATGAAGCATATTTCATCAAGTAGTCCCACCGAATATTTTTTTGTTCATGTTGCTTGACTCGTTGTGGTGGAGTTTATTGACTCTCGGATGCGATATTTACAATACCGTTGGGGCGGCCATGGAAGGTAGACTGCACGGTTGGCTCTCCGGTGAGCGGTGTTGCGGTGGTGGTGGCTTCTCTACTTCGCCATGTGGGTGGCAAGGAGGGGGCGGTGGGGGATCCTGGTGCTAGCAGCACTTTAGAAGAGGTGGCTCCCAGATCATGACATGGAGGCATGGCTTGTTGGTAGGGGCAGGTCGAGGTACCGGGTTATTGTTTGTAGGTTTTTTCTAGACGAAAGCTCAGTGCTCTAGTGCCAGCGGGGACGATGCTTGCGGGTGTCATAACCCACTTGGGGCGCCATTATGTTTACATTTCTGTGCTAGGGCTCCATGTAAAAACCCTTGACCGTCTCAGTCTTGGCGACAGCGGTGTGATGAGTCATCACTCTGTTAGGGGCATCATGATGGAGCTCCGGAACCTCTCTGTCATCAATAGGCAAGTTTGGAACTTATCTAAGGCACTTCCGGCGCTAGCGTGGGGCGCTATCGGTAGCTTCCTATATTATATTCATGAGTTCGTCTTCATCGATCACTATCCTTGTTGTCCGCTGGTAGGATCGATGATCCAAGGCTCGGAGTGAGAGGGCAGGTGGCCCTCTCCAGTGACAACTTGGTGGGTGTGGTGAGACGACATTTGGTGGTTTCACAAGGTGGCGTGGTGGCACTTCCAGTTAGTAGTATTAGGTACCTCTTTGCGGTGTGACTACTCATGTACTTTATTTTTTTATCTTTGATCTGCATTGTAAGAGGGTTCCACCATCACTTTGTTTATCCGTGTGGATTATTTATAAACAGGGGGAAATCCTATTTCGAGGATTGAAGAGTTCCCAAGAAATAATTAATTTAGAAGTCCATTCACATAAGAGCATGCCATCTATTTGAGCAATGTGAGAGATGACTTGTACAGGATGTTTGAGTTAACTTTAATTTGTATATGTGGTTTATAAGGATTGTTAAATTTGTATTGGAAAAGAGTTACAAATATATTTGTTTTGTTTTAGTGTTGAGTATGTATAATCTTTAAGAGTTATGACTTGCTATAGTATGGTTTATGAGCTAGTTTTTTTATTTTTTTTATTAAATGAGGGCAAAGAGTTGTCTCAATCTATTAATTAAGAAGAAGAGAATTACGTAGTTAATTAATGGAAAACGGGACGAAAACCATTACAATAAAACCACAAGAGAATGACAACTCAAGCATTCAACCTCCAAATCAACAAGCACTCTTAACCTACTACACCATGAACTGACAACACCTAGAGTACCACGCCGCAAAGAAGGCCCACTGAATGGGTGACCCAAAAAGGGTCAACCAATCAAGCAGTTGATGAAGATTCCTATGCCCCTCTTCCTTCTTTTGTTCCTAGGAACTATATTACTGAGAGACTTATCCACCTTCCTAATTATGTCCTATGAAACCATTCTCACCACCTCTAAACTAGCGATGTACAGGGTTTGCCACCTCTAAACTAGCGAATAAGCTGCAAAGCTCTTTAGCAAGAAGATCCTTAGAGCTATGTGCCAAAACTCCTCCAATGTCCACTGAGGCAGTCAACTATAGTGGCGAGGGCGTCTTGGCCACGACCAAGGAGAACGAGCGTCCGGAGAGCAAGAATGAGTGGTAGGGAAGCACACACAGTAGAATCGCTGCGGATGACTAGGATAACAGGAACCGATGCATCTAAAGTTACACGACATGTGTTGACCTGGTGGTCATGCTGGAGACACCAAAAGCATCTCCCTCAAGCCCAATGCTTGAAGGTGAGACTATGCTCGAGACCTTCCTTTCGAAGCAAAGACGGTGGCTCGTGGTCGAGGCGGCCGCTCTGATCCACCTGCACCCAACCTTCCTCGTCTCCAAGGGTGGCAACTACAATAGAGAGGAAGCCGCGGGGCTCTACTGCCACCTTCTCATCATGGTGCACATTAGCAGTGTTGAGAACCAGGGTAGAAGTAACGCCTTTAGTGGAGGCCAATGGCGTCTATGGTTCCAACTCTTCATGATCATCCTTGTTAGATCTCGAAGAAAGCATGCTTAGAGATAGAAGCACGACACAATAGGAAGGGGCACCTTGGTAGAGCCTCCCAAGGCAGTCAGCGGGAGTGACAAGGAACCAAGCCCTTGAACCATCATGGTAGGGTCACGCAAAAGTCAGTTAGGAGGACATGAAGCTACAGGAAACACCATCCTAGGCTTGCGTAAGTGATGAGCATGATCCTCACACACATCAACGGTGCCTCAAGCTTCAACAGAATCAGCGCAGCCGGTGGTGATCAACATCGTCCATGACACAAACTCCTCCTCATCATCCTCACCAGAATCAGCCTCCGGGGTCTAGACTCCGGCCAGGACACCGAGCAGACTCCAGATGCTGTCTATACACCCACCCGGAGTCTGGGCCAAAATTTTGGCTAGAGTCCCCCCTCCCCCCGGAGTCTCTGGGGTGCAACACTGGAGTCTCCGTCGCCCCTGAAAACTAACAGAACAACCAATACAAAAATGGCCATAACTTTTGCATCCAGACTGCGATTTTGATGATCTTGGGCTCGTTTCGAAGATAGTAACGAGATATACAAGGTCATACAGGGAACCATCATAGTCCAGAAAGGGAGGATAGAACCAAATGATGAAAGGTTTAACCTATCTATAAAAGATAAACCTATAAAACCTCCAACATCGAAAACGCAATAGAGAAGCATATGAAATCCAGTTTCAATGAACTTGAGCTTGTCATGGAGATTAAAACAAGCTCAAAATCCTCTAATGGATAAAAACCAAATAAGAATCAAGAAAGATGATGCCAACTATGCAAAGGTTTAAGCTCTCTCCGAAGGATATGATCAAGTTACTCACTCGAGAGGCCCTCTTGATAGTACGGTTATCTATCCTATAAACCGGTCTCCCAACTAACAACATGAGACTGGCAAAAGGAAAAACCTATCAAGATCATACCTTTGCCTTAAGCATTCCACTTGAGCTTGATGTAGACGACATTATCCTCCTAAAGATGGAACTTCTTTCTTGATTGCTCTTGCCCGCGCTTGCTTAATGAAGACTTGCGCATTGCTTGTAACACCCTCGAATCGGTCCTATGCAAGTTTCAGCGCTTCCCGCCAAACCCGCATAGAAACGATTGAAGGACGCCCACCAAGAACTTTCGTGCGGGTGGAAAACGAAGTAATATTACACATTAGTCCACGATGGAACCCACAGAACATATATATATACAGCACAACTCCAAGAGTCAAGATTACAGATATACACTACAAAGATCCAAATCACCTTGAAAATGATACAGCGTCCGAGTACGGACAAGATGCAAATGGGGCTAAGAGCCCTGAAGAATAACCAATGGCGTCCATAACCCTGCCCAGGCCAAGCTAGAAGGGTAACCCTGCTAACGACGTCGATCTCAAACCTGCTAAAACAAAAGGGGTGCCGACAGAGGGCAAAGGAAAAAAGAGGAGCGTCAGTACTGAGGCCAGTACACGGCGAGGCTAGAATTCAGCGGTCCTCGCCTACACAGGTATGGTGGACTGAAGCGGCAGCGCAGCGGCACTAAACAACCTATAGAGACTCGGTATCACTAGCGGCTATTAGAGAGGTATAAGAAAGACCTATTCGGATCCTACCTGATACTAACACCAAACATACCCATCCTGGTATTTCCCCCTCGAGACTAAACGAGGAAGTCAGACTAAGGAACTCACACAGTTGGCAGTTTTACTCATTCCATTATAGTTGCAGCATTTACTAGTCAGTTATATAGCATGAGTCATCCTGATAGCATAAGTAGTGGGTAGTTTTAGTTAACATTCTGTTGTAGTTGGAACATTTACGAGTCAGATATAATTGTCCCGAGGAATCCCAAAACCCAACAATTGTTGGCACTTTTATCACATTCCATTGGAGTTGCAGTACTTACTAGGAAGGTACAACATGTCACAAAACAACCCCAGATCCACCAGTTGTTGGCATTTTAATATCCATTCCGTGATAGTTGAATCTGATTACTAGTCATATATTAAGTCAAGTTTATAGCACTACTTTAGTTATGCTTGTCTATGATCGAGATACTGTGCTCCAAGTCGTCCATAACCGCGGACACAGCTTTCCGAAAGATTTACCCTGCAGGGGTGCACAAATAGCAACACACACACGATCAACCTCGGAAAAACCAAATCAAAACCCAACGATGCTTTCACGACAAAGCAATCACAGGATTCATAAAATATTTCAGGAGGCCACCCCATTAAGCTACCTGCAACAAAGTTGGCCGGCTCCGAGATGGACCCAAGGTTTGCGCCAATGGCTGTAAACGACTGGGAACCCGAAAGTGTGAGTGGGCTTGTCGATACCGCGAAAACACTCCGCAATTCCTAAACAGTACATGTGCTCCACGCACAATCTTAAATAAAGCAGTAAAGCATGGCATAAGTATAGGATAGTAATAAAACCCCAAACTAGTTTGTAGCCCCAAGAAATAAGAAATGAATCAAGCTCTGGCTAAGGAGGATTCATAGAGTCTCCCGTATGTGGATACTGTGAATATTCAAGGAACAAGTATCAAGTACTCGGGGCCTACGGGACACAAGTGGACATGAAAAACCAAATAGCATATAATTGCCCACAGGTGCCACTTTCATTAGTTATCACAGCAGTTTAATAGTTGTATTTGAAGTCATGATCAACTCCACCGTAAACATCTGCCAGCATTCCAACAACTGTGGTACTTGACAACACGAGATCGCACCTGAGCAAGCAACTACGACTCGCAAGGCTAGCTATCTACCAAACACCAGGTAATAGGAGATGTCCAAGGCAATATAAAGGCTGCACGGAATATATCTGGTACGGAACACTAAAGCATCGCGACACGGATAGCAATAGATCAACTGGAGGAAATAAAGACTATAAATGCAAAATAGGTAGAAGGGGAAGAGATGCTCGCCTGGGAAAACACTGCCGACGGATCATATCCGGAGAACTTGTCGACACTCGCATCAACTCATCAGCCTAATCCGCGAAGAAGCAAACACCGGATGCAATATTTAATACTACGGCAGAAGATCCGACATGATTATGATATGATGCATGACATGGCAAGGATGCAGTGCAGTTAGGCAATATTAAGCGGAACTGGGGCCCCGACAATTAATTAAACGGTTCAAGTTATTTAGAAACCCCGCAATTAAAGGTTGAATTAACAAGGCAAAACATGGTATCGGTTCGCTACGCAAATTTAAATGGAGTTCATATAAGACTAGAATAGCCCGCATATGGTCTCCATATTTAATTATGAGGTGAATCGACTAAATACCCCCATACCACATGATATGCATGCGAGATGAACAATTTAATATGCGATAGGTTTTATATATAGCATTTATAAAATAGGGGCTCGGGAAAGGTTCACACATCTGGGTTTGGGAGATCTTGGGTTCCGGGGGTTCGGTCTCAGGGTTCGACGGGGACGGCGAGGTTCGGATACAAGATGGAGAACTTGTCGTGTCGCGACGGAGAACTTGGGTACCGAGCGGTCGACCTTGTCATCGATGGCGAACTTGAATGGATCGGGTACCGATGGTCTTCGGGTCCAGGAGGAGGTCTTGTCGAACCGGCATCATCGCCTCCGGGTCTCATATCGGAGAACTCGATGTTCCGAGCGAGTCTTGGAGTTTGGTGTCGGTCTTCTCGGCGGCCGATCTTGAATTGTCGGGGGAGGTCGTGGCAGCTCTTGGTATCAGCGAGATCGGTCTCGGACAACGGAAGGAGAGCTTGGCATTCGGGGAAGAAGGACTTGGCGTTCCGGTGGCGATCTTGGCGGTCTTCGGATCCAGGTCTCGCATCCGGGAAGTACTTGTCGCATCTGTGGTCTTCGGGTCATGAATTCGCCTCATCCACCGTGAGGTAGATCTTGTCTATTGTCTTGTTGTCGCCACCCCAATATCCACCGTGTCTCAAGGATGGACACTACTTCACCTCATCAGGATCACTTCACCACGTATCTTCTTTACCGCAACGTTTTGTACATCACCTATGAGGCCCAAAGCAGCAAGATCAACAGGAAGGCGCCTGGCGGCTTAGGAGGAACACATTCACGCGCGGCGCAGGAGTGCCACGTCGATGCGACGCAAGCCGGCAGCAGCGTGGAATGCGCCGAGACAGAGGCGCTGCCGATGGTGGGCAGGAGAAAGGACCTGCGGGGACGGGCGACCACGTCCGTTGCGGAACGCGGCCGTGGAAGAGGAGGTGGCCAGGGTTCGCGGGGCCGAGCGGGGCTCGCGCAGGCTCTGCTCGGGGAGTAGAGAAGCGGCCGGGATGGCGGTGCAGGGCTCGCAGGCCAGAGGCGTGGCGGTGGCGGACCGGGAAGAGCTCGTGACGACGTGGTGGAGAGGAGGTAGCGACCGAGGGTGGCGGAGGTCTGGAGGCGACGCGGCGCAGGGAAGGCCTGGTGGCGCTTGTGGCGACGGCGAGGCGACCCGGAAGGAGGTCGAGGCGGGGACGGCCGGCGAGGCGGGGGCTCGCGGCTGCCTGGTGGGCGAGCTCAGGCCGGCGCCTACGGGGACGGGCTTGGGCCGGCGGACGCGGGGTCGCGGAGGACGGGGGCACCAGTGGCGGTGGAGGCCATCGTGGCTGGAGGCGGACGGGAGGATCCTCGCCTAGAACACGTGGGACGGAAGGGATCCGAGGAGGCAGGGCGGCGAGCGTCCAGGGAGAGATGCTGGCGGCGAGCGGCCAGGAGAGATGCTGGCGGCAGCGGCGGTGTTCTAGGGGGAGGCGAGCGAGGCGATGGCGTCGGGGTAGGTGGCGATGGGATCGAGGAGGAGAGGGTTGCGGTTGGTGGGAGTCAGGATCGTGATAGGAGCAAGGGGTGGGGCTGGGTAACGAGTGGGGCAGGTGGGAGCGGGGAATCCCGATGCGTGCATCGTGCGCGCGGGGTTGGGTGTACGCGGCGGCGGCGATAGGGACCAGGTGTGCGGGTGGTGGGACGGTGGAACGGGCGACGTGGCAGGGTGTGGGGCCGGCTGGCAGGTGGAGACACGGGGCATGGGGATCGGCCCGGGCAGGAGGCTGTCGGTGGTGGGTGGGGCCAGCAGGCGGGAGCGGGAGGAAGATTTGGGCGGTCGAGCGCGCGGGAGAAAAACGATGGCTGGGGTAGGTGAGGGAAAAGGAAGGGTAGGGGTAGATAGGATTAGGGTTTTGGAGGTGGCCGGCCGGGCTTTCGGGCCTGGCGGGCTGCCTCCTAAAAACAACTTAATATTTTATTTATTTAAAACGAGGCTTTTGGAATCTGTTTGTAGACGAAACAAAATATTCCGGCCAAGCCCGAGTTTGATTTGAATTTAAGACGGGGTATCTAGAAAACAAAACTAGCCTTTTCTAAAATAGTTTTAGACAAAACCATGCACGATGATGACGATGCTCAAATGCAATGTGGCATGATAACATGAGCATGCGGTCATGATGATGCAATGCACAAAAACACAGCGATTTTCTAGTAGTGGTTTTAGCGGGATGCCACATTGCTCCCCCATACACCATGGGTAAACCCCTTTTTTGAACTTGTCTTCATCAATCCATGATCATCGAGGATGGCAAGCTTCAAACATGTGATCTCCTATAGATGGAGCATCTTGATCTTGCACTTCATTTCTTCTAACTGCATTAGGATGATGTCTTGAAGATATACACGAGGAACTCTATCTTCTTATTCACCACACTCTTGATCTTATTTTATTTATTATTCTTCTCCAACATGATTCCAATAGGCCCAAATCCCTTGGACATTGCTTATTGTTCTTAATTTCTTCATTTCTTCAACCTTGAAGCCAACATTTGGTCCAAACGATGCCAATGGACAAATCTCACAAGTGCATCTCAATGCAACCATTAGTACATAGAGATTGTCATTAATTACCAAAACCACACATGGGCGCACACATGCCCTTTCAATCTCCCCCATTTTGGTAATTGATGAGAATCCTTTTGAGAGGGTTTATATAAGGAAATTTAACAAGTAAGACGATGGCACCAATATAAAATACCACACAAGTATGTGATATTAGTAAAACCACAATACATAGAGCAAACTCCCCCACAATCTATGCATGTGTGATGAACTTGAGTTTCATTGCATATATTTACCGTTGGTGGAGTTTCCTCTATATATTACACATGCTAAGAAACAACAAAGATGTAAGAGCATGAAAGGCGAATGCTTAAGAATAAACTCAAAGCATAAACAAACTTCCCTTAAACCCTCTAAAACATCTCCCCCATTGGCATGGATTGCCAAAATGGGTGAAAAGTTCTAGAAGGCCAATATAGTTAAAATTTATCCAAAGGTGTGCATTTGCACATATCCAATGATGAATACTAGGGAGGAAGTAGAACTATATTGAGGACTCGGACATTACAAAATAAATAAAATGAAAGAAGCATCAACAAATGACGCAAGGAACCAAAAATATCCAAAAAAATTGAATACAAAAAGATATTATGATAAGATACAATGAGTGATTAAATGAAATAGAGAAGCTCCCCAAGATTTATCCACACATTATAATAATTGCATATGAATACAACATGCACAAATATGGAATCCTCACTCCCCCATAAACATTTAAAACAAAAAAGTGCAGGAAGACAAATGAGCATTCTTAAATGAGTTAGAAGAGCTCCCCAAGGATTATGCACCAATTATAATAATTGCATTTGGAAACAAAGTGCACAATAATGGAATCCTCACTCATCCCACTCATTTAACAATACAAGGCATGAGAGAACAAATATGAGTGCCCAAATATGCAAAAAACAAGAGACAAGCACTCATTGGCAAATAGATTTGGAAAGCACCAAAGCATAAACAAAAAATTAAAAAGGTGGTCTCCAAGGAATGCAATATCAACTAAAAAATTATCTTCTATTATGTGTATAAGTTCCTAGGAGGACAACATCATACAAACATATGCCCACAAAGAAACATGCACACACAAAACAGATACATAAGAAAGCATATGAAAAGAAAAATAAAGTCATAGAATATACCAATAAGATTTTTTGTTTGAAAGCATGGCCAAAGGCACAATTTAATCTTATTGCACATTAATGAGCTTAAAACACCAAGACACCACATACATTACAATTTTTCAGACCGATGGTCCTGATGAGATCAGAGCCGAGGGGTGTAAATTCTTCGGGATCCTCTACTTGGAAGTGGAAACTTCCAATGATGAGATCAGATCCGCCATTGAAATTGGCAGATGACATGACGATGCTCAAATGCAATGTGGCATGATGACATGAGCATACAGTCATGATGATGCACAAAACAAAAACACAGTGAATTTCTAGTAGTGTTTTTACCAGGGTGCTACAATTCGACACCACTAACAATGGATCTCGCCCTCGAGATCTGCCTCATGGTACAGGAAGAAAGCCGATGTTCAGATGATTTTCGCTTCGTGTAGATCCTCGCAACACCACTAACAACAATCCTTGCTCCATCTTGAAATCAACGACACCACCAACAATGGTCGCTGCTCACGCTTATTGAGAGAACACTCCGGAGAACAAAGGACGAAGATAAAGGTATCAAAAGATAAGGCCACCTTTAACTTCCGTAAGAGGAGAGAATAAGTGCAATCTAATCCACTTTAATGTACGGGAGCAAATAGAATGAGTAGTCGGCATGGGGGCCAATCCATCACGCACCCAAACTATTATTCCGCACACTCAGTAGAAAATCGTGCGACCCATTATCGGAATTCAGATTGAAGATCTCGACAAGCGAGGTTCGGAAACAAAGGAGTGATGCAGGCTCTTCATCGGATATGATGTAGCTGATGATGATGTCGTCGCATTGCAAAACACCGGAAGATACAAATAAAGATTTCAGTGGATTTTGATCCACCTAAAGGTACAACAGATGAAGGGTTCCTCAGATAGCATAAATATCAGATATAGTAAAATTGATGCAATAAAAAGGATTAGAAACCCTGAAGGTACGACGGAAACCCAACCACGAGAAATCCCGGACTTGAAAAAGGTAAGAGAGTAGATTCAAAACACGCAAAGGTAAGAGGAGAATAGCATAGAGGTAAGAAGTAAAAGCAGACCTAATCAGATCTATCCAACCAATTTTTGTAAAATAGTTTTGACACTCTACATCGGCCGTTAGCTAGGTTATCCTACAGGCTGGACCAGTGGGGTATCGCAACTGCTGAGCTCTGATACCACTTTGTAACACCCTCAAATCAGCCCTATGCAAGTTTTAGCGATTCCCGCCAAACCCGCATAGAAACGATTCAAAGATGCCCACCAGGCGCTTGCGTGTGGGTGGAAAACAAAGTAATATCATTACACATTAGTCCACGATGGAACCCACAGAAAATATACATACAACAACGACTCAATGAGTCAAGAATATAGATATATAGAGCAAAGATCCAAATCACCTTGAAAACGATACAACATTCGAGTACGGATAAGATGCAAATGGGGCTAAGAGCCCTGAAGAATAACCAATGGCGTCCATAACCCTGCCCAGGCCAAGCCGGAAGGGTAACCCTGCTAACAACATCGATCTTATACCTGCTAAAACAAAAAGGGGTGCCGACAAAGGGCAAAGGAAGAAGAGAGCGGTCAGTACTTAGGCCAGTACACGGCGAGCCTAGAATTCGGCCGCTCTCTCCTACATAGGTATGGTGGACAGAAGCGGCAGCGAAACATGCACTAAACAACCTATAGAGACTCGGTACAACTGACGGCTATTGGAGAGAGATAAGAAAGACCTATGCGGAACCAACCTGATACTAACACCAATCATACCCATCCTGGTATTTCCCCCTCGAGACCAAACGAGGAAGTCAACCAAGGAACTCACACAGTTGGCAGTTTTATTCATTCCATTATAGTTGCAGCACTTACTAGTCAGATATAGATATCATGAGTCATCATTATCTCATAAGTAGTGGCAGTTTTAGTTAACCATTCCGTTGTAGTTGCATTACTTACTAGTCAGATGCAATTAGCCAGAGATATCCCAAATCCAGCAGTGGTTGGCACTTTTATTTACTCATTCCGTTGTAGTGAACCTGATTACTAGACATGCCAAAGTCAAATTTATAGCACTACTTTAGTTATGGTTGTCTATGATTGAGATACTGTGCTCCAAGTCGTTCATAACTGCAGACACGGCTTTCAGAAAGATTTACCCTGCAGGGGTGCACAAACAGCAACACATGCACGATCAACCTCAGAAAAACCAAATAAAAACCCAACAAGGCTTTCACGATATAGCAATCACAGGATTCATAAAGCATTTCAGGGGGCCACCCCAATAACCTACCCGCAACGAAGTTGGCCGGCTCCGAGACGGACCCAGGGTTTGCGAGAACGGCTATAAACGACTGGGAACCCGAAAGTATGACTGGGCTTGTCAATACCGCGAAATCGTGCCGCGATCCTAAATAGTACAGGTGCTCCATGCACAATCGTAAATAAAGTAGTAAAGCATGGCATAGGTACATGATAGTAATAAAGCCACAAACTAGTTTGTGGCCCCAAGAAATAATAAATGAATCAAGCTCTAGCTAAGGGGATTCATGTTTCCACATGCGGATAGTGCAATAGTCAAGGAACATGTATCAAGTACTCGGGGTCCTACGGGACACAAGTGAGCGTGGAAGAATCAAATAACATCTATTGCCCATCGATGCCTCTACATTAGTTATATCTATTTCTAGCATTTTAATTATTAAGTTGAAATTAAAGTCATGATCATCTCCACCATTAAGCATGTACCAACCTTCTAACAATAGTGGAACGACAACGACGCGAAGCAACACTTGAGCAAGCAATTACGACTCGCAAGGCTGACTGTCTACCAAACAACAGGCAATAGGAGGTGTCCAAGTCTATATAGAGGCTGCAACGAATATAAATGGTGCACGAAAACTAAAGCATCGCAACAAGGATAGCAATAGATCAATAGGAGAAAGTAAAGACTATAAACGCAAAATAGGTAGAAAGAGGGAGAATGCTCGCCTGGATAACATAGCCGAAGATACATATCCGAAGAACTTGTCGATACTCGCATCAACTCAACGGCCTAATCCGCGAAGAAGCAAAGCACTAGAAGAAATACTAGATTCACTATTTAATACTACGGCAGAAGATCGGGCATGATGCATATATGATGTATGACATGGCAAAAATGCGATGCAATTAGACAATATTAAGCGGAACCAGGGTCCCAACAATTAATTAATGGTTCTTGTTGGTTAGGTACCCCGCAAATTGAATGTTGTATTAACAAGGCAAAATATGGCATCAGTTTGCTACACAATTTTAAATGGAGCTGGTATAAGATTAGAATACCGCATATAGTCTCCATATTTAATTATGAGGTGAATCGACTAAATTCCCCAAACCCACATGATGAGATGTATGCAAGCATGAACAATTTAATATGAAACAATTGATATAGATGGCAATTTATAAAATAGGGCTAGGAAAGGGTCACACATTTAGGGTCGAAGATCTTGGTGTTCACCGGGGGTCGATGGGGTTCGGTCTTGGCGGGATCGGTCTTCGAACTCTGGGAACAGGGCTCCAGGATCCATGAGGAGATCTTGGCATTCCGCGTCGAAGGCCTTCGGGCACGGGGGTCTCAGCGGGGTCCTTGTCCATGTTGTCGTTCTTGTCGAGGGGATGGTCTTGTCTCACATGGAGGAAGCACTTGATCAGATATACCATCTCACTAGGAGTGGAGGTCTTCTGTGTCGTAACCTCATGCCGCCATCTCCACACGATCCACCACATCGAAACTTCACTGAACCCAAACGCACACCACCGGGAAAATTCCAGACTAAGACCAGCAACAGAACAACGAACTGAAACTGCGGCAGGAGGTTTCCACGAGGGAACTTGCGGGCATGGTGGTAAAGGGGGGAGGAAAGGCGGCGATGCAGGGCTCGCTCGCGGGTGGACGTAGGAAAGCGGCGCCTTGCATAAGAGCACGATGGAGGGCGAGAACGGAGCGGCCGACCGGAGGTGGGGCTGTTGGCGAGGATGTCCGGCACGGCGTCGGTGGCCGAAGGATGCGGGAGGGAGGCGGCGGAGACGGGCGCTAGAGGAGGCATATCCTGTGGTGGCAGGGCTTGTCGGGATCGGAGGATACGGGCCACAACGGCGGGACTCTGGGCACCTGGCTGGAGGCGGCTGAGGTGGACGAGGAGGGCGGCCGACGGAGATGCGGGACCACGGCTGCAGACGGGAACCAGGGGAGGCGTGACGCTTGGTCGCAGAGAGAAGGGCGACCATGGTCAGCGAGGAACCAGAGGCGAGGCGGCACTAGAAGGGGTGAGGCCGGCGACACGGCGATCTCGCTGCCGGATTCCTAGAGGCGGCATAGAGCTAAAGGAAGTTGGGCGGTGGAGGCCGAAGCGACTCGAGGCGGCTGGGGCAGGGCTAGGGCGGCGCTGCTCGAACCGGAGGAAGGTAGCGGTAGCAGCGACGCCCGAAGAGGAGAGAGGCGGGGTGAGGAGCTTGTGCGGCGTCTTGAAGCGAGGTGAGGGAGGGACGGTGGCGAGGCCTGGAGGAGATCGAAGTGGGCGGATGCGAGGGAGGGGACGCGTGCGGGGATCGCGGGATGGAGCGGGGTCACGGGTAGGTGGGGCCGGGGATCACGTTGCATCGGTGTGTCTCGTGACACGAGGGTGGAGCGTGGCCTGGGGTAGGTGGGGCCCGGTCACGGTGGGATCTGGGAAAGATAGGTAGCGTGGGATTGATCCGGGGCGCATGGGGCTTTCGTGCAGTGCGGGGTTTGCTGCGTTGCGAGGGAGTGGGGCCGGGGTGGGCGCGCGGTGTGCCGCTGCGTGTACCGCGCGAGAGTGCGTTGTAGCGGACGGGTTGGCGGCGGCTGGGTGAGGTGAGGTTGCGGCTAGGGTTTAGGCTAGGGTTCGTTTGCTGGGGTTATATGTGGACTCCAGTTGGGCCATCACGCCTGGCCGGTTATCCGCCTCCCAGTTCACAAAATAATTTTACTTATTTTATTTTGTTTCAAATAGCCTTTTGTAAATAGTTTGTAGACAAATAAAATATCCGGAAGGACCGGGTTTTATCATTTGAAAATACGAAGGGATATTTAGAAAACAAAGATAGGCTTTTATAAAATAGTTTTTGGCAAAAGATGTAAGATGGCATGACGATGCTCAAATGCAATGTGGCATGATGACATGAGCATACAGTCATGACGATGCACAAAACAAAAACACAGCGATTTTCTAGTAGTGGTTTTACCAGGGTGCTACACACAAGTTCAACAAATGAACTAGAAAAAGGACAAAAAGCAAAAGATAGACAAGAACACAAATGATCAAGGATTTATCTCATTCTAAAAGGTTAAAACAAGAAGGAAGGAATGAGAGTAAACCAACTCCCAGAAATAGCAAGGTTCCAACAAATAAACCACACTCTCCACACTTTTCATGATGGCACAAAGTACCAAAATAAAAATATCGAACTTCCAAGCACATAAAACATGATATGGTTCAAAACAAGAAGCATAAACATGAGTGTTCTAAATAATACAGGAGAGCTCCCCCATGAGTAGTGCATTATGTAGGATTTTGCATTTGAATGCAAAATGCACACAAATGGGATCATCACTACTACCTACATTAAATAAAACACAAGAGAATTCCAATAAACTCAAGTGATCCAAACGAGGCAAGGAGAACATGGGAGTCAACACATACAAACAAAACCAATGTAAATATGATCAATAAATTCTACCATATATGTAGTACCAATTGTACAATGACAATAAGTATAGGGATAATTTCCCGAGGTAGCTTGTAAGGATATCCAAGATCATATTCACAACATAAGCATATGGGAACATATAATAATTAAGCTTGATGCTAAGATAGAGAATCTTGATAGCTCCAAATAGCTACACAATCATTAATGATTAGAGTAACTTGAAGCAAATGATTTCCATGGAGGATATAGAAGTCCAAATATGAGGAAACACATCCCAAGAAAAACTCTCACAAACAAGATCCAAAATATGAGAAACAAAGGCATTAAAGCAAATTTGAACTTGTTTGAGCAAATGTGCCACATAGGAGCTAGATAATTATTCATATCAATTCTAAGTGGCACTACCTCGAATTTTCACACTTTCTAGGCTTGTAATATGCACAAAGCATATGACTCCCCCATAATGTGATAAACCTTAAATTCTCAAAAAGAGGCAAAAAGATCCAAGTAGAGATAATTAGTGGACATTACAGAAATTGAATTTCTCATGAGAATGACATACCACATAGAGAATAGATAATGTTGCAATATAAATACTATGTGGTATTCCTCATGTATGCTCATTTTTAGGATTGTGGAATGCCCAAGCATAACACTCTCCCAAAATGGGATAGTCCATCAATCTCTCACAAGAGCCAAATAAGATACCAAATATTCACTAGAGGCTCCAACAAAAGAAACATACATACATGGTGTGCCACCCAATCAAACATAAATATACTTGATAACTCAAGATAGGTAAGTGGTAACCACGACATATACAAAAACGTGCAAGGTAGAAAACCAACACATGCACAAGGGAGCAAGTAACTTTCAATGTAAATGAGTTAAGCACATGTTACCACAAGGAGGCACATTGGATATCAGAAAGAAAGAATGATAATCCAAATGACTTGGCTTGAACAAATATAATGTATGAAGATCCCTCAAATCTTCTTGATGTAGCCAGGTCCCTAATGCCCTCCAATTATACCTATTGATCAAGTTTTGGCTTGTTGGTCCCCAACAAATTTGGGTCCTAAGAAGTTAGTCACAGTAGGCTTGGCAACCAAAATGGTTCTTTTCTTGACACCACTTTGAGTATCAACATATTTGGCAAACACATTGCCCACCTCATCCTTACGATATGAATAAGCATCATCAATCATGATAGGGTTAGATAAGGAATTACCAACCGTGCCCGTACCAGTGGTCGTTAAGCGCTCTGACGCCTTGGTACAGCATCCCAATTACTTGGCCATGTGTACTTCCTCAAAACCCTTCATTATGACTCCTTATTTCGCATTAAAAGCCATGATTTCCTGCACAACATAAATCAAGAGAGGATTTGCATATCTTTGCAATTATTAGTCATTACTGGCAAGAGTTGAGAGTTTCTTTGGCAATTGCTTGACCAAAAACAATGTTTAATGCAGTGGAAGATGGCAAAAATCAGAGCCATCAACTTTTCAAGCTCAAACCTTGATCGTCCTTGAGCAAGAAGAACCTAAAATAACTATAAGGAATTCAGCATTTAAACTTGAAACAACGAGAATAAGAGTTCACTTACAGTTGGTAGTCATATGTGCTCAACACTTCATTCATTTACGAAGCTTATCAAAGTTAGAGAGATGACAATAATACTATACAAGCTTTGGTAAGTCAAGATAATCAAAGTAAAGTTTAATATAAGTATAAATAACCACAAGTGTAACAATCAATCCAATTCCTCTAATTAACTCTCAGCTTGCCAAGGAACACTAGTGGTTTAAATAGCATAATTGAGTAAGAGAGTTTCATGTCCCAAGTAGTATAACAATGAAGTGTCTTATTTACACCCACATCAATAAATCAAGTCTATCAAAAACAGTTCTAATCCAATCATTACCTTTCAAGAAAAATCCGTAAAGTAGTAATGAGACCATGCCAAGGACTTGTTATGTGGATCCTCATAGATATCTTTTTTTCTTTCTTTCATTTTCAAGGATCGCTGATTGCTTCTTTTGCAAATGTTTGCACAACCTTTGAGACTACCAATACGTTTGCCATATATTGACACTGATGCCACTCATGTCATCAACTCATAGCCGAAATCCAGGTTTATACCATAGATCGTTCAAAAGCTAGCGGAGTTGTTGGCATCCCAAAGGTGTGCATTAGAGACATAGAACAAAGTTTTATCACTTCTTTCTCTTTTTTGAGCTAGTATTGCGGTTTGATCCAGAAGGTTAGCTTTGGCATGCATCACAATTACCACTAAACTTTATTTCAATCAAACAACTCCTTTCATGAGTGTCGTCAAGACTATCAAAATATCTATGGGGTTAAGTATCATCAAGGGTATACTCTCAAGACAATCATTCATCAAACAAAACTCGTAAATTTCAGACTTTTTCTTATTGTACTAATTTGGCAATATTATTTCCAAGGCAAGACTAGGTTAAATAAAAGAACTAGAGCAAGAGCTTTAACAACTAATCATCATACCAATAAAAAGCCTTACTCTAACCATATTAAATTACTTCCCACTAGCATGGCATCTTAGCAAATCAACCAACTAAGAATAACAACTCAAACTTCATAAGTAGGAGACATAGGACATACCTCTCATAAGTGACTTCATGATCCTTTTCCTTATAGGGATGTGTTCCTTCAAAACTCAAACACGATTACTCTCGTAATGATATTAAAGCAAAGAGGCAAAGTATGAATCCACGTTTATGAAAAAAAGAAAAAATAGAAAAATAATTTTGTATTTTTGAGGATAGGGATTAAAGAATAGAAAAAAACTAGCGACCAAGCAAGGTTTTTAATAAAAGAAAAACAAACGAAAACAAAAATAAACTAAAACTAAAGCAAATTAAAAAGCAAAAGGAAAAAGCAAAGTGTTGGAACAAGCCAACGCGAGTGTTTCAAAGCTCTCAAGGAGTCAGAGCACAACCTCGTTATTACATAAATAAATTTGTCGAGGAACACATCCCCAAGCTTAGGCTTTTATAAGGCCTTTTGTTGCTCATTGTGGTGGTGGTGGATAATCTCCCACGTTCCATTGGCTGCTCCAATCATGAAACTAGTTGGCGAGGCTTGTAGTGGCATCTTGAAGGTTGTTCATGTTTTGAATATTTCTTCGAGTGCATAGATGTCTTCAAAGGTGGTGTAGTGGTTTGGTGGCTGCACATCTTGTTCGGGTCCTCCTTGTTCTACTTCTTCACCTTCTCCTCCTCCCACGAGTATTTCTTGTTGGGTAGATTAGCTTCAACCTGCACGTCATAATGCAAACGTCCATCCTCGATAGAGAATAAACCATTATGCAAAGGAGCTGGGATCAAGTGATCCGCTCTAGGTATATTGAAGAAATATGTACCATGATTTTTAGAAATCATAGCACATGCTCTTAGAGTAGAAAGACCAAGACAATTACTTCCAGTCAACGGTTGGATGTTACCTAGGTTCATGCGAAGTGCGCGTGCAAGAACGGTCACAACTCCTCCTCCACATATGGGTTCTCGAGATTGTAGAGCCTGATGCTTAAGGTAAAACACGAGAAGAGCGCCCAAATTTGGCGTTAAGTTACAATTGATAAGAGAAGCTTTTGCGAGGATCAACATGTCCTCCTCATTAACTCTAGTAAAATCACCACGTGCCTACAATGTGTTAGCAATCACATAGAATAAATATCGAATATCAGGATGATCAATTTGGTTCCCCTTGGGTGTTCTTCCACAAATTCTCATAAAATTAAAATATTCCCCGAGGAATTCGATTCGATCAACTCCAAGCCTTTGTTCCTCGAAACAACCATAAGGATCCACCATGTGCATCAAGGTGCTGAAGAACACAAGCATCAAGCGGTGATATGTCGCAACATACCAAAAGACAAAATTGTACAAACCAACATTGTTGCAAAGTAGATCGAAATCACCACGAATGCCAAGTTGGTTCAAAAGGACACGCCCACTTGGTGGACTTGATTTCTCGAATCTTGAGACGATCGAAATGGCTCAGTTGGAACTCCTCGGTGAACTTGATACCAAGTGACTCGTGGATTAACGTATCAGCGGGTGGTGCGGAGGATTCCATGGCCATCTCACGTGTACGAATCCTCGTGTTCATCTAATAAATAAAACACAAGACAAAGTAAATAAAAATTGCTAATAATTTTTTTAGTCCAATAAAAATATTGCATAAGTGATTCTATACACTAACTACAAAAGCAACTCCTCTAAAAACAGTGCTAAGCATACTTAATATCAAGATTGAATCAAGAACAAGACCCATGTCTAGATTGACAATGATGAATGATTGAGTGAAGATTTTGCACAAATAAGTTGGGGATCAGAGGAGAATCATACCTTAGATCGAATGAGTGTGAAGAATCAAAGAAAGATTAAGTAAATTTGAAGATATAATGGAGGTGGTTTGAAGTTTGGAGGAAGAAGAAAGAGGAAAAATGATTTGGGGATTTTTAGGTTACCTCCTTGGGGTGCTTATCGCGGCGGTACGGCTAGAGCTCACCCGTACCGGATGACTTACCTTGGGGGCGACGACTGCTCCTAGGTGGTGCACTCGGTACAGGCGTGCGGTACGGTCACGCGTGCCCGTACTGCTGGTCAATATTGATGCGGTGACTTTGCTTGAAATCTAATATTTGCTCGAGGGTACGGTACGGGCGCGTCCGGCCGTACTAGTGGTCGTTATCAATACTGATTCCTTCGGCAAACATCAAAACTTTTATCTCCCTTTGGCTCGATGTGGTACGGGCGCATGGTACGGTCCACTCCGGCCATACCAGTGGTCGTTAAGAACACTGTGAACTACAAAACCCAAGGAATTTGATCAGTAGCTCAGTGCGCCTTTGCACATCTCATCATTAGGCTTGGCCTTCTTCTTCCTAGGGAAGTGGACTACAAAAGGGTCTCTAGATGGTATCCCTTTTCTCACATTCCCTTCATGTAAATTATAAAATCTTTAATAGTTCTTCGGAATGGCCTACCTAGAATTATAGGTGCTATGGGATCTTCGGACATGTCCACAATAACAAGATCAATAAGAGCGGGGCTACCTTTAATTTCAACAACTATATTTTGTTTTATCCCAATAGCTTGTTTATAAGTTGAATCATCTAGATGGAGTCTCAATTCAGTTGTAACAAATGGCCCCAAGTTTAATTTATCAAATAGGCTTTTGGAAATTGTTGAGACGATTGCACCAAGATCACAAAGTGCGGATATCTCATTAACTCCCAACTTAATTTTGATAGTAGGCTCAAATATATCATCAAGCTTAGTTGGAAGCTTATCAGCTAGTTTTTTATACTCCATCTCTAAATCACGAACCTTAAATGCTACTTGTTGTATAAATTGTTGGTACATATCATCATTACCTTGTTCTATACCTAGATTATTAATAGTGATCATCTTCAATAGATCTTCCACGGTATATTTTGGTGTTGGTGCGTTTCTATAATCCAGCTCTTCAGGTTTTTCTTCATTGTTTACCACCCTCATCATCTTGAGGTCTTCTACCGGATTTGGCTTGGGTTTTCCAGCAAACTTTTCTAGTATGAGAGCTTGGCTCTCGGCTACCTTACCCAGCGGAGCCTCCACGGTCTTTGTTCTTTCATGTAGAGCCTGCACATCATTTCTAATTGCAATGGCCTGGTTAGATAATCTTCCTATACTACTTTCATGGTTCTCTGTAATCTTAATAAGCATATTGTTTTGTTCGGTTTGAGCTTACATAAATGTTCTAATAGTTTGCTCAAACGGGAGATTGCCATGATTTTCTCCATTAGTATTATCATAATTATTATAAGGAGCTCCTGCAGGATTAGTATGATATTTTTGAACATTAGAAGCATAGTTATTTTTCCATGCAAGATTAAAAGGAGTGCGATCTATAAAATTAACATCATTAACATCGGTAGCGATAGAATTAACTTGCGTATCTTCCTTACCCTTTACTAAGCTAATCAACTCATCTACCTTAGATGTAAGCTCCTCATTATTTACCTCGGTAATTTAACTTAATCTCTTCGAGGTTCTTTCCACATGCCATTGGGCATGGTTATTTTTCATATCATCAAGTAACTTCTTTGCAACACTCACATGTTTTCCCACAGGCTTGTTTCATCCTTTCCCACGCAAGCGCTAGTGGCTCACGGTCTTCTTGTCTAAAGCTTGTAATATTGGATCTTAGCTGCATAGTCTTAGCTGGGGGAAAATATAGTCATAAACAAATTAGTACATTCCTCCCAAGATTTAATAGTTCCCTTTGGTAGAGCTAGCAACCAATCCTTAGCCTTTCCTGTAAGAGAGAAAGGAAACAAACCTATCTTAACAACATTTGGATCTACATCCTTAATACGCATCATGTCACAAATTTCAGTAAAAGTATTTAAGTGCAATCCCGAATCTTTAGCGGATGAACCCCCAAATTGGTTTTGTTGAACCAAACTTAAAAGGATAGGTTTTATCCCATATGTTTTTGTATCAATTACCGGCTGAGTGATGGGTGCACGAATAAAATCATCAGTGGGAGTAGCATACTCCCCTAATCTCTTTTGAGCCACGGCTCTTATCTTTTTGGTAAAAAAATTATAATGAAAACAAAAAACAAGTAACTATTTTTTTGGGATTTCAAATAGATAACAAAAAAGTAAACTAATAACAAGTATTAAACTACAACTAATAATAAAACTAAAACAAGGTCTCTAATGACCTCACCAGGATAGCCACGGGTTACAAATGATAATTAAGTGTAAACACAGATTAAATCTTTAAGTGGTGATGTTGTTGTTGATCCCGAATGGGCCGTTAAGCGAAGACCGTACTTCCCTTTATGTCACTGAGTTTCCTATGAGATCGCCGCTAGCCAAGTATCTCACCTCAAGCCTTTATCAATCTATGGGATCTTGGGTACCTACAAGTCCACAAATCGAGATGAGAGACGAAGAAACAAAAGATACAAATCACGAATCCAAATAAAATACAATTCTCCCATGATCTAGATGCAAATAATTACTGCAAGGTTTATCCCCAACCTGCAGCCCGTGAGGACTACTCACTCATAAAAAATAGATCGGAGATAGAAAACATCATACACATACTTAGATTGAAATCAAATATTCTTACAATGGTCACCAAATCACAAGGAGATCTAAAGTACAAAGCAATGGCTATGGCTAGTGGATGGATGGATGGGGGAAATGATGAACAATGGATGAACAATGGTGTAGATCTCCTTTGGTGGTGTTTTGATGCAATCTGAGAATGGTGGCTCTCTGGCCGGCGGCTAGAGCCTCAAAATATATAGGCGTCTTCACGAAAGTTGTAGGGTTTGATGAGACGTAGCCGTCGCCACATGGTACGGGTGAGCGGTACGGGAGTGGTTGTTAAGCGTTCTGATGCCTTGGTATAGCATCACAATTACTTGGCAGTGTGTACTTCCTCAAAATCCTTCATTATGACTCCTTATTTCGCATTAAAAGCCGTGATTTCCTGCACAACATAAATCGAAGAGAGGATTTGCATATCTTTGTAATTATTAGTCATTAGTGGAAAGGGTTGAGAGTTTGTTTGGCAATTTCTTGACCAAAAACAATATTTAAACGCAGTGGAAAATGGCAAAAATCAGAGACATCATCTTCCCTTTATAACCCTTTTGAAAGTCATTCTTCAAAGAAGTGACTTGGGCCTTGAGATCTTTAATTTCCTCTACATGGTTAGTGACAACAACAATACTAGAGGAAGTAGATGCTACATTGTTAGAGCAATAAGACACAGAATGTAATTCTGTAATTCATCACAAGATGTAGCAATGTCATGAGTGGATGAATTACAAGGACTAGCACATGGCAACATGACATTTGGAGTGTATATAGTGCTAATCTCCACATGAGGCTCATTAGATGTTACCTTTGACACAATAGCCTCATGAGCCAACTTTATCCTATCATGGGAGACTAGAAGATCCTTATGCAAGTTTGAAAGCTTAACATGACTTTCTTCCAACATTCTATAGTTGCTAGTTAGCAAAGCAAGTTGAGACTTTATCTCAACATTCTCCTTGAAAATAGATGCTTCACAAGAAATAGAGTTAGTAGCACAAGAATCATCATTAATTGCAATAGGTGAGGGCAAATTGGCGAGCTCTTTTGAATATGAAGCTTTAAGTTTCTCATGCAACTCGGTGAATTTGATGAGCTCACTCTTAACGACCCGAAAGCCATTTTCGAGGTGCTTAAAATCCTCAACAAGCTTAGCATGGGAAACTACAAGTTCATAATTTTAAGTTTTAAAAACATTTGCCACCTCAATTTCTCTATGATGGTTTTCCTTTACTCTAGATAGTTCTAGAGTGAAAGTCTCCTCGAGAGATTCCTTGGTGGTTTGTTCTTCTTCAAGGGAGATATTTAGATAAGAAATATTGTTAGCATACTCACTCTCATGTTCATTCTTTTCAAAAATGATATTTTCTTGCTCCTCAATAAGTTTCTTGCCCTCAATAGCACAAGTCATAATTTCAACAAAGTTGGAGCAAGCAATTTATTTTTATGAAGAGCGGGAAAGACAATCTCTCCAATCTCTTGAATAGAGGCAATATCATAATAAACAACATGATCATCATCAACAACAACTTCATCATCATCATCATGAGGTACAATGGGATCCAAAGAGGTTACCTTTGTTCCCTTAGCCATAAGGCATATGTGAGAACAGGAAGAAGGTGGTGATGATGAATTACTTGAAGCTCCAAACAAAACCTTGTCTTGGTCCATAGATTCTTTGGTTTCCTTGACATGGTTAGAAACACAAGTGTTAGAGGAAATATAAGCATTTTTATCATGGCAACAAGACAAAAGACGCATATCATCATGAGATTTATTCAAGCCATTTATACATGATATGCAAGGACTATCAACACAAGCATGTAAGTATTTTTGAGTGCTAGAAGTGTTAAGGTCCAAAGATAGAATATTGTAACTAGATAGAGATGATGAATTACCAATAGTAAGCTCACTATCCACATTGCAATTTATATCACCACTCACCGTATCATTACCTTGTGAAAACTCACATGCTGGTGAAGTGGTAGAAGATGAGAGATCATCATGGCCGGAGGTGGAGGGAATTCAATCATCCTCAATAATGTTGGACTCACTATATTTATCTTGAAGCTTTGTCCATATCTCATGAGCACCCCGATAAGGCATTATTGAGGAAATAACTACATTGCTCACAACAAGTAAAATAAGTTTAGTAGCTTGACAATCTATATAAGAGTTCATCTTCTCCTATAAAGATTCATTTTGGGGATCCATAGGAGGAGAAAAACCCATACATAGAATTCCCTCAATAGATGGGTTTATGCCTCGGAAATAATCAAGCATGCGAAATTTCCAATCACCATAATTTGTGCCATCAAATATATAGAAGGAATCATGCACGAATCCCCTAGTTGACATCTTTACTCTAAAGGCGATGAAGCCTAAAAGAGAGAGACCTTGCCTTGATACCAATTGAAAGGACACCGATGTTGCCTAGAGGGGGTGAATAGGCAGTTTAAAACTTGTACAAGATGGGCTTAACAAAGGCAGAATTAAACTAGCATTTACTTTGTCAAGCACAAAACCTATAAATACTATGGTTCACCTATGTGCACCAACAACTTATGCTAAGCAATACAAGCAACTATGTGATAGCAAGATATATGACTTCAAGCATGAAGGCTATCACAAAGTAAATTGCATAAGTAAAGAGCTCGGGTATAGAGATAACCGAGGCATGCAGAGATGATGGTGTTTTACTGAGTTCCTCCCAACAAGGGAGTATGTCTCGTTGGAGGGGTGGGTGATACTAATACCACCATCGCCACAAGAGGCCTCACCCTATTCTTACGAGCACCCGCCGCACGACAAGCACCCGATCTACTATGGGACACTTGAGGGCGGTCACCAAACCCGTACAAGATTGGGGCAATCTCCAGAACTTAATTGGAGGATCCCAATAATCACCACCAAGGCCACTAACTTGGGGAGAGCTCCACAACTTAATTGGAGGCCCCAAGAACTCATCACAAAGGCCACAACACCGTCTAGGGTTCCAAGAACCCAAGAGTAACAAGCTTCTTGATTTCACCAACCAAATCCTCCGAGGAGAAATCAAACCGATGCACCTAATGCAATGGCAAGTCCATCACTCCGAAATTCCACCAAAGCTACAAAAGCTATTGGGGGAATAAGAGAGGAAGAACACTAGAGGAAAACCACAAAAGTCTCCAAGATCTAGATCCCAAGAAGTTTCCCTCACTTAGAGGAGAGATGGATTGGTGGGATTGTAGATCTAGATCTCCTCTTTCAAATCCCCCAACAAGATTTAAGAAATATGGAGGGATTGAGAGTATTTGCAAGCTATTGAAGGTAGAAACAATGGAGGAGAGATAGAGAGCAAGCAACCAGACCCTTGGGGAAGAAGGGGTCCTTTAATAGGTCCCCCACGACAACTAGCTGGTGCAGACCACTTATCCCGGAGTTTTCGGCCTTCAGGACCGGAGTCTCCGGGGTCCAAACTCCGGCCAGGAATCTGGGCATCCTCCAGATGCTCTCTGTACACCCCTCATAGTCTGGGCTAGAATTTTGGCTAGAGTCTTCCACCAGAGTCTCGGGGGTGCAACATTGGAATCTCCGTCACCCCTGAAAACTAATAGAACAACCAATATGAAAATGGCCATAACTTTTGCATCCAAACTGCGATTTTGATGATCTTGGGCTCGTTTCAAAGATAGTAACGAGATCTACAAGATGATACAGGGAACCGTCATAGTGCAGAAAGGGAGGATAGAACCAAATGATGAAAGGATTAACCAATCTATAAAAGATAAACCTATAAAACCTCCAACATAAAAAACGCAATAGAGAAGCATATGAAATCCGTTTTCAATGAACTTGAGCTTGTCATGGAGATTAACACAAGCTCAAAATTCTCTCATGGATAAGAACCAAATAAGAATCAAGAAATATGATGCCATGTATGCAAAGATTTGAGCTCTCTCTGAAGGATATGATCAAGTTACTCACTCGAGAGTCCCTCTTGATAGTACGGTTATCTATCCTATAAACCGGCTCCCAACTAACAACATGAGACTGTCAAAAGGGAAAACCTATCAAGATCATACCTTTGCCTTGAGCATTCCACTTGAGCTTGATGTAGACGACATTAGCCTCCTCAAGATGGAACTTCTTTCTTGATTGCTCTTGCCGTTGCCCCCAAGGTAATACACCCAGTACGGGCGGGCTCCGGCCATACCGCCCGCCCGTACCGAGTACACGGACGCCATAAGCACCCCGAGGAGGTAACCTAAAAATTCCAAATCATCTATTTTCTCTTTCTTCTTCCTCCAAACTTCAAACCACCTCCATTGGATCTTCAAATTTACTCAATCTTTCTTCGATTCTTTGCACTCACTCTATCTAAGGTATGATTCTCCTCCGATCCCTAACTTATTTGTGCAAAATCTTGGCTTAATCATTCATCATTGCCAATCTAGACATGGGTCTTGTTCTTGCTTCAATCTTGGTACTAAGTATGCTTAGCATTGTTTTTAGAGGAGTTTCTTTTGTAGTTAGTGTAAAGAATCACTTATTCTATGTTTCTATTGGACCAAAAAAAATATTAGCAATTTTTATTTACTTTGTCTTGTTTTTATTTATTAGATGAACACGAGGAGTCGTACACGTGAGATGGCTGTGGAGTCCTCCACGCCGCCCGTTGATACGTTAACCCCCGAGTCCCTTGGCATCGAGTTCACCGAGGAGTGCCATCTTACCCGTTTCGATCGTCTCAGGATTCGAGAGATCAAGTCCACCAAGTGGGCGTGTCTTTATGTCCTGAACCAACTTGGCATTCATGCTGATTTCTATTTACTTTGCAACAATGTTGGTTTGTACAATTTTGTCTTTCAGGATGTTGCGACGTACCGCCTCTTGACACTTGAGTTCTTCAACACCTTGGTACACACGGTGGATCCTTATGGTTGTTCCGAGGAACAAAGGCCCAGAGTTGATCGAATCAAATTCCACCTTATGAACTGTGAGTATACTTTGACACTCAGTCAATGGGCTCAATGCTTTAGGTTTACCAACAACACCACTGATGTACGCACAACTACCTTTATTTTAGATCCTTCCCCTTCACAATATTTTAACTTGATGAGAATTCATGGACACACACCCAAGGGGAACCTAATTGATTATCCTGCTATTCGATATTTGTTCTATGTTATTGCTAACACATTGCACGCACGTGGTGAGTTTACTAGAGTTAATGAGGAGGACAAATTGATCCTCGCAAAAGCTGTACTTATCAATTGTAACTTAACGCTAAATTTGGGTGCTTTACTTGTGTTTTATCTTAAGCATCAAGCTCTTCAATCTCGAGGACCCATATGTGGAGGAGGAATTATGACCGTTCTTGCACGCGCACTTCACATCAACCTAGGTAACATCCAACCGTTGACTGGAGGTAACCGTCTCGGTCCATCTACTCTAAGAGCATGTGGTATGATTTCTAAAAGTCATGATAGATATTTCTTCAATATACCTGGAGCGGATCACTTGATCCCTTCTCCTTTGCCGAACGGTTTATTCTCTATCGAGGATGGACCTTTGTGTTATGACGCGCAGGTGGAAGCCAATCTACCCCAACAAGAAATACAAGTGGGAGGAGGGGAAGATGAAGAAGTTGAACAAGAAGGACCCGAACACGATGTACAGCCACCGAACTACTACACCACCTATGAAGATATCTATGCACTCGAAGGAAATATTCAAAACATGAACAACCTCTCCATCAACCTTTGAGATGCCACTGCAAGCCTCACCATCCAGTTCCATGATTGGAGCAGCCAATGGAACGTGTGCGATTATCCACCACCACCACCACAATGAGCAACAAAGGGCTTGCAAAAGCCTGAGCTTGGGGATGTGTTCCCCTAGCAAAATTTATTTGTGTAATAACAAGGTTCTACTCTAGCTCATTGTGAGCTTTGAAACACTCGTGTTGGCATGTTCCAACACTTTGCTTTTTTTCCTTTGCTTTTTAATTTGCTTTCGTTTTAGTTTATTTGTTTTCCTTTGTTTTTCTTTTCTTAAACCCTTGCTTGGTCGCAAGTTCTTTTCTATTCTTTAATCCCTATCCTCAAAAACACAAAAAGATTTTTCCATTAGTCCTTTTTTCGTAAACGTAGATTCATGCTTTGCATCTTTGATTTAATATCATTTCGAGAGTAATCGTGTTTGAGTTTTGAAGGAACACATCCCTATAAGGAAGAGGGTCATGAAGTTACTTATGAGAGGTACGTCATATGTCTCCCACTTATAAAGTTTGAATTGTTTATCTTAGTTGGTTGATTTGCCAGGATGCCATGCTAGTGGGAAGTAATTTAATATGGTTAAAGTAAATTTTTGTATTAATATGATGATTAGTTGTTGAAGCTCTTGCTCTAGTTCTTTTAGTTAACCGAGTCTTGCCTTGGAAATAATAATGCCAAACAAGTACAACAAGAAAAAGTCTGAAATTTACGACTTGTTTGATGAATGATTGTCTTGAGAGTATACCCATGATTATACTTAACCTCATAGATATTTTGACAGTCTCGACGACACTCATGAAAGGAATTGTTTGATTGAAATAAAGTCTAGTAGTAATTGTGATGCATGCCAAAGCTAAACTTGTTGATCAAACCGCGGTTCTAGATCAAAGAAAAAAGAAAGAAAGATGTATGTTCTATGTCTCTAATGCACACCTTTGGGATGCCAACAACTCCGCTAGCTTTTAAATGATCTATGGTATAACTCCGGATTTCGGCTATGAGTTGATGACATGATTGGCATCCGTGTTAATGTATGGGCAAAACTATTGGTACTCTCGAAGGTTGTGTAAACACTAGCAAAAAGAAACAAACATCGATCCTTGAAAAATGAGATGAAAAAGAAAGAAAGCAAAAATGACATCTATGAGGTTCCACATAACAAGTCCTTGGCATGGTCTCATTACTACTTTATGAATTTTTCTTGAAATATAATGATTGGATTAGAAGTGTTTTAGATTGACTTGATCTATTGATGTGGGTGTAAATAAGACACTTCATTGTTATACTACTTGGGACATGAAACTCTCTTACTCAATTATGCTATTTAAACATCCTAGTGTTCCTTGGCAAGATGAGAGTTAATTAGAGGAATATGATTGATTGCTACACTTCTAGTTATTTATACTTATATTAAACTTTACTTTGATTATCTTGACTTACCAAAGTTTGTATAGTATTCTTGTCATCTCTAACTTTGATAAGCTTCACAAATGAATGAAGTGTTGAGCACATATGACTACCGACTATAAGTGAACTCTTATTCTCGTTGTTTCAAGTTTAAACACTGAATTCCTTATAGTTCTTTTGGTTCTTCTTGCTCGAGGACGATCAAGGTTTGAGCTTTGGGGAAGTTGATGGCTCCGATTTTTGCCATCTTCCACTGTGTTTAAACGTTGTTTTTGGTCATGCAATTGCCAAATAAACTCTCAACCTTTGCCACTGATGACTAATAATTGTAAAGATTATGCAAATCCCTCCTTTGATTTATGTTGCGCAGAAAATCACCGCTAAGACGAAATAAGAAGTCATAATGAAGGAGTTTGAGGAAGTACACACGGCCAGGTAATTGGAGAGGCGTTCCAGGGCGTCTGCAAGCTTAACGACTACTGGTACGGGTGCGATCCTCCCGTACCACCCGCTCATACTAGGTGGCGATGGCTTCGACTCATCAAACCCTATAACTTTCGTGAAGACGCCTATATATTTTGAGGCTCTAGCCGCCGGCCAGAGAGCCGCCATTCTCGGATTGCATCACAACACCCCCAAAGGAGATCTACACCATTGTTCGTCCATAGTTCATCCATTGTTCATCACTTCCACCATCCATCCCTCCACTAGCCATAGCCATTGCTTTGTACTTTTAGATCTCCTTATGATTTGGCGACCATTCTAAGAATATTTGATTTCAATCTAAGTATTTGCATGATGTTTTCTATCTTCGATCTATTTGTTATGAGTGAGTAGTCATCATGGGAGAATTGTATTTTGTCAGATTCGTGATTTGTATCTTTTGTTTCTTCGTCTCTCGTCTCGATCTGTGGACTTGTAGGTACCCAAGATCCCATAGATTGATAAAGGCTTGAGGTGAGATATTTGGCTAGCGGCGATTTCATAGGAAACTTAGTGACACAAATGGAAGTAGGTCTTCGCTTAGCGTCCTATTCGGGATCAACAACAACATCACCACTTAAAGTTTTAATCTGTGTTTACACTTAATAATCGTTTGTAACCCGTGGCTTTGGTGTGCTCTCGGTTGGATTAAAATTCTATTGCTATGCTCACTGCATCACGGGGGCTCTAGAATATTAGGATGTGTTGCCCACAAAAGATTATCTCAATACAAACACTATACATGACTATACTTATTATTATCTTTCATCCCATTTGATGTGCAGGTGCAGGTGGATCTTCAACCCTAGTCTATATCCATCCATTGATTCAAACCCGTTATAAAGTAAACTAGATTGATCCGGTCAACTAAGGTAAAACGAACAAACAAAGTCTTATAGACATGTCCTTTTTATTACCTTTTAGTAGTACTTTCCGAGGTTCGATTAAACCTAGATCTTCTAGGGAAAAAGCTATTATACTACATCCGTAAATCCGGATCGAAGGTATCAAGTGCCTACCAGGGCGCGCCGCTTGACAATGACTACGAAGATGAGGTTAGGCCCTCTGCGCAGCCATGGCACAACGGCGATGCTGGGCAGCTTCCGGGGCCGCAGCCGGCGAGCGACGACGACGGGACCTAGGAGCCAACTACACGTCCTTCTACCATCACTTCGGGATCTGATCGGCGTGCCGTCGTCGGCATCCTGTAGTTTTAACTGTTTTCAGTTTTTTTTAGGTTTTTCAGCCTACGCAGTCAAAATTTGGGTATATATCTGAATTTGACAGAATATGTATGAACTCGTTTATATCTAATGCAATCACCTGAAATCGTCTAAAGTTTCGCTGTGTTTTGTCAAAATTTGACCGAAGCCGAGAACTCGGTCTAGGAACGCGACCGGAAAACTAGTCATTTTTAGGCCGAAAGGTACGACCATCCAGCCCCTAAACAACGCCGGATTTAGGCCTGGAAACGCCGAATGAGTGGAGATGCTCTAAGCTTCGAGATATCTAGTATCTTCAAATCAACAAGTTTACTCCATTTCAACGTAGATGGATTTGGGATGCTGGCAGTAAATCAATGTATTCGGGAAACATGGATTGGATTGTAAATCAATATTGTACGTCAGACTTCTACATTGTTTTCTCGTATGTACTGTTCAAATGCTTCGAACTTATTTATCAACATGCCGACTCAAATTAGCAAAACAAGATCTCAACTGGTGCTACCTTTTGCGTAACCAATAAGAAGCAAATAAACACTAGTGGGTTTCTTTGCTATTATCTATAAACTTAAACTTGGTCACATACAAGAATTTTAAGACCATCTATCCCTATCACGACACTTTCATATGGGCCTATTGTTTTTACTTTTCACATTGACTCGTGTGGATCCAAGTGGCGCTCCTTCGCACGTCTGGTGGAGGCGTGCATATGTCTACTTTATGCGTAGTTGTTTTCACTGTATCCTCTCTTACTCCCGTTGTGACGCTGTCGGCCCAATTCCTTCTCTCTCGCCATAAATTGAGCAAAGATATGATAACTATTTAGCCTAAAAATAATGGTAGTTCTGAACATGTGTGGTCACCGTACCGACCGGTGCACCCACACACTTTTTACATAGATTGAACCGCTATTTTCTTAGAGTGCTGCTATACACACAATACTACTTGCATGATTTATGTCAGATGGGCCTCATCCAACCATTCCTACTTAGGAGAAAAGAGTACAAACCACCGGATTTACCAGGCGTGTACTGCCATGTGTGCAGACGTGGGTGTTTTGGCCTATTGGTGCAAATAAACCTATTATAAAAAGTATTTAAAAATAAATTTTAAAATGTCAAAAAATTAAGAAAGAAATTACTTCGTGTATATCTGAACATTTTATGTTCTTACACAACTTTTTGGATAAAAACTATTTTATGTGACTTGTGTAAAAAGACAAAAAATTGTCCAAGAACAATCATGTTGAAACATCTGAAATTGCACTTTTTTTACACAGGACACAAATAATGTTTTTTTTTCCTAAGAAAAGTGTGTGCGAATATAGAATGTCCAAATATACATGCCAATATTTTTTCTAATTTTTTTTGACATTTCTAGATATATTTTTGAATAATCGGTTTATTTGCACTCGTGAACCGAATTGGATTTCTAGACTTATTTGCGCGTATAGTTTCATTGTCGGACAAATAGCTCCGGGTGTATCGCCTATAGAGTCATAGAACAAACCACCGTGAGTATACTGCATATGCCACATATTGCCACTATGAAGATTACGCGGCGAAGTGGGCCTATTCATCTAGTACATCGTCTCCGGCCTTCCTATGCTATACAGATCACACCAAAAAATACTTGTCAAGAATAATATCGTACAGTACCAAAAAATAAAAATCGTTAGGAGACCACGTCATGGTCTGATCATCCGAGTACGTCTATGTTTCACCATCTCCGGCCCAAACTGCTCTCACAAAAGCCGAGCTGCTTTCCGGTTCGGAAGGTCGACCGACACGAGCTTTCTTCCCCAAATCAAATCGAAAATCACGCAGAAGGATTCCGAAATCAGAGGTCCTCCAGGCCCCTGTTCGTGTTCTCGCGGCGAGGCGATGGCCGGCGACGAGGACCAGCCGCTGAAGGCTCCCGAAGCCGCCGCTGGCCTCCGTGACGGCAGGGAGGAGGAGCTGGTGGACCAGGCGGCGCACCTGCCGGACGACGTGCTAGCCGACATCCTCGGCCGGGTCCAGGCACGCTCGCTCGCCGCCTCCCGCTGCGTCTGCAAGGACTGGCGTGACGCCATCGATGGCCGCCGCCTCCTGCGCGCCGACCTGCTTCCGCTCTCGCTCGCCGGCCTCTTCGTCCACTACAACGAGCACAAGCTCCCGGAATTCCTCGCCCGCCCCTCCTCCTCCGTGGCCGGCGCCCGCGCGATCAGCGGCGACCTCAGCTTCGTGCCCTCGGCCAGCCCCCGATAGCGGCTATTATTACGAGGACCCCTATAATCCGGTAGACTATGACATCGTGGATCACTGCAACGGGCTCCTCTTGCTTCACAGTAACTGCGTGGTTAACCCTGCCACTCGGCTGTGGAACACTCTGCCGACGAGCCCGGCTAAGCGCAGTGCCGGGAATGTGGAGTATTGTGTTCATCTGGTGTATGATCCGATGGTATCACCTTACTATGAGGTGTTTCAAATCCCCACTCTCGGTGACTATCATCGTGGGGCGCAGGTAGACCCCTCGATGGAGGAATCGGAATGGCCGCCGTCCGTGTGCAAGATGTATGTTTTCTCATCCAAGTCGGGTTGTTGGGAGGAGAAGGATTTCCTACGAGAGGGGGGTGCTGCAGGGACCGTTGGCAAGGTGCGAGCGGGTTACAGCGAATTCACGGCCGCCTATTATCGAGGAGCACTTTATGTACACTGTAAAACTAATTTTCTTATGAGGTATGTACTTACTTTCTGTTTAAAGTTTGATTGATTTTTATCTTGCTAATGATTCCTTTTTAAAATATTTTTTGGACAACCATTTGATTTTGTAGAGTATCATTGTCTGACAATACATACCGTGTAATTAAACCACCAAAGGGGCTTAAAGTGGAGGGCTATGAAGACATTATTGTAGCAAGATCAGAAAAGGGTGTGTACTTTGTGGCGCTTGATGCGTGCTGGTCTTCGGAGAAGTGGTGGCTTCGAGTTTGGTTCCTTAATGAATCGTGTGGTCAGATGGAGTGGTCATTGAAGCATGAAAAAGACCTTAAGCACATGCTACCACGTCAGTGCTTTCGCGCACGGGTTAAATGGGTCTTAGAAGATATTAACTACAATTTATTCCGTGCTTCTAGTTCTCCAGAAGTTAACAAGAGAGCAACAACTGAAGAGAAATTTGAATGGAACTCTCACGGGGATGCTGAAGGCAAAGACATGGTTGGTCTTGTTGAAAACAAATTGGAATTGAACTCAAACAATGACAGTGCACTTAACTATGGAGGTACGGTTGAAGACTGTTACTGGGATGAAAGTCGTTATGACGGTTTCTGTCATGACGACATTGGGTTACTTGGGATTCACCCATATAAAGAGATTGTCTTCTTGAGTGCATCACAACAGACATGTTTGGCATATCATTTGAATGATTCCAAGATTGAAGAATTAGGAAATATATACCCAAAGGAATATGAATCTTTCAAATGGTTAGTTAATGAACAGGAGTTGATCAAATATTTTCCATACACCCCATGTTGGATTGAAGAGTTTGCTGGAAACAATTAGTCTAGAAGTTCATCTTACATATGGGCGTATGTTATTTGCCCGAGCAATGTAATAAATGGCTTGCACAAGATGTTGGGCCTATGCTATTTGTCCATTTTTTTTAAATGATGTAATAAACAGTTTGCGCAAGATGTTTGAGTCATCTTTACTTTATATGTATTTATTTATAAGGATTGGTTAACTTTGAGTTCAATCTTTTTTCAGTTGTACCTGTTTTATTTTCCTTGTGATCACTGTTAGTTTATATGTATTTATAAGCTAGTTTCTCTTACATTATGCATTGTTAGAAATATGTATTTCTCTGCTTGAATAGCTCCCGGTTAGCTTCAAAGAATCTCACTCGTCTGAAATGATTGTCTGAAGAGGCAAAGTGTCTCCCCTGTAGACCAGGCATGTTTCTTCTTCTCTGCAGGAATTTAGGGCTACAAAGGTCAACAAGGCAATAAGTTAGTTCCTTCAATTTAAATGGCAATGTATTTTGGTAATGTCAGTAACATGAATTCTGTTATACTTCTGGCCTCTGTATCTTTTTCCTCTATGTACTATTTGAATGTTTTTACCATGCCTATTGAAATGCTGCCTTGGATTAACAAATTGCATAATTGCTCTTGCAGCTGCTGCGTAGTCACTTCCACTTGGGTAGAGCATAATTGAGTTATTGCATATTGCTAATTCATATCCAGTATCTTGTCCTGACTATTTGGGTATCCAGGAATAATCAAGCAACTATTTGTTTGTGTTTTCCGTCCTTCCTGGCTTGACATATCACATATACAGTACTATACTTCTTGTTTGCATTATTTACTTCACCATAAGTACACAATGATTTGGTGAAATTAATACCATGATAAATCTCAGAGTGCTACTTCAGTCTAAATTAATTTCTGCACACATTAGCTCTCAAAGTTGCTGAATGTTATTCATTCAAATTCTTAGAAGTGAGTACTTCTGATCGAAGGAGTGAAGTTTGGTGCAGTATTAGTAGGAGTACATTAGTTAATCTTTGTTGTGGTTGGGCTGTAGGGATATTGGATTGTTTGAAATCTAGGCAAGTACCATTGGAGTGTCAAACGTCTCTTTTGATATGTGTATGTAGAAACAAAGAACTTTTCTGCAGTGCCAGCAAACAGTCATGCATGTGCGAAGCAAGATGCAAGAAAATATGTGTTTGGTGGGCAGTAACCTAATCATCCTCCATGCCAAACAGCTTTCCAACGACAAAAGGGGCTGCCGAACCAGTAGCATTGGAGCCTCGCAGACATAAAAAGAAATTCAATCAGAACAACTTCAAGCAGGCGGTTTTGCTACACCTTGTTGCCTCCCCGAATCGCATTGAAATCATAGGTCGAAGCCTTAGGAAATATACTTTGAGTAGTACATGAAAGCTTCAAGTCTTGGGAAATTTACCCCAATATATTTCAAACAGTTAACTAATGATGAACAGGAAGTGATCATATCTTCTGTTTCGTACACGCCATGAGTGGCAGAACTTCAGGACTTCAAGTCCCAGCTCGAAGAGGGGGCGAATATGGTAGCTCATGAGCTTGCTGAATGATTGTAAAGCTGTTTGCTTAGTGATGTCTGATACCATTTTGATTCTGCTCTGCAAATTTAGTACAGCTGGGGATTGTGTGTAGGAGCAGAGGGTGGTGGAGGCAGATCAGGATGCAACTTCAGGAACTCCAGGACGATGCAGAGAGGGTGTAGAATAGGCCTCTACCTGGTGCACGATTTGGGGACCGAATCTTCCGGGGAAAGCCTGCATGTTCCTGTGGCCCATTGCACACAATAGCTTGCCGCTGCTACTGGAGTGTGCTAATTGCCTACCAAGTTGCAGCTAGTAAGATCAGAAAAGGGTGTGTATTTTGTCTCGTTTGTTGAGTGTTGGCTTCAGGTTTGGGTCCTCGATGAATCGTGTGAGCATGCGGAGTGGATACTGAAGCATGACGAAGACATTAAGCCCGTGCTAGCACGTCACCGTTGCGACCGACAAATTCGTGGACCTTGGGTTTTAGAATATATTAACTACAACTTGTTTCGTTCCCGCCTCCCCGAAGGCGAAAAGAAAAAAGTAAGTGGCGAGAAATTTGAATGGAACTCTGATAATGATAATGGTCTTGACAACGAAGATATAGTTGAAGAATTCTACGGGGACATCGAAGATTACATTCATATTGAGATACTCTGGTTTCACCGCTGTAAAGAGATCGTCTTTCTGAGTCACTCAATTGGGGTCGCGCTTGCCTATCATCTGAAAGGATCGATTGTCGAAAGGCATAGGCACTATACAGCCAAGGATTACACATATTTCAAAGATATGCCGAATTATCAAGGGAGGATCGAATGTCCTTTCCCATACACACCATGTTGGATTGAAGAATTCCCTGGGAACAATTACTAAAAGTTTATCCCAGACATTAGTGTTGGTTGTAGACTATTTGGGCAAGACTAGCCAAAGCAAGGCGAGAGTGAAAAATTTGAGATACAGACTGGGTATGAAGGAATGCTTTCAAGTTAAAGAAGAGGGGAAAGGTGGTGGCATTGCGTTGTATCGGTTGGAAGAGGTGACAGTAGATCTGTTGTCCTTTAGTACACATCATATTGACGCTCATATCAGTGGAGGCCCTTTGATCACATGTGGCGTGGCACCTTTGTGTATGGAGAACTAAAACCCTGTGAGCGGCACAAGATGTGGACTATCATTCGAACTATCAGACCCAATACTGATAAACCTTGATTAATGATAGGAGATTTCAACGAGGCGGTGTGGCAAGAAGAACACTTCTCCAGAACAGCTCGACCGGAGAGACTTATGCGTGATTTTTGCGAGGTCTTGTCATTCAGCGATCTGCACGATGTGGGCTTTATTGGCTTACCATGGACCTTTGATAACAAGCAAAAAGGCGAGCGCAATGTTAAAGTTCGTCTTGACCGAGCAGTGGCCTCTCCTGCTTGGTCTACTATGTTCCCTGAGCATCGGTTACATCACCTTGTCTCGTCTCGGTCAGACCATTGCCCGATTCTACTTTCGGCAGATGACGTTTCCAATTGTCGGGTTGATAGGCCTATTCTCCGTTACAAAATTGTATGGGAAAGGGAACCAACTCTGGCTGTGGCTGTGGAGGAAGCGTGGTCCAAACGTGTCCCTATATCAGACTTGGGAGATATGGTGGCCTCTCTAAACTCGATGATGACAAGCATGTATTCCTGGAAGAAGGAGCACTTCAAGTCGGTTCCGGGGGAGATTGAGAAAACGAGAACACAACTTGAAGCTCTGCAAACAGCCAACGATGATGCTAGTAGGGTGTGAGATCCAGGCACGTGGCTTAATAGGATTGATAGGATACCCATATCAACAAGTTGCAACTTCTTTTTCAGAAGCTCATTCGAAAAGAACTCTAAGGTTAAGCGTGCTTGGCCTAGAGAAATTCTAGGATGGGTGACCGACCGGGAAGTGGGTAACCGGGTGCGCATGAGTGAGGACAAAGTGCGCAGAAAAGACTAGTGTTGGCCTGTGGAGCCAGTCTAGATATCCTATTAAGCTGCCAGGAGTGACACCCCCCGGGCCTAGGAGTGGACAGGGTGTTACAAGTGGTATCAGAGCCGACCCTTGCGATTACACGGGTGTGTGCGGGTCAGTGGTGGGACATGTGGAGCATGGCGCGTGTGGCCCAGAGTGGGCACGGCATGGCACATGTGCCGGCACTGGACACACAGACGCGTGTCAAGAGGGAACGTTCCTGGGTGTGCTTGATCGATGAGGGCATCGATCTTCTAAAGGGTGGGTGTATGTGAGATCCAGGCACATGGCTTAATAGGATTGATAGGATACCCATATCAACAAGTTGCAACTTATTTTTCAGAAGCTCATTCGAAAAGAACTCTAAGGTTAAGCGTGCTTGGCCTAGAGCAATTCTAGGATGGGTGATCGACCGGGAAGTGGGTAACTGGGTGCGTACGAGTGAGGACAAAGTGCGCAGAAAAGACTAGTGTTGGTCTGTGGGATCAGTCTAGATATCCTATTAAGCTGCCAGGAGTGACACCCCTCGGGCCCAGGAGTGGACGGGGTGTTACATAGGGCTGCACGGGTGGGCCTTGAAAAGGAGATGGACGAACTCATGTACCGTGAGGAGATTCTCTGGATGCAACACTCTAGGATTGCATGGCTTCGTGAAGGAGACCGGAATACTAAATATTTTCACAGGCGGGCATCGTGGAGTAAGAGGAAAAATAGAATCCACAAGCTGATGCGGCCTGATGGCACGTGTACATGTGACTTGATAGAGATGGAGGGTTTAGCCTCGGATTTTTTTCAAAACCTCATTATTACTGACTTGTTAACGCCTTGTGTTGATGATGACATGAACATCAACCTCTGTGCTCTGTTTTCAGAGAAGGAGATCAGCGATGCCCTTTTCCAGATAGGTCCCCTCAAAGCCCTTGGACCTAATGGTTTCCCTGCGCGTTTTCTACAAAGGAATTGGGATGTTTTGAAAATAGAGGTGATCCAAGCTGTGCAGAAATTTTTCGCTGAGGGGGTGATGCCAGAAGGGGTCAATGATACTGCAATTGTGTTAATACTAAAGAAAAGCGACCGTGCTGAATTAAAAGACTTCAGACCTATCAGCCTGTGCAATGTCATTTTCAAGGTTGTCTTGAAGTGTCTGGTAAACCGATTATGCCCCTACTTATAGGATATCATCGCGCCTATGCAAAGTGCTTTTATTCCTGATCGTCTCATTACAGATAATGCTCTTATTGTCTTTGAGTGCATACATGCTATACAAACGGACCCGACTGCTCATAGGAAGTTATGTGCGTATAAACTGGATATGGCTAAGGCGTATGATCGTGTTGATTAGAGGTTTCTAGAGGGAGTTTTAGCGAAGCTGGGCTTTCACAGTCAATGGGTACAGTGGGTGATGGCGTGTGTCACCACTGTTCGTTATTCTATTCGCTTTAACGGGAATATGTTGGACTCCTTCACTCCATATCGCGGCATCCGCCAAGGTGATCCTCTTTCACCGTACCTCTTTCTATTTGTTGTTGATGGTCTATCTTGCCTTATCAGGAAAGAGATCGAAAATAATTCACTCCACAAATTCCATATCTGCCGAAGAGCCCTATGAATATCTCATCTTCTCTTCGCCGATGACAACCTCCTTTTCTTTGAAGCATCAGTGGATCAGGCCAGGGTGATCAAATCAGTCCTTGACCGCTACGAGGAAGGCACTGGTCAGCTAGTAAGTATGGGTTAATGCTCGATCATGTATGGTGATGGATGTGCTGCTGATACCCAAGAACAATTAAAAGACATTTTAAAGTATGAAATAGAATGCTTTGAAGAAAATACCTTGGCCTTCCTGTTCCAGAAGGACGTTTGACAAAAGGAAAGTTCAAGTCCACGAAAGGAAAATTTACCAAGCACGCAAGCGATTGGTCGGAAAAATATATGTCTTCCGGTGCTAAAGAGACCCTCATTAAGTCTATCCTACAATCATTCTCGACGTATACAATGGGTGTGTTCAAATTTCTCCAAGGGCTGATTGATGACCTGGAACAAATTAGCTGGAAATTTTGGTGGGGCGATGAAGAGAACAGAAGGCGTATGCACTGGCTCTCCTGAGATAAACTGGTCAGGCCAAGATCACAAGGAGGTGTTGGTTTTCGCGATCTACGGATACTAAACCAAGACCTTCTAGCTCGCCAACCTTGGAGTCTCCTGAAGTTTCCTAATAGTTTGTGTGCTCGACTTCTTAAGGACAAATACTACCCCTCGGGAGACCTCCTTGACACTGCTTTCATTCAACAACAATCATAGTCGTGGCGGGGGTATTGCATGGCCTCGAATTATTAAAGAAGGGAGTTATTTGGAGGATTGGGGATGGGTTCAAAGTTAAGTCTACCGTGACAACTGGCTGCCAAGACATGACGCTCTAAAGGTTGAAGGGAGGAAAGGTAATTCTCGAAAATGTTGGGTGTCGGAACTTATTTCACAGGACACCCGGACATGGGATGAGGCGGCTGTGCGTGAGTGCTTTTTACCCAGAGATGCAACTGCCATTCTTAGCATTAAACTCTCTGCTCGTATTACTGAAGATTTTCTGGCCTGGAGCGGTGAGATTAATGGAATGTTTAGCGTACGCTCAACGTACCGTCTTGGTATGGCATCAAAGCGGCAAGTGACTGACCACGGTCAGTCTAGCTCAGAACCTGATGGAGACAGGCGTGTGTGGGAACTCATCTGGAAGGCTACTGTGCCGCAGAAGATTAGTATTTTTGCCTGGCATGCAGTGACCGGCTCCTTGGTGATACGTCCATTTTGCATCACTATTCTATATCATAATTCACTGTTATTCATTGATATATTTCATATTAAGAGATGATACTTATGTTATTTTATCTGTTTTTGCATGGTTGATGACTTTTGGAGCATGGACCGCTGTAGTCGGGATTCTGATGGAAAAGGTGTTGTTTGGAGGCAAAATTCGCGAAGATCAGAAAATCCGGGAAAATATACGGAAAATCCTATTTTTCCAGAAGACGAAGGAAGCCAGAAGAGGGAGTGGAGATGGGCCACAGGGGGCCCACACCACCCCCTGGCACGGGCCACCTAGGCCACGCCACCAGGTGGTGTGGCCGCCCTGGCCCACCTCTGGCTCTCCCCTTCGGCGTATACCGAAACCCTAAGACTCGGGGAGCGACCACATAAAGATTCCGCCGCCTCTGCGGGGCGGAAAACACCGAGAGAGAAAGATCTCTCCGGCAGACAGATTTCTGCCGGGGGAATTCCTTCCCGGAGAGGGGAGACCGTCGCCATTAACACCACCATCAAGCTGGACTTCATCGGGATCATCATCATCATCATCACCACCATCATCATCATCAGCACCCTCATCACCATCTCCATATTGATGTAACAATTGGGTTGAATCTTGCATAGTTCTTGGGGGAAACTTTCCCGGTGTTGATTACTCTTTGTAGTTGATCCTATTGAGTGAACCATTGAATTATTGTTTATGTTCAGATTGTTATACATCATTATTCCATCTCTGATCATGATCCATATGATGTCTTGTGAGTAGTTCGTTTTGTTCTTGAGGACATGGGAGAAGTCATGTTGTTACTAGTGGAGTTGTGTTGAGAAAGATTCAATAGTTTGATATTTAAGTTGTGGTGTACTTCTTCTAGTGGTGTCATGTGAACGTCGACTACATGACACTTCACCTATATGGGCCTAGGGAAATGCATTGTGTATTTGGCTACTAATCGTAGGGGTTGCCGGAGTGACAGAAACATGAACCCCCGTTAGGAAACCATTGCACAAGGGACGTAAGGGTCTTAGAGTTTAAAGTTGTGGTTAGGTTTCTACCTTAATTACTTTCTTGTACTTACGGATGTTTGCAAGATATATAATCACAAGTATGTATTAGTCCTAGAAAGGTCGGTACATTAGCACAGGTTCACCCACACAACACTTAGCAAGCTAAAGAAGATTAATCAACTATATGAAGCGAAAGCACTTGACAGTCTTCCCATGTGTCCTCGAGAACGTTTGGTCATCTTAAGTAATACAACCGGATTGTCCTTTGCTGAATAAAGGATTGGGCCACTTGCTGCATTTATTCTTATTGTCTTTTGTTTACTCGTACTTTATTTACTTGCTTTATCAAAAACCCCTAAAAATCTGTTTGCTAAGTATTTGTAGAGAATTCTTGATCCATACCACTAGCCAGCACCTTCTGCTCCTCGTTGGGTTCGACACTCTTACTTATCGAAAATACTGCGATACATCCCCTATACTTGTGGATCATCAAGACTATTTTCTAGCGCCGTTGCCAGGGAGTGAAGCATTATTAGAGAGTGGAACTGGTAAAGGAAACTTCTACTGTGAGTACTGTTTACTTCTGTTAGTTGCTTTATTTTCATTATGGATAATTCGCTGAGTTTCTTATTTGGTAATGCTACTACCACTACTAAGGTAGTAGATGAACCACCACTTGCTGAGAATGATGCTTTTAAAATACCTACAAGAATTATTGATCGTGTTATGGATAACTACTATGTTGGGGATGGAAATGTCCATCATGGTGATCATTTACTCTTTCATACACGAATTATGTGGGTTGTTCAAGTGTGCAGGTATTACTACAGATCGAGTTAATAAGAAGTTATTCTCATTATCACTGAAAGGAAGAGCTGAGGAATGGTATAAGCTGCTGAAGAATGGTCAAGATCTTGAATGGGAGGAAATAGTGCCTCTCTTTTATTCAAAGTTTTATCCTCCTAGTGAGATTCATAAAGATCGGAATCAAATATACAACTTTTGGCCTCTTGATGGAGAGAGTACAGCTCAAGCTTGGGGGAGATTGAAGTTACTAATGCTCAAATGTCCCATTCATGAGCTCCCCAACAATATTATTATCAATAACTTTTATGCAAGGCTCCCTCTACATGAAAAGGATTTATTGGATGCTTCTTGTGCTAGATCATTCACTCGCATGGAAGAAGAAGCTAAATGGGATCTTCTGGACCATATTCAAGATAATGCTAAAGCTTGGGAGAATGACAAAGGTAGAAAGTCAGGTATAAATTATAATTATGAATGCATTGAATCTTTTATGGGAACTGATAACTTTCAAAATATTAAAAATGCTTATGGTCTAGACTCTCAAGCTATTGCTTCTTATTTTAAGGCGGTTGCTTCCTACATTGAAGTGCCTAAAAAGAAGTGGAATAAGTATCATGAACCTTATAAAGATATTGCTAAGAGTGTTCCTGCAAGAAATACTGAAGTTTATATTGCTAATCATGTTTTACCTAAACATTACATTGAGAAGATGCCTTTCCTAGTTAAGATAAAGGAACATTCCATGATAGCTAGTATGGTTAATGAAAGTATAATCAAAGATGTTGAACCTGATAAACAAATGGATTATGAACCTATAATAGCAAATGTGAAAGACTTTGTTGCTAAATATGAAGAAGAGGGACACACTATCCTTTGTAAGGATACCTCTAATATTGTTTCACATAGTAGTGTTATGAGAGCTAGTATTCATGTGTTTTCTGTTAGAATAAGTGATCATTGCTATGATGGTTCTAGTTATATTGTTAAGATTATGCATGATACTGAAAGTTATTATGAGAGAGGGAAAAGTGTTCTTATATATCTCAATAATATCAAGTTTCCTCGTTTTATGCTGAAAGTTTTTATGTTGCACTTGTTTTGCCTTCTTATGCAAGTAGCCTCTGGTTTCAACAACTTGTTTATTTACAAAATTCCCTTGCATAGGAAGTGGGTTAGACTTAAATGTGTGTATTTTTGCTTCTCAATGCTCTCTTTCACTTCAATTCATATTCCTATGTGAGCATCATCAAAATTATCATGCCCGTCTTAATGGCTATAAAGAAAGAGCTTTTTGGGAGACAACCCAGTTTATTTTTCCTTTCAGTTTGTTTTTGTTCCTTTGAGTCTTGGAAGTTATTACTTCGGTAATAACCTCTCCTTACCCTTTTTGTTTGGTTTTTTGTGTCAAGATCAACCTCTAATGAGAGAGAAGTAATATTTGGGGAAGTTGCTGTCCTGAAACATATGTTTGTGCTTCACCGTAAAAATTAGTGAGAGATCTATGTCTCTCAGATTGAGCTGTAATTTTTTGTGCTTCTGCCCCGGGTAGTTATTTAACTTTAGTTAGTTTTGCAGTTTTTGATTTGAGCAACAGAAGATTTTCAAAAAAATTGATCTTTACCTGCTGGTCTGTTTTGACAGATTTTGCCACTCTTGCATTTGCTTCTTTAGTCGATTTCCCTTTTGGATTCTTTTTGGGTTTTCGGAAGGAGTTGCTACAGTATCTCATGTTTTGATGGTTTCTAGTTGAAATTGAACTCAAAAGGTTTTACCACTTCACTTATACTAATGTTGCTAACGAGAACTGTGTGAAAGGAATTTCCAGGTAGTGGAGATAATGGTGTAATAAGGAAGTGAAAGGTTTTATGACTCACAATAAGTGTATGAAGATGAAGATATTGATGTTATTCAAGTGGTGCCTCCGGAAGAATCTACTAGATACCAAATTCAGAGACCTGCAAAGACCGTTTTCAAATAGGTAACAGTTCTAGTAAGAAAAGTTCTGCGAAAATACTATCCAACTATATTTTTGCAGTTTTTAGACAATAAGGAAAGCTACGAAGCGAAAGAGGGACGGAAACAGAGCCAGGGTGTCTCACACCACCCTGTGGCGCGGGCCCACCCCTGGCCGTGCCACCAGGTGGTGTGGCCACTCCGGACTCCGTCTTCGACTCGTTTTCTCCCAGTACCTTCCGTTTGTTGTGAAACTTCGTAATATATAATCCCCTGGATCTCCCGAGGTTCGTATATCGTGTTTTCGTCGTGCTTTTGTTTTGATCTGTTTCTGCCAGGAGCTATCTTTGAAAGGTTTGAAGCACAATGGTATCTGCCAAGGACAAGGGAAAGGAGCCTATGGAGGAGGATCTCCAAGACCCCGGGAAGGAGAAGGAGATCAAGAGTGAAGATGAAGAGGAGGCAAAGCACACCGACACTACCATTTCAAGCATTGGAGTGGTGGTAAACCCTACCAAGACTATGTCAATTGGAGGGAAAACTCCTCATCACCATTCAGATCCCTGGTCACTTCCCCCACGCGCTAAGAATCATTTCCATACCCTTATCCATGAGCATCAATACCAGAATATGCCCAAGGAGAAATTACCCTCCAATTGGGATTTTCCTTGTTCTAGCCATGCAGGAAAAGAAGACTTCAAGGAGGTAGAGTGGGGAAAGAATCACAAGAGCTGGGATTCTCAACCCGACATGATCATGAGCCACATTGAGCAAAACTCGCAGCTTATTCGCAATCTCACCTTCGAGATTGAGGACTTGCAAAGAGCTCATTGAGAGGATACCACCACCACCGAAGGAGTAATCCATCATCAGGTTTGGCATCCCCTTGGTTTGTTCCAAGCTTGGGGGAGTGCCGCGGTATCACATCACTATCTTCTATCTTTTTACCTTTTTAGTAGAGTCATATCATGAATAGAGAAGTTATCGTGTAGGATGGTTTGCATTATGGAAGTGTCCCTCTCTCGTTAGATATGTATCCCTTGGTGTGAGTTGTCGTTATGGTTTATTAATGAGAAGTTCTATCATTTACTCTTTTGCATATCTTATATTAGTTTTCAATTCATGGTTATATGATTGATCTTGTTGTTAGTATTGGTATCACTTTGGGATCATTGAGTTCATTTAGTTGGTTTTGGAAAACCTGGCTCGGTCAGTAGCAACACTATTTTTGAGAGTTGAATGAAAAAGATAAAAGTACTTAAAAGAAATATAATTTCATCATCTTTCTTTCTTGATTTGCTCATAAGTTTAGTATTCTCTAGTTAAGATCTTTTGTGCTTCCAAGGAAGATTGCATGTTTGTATTTATCACTTGTATGTTTGTTTGTTTCCTTCAACTCTTATACTTGCTACCCAACCTTGCTAGCCAAAAACCTGTACTGAGAGGGAATTCTTCTCGTGCATCCAATCCTTTAAACCAAACCCATGCCATTTGTGTCCACCATACCTACCTATTAGCATTATTGCTATTCCAAGTAAATTCATGGTTTTATCTACCTTCCAAATTCTTGTTATGTGAAAATTAGTGATTAAATCTCTCACGAACTTGATGGCACACTTTACTTTCTTGCATCTAATAAACTTTAACCATTGTGCCCATCTATGTTGCGTAGATGCTTGCGCTTTGTGAGTTGTGAATTAGCAGAACCATGCTGTCATGGGGAACGCTTTCAACATTGCACTGGTACTTTGTACCTAGTTGATATCATGTTCTTTTGTTTATGGATGTCGTTGGTGTGAAATTAAAGGGGAGCTTGTAAGTCCATGGAGTTATGCATGTGTGTTAGAGAAACGCCTGGGCCGCTGGTCTAATCCATGCTGACATGGTGGAAACCTGCAGCGTAACCATAACGAGTATCTATGAAGCATTCTTCTTAAAAAAAGAGTCCGATATTGAGAAAAAAGAGAAAAAGAAAAAAAAGAGATATTATGAAAAGAGGAAAGAGAGAAAAAAGCACCATATTCCCATGGTAAATAAGAAGATTGCTGAGATACTTGTTGTCTGCTTGCCTTGTCATTTTGATATGGGGATTCTTCCGTATCATCGGGCAAGGGGTACCCCGTTGGCGGTTCTCTATGATACACATGTGCTTACAATGTCAAGAACTTACCGGTGACTAAACTTGAGTAGCATGAGGAGCGGCCCTCGTATTCAAGGGACATGAGATTCTCGATTTACAACTTGTCAATGCATATCCTCATATTTGATCACTTTAACCTTAATCACCTAAAGATGCCTATGATAGGGGCAATGAGAGCTGAAAGCTAATAAGTATCATAATTTTTGGGAGCTCTTTATGAAACTTGAAATCCCTGCTTCCCTCTGCGAACGGCCTTTCTTTTACTTTTTAGTTGAGTCAGTGAACCTATTCCCTTCTATCTCAGCAAGTATTTTGAGTTGTTGTTTTTCATTCATTCATATGATGATTTATTCAATCATGTTTCTTATGTTCCTTGTTTTGCTCATTGCTCTTATCTTGGTGATTACTACTTTGAAAGTTATCATTGAAAACCAGTTATTTGTGAACTCCAGCAAATTATCAACTATTCTTCGACCAAGAGCTAAGTTTGCCATTACCAATTATGATTTACTTTATGTATCTTTATTGTGTTTCCTTTACTTATTGCAAATAAGTTATATAATAGTGAGTTGTCTTCTATTATAATCTATGTATTGATGAATGTGATGCTTCTTGTCCGTATTCTTTTATCGACTCTTCACTCCATAAACCTGAGGTCATGTTTATTGAGCTCAGTTTCGCTTGGGGACAAGCGAAGTCTAAGCTTGGGGGGAGTTGATACGTCCATTTTGCATCACTATTCTATATCATAATTCACTGTTATTCATTGATATATTTCATATTAAGAGATGATACTTATGTTATTTCATCTGTTTTTGCATGGTTGATGACTTTTGGAGCATGGACCGCTGCAGTCAGGATTCTGATGGAAAAGGTGCTGTTTGAAGGCAAAATTCGCGAAGATCAGAAAATCCGGGAGAATATATGGAAAATCCTATTTTTCCAGAAGACGAAGGAAGCCAGAAGAGGGAGTGGAGATGGCACAGGGGGAGAATATCATTTTGTGGCCCGAAAGTTGGGGTGTCCAGGCAACGCGGTACCCAAGTTCCCTGAAATCATCCGCGATGACTACAGTTGGTGTGCCAAATACTCAGAGGGTATTTTTCGGCACGAATTCAACTTTACGTTTCAATACAAAAAATCAGGCTAATGGTTTTCAAGTTGGGCCCCTCCTATCAGTTCTCGCCGTTAGGTCGCTCCCGTCGCTTAGGTGTCAATTAGGCTTGCAGTGTTGGCACCTGCATCCATTACGCGTCTTCTTCTTCCCCGGAGCGACAATCTGTGGGGCGTCACAGCCATGGTGCAGAGCTGGGACGTGGACGAACCTACTCGGCCCAGCTCTCCTCCTTGTAGGCTTGCAGCGTTGGCGCCTACATCCATTACGCGTCTTCTTCCCCGGAGCGGCAATCTGTGGTCGCGGCCATCGCGCAGAGCTAGGAAGTGACGAAGCTGCTCGGCCCTGCTCTCCTCCCCATCCCGAGTCAGAGCTTGCCCTCACCATGGACGCACCCATAGCACGGTCGGGGACAAGAATTGGTTCCCAGTGAGATCTATTACCTTGTCGACCATGCTCGGTTCTGTTTTCCTCCTCTAGAATCTGAGCTCGACGTCGCCGTGGTTGCACCCGCACCAATTCTGCCACCTCTACCGAGGTCTCTGTGGTAGCTCAAGTTCTAGGGCTCTCCAAGTTCTGCCATGTTGGGCCTGTAGGTGTTGTTGTATGTTAAACTAGGAAATCTCTTTTGTTCAAATCTCTTGGGCTGTACCAACTTCATTGTGTTTAATTATGAAAGACAAAATATAAATGACTTCTCTCAATTTCTCGCATAGAAAAATGCACAACTAATTTCATATTCTCGCGGGAACTGGCCCCACTTGTTGAACCGGCGGCACTGCCATGATCTCCACGTAACCACGGTGAGTTCTCGAACCGAAAGTTGCAGCTACCATGTTTCTTCTGCAGTCATTCCTCTTCTTCAATCATTCCTCTGCAGTTTTTCCTGGGCGCTTCTTCTTCCTCTATTCTGGAACCATCGGTTCATCTTCTTCTTCCTCTCGCAGGCAGTTCCTTGTAGGCATTTCCTTTCACCCATTTCCTTGCAGGCATGGACGATGGGAAACGCACAACAGAGACCCACTTGGTCCCTGCCCATGGCACCACGACTTTGATAGTGGTGTACACAAATGATGAAGCGACTGTGGAGACAACTCTCGCCAGGTTTGAGCAATTGCTTGAGAAAGAGAAGCACAAGTTTGTGGGGCTAGACTTGGAGTACACCCATGCAAATAAGCGAAAAAATCCTCCACAAGAGATTGCTGTCGTGCAAATCGCCATACATGAGGAGGTCCTCGTTTACCACTTCTGCAGGTATGTGAAATTTAAATTTGAGATCACCACTTATGCATCCCTTGTTCCCTTACATCCCTAGAACCATCTAGGTGCAGGAGTAAACCAACTGAGATGCGTTGTCCGGCTCTAGTCGAGTTCTTGTGTAGGAAAGGGATAACTTTCACTAGCGTGGATATCACAAATGACACAATTATGCTTTCTCGTGCGTTGATAAAAATCCCAGAGGGGCACCACATCGACATCCAAAATCTGTACAAGATCAAATCATACCTAGCGAAGGATGGCATGGGTGATCTGGCAGCGGAAATCATCGATAAATCCTATAAAAAACTGAAGAAATTGAAGCGACTCGATCACGACTACTGGGAGTGGAAGTCGATGAGCCAGGTGCGCCTCGAGTATGCAACCAGAGACACCTACATGGCGTACGAGTTGTACAGTAAGCTCATTACCATGAAATATGGGGTGGTTAAGGCAAGGTTTTTCGCGAGAGAGTTATGCCCTGATTGCAAGCTAGCCCAGGAGAAGAAGCGCGAGGAGGACAGAAAGCGGTTTCAGGACGAGCAGGGATCTTGGGACGGTGGCGACATCAAGCGGCTGAAGGGGAAGCAAGTCAAGGACGACAACAAGTCGTGGTGATACATTATGTGTTTGAACTAGATTTTAGTTTCTAGTTTATTACGTGTGTGATACATTTAGTTACTTCAATACAAAATTTCGACCAATTTAACTTGTTGATGTATTTCTTGACAATTATAATATAATCGAGCATTAGAAATATTTTATAGTGTGCATGAGCATGATCAGTAAATATAATTGAACACTAGAAACTTTAAGGCACTCCATATAAAGGAGTAGATTAATATAGAAGGTTCACCAGAGACACCACGGATATATTGTCTTACATGCCACACACAAGTAATAATTAACTAGAACAAAATAAAAGCAGGGGCTACAACAGGAGGCTGGGACACAGAGACGCCTAGCGGGGCAGGGGTTTATCAGCAGGAGGCAGCGACAGCCTAGTCGATGGGATACAGGCCAGTCCTGACTTACTCCCGGAGGAATTTGCCGTAGGCTGCGTGCCACACCAAGGTAATCGGCCTATGGCTTCTACCTCCGCCTCTGCCAACGCCCTCCGCGTGCTGGATCATGTTATTGAGGTCCACGTTGATTGCTCTGCCACAGAATGGGCAAAACAGTCTCCCCTACGGTGGAAACGGATTAGCCCACACCGTAACCGCCTCAGCACGTAGCGGCTCTTGTTGTCCCTGGATACCTTGCTATCGTCCACTTCATCATCATCCTCCTGTTGATTTTTAGGAACAGAACTTAGAACTCATACATATGATTAAATTATATTACAACTCAAGAATTGACAGCATGTATATGTAAGACAATATATCCGTGGATATCAAAGATAAAGCATCTCAGCAATAGTTTGATCGGTTCATATATCATTTCATCTCAACACAATGACAAATAATTGCATCAGAGTGAATGTAGGATAAATCTAGGGGCCTCATAAGTTTCTTCAGGGATGGAGTCAGTGAACCAAGTAACAATTGCACAACCTGTAATATTGTTGTACATCGTCCCAGGTTCACTAACTCATCCCTGAAAAAATCTGACACCAATGTGTCTGCCTCTCTTTTGGGACAAATTTGAATCATTGGCCACAATAAGAAATTGAAATGTAATCGTACAAAACATTATTCAGGGATATACATAGTCAGGTACAAAAACAAGCCTAAATATTGTAATTATAAATAAAAGACCAAACAATTAATCTTCAGGTGCATGTTAAAAATACTTATGATCAAAACCATTCATATACATATGCATCATACCAATCATTACAAGATCAGAAACAATTCAAGGATCATATATGTAGTTCCATATGAGAATAAATCTAGGGCCTCATAATTTGTTTCAGAGATGGAGTTCGCGAACCAAAGTACCAACAACACAACCTATATTGTTTGTGTGCATTGCTGCCTCAGGTTCACAAACCATCCCTAAAACACGACACCGTCATATGTGTCTCCCCTTGAACTCTTTTGGGGCAAATTTCAATCATCGGCCTTGGTGACAAACTAAAATGGAATTCTTATACATTGAATGCATGGAATAGATAATTCGAATATCATAGTTCTATGAATGTAGAATAAAGATTAAGGCCTCATAATTTTCTACAGGGATGGCGTAAGTGAACCCAGTAACAATTGCACAGCTTATATTGTTCTTGTACATCGCCCCAGGTTCACTAACTCGTCCCTGAAAAAATCTGACACCAATGTGTCTGCCTCACTTTTGGGGCAAATTTGAATCATTGGCCACAATAAGAAATTGAAATGTAATTGTACAAAACATTATTCAGGGATATACATATTCAGGTACAAAAACAAGCCTAAATATTGTAATTATAAATAAAAAACCAAAACAATTAATCTTCAGGTACATGTTAAAAATACTTATGATCAAAACCATTCATATACATATGCATCATACCAATCGTTAAAAGATCAGAAACAATTCAAGGATCATATATGTAGTTCCATATGAGAATAAATCAAGGGCCTCATAATTTGTTTCAGAGATGGAGTTGGAGAACCAAAGTACCAACAACACAACCTATATTGTTTGTGTGCATTGCTGCCTCAGGTTCACCAACACATCCCTAAAACACGACACCATCATACGTGTCTCCCCTTGAACTCTTTTGGGGCAAATTTCAATCATCGGTCTCGGTGACAAACTAAAATATAATTCTTATACACTATGAATGCATGGAATAGATAATTCGAATATCATAGTTCTATGAATGTAGAATAAAGATTGCGGCCTCATAAGTTTATTCAGGGATGGCGTGAGCGAACCGAGTAACAATTGCATAGCTTATATTGTTCTTGTACATGGTCCTAGGTTCGCTCACTCATCCCTGAAAAAATCTGACACCAATGTGTCTGCTTCTCTTTGGGGCAAATTTGAATCATTGGCCACAATAAGAAATTGAAATGTAATCGTACAAAACAATATTCAGGGATATACATAGTCAGGTACAAAAACAAGCCTAAATATTGTAATTATAAATAAAAAACCAAACAATTAATCTTCAGGTACACGTTAAAAATACTTATGATCAAAACCATTCATATACATATGCATCATACCAATCATTAAAAGATCAGAAACAATTCAAGGATTATATATGTAGTTCCATATGAGAATAAATCAAGGGCCTCATAATTTGTTTCAGAGATGGAATTGGAGAACCAAAGTACCAACAGCACAACCTATATTGTTTGTGTGCATTGCTGCCTCGGGTTCACCAACCCATCCTTAAAACACGACACCATCATACGTGTCTCCCCTTGAACTCTTTTGGGGCAAATTTCAATCATCGGCCTCGATGACAAACTAAAATGTAATTCTTATACACTATGAATGCATGGAATAGATAATTCAAATATCATAGTTCTATGAATGTAGAATAAAGATTACAGCCTCATAAGTTTCTACAGAGATGGCGTAAACGAACCAAGTAACAATTGCACAACTTATATTGATCTTGTACATGGCCCCAGGTTCGCTCACTCATCCCTGAAAAAATTTGACACCAATGTGTCTGCCTCTCTTTGGGGCAAATTTGAATCATTGGCCACAACAAGAAATTGAAATGTAATCGTACAAAACAATATTCAGGGATATACAAATGCATCATACAATGCATTCATAGATCAGAAACAATACAAAGATTATATATTTAGGTTCCATATGAGAGAAAAATTAGGGCCTCATTTTTTTCAGCAATGGGGTCGGAGAACCAAAATACCAACAACACAACCTATATTGTTTATGTGCATTGCTGCCTCAGGTTCACTAACCATCCCTAAGAAAATTACACCATCAGATGCCCTTGCACTATTTTGGGGCAAAATTGAATCATTTGGCTCAGTAAGGAATAGAAATGTAATGTTATAGGCCTACTGTGTATCGAAATCAACACTCAACTAGCAAACTCAACTAGATGGCAGATGAGCAGATTGGGGTTTTGTGACTAGACGGATTGGGGTTTTGTGACTAGATGGCAGATGCATCAATCAATCGATCGAATCATATATATACTACCCTACTTCAAGAGCAAAAGAATCTGTTCAGGATTGAGCAAATCCTATGTATGAACAGTGAAAACTACGGCTGCGACTAGAGAAGCTAGCAATGTAGTACCTCGGACTCCTCATCAGGGACCTCCTCCTCAAACTCATCATTCTCCGCGATTGCGTCGAAGATTTATTGAATGGCGATGGGGTCGTCGATGTAGATCACCGGATTGCCTCTGCCTGCCGCCTGCCCCCATCCAGATCTGCCGATGGCACCACGACGTTGTTGGCCACGATGTTGTCGGCCACCTGCTGCTCGGCAGCGACGGCTACTACCTACTGCTCGGCGGCGATGGCTACCACCTACTGCTCGGCGGCAACGGCTACCACCTTCTTCTCGGCAGCGACGGCTACCACCTACTGCTCGGCGATGATGGCTACTGGCTGGACGGATGAGCTCGCACCCTCGATGGTGCGGCGACGAGCGGCGTTCGTGCCCGGAGAAGACGCCTCCGCCTGCTTGGCGACAACCGAGCCATCTGCTGCTGCGCCTTCAACTGGCTTCACCTCCGGATCGTCTCCACATGTACGCTTCATGGCGCACCAAGGGAAGGAGGTAGTGCAAACGAGGGAGCTTCAGCGCGCGCGGCAGGTGTAGATTGGGGTCTTGGGACTAGACAGACTGGGGGGAAATGACACGAGCTCATGGAAGAAGAAGGTCGAGGAGGGTTATAAACACCGGACCGTTTGTAGTCCTCGAGTGGACACGTGTGGTGGGCGGGGGGCGCGGGCTACCACGATCTCCACCCTTTTTTCGGCTCCCTTTTTTTTGAAACATCCACGATCTCCACTTTAGAGCTGCATTGAAAACACGCTCATGGCAGACCTCAACTCCACTGCATGCAAGTGGCGTGGAACTAATTTCTAGCAACGTTAGATCTACTCAAGGGGGGCCCTTGACTCATGGAATTTACTAGCGGTAGGGCCCAGTTGGAAGTGAGATTGAGAGCACTGCGTAAAAATGGGATATGTATGATTAAAATCAAGTGGCAATAAATTGCAGTGTCCCGTCGACAACCGTGCACTCAATGACCCCGTTGCCCTGTGCATGAGTTGTAGTAGCAGTAGTAGGCTTTTTAGACTTGATTAAACTTGACATGACTGCTCGACGACTTTTTCCATGGACGGCATCGTGTTCCTTCCTATAGAAGTCTCGCAGAAGGAGACATCCATGCTGTCTCACGCTGTACTGTGAAGGGCACGACGTGTGCAACGATCATCGTTGGATCGCACAGGAACGGTTGGTGCGCACGATCCGTGTGACAACTGTGACAACCAATCAGGGAGTAGCAGACAGGGTGACCACATGTTTGGGCTTCTACGAAAGATAGAGAGGGGGCGCAAAACTAAGTAGTACCACATAAAACCAAGGGCAAAACTGGGTAGTATAAAAATGGAAAGTGTCTTGTACAATGAAATACATCGTGGTATACATCAAATTATGCCAAGATAGATCCACTAGAGTTCATTGGATGTGTGTTCTTCTCATAAACCACACATGGATCCACCTGTGTGATTGCATGTTTGTTCCTGTAGACAAACCACATAAGGATCCACCAGTGTCATTGGATGTGTGTTCTTCTCATGAACCATAGGTGGATCCACCGGTGTCATTGCATGACTGTTCCTCTAAACAAACCACATAAGGATCCACCGGTGTCATTGCGTGTCTGTTCTTTTCATGAACCACACCCAGTGTCATTGCATGTGTGTTCTTCTAAACAAACCACATAAGGATCCACCAGTGTCATTGCATGTCTATTCTTTTCATGAACCACACCCAGTGTCATTGCATGTGTGTTCTTCTAAACAAAACACATAAGTCATTGCATGTATGTTGTTTTCATGAACCACACCCGGTGTCATTGCATGTGTGTTCCTCTAGACATACCACATAAGGATCCACCGGTGTCACTTCATGTTTGTTCCTCTAAATAAACCACATAAGGATCCACCAGTGTCATTGGATGTGTGTTCTTCTCATGAACCACACATGGATCCACCGGTGTCATTGCATATCTGTTCCTCTAAAGAAACCACATAAGGATCCACCAGTATCATCGCATGTCTGTTCTTTTCATGAACCACACCCAGTGTCATTGCATGTGTGTTCTTCTAAACAAACCACATAAGGATCCACCAGTGTCATTGCACGTCTGTTCTTTTCATGAACCACACAAGGATCTAGTAGTGTCATTGGATGTGTGTTCTTCTCATGAACCACATAAGGATCTACCAGTTTCATTGGATGTGTGTTCTTCTCATGAACCACACGTGGATCCACCGGTGTTATTGCATGTTTGTTCCTCTAAACAAACCACTTAAGGATCCACCAAGGTCATTGCATGTCTGTTCTTTTCTTGAACCACACCCAGTGTCACTGCTTGTCTGTTCTTTTCATGAACCACATAAGGATCCACCAGTGTCATTGGATGTGTGTTCTTCTCATGAACCACACGTGGATCCACCGGTGTCATTGCATGTCTGTTCCTCTAAACAAACCACATAAGGATCCACCAGTGTCATTGCACGTCTGTTCTTTTCATGAACCACACAAGGATCTAGTAGTGTCATTGGATGTGTGTTCTTCTCATGAACCACATAAGGATCTACCAGTTTCATTGGATGTGTGTTCTTCTCATGAACCACACGTGGATCCACCGGTGTTATTGCATGTTTGTTCCTCTAAACAAACCACTTAAGGATCCACCAAGGTCATTGCATGTCTGTTCTTTTCTTGAACCACACCCAGTGTCACTGCTTGTCTGTTCTTTTCATGAACCACATAAGGATCCACCAGTGTCATTGGATGTGAGTTCTTCTCATGAACCACACGTGGATCCACCGGTGTCATTGCATGTCTGTTCCTCTAAACAAACCACATAAGGATCCACCCGTGTCATTGCATGTCTGTTCTTTTCATGAACCACACCCAGTGTCATTGCATGTGTGTTCTTCTAAACAAACCACATAAGGATCCACCAGTGTCATTGCATGTCTGTTCTTTTCATGAACCACACATAAGGATCCACCAGTGTCATTGCAGGTCTGTTCTTTTCATGAACCACATCCAGTGTCATTGCATGTGTGTTATTTTCATGAACCACAACTAGAGTCATTGCATGTCTGTTCTTTTCATGAACCACACCGAGTGTCATTGCATGTTTGTTCTTTACATGAACCACACCCGGTGTCACTGCATGTCAGTTCTTTTCATGAACCACGTAAGGATCCACCAGTGTTATTGGATGTGTGTTCTTCTCATGAACCACACGTGGATCCACCAGTGTCATTGCATGTCTGTTCTTTTCATGAACCACACATAAGGATCCACCAGTGTCATTGCATGTATGTTCTTTTCATGAACCACACCCAGTGTCATTGCATGTGTGTTCTTTTCATGAACCACAGCTAGAGTCATTGCACGTCTGTTCTTTTCATGAACCACACCCAGTGTCAGTGCATGTCTGCTCTTTTCATGAACCACACCCAGTGTCACTGCATGTCAGTTCTATTCATGAACCACATAAGGATCTACTAGTGTCAATGGATTTGTGTTCTTCTCATGAACCGCACGTGGATCCACCGGTGTCATTGCATGTATGTTCCTCTAAACAAACCATATAAGGTTCCACCAGTGTCATTGCGTGTCTGTTCTTTTCATGAACCACACCAAGTGTCATTGCATGTGTGTTCTTCTAAACAAACCACATAAGGATCCACCAGTGTCATTGCCTGTCTGTTCTTTTCATGAACCCTACCCACTGTCATTGCATGTGTGTTCTTCTAAACAAACCACATAAGTAATTGCATGTCTGTTCTTTTCATGAACCACACCCGTGTAATTGCATGTGTGTTCCTCTAGACAGACCACATAAGGATCCACCGGTGTCATTGCATGTGTGTTCCTCTAAACAAACCACATAAGGATCCACCAGTGTCATTGGATGTGTGTTCTTATTATGAACCACACATGGATCCACCGGTGTCATTGCATGTCTGTTCTCTAAACAAACCACATAAGGATCCACCAGTGTCATTGCATGTCTGTTCTTTTCATGAACCACACCCAGTGTCATTGCATGCGTGTTTTTTCATTAACCATAGCTAGAGTCATTGCATGTCTGTTACTTCCATAAACCACACATGGAGCCACCGATGTCATTGCATGTCTGTTCTTTTCATGAACCACACCCAGTGTAACTGCATGTCAGTTCTTTTCATGAACCACATAAGGATCCACCTAGTGTCATTGGATGTGTGTTCTTCTCATGAACCATGCGTGGATCCACTGGTGCCATTGCATGTCTGTTCCTCTAAACAAACCACATAAGGATCCACCAGTGTCATTGCATGTCTGTTCTTTTCATGAACCACACCCAGTGTCATTGCATGTGTGTTCTTCTAAAAAAACCACATAAGGATCCACCAGTGTCATTGCATGTCTCTTCTTTTCATGAACCACACATAAGGATCCACCAGTGTCATTGCATGTCTGTTCTTTTCATGAACCACACCCAGTGTCATTGCATGTGTGTTCTTTTCATGAACCACAGCTAGAGTCATTGCATGTCTTTTCTTTTCATGAACCACACCCTGTGTCATTGCATGTCTTGTCTTTTCATGAACCACACCCGGTGTCACTGCATGTAAGTTCTTTTCATGAACCACATAAGGATCCACCAGTGTCATTGGATGTGTGTTCTTCTCATGAACCACATGTGGATCCACCGGTGTCATTGCATGTCTGTTCTTTTCATGAACCACACATAAGGATCCACCAGTGTCATTGCATGTCTATTCTTTTCATGAACCACACCCAGTGTCATTGCATATGTGTTCTTTTCATGAACCATAGCTAGAGTCATTGCATGTATGTTCTTTTCATGAACCACACCCAGTGCCAGTGCATGTCTGTTCTTTTCATGAACCACACCCAGTGTCACTGCATGTCAGTTCTTTTCATGAACCACATAAGGATCTACTAGTGTCATTGGATGTGTGTTCTTCTCATGAACCACACATGGATCCACCGGTGTCATTGCATGTATGTTCCTCTAAACAAACCACATAAGGATCCACCAGTGTCATTGCGTGTCTGTTCTTTTCATGAACCACACCCAGTGTCATTGCATGTGTGTTCTTCTAAACAAACCACATAAGGATCTACCAGTGTCATTGCATGTTTGTTCTTTTCATGAACCACACCTAGTGTCATTGCATATGTGTTCTTCTAAACAAACCACATAAGGATCCACCTGTGTCATTTCCTGTCTGTTCTTTTCATGAACCACACCCAGTGTCATTGCATGTGTTTTCTTCTAAACAAACCACATAAGTCATTGCATGTCTTCTCTTTTCATGAACCACACCCGGTGTCATTGCATGTGTGTTCCTCTAGACAGACCACATAAGGATCCACCGGTGTCATTGCATGTTTGTTCCTCTAAACAAACCACGTAAGGATCCACCAGTATCATTGGATGTGTGTTCTTCTCTGTAACATCCCAAGACTTTAAGCCAAGCTTATCAAGATACAAATCATCAAAATTAGGGTTAACAAAAACTTTTACAAATTAAAAATGAAAGCATTCATATGTAGGTGCATTTAATTTAGGAATGGATTTGAATTGCCATGGTTCTGTGATTCTTTGGTTGTAAAATGTTTGTATGGTAAATTAAACATCATCTAAACTTTTCCCAAGCAAATGCCAAAGAAAATTAAATCAAAAACAATTAAAAAGGAGGAATGGTCATTTTGGTCATTTTAATCCATTACACTACTTTGAGTGTTCCTAGCACTCATTTCTCAACAGAAATAGTTTTAGATCTTTACACCCCTTGCTAGTACACATAATGAGGTACCAAGGCCCACCTTTTGATCTGCTAAAAACATTCAAATACTTATTTTAATGGCATGTGAAAATTGAATTCAATGCATATGCCTAGATCACCCCTATTTCAAAAACCATCCAATTGAACTCCATTTTCAAAACCCTTGCAACCAAAGACTACCTAGTACTAGTTGAGATCACTCAAAAATTTTGAAACCAAAATACAAACTTTTGCTTCTTGCGGCCATTTCATCAAACAGGTGGCAGACACAAATCTTGCAAAATCCTAAAACACTATAGTGAGCAGTAGCTTGGCCACCATTTGGGCCTAACCTAGTCCCCTTGTCCCCCAGCTAAAACCCCGGCCCTAACTCTCTCTCCCTCTCCCCTGTCTGCTCCAATACCAAGCCGCCCAACGCCATGCGCCAGGTCGACCACGGACAGCTCGCCCCAGCCCGTCCCGTGCTCTCCTTCGCTCGTTGCCTGACAGGCGCCATCGCACCGCATCGCCTTGACCAGCCCCCGACCAAAATCGAGCGGAGGACAAGCCGCATTTGCTCGCGCCCATGTCTCTGTCTGCCATGCCGATCACCCCGGACCGCCGCGCCCGCCAGAGCAGCACCGACCTCGCCTAGCCCTAGCCTTGCGTGGCAGCACCTGCATCAGGCCCAGCAACCGCCCAGACATCGTCATTCGCCGCCTCGTGACCAGCAGCCCGGAGGAACCGCGTCGAACACTGCCGTCCGCGCGCAGTTCACCGCACGCTCCTGACCAGTAGAGTCCTCGCCTTGCCGCGCCTTTAAGCCCTAGAGGACCGCCGAGGAACAGAGTATCCATCACCGTCCTCGCCCATGCCGAGAGAGCCCCGCATCATCGTCACCGATGACCTCACCGGCGCTCGCTCTGCCCCCTCGTCGACCCTATATAAAGCGGCCACCCCAGCCTCAATTCTCCACACTCACTCACTCCCCACCTCTCTCTGAACCTTACCCACCTCTAGCCGAAGCCTCTCGAGCTCTGTCTCGCCGGAATTGGAGCCGAAGCCGCCGCAGCAGGAGGAGAAGGGCGTCTGTGATTTAGGGCAACCCAAGCTCCGTCGCAACCGCGCCTCACCTCGTTGTCGTCTACCAGCCCGTTTGCCTGCACCGCCGACCTTGCTGGAGCCCTGGTATGCCCCCAATCGACCCCCACCGCCGCGTCTAGGTCAGGTTCTCGCCGGAGTAATCCGTCGTCGACGATGACTCTCCACCGTTAGATCCCCTTTAGATCGTGTGGCCCAGGATGCTAGATACTGTTTCGGTGTTTTTGTGTCGCTGACTGGTGGAGCCCGCATGTCAGGCAGCCTGTTGTGCGCACTGTGCGTAGATGGACCGGTCCAGTTAGTTCCCACGCGTGTTAAAGTTTCAAATTTAGTTTTTTTCTATTTAGAGTTAATCTAGTTTTTGTCCACTAGTTTAAAAATCAATTCTGGGAGTTTGACTAATCCAAATTGCATGAAACTAATTTTTCCTGAAAGGTTTGGAAATGATATATCCAAGCCCATTGGATTTAATTCATTTAGAGTTATAGATCTCTCCTAGTAAAAATAATAAAACAGAAGCAATTGCACCTTACAACATTTTTATAAAATCAACCAAGATAGATTTTGAGTTGATTCCAACTCTCAAAAATCACATTTCATCATACCTACCTGAATATGTAATAATATTAATGTTTACATGCAGTGACTTTGGACTAGTACCAAAATAATGCTATATAGGAATTTCTAGTCACTTTAAATCATTAAATAATGAACTTAAACCAAAGTAATTATGATCCAACCCTTAAATCACATTCCCACATGTTAGAATATGTGGTGATGACATGTGTCTACATGATCCCATATTTTAAATGGTGAATATTAAATCTTAGTTAATGTTTCAATGAGTAGAAATTACTTTTCTAAATTAAAAGGAGTGAAACTATTAAATTACACTTGTGATGCTTGAGATGATAATAGATCATCCAATGTGTGTCTTAGAATGCTAATTAGACTAGTTAAGTATTGTTTGGTGATTGTGTACTCCGTATGTATTTATAGACGATAGTACCGACCAAGTCTACGAGGAGGAGGAGTTCTACCAAGAAGAAGAAGAAGAAGAAAACTTCAACCACTGCACCAACCAAGGCAATCCACCATTAACAATGCAAGCTAACTCTTGCAAGTTTAATGCTTAGCGAGCTAGGATCAAACTAGATGGTTTAGCAAAGATGCTTTAGGCATGCTTGGATTATACCACTTTGACTAGTCTTTACCCCAAGTCTTATTTACAAGCTTTACTTCCTTTACTTTACACAAAGTTCTTTACCTCTTTAGATGGTAGCATAAAGAGTATAAAACTTGACCTATTTAGAACCCCTTTAGATGTCATTCTATGGCATGAGATTGAACACATCATTTCCACCTTAGTGAGCACTCTTAACTTAGTAGTTTAGAGTAGATAAAAACTTGAGTCACTTTAGATGGGAGCACTTGGTGAAAATGAATTATGAAAACCTTGGAATGATGAGTCATTCTATTGACATGTTTTGACGTGTGTTGAGAAACACAAATGGTTTATGATGATGAAAATGTTGAGGCATGAGCCTTAACCCATTTATAAAACTGATGGTTGGATTCGGATGCGATACCATTCCAAATTTACCGTACAACCACACTACCTGAATTGGGTAAGGCTTAGCTAGAAATTTATATGCATTAGTATTAGTTCCCTCGCGAGAGAGGTTTGAGCTGAGGCTACGTCTCAATGGTGTCCACCTATGCAGTGCCCAAGATGACTAATAGTCATGGTTGGGAGGCCATGCTCATAGGAGAGGTGCTTATACTATGGTGTGTAAAGGGAAGGTTATGTTTGATTATCTGCATACTAAGTATGATGACTCAGGGTTATCCCTGACAGATGTATCGAATCTTGTGCTGAAAGTGTACCACCTCAATAGAGTGTCAAACTATTCGAATAGCCGCGTCTACGATTATGGACAGTTGGAATGGCCATACTGTTTCGTTGTCAGATGTTTTCCAAACAACTTATGAAATGAAGGATGAATCTTGACTTGACCACAACAGGGTTGTGTTTATGACAATAGCTTCCCAACTTAAGTGATTCTAGAACTTTATTTTATCTTTCTTTGCTTCAGAACTGAGCTGATGTTTCAAACTTAACTTTATAGTTAAATTTAGATTTAGCACTTTAGCTTGAAACTATATTTACTTGTTAGTGGTAGTTTGCGAGTACTTAAAGAGTACTCATGGCTTTTGTCCGTGGCTTTTCTCATGGCCAGACTATGAAGGAGACTATCAAGATGATGGCCAGCAGCATGGCTATGATAACTAGGATTATCTGCCTTCGTCAGCATTGCATGTGCCCCTGAAGATGGACCCCACCGCTACGCTTATCTTTTATTTCCACTGCTTGTTGTATTAAAGACTGGATCATGAGATCCTTATTTGTGTAAGACCTTATGTATGGTTTGTAATGGATGATGTACTGTGATATCCAATCTGTTATGTCTCGCAAAAATGGTAATCCTGGGATTGCGAGGTATGGCATAACGGGCATCTGGGATTAAAAATCCGGGTGTTGAGAAGTTGGTATCAGAGCCATCCTGACCATAGGAGACCCTAGTTAGAATGGACGTCCAAACAAAAACTTAGTTTCAAAACCAAAGTGAGTATTTATGAAAAACTACTTCCTCTCTTGTCCTTGTGAACTCATTCTTTCTCAAAAATTCATGTTCCTCAAAATTCTTACATTACTACTTAAAATTTGAAACACTTGATCACTTCACTAATTTCCTCATCCTTAATTCTTGTAGATGGAGACTCAGTTCAGCAAGTTTTACTAGTTGGGTAACGGAGGTCAGCTGATCTTCGAGAGGGATCTGGATTCACTGTCGGAGTTACTAGGACGTCCACATCCGGAGTTTCTTGGAGCTCAACTTCCAAGACCCCCAGGAGGAGACTTACAGTGGCTAGTCACTGCGGACCTTAGAGGAAGCATCAAAGCACCAACTTCTGGGAGAATTCAGTTCTCCGTGAGAGAGAACAACTGGCTAGATGGACTAGCCAGGGCAATGCATGAAGCTCTCGCACGTCTATGTGCCCTCAGCGTCAACAAGATCCAAGGAACCTGTTTTTCCCACTATGCAAGACGTGACTTCATGGGAATGCCGATGGAGATGCCAAGTCACCTAGAGTTGAGGCGTCAAGTGGAGAATCTTGACTTCTTGCTGCATGACAGACAGCAGGAACTGGACAATGCCAGGGAGTTAGCCAACCAGAACCGTGCCATTGCCGACCAGAAGGCCCAGACTTTCGCACTGCTCCTCCTAGATCGCCAGTCTCTTCGCCACCAATGTGCAAAGAAGGATCGCACCATCGCCCCGTCTTCGCAAGAAGGTGGCCGACCTCGAGAAGACCGTCAAGGAGCAGGAAGCTCAGCTTGCAGCCAAGGAAGAAGAAGATGAGGGTGAAGACATCCAGGGAGACATGGATTCTTACCTCAGCAACGATGATGACTTTCTGGAGGAAGATGCCGTGGACTTCTACATTGATGATGAGGACTCCGACTTCATCGACGATGAGTAGATGCACTAGAGCACTGTCGTAGCATGAGATGTATCGGTCCCACTGTATCGTAGCTTGCAGAATGGTTCTTCAAACCATCTGTTTTCCCTTTGAGTGTTGTGGTGTGTGTTGTATCGTGTGCTTGTTTGCATGAATGAAAGTGAAGTTAGTTGAAAAACCTGAGTCTAACTCAAAGTTTTAGCTTTGAAAAACCAAAACCATGAACCTTAGAATTTCCCTCTTACCCCTATATCTATCTCAATCTTCAGATGACTCGTGGAAACCAAGGAGGGAGCAGCTCGTCGCAAGACCCAATGCTGCAGATCTTGCAGAATCTCATCGCAGACCGTGAAGCAAGCATAGCAGAGTGCCAAGCCAACTTAGCAACATTGCAACAGATCGCCGAGATGGCTCTCAACAACCAGGGACATGGAAATCAGGATCACCAGGGATCCAAACTCAAAAAAATTTAGAACACCAATCCCCCAATCTTCAGCCAATCTGAAAACCCATTAGATGCTGATGACTGGTTACACACAATGGAAAACAACTTAGAAGTTGCAAGAGTTGATGAAAATGAGAAAGTTCTCTTCGCCACCCACTACCAAGCAAGAGATGCCATGGCTTGGTGGAATAGTATCCGCAATATGAACCATGGTCAATCAATGACATGGGAAGCATTCAAAGTCAAGTTCAGCCACCCACGTGCCGCAAGGTCTAGTCAACAGAATGAGAGATGAATTCCGCGAATTGAAGCAAGGAAGAATGACGGTGGTGGAGTACCGTGATAGATTCATGTCACTTGCCAGATATGCACCTGATGAGATCAACATGGAGGCCAAGAAGAAGGAGAGATTCCTGAACGGACTGCATGATGAGATGCAGACTGTCCTCGTCAACATCCGTTTCGAGGATCTCGAAGAGCTAGTCGACTCTGCCATTCAGATGGAAGGGAAGATTAACCAGGCAAACGACAACCGCAAACGTCGTATGATGCAACAGTCTGGATCCAGCAGTCACCAGAAGTACCGTCCCAACCCTTCACCAGGATATGCACCAAGGAACAACCGACCCCCAACGTCTCGCCCAAGCTACCCCAACCGTAGCGGAGGCAATGTGAAGTCCGGAGGAAACAACCACAACTCTAGCAATGCCAACAATTTCAACCGTGCAGAACAACAACAACAACAACAACACTGCACCCAGAACTTGCAGCAATGTTGTACCTATCGCAGTCAAGGACAAGTCCTAGATCACTTGTTTCGAGTGTGGAGTGAAGGGTCACTATTCCAATGAGTGTCCCAAGAAGACTGCAGCCAATGCCAATGTGAATGCCCTAGCTCAACAACAGCACCGTGTTCAACCAGGAAGAAGATTTGCCCCAGGGAACCCTCACAACCGCAACGGTCGTCTCTTCCACATGACCGCAGAAGAAGCCTAGGAAGCGCCAGATGTAGTGTTGGGTATGTTTTCTGTCAACTCAGTCTTAGCAAGAGTGTTGTTTGATTCTGGAGCATCGCATTCATTTGTCACCGAAGAATTTGCATGCACTAGTAAGATTCACCTAACCAACTTGAAGCATGTCATGATAGTTCAAATCCCTGGTTCAACAACCAAAGCTAGAAAAATTTGCAAAGTTGTGCCTATCAGAATACATGGGATAGATTTTTATGCCAACCTAATTGTACTTGGAACCAAAGGATTGGAAGTAGTACTAGGTATGGACTGGATGTCAAGGCATAAAGGACTGATAGACTGTGCTAAGAAAGCCATCACCATGACCAGTAGTTCTGGAGTAACATTAGAGCATATCTCTGAAACCTTACCCCGTCAATTCAAGTGCAACAAGAGTGTAGCCCTGCCCACCATAGACCAGGTCAGAGTAGTACCCCGACGTATTCCTCGATGAATTGTCAGGTATGCCCCCGGATAGGGATATTGAGTTCATGATCGAACTAATCCCCGGAACCGGACCTATAGCCCAGAGACCCTATAGCATGAACCCCTCAGAGTTAGTGGAACTGAAGAAGCAGTTGGATGCCATGTTAGAGAAAGGCTTGATTCAACCAAGCGCATCGCCATGGAGATCACCAGTGTTATTTGTCGACAAGAAAGATGGAGGAAATCGTTTGTGCACCGATTACAGAAAGTTGAATGATGTCACCATCAAGAACAAGTACCCCTTGCCAAAGATAGAGGATCTATTTGATCAATTGACTAGAGCCTAGGTATTCTCAAAGATTGATCTTAGGACTAGTTATCACCAACTTAAGATTCGTGCAACGGATATTCCTAGGACCGCCTTTACTACTCGCTATGGTTTATACGAGTATACGGTTATGCCTTTTGGATTAACCAATGCCCCTGCTTATTTCATGAATCTCATGAATAAGATCTTTATGAATTTCCTAGATAAGTTTGTAGTAGTGTTTATCGACGACATCCTTATCCACTCCAAGTCAGAAGAAGAGCTTGAGCAACATCTGAGAATTATCCTAGAAACCCTAAGAGAGCATCAGTTATATGCCAAGTTCAGCAAGTGTGAGTTTTGGCTAAAAGAAGTAGGATTCCTAGGACATATTGTGTCTGCCGGAGGATTCTCTGTTGATCCCGCCAAGATTAAAGATGTCGAAGAATGGGAAGCCCCAACCACTCAAACCCAAGTCCGTGCATTTCTCGGATTAGCGGGATACTACCGCAAGTTCATAGAAGGATTCTCAAGCATCGCTAGACCCATGACCCAATTGTTGAAGAAGGACAAGAAGTTTGAATGGACAGACAAGTGTGAGGCCAGTTTCCAGGAGCTGAAGAAGAGATTGATATCAGCCCCAATATTGGTCATGCCAGACATCAAGAAGCCGTTTGATGTGTATTGTGACGCATCCAAGATTGGTCTAGGATGTGTATTGATGCAAGAAGGCAAAGTCATCACGTATCTGTCTCGACAATTGAAGCAGCATGAGCAGAACTATCCGACCCATGATCTTGAGTTAGCAACCATAGTTTTGGCATTGAAGACATGGCGTCATTATCTGATGGGTAATCGCTGTGAGATTTACTCAGATCACAAGAGCTTGAAGTATATTTTCACTTAGAAGGAGCTGAATATGAGGCAAAGGAGATGGATAGAGTTAATCAAGGATTCTGACCTTGACATTCACTATCACCCCGGCAAAGCCAATGTGGTAGCGGATGCTCTTAGCAGATTGCCGTGTAGGCTAAATACCATGATCAAGGAGAAGAAACCAAGTTTGTATGAAGAGTTGGAGTAGTTCAGAACTGAATTAGTTAGCAAAGGATTCTTAGCTAGCATTGAACTTAAACGCACTTTGATTAGCCAAATCAAGGATGCCCGGAAGGGGAATGAAAGTATCGACATAATCAAACATCGTATTGGTACAGGAAATGTACCTGGATTCACCGAAGACGAAGAAGGAGTACTATGGTACAAAGGACGTATCTGTGTGCCAGACGGTACGGAGCTGAAGCAAGTTATCATGAAGGAAGCTCATGATACTCTTTATTCTATCCACCCCGGAGGAACCAAGATGTATCAGGATTTGAAAGAGCAATTTTGGTGGCACAAGATGAAGAGAGAAATCGGAAGCTACATCGCCAAATGTGACATCTGTCAAAGAGTCAAAGCAGAGCATCAGAGACCTGCAGGACTGTTGCAACCATTGCAGATTCCGGAATGGAAATGGGATTCCGTCGGAATGGACTTTATCACCGGTTTGCATACTTCTAGTAGGGGAAATGACTCAATCTGGGTCATAGTTGATAGACTGTCCAAGGTAGCTCACTTCATACCTGTCAAGACTACCTACCAGAGTGCGAAGCTAGCAGAGCTGTATATTGCTAGGATTGTCAGTCTGCATGGAACCCCCAAGACCATCGTATCAGATCGAGGAACCCAGTTTACCTCAAGATTCTGGCAGAAAGTTCATGAAGGATTAGGAACCAAATTGAACTTCAGTACCGCTTATCACCCGCAAACTGATGGACAGACTGAGAGAGTCAACCAGGTCCTAGAGGATATGCTTAGAGCTTGTGTGTTGGAATACGGATCAAAACGGGAAGACTGCCTGCCTTTCGCAGAATTCTCATATAACAACAGTTATCAAGCTAGTTTGCAGATGGCACCCTTTGAGTTCCTATACGGAAGAAAGTGGCGTACCCCTTTGAATTGGTCGCAAGTATGAGAGAGTCAGATCTTTGGACCCGAGATTCTCCGGGAAGCAGAAGAGAAAGTTCACAAAGTCCGTGAGCACCTCAAGACCGCTCAATCCAGACAAAAGAGTTATGCTGACAAAAGAAGGAGAGACCTGACTTTCAATGTCGGAGATTTTGTGTATCTCAAGGTTTCGCCGTTGAAGGGAACTCAACGCTTTAGTCTGAAAGGAAAGTTAGCCCCTAGATATATCGGACCCTTCAAGATTCTAAACCGTCGGGGAGAAGTATCGTATCAACTAGAACTGCCTGAAGAGATGTCAGCCATCCACAATGTGTTCCATATCTCGTTACTTCGAAAATGCTTGGAAGTGCCCGAGAAGACTGAAGTTTTCAAGAACTTCGATCACAGAGCTGTAGAGATCAACAATGACCTGACCTATCGGGAAGTGCCCATTCGTATCTTAGAAGAAGCCTGCAGAACCACCAGGACTAGGAGTATCAAGTTTCTCAAGATTTAGTGGAGTAACCATACCGAGGAGGAACCCACTTGCGAGCGCGAAGCTTACATTAAGATAGAGTTCCCAAATCTCTTTAGTTCCTAGTGTTCTTTGTAAATCTCGGGACAAGATTTTGTTTAAGGGGGGAGGTTTGTAACATCCCAAAACTTTCATCCAAGCTTATCAAGATCCAAATCATCAAAATTAGGGTTAACAAAAACTTTTACAAATTAAAAATGAAAGCATTCATATGTAGGTGCATTTAATTTAGGAATTGATTTGAATTGCCATGGTTCTATGATTCTTTGGTTGTAAAATGTTTGTATGGTAAATTAAACATCATCTAAACTTTTCCCAAGCAAATCCCAAAGAAAATTAAATCAAAAACAATTAAAAAGGAGGAATGGTCATTTTGGTCATTTTAATCCATTACACTACTTTGAGTGTTCCTAGCACTCATTTCTCAACAGAAATAGTTCTAGATCTTTACACCCCTTGCTAGTACACATAATGAGGTACCAAGGCCCGCCTTTTGATCTGCTAAAAACATTCAAATACTTATTTTAATGGCATGTGAAAATTGAATTCAATGCATATGCCTAGATCACCCCTATTTCAAAAACCATCCAATTGAACTCCATTTTCAAAACCCTTGCAACCAGAGACTACCTAGTACTAGTGGAGATCACTCAAAAATTTTGAAACCAAAATACAAACTTTTGCTTCTTGCGGCCATTTCATCAAACAGGTGGCAGACACAAATCTTGCAAAATCCTAAAACACTATAGTGAGCAGTAGCTTGGCCACCATTTGGGCCTAACCTAGTCCCCTTGTCCCCCAGCTAAAACCCCGGCCCTAACTCTCTCTCCCTCTCCCCTGTCTGCTCCAATACCAAGCCGCCCAACGCCATGCGCCAGGTCGACCACGGACAGCTCGCCCCAGCCCGTCCCGTGCTCTCCTTCGCTCGTTTCCTGACAGGCGCCATCGAACCGCATCGCCTTGACCAGCCCCCGACCAAAATCGAGCGGAGGACAAGCCGCATTTGCTCGCGCCCATGTCTCTGTCTGCCATGCCGATCACCCCGGACCGCCGCGCCCACCAGAGCAGCACCGACCTCGCCTAGCCCTAGCCTTGCGTGGCAGCACCTGCATCAGGCCCAGCAACCGCCCAGACATCGTCGTTCGCCGCCTCGTGACCAGCAGCCCGGAGGAACCGCGTCGAACAACGCCGTCCGCGCGCAGTTCACCGCACGCTCCTGACCAGTAGAGACCTCGCCTTGCCGCGCCTTTAAGCCCTAGAGGACCACCGAGGAACAGAGTATCCATCGCCGTCCTCGCCCATGCCGAGAGAGCCCCGCATCATCGTCACCGATGACCTCACCGGCGCTCGCTCTGCCCCCTCGTCGAACCTATATAAAGCGGCCACCCCAGCCTCGATTCTCCACACTCACTCACTCCCCACCTCTCTCTGAACCTTACCCACCTCTAGCCGAAGCCGCTCGAGCTCTGTCTCGCCGGAATTGGAGCCGAAGCCACCGCAGCAGGAGGAGAAGGGTGTCTGCGATTTAGGGCACCTCAAGCTCCGCCGCAACCGTGCCTCGCCTCGCCGTCGTCTACCAGCCCATTTGCCCGCACCGCCGACCTTGCTGGAGCCCTGGTATGCCCCCAATCGACCCCCACCACCGCGTCTAGGTCAGGTTCTCGCCGGAGTAATCCGTCGTCGACGATGACTCTCCACCGTTAGATCCCCTTTAGATCGTGTGGCCTAGGATGCTAGATACCGTTTCGGTGTTTTTGTGCCGCTGACTGATGGAGCCCGCATCTCAGGCAGCCCATTGCGTGCACTGTGTGTAGATGGGCCGGCCCAGTTAGTTCCCGCGCGTGTTAAAGTTTCAAATTTAGTTTTTTCTATTTAGAGTTAATCTAGTTTCTATCCACTAGTTTGAAAATCAATTCTGGGAGTTTGACAAATCCAATTTGCATGAAACTAATTTTTCCTGAATGGTTTAGAAATAATCTATCTAAGCCCGTTGGATATAATTCAATTAGAGTTATAGATCTCTCCTAGTAAAAATAATAAAACAGAAGCAATTGCACCTCGCAACATTTTTATAAAATCAACCAAGATAGATTTTGAGTTGATTCCAACTCTCAAAAATCACATTTCATCATACCTACCTGAATATGTAATAATATTAATGTTTACATGCAGTGACTTTGGACTAGTACCAAAATAATGCTATATAGGCATTTCTAGTCACTTTAAATCATTAAATAATGAACTTAAACCAAAGTAATTACGATCCAACCCTTAAATCACATTTCCACATGTTAGAATATGTGGTGATTACATGTGTCTACATGATCCCATATTTTAAGTGGTGAACTCTAAATCTTAGTTAATGTTTCAATGAGTAGAAATTACTTTTCTAAATTAAAAGGAGTGAAACTATTAAATTACACTTGTGATGCTTGAGATGATAATAGATCATCCAATGTGTGTCTTAGAATGCTAATTAGACTAGTTAAGTATTGTTTGGTGATTGTGTACTCCGTATGTATTTATAAACGATAGTACCGACCAAGTCTACGAGGAGGAGGAGTTCTACCAAGAAGAAGAAGAAGAAGAAAACTTCAACCACTGCACCAACCAAGGCAAGCCACCATTAACAATGCAAGCTAACTCTTGCAAGTTTAATGCTTAGCAAGCTAGGATCAAACTCGATGGTTTAGCAAAGATGCTTTAGGCATGCTTGGATTATACCACTTTGACTAGTCTTTACCCCAAGTCTTATTTATAAGCTTTACTTCCTTTACTTTACACAAAGTTCTTTACCTCTTTAGAAGGTAGCATAAAGAGTATAAAACATGACCTATTTAGAACCCCTTTAGATATCATTATATGGCATGAGATTGAACACATCATTTCCACCTTAGAGCGCACTCTTAACTTAGTAGTTTAGAGTAGATAAAAACTTGAGTCACTTTAGATGGGAGCACTTGGTGAAAATGAATTATGAAAACCTTGGAATGATGAGTCATTCTATTGAGATGTTTTGACATCTGTTGAGAAACACAAATGGTTTATGATGATGAAAATGTTGAGGCATGAGCCTTAACCCTTTTATAAAACTGATGGTTGGATTCGGATGCGATACCATTCCAAATTTACCGTACAACCACACTACCTGAATTGGGTAAGGCTTAGCTGGAAATTTATATGCATTAGTATTAGTTCCCTCGCGGGAGAGGTTTGAGCTGAGGCTACCTCTCAATATTGTCCACCTATGAAGTGCCCAAGATGACTGATGGTCATGGTTGGGAGGCCATGCTCATAAGAGAGGTGCTTATACTAGGGTGTGTAAAGGGAAGGTTATGTTTGATTATCTGCATACTAAGTATGATGATTCAGGGTTATCCCTGACAGATGTATCGAATCTTGTGGTGAAAGTGTACCACCTCTGTAGAGTGTCAAACTATTCGAATAGTCGCGTCCGCGGTTATGGACAGTTGGAATGGTCATACTGTTTCGTTGTCAGATGTTTTCCAAACAACTTATGAAATGAAGGATGAATCTTGACTTGACCACAACAGGGTTGTGTTTATGACAATAGCTTCCCAACTTAAGTGATTCTAGAACTTTATTTTATCTTTCTTTGCTTCAGAACTCAGCTGAGGTTTCAAACTTAACTTTATAGTTAAACTTAGATTTAGCACTTTAGCTTGAAACTATATTTACTTGTTAGTGGTAGTTTGCGAGTACTTAAAGAGTACTCATGGCTTTTGTCCCTAGCTATTCCCATGGCCAGACTATGAAGGAGACTATCAAGATGATGGCCAGCAGGACGGCTATGATAACTAGGATTATCTGCCTTCGTCAGCGTTGCATGTGCCCCTGAAGATGGACCCCACCGCTACGCTTATCTTTTATTTCCGCTACTTGTTGTATAAAGACTGGATCATGAGATCCTTATTTGTGTTAGACCTTATGTATGGTTTGTAATGGATGATGTATTGTGATATCCAATCCGTTATGTCTCGCAAAAATGGTAATCCTGGGATTGCGAGGTATGGAA